>CM064875.1:6742669-8053254 GCA_032719365.1 Prinsepia uniflora
TAATTAATGGAATGGCAAACACAGATCTTGGTTTTTGGGGATGATGTGGATGAGGTAGATGAGTGACATGTGTCACTCATCAAGGGTCCAGATTGATTGGATTAAAGTATATCAGATTCTAATATTTTATTATTATTTTAATTCCGAGTCTCGGTTAGTTTGGTTACGTTCTTGACCATAACTTTTTCGTCGTAAGTCCGATTTCGGCGTGTCGCCTGTCTATGGATTCGTATCGACGAGACCTACGTAACGGTCCTTGGCCCTCATCCGTTGGACTTCCCGGGTCAAAAGTCAACATTTGGCCCCCAAATGGCCAAATTACCAAAATACCCCTCGACTTCCGAACGTCACAACTTCTTCCTCGAACGTCGGAATCGAACGTGCCACCTGCCTATGAACTCGTGACGTCCTAAACTACGTCACGGTAACGTGTCAAAGTCCTAAATACTTCCCGCGATAAAAGTCAACTTTTCCCCCCTCAGGGGCAAAACGGTCATTTTACAATAAAATAAGAATTACGAAAGTTCGGGTCGTTACACAGGGATTGGCTCTTGCATTGATTGTTGATGTGACATGCAGGGGAAGAGTTAGTGAGGCCCATGGTGGACTGTAGGGGCATGGTCAGTTGGGACCACATGCCCGAGGATTGTAGTTACTTGGCAAGAGGCCTGAGTAGCCTCTGGAGTGGTGACATGGATGTAAGTTTAACCAGGACGTATGTATTTGGTAGGCCCCAGTCTATCCACTCTTCCATGTCTTAAGATTGTATATTGGACGGATATGGAGATGTCTGTGATCGGTTAAGGTAGGGAAGTCGGTGAGCTGACTGGAGCTAAAAGTGATGATATTTATGTGGTAACCTTGGTAATTATATATGTTGAAATTGGTGAGGCCTAAGGGGGGTAGACCTATCGATGTGAGGCTATCCAGGATGACAGGTGTTATTCACCTAGTGGCTAACCTTGGGTATTCATGGACTTGGATGATTTGGATGTAATCCTTGGGATGGATTAGTTGATGACTCATGATACTCTATCGAGTATGTCGATTAGAGAGCGATATGTGGAGTCCAGGATTACCAAAGCTTATAATGCAGGGAGACTCAAAGGTGTTACACTCTAGAATGATTTTGACCCTTACAATCGATGGACTGTTGGTATGAGGTAATAAAAATTACTGGGTATAGGTGTGGAATATGTGATTAGTGTACGAGATGCCTAGTGAAGGCTGAAGATGTACAGATTTTTCGATATATTTCCTGAGGTTTTACCAGGATGAGAGATTAAGTTTATGATGAAGATCATGTTGAGTATACGAGTTGTTTCTCGGACACCCTGGTATGTGGCACCTACGGAGTCATAAGGACTGAAGGTGCAAGTACATGACTTGATAAACACTGGTTCGTTCCGCTGAGTGTCACCGTGGGGAATTCAGTGGTGTTAAAGAGGAAAAAGGGATAATGGTCCGAGCTTATGTGCCAATTATGGACAACTTAAAAAGGTAATGGTATGGGATAAGTATCCCTTCTCACGTGTTAATGATTTGTGGTTCTGTTGGAAATATGTGATTATTGGGCCTAGTTAGAGTGGCCAACAGGGTGATGACTAACAGTCATGAGTAAAAGAGAAAAAAGATGATGTTCGAATTTGATGTGGCTAAGGTTAGTCAATAGTGTTGCCTTTGGATGGCCAAATGGACCAGTTATATTTATGAGCTGATGAGTCATGTATTCTGACCACATTTGGATGGTGTATGGTACCATGATTGATGATTTCTTGGTGTATTCACATGTAGAGATGGGCGTGTGATATACTAGACAGATGTATTGAATGCCCTCAGAGAGAAAAATATCTGGTTGAATAAGTGTTAGGTCTGGTCGACTAGAGTAGGTTTGTGGAACATATACGAATAACGGTCGGGATTAGTGTGAATCCCAGGAGAAACAGATGTGTTGGTCCTTGGAAAATAATTAAAGATTGTCACGGGGAACATGAGTTGTTTTGAGATTGGATGGGTACCACAGAGGATTGTAGAGGGGTTCTCTAAAAGGTTTTGCCAGTTATGGTGATTGACCCAGAATGAGGTCAGAGTTATTGGAAATGAGAACTGAAATAGAATAATAAAAAAGTGGAGAAACCGTGACTTACGTTCGATGTGACCCTTTCTGTGTGCATAGAGATATGTCACTACGAGATTTGGGATTTGGTGAGGTGTGCTTTGGTAGCATAGGGCTGGGACTGACGATGCTAGCTGAACCCTCAGGAGTTTTACTTTCCTTGCATGATTTGGGATCGACCATAGTGATCCATGGGTCAAGTATGCAGAGGTCATAACTCTGGGAAGGAATGTACGAGTACTGTATTGACCATCAGGATTAGAAATGATTGATAAACAAAAAAGGCTCAATGTGTCATGTGGCGATGGTCATGATACATTGAGATTACGACCGCATTGTTGGGTCAGGTATCATTCACCGGGAGGCTAAAAAGATAGCCAGTCGAGATTTGGCATGTTTGATAACGTAAGGATTGGTGAAATCCTGTTATTGATGGAACTCCATAAGATTGGAGTGGTACATGATTTTTGATCATTTGGACTCCTGGAGTCCAATTGTAGGATCATACATGGTGTATGATGCTGGATGAAGTCGAGGTTAAGGAATGGATATGATTTGCGATATCGTATGAATGATTGTACTGAATGCCAGTTATTGGCAGGAGGTAGGCATCAGTAAGGCCTGTGATGATAAACACAACAGAAGGAAAGGTTCAATTCTTGATATTGAGTGAGACTGGAAAAAGGGGTATGTAGTGATTGACTTAATGAAGGGAATGAGTTCCTGATTTATTGGACCTTATGAGGTTATTAGCCTGGTGGCCTATGCCTGGTGATTTAAGCCAGTGTACCATGTCATGAGTGGATGACATGTGATTGGGATGATGATACTGATACTTGTGAGTTCTAGATTGTGTATACTCGGACGTTCAGTATGGCTCCGTATTTCGAGTGGGCTTGGATATGACTGCCCGTGGGGTAGAGGTTTACAGAGAGATATGTCCCGATGTTGACGCAGTGACGGGGACTAGATTGTCGAGTTTCCATAAGTTTAGTTAGGACTGATATTCGGTTCGGTTGAACCAGTTATGTTTCATATTAAATAGAGTTCATTGAGAGAAATAATGGTCCGACTGATTGGAATTTCAAGGACGAAATTCTTTAAAGAGGTAGGTTGTAACGATCCGAAAATTCGAAAAAGGTAAATTTGGAAAATTTGAAGGAAATGATGATTTTGCCGCTAGTTATAAGGGCCGAAAGTTGACTTTTTGATCGGGACACTATTTGGACAGGCCATAGGGACCGTTGGATAGGTCTCGAGACGCTGAATCTGTAGACATGCGGCATGCATCAATCAGAGTTCGGATGTAAAAGATACGGGTCTGAGACGACGAAGGGCAATTTGGTATTTTGTCAAAGAAGGGTAAAATGGTAATTTGACTGGGCTTTTGGTGAGTCGGTACAATTATGACTCACCTAGGTTGTTAAGTGACATCTCTCACCTTGTTAATGAAGATTAGTGGCAAGTGGATGTGCGTGCAGTGGTGTGAATTAGCTAAGTGCAGGTAAAAGAGAATTAGACCCCGTGTGTGTCTTGGAGGAAAAACAGAGACCAGAGACCACAACCTTACTTGATCAACATCCCCAACAACTAATTGAGAGAAAAGGAGAACTGGAGAAGAATTGAGAGGGTGAGATCGTGAGGAAAAGGAAAGTAAAAGGGTAAGGAAAACCCAGAGAACCCGAGACCCAAACCCTTCGAAAATTTGAATTGATCAAAAACCTAATTTGGAATTTTGAGCCATAAACCATGAAATTGAGACAGGATTGGATTTCCTCAGATCAATTCAAGTCGACCCACTTCAAAAACGAAAGTAATCGAGGAGGTATTGGCCAAGAACAGGACCTGTGAAATGTTGGAATTTTCGAGCTTGTGTTGAGTAATTGGGAGTAAGATTTTGTGAATTTGATTTGGAATTAGTGTTCAAATGGATCCTAAGCTACTTCGTAATCGATCAGAATCGATAATTGGACTCAATTTTGGTAGAATTGAATTTTGAACCTTTGACTATTGACTTGGGAATTGATTGGTTACAGTCATGAATTCAATGAATTGAGTTTACAGAACATAAATTAAGGTCATTTTAGTGAGATTAGATGAAAGAACAAGTTGAATTAACATCGAATTGATGAAGTTCTTACCGGGTTGTATCGCGGGTTTTAGACCCGTTTGCAGGGAAGTCGGGTTGAGAAGATGAACAGTGCCCCTGCACTGTAGCGAGCGCGTGGCACCCACGCGCAGCCACTCACGGCCTCACGTTAGGGCGCGTGGGAGTGTATCTCGAGATGAGTTCAACATGAAACTTATTCCTTTTAATGTAACGAACATTTTGGCACTAGTTTCGAGGAAATCAGATATCGTTTTAATAGTGTTAATTTTTGTATAAGTTTAAAATACGTATTTGAATCCCGAAAAAATTGGAGAAAATTATGTGAGGTATATTGAAGTGTGAATGACCCTCGATAATGGTTTTGGACAGGAATGGTAACTTCTGAAATTTACGGAAAAACGTGCAGCTCGGAAAGCGAGCGATATGGACGGTGTGTGAGTGGACTTTTGTTTTCTACCCAGAATGCATGCATATATGTTTTAAATGCTTTATTATATGACTTGAAACGATTGGGCATGATTAATGTTTTGATATGATGATTTATCGATTTTCTGGATTATTATATTGTTTTGGGCATGATTTTCGAGAAAACTATGATATTGCTGTTTTGGGCGAAGACCCGAGATTTGAGATTGATTCTGACTCGGATTATGAGTCCGGGATTGATTTGATGGATTTGCAATGCTTTTTGGATATATTCTATGGATTTATGTGAAAATGGCAACTAAGGTTGCGGTTGCACGGATTTGCATGAAAATGATATTTTGGGCTTCAGATCCATTGGAGATGTGATTTTGATTGAATTGGTATTTCCATGTGATTACATGACCATATTGATAGTTTTCAGATTTATGAAATAATCGGGACTCTAGTTTTACGGATTTTGAGGAAACTATGCTTTGGGCTGAGACCCTGTGTTGAAAATGGTTTTGATTTCAAATGCAACTGTTTTTCACCGGTTTTCATGGTGGTGATATGTTGCGGATATTTAGGGTTTTGGGGTGAGAATATGTTTCCCCTGGATTGCACCCTGTGTTGTGGATATTAGGGCTTCTAGTTGGGAATGTGTTTCTCCGGAATGAACCCTAGAGATAACGCTCGCCTCCGGGATGAGATGTGTTCGCCCGGAGAGGTTAAGTAGCACAGTCTGTTGTCGTATAGCTGAGGGAGGCTCGACTCAGATCAGATGTGCTGGATTATGTGGAGATCTGTCAATGATGTGTTCACGACGATCTGGATTGTCGGCTGGTGATGTATTCACAGCGACATACTCGGATTTTGAGCGGTCCTTGAGCCTATTGATTTGTACGCGTTGCAGGGATAACGTGACTATGAGATTGAATATGGAAATGAGTCCCGTGGTTTTATTGATATTTGTGATTTATAAATATTTGTGCCCAGATATATTTTACTCATGTTTTATGATATGCATGCATGTTTGTGAAACTGGAGGGTAAGAATGTATTTTGGTAAATGTATTTATAAAATTTTATTTTGTCCACTCATACCTTTTTCGTTTTATTGTCCTTCCAGGTCGTGGCGCGATGATCGAGGCTGATTGGGAAATGGAGGCATGAGTGGGCACATGTGTAGTTATCCCTTGTTTGGCAAGTGCTGAGGGTAATTTCGGAACGTCAGTTGACTTGTCAGACGGGAGCAGGACTGACCACAGTTATCTATGTCCTTCGGGGGTAGGTCCTGTCAACGGTGCCAGTCCTCCAAGTCCTAAATGTTTCTATGTTTCACCATCTCAACTACTTTCCAACCAGCACTAGCTTTTGGATCATCAACGTAGAAAACTTGTTTCGCTGTACTAGCGATGATGTATGGATCACTCTCAAACCACCGGTTGTTTATGTTGACAGAGGTAGATAAATGATCTTTGATGATCCTTCTCGGTATACTTGGGTCTGTTTCAAACCAATGCCACTTGAACAAGACAACAATCTGCCGATCCGCATAAAATACCTTCACCACACATAATAATTTACCTTAAAAGCCCGTATCAGCATTTAATCCATCCCCCGACACGAATACCCCACTATTTTGAGTTGACAATTTGTCATCACGCTCTGCGCACACGAACTTAACTCCTTTGACGTAAGAACCAACGTATGTTTCTCCTCGAAATGGGCCAATTACAAGTTGCATCAATTCTTTGCAGAACTTAGGCGCGTTGTCATGTTTCAACTGTGACATCTGAAAGGAAAACACACACTGTTTCACTATTTCACTGATACTATTTGACTTACATATTTGGAAAACCAAAGTGGAAACAATTGTTTGTCCATTTCCTGCCAATTAGAAGGATATTGGGCCTTCATCAATGCCTCGTGCTCTTCGTGGATAGGCCAGACTTCGTCACAATTGTTCAATATGAACCAATGCGCCACTTCCATGTCACTATCAGTAAAAGGCTCTGACATTGGACCAGTCCCGGACGGTTTTGCGGGTTGGGAAAATACTGATAAGGACTCTTCATATTGACCACCATCGTCATTTCGCGGGGCCCTGTTGAAAGAATTTTCAACATTTCAAAGTGACTCTTTTGCAATGTATGCCTCCGCTATAGAGCCTTCATGACATGTCTTATTGTGGATGTACCTCTTGTAGGTATCTAACATTCTGCAACGACATAAACAAAGTGATTCAAATATACACAGTTTATTAAGGACATAGTCACAATATTAGGAAGAGTTTATACTTTTCGATTAGGTACATGCAACGAAATTGAATTGGGCCGGCTAAGATTGCCTCGTCTGGAAGATGTATTAGTATGTGAACCATTACATCAAAGAAAGATGGTGGGAATATTTGCTCAAGTCGACACATAATATAGACAATGTCCTCTTTAATTGCTTCGAGGCCCGTCTTCGCTAGTGACTTGGCACAGAGTATCTGGAAAAATTGAGACAAGTAAACTACTGTCTCAACAACTTTAGGCCACAAATAAGGCCGAATGCCAATAGGAATGAGTCTTTGTAATAAAACGTGATAGTCGTGACTTTTCATGCCCAATAGGGTGCTACCATCAGTGCTAATATTTCGGGAAATGTTTCCTGCATAACCATCGGGAAATTTCACACTTTGCAACCACTTAAGAAATTTTTTATTATTTTCTAGGGTAAATGTATAACCTGGATGGGCCATGTTGTATTTACCGTTCACAACTTTTGGCCACAAATGTGGCCGAATGCCCATCTCTTGCATACCCAGAAGAATTGTTTTGGTGTCTTTTGACTTCCACTCAATAGGTAAAATTGTTCCGACAAGAGTCTCAGTAACATTCTTCTCAATATGCATGGGATCCGCGATGTGCCAAATTTTCAATTTCGACCAATACGGCAACCGAAAAAATATACTTTTCTTCGTCCAGTTTTCTTGTTGGGCATGTTTTGGGCCTTTTGTGATGAAAGTGGGAATACTGTTTAAGATGTCCAGTATCTCTTCGCCGGACCTTTCTCTTGGTCTTGTTCGTAACTCAGTTTTACCATCGAATGAGTCAGACTGCATACGCCATCGATGATCGCAGGGTAAAAATTGTCTCGCGCCCAGATAACATACCTTAGATGCGTTCCAAAAGGATGTTGTGTCTGGTCCGCATGTCGGATAAGTAAGATGACAGGACCCATCCCAATCCCCCCGGGATTACCATGGAATGTGCCCTGCTCCCGTCCAACAAGGGGTGTCAGACAAAGGATGACCAAGAGCCACTGCCCAAACGGGGCATCCAGAGTGCGCAAGGATCGATGGAGGAGGTGTGCAATGTCCCAGTCTCTGCTGCAATCGCATCCGTGATCAACCTGAAGGGCATTAAAACCAAAAGCTGTGAGTGGACAAAACCAATAAGTTTATTAAACACATTTATAAGACATTTATGCCCCTCCAATAAAAACGTATGCATGCCACAAAAACCAGTAACCAAAACGTTTGCTCAACCGAGCCATTAGGGCCTTAGCCCAAAAACCGTTAACCAAAAACCAAGTATGGGAACTCAGCCCAAAACTGTGAAATACCATAACTATACATAAACAACCATGTGGGTCACCACCCACGACCATAAATGAACATCAATTCATTAAAATCACACAATCATAAATCCACCCGGAAAGCCATTTCATTAATTCGTATTTTACCATTACCATCACCAGCATCCTTGATGCTAGACGTCCCTGACGTCATATCTCACGGTTTTATAAGCTACGCGTGCTTCCCGGGGTCTCTCCGGGTCCATATATCTGACATCCCTGATGTCTGACGTCCCTGACGTCAATCATAGCAATCTTGCTCCTGAGTCATCATATGGTCCGGCTGCTCCGTATGGTGACCCTTCGCAGGCAATGCACCGTTACTTCCCCAGTGTACTAGACATCTGGAGGAGACCATCATATATCCTTGTATCAAGATGGTATATGGAAAACAGTTTTTATTAATTCATTTCACAACATCACAATGGGCCCTGCCCGAATTTTCCATAAAACAACACATCTCCATTTAGGGTCCCTGACCCGAAACCACATTTATTAAATATAGGGCCCCTGACCCGAAATCATCATTTTAATCCAACTGGGCCTCATGCCCGACTTTATGAACCACTGGGCCCACGGCCCGATTTATAAACCAACTGGGCCCGCAGCCCGACTTATAAACCAACTGGGCCCGCAGCCCGATTTCATATCAACTAGACTCCAAGTCCGAGATTTCTAAAACAAGTGGGCCTCAAGCCCGAATTCATCTTTCCAATATAAAAACCGTTTTATCATATTATTTATTTAACCACAAGCACGTAAAACCACAAATAAATCGTTAATCCCGATACACGTGAAATACGAAAAACACCTCGAAATACGTGCAACATACCCGAAATCAATACTCACAAATACCATCATAGAAATCATGTATATAAACCATATAACACATTTAAGCATGCATAGGATTTATAAAACCAAAGTCCACTCACAGACCGTTTTAACGGTATGCCTCGATACGCGTGCCACACCACTATCACCGGGACTCCCAATCCTATCCAAATCACATTAGAAGGTTACTAACTTCATCATTAACATCCTATCAAAGTCCCGTAATTTTCCCGAATTTTTACTTATTTTTAAACTTAATTTAAAACCTTTGGACATCCCGAACACTATCGAGACGGTGTCCGATCGATACGAAACCAATTCCAAAATGTCCGTTACATTAAATAGGACAGAAGTCATGTTGACCTCACCTCGAGATTCATGCCCACGCGCCGTCACGCGCCGCCGTGAGTGGCTGCGCGTGAAATCCACGCGCCTGCTACAGTGCATCGTCCTAACCCGTATCCCTGGTAAATGGGTCCAATTTACCCGCAATACAACCCGGTTCAATTTCCATCAATTCAGCCTTAATTCCTTCAATTGATCAATCAGTTAGTTTCGTTCTTAGTTCAATTACAGGTCTGTAACATCAATTACACGATAACTTACCCAAATTCCCACGATTCGATGATGAACACCAAGAACACCCAGGTTACTGTTCGTTCATGGAATCCCCTCAATAGCTGCAGGTTTCATCCAATTGATGATCCCAGAAGCATCAACGGACCCTGAGGAACAATTCCCCCACATCAATTGCATCAATCATGTGCTCAATAGTCACGACTCGAGCTCGAACACCGTCACTGCTCAGAATCTTATTCGTTCGAAATCTAGGCTCATTGCACACAGGACATTTGTCGAGTTTCTCGAATTCACCGTAAAACAATACATAGTTGTTCGTACATGCGTGAATCTTGACATATCCTAAACCAAGATCCTTCAAAAGTTTTTTCAAGTTATAATGATTTTTAGGGTGACTGTTATCTTCAGGGAGCATTCGGGTGATGATGTCCATCACGTGATCAAAATGCTTGTTCGTTTGATTATACTCAACTTTTATGTGCATCAAATTCACAACTACCCCTACAATCGAAAAGGATTTACAACCAGGGTATAATTCGCGCTGAGCGTCTTTCAATAACCTTTCGTAATGAAGATCCGACTCTTCGCGTTGAGGCCTAGGGGCATCCGCATACATAGCATCAGATGCAGGAGGAAAAATATCAGTTAATATCTCAACAAATTGATCATTATCACATCGATTATCATCTGGAGGGTTCCCGTGAACTGATGATGTCGATCCAGAAACATTCGGTTCCCCGTGATAAATCCAATTAGTGTAGTTATGTATGATCATGTTCCTCCTAGATGCAAATGAACATCACTCAGCGACATCCAACAACAGTTGTTACATTTACGACACGGACATAATATGCGCCTTGGATCACTGCAGTGAGTCTGTGCAAACGCGATGAAGCTGTCAGTCCCATCCAAATACTGATCAGAAGATCTATCCAACATTTGCAACCAGTCTATGTCCATTGTGCTTGCTTCCACAAAATAGAATCAATGTAAGTAGATAATTATAATGTTGGAGACTTTATCACTTCATATAAACCCGTTCGTCTCCTTATGCCTCCGATGATTTGGCCCTATCTCATTCGAGAGTGCACGTTCTGTGTTGTATAGTTTGTGACCTACGAGGTGAAGTTTAGACCGAGAGAAATTTCGGCAGCATCACCCCTACAGTTTTCCAAATACATGACATAGATATTTCAAACTAATATCTAGTATGCATTCAGAGAACAGTAAGGGGATATAAACCAAATTTCCCACGATCCAAACCTAACCACATAGCCACCAAACTATACAACACGTAGTTGTGCACTCCCAAACTGTCCCGATAAATGGATAATTCAAGAGTTAGTCAATCAATCTGATTCACTGACTCTCAAACGGGTCTAAGGTTTTCTATAGAATTTCAATATACAAAGTTAATCAGGTTGATTAGCATTGCATTAATGGATAAACAATAATTCCCTAGCACAATAATATTCAGATTTCTAAATATTTTCCACAATATATCACAATTTTCAAACATAATTAAAAACAAGTTTTTAAACAAAAATTAAATTGAGAAGTAAAGCTACACATACCTTTTATAAGCAATCCTTCAAATTAACCACAAATTACCTACAACAAAAAAATATTTTAGATTATAATAAATATTAAAATCACAAAAAACAAAAAATAAAATCAATAAAATCATTAATTTTACCTTAGGTGATGTAGTGATGATGAAATAATGATGAAATGATGATGATATTATGCAGAGGTTGTGAGAGTAAATAAGAGAGAGAATAAATGTGAGAGTTAATGAGAAATGAGGAAGAAGACGAAGAAATGAATCCGATCTGCACTAAATGCAGATGAGACTTTGGCGTGGCGCATGGTTCGTCGGGCCAACGTTAATGACCTGCCGGACAACAAAATAGCCCCAACTCGTCTTCACGCCAAACTTTTTCCCGCCGCGAGCCGCCGTAAACACTTGGCCCGGCGAATCTGATTCGCCGTTACTAATAGCTGACCCGACGGACTTTGACCAGCCGCCGGGCAAATGCCTACCCTTTACGTGCCAGTAGAACTCGTGTTCCCACTCAATGTTTGCCCGGTGAGTCTCTCATAGTCCGCCGGGCAAAGTCCTATTTACCGGCGAATCAAGGTGCGCTGGGTAAAAGTTAGACGGACAGAGCATATTTTCTTGTAGTGAGTGGACTAATAGTAACACAATGAGAATAATTGTTTTTTTAAAAGCAACATGAAATGGAAACTGGCGGTCAAGGACTCAAGAAGCCTTTATAAATTAAAAGGGACTCAAGAAGCTATAAATTAAAAATGACTCATAAAAGGGACTCAAGAAGCTAGAAAAAAGCAGAAAAGAGGAAAAGAAATTAAAGAAGAAGAAAATAAAAAAAAAAAACCTTTAAATTTCATTGTAATATGCTCCACTTAAATAAATGTACATAGCACCGTCAGACTCATTAATTAGGTAGTATTCAATTTAGATTTCAGGGCTTCAAATTTATTAGGTTTAAACAGATTTAATTTTTTTTTATTGTTATTGATGTGTTTTCATATAAATTTTGTTTTATTTTTATTATTGATTTATAATATTTTTGAGGTGTTTTGTTTGCATTTTGCTTTTTTAGGGTGGCAGCTAGAGTCATATATTATATATAGACTAGGGATATCATAAAGAAGAGTAAGATAGGAAGGAGGCAAGCAAACTAGAATGGAGTTTCTGGCAGAAGAAATAGCAGAACCAGTGAGCCCCACTGGCCAATACTTCAACAGCTCTGCCTTGTCCATTGCAATTCTTGCTGTTTTGGAATTTCAAGTTCCAATCAATGACTTCCAAACTCAATCTTTGCTTAAACATGTCTTCCTCCCCATCAACCCGCGCTTCTCTTCCATCATGGTTGCTATTGTATTCACACTTACACTCCTGATTATTGATCTCTTTATTTTCATTTTATTATATAATCAATCACCCTCCTACTAACTATATATGTGAAAACAGGTAAGTGATAGTGCAGGTCATAAGAAAGAATGGAAGAGGGTTGAGGTGAAGCTTGAAGAGCATGTTCATGTCCCTATTTTCCCCTCCAAATCCGAAATGTCACCTGATCAATCATACGACAGCTATGTCGATGACTACATGTCGAAAATTGCAGCAGAGAAATTCGCCCAAAGCAGACCATTATGGGAAATTCATATTCTGAAATACCCAACAAGCCATGCCGCTGGTACCCTAATCTTCAAGCTTCACCATGCACTGGTGATGGCTACTCTCTCATGGCTGCTCTTCTTTCTTGCCTTCAAAATGCTCGTGATCCTTCCATTCCTCTAACATTTCCTTCTCTAAAGAGCAGTAGAAGCCCATATGGACCAGATCAAACGGCTTCCACTAAAAAGTCTTACTTTGACTTTGTGCCTCACATTCTCTCCTCGCTTTCCAACACTATATCGGATTTTGGTTGCAGCGTTTTGAAGAGCACTTTGGTTGAAGATGACCGGACACCGGTTAGGTCTGGAGAAGATGGAGTTGAGTTCCGACCAATGGCGCTCTCAACTTTGCTTTTCTCTATTGATGAAATCAAAGCCATCAAGAACAAGCTTGGAGTGGTAAGATTTCTATATACCGGCGGTCTAAGGTTCAAATAACTTCATGTGTGAAATTTTTTCCCTCTTTTTAATTTAAAATCAGAATAAAACATGTTTATATATTAGGAAACAATATTGATGATTTCACAATTTTTCATTAATTAGGAAACAAAAGGAGCTCAAAATACAACTTCTTGAATAGTTTAACAAAAAAAAAAATACAACTTCTTGAATACCATCACGTGCCATATAGAGTGCAGACAGCTACCTCTGTTTATTTAATAATCATCCTGCCTAATAAATTTGTTTAGTACCTCTCTGATAGTCTGATCCCTAGCTACCTTGGCGGAGGTGGGTGACACAGGTGACAGGCCCCTCCAAAGACTTAAATTGAGATATGATTAATATTTAAGATTCTCCTTGGTTCAGGAAGTTGTTAGAAATAAATTATAAATTATAGTCCTTTAATTTTTTTATTGTTACTCAAAATGAGCATTAATTTTAGTCCTTTAATTTTTAAAGAATTACAATCGTGTCATTACATATCATATAGTTTGATTTTATTTTACGTAATTTACCTATATAGGAATTTTAATTGTACATAAAAATGTAATTTACCTATGAGAATTTTAATTGTATAATAAATGTATATTATACACAATATACCTCTTTCAATTATAATAGAAAAATAAGAAATATACAGATAATTATTAATTTACCTACGAACGAATAAAATAAAGCAGGTAATTAATTAATAATTTGCCTACGAATGAATAAAACCAAAAAACTTTATAAAATAAATAAAGTACATGTGAGTCTATAATTATTCAAAAGTATCAGACAATATTTGAGAATTTTGATGGATTAAAATGATTTCATTCTTAAAACAAATCTGAAAATGTGAAATTTGGTTAAAATTATCTTATCAAATCATTTTAAAAAATAAATAAAAAAAATATTAATATTTAAATTTTGAAAGTTACTCATCCATATCTAAAAATGGTATAAATAGTATTAGAAAATAAAAAAAAATACAATAAAAAAGACAGAGTAAAAATCTTAATAATGCAGTATTATTTTATTTGTTAATGCTACGTTTGGTACACATATAACGGACTGGATATGATAATATAATACAAAATCAGTGTTTAGTACCACTTGTATTAATTAGTCACCGTATAAATTAATACAATTGAGTGCATTTATACGGTACAGACATGCTAAAATAATACTCTCCAAATTATCCATATTAAATATTCGGATGACTAATCATTTTTAAAATAATAATAATAATAATAATAATATAAAATAAAATTTAAATAATAATATATCAATAAATAATTAAAATAAATAAATAATAAAATAATAATATCCATAATTAATATTTATATATAAATATTTCTTATCAACTATTATAATATAATTTGTTCAGCATAATATAGTGGATAATTTAATCCGGTCGAGCACTAAACGCCTGACTATAAAGTCAATCTATCTGACTAAAACATTCAGTACACTACGGCATATCAAACGAGGTCTAAATGGATTATATATTTTTTAGGTTATACTTAAAAATTAGACTAACTTATAATTATCTCTTTATAATAAGGCTTAATTTGTTTCTTTAGAGTATTATAATGCATTAATTTTAGATTTGAATAAAAACAAAAGTGAAGAAATTAATTGGATTTTAAATTACTTTGTAAATAATATAGTCATTCAAATCTTTTTAATCCCATTAAAAAATGGGAGAGAAAATGTGGGGTTGTGACGTCGATTTTGATTTTAAATGCCAAATTGGCTGAGTGATCGGGTAACTTAAAGTTTAAGCACCCCAAATTAGGGGTGTTAATCGGTTTTTCGGTTCGGTTTTTTTACCGAAACCGAAACCGAAACCGGTTGGAAAATCGGTTCGGTTCGGTTCGGTTTTTCCTCCAATGCGGTTCGGTTCGGTTTTTCCTCTTATTCGGTTCGGTTCGGTTCGGTTCCGGTTAAAACCGGTTTTTTTTTCCTTCAAATTATGGTGAATCGGTTCAGTTAAATCGGTTCAATTTTCTCTAAAAACCAATTTTTTTTTGTACTTTTATACAATAATCAATATTTATTATTTAATTAATGTCCATTACAACCTAATTAATGTTTATTACAACTAATCAAGATCCATTATAACTAATCAATGTTCATTACAAAGTAACCTAAAGCATTTTGGTTCGGGTCGGTTCGATTCGGTTCAATTTTTAGGTCTATTCGGTTCGGTTCGGTTCGGTTCGGTATTATTATACCGAAAACCGAAACCGAACCAGTTCGATTCGGTTCGGTTCGGTTTTCTCCAACCGGTTTCGGTTTTCCTTCGGTTCGGTTTGTTTCGGTTCGGTTCCGGTTCGGTTCGGTTTTTCGGTCGGTTTTTTCGAACCAATTAACAGGGCTACCCCAAATGAGACAGAGTCTGGGAGACAATGTGGCTTATATGCCCAGATCATGAATCCCAAATTCATTCTGAATTGGTGGTCATTAGATTTAGAAGGGTGGTGATGGATGCAGCCTGTTCTGGCCGGGTTGGGAGGTCGTGGCAGGCTCTATTTCTTTTGCCGAATTTTAATTTTAACTTATAATTAATTTAATTTTGTTAGACTGACTGTAGTATTAATTTTGGAGTTAAAGAGTGGACACATATCAAACTATATTATGAATGGGAAATAATGAGGGATTTGAAAATTGGATAACAGATCCGCTCTCTTAAAAACCGCTAACAAGGTGCTAGATCCCATATCTCGTCTAATTATCACCTAATTATTAGATAGTATTGTACCACCACGTCAATTCATGATACTCACATTCAAAATGTTTCAAGTGTTTATTTTTCTACATGTGGATTTAGTTTTCTTTTTACATTTTAAAATTAAATTAACAAATATTATAAAACCCAAAATACATATCCTTTGTTGTTCTCTTCTCCCACTTCAAGGGGAAGGAGGTTTTGATATCATTGATGCTCGAATTTGAAATTATTAGTCTATAGACTAAGATATTTGTTCAGAACTTTGAATTTTAAATTTTGAATTTTGAGTTTTGAATTGAAAATATATTTGCAAAGGAATTCAATATTAAAATTTGATTTTGCAGACGATAAATGATGCTATTGCGGGAATGATCTTCATGGGCACTCGAATGTACATGCAAAAGCAGGAAGAAGAAAAAAAGGAAAGGATTACCAAATACTCGAGCAATGCACGTTGCACGGCGTTGGTGCTGCTCAACACTAGAAACATCGGGGCTTACGTACCAGTTAAGGATATGACAGGGCCCACCAGTGCTAACACGTTATGGGGAAACAAATTTGCGTTCTTACACGTCCCAGTCCCCAAGTCAAGTGAAATCTCAAAGCCACTGGACTTCGTTTGGGAAGCACAAAAAATAATCAAGGGGAAGAAGAGTTCTGCTGCTGGATACCTCACTGCCTGGCTTTTGGACATATTGAACAAATTAAGAGGCCCTGAGGTAATTAGTTTTAATTAGCTAGATACCTTGCATGTATAGTTAAACTGTTAAATAAGGAAATTTTTGCATTTTTTATTATTAATTTTTGGATGGAGGCAATTTCTGCATGTTTAAATTGTTAATTAAGGCATGTACAGTTTTTTTTTTTTAATCAAGGTTCGAATTAAGACCAATTACCTACAAGTTAACACTAGTTAGACCCACTTAACAAGGCATGCATAATTCAATTGTTAAATAAGGCAATTTTTGCGTGTTTTTTATTTTTATTTTTTGGATGGATGTTTAAATTAATATTCTTCAGAAAAATAAATGATTGAAAATATTAATGGTAAGTATAAACAAGTTCTTGTAATTAGTCACTTGTTTAAACATTGATTAAAGCAGAAAAAATGATTAATTAAATGATAAATTTACTTAATTATAAATATATTTATTTAAATGCAGAGAGCAGCTGAATATGTTCATAGCACTTTGAAGAACGCGAGCATGACAATTTCGAATATGGTTGGGCCGGTGGAGCAAATGGCTTTGGCTGCTCATCCCCTTAACGGTTTCTACTGGATGGTGGTTGGTTCACCTCAGGTATATATACTCACCGCTCCTTGGTTTATATGGTTATTGGTCCAAATACCCTGGAACTTATCAATAAATCTCGTTTAATTTTAAAATATTAAATCATCTCACTTTGCTCCCAATTTCAAGCCAAGGAACCAAACTTTCTCCCATTCCGTCAAATCCTTGGCTTATGTGGTAAGTAGGATATGGACATCTATGTTGGCAAGTATTGGTTGAATTAGGAATTAGTTTTGGTTTAGTATTAGAAATTGTTACTTACCTATTTTGATTTACTTGGTTCTTTGTTGAATAAAGATGGATATAGGATTTATTGCATCTAAAAGGCTTGGCGTATATACGTCTTTTAATTGTAACATTTTCAGAAGCTCACCATATATAATAATATACTGATTAGTTTATAGAGTGTTGCATCCTTTACAAGTGTGCGGAGCTGGTGTACCCAAGGATCATGAACTCGCATAATTACAAGCCAAAGAAAAAAACCAAAAACCATATATATAACGTACTATCTAATCTAATATTAAAACAGTTAGTAATACAAAAAAGCTTGGTTGACGGTCATGAGTACATACGTAGATCACGATAGGTACGTTAGGTCCACTTTGCACCAAGAATGGGTGCAATGTTAAATAAGTTGCATCATTTAACGGATTTCGTATTTGACACCGTTAAAACTAATGTTTCTTTTCTTAAATGCTCTTAAATACTATTCATCTTCTTCACTTTCATCTTCTTGCTCTCTCCTTTGAAACTTCAACTCAAACTCCCCATAATCCTCCACTTACTTCCATGATTTCTCCATCAACCTCTTCTCCTCCCAGGCCCAAAAATTCCTCCTTTGCAAGCTCTCTACATTTCTTGAAAGAATTCGACTACTTTGGTTCAGCTTCTTCTTCCTTACAACCGGAAGAAAAAATGGCTCACGCCGAACCGCCCACCTCCATCGACACCGCCCCCTACTTCTGCTTTGTGCCCAATTGGTGGTCGTGATGATCATCGTCATTGTCATCAATATTCGGTCAGAGTTTTGGGTCATGTTTGAAGGGTCGAGGGTTGTGTCAATTCTTGAGTTTGGTTTTTTTTCACATGGTTTCCCATATCCTATTTAATTACTTGGGCATATATGTGTCGGGTTCTACATGGACGGATATATAGAGGGGGCAGCCTAAGCTGTAGCCCAGGTTAATATTTCTCTTTTATATGTAATATAACCCTACATTGGCGTTAAAAGCAGCCTATCCTAGTTGGCTTGGATGTTTTTCTCATCTATTGGGGTTGCAGGTTCGATTCCCCTTGTGTTTGCTCATATCTAAATAGTTCATTTTATCATTTTCTTTCTTTTTTCAATAGAATTTAGCCTTATTTTATCATTTTGTTTTTTTTTAATAAAAATTGTCACTATTTTATTATTTTTTCAATTTTAGAATAAAATTTGATTCCCCTCGTGTTTGCTTATATATAAATAGTTCTTTTTATCATTTTCTTTCCTTTTTAAATAAAATTTAGCCTTATTTTATCATTTTGATTCAATATTTGAATAAAAATTGTCACTATTTTATAATTTTCTTCAATTTTAGAATAAAATTAGGCCTTGTTTTTATAATTTTCTTCCAATTTTTGAATAAAATATGTCCCTATTTTATCCTTTTCTTTAATTTTTGAATAAAATATGATAAATTTAGTCTACTCATAATTTTTTTAAAAATTTTTGATGAATTTAGCCCGCCCAATTTTTAGTTCCTGGATCGGTCCGGGGGTTCTATTCAATTCACCTGTCCCACAAGCATTTTCATGAACATTTTAATGCTATCTTATGTTTTTGAACCCCATAGATTGAGGTGAAAGTCACATTATCCAATTGAAATGTTCCTCATCTATTCATCAATGTTTTTGTTTGTAATCGATGGCATTATTCTTGTACTGAGCATATATTGCCTTTGGAATTTGAAGTACACGTATGCCTACGTAGAATACAATTGGTTCATGAGGTACACTTACCGTTGATGTGAATGGTGAGCAACCCTACTTGGGCGGTTTCGGTGGAGGTGGGCGGTTCGGTGTGAGGCTTTTTTTTTTTTTGTGATTGTGAGGAAAAAGAAGCTAAACAAAGTAATTACTCTTTCAAGAGATGCAGAGAGCTTGCAAAACTCTCATCCTACCGAGCCCATAAATTGCAATCAGGATTGTTCTGCCGATTAAGGAATTTATGGACTTAGGAGGGGGAGAGCTTGGTGGAGAAGCCATGAAAATATGTGTCGAGGATTTTTGGGGGTTTGAGTTGGAGTTTTAGAGGAAAGAGGAAGAAATTGAAGAGGAAAAAAATAAACAGTATTCAAGGGCATTTACGGAAATAAATAGTAAATGCATTTTGAGACACGCTGACGCATTCCTAGTGCATCTGCAATAAAAAGCCTTAAAAATATTCTTGTTATCCGTAGTATGCATGGCGATGAATTGGATATAATATATTATATTATGAATTTTATTTTGTTGTTATTATATTTTAAGTACTCTTGTTAGTGTTAGCATATAGAATAGCATATATATATATATATATATATATATTGTTGAAAGTTAATTAGTTATAAGTTGGTTAATTGTATTATTTATGTAGTAGTTGATGGTGTTGCATTGTACGTACGTTGCAGAGTCTTACCATAACAGCAGTTAGTTATATGGGAAAGCTGAGGATTGCATTCGGAGTTGAGAAAGGGTTAATCGATTCCCAAATATTGAAGATCTGCATGCAGAATGCCTTTGATTCAATACTTCAAGCCTCCAACCAAATCTAGACACCAAAACACTCATCATCGATCACTCTGCTTCTCTTTTCCACATGCAGTTACACAAATTAATATATTTATTATCATTGGCGACGGCAGCGCGCAACACATCTTTCAAAATCGAGTCCCGTATATTATTATAAGCCTTAAGTTTTCAGTGACAATAAATTCAGTAACATGAACGTTATGTTGTCGTAAGCTTTTTTTCTTGCAGTACTTCAATAGTTATATACATGTAAGAAATACTAGCAAATAAGTCATCACTTCAATAGTTATTTCGCTCCTTTCTTGATTCAATGTTCTTTTTTTTGTGGTCGTATTGATGTTCTTGACTCGGGTATGGGTACTTCTAAGGACAGTGTAGCTCATGTGTTTGTTATGTCTTCATCTTCAATTGAAAACATGTTGACAAAATTTTATTCCTTTATACAACATGTTGATATCATATCAGTACAGACCTACCTGAGACCTAGCACTTCTAACTCAACACACATCTACAAGCCCAAGGGCCCAAACCCACTCAGACAAACAAACCCTAGTAAGGCCTGATCAACACCTACACGTGGACAGACTCCAGCCTTCCACGTGTCGGACTCACAATGAATACTCATTGTCCCACATCAGAAGAATAAATCCACTGCACACATCACACCCATACAAAAACAGTTCAATTTTCTCTATAAAGGTAACTAAACATTTACTATTTACACATATTTTACAAGTTACTATACACCACACTCCTTACATACCAAACTGTCCACTGATTTGTGCGTCGGTGTACCTTTGGATTAATACCATAATAAAACTCAAACTACGCATTAAATAAAACACGTAGCTTAATTATTATTCAATTTAAACCCTTTTTGTGTAGATATAGTATTGGTAAATAAGGATCGTTCTTAATCGGGGAAATTAGGGAACATTAATAATGTGTTAGTGAAAAAGTATAATGAATCAAATAATAAAATAATAAATGAATTAAAGAATTAAAGAACAAAGAATAAAAGAATAAAAGAATTAAAAAATAAAAGAATTAATGAATAAAAGAATAAAATTGGGGGTTTTGAAAGATTGAAATCATAAAATAAAGAAAACAAGTAAAAACAATTATGAACTTAATTCTACTCCTATTTTAATCTTTGTAAAAATGGACTTTCTTCAAACACAATTTTTACCAACACTCTAACATTATGCTCATATTGAACCACTCAAACATTGTGCTCATATTGAACCACTCACGAAATCCTACATTCATCATCTTAATTACATGCATACATTTTTCATATTATAAATGCACCGAACAGTGGATTATTACTTACAATATGATTCACGTTAAATTTGTGATTTAATGCGTCAAATAGCGGTCAAACATTAAATGTCTTCAATTCTATTCTAAATGCCCCGAATATCGGATCAACATTTAGCGTTGAATTGAAATTTAAGCACTAAAACATATGAAGTAAAAGAAATTCAAAAAGTAAAACACATGAAAATTGCATTCTTACTTACAAATGTTAGAAAGAAAATACCAACACATATATTGAATTATAAGTAAAACCAATAACAATAACAAGAATTTAAGTTTTAAAAAATGGTTTTTCTCAAGAATCATCGAACTTCGGCAAGAAACTTGTGAAGATGGAAAAAGAAATACGAGGAATTCAGTTTTAAAAACTCTTGAATTGTCTTAAAATTACTTGGCCTAGGTATTTCTTAAAAAAAACACAAAATTATGCCTAAGAGCTCTCAATGAAAAGTCACAAGAGCAAAGTAAAGAAGAAATAAAATTAAGAAATAAAATTAAAAAACATAAATTAAGAACAAAATTAAAAAAAAAACTTAAAAGAAATTTAAGAGGAACAATCTACAAGAAGCTAAAATGGTCCCCAAAACTGTCTCTCAAAAGAGAGGAAAAAAAAGGTTTAAACTAAAATGAACTAAGAAACGGGAAGAAAGGGGGGAAATGGGGACAAAATTGGGGATACCAAACAAATGAAATGGTCTCCCTATTTATAAAGTGAGTGCCAATCAAATAATAAATACAAACAATAAATATAAAAATAATTATAAACAAAACGATGACTAATGATGGGTTTTTGACACGACTCACCCCCAATCCCTCGGAATTAAGGGCTAAGTCATGCTCCCGTCTAACTTACGCGTGACACGAAGGCTAAACCGATGTCTAACCTCCATGTAACAGGTAAATCGGATAAAGGATTCCCAAACAAACCGTCCAAATCTACTGTAGATCGCGTGTGTGATGTCTCTGGCTCTCTTTACCAACAGCCCACATCGCAACAACCTGGAGGGTATCGAAAACATAAAAGATTGTGAGTGTACAAAAATAAATAATACATTCAGAAAACATTGTATAAGAAATTACATTTATACCCTCCACTTGAAAACCAATGCATGCATATGAAAACCATTCCATAAAACCATATCATATCCAAGATAAGAAAACCATCAATGAAAACCGAAATCATTTCTTTTTCTCAAATTAGTAACTCAAACCCAGGGCCTCAGCCCAAATCATAAATCCTCATCAAAGTACAGGAACTCAGCCCAAAACTCATCAAATCCAAATCATCGGGCCATTGCCCAAAACATCTGAAAACCAGTGAAAAACATCAATCAATCAAGTTGCTAGATCTCAAGTGCGCCCGAGTCTTTAAACTCAAAACACATACGCATAATCAGGCCTTCCCGGGATATCAACGAGTCTTTAAACTCAAAACAAAATCAACAGGCCACGGGGGATATCACAATAACCGAGTCTTTAAACTCAAAACATATCAATCCAGGGTCTTCCCCCGGTCAATCTACCGAGTCTTTAAACTCAAAATCAGATCCAGCCATTTTCTGGGTCTTTAAACTCAAAATCAAGTGAAAATCATAGAAAATCCATATCCGAATTCGCAATAATGATTCCGTAAGCTAGCATCCGGAACCATCATCCCGAACCCAAATCCAGAATTTCACTTTCAAGTTTTAAAACCAAATCCCAAAGCATCATTTCCGAAATTCAGTTCCAACACCCAAAATCACATTTATCGAAATCCCTTTATGAACAGGGCTTCAAGCCCGAAATCACTTTTCCAAAATTAAATCATCAAAACCATAGTCAAATCACAACATAAATCGTAATCTCGTAAAACGTGCAGAAACGTAAATATCTCGAAATACGTACAAAATCCTAAATCATCAAGATCATAACCATAAACATAGAAATCACGTATAGAAAACATATAAAAACATTTATGCATGCATCATAAGTTAGAAAGCAAAGTCCGCTCACAGACCATTTGCGTCACTGTCTCGATACGCGCGTACTTATGCCATTCCCGGCTAATCCGTTATCACAGGCTTCCCTGAACCTATCCAAATCTCATAAGAAGGTCACTAACTACTTCATTAAGCTTCTACTGAAGCCCCGTAATTTTTCCGAATTTTTAACTATTTTTAACCGAGCCCTAAAACCTTCAGACATCCCGAAATATATCGAGACGATGTTCGATCGACTCGAAAACAGTGCCAAAATGTTCGTTACATCCAATATTTTAAAAGTCGTGTTGGAACTTTCCTCAAAAAGCACGCCAAGCGCCCCCACGCGCCTCCCAAAGGGGTTGCGCATGGGCCTCACGCGCTAGTAGAGGTTGTCTTCAACCTTGGTCAAACCGGGTTCGAATCGGTCCAAGGCGACCCGGTCTAGACCTGAACCGATATGGGCGGTTTTCAGTCCACTTTTGATCCGTTTTGAGTCCTAATTTATCCATTAATTTCGTCCTTTTAGTCCCACTGAATTCATCTAATGAAAACACTGACTTAAGTCCTATCATTTACCTTCCAAGATGAAAACAGATCGAACAACCTTCCACCGCTGGGTTCTGGTGAAACACAAGCCTTGGTTCTCTTCCCAATCACCTCCTGGACACTTTCAGAAGCTTAACCAATTAATCAAACCAATCATCAAGCACCAAAACAAAATTCACCATTTTTAAATTCGACTTACTCATTCTCGGGTTCCTCGGCTACCGTCCACGGCGAGCCTCGAAAGTGGTTCCAATGAGCTTGTCCAAACCTCCATAACATCATCCAATTGAGTAGAAGGGTTAATAGAAGCCTATACATGAAATCCCATTTTTAATTTCAAAACAAGACAGTCGCGGGAAGCCTACCTTACCCCGCCGCCATGAGCTCCGCTGTGGCCTCCCTCATCGTCAGCTCAACTCCTTTTCTTCCTTTCCTTCACCATCCATAAGAAATTACTGAGGGTCGAGGGCAGGGGGTGGGTGGTTTCTTCACGGTTTCATAACTGCTCTGTTTTCTAGGACGTCGTGCCCACCATCCACGATGGCTCATCGTGACGGCACCACCACAATCCTCACATTCCTCTCTCACTTTTTTGTTTCTAGTGTGTGCAGAATGATGAAGATCGAAGGGCATAGTGGGGTGGGTTTCTCACGGCTTATTACCAGTACTCTGTTTCCTCTCAGTTTTCCTCCCAAAGTCGTGCAACTGGTTTTTAAATGTGTGAGACAAATTTGAGAAACGGTGAGGAGCTTCCACCACCATCCAGAGGGGGCCAGGTGTCCAAACTTTTGTGGACATAATTCCTAAGGCAGCCAAGTGTCCTGATATCACTGGGCACACATTCCAAGGCAGCAAAATGACCAAAATGCCCCTTGCCGCACAAATTACCATTTTGCCCCTTGTGTTCGTAGACCCGTAACTCTGTCGTTCGAACTCCAATTGACGCATGTCGCCTGTCGTTGTATTCAGGGCATCGAGACCTACCTAACGGTCCTAAAAAAGCATGACAAGTCCAGGTCATACAAAAAGTCAACCGTTTGCCTAATTCCAAGGGCAATATCGTCATTCGCACCGTCCGTCCGAAATCACCCAACTAATCATCGATTAACTTCACTAATTCTTCATTAACCACCAATCTAATCCCAGTTTCCGGGACGGGTCGTTACAGTTTTTGACTGATTTTATTGAGAATTATAGTGAAAAACTGCACAAAAGGGGCAGATTTGATGCAGAGAAAACCAGGGCATGGAGGTCCTGATTTTCGGTAGAGGGCAGTTGAGCTGGGATGCAAGAATCAGCGGATCAGACGGGGCGGATGATGTGGGCTTCAACAGGAGTGCATGACTGGAGCAGAGGAAATCGTCATGGGCCTTCAAAAGAGGCGTACGGCAGCGTGATGGGTATTTATAGGCTGATGGGGCAGCGGGGCTTCTGGGCTTGGATCAGTTGGATTTGGGTTTTTTTGGGCCTACAAATGGATTTGGACTCCTAGGCCGATTTTTCTGGGCTTTTGGGCTGAACAAAAGAATTTGGTAGCCCGTACCGAATTAAATTGGTAATTTCAATAGCCTCCTTTATTTCATTCATAAATTCTTCGTTCGAACTCCGATCGGGGCGATTTTTTTCGCCAAAACGTTTCAAATTCCAAGCTTTATTTAATTCTACAAAATTTTGACAAAATATTTTTTTTCTCCATTTGTTTATTATTTAAATATTAAAAGTTAAGTATAAAGGGATAAAATAATATAAAAAAAAAACTTAATTAACGACCTATCATACTACACTGGTGCCTACCTCTGACCGACCAACAAGTTTTTCCTCTTTTGCATGTCTGTTTAAGGACACGTGACTGAGCAGTATCCACTCCCTAGGTTGGCACATTTTGTGCATTAACACAACATATTTACATTACGCAAATCCCTAATACATACCACATTTCACTAAAATCAATTGAAGTCACATATTTGTATTAAAAAACAAATCTGAAGAACAACCCAATAAGTAAGAAAACATAACAAAATAACAAAGAGGTTCCATAACTAGACGGGGTTAGTGGGTCTGATGTGAACGGTACCCCATAGGATATGAACTCTATTTGGTTAACCAGTCAATTAGTATATTGATTATGTAAGAATATCCCATTTCTTATTATAGTTAAGGAACTCTTGGAAATTTCAAAGATTGTTGTCAAATGGGAGCAGGACTGGGTGCGACTATTAAAGTATTTTAGGGAAGAGTCCTATCATATTGGTAATAGAGCATGAGTATTGAATACCTTGTCTTTGGAATATATGATTTATATGATAGTGGTTGAGTATGATTTATTTTTCATTTTTAAAAAATTATTTGAAAAAATGTGTTATGAGATTTTTCATAAACGGTGTTGAGCTAAAGTCTGATCTGGAATTTGGATTTGACTTGGAATATGAATTCAGATTATTGTCTGATTTCTGCGACAATTAATTGAATTTGGTTCTCAAATGATTATTGAGGATTTTAGGAATTTTAAATGGATTTCGCATGCACGTTTTATGAGGTCATATGAAAATTGGGATGGGTTTGTATTCGGATTTCAAAAAATGATGATATGTTTTTAGAAATGGATATTTGATGAAATAATGTGATTATGATTTTCGAGCAATTCTTTCATGATTTTTTTAGAATTATTGACTGATTTTGAGTACACGTTTTATGGTACTTTGAGTAAATTGTGTATTGGACTTAGGTCCGGATATTTAAGTGTGGATACGATTTAAGAAATTATTATAAATGTATGTTTCCTGATGCTTGTGAATTATTATGAACTACTGGTTGATACTCGGATGTTGTATCCCCGAGTGGTTATGTGATGTAATGCTGATGGTGAATTCGAATAGAGCTCTCGGGGGGTTGTTGTGATAACCCGGATAGTGCTTCGTGCAGTTCCTAGGGGGGATATTGTAATAAATCGGATGATGTTTTGTGCAGTTCCCATAGGGATGTTTCGATAACCCGGATGTTGTTTCGTGCAGTTCCTATGGGATGTTGTGCTAACTCGGATGGTGCTTCGTGCATCTCCGAGAGGGATGATGTGATAACCAGGATAGTGCTACGTACAGCTTCCGAGGGGATGCTATGATAACTAGATGATGTTGACTTTAATATATTTCTTTCGGCCATTATATTGATATCACTTGGGTTGTAAATTTTGAGGATGAATTTTTTTTAGGGGGGTAGGTCGTAACGACCAGGCAATTCGAGGAAAGTGAAATTGGAAAAAAAACAATTAAATAAAAATGACGATTTTGCCCTTGTTAGGTCAATGGGTTGACTTTTTGACCTAGACATTTTTTGGATGATTCGTGAGGACCGTTGCATAAGTCTTGGAATTTCGGGTCCGTAGACAGGCGTATGCTAAAATCAGGGGTGGAAAATGTTTGATACAAACAAAAAAATAACTTAGGGCATTATGGTAATTTTAGCAT
Source organism: Prinsepia uniflora (assembly GCA_032719365.1). Lineage (NCBI taxonomy): Eukaryota > Viridiplantae > Streptophyta > Magnoliopsida > Rosales > Rosaceae > Prinsepia > Prinsepia uniflora. The sequence goes on from CM064875.1 coordinate 6,770,053, forward strand.
GAAGGGTATTTTGGTAATTTGATCTATGGGATAAGGTGTGGTGTGACACTTGTCCAGAAAATTCTGGTCCTTCCCCTTTAGAATTTCTTCCACCAACAATCATATATGTGTGTTGTGTTTCATGGGAGTTCGGAGGGTGGTGATCGAAAAAGAAGACAACAAAGAAAAATGAGAAACGAGAGAAGGATCAATGAAAGAGAAGGAAGAAAATGAGGGAGAAAAGCGAGAGGAGAGGGAGAAGAGAGCCTGAAGGAAGCTAGAGTGGCTGAGAGGCTGAGACCTTCCAGACTTATGGCCATGGGAAAAAACCATGGGGTTCAAGTATTGGCCATAGGTTTTCAAGGCGTTTTCAAGCCTTCTCGTGGATATATGAGAGTACTAGCATGTTATTCAAGTGCCTAGGACCATTTTGGGGTAGAAGAAAGGAAATTTTGACGTGAAAGAGGGAAGATATGGTTTATGAACCATTGCCGTACATAGTGGAATTGGGTCAAGCATTCAAGTACGTTTCGCATCACTTTAAACTCATATATCTTCTTCCGGAGTTGATGAGATGCATATGGATGCAAAGAATATAAAAAATGATGAAGAAATGGGTGGTTTCATGTTGAGGCCAGATCACAGGTTGAACGACCTGTTTTGTAGGAAAACGGGTCGAACAAGACAACCCCAAACGTAAGCGTGTGAGGCTCACGCGCAGAGGGCCATGGTGAGGCGTGAGGTTGCGTGTGAGGTCTTTTTGCCGTCCGATCAAAATGAAAATTCTTTACTTTTAAATTATGAGTTTAACAATGCAATTGTTGTGTGAATTGGACATTGTTTGAGAATAGTTTTGGATGCTTGCTTAAATATGTTTATATACCAAAGTTTAATCAAATTCCAGAAAAGTTTAAGGGACTTAAGCCTAAGATTCATATGGTTATTAATGGTTATTGGCGGTAAATTATTGATGAATTAGAAACTATACAAAAGATATGGAAATGTGTATAATTAGAAATTTGACTATATGTACAAATTGTGAGAAAACCTTGCTTCACAATTTCACCTTTTATCACTTTAAGTACTTAATTATGTTATGTTATTTTTTTGAACTAATTTACATTTAACACTCATTAATTATTTAATGAGCTAAGGCGGAACAAAACAAGGAGACGGGTTCTATAACTTGACGAAGTTAGTGGGTTCGATGTGAGCGGTACCCCGCAAAAGATGGACTCTATTTGGTTAACCTGTCAATTAGTATACAGATTAAATTGTCTGATAATAGTTAAGGAAATTTTGGAAATTTCAAAGATTGTTGTCAGACAGGAGCAGGACTGGGTGTGACTATCAAAGTATCTTAAGGACAAGTCATGTCAGTTTAATCCCTTTACGAGTTTTGTAAAGCCATATAGTACTTGGCTAGTGGTTATCGTTTCGTATAACTTACCTCATTGGAGATGCATGAAAAAATAATTCACAATTCTCAATACTTTGACACTGGAACCTAATCTCCAAGTAATTTCATCGATAATTATTTGTGGCCGTCAATTGATGAGCTCGTGGATATGTGGGAAAATGGTGTATGGACGTACGACAAGTTTAGCGGGCAAATGTTCACTCTATGAACAACAAGGGCTATCTTGCTTGTCCTACATGTGGTCTAGACACAACGTCCTTTTGGCATCCCTCGAATGTATGCTACTTAGGTTCTATAAGGGTTTTTCCCGAGGATCACCAATGGTGTAGGCAATCAAGCTCATTTGATGGGAAATCAGAGTTACGGGCTCGGCCTAGAGAAAGGTCCGATGGTGAGATATTTTCTGAATTGAAAAGTATATATGATTTCGTCACATGAGGATCGAAAATTACTGAACAAGAAAATGGTACGAAATAAACATATTCTTTTGGTTTCCATATTGGTAGAAATTGAGAATCAGACACATCGCATTTCCTATGCACGTCAAGAAGAATTTTAGTAGGAATGTTATGGGAACTACTTTAACCATTGAAGCAAGTCAAATGACACAAAAAAACTTGGTTAGGTATGCAAGAAATGAGGATTTGCCCTAACTTGTGGCCAAAAGTCGTCAATGGCAAATATATCATGACTCATCCAAGTTATGCATTTACACCGAAAAATAAGAAAAAAAAATTCCAAAAATGGTTGCAATGTGTGAAATTTCCCGATGGGTATGCCGATAATATATCCCAAAACTTTAGCACAGATAATGGCATTTGATCTGTTTATGAAGAGTTAGGACTATCATGTTTTGCTACAACAACTCATACTAATTAGCATTTTTTCCTACTTCGAGCCTGGTGTTGTTCAGACAATAGTTTATTTAATTCAATTCTTGTAGATATTATGTGCCAAATCGTTGGTAAAGGTGGACCTCAAAGCAATAAATGATGATATTGTGACAGGACCCATCCCAATCCCTCCGGGATTAGTGCGGGATGACCCTGCTCCCGTCTGACACGAAGTGTCAGACAAGGGATATTTCCAACCTTTGCCCTCCCAGGCTATCAGAGTACGCCAGGATCCGGAGGAGGTATGTGATATCTCGGTCTCTACTACAGTTCACATCTGCTGTCAACCTGAAGGGCAGTCAAAACATTAAAAACTGTGAGTGGACAAAACAAAAGTTTATAAAAACATTTTAACGAGAAGACATTTGTACCCTTCACTAAAAAGCATGCATGCATTGGAAAACCATGTAACCAAAGAAACCATACGTGGGAACTAAGCCCAAATCAGATATAAACCAAGGTCGAAAGGACCACAATGAAAACGACCTTACGGGCCACTGCCCAAATCCATAAGGGACTCGGCCCCAAACCATAAAGAAACCAAGTACACGAGCCACTGCTCAAATCCTGTGCACACCTGTGCACACCACATATCATATATCATATATACATCACATACATATATATAAGTCACACAACCAATCCTGTCACGGTATCCAAAGCTACGTGTGTGCTACCCGGGTCTCAATCCGAGTCTTCTCAAAGTCAAGGTCAATGTCCGCAGACCACTGACCCTACCCGAGGTAATAGTAACCATAGCCTTCCTGAGAGTAAGGAACCCAACTGGGGGTGACTCCACTCAGTCGGTGCTCCGTGACTACTCCGGGGTCCACCCAGGCCAACGACCCTTCCCGGAGGAGATAATAGATGTAAAGGAAGGTAGATGAACATATATATACATAACATATTATCCATGCCCGGTTCCTTTGAACCGTCATGATCTATAATATCCAAAACCAAGGTAACATGCCGGTTCCCATAAACCGTCATGTACCGTAATAACATAACCAGGTAACATGCCGGTTCCCATAAACCGTCATGTACCGTAATAACATAAACAGGGTTCATGCCGGTCCCCATAAACCGTCATGAACCAGAATGACCTGACAAAGGTTCATGCCGGTTCCCATAAACCATCATGAACCACAATGACCTTTCCAGAGTTCATGCCAGTTCTCGTAAACCGCCATGAACTTGGAAATCCATCTAGGGTCCCTGACCCGAAATCATCAGTGTAAAACAACTGGGTCTCGTGCCTGAACATATGACTCAACTGGACACCGTGCCCGATATCTATGGGTCAGTCACGACTCCGATCGTAGTGATGCATGCAACCATCCATCCAGGACCGCTCTCAATCCTAGTATGTCGCCGTGAACGAATCAACCGACGCGACCACCACAAGATCATGGTGCACTCATCACTGATCGCTATCCTGAACCGTCAGCACTCCGAAGTCGAGCCTCCCCAGGCTGCCCGACCACAAATCGTGCATCGTGACCTCTCCGGAAGGAACACATCCCAATCCGGAGGCGAGCGTTACATCGTCGATCGCCGTGCACATAGCACCCATCGCGACCACGATTTAGACCCGAAGGTCGTAAATAGTGTCATATGCCCGAGACAAAGCCAAATGGGTCTCATACCCGAGTTTATCCTTTTAGAAATCCAAAACCTTTTCATTTAGACGAATAAAGAAATACAGACCCGTATAAGCACCGTATAAGGCTGAAACCTCGAAATACGTGCTTATACGTAACCACATACAAATGCACCCATGGCATCATCAAACACGTAATAAAACATATAATAAACATTTATGCATGCACCAATTTAGAAAATAAGGTCCACTCACAGACCGTCCGAGCTGCCGCCTCGATTTGCGTGCCATTCGGCTCCCCGAGCCGATCACCATCACCGGGACTCCCAAACCTGTCCAAATTTTAATAGAAGGTTACTAACTACTTATTTAACCTCCTACCAAAGCTCCGTAATTTTCCCGAACTTTTAACTATTTTTAAACCGACCCTAAACCTTCCGACACCCCGAAAACTATCGAAACGATGTCCGATTGACGCGAGACCAGTCCCAAAATCTTCGTTACATCGAATAGAAGATTTCCCGTGTTGAACACTTTCCCAAATTATGGACCACGTGCCCTCACGGGCCCCTAGAAGACCCTAGTTACTGTTCATCGTCATCCTCCCCAGAACTGAACCAGTTACTATTCATGGGCACTGTTCACCGCACGGTTTTCTCGGGTTTTCGGACTGATTCGGGGTCCGTTTGGTCCCATTTTAATCCCTAAATTCCTATTTCTTCATTTCCTATCTAACCCAATCCCTAAAACTAAGAAAAACCACCCGAAACGGAGCTTCCATCCGCCATCAATGGTGGCCGGATTTTCTCTGGCCGTTCACGGCCATTTCCGGCCATCCCAAGCCCGAAAACTAATCCCATTAACCTCCTAGAGTCCCCAGAAATGTTTCTCAATCCTTAGAATCGAACAAAAACTAACAAAACCGAAATTTGAATTTTTTGGGCATTTTCTTACCTCACGGTTTCTCTCCACCGTGGCCACCACCTTCCCCCGCTGTGGCTCGCCGTTCCTTGCCTCTCATCACCTCACTCACGGTCACACACAAGCACATGAGGAATGGTGGTATGTGTGTGTGTGCTTGTTCGAAGAACAAAGAAGAAAATGAAGAAAATATGGATGGGGGGGGGGGTTTCGGGTTTGATGAAGAGAATAGAAGAAAATGATGATAATTGATGGTTTAATCTGATGAGAGAAGAGAAATTGATTAGATGAGATGAGTGGTGAGGATTAAAAGTTAAATGGAATGGATGGCTAGGATTTAAGGTTGTTAAGATTTGATTAAAAAATTAATTAAATAATAATATTTTATTATTAGATCCACAATTTGGGGGAGTTAGCCAATAGGATGAGTGACACTTGTCACTCATCCATGGGACCCACTAAAATATCTGCCCAATCAGATTTCGCCAAATCATCCCCGTCTCGAAGTTCGTGCATAGTGAAATCGAACTTCCGTGACCCATAACTCTCTCGTTCGAAGTCCGATTTCAGTGTGCCGCCTGTCTATGGATTCGTATCGTCCTTATCTACGCAAGGGTCTTCGGCCCTCGGCCATCGGACCTTTTGGTCAAAAAGTCAACATTTGACCCCATTTAACCAAAATTACCAAAATGCCCCTAAACTTCCGAACGTCATAACTTCCTTCCCGAATGTCGGAATTGAACGTGCCACCTGTCTATGAACTCGTGACGTCACGAACTACGTCACGGTCATCGGTCAAAGTCCATTTGACCGCTCCGAACGAAAAGTCAACATTTTACCCACGCTAGGGGCAAAACGGTCGTTTCGCATCGTTCGTCCGATTTAGCCTAACTAATCACCGATTAACCTCACTAATCGTGATTAGTCACTAATCTAATCATGGAATTTGGGACGGGTCGTTACATATTGTCTATATCACATGTAGGCTAGAGAAAATATATCCAACGACATTATTTGATATAATGGTGCACCTTCTAATACATCTGTCAGATGAGGCAATGCTAGCTAGTTCAGTGCACTACGTTGGTTGTACCAAATTGAGAAGTATGACTAATTCCTACTTTTGCTACTATTTCCTTCTTGTCGTTCATAATTGTGATTCATAATGTATATTCTGTTGCAGAATGTTAGGTACATATAAGCAGTATGTGACACGACCCACCCCCATTCCCTCGGGATTAAGGGATAAGTCATGCTCCCATCTAACCCACGTGTGACACGAAGGCTAAACACCTATCTAACCTCCATGGAACATGTAAGCCAGACAAGGGATACCAAGGCGAACCGTCCAAAACTAACTTCTGACGTCTTAGAGTGCACAAAAACCACTGTGGATCGCGTGTGTGATGTCTCCGTCTCACTAACAACAGCCTGCACCGCAACAACAACCTGTAGGGTAGCGAAAAACATAAAAGACTGTGAGTGGACAAAAATAGGTATAAGTGCAGAAAACATTTACAAGAAAATATATGTATACCCTCCACGTAAAACCAATGCATGCATTCGAAAACCATTTCCTTTCCAAGATACTAAAAATTGTTTATGAAAACTAGAAATCATATCCTTTATCAAACCTCGGGCCTCAGTCCAAAATCATAAATCAAAATCAAAAGACGGGAACTCAGCCCAAAAATCCACAAATCCAAATCATCCGGACCACAACCCAAAACATCTGAAATCCATTTGAAAACCAACAGTAAATCACACGTCAATCAATCTGCTGGATCTCATATCAATGAGTCTTTAAACTCAAAACACATATATCAGGCCTTTCGGGGATATCAACGAGTCTTTAAACTCAAAATAGAAATAATAGGCGTCGGGGTATATCACAATAACCGAGTCTTTAAACTCACTAGTCTTTAAACTCAAAACATATCAATCAAGGGTCCTCCCCCGTCATCAATCAACCAGGTATTTAAACCCAAAACCAAATCCAGCAACAGTAACGGTCTTTAAACCCAAAACCAGATCCAGCAACAGTAACGGTCTTTAAACCCAAAACCAAGTGTAAATCATAGAAAATCCAGAAATCCATCGAAAACCAAATACGAAATCATCATTTGAAATCCAAAACTAGGGGTCAGGTAGTGCATCTTGGACTTGTGTTGGTCCAGATGTGATTCAATCTAATGTTATATGAATGGGCATGTTGGGCCCAGGATGAAATTGACCCAAATTTTGGGGTCGGATGTTGAAAACTGTGTTTTAGTCGTATCAGATTTGTGTGGGTCTGGATGATGCTTGAGCCCAGTAGTGAGAAATATAGCATGAATGGGCGAGTTCGACCCGGAATGAGATGATTTAGTGTGTGTTGAGAGATCCTGAATAGGATGTGGTTCGCCTAGGGGTGGGTGACCGGATATGCCAGTGGTGGCATAGATAGTGGATGTTGAATTCAGACTCGAGAGGAGTCGAGATATTGGACTTGGACTCAGTAGGAGTTAGGAGTTGGTTTAGGACTCGGGATGAGTCATGATGTGATATGAGGGCTCGGGACGAGCCAGGAAGGATGGAAAAGGTAATTATGGTTGCGCATAACAACGAGGGTTCAAGTGGGAACCCGAGGTGTTGATATAGATGTGAATTAATTCTCCATGATTGTTGTTGGAGAGGTACATCCGAATTTCGGGGAAGATATTCTTTAAGGGGGGGGAGGTTGTGAAGACCTGGAAATTCGAAAAAAGAAAAGTTGGAAAATTGGAAGGAAATGACGATTTTGCCCTTGGTTATGGGGGTAAAAGTTGACTTTTTATTCGGGACACTTTTTGGACGTTCCGGAAAGACAGTTGGGTAGGTCTCGAGACGCAGAGTTCGTAGACAGGCCATATGCGTCAATCAGAGTTCGGACGTGGAAGTTACGGGTCTAGAAGTATGAGGGTAATTTTTGTCATTTGAAGCCCAAGGGCATTTTAGTCATTTATCTCTTATGGGATTAAATTCGTACTTTTGTGGGTTTTGATGAATCACCCACCAATGGCTCATGCCACCTGCCAGTGACACATGTCACCTCAAACTGAGGGTAAGTGGCTGAGGTTGCCAAGGGTTGTCTAACCCAATTAACACTTTAACTGCATCAAAGAATTCTCAGTTCAAAGGAAAAAAAATGAAAACAAAAACAGAGGACTTTCATTGATCTCCTTCGATCCAACCAGTAACCATTCGACAAACCGTGAGAAAACTGGTGCAATTGAGACGATTAGAGCAATAAAACAGAAAGGAAAAGACGAGGGAGTGAGAGGAAGAAAAACCGAAACCTAAAACCCATGAAAGTCGAATTGATTAAGTTTCGAAGTTGAAATTATGGACCACAAACACTGAAATTGTCCTTGAATTAAGCCTCCTGAGCTCAAGGCGAGTTGAACCCAATCAATAACGAAGACAATTGGTGTCGTTTTGGCAAAGAACAGACCTGGCGGAACTATGGAAAATTGAAGGTTGAGTCGAGTAATTGGAAAGGTTTAAGGATGCAATTGGACTTGAAAAACAGGGTAATAAGAGTCCTATGAAGCTTTTGGATGGATCAATTGAAGAAAAATGTTGGAAAGTGACGAACTTTGAAGAACAAATAGTGTGCGGGTATCTTTCGATAATCGAATAGATTGAGGTAAGGAATTGTGTAATTGAAATCACTGACCTCTAATTAAGGTTTAAACGATGATGCTAGATGAAGCAATTGAAAGAATTGATGCAAAATTAAGGGAGAATGAAACGGGTCATGTCGTGGATCGCAGGGATCCGTTTGCAGGGAATCGGGCGAGGACGATGAACAGTAACTGGTACTGTAGCAGTGTGTGGACTTCACGCCCAGCCGCTTGCGGCGGTGCGTGAGGGCGCATGGAGCTGAGTCTCGAGGTGAGGTCAACATGACTTTTATTCTATGCAATGTAACGAACATTTTAACGTTGGTTTTGAGTCGATCGGACACCGTTTCGATATTGTTTCGAGGGTCCAAAGGCTTATGTTAAGTTTTTAATTCGTAATTAATTCCCGGAAAATTATGGGAAATTAATGGGACACTAATTGAGTTATTATTGACCCTTCATGATGATTTTGGACACGACTTGGGATTCCTGGAAGGTACTAGAAATTACAGAAAAGCGTGCAGCTCGGAAAGTGAGCGGTTTGGACGGTGTGTGAGTGGACTTTTGTTTTCTAAATTATGATGCATGCATAGTTAAATGTTTTACATGATTTATTGCATGATTTTATTTGCGATGATTGCTTGATGATTTGATACGATTATTTATTGATTTAATGATTATTTTAGTCAGTCTTTCGTGTACGTTTTACGAGGAAAGTGCAAATGATGTTTTGGGCTAGACCCGGGATTTTAAAATGATGTTTTGACTTGGATTGTGAGTTTATGATGATTTTATGGAATATTTAATGATTTATGGATATGATTTTACGAATTTACGTGAAATGAGATTTTGGGCTTGAGACCCTGTTGTAAATGGTTTTGACTTGGTTTTATAGATAATTTTGTAATAAAGATTTTCATTGGATTTATGTTCAGTGCCACCAGATGTGTAATTCCTGGGTAGACTCTGGATGTGTAATTCCCGGAGTGACTCCGGATGTGTAATTCCCGGTGAGGTTGGATGTGTAATTCCCAGCAGATCTGGATGTGTAATTCCCAGAGACTCTGGATGTGTAATTCCCAGAGGAACCTCGGATGTGTAATTCTCGAGTTATATGCTTTATTTTATGATAAAATGGTTTTGTTGTAAATGATTATCATGTGTTTTGGCTTGGAAGCCGGTGATTCATATGTTTTACCCTATGCATGCATGGTTTGATAAACTAGAGGGTAAATAATGTATTTTGAAATGTGTTTTCAAATGATATTATTTTTTTTCCACTCACACATTTTCTGTTTTGATGACCTTCCAAGCTGTGGCACGACGTTCGGGGCTAGTCGAGAAGCAGAGGCATGAGCGGGAATCAGTGCAGTTATCCCTTGTCTGACAAGTGTTGAGGGGTAGTTTCGGGACTTCAGTTGACTTGTTAGACGGGAGCAGGATCAGGCGCGGTTATCAAAGTCCAGCTATGACGGGTCCTGTCACACAGTTTTAAGTCTTTCCCTGTTGACCCACTTCTCTAGTCCTCCTCTGTATCTTCTCACTATTTTCCTCACTTCTCACACACTATTTCACTCAGGTTTTCACTTAGACACACACACACACAAGCATTGATCTCTCTCTCTCTCTCTCTCTCTCTCTCTCTCTCTCTCTCTCTCTCTCTCTCTCTCTCTCTCTCTCTCTCTCTCTCTCTCTCTCTTTCTTTCTCTTGACTTAAACCATATGCACGACTACACTGCCCTGTTTTAATCGATTATTTTGTGAGATGGGGTTGGAACTAACCAGAGAGGGGACAGGTGTCCACATCTCACTACTCCCAAGTGAAAATATCCAACCAATCAGGGACAGATGTCCCCATCTTCTGTCCTCCATTTCAATTTTAGTAAAAAGACCATTGGCTCAACAAATTACCATTTTGCCCCTAGAATGTTTAGACTAAAACCTGAGCCATGCGAAGTCCGATGACAGCGTGCCGCATGTCGTTGTACTCAGGGGATCGAGATCTACATAATGGTACTCGAAATACGTGAACAACACATGTTATATAAAAAGTCAACGTTGACCACACTATTCACAAGGGTAAAAATGTCATTTTTACACAAAAGTTTCCCAAATTTACATTTTTTCCCATTTTTGACGTTCTGGGTCGTTACAGTATGCTTGCAACAAGACACAACCTTGAGGCTCTAAAGTTGAGGCATACATTACAAAGGAGTCACTTACGTTTTGTGTAATGTACCTTCGGAATGTTAAGACTTCTTTCAATAAGGCCTCATGTAATGACGACGGTAGTCAACGTCTAGAGACCCTATCTGTATTGGCCCGACCTGCACGATCTTTTGGCAATGGTCCAGTCTCAGAGTCATTCACCAATCGGGACATAGACGTTGTTCATTGGTTCATAATGAACAACTGTTATGAAGTATGGCCATTTCATGAGCAGCATCAAGCATTGATGAAGGTCTAGTTTTCTTCTAATTAGACCAGAAATTGACAAACAACTATTTCCACATTGGTTTTTGAAGCATGTAAGTAAAATATTTTATTTAAAAGTTTCTGAAAGAAATTCCAAGTTTAACAATTTTTGTGTATATCTTACCAGATGACATAGCTGAAAGATGACAACTTACCAAATTTCAATGTTGAATCAATGCAACGTGTCATCGTCCCATTTAGAGGAGAAACGTACAATGGTTGTCACGTAAATAGAGTTAAATTTGTGTGAACAGAATGAGACAATAAATCGTCTACGCAAAATAGTGGGGACTTTGTGCTGGGAGATAGGGAAAATGCTAATACTATATTCTATGACAGGTTGTTAAGTGTGCTTAAAGTGTTATATACAGACTGTAAGATAATCATCCTGTTCAAGTGTCATTAGTTTGATATGAACCCAAGTCTTCCGTGGAGGGTCATTGAAGATAATTTATGCACCTCCATCATAAAAAACACTTGGTGGTTTGAGAGTGATCCATACATCTTGGCTAGTACGGTAAAACAAGTATTCTTTGTGGATTATCCAAAAGCTTGTGCTAATTTGAGAGTAGCTTATATGGTCAATCATAGAAATATTTGTGATTTAGATGACTGATTTCGAGAAGAAGAGGCAGAAACAGACAACGACCAAATTGTCTACCTGGAGGATTCCTTTGTATCCACCTTAAACATGGATGGATACAAAGGGTAGTAGGAGGAGGATAGTGAAACTGAGACCAAATGAAAGTTGTTAAAAAAAACATTATTAATGCATATAACCATTACTACACATGTTTGTATGTTTGGATACACTTTGGAAAACAAAAATTTAAGATATCAAATTTCTGAGCCTAGGTAACGGTGCGGAACGAATCGATGGTTACAAAATATTCTATTATGATCAAACGACTTGCACTCCTCAAAATATCCTGAGATTCGATGAGCAGATTTCAGGAACTTCACGACACAAAATGAACGGTCGGATTATGGAAATTTAATCATTCGAAACACAGTCGGGTAATATTATGCAAATACTTTTGAACTTTTCTTAAAAAGTTTTAAAGTTTTAAAGGAAATGGTGTTTTAACAAATTTCAATAATTTCTTTTAATAATTCAACTGATCCAACTGTCCACATATATTGTACATACTCGTAGACTGTCTACCGAAAAGTTAGAAGATTTCAAATTCCCAGCTGTGGTAACTGTGTGGAGCAAATTGATGGTTACAAAAACCTTTTATTACAATCAAACGGCTTAAACTCCTCGAAACATCAGGAGATTCGACAGGCGGATTTTAGGCACTTAACGATTTTAGGCACTTAAAGATTTCAAGCACTTAATGACACAAAATGATCGGTCAGATTATGAAAAATCGTTATATAATTCGTTTTTTATATTACCCAACAAATAATTCAACCACATTCATCAGGTAATATTTTGTTACTTTTTTGTTGGACCTTCTAAAAATGTAATTCTTTAGGAATGTTAACTAACGAATATTCTTGAAATGTTCATTGAGCAGTGCCCACGCGCTTAGGTAATATCTACATATTCGTCAGGTAACACAGGCTGCCTAAATTTGCCCCAAAATTTTCAATTTACCGAACAAATTTTAGTAAAAATTTAAATTAACTGGCCAAATTTTCTCGAAATAACCTCTTCATTTTACCCGACGAAGGTCCGTCGGGCAACATTGAAACGACCCGACCCTTCCCCTTCCACGCGGGCTATTCCATCCCTCCGCCAAAGTTGCCCGACATATCATTTAAATATTACTGACGAAGATTCTTTGGGCAAGAGTTTGAACTCGCATAAAACAGAGAAAGCTGCCTCTTTTTCTTCTTCCCCCTGATTCCTCCCTCTAGCTCTCTCTGTCAATCTCTCACGCTTCTCTCTCTCTTTCTCACTCTCCCAAAACCTCTATAATCTCTCACGCATCTCTCACACCCTAGGTTGTACCAAAACGTCCTTGGACCCCCGTATCGTGTTTCGGATACCGATACCGGTCCGATACGCGTCCGATACGCTCGGATACGTTTGGATACGGTATCGGTATTTGGATATGGCTTGGATACATGCGTATCGGAATTGGATACGCATTATGTAATTTGGTTGATACGCGAGGGCATAAATGTCAAAACAAAGAAATAAAATATGCAAGTCAGATCGTCCCTAGCGTGCGTTTGTCTCTCCCTCCCTCGCATGCGTCCGTCTTGCCTCTGAATCGGCGAGTTTGCAAGTGGGCTGAAGCTTGAAAGATAAGGAGGTCCAAAGTTGCCCAGATCAATCAAGAATAGCTGCCCAGATCAATCGGCGAGCTTGCCCAGATCTACAGACAGGGCTGAAGAAATTCGTAAGGTGGTACCTCAGTTACTACTTCCAAGGTATATAAGATATAAAGATCGAATTTTTTGTTTTATTTTTTTATTTTGGTTTAATTCATATGTCTATGATTCTAAGGAGATGGTTTTCGAACGATTATGATTACCAGGAAACAAGTATGGTGTAAACGGTGAATTTCAGGGGGTAAAGATATGATAATACTACATCAAAAATTGTTTGTAGTTGTTTAAGCTTTAGAGTTGATTAATTATCTGGAAAAAATTTGAAACTGTTTTCCAATTTATGAACTGTTAGTCTTTAAGGCTATAATAAGAAAGAAAGGTGGTTTGTTTTTTTTGGATCTAGTAGTCCTTTATTGGTAAATTTGTGTTTAGCTGTCTCAGTGAATTTAATGGCTGTCTGTAGCATGCATAGATTTCAAATTGGATTAATTTCTTTTAGTAATGGTCCCAACTTACTATTCTGGCGGAAAGAAAGCTGCTGGGAGATAAATTCTTTTGATTGAGTGGTAGACTAGGTTGCACTGAAGTCTGAAACGTCCTTGCAACATCTGCAGCAATGCGGGCTTGCAGAGATGCCATCACTTCCAATTCAATCCCTGCTTTTCAAAGAGGTAGTATTGATCATATGTCCTTTTATAAATTAGTCACAAGACAACGAATTTCTAGTATGCTGACTGTTACTTTTGAGTTGTATTCGGTAGCCTAAAAGAGTAGTGGATACATGTTATGTGTTGTGGAGGTTGTTTCAGTACAAGTCGTAAAATTTGAATTTTGCAGGGTCAATCCCCCAAAATTCGGATTTTCTTTTAAGTACTCTCTCTCTCTCTCTCTGTGATTATACTTGATCCCAGTGGATGTTTGATTATGTTTCAAAATTGTGTGGTATTTAATTGTGATGGGGGACAGTGATTCCATCCCCAACTTAATGGAGCAGGCTATTGATGCTTAATGTGGTTTTCCCACAACCTGGAGGACCCGTAATCACAACCGCAGACATCTCATCGGTGAGAAGCTTCCTCTTCAATTCTATCAAAGTCACATCCAATCTCCACCATCAAAGTTTAAAATCAGCTACCATAAGAACATAGATCATATCTATAATCATAATTACATGCATATGAGCTGATTATTTGCGTAGTCGATTAAAATATGTCAAACTGATCTCCACACAATATCAATTTACCTTTCCATCATAACCATCGAAAATTCCTGATAAAACGTGTGGAAATATGGCAGGAAAATGGGTTGTTAATTGTTAATAATTATAGTGCAGTTTTCTATTTCTTTATTTCATTGTCTTTCATTGTCTTTTGCAGCTTGTTGTTTAGAAAGATGGTCAACAACACAAATGCTCATCCAGTTAGTTCTTGTGCTAGTGCTAGTGTCAATAACCCTAGTAATAATTTTAGTGATAAGGCTCATTTGTGGCAATTTGTGGAGAAGATTGAGAAAACTAACCAGGGAGGAGGATGTTGGAAGTGGCAGTGTACTTTTTGCAAGTTGAACTTCAAAGGGTCGTATACTAGAGTGAAGTATCATCTACTAAGAGAGGGAAATCCAATGGGAATTTCACATTGCACAAAGGTGAATTCACAATCATATGCTCAGATGACAAAGGTAGTGAAAGGCTGCAAGGAGCGACAAACAAGTGCAGCTCCTAGGCAAGTTCCTTTGCCATCATCATCAAGAGACCAAGTGAGGTCTTCGACCAGTTGTTACGGGATGACCTTTTCTACTTCTTGTGACCCAAAGAAGAGAAAAGCAGGGTCTGGTCCTCTTCAAAAAGCTTTCAACAATGAAGCTAGAGCACAATACGATGAGGAGGTTGCAAGGATGTTTTATACCAGTGGTTTGTCTTTCAATCTTGCAAGAAATCCACATTATCAAGAGTCATATAGGCGTGCATCCACTCTTCCAGGCTATGTACCACCAGGGTATAATAAATTGAGGACTACCCTTCTAGCAAGTGAAAAGAAAAATATTGAGCATCATTTGGAGCCGATTAAGAAGACTTGGCCTTCAAAGGGTGTGAGCTTATGTAGTGATGGTTGGTCGGATCCGCAAAGAAGGCCTATAATCAATGTGATGGCAGCTAATCAAAGTGGTGTGATGATTCTAAGAGCAATAAATTGTGAGGGTGAATTCAAGGATCATAAGTTGGTTGCAAGCTTGATCATAGAGTCTATTAAGGAAGTCGGATATCAAAATGTGGTGCAAGTTGTCACCGACAATGCTTCTGTATGTTCAAAGGCCGGTAAGCTAATCGAAACCAAATACCCTACCATATTTTGGACACCATGTGTAGTTCATACATTAAATCTTGCTGTTAAGAATATATGTGCACCTACAATCCCTTCACCACATAATGATGCAAGTCAAGAAGTGTAGGATGCATGTTCTTGGATCATGCCTGTTTCTGATGATGTTGTGTTCATTAGAAACTTTATTATGAATCATGGTATGAGATTGGTGATGTTTTCAGAGCATTGTGACTTGAGGTTACTTTCAATTGCGCCTATAAGGTTTGCATTAACAATTGTGATGATGTTGAGATTTAAAAAAATCAAGAATGGCTTGCAACAAATGGTGATTAGCTCGAAATGGGAGGATTATAGAGCAGATGATTATCATAAGGCAGGGCTTGTGAAAGTAAAGCTATTAGATGATCGATTTTGGGATGACATTGATTATATCCTTTCCTTCACTAGTCCCATTTATGAGATGATTAGAAAAGCTGACACCGATAAGCCTTGTCTTCATTTGGTGTATGAATGGTGGGATAGCATGATAGAGCAAATCAAGCAGGCTATTTACCAAAAAGAAAGAAAGCAACCATTTGAAAGTTCAGAGTTTTGGGAGGCTGTGGAATTAGTATTGGTAGCACGTTGGACCAAGAGCTACACATCTTTACATTGCTTGGCACATTCTTTGAATCCTAAGGAAGTATAACATCTACTCAATTCATTTTGGTACTTTTTGTTATTATGTAATTCCTTATTATTATTTTTTATCTTGTTTAGGTATTACAGCTCTGAGTGGCTTGCAGAAAACAAAAATCGAGTTGCTCCCAATAATGATCTTGAGATTTCTGCAGAAAGAAAAGTTTGTATTGGTCGGTATTTTACCAATCCTGAAGACCGAAGAAAAATCACAATTGAGTTTGGTGATCTTTTCAATAGTGCAAATGGTCTTAGTGATGCAGATGCTATAAGTGATATGTATCATTTGGACCCTAGAACTTGGTGGTCGGTCCATGGAGCAAGTGTTCCAACTATCCAACAATTAGCGTATAAGCTGCTTGGACAACCTTCTTCTTCCTCATGTTATGAAAGGAATTGGAGTACCTACAGTTTCATTCATTATTTGGCCAGGAACAACATAACCCCACAAAGGACGGAAGATTTGGTTTTTGTTCATACTAATCTTCGTCTTTTGTCTAGGAGACATGCAAGTTACAATGAAGGTGTTACTCAACAATGGGATGTTGGTGGTGATGAAATGGATTCTATGGATGTAGCTAATGTTGGGAGACTTGAGATTGCCCAACTTTCTCTTGATGAGCCCGATTTGGAAGCCATTATCTTTGACGTTGATGAACTGGAAGATGAACAGAATGAAGAGTTTGATGTGGAAGATGACTATAGATCTTTATATGAAGTAGTTATATGATAAACTGAATTTGCTTGCTTGTTGTTAACTATATTTGAATTTTAATATATTATTTATTTTCCGTATCCTTCTCGTATCGTATCCTTTGATTTTTTGATTTTGACATATCGGAGTATCGTGTCGTATCGTATCCTCGTATCCGTATCCGTTTCGGTGCAACCTAGCTCACACCTCTCTCTCACCACCGTGATAACCTCTTCGTCCCCACAACAAGACACAACCATGAGCATCTCGTTGCCCCCACCACTGCCATGAACACCTCATTCCCCACAACGTCGTGCCATCGCCAATTCCTCTCTCTCCCCTACTTCCCTCACTGTATGTTCTCTCTCTATATATCCATACATATATATATTGATTATTCATTATTATTAGTTATTGATTATTAATGATTATTATAATTTTGATTATAATTAGTTATTGATTTTAATGATTATTGGTTGTATATTGTTCTATCTAGATTAAAACTTTTACGTCCCTTTCGACTTATTAGGTTAGGGTTTTTTGGGTGGCGGTTGGGATTGTCTTTGTTCCCTCGCAACTGAGTGATAGTTGTGGTCGTCGTGGTTGTCTGGGAGGTGGTTTGCAGGCTCACATGGACGTGGTTTCAGGAGTGGGGTGCATGGAGGATTTTAGTGGGTGCATGGAAGCCTCGATGGCCATCTCGATAGCGGAGGAAGTGGAACATGATGTTAGTACAGAATTTTCAGACTCACTATCATCGAAGTTCCTTATGGTGGGGCTTCTGTTGACAGCGAGAAACTACAGCCGTGAAGCCATGTTGAGCACATTTAGATGTCTATGGAATACATGGGAGGGTCTTTCAGTGATGGTTGTGGGGGACGACGGTCATTTTCTCTTCTCATTTGCAAGTGCAACAAACCAAAACGGAGTCATCCAGAGGTCTCCTTGGAACTTCAACATAGCCATTTTTTGCGGTACCACTGATGGCCTTGTCGACCCTGCTGAAGTGAGTTAGGACATGCAGCTATTACGGATTAGGTTTTGTAGGATTCCCCCCCCCCCCCCCCCCCCCCTCCCTTCTTCTTCAACCCCTAGATGGCAGAGCGAGTGCGAAATCACGTGGGAGTTTTTGTGGCCGTGGGCAGGGGAAAGAATGGGAATTTCTTGGGGAGTTACCTTCGTATCTGAGTTTCATTGAGGATGGGTGAGCCTTTCAAGCAATTTATCACTCTTAAACTCCTCAGCGATGAACCCTCAAAGAGGCATAAGATAGAGTATTAACGAATCCCATTCTTCTACTTCCCATGTGGACGTTTGAGCCATGTTCTTAATGTATGTTCGCTGCCAGCAGCTGAGGAATCGGCGGAGCTGCTCTACGGTTAGTGGAAAACAGTGGCCAAAGATGTATTCTCTATTCAGCCGCAAGACAGTTTTAGGTGGGCCATGTTTGCTTTTAGGTCCGTGTCCAAAAGGGTGCTAGGAGATTAGCCTACGGTGGGTGCGTCGCAATTTTTTGCTACTTTCGATGGAAGACGACTGAGTAGGTCAGTTGGTTTCAGTGGAGAGGGGTCGTTCGATGAGGGGGCGCCTAGCGTAGGCAGCTAGAACGCGAAGGAGAGAACATAGGCATGCTTCCGATTGGAGACGAGGAGTTCAGTATGTACCTATCAAACTTGCATGTGTTCTGTTCTGCTAGGTGCATGGGTGACAACCCAGTTTTCAGTGGGAACCTACCGAACCCGCCGCAGGATCTTCCAATGCAACAGGTCGAGAACAGGGCTACTGGATTCAGGCAGTTGTCACCGACTTAGGAAGCCCTTTCTTCGGTATGTTCTGGCACTTTTTCGAAGTTGGTTTCTTCAAATGTGTCGGGTGCAAGGGTGTCTATGGGAGGGGAAGATTTTAGGCAAGCAAATGGTGGTCGCCCAAGGATGATTTTGTGGCGCTCTCGGTTAAATCAAAGTCCTTGAGCAGGTCTTTCTTCTGAGAGAAGTTCGAGTGCTTTGCAGTCCAGTACTTCTTCTGGAAATACGGTGGATTTTCGGTCCAAAAAAGTGGTGGTGTCATCCCCTCATGAGCAAATAGTCTCCTTTGTTGGAATGTACGTGGGCTGGGATGCCCACTTGTGATGAGTCTTTGAAGTATCACTTAAAGGCAAAACAACTAGGTAGTTTATTCTTGATGGAAACAAAAAATATTGTTAGGCAGATGGATTTTTTGAAGCATGCATTGGGTGTTAGGGGAGATTTTTGTGTTGGCATGGAAGGTTTGGGGGTTGGTCTTGATTTACTGTGGGCTTTGGGTATCTGACTTACAATTTGATCTTATTCCACAATTCATATTGACGCTTTGATTGAGGGAGTGAGGGATGTCCCCTTTTGTTTCACTAGTTTCTATGGCCATCTAGAGGTACGTTTCAGCATGTGCTTGTAGGAGTTGTTACAGAGGTTGAATTATGACAGTGGATTACGTTGGTTATTAGGTGGTGACTTTAATGAGATCGAGGTGTTCGGGGACTAGCAGGACAGTAACCCTCGGCCCCTCCCTCTAATGCGAGAGTTTTGCTCGGCTTTGAAGGATTGTGGTTTGCTGATGGTTTCTTTCAAAGGGTACAAGTTCACTTGGAGTAACAGGTGGTAGAGGGATGGTTTGGTTCAAGTTCGTTTGGACCGAACAGTGGTTAATCAAGCTTTCCTGCAATTTTATCCTACTATGTTATCTCAGCATGTGAATTTTTAGGCTTCAAATCATATATCTATCTGGCTTCGTCTTATCTCGATGGTTCCTCAGCTTACGGGTCAGAGGTGATTCTTTTTTTAGGAGGCTTGGGTGTCTATTGAAGGTTGTAAGGCTGTTATTTGAGCAGCGTAGAGGGGGAGGGGGCATCTAGGGAGATGATGTGCTTGGATGGATCCAGAGGGTGGAAATGGGTTTTAAGAAGCTAGAGTCATGAATAGATTGGCAATATTCCTCGTGAAATTAAACAGATTCCAGCTCGTTTGGAGGATTTCACCCCTTCTTCCCCTTCAGTTCATGATCAGCTAGTTGTTGAAGGGTTGGATAGGGAACTCGATAGGTTAAGGGTTCAAGAGGAGCTTATTTGGCGCCTATGGTCAATGGGTAATTGGCTTATAGAGGGGGATAGGTGACACGACCCACCCTCAATCCCCCGGGATTAAGGGATAAGCCATGCTCCCGTCTAACTTACATGCGACATAAAGGCTAAACTGTCGTCCAACCTCCATGTAACACGTAAGCCAGATAAGGGATATCAGGCCAAAGCACCAAAAACCACATTCCGATGTCCCAGAGTGCACAGAAATTACTGTGGATTGCGTGTGTGATGTCTCCGTCTCTCTATCAACAGCCCGCACCACATCAAACCTGGAGGCTATCGAAAACATAAAAAGACTGTGAGTGGACAAAAATAAATAGTACATTCATAAAACAGTTTATAAGAAAGTACATTTTTACCCTCCACAAAAAACCAATGCATGCATATGAAAACCTTTCCATAAAATCATTTCATACCCTAAAAAAAGAAAACCATCAATGAAAACCGGAATCATTTCTTTTTCTCAAATCCGTAACTCAAATCCAGAGCCTCAGCCCAAAATCATAAATCCTCATCAAAGTACGAGGACTCAGCCCAAAAATCATTAAATCCAAATCATCCGGGCCACAGCCCAAAACATCTAAAAACTAGTGAAAAACCAAAGTAAAACATCAATCAATCAAGTTTCTGGATCTCAAGCGTGCCGAGTCTTTACACTCCAAACACATGCGCATAATCACGTATTCCCGGGATATCAACGAGTCTTTAAACTCAAAACACAATCAACAGGCCTTGGGGGATATCACAATAACCGTGTCTTTAAACTCAAAACATATACCGAGTCTTTAAACTCAAAACATATCAATCCAAGACTCTCCCCCGTCATAACCGAGTCTTTAAACTCAAAACCAGATCCAGCCATATCCGAGTCTTTAAACCCAAAACCAAGTGAAAATCATAGAAATCTAGAAATCCATTCCCAAATCCGAATCCGAAATCATCATTCCATAAGCTAGCATCCAGAATCATCATTTCGAACCCAAATCCAAAAATCCACTTTCAAGCTCCAAAACCGAATAAGGAATCATATTTCTGAAATCCGATTCCAAAACCCGAAATCACATTTATCGAAATCACTTTTATAAACAGGGCTTCAAGCCCGAAATCTCTTTTCCGAAAATCCATTATAAATCAATAAAACCAAATCATATTTCAAATCTCAAATCATAGTATCAGAACCATTATCAAATCATCGTATAAAACTATAATCTCGAAAAACATGCAAATACGTAATTATCTCGAAATACGTGCAAACCATAAATCATCAATATCAAATCACAAGCATAGAAATCACAAGTATAAAACATATAAAACATTTATGCATACATCATAAGTTTGAAAGCAAAGTCCATTTACAGACCATTCGCGTCACCGCCTCGATACACGTGCACTTATACTTTTTCGGCTAATCCACTATCACCGGCTATTCCGAACCTGTCCAAATCACATGCTACGGTTACTAACGACTTCATAAAGCTTCTATGAAAGCCTCGTAATTTTCCCGAATTTTTAACTATTTTTAACCTAGCCTTTAAACCTTCAGACATCCCGAAACCTATGGAAACAATGTCCCCATCAGAGGCACCACGAGCCCTCACGCGCCGCCCAAAGGGGTTGTGCATCGGCTTCACGCGCGATTACTATTAATCGTCTTCAACCTTGGTAAACCGATTCAGACCGGTCCAGACCCGAACCGACGTGGGCGGTTTTTCTTCGTTTTCAATCCAATTTCGATCCTATTTCTCTCCTTAGGTTCGTCCAAGCATCTATGATCGATCTAGCTAATTAAAAACATAAAAATAGGCTAGATGATTACCTTCCCGATTTGAAGAAAAAACCCGAAATATTCCTCCTCGGTTCCCAGTTACCATCGTCGTCCTCCGGCCATGCTTTCACTTCTGCCATGCTTTCACTTCCCCTAAGTTCGTCTCAACTTCCAAAAGCATCACTGATCCATCAAACTGATCAATAACCATCACGTCCCAAGTTACCAGGTTTGAATAGAGACAGAGGAAACAGAGTTTGTCAGAGAATGTCTCACCTTTCCTCTGGCCTTCCGTCGTGGCCTCCACCATAATCTTCATGTCATTCTAGTTCCCTTTTGCTCACTAATCACCGCCAACAGATGAAGGGCACAGAGGTTTGTACATAGGGAGTTTCACGGCAAATGTCATGGTTTCCTATCTGCCTCTGTCATCTCATGCTCACACACTACTGACTCGACTCATACACGACTCACTTGTTTCTCCTCTCACACAATCACACACTAATCTACTCACTCACCTAGACAGAAAGCACAGACAGCAGAGAACTTTCCCCTGTCGACCAAGCCCTCTAGTCCCCTCTGTTTCTGTTTTCTCCATTTTCCTCCTCACTGTCTTCTCTCTGCTTCTTCACTCTCCACCCCTAATCTCTCTGGTTTTCACTCAGACGCACACAACCAGCACTGAGCTCACACACGACTCACACAACTGAACCAAAATGCAGGATTGCCCTCTGCCCTGTTTTTATTTTAATCGATCAAACGTGTGAGAAATGGCTAGAACCAACCAGAAGTTACCCACGTGTCCCCATCTCCCAGTGCCTGGTGAAAATATCCAATACAGTAGGGACAGATGCCCTCATCCATTTTCTCACATAATTCAAAGGTAGCCAAAAGACCATTTTAACCTTGCTGTCACATAATTACCGTTTTGCCCCTTAGGCTTTTAGACCAAAATCTGAACCGTCTGACGTCCGATGATAGCATGCCGCCTGTAGTTGTACTCAGGGCATTGAGACCTACCTAATGGTCCATGAAATACGTGAAAAATACTTATCATATAAAAAGTCAATAATTTGCCCATTTTCAACCAAATTACCAAAATACCCTCGAACTTTCGAACATCATAACTTCTTCCTTGAATGTCGGAATCAGACGTGCCACCTGTCTATGAACTCGTGATGTCCCGAACTACGTCACAGTCATCGGTCAAAATCCATTTGACCGCCCAAACTAAAAGTCAATCTTTTTGCCCATTCTAGGGGAAAAATCGTCATTTCGCACCGTCCGTCCGAAATCGTCCAACTAATCATCGATAAATTTCACTAATCCGTCATTAACTACCTATCTAATCTCGAATTCCAGGACGGGTCGTTACAATAGGAATAAAAAGTTTTTTTAGAATTTTGCAAAGGAAAGAGGCCGGAGCAATTATATCCATTGATTCTTGGATGCGAGGGGGGAGTGGAAGACAATGGACTGAGACCTATGTGGAGAGTTTGCAAAATATTATTTATGTGGTTTAATTTCTACTTATGGGATGGCCGATTTGACTAGTGTTCTTGGGGTAGTCAAGCCTGTTTTGGGACAGTCGGAAAATTCTGAACTTAACAGGCCGTTTGAGCGTTCGGAGTAAGAGGCGTGCTTAGGGATGGGCTCCTGGGGTGGATGGGATGCCAGCATTGTTTTGTCAGAAATTCTGGGATGTGGTGGGGGATGATGTCTCCAGGTTCTGTCTTGTGGTGCTCAACGATGATGCAAGTGTACAACATATCAATCATACGCTCATTTGCTTCATTTCAAAGGTGGACAGCCTACTATGGTAACCGATTTTAGACCCATTTCTTTATATAAGGTAATCGAAAAAATTATTGTTAAAACTCTTGTCAACAGGTTGAAGGGTGTGATGCCCTTGGTCATTTCTTAAGAGTGCTTTTGTTCCTTCCTGTCTCATAACTGATAATATTGTTGGCTGCTTTTGAGTCCATTCATACTATACGAAAGAGAGTGAATAGTAAGTTAAATAAAATGATTTTAAAGCTAAATATGTCTAAGGCTTATGACAGGGTTGAGTGGCCATATTTGGAGGGTATGCTTCCAAAGTTGGGATTTAGTGATCATATTGTTAGTCTTCTTATGAATTGTGTGTCAGATGTCTTACAGTGTAGGTCTAGGGATAGGCAACTGGTCATATTATCCCTACTAGGGGGCTTCGGTAAAGGGACCCCCTGTCACCTTATTTGTTCCTTATTTGTGTCGGAGATTTTTTTGCTCTTCTATCTCAAACCCAGGGTGCTGGGCAACTTCATAGGGTGATTGTGGCCCTAAGGGTCCCCCTCGATATCTCACCTCTTTTTTTGCAGATGATAGTCTTCTTTTTTACAATGTCTGGTTGGAGGAGTGATCTCAGCTCATCATTGTATTGAAAGAGTATGAATGCTTCTCAAGTCAGTTGATTAATTTTGAAAAGTCTCCTGCTTGCTTTAGTCTTAGTACGGATCCTGTGATGAAATAGTTAATTTCAAACTTTCTGGGTATTAGAATTTTTTATTGCCATGATAAATATTTGGGTCTCCCTACTATCATTGGCTGTAATAAGAAAAGGATGTTTGGGAAAGTTAGAGAACCCTCTGTAGCAAGTTAATTACTTGGACCTTGAAGTTACTATCTTCAGTGAGGAAGGAGGTTTTGGTTAAGGCGGTGGCCTAGTCACTTCCCATTTACTCAATTAGTGTGTTCCAGCTTCCCAAATCTCTTTGTCATGAAATCTCTACTGAGGTTTCTAGATTTTGGTGGGGCAGAGTAGGGAAACCCAGTATTCACTAGATGCGCTAGGATAAGTTGTGTCGTCCTAAGACTATGGGCAGACTGGGTTTCTAGAATTTTGAGAGTTTTAATCCAGCTATGGTCGTAAAATAAGCTTGATGATTGCTGAACATTCAGGATCGTTGGTTGCCTGGATTATGAAAGCATGTTACTATCTCCACCAGGATTTTATGGCAGCTTATGTTAGGTCTCTTCCGTCCCTATTATGGGAGTCCATTATCTGGGGTTGAGGGGTGGTCAGACAGAGATGGATTTGTAGGGTGGGCAATGATGACTCGGTTGGTGGCTTTCGTGATAGATAGATTACATGGCTGCCAACCCTTTTTGACATATTTTGAACAGGGGGCTTCTAGTGGATGCTATGGTTTCCTCCCTTATCCTCCCCTCTGCCGGCTGGGATGTGAACTTATTGGAGTCAGTTTTCTATGAAGAGAATATTCGAGATATCCGCAATATTGTGCTCCCGACTCATCCAGTTTCTTCAAACAGACGGTACAGGTTTTATTCTAAGGATGGATACGGTGAAATCTGGGTACCATTTAGCCTTCACTCTGGGTCAGGTTGATGTTGGTGGTGGGGGGGAGTGTTCCACAGGTGGTCAGAGTGTACAGATTTGGAAGCACTTATGGAAGATGAGGATACCTAATAAACTAAAGATCTTTTGTTGGAGGGCTTGCTCTCAGATTTTTCCGACGGCTCACAACTTGGTTGCCCGGAAGCTATTGGACTCGAGTCTCTGTAGTCAGTTTGGAAAGCTTTGGGAGGATGCCCTGCATGCCTTGTGGAGTTGCAAACAAATCCAAAGCGTCTGGAGCTATGTTGAATTCCCTCTGACGGGGTTCCCTACTTCAGGGAGTTTTTTTTTTCTCTTTGCTTATGTTGTGTCCCATCTATCCTTTTCTCAGTTAGATCAATTTTTTTATATTTGCTGGGCTGTTTGGAATTGGAGGAATAAAATGGTACATGGTTTCCAAAGTTTATAAATCAGCCATAACTGTTTACTCTGAGTTTACAGGGTTACAACGGCTTTATATAGGGGCACCACTTTGGTGTGAGCCTAGGTGGGCCAAACTAGTTGAGGGAATTTTGAAACTTAATTATGATGTTGTGGTTGGTAAGGACACTCTTCAAGATGGGGTGGGGTGGGTCGGGTGGTAAAGGACTCGGGTAGAGTGCTAGTGGCTGGTTTTTCAGGCCCAGGGGCTTTGGGAGGGGTCGGTAGTTGCTTTCAAACTCGAGGCCATTCTGCATGGCCTCTTGTAGGTGCAATGGATGGGTGTATAGGATTGTGGTCGTTGAAACTGATTTTTTAGAGGCAGTTAGCAAGATTAAGGTGCCCCATCACTTGTGGACACCAGTGGGCCTTCTTGCTCGGGAAGTTATAGGGTTCATGGATGTTCTTCGCGTACCTTTGGGCGCTCTTGCTTGTGTTCCTCAGTTGGCAAAATTTTTGGCTCACTACTTGGCCCAGGAGGTGTGTTGCACTCAGGTTCAAATTGTATGGGGGGCCTATGTTTCCCTCGTGGTTGGCACCCCTTTTAGTGGGTGATATTGATGGTTAGCTACTTAGTGGTGTTTTATGAGTTAGTTTTTTTTTTTAGTACCATTTTTCCCTTATCGGATTTCTCCTGGACTAGTTGGGTTTTATGATGAGGGTTTTAATTAGACTCCATGCAACACCTGTGGTGCACCCAATCGTTGTACTCTTCCTTTTTTCTCCTATCAATAAAGATTCCTTCTTAATTAAAAAAAATGATTGTTGTTTATAGATTAATTGATTATTATTGGTTATTGTTTATTATTGATGGATGCTTATGGATTAATTGATCATTATTGATTATTATTAATTATTATCATAATTTTGTTTATTATTAGTTATTGATTATTAATGATTGTTGGTTATGGATTAATTGATTATTATAGATAATTAATTATGATTGATTATTTAATTTTTTCAATATTTTAAATTTAGTATTTTAAATTTTTTATTGTAGATGTCGGTACCCACTTTAATTACTTCGAGGTCTCGTCCTCACACTTGGCTAGGGTTGAGGAGCCGGTGAATGCAGCAAGATCATCAGTACCTAACACGCTGACGGTGGATAGAGCCTCTACATCGGTACCTGACACGCCGTCGGTAGATACAGCCCCCACATGGGCTCTGACTTTCCCCCTTGAGAAGAATATGCAAACTAGTATCTCGTCAGCTTGTTGACAACATTCAAGGAAACGGGGGCAACACCATACCGACTCTGAGCCCCTGGAGGAGTAGGTTAGAGGGAACGAACCGGATTCTTCTAAAACGATCCCTAAGGGAGAGTTGTTAAATGTTTTTTTTTTCAAAAGATCTTTATTATTTTTATTTTCTACTCATTTTTCTTATGAATGTTTATCAAATTTGTAGGGACAAGCATACGTATACGGGGGATTAACCTGGGGTTGTCATCCCAGCTGATTTGCTGGGCGACCAATGTCAGGATCGAGATCGTTTATGTCCCTCGCCTCTACTCAGCGCCCATCAAAATCCTCAACTTGATGGTGCATGACATGGGTGCCATTCTTGGCCCACATTCTCTCATGATGGGCTTTACCTTTAGGAACAAATCCCTGGACCAGCTCATTCTCTGTTGGGGTGCCTTATTGGTATTTCTAATTTTTAATTAATTTGAAAGATTTTACTTACTTTAATAATTTATTGCATGTCAATTTTCAATATGACAGTGAGGATTGGACTCTTATGAAATACATGAGACACCACTGGCATCTGTGGTATGCAGAGTGGAAGTACAAGCTCCACAAGTGGTGGTTAAG
Source organism: Prinsepia uniflora (assembly GCA_032719365.1). Lineage (NCBI taxonomy): Eukaryota > Viridiplantae > Streptophyta > Magnoliopsida > Rosales > Rosaceae > Prinsepia > Prinsepia uniflora. Next base: position 6,797,478 of record CM064875.1, read on the forward strand.
CTAACCTACCCTAGAGGAAGCTCGTGTTAATCCTCCATAGGAGTTGGAGGGTGATCGGAAGATCGGATGGGACTAGATCTGCATGCACTTTATGGCGCTTGAATATGTGGTAATTTAATTATTTTTAATAATGAATAGAAAAAATTGATGGACATAAAGCAAAATCGAAAAGCAAAGACGAACCACCTTGGAGGGTCACATCCCTTAGCAGCCCGGCATGAAGACTAGCGTAGAGCTGCGTTGTTGTTCCTGGAGGTAGATGTTGGGGATCAGCGGACTAACATTATTCACGTAAGTTTAAACTGTTATATTTATTTTTAAAATTATTTGTTTATTTTTAAAATTACTAATAAATGTGTTTTTGATTTTGTAGGCAGGAATGATGGCAAACATCCAGCAAACACAGGTGGAGTTGATGTAGTAACAGCCAGACACACCCTTGGAGCAGTAGTTGTCAGATACAAAGCGAGCAAGGGCGATCCTGCAGTGAGAGGTATGTCGCCGTCCAGGATGATCGTTCGGGTAGCTGGCAAGAGCTGGAATGAGACATATCGACTAGCACCGGAAGTTATTCTAGGGACGTCAATCTTGAGGAATACTCGGAGTTAAGGTGCAATTACATTACCCTCCAGACTAAGACCACATAGCTGAGAGTCCAAAACAAGAACCTTCAGGCCCAAAACGATGAGATCAAGGCTAAGGTTGTTAGGGTCTTTGAGCGTTTTGGTGAGACACATCCTTAGTAACCTGCCTAGCTCGAACAGCCTCACCATCACAACCAGCCTGACCCGTAACCGGCCATTTTTATTTTTTTGTTGTAAAAATTGTTTTGTTTTAATTATGTTCAAAACAATAGTTTAAATTTTATAAATATATATTTTTAATTTCATATTTGAATTTGATTTATTTCCATAACTTTTAGATTTATTAAATAGTTAATTAATTATTTAATAAGAATTATTAAAATTATATGAATTTAAAAAAAAAAATTAGTATTCAATTTAGCCCGACGAAGCCATTCGTTGGGTAAAATGAATTCCGTAGGAGGCAACCGAATTACCCAACAACTTGCTTAATCTTACCCGACGAATCTTTTTATTTTCCTCGACGAATAAGAGAATATTACCCAACAAATAGGGGAATTTTACCTAACGAATCTCATCATTAGGTGGGTGTCCGCCGAACCTTAACGTTACCACGTAAACAAGCTAATTACCACGTAAAACAAAAACAATATCACTTAACAAACTCTAATCTAAGGCCTAATCCCGGAATCTATCATCATCAGAAACATGAACCTTTTTATTGATACTGGCTTTATCAAAAGACAATCATACCCAAATCCTAAGACACGAAAGAATTGCCCTATCCACCAATGAAAACCAAACCCTACTATGTATATCAGCATATGTAGTAAATGAAACGTCAAAAAACGCAACACTTGGTCCGCATGACAATTGGAAGAGAAGATAAAAATAGTGGGCAACGTTTACTTAGACAGGAAATCAAAACTCAAGTATATACGAAGGTTAGCTAACTCCCATAACTCAATTTCAAGAAATCATAGAAAAGAAATCATAAACCCAGAAATAGAATCACAAAACCCATACAAAAATTGGTCGAAGCAAAACGTGAATGGAAAAGATATTAGCCATATATACATATATATATATATATATATATCTTCAAAATGAAAAAAATATAACTCAATGCAAAATGTTAGCTATATAAATATTAACTCAATTTGTGGTTTAATATAGCTACTATTAACTATATCAACTCAATGCAAAATGTTAGCATTTTAAACTCGCTTTTGCTTTTACTCGAAGTTATGGGTTCATTATAACTCGATTTCATTAATACATTAGCTATTAAATAGGACTTTTTCCTGTTGAGAAAAGTAGCCAAATTAGACAAATTCTGTGGAAATAAAAAGAGCCAAAATCAAGATCAACAACAATTTAATTTGAATTGAAACAGGAAATGGGCAGCCATTAATTGAGGAGAAAACTAACGGTCGAACAACTAATCAAACTTCATGTATAACCAAATAATCAAAATTCATGTCAACTATGTTGGCGATCAGCAGCAGTTCTTTGGAGGCTTCAGGTAACCTTCTCTTCACTCTTCTCTCACGCACACACTAGCTGGAACAATATGAATAGGACGATTATATATGCAATGCTTAGAAGATAGGTTTGATCTTGTAATCTGTTTGGATTAGAATTGCTGGTTTAGGATTGTACTCTGCAGTGATTTAATCACAATGCACACCAAGTGTTTGTAGAAATGACTATGAGCAGAGTTTGAGAGATTCTTGTGATTTCTTTCTCTCCAATCCGTGTGTTATCTTTTTCTTTCTTTTGATTGCTATATATGGGACAGTACAATCTGATAGACGGTTAGAGAGGCTGTTACATTCTAACATCTCAACCAATTATATGAAGACACCTAGCCTAAGTCTAAAAGCATGTGACAACTAGCACTCTTGCCCTCCAAGTAATCCACCTCACCCCTCACGTGATGAATGAGATTCTAAGCGTTCCAACTCCCACACAGCTCACACACTCTTGTACACATTAAGGCACCACATTGTTGCACTTAGTTATCTGATCAGTGCAGTAGCTTAGGGTCCAACAAACTAAACCTCAGATGGCACCTAAATAGCCAGGACTAATTTCAGTTGTGTTCAGAGAATCTACGGAAAAAAACCCAATTGAATTTCAAAAACAATGTATTCAAATTGTGAACTAAAAATTGGCAGCCAAAAATTGAGGGAAAAGAAACCAGAAGCACGATGCGAAGAAGGGCTGAGATAACAACTAAATCACATGTCCAAAATTAAAACAACATTCATGTATAAACATATAATCAAACTTCATGTATAACCAAAATAATCCAACTTCATGTCAACTAAACGTCAGATGAGCGGGTAAATAGGCAAGATTAATTGAAGCCGTGTTCAGAGATTCTGCAAAGAAAACAAAAATTTAAATCAATCACACCAACAATATAATCAGATTGTAAACTAAAATTTGGAAGCCAAGAATTTAGGAGAATAAAACTGGGAGGACGATGTTAAGAAGGGCTGAAGAAGGAATAAGATCTTGAGGAGAAAGTTGGAGTGGGTGAAGTCAGATTTTTCCAGGTTAGGGCTGTACACTACAATAAAATGATGTATGAGCGACAAAACCTTGCCTGACGAATATAATCTCGGCGTTGAAAGACATGTTGCTCGACGAATATGATAGGATCGTCGGGTCAAGTCCTAGCGGGAAGGAAATTGGTTCGCCCGCAAAAAATGTGAAGCTTACCCAACAAAAAGTAGTACTCGTCGGGTAAACTTTGCAACACCGACTAATATGTTGGATATGATTTTTCAGGTAAGGCAAAATGTTGACCAATTTTACCCGACAAATATGTTGGATACACTTCACCGGGTCATTTGTTTGGCGCAGTGGACATTTTTATGGCACCAAAATGTGTGAGCTTTTGTAATTTGCTCGACGAATCATTAAATGTTACCTTACGACCACCTTCGTCGGGCAAAAGTCAATTAGCATTTAACACGGACGACCCATTCTTCTCTATCTCCACCCACAACGTTCTCTCTCTCTCTCTCTCACTCAATTCCTCTCTCTCACTAAATATTTAATTATCTACCTACATTTCATCTTCTCATCACTCCACCTCTCACTCAATACAAAAGGTATATGTATTTACCTCTTAATTTAATTTTTGGTGTATAATTTTGAAGATAATTAGATTTTGAAATTGTGAAAAATATGTTGAAATTGTTGGTAATTTGTGTAGAAATTGTGTAGGAAATTAAAATATTTGTTAGGAAAATATGAAAAATCGAAAATATTTTACGAATTAGGAAATAGAAAGTGTGATAGGAAATTAGGAAAGCCGAAAATATGTTAGGAAATTAGAAAATTAGAAAATATGTTAGGAAATTAGGAAAATACAAAATTGTTGATAATATTTTTTCATATATTTCGACAGTATGAAATGTGTTTATATTCATAACAGTTTATAAGAAGTTAATCAGGTTTGATTAACTTCATATAATTAAATTTAAGGAACAACTTTAGACCCATTTGAAAGTCAATGAATCGAGTTGATTGACTGACTCTTAAATTGTCCATTTATTCGAACAGTTTAAAGGTCTGCAACTATGTGCTATGTAGTTTATGGTCTACGAGATCAGGTTTCAATTGTGAAAATTTCGGTTTGTGTGCATCCCCATAATGTTCTCTGAATGCGTACTAGATATCTATTTATAATATCTACGTTGCGCAATTGGAGAACTGTAAGGAGATGTGATAACGTTCAAACTACGCATTAAATTAAACATGTAATTTGAGGATTATGCAATTTAAACCATTTTTGTGTAGATATAATATTGGTAAATAGGGATCGTTCCTAACCGAAGAAATTAAGAAACATTAATAATGTGTTAGTGAGAAAGAATAAATGAATAATGAATAAAAGGATAAATTAATAAATGAATTAATGAATTAAAGAATAAAAAAATTAAAAAATTAAATGAATTAAAAATTTAAAAAATTAACGAATTAAATTGGGGGTTTGAAAAGATTGTAATCATAAAATAAAGAAAATACGTAAAAACAATTACTCTACTTTAACCTTTGTACAAGTGGATTTTCTTCAAACACAATTCTTTACCAACACTCTAACATTATACTCATATTGAACCAATCATGAAATCATATATTCACCATCTCAATTACATGCATACATTTTTCATATTATAAATGCACCGAACAACGAATTATTACTTACAATATGATTCACCTTAAGTTTGTGATTTAATGCGCCGAACAGATGTCAAACATTAAATCTCTTCAATTCTATTCTAAATGGCTCAAACAGCGGATCAACATTTAGCGTTGAATTGAAATTTAAGCACTAAAACATATGAAGTAAAAGAAATTTAAAAAGTAAAACACATGAAGATTGCATTCTTACTTACAAATGTTAGAAAGAAAATACCAACAAATATATTGAATTATAAGTAAAACCAATAACAATAACAAGAATTTATGTAGAAAAAGATGGTTTTTCACAAAAATCACCGAACAACGGCAGGAAACTTGTGAAGATGGAACAAGAAATACGAGGAATTCGGTCTTAAAAACTCTTGAACTGCCTTAGAATTACTCGGCCTAGGTATTTCTTAAGGAAAACACAAAATTATGTTTAAGAGCTCTCAAAGAAAAATCATAAGAACAAAGTAAAGAATAAATGAAATTAAGAAATAAAATGTAAAGACATCAATTAAAAACAAAAATTAAAAGAAAGCTAATTAATAAGAAAATCTACAAGAAGTTACAAATGGTCCCAAAAATAAATAACAACATAGAAAGAAGATGAACTAAAAGAAAAGAGAAGAAAGGGGAAAAATGGGGACCCCTCGGGGACATGAAATGGCCTCCATATTTATAGAAGGAGTGCCAAAAATATTCAAATAAAAATACAAAAATAAAATATAAAAATGAAATGATGACTAATGATGATTAATGATGAAATTAGGGATGGGTTGGGTTGAAAATGTGCTGGAAATCTGTCAAAACTCATGCAAAAGGGAGCAGGTGGAAGCAGGAAATGGGCTACTTGTATTTCGGCCAGGAGCTACTGATAGAGTAAGTGAAGAGTTGGTGAGCTGCTACTGACAGGGAAATCATGACTTCGGCAGGTGCGTGATGAAACATAAGAGGAAATCAGCGCCTGACGCGCTGATAGTGGAAACAGGGGATCGGTGAAGGCGTGCTGGCAGGTGACATACATTTTGCGCGAGACGCGTTGACAGAGGCATGCATCATTCGGGAGGAACGCTCCGACGTGGGACAGGAAACTCGGTATGCGCACACTGAGTTGGTCGCTAGGCTCTAGCAGCTGTCAGCGGGCCGCGGGTTTGGGCTTAGATCGTGGGCCTGTTCTAATTTGGTCTTGGGCTATGAACAAGTGAGCTGCGGGGTTGCTGATTTCAGTAACTCTCCACCGAATATCCAAGTGATTTTCGGTGGCTTCTCTTATTTCGTCCATAATTTCCTCATTATAATTCCAATCGGGACAATTCTTTCGTCAAAACGCTCCAAATTCCAAACTTTATTTATTTCTATAAAAATCTCACAAAATATATTATTTTCTTCAATTGTTTATTATTTTAATATTAAAAGTCAAGTATAAAGAGTATAAAATAATATAAAATAATGTTTAATTAACGACCTATCAAGATGCTGCCCAAATTTCGATTAATTGAAACTTTGACTCGTAGGTTGCAAACCGAACAGTATAATGTGCATTCTCGAATGTAATATAGGACCAAATAACCAGAGTAATAAGGAGACAAGGGGCTTTAGATAATTACTTGTCAGGCCATTAGGAGACAATGTTAACTCAATTACTTACATTGACTATATTTTGTGAAAGCATGTCGAATGGATAGACACTGAATGCAAATATTTGATAGATCTGGTTATCAGTATATGGATGGGATCGACAGCTTCATTGATTTTTCACGTAATCATTGCATTGATGAGAGACGTATAATGTGTCTGTATTGTAAATGTAATAACTGCAGTTGGATGTTGTTGAATGAGGTCCTGTATCATTTGGATCAAAATGGGATCATACACAACTACACTAATTGGATCCATCACGAAGAAGAAATATTTACTGAATTGATGGGACCCATCCCAACACGACTAGAAAATCATGAGGGACCATGCTCCCGTCTGACAGTTACTAATCAAAAGTTGAAAATAGCCTTGAAATAATTTATAACAACAATAGAAATAGTTAACCGTCAGACCAGGGATACACATACATTCGTACCTTGTCACATACAAAGCATAAATTTAGCAACACAACTCAGATACAAGCTTTACCCTAACAACAACAAGTACACAATACCTACTTAACGCCTCCACTCCTAGTAGGTCCCCGTCCTCGTTCCACGCCCTAGAGGACAAGAAAAACCATAAAAATGTGAGTGGACAAAAATAATCTTTAGAAAACACAATTTAGAAAACGTACATTTACCCCCTCTGTTTTAGAAAACTATGCATGCATATGCAAAACTAGTAAATCACGATATAACGAATAGTACCAAAATCTCGAAGTACATGCAATCAGTAGGATTCTAGTAACACTAGAAGAAAAAAAAAATATGCACAAACTCACCACCATACACAAATCAAGCACCACCTGGAAATCATCATAGTAGTCAACACAACACCATCACAGTACTTACACATAATCAAACCACATCTAAATCAACCTCAATGCACAATATCATTCATCATATCACAAGTGCACTATTGGTAGGCCATACTACACCACTCGGGATTTGGAGCCTAGCTCAACGTCTGAGTGAAACTCGACTCAGGATTCAGAGCCCAGCTCGACGCTTGAGTTGTCAACACAATACTAGTCTGAGCCCGGCTCAATGTCTAAGACTAACCAACCAATCAACACATATACTCATAGTTCACTTCACCATATACCAATATTGAGAATTCACATATCCATATCACATCAATATCACAAATCAAATCTTACAATCAAAACCTCAAGCCTAAGCCCATACACAACTTAAACACCAAACTCGTAGAACATGCCATTAACGTAACTTCAGTAAAAATCATCCAGAAATCACATGAAAATCATAGATAATCCAAGATCACATTATTTCATAGCACAAACCTTGTTCAGTCCAAATCTATAATCAAAATTAAATCCGGAAAAGGAATCCTCGAAAGATGTGAAATAGCGAGATTTTTGTACATATCTTCAAAAATCAAATAAAAATATCAATCACTCAAAAATCATCACAATCATATAGAAAACCATTTAAAATAATTAAATATGCATGCATAATATTTTAACAAAATAACATGTCCACTCATAATTCGAAATTGTCTATTATTCGCGCTCCAGACGTTCCTCACTAACGTCGGGAGTTCCGTCTCCTGTCCAAAAATACAATACGAGGTTATTAAGGTCTCCCGAACTCTAATGTAACCTTATGGTATAAACCATAACTCCTAAGAATTTTATATAATTTTTAAACGTTAATTACGCGCTTCGACACCTAAAAGGACCTCGAGATGGTGTCTGATTAACTCGAAATCTGCGTCAAAAAGTTCGTAACATCGAAGGGATAAAAAAGTGTCTTGGCCATATTCCAAGATTCCATGGCACGCGCTGCCAGAAGTGGCTGCGCGTGAAGCCCATGCGCCAGAACACTGCTTAATGTCCATGTCACCTGTTTTGCTGGTTTTCCAGGTAGCCCGACCCGACCCACTTCTAAATCCTAAATTCTCAACCTTTTTTCCATTCTATTTCAACTAGTCTAATCTAAAACAACCCAAGACATGATCCATGTAAACATAAGTCGTAGAAAACTTACCTAAACCTCACACCCAACCACTCAACTTTCAGCCAAACTTTGTATCGGTGATCGCCAAGTCCAACCTCTCAAACCAAGGATTAATCAGGGTCGCAGGAACATTAAGATGATGAAACCAACCTTGTTTTCAAGGTTTCTAGTCGAGAACTGATTATGCAACTCAGACCCGTGAAGTTTCTTTTCGGGTTTACCTCGGGTCAAACACCTCTAAACTACCTTTCCTCTTTCTTTATTATTCTTTCTCCCACTTTCTTCTTCCCTGGCTTTGTTTTATGTTCTTTCCCCCTCTCTCGGCCGAACTAGAAACACACACACATTTAAAAACTAAACACAGCCACACATACAAAGGTCCAAGTCAATGCACAGACCCACAAGAGATAAGTGACACTTGTCACTATCTCAACCATTCATAACAGAAAAATATTAAGGAAAATTACTAAAATAGCCCTCTAACCAAATTACCCTAATGCCCCTATGTAATTTAGACCCAGAACGAAACCGTTCAAACTCCATTTCTGGCATGCCCGCTGCCAACGTACTTGGGAGGCTGAAACTTTTGCAATGGTCTTCTTGAATCATCTAAAAGTGGTCTCGGTCACAAAGTCAACACTTTGACTACAGGGGAAAATGATCATTTCTACCCTTATCGAGGGTCGAAGCTGATACATGAATCGACATCTCAGGTTCTCAGATCGCATCGAGAAGAACATACTTTAGATGGTTGTGATAATGATCAAGTCATTGAGATGTTAACGAATGCTTTTCCTCCTAAATCTGATGATATAGACGGTGTGGCCCCCAAGTTTCAACCTGAGGATTCTGAACTTTATTACGATAGATTATTTAAATAAGCTCAATGTACATTATATCCGAGTTGTAAATCTTTTTCGGTTCTAGGTACAGTTGTAGAGTTGATGCACATGAAAGTTGAGTATAATCAAACAAACAAGCATTTTGATCACATGATGGACATCATCTTTCGAATGCTCCCTTAAGAAAATTGTTTCTCTAAAGATCATTATAACTTGAAGAAGTTGTTGAAGGTTCTTGGTTTAGGGTATGTCAAGATCCATGTATGCGAGAAAAATTGTGCATTATTTTACGGTGAATTCGAGCAACTTGATAAATGTCCCGTGTGTAATGAGCCTAGGTTTCGAACTAACAGGATTCTGAACAAGATTTTACGTTATTTTCCACTGAAGCCAAGACCACAACGATTCTATATGTCATCTCATACAGCCCATGATATAAGGTGACACAAAGATGTGTGCATTGATGATGATACATTAAGGCATCCAGCTAATGGCGAGGCTTGGAAGGGATTTGATAAGATGTATCCTGATTTTTCTACAAAGCTAAGAAATGTTAGATTAGGACTTTCTACTGATAGTTTTAACCCCATTGAGAGTTTTGAAAAGTTGTATAGTACTTGGCTAATGGTTATGGTTCCGTATAACTTGCCTCTTTGGAGATGCATGAAGAAAAATTTCATAATTCTCAATATTTTGATACCGGGACCTAAATCCCTTAGTAATTCCATCGATACATATTTACAACCATTAGTGGAAAAATGTTCACTCTACAAGCAGCAGTAATGTGAACAATGAATGATTTTTTGACTTATGACATGTTGGCAGGGTGGAGCACCAAGGGTTATCTTGCTTGCCCTACATGTGGTCTAGACACAATGTCCTTTTGGTATGCATCAAATGTATGCTACTTCGGTTTAAGAAGGTTTTTGTCCTGTGATCACCGATGGTGTACGCAATCAAACTCACTTGATGAGAAATCATAGTTACAGGCTCGACCTTGAAAGAGGCTCGGTGATGAGAAATTTTCTAAATTGAACAGTATACATGTCTTCATCGCCCAAGAACCGAGACCTACTAAACATGAAAATTGGGTGAACATGAGCATATTCTTGCAAATCCTATGCACATCAAGAAGATTGTTGTCGAGAGTGTTATGGGAACAGCTTTACCCATTTAAGGCAAGTCAAAAGACAGAAGAAAAAAAACTCATCTAGGTATGCTAGAAATGTGAATTCGCCCTAATTTGTGGAGAAAAGTCATTAAGGGAAAATACATCATGGCTCATGCAAGGGGTATGTAGGTAATATATCTCGAAACATCAGCATGGATATTGGCACTTTATCTAGTATGAAGAGTCATAACTATCATGTTTTGCTACAACAACTCGTGTTAATTAGCATTTGGTCGTACTTGGAGCCCGGTGTTATTGAGACAATAGTTTATTTGTCTCAATTCTTCCAGATATTATGTTTCAGATCGTTGGTACAGATGGATCTCAAAGCAATAAATGAGGATATTGTCTACATCATGTGCAGGCTCGAGGAAATATATCCACCGGTATTTTTTGATATAATGGTACACATGCTAATACATCCACCATATGAGGCAAAGCTAGCTGGCCCAGTGCATTATTGTTGGATGTACCCAACCCAGAGGTATGACAATTCCTATTTTTAATACTATTTCTTTCTTATCGTTTATAATTGTGATTCATAATGTATATTTCCTTGCAGAATGTTAGGTACGTATACGCGGTATGTTGGCAACAAGATACGACCCAAAGACTCTATAACGGAGGCATACATTGCAAATGAGTCACATATGTTTTGTGTAATGTACCTTCGAAACGTTGAGACTTCTTTCAATATGGCCTCACATAACCAAGACTATGGTCAACGTCCAAGGACCATATCTGTATTTTCCCAACCAGCACGATATTTTGGCAATAGTCCAGTCTTAGAGTCGTTCACCAATAGGGACATGGACGTGGCTCATTGGTTCATAATCAACAACTGTAACAAAGTATGGCCTTTTCACGAGCAGCACCAAGCGTTGATAAAGGGCGAGTATCCTTCTAATTGGATAGAAATGGACAAACAACTATTTCCACGTTGCTTTTCCAAGCATGTAAGTCAAATATTATATTTAAAAGTTCCTGAAAGAATTTCCAACTCTAACAATTGTGTATATCTTACCAGATGGCACAACTGAAAGATGATAACTCGCCAAATTTCAAAGAAGAATTAATGCAGCATGCCATTGGCTCATTTCGAGGAGAAACTACAGTGGTTGTCATGTAAATAGAGGTAAGTTCGTGTGCACAGAATGAGACGATAAATTTTCTATGCAAAATAGTGGGGTCTTTGTGCCATGGGATGGGAAAATCGTTGATATTGGATTATATGGCAGATTGTTAAGTGTGATTAAAGTGTTATACACAGGCCGCAAGATAGTAATTTTGTTTAAGTGTCATTGGTTTGATACAAACCCAAGTCTTATAAGGAGGATCATTAAAGATCATTTATAAACCTCTATCAACACAAACATTCGGTAATTCTAGAGTGATCCATACATCCTGACTAGTACGGCGAAACAAGTATTCTATGTGGATGATCCAAAAGCTGGTGCTACTTGGAGAGTTTCTGAGATGGTCAAGCACATAAATATTTGCACCAAATTGTTTATCAGGTGGATTCCTTCTTATCCACCACAATCGTGGATGGAGTATAAACCAATGATATCATCCAACCAATTGTGATTTATGGCTATTTATTGATCTTAGGGCATTAGAACGAATTGAAAGTGATTCTTAGGACTCAATCACCGAGCACGTCTTGGATAACGAGGGTGATTGGGTTGGGGATGGTGAAACTGAAAACAACTGAAAGTTGTAAAAAAAAAAATTTTATTAATGCATAATACACATGTTTATATGTACGCCAAGCGGATTTCAGGCACCTAACAACAAAAAATGAATGGACAGATTATGAAAAATTAATCACCCAAAATATGCAAATAACAATGAACTTTTCTTAAAAACTTTCAAAGTGTCATTGGAAAGGATTTTTAAAAAATTTCAATAATTTCTTCTAATAATTCAACCGATCCAACTGTCCATATTTATTTTACATACTCGTAGACGACTCAAAGACCATAAAATATCAAGAGGTACAACAAGCGGATTCCAAGCACTTAACGACACAAAACGAACAATCGAATTATGAAACTTTAATCGTTCGAAACTTAATTGGCCAAAATATGCAAATACCAATGAACTTTTCTTAAAAAGTATCAAAGTGTTATTGGAAAGGACGCTTTTACAAATTTCATTCATTTCTTCTAAGAATTCAACCAATACAAATGTCTACATTTATTGTATGTACTCGTAGATCGTTTACACTAAAACTTAGAAGATTTTGAATTCCTAGGCCTAGGTAACGGTGCGGAACGAATCAACAATTAAAAAAATGTGCTACTACAATCGGACAGCTTAAACTCCTCGAAACATCACAAGGTTGGACGGGCAGATTTCATGCACTTAATGACACAAAACGAACAATCGGATTATAGAAATTTAATCGCTTGAAGCTCAATCAGACCAAATATGTAAATACCATTCAACTTTTCTTAAAAGGTTTCGAAGTGTTATTGCAAATGATATTTTTTAAAATTTCAATAAATTCTTTTAATAATTCAACCGATCCAATTGCCACATTTATTGTACATACGTGCAGATCGTTTACGCAAAAAATTAGAAGATTTCAAATTCTCGGACTTGCGTAACGAATCGATGGTAAAAAAATATTCTATTATGATCGAACGGTTTAAACTCCTTGAAACATCGAGAATTCCGACGGAAAAATTTTAGACACTTAAAATAAACGGTCATATTATGGAAATTTAATCGTTCAAAACTCAATCGGCACAAAATATGCAAATACCATTGAACTTTTCCTCAAAAATTTCAAAGTGTTATAGGAAAGAATGTTTTTACAAATTTCAATAATTTATATTTATAATTGAACCAATCGACATGTCCACTTTTGTTGTACGCAATGGTATGTCGATTGGTTAGAAGATTGAGTTAGAAGATTTCGAATTCCCAAGCCTACGTAACGGATTAGAACGAATCGACTGTTACAAAATGTTCCATTACGATAGGACGACCTAAACTCATCGAAACATCACAAGGTTTGATGGGTAGATTTTAGTCACTTAAAGGAAAAAAAAAATGAATCGTCGGATTATGGAAATTAAATCGTTTGAAACACAATCCCCGAAAAATATGCAAAACCCATTGAACTTTTCTTCAAAAGTTTCTAAGTGCTATTGGAAAGGATGTTCTTACAAATTTCAATAATTTCTTTTAATAATTCAACTGATGCAACTATCCACATTTATTGTACGTACTCGTAGATCGTTGATGCAAAAAATGGAAGATTTCAAATTCTCAGGCCTAAGTAACAGTGCAGAACGAATCGACGGTTACAAAATGATCTATTACGATAAGACAGCTTAAACTCCTCGAAAGATCACGAGGTTCTACAAGTAGATTTCAGACACTTAATGACACTAAATGAATCGTCGGATTATGGAAATTTAATCGTTCAGAACTCATTCGGCCCAAAATAAGCAAATAGCATTGAACTTTTTTTTTTTAGTTTCAAAGTGTTATTGGAAATTATGTTTTTACAAATTTCAATACTTTATTTTAATTATTTAACTAATCCAATTGTCTGCATTTATTGTACGCACTCATAGATCATTTACGCGAAAATTTAGAAGATTTCGAATTCTCAAGCCTATGTAACGGTGGAGAACGAATTGACGGTTACAAAATGTTCTATTACGATCAGACATATTAAACTCCTCGAAACCTCACGAGGTTCTATGGGCATATTTCAGACACTTAACAAAACAAAATGAACCATCGGATTATGGAAAATTTATTGTTTGGAACTGATTCATCCCAAAATATGCAAATACCATTGAACTTTTCTTAAAAAGTTTCAAAGTCTTATTAGAAAGGATTTTTTACAAATTCTAATAATTTCTTTTCATAATTCAACTAATCCAACTATCCATATTTATTGCACGTACTCGTAGATCGTTTACGCTAAAATTTAGAAGATTTCAATTTCCCAGGCGTAGGTAATGGTGCGAAACGAATCAACAATTAAAAAATGTCCTATTACGATCGGATAGCTTAAACTCCTCGAAACATCACAAGGTTTGACGGGCAGATTTCAGACACTTAATGACACAAAACGAACAGTCGGATTATGGAAATTTAATCGTTTGAAGATCAATCAGATCAAATATGCAAATACCATTCAACTTTTCTTAAAAACTTTTACAGTGTTATTGCAAACGATATTTTCAAATTTTCAATAATTTCTTTAAATAATTCAACTGATCCAACTGTCCACATTTATTGTACATACTTGTAAATCGTTTAAGTGAAAAATTAGAAGATTTCAAATTCCCGGACCTACGTAACGATGTGAAACGAATCAATGGAAACAAAATATTATATTACGATCTGACGGTTTAAACTCCTCGAAACATCAGGAATTTTGACGGAAAAATTTTAGACACTTAACGACACAAAAAAGAAAAGGTCAGATTATGGAAATTTAATCGTTCGAAACTCAATCAGCCCAAAATATGCAAATAGCATTGAGGTTTTCTTCAAAAATTTCAAAGTGTTATTGGAAAGGATGTTTTTACAAATTTCATTAATTTATATTAATAATTCAACCAATCAAACCATTCAAATTTTTTGTACGTGCTCATAGATAGTTTACCTAAAAAATTAGAAGATTTTGAATTCTTAGGCCTACGTAACAGTTCAAAACGAATCAACTATTACAAAATGTTTTATTACGATCAGACGGTACAAACTCCTCGAAACATCACAAGGTTTGACGGGTAGATTTTAGTCACTTAACAACACAAATGAATGGTCCAATTATGGAAATTTAGTCGTTTAAAACCAAATCGCCCCAAAATATTCAAATACCATTAAACTTTTCTTTAAAAGTTTCTAAGTGTTATTGGAAAGGATGTTTAATAACTAAACGATGCAAATATCCACATTTATTGTACATACTCGTATATCATTTATGCAACAAATTAGAAGATTTCGAAATCTTGGGCCTAGGTAACAGTGCAGAACGAATTGACGATTACAAAATGATCTATTATGATCAGACAGCTTAAACTCCTCGAAATATCACGAGGTTCTACGGTGAGATTTTAGGAACTTAACGACATAAAATGAATCGTCGGATTATGAAAATTTAATCGTTCAGAACTCATTCGGCCCAAAATGAAAAATACCATTGAGCTTTTTTTTTTTAAGTTTCAAAGTGTTATTGGAAATGATGTTTTTACAAATTCCAATACGTTCTTTTAATTACTTAACGATCCAACAATCATCATTTATTGTACGCGCTTGTAGATTAAAAATAAAAAATACAAATAATAAATACATATAATTAATATATATATATATATATTGAATTGTTTTCTAGACAACACTTAATCAATGTCGGTTTCACTATCCTCATCATCTGAGCTATGCGAACTACTTGTTTCCTCAGTCACTTTTAATTGGTTCTAAGGTACCGAAATCAATAAAAATGTCATCAATCGCAACTGGCGGGGTGAGGTCGTCGGCTCGTACTCCTTCCACATTTATGGCATGTACTGTGGAATCATGTTGGTAAACAAAATCATCATTTTCTGTTCTCTACCATCTTCATGGTGCCAGTCCTCCAAGTCCCAAATGTTTATATGCTTCAACATCTCAACTACTTTCCAACCAGCACCAACTTTTCGATCATCAACGATGAAGACTTGTTTTGCTGTACTAGCTAGGATGTATGGATCACTCTCAAACCACCGGATGTTTGTGTTAACAAAGGTACATAAATGATCTTTGATGTCTTGGAAGTGGCAAGTCCGAATTGGTTGGGTACAAAGATGCAGACCACGGTAGAGAGCTTGACTCTAGAAATTCCACTTCAGTTAATTTGGTTACTTTGTCAATAGGAATTGGTTCCTAATTGTCTAAATTGCAAAAGTGTGTTGCTTTGTCAACTATAGAATTAGCGTTCATTGCTACTATAGAAGCTTGCAAAAAGTTATTGTGCATTAAGAAATTCCCAAAGAAGTTGGTACAAGGGCATCAAAAATATGTTGATAACCAGAGTGACATTCATTTGAGTAAGAACTCAAGTTTCCACTCAAGGTCAAAGCACATTGATGTGAGATATCATTGGATTTTTGAAGTGTTGGAATCCAAGCAACTTCAAATCCCCAGATATGATGACAAAGCCTTTACAGAAGATAAATAGGAGTTTTGCATAAACATAGCTGATAGGCATGGATTTGAATTAGGGATGATCGACATTAACTACATAATTTCTAAATCTACTAAATCTTTCATTATTAATTTATTATTAAGGTTTTTTCTTACAAGTTTCCCCAATTGGATCTAGATTAGGGATGATCGATGAAAATAAATAGCTATAGGCATGGAGGGTGGAAATTTGGATGGTTGTACTGCGTCCGAGCATTGTACTGGGTCCTATTATGCTAAGGTTTCATGGAGGAGTGTGTGTAAACCTAAGAAGGAGGGAGGTCTTGGAATTAGAAAGTTACATCCTTGGAATGTTTCAATGATGGGGAGGTATATTTGGTATCTTTTTTAGGGCGGTGCTACTAATTTATGGGCTAACTGGGCTGATGAAGCTGATGAATTCCCGCGAAAGCATCAGGCCTTATATCCTGAGCATTGTGGGTAATGGGGAGCACATCTCCCTATGGCATGATAGGTGGAATCCTTTGGGTCTACTGGGTGACTTGGTGGATACTTCTGGAATGGAAAGGTTGGGTAGGTCAGTCTGATTCCTTGGTCTCTTTTGTTCTTGCTTTTGGTAGATGGCAATGGCCTTGGTCTTCGAGCCCTATGGGCGCCTTAATTCAGAACTCTTGTAACTCCGTGGTCACAAATCCTTCCCGGGAGGATCGGTATTCCTGGGCCTTTACCTCTAATGGCATGTTTTCTTCCAATTCATTATGGAATGAGGTGGTGGCTGGTGGGCTTGTTATGCCTTGGGCCCATTTGGTCTGCTCCCGAGCAGCTATTCCTAAAACTTCATTCATTCTATGAACTGCTATTCAGGGTTGTCTTGCTACCCTTGATCGAGTGTCCAGGTACTCCAATCCCTCTCATGTCTTATGTTGTTTATGTGATGGGGCTCCTGAGTCCCACATGCACATATTCTTCGATTGCAGTGTTAGTGGTGGCATATGGAAGCGTGTTCTTAGCCTTTGTGGGGAGCCATGGATGAATCCTCCATGGTCGTCTTTTGTGGAAGCTGCTGCCACTCGTTGGCGGGGCAAATCATTAGGTGTTACTATCAAGAAACTGGCTTTGGCTGTCACGGTTTATATCCTCTAGTAAGAGCGTAATAATTGAATCTTCTCTAATATTCGGTGCCACCACAACGTTCTCTTTTATCGTGTTGTTGAGATGATTCAGTTAAACTTGTGTAATTTTAAGTTTAAGAGGAATGCGGCTAATATCATTGTGGCTAATGCCTGGAATATCCTTATGTCTTAGTGTGTTGATCTTTGTTCTCCGACATGTTAGCTAGCTTTCTTTTAGCTTAGGTTGTTTTGGTTATTGGTGTTTATGTGTCGTGCTTCCCCTTGTTTGTATGGTGTTGTCCTTTTTTTAGTGTTCTTTTAGTATTTTTTTTAGAACTTGCCCTTTAATTCATTTGATTTATCAAAAAAATAAAAAATTGGATGGTTATACCCTCAAATGATGGATAGGCTATGTGTAAACTATACAGGAGCCCATGGCTTTCAAATATCCATCAAAGCATGTACAAGGAAACTGAAAAGCAAAACGGTCCCCGGGGGTATCCGTCTAAGTCTAACCATACCTTTTATTGGGTACGTATGTCTTATGAGTATGCACATACCTTTAAAAAATTAAAAAAAAAACAAATTAATAAAATAAAAAACACCTCATAATGGCCATCCGTAATCTTTGTGGTTGGCGTTACAGGTCCCAATAATAAATTATTAATTGTTCAATAATACTGAAATATATCTAGGACACCTCACGTAAATTATTAATTGTTCCAATACAAAGGAATATATTGCTCTCATACATTCAAAGGTATGAACCCCACATATTTTCCTTTAGGGCGCGTGACCTGTCGGTACCATGAATAAAGATTATTCATGAGCAATTATAATTATGATATATATACGAAGATTATTCTAAATATGATAGTATAAATTATAATTATTGTGCAATGCAATCATATGATTATGTTCCATATTCTTCGTAATATCTCCTCAATCTTTTGTATGTTTGTACATGCTTCAAATATAAATTACATACATGCTTTTAAAATTTTTATTTTTTTTTGTTAAGTAAATGTATTCATTGACAAACCTCCCAGGGCCAAACCTAAGGAGATACATGCTTTTAAATTGGCTTGCAGGCACCGTAAGGAATTTATTGCAATGGTTGTTAATTATATCTCAGTCAAAATTAGGAACCGCGCCATTATGCGTGTGGCAGAGCGGCCAGTTGGATTAGAATCCCGTGTACGCGATGCGACTGAGATTTTAATACTTGGAACGAATAATGAGGCTGTTCGCATGGTTGGAAGGATGGGAAGGATAGGCATGACCACAGTTGCTAAAGCTGTTTACGTACAATTCCATTGCTCATATCTTTGAAGGTTGCTGTTTCTTGGAAAATATTAGCCAAATATTGAGCTTACAAAAGAGTCTTCTTTCTCAGATTTTAGGAATCGAAGTTAAGGTTAGAAGTGTATCTAAAGGAATCCAAGTGATAAAAAGAGGGTTGAGGAATAAAAGGATTCTCTTGATTCATGATGATGTTTATCAGTAGAAGCTGGGAAGCCATAAAAACAAGTAATTCTCCAATAATAATGATCCCCAATTCCTCCAATGACTGCATAAATATGGTTGGGTGAAGAATACTACTAACATAAAAGATATTGTCATAACCAAATTGTAATTTTTTCTTCGGCATAACAAAAACAGAATTTTTAGTCTCACTAAAAAATAACATTTGCGGCGAATGGCTTTTCACTAACCGTTTCACTGCATTAATTGCCCGTGAGTTACCCAACACACGTCAACTCCAACTTATGCAACTCATTGAGTGTGGTGGTGCTGGACCTCGCCAATCACCACCGGACAAGGATCGAAGACTCCACCAATGTGTCACACCTCGGTTTAATTCAAGCCTGGCATGTCAGCACAGAAAGCTTCATCTCTACTCCCCATTTTCCCAGTAGCTTCGATCTTCCTTGCCTTCCATTTCCTCCTTCCATTCCCCGTTGTTCTCAAGGAGGGTGAACAGCAGGGCTTGTGAATACGCGTTGTAATTCTGTTGTGGCGCTGAAGTAACGGTTCTAAGCCAAATGGGTCCGACCCACTGAAGCCTGACTCGTCAAGTCCTCGTTTAGATTACCACACAATGGGCCTGGTGTCTGCAGTTTCACTCCCCTCAATTTTCTCATCGAAGACTCAATTGGTCGAGGACCCACACCAATAGACTTCAAATCCAATCTTCTTTCAAATGCCCCAACTGTCGTCAACTCTCGGCCCACTCTGCGGGTCCATGTCACCTGGCCCACCTAGGCATGATGACTTATATTTAACCTAATAAATGACCTCTACCTACACTATCTACCCTAATTAATTTGCACTGATTAATACCTATGCTGGGATCTACTTACCTCCACGACTCCAATGCGGTGCCATACAATGTTAGATTAAACGCCTTAGCGCTAGGGCCATTCACCGATAGCATTTATAACAGGACGTTAAGATGTGGTAATGAATATTGTTGGGTGAGGCTACCAGCCCGAGTCGCCAACAACAAGCACTGGAACTGCCCGCATGGCGGTTCACCACCGTTTTACTCTTTATTCTCCCGCTCACGGTCCCTCCAGAACAGGTTGTCCTCCTAGATTTCTCAGGTCGAATTGATCACCTCAAAAGAAGGTAGTCAATTCCGATTGGGCTCATCTTTTTGCCTTGGCCTGCGATTCGCAGCATGCTTCATCGGACAGTCGAAGATGAAGAAGAACATACGGAGAAAGAAGAAAAGAAGGAAAAAAAAAAGAGAGAAAAAATATTATATTGCATGGTGGGTCTTAAATGTGCCACATAAGTACTTAATAGATTATTTAACGTAATACTTAATAGTAGATTTAAGTTGTTACATTTTGAAAGTTCAAGTTACATAAATAAAATTTTTTGAAAGGTTCGATATAATTCTAAAATTTAATGTAAAACACAGGATATTAATGTGTAATTTGCACTTTAATAATTTTTTTCCATATTTTGTTTCCTATGTGGTATTTGTTTATGGACAAAGACGGATCTAGAAACTAAAAGTAAAGGCGACTAAATTTACACACTTATAAATGACATTAAAATAGGAAATTAAATTGAAAAATAGGAAACTAATGATGAAAAATAAGAAAATAATGATTAAAATAGGAAAATAATGAACAAAGGTAATTGAGGATTCACTTCAGGGATTCGAACTTGGGTCCTTAAGGTAGGCTACCAATAGCAAAGTCAACAGGAGAAGACGTACAAGTTTTGTGTTAAAACTAGAGTGATGTATATAAGCAAAAAGTGACCTGGATTATAGCCAAGGCTACCCCTTCAGCTGTCTGTCCTTATTTATGGACAATCACATGTTGTATGCATGCTGTTGAATCAAAGATTGAACTCGTCGCGAAAAGTCCTCACAATTCCTGCAGACAACAAACAGTTAGCTATCGTTGCTTCGATCGATTTACCCGGGGGGTTGTTCGACCAAGAACACTCCGATGCTTAAGTTAGCTTTGAGAGAGGAAAAGGATATACTTCGAAACGAAGAATCAACGTACCTTGGAAGTGAAATGTGCCTTGCTATTTATAGAAAAATCTTGGGAGCCTTGGAGAGTTCTGATTGGTCGGTTTGAATATTTAATTAATAAATAATATATTATTATTAAATGAATAATATATTATTTTGATAATCATAATGATGGCTTATCATGATAGTAATGATATTTAGTGTATTTTAATATTAATATTAATTTATCGTTATTAAGAATAACGATAATTATCTCTCGGAGAGAATATCAATATTACGGAGGTTTTAACCCGGCCAAATAACGTATTTAACTGGTAAATAGATTATTTGATGTGCGGGTATTTTTCGAATGATCAGTGTTATTTTTGGGAATTATGGGACACGTGGTGGCTCCATAATTTTCGGATGATTCTGGGTTCCACAAATGCCCCCACATCGATTCGGTATTCAGGGAATCCGGAGGGATGTATTTTGCTTGGAATCTTATATTACCGGGTTTAGTGGTGTGAATCGGTCATAATGTGCAGAAATGACCATTTTGCCCCCCAAGCATGGAAAAATGTCGACTTTTGAGCCCGGGGGTCCAAAGGTCGTGGGTCAGAGACCGTTACGTAGGTCGAGTTAATACGAATTCATAGACAGTCGGCATGCCGAAATCGGAGATCGGACGCAAAAGTTATGGATCTACGAAGGCGAGGGGCATTTTCGTAATTTTTGAAAAGTAAGGGCAAAATGTTGACTTTTGACCCGGGAGGTCCGAAGGACAAAGGCCAAGGACCATTACGTAGGTCCAATCGATACGAATCCATAGACAGTCGGCATGCCGAAATCGGAGATCGGACGCAAAAGTTATGGATCTACGAAGGCGAGGGGCATTTTCGTAATTTTCCGAGCGAAGGGCGAAACGGTCTTTCAAACGAAAAGTGAATGCTGACTCAAACTACCAGCCAAACATGTCACTTTCCCTCTCACTTTTACACCTGATTTTAGGGATTAAATCTAGGGTTTAGAGACATTAAACCCTTAATTAGGGAAAAAACACTCAATTTGTCCATTTGTGTTATTGTTTAAATAACAGATCAAATTAGCTGGGAGAATTATCAATTGAGAGGTTGAATTAGATCAAATTAAACACGAGAGACAGAGGGTGCACTGAATTTGCAGATTTCGAAAATTTTGAGAAATTGTGGGGAGAATTCGAATTCGGATTCGCGAGCTCTAAGGATCAAAATTGAGACTCGATTGAGTCTTCTGAGGTCATTTCGAATCGATTCACAACAAAAACGGAGAGAATTGGGGCTTCCCTGAGCAAGAACAGAAGCTCTGATTTTTGCTCGAAATCGAGCTTGAGTTCGAGCAGCTGGAGGTATAATTTTATGAAATTGATTATGCAAAAACTTTTGTTTCATTCTCACAATACTCTCTGTGTGATTTAATTTGAAAAACAGGGATGAATTGGACGAACCCGATCACGAAACCCGTTTGAGAGTTCATCGGGGATTTATCGGATTTTGGTTATAATTGAAGTTTTAAACGTTACAGAACCTAAATTTAAATGGTTTGGATGAAATCAGTTTAAATAACGAAAGAAAACAATGCCCAATTGAAGGAGAACAGATCGGGTCTCAACGCGGGTCTCCAACCCGTTTACCAGTCATTCGGGTAGAGGAGACGCACTGTAGCAGTTACTGTGCTACGCGTGTGGCTTCCACGCGCAGCCGCTTGCGGCGGCGCGTGAGGGCGCGTGGAGGCGTTTCCGGGGGGATTTTCAACAGGTGTTTTATTATTTTTGATGTAATGAACATTTTTTGTGTTGGGTCCGAGGCAAACTGACATTGTATCAATACTGTTTCGAGGGTCCGATGGTTTAGGTTATAACTTTAAATTTTTATTAAATTCCCGAAAAATTGTGGAAAATTGATATGATGTGTTTAGAGTCATTGGTGACCCTTTATGATGTTTTTTGGGCAGGATTCGAAATTCCTAAAAAGCGTCAGAAATTACGGAATCGCGTGCAGTTTGGAAAATGAGCAGTTTGGATAGTGCGTGCTTGCATCGGTAGGCTGGCTCACACTCATTGTGACCCTTGCTAGTACCACAAATATGCTTGCTACGTGGTGAACGGAGTTTGGCTGAGCAGTTGACGGGGATTTGGTGGTGATTGAGTGCACTTGCAAACGTGACTAGTGAGCATTGGTAGGCTGGGTCACATCTGTTGTGACGTTTGCTAGTACCACAAATATGTTCGCTATGCGTCAAGGTGCTGAGAGACCCAGCAAGCCTGTTTTGTGGGAGCGTGGCGGTTCTCGTAGCCTTAGTCCATTCCGAGGGAAAGATATGGAGTTTGAGAAGCCTGAAGACTTTAAGGAGTGGAAAGCTCGTAATCAAATTGCTTTTCCCGAGGATGTCTTTGTGGAGCTTGGAGACAGATGCTCTTCCATGAAGGCTCTTAAGCATGGAAGGGGAAAGAACCCTGTCGGCGGTCGGTGGACTAAATTCCATCCTTTGACCATTGGGTGGGGTTTCAAGTTCCCGTTCTCGAAGTTCTTTTCTAAGATTATTGGCCGGATGGGATGCAGTCCTGCTCAACTGGACGTCGATGCTTATCGACACATCATGTGCTTTGAGAAGTTGAACAAGTTCTTTAGCCTGGGACTCTCGGAAGATGAATTCTGGCATTGCTATTTCGTGTCACACAACGGAGTTACCGGCGGTTGGCTTGCTCGAGTCGTTCCCAAGGTGGAGCTATTTTTGAGGGCGGAGTTCAATGACAGTGCGTACAGGGTCAACTGTATTGAAGTCGGTGGTGCATGGGACAAACACGCCTCCTCAGACCTGAGGATCGCCTCACATTTCCGTTCGTTTGATGAGTTGTATAGCGGATTTGAAAGTCATCCTGATCTTAAGAAGATTGATATGGCTTTGAAGATTCCCCCAGAGTTCCGAGACATGAGTTGGCTACTTTCTCCACTTAGAGATTTGAATGGTGGGAGGCCCTCGGATATCCTAATCAAAGAGTGGTTGAGTGCTCCATTGCGGTTGAAGAAACCCGTTATCCAGAAGAGGAATGACAAGCAAGGATCCATTGTTTCCTTGGAGAAAAGGCATGCTGAGCAGCTTCATTTCAAGCCTGACCGTTCTATTCCTGCGGAGTCATCTAGCAAGCGTAAAGCTTCAGAAGGTCCTTGCGAGGGGGTACCCAAGCAACTTAAGAAGCTGAAGGTGATCCCTACCTCCCACTACCCGGTTCATCAAGCGTCGAGAGATGAATGCCTAGATCGGATAGTGGGGGAGACACGTGCACCGTCCAAGATTGCTGATGTGATAGGTGCCCCCATCCCAACAGAGGACAGTCAGAAAACTGTTTCGCGAGGGGCTTTCGACAAGGTAGTCCGAGACCTTAGGATTGCGAAAGCTGGGGCCCATAAGTTGGTTGACATGCTTCGTGGGAATGTTGGTTTGGAGGGTGAAAATGAGTGAATGAAGAGCGAATGTAAACGTCTTCGAGAAGCCCCGAGACCACTCTAGTCGGAATAACGAAGTTTTGGTCGGAAGGATCCACTCTTTGGAAGTCAAAGTGGGCGAGCTGGAGGTGAGCCGTGCGGAGAGGATTCGGATAGAAAAGGAGCGAGACTCTGCTCGAGACGAGCTCTCTTTGCTGCGTAGAAAGTTGCAAGACTCAGAAGAAACAAGCAGACTTTTGGAGGTGGAGATCCAGAGTCTAAAAGCGGCAATGCTCCCGGGACATGATTATTTACAATCGCCGCATGCCCCCACAACTTTGTACCAAAGACCTGTTGAGGCACAAAAGTTGGATATGGCGAGTTGTAGCGGGGTCACCACCAAAGAGCGGGAACCAGAGTTGGAGCAAGAGCTGGAGCCTGTTCCGGTATCTTTCCCAGAGCCCGAGGCCGGGACCAGGAATGAAGCTGTCCCTGAGACTGCCGATTCATTGTTTCATGACACTTCCTTACTTTCAGCAGAAGAGTGGGAAGAGTTTAGAAACACGATGGGATTTGAAGATTTGCCTCCATAGTTACATGTTGGCTTGTTCTTGTGTGCATTTTTTTTTTATGTATTGTACAACTGGTGTGAGCAATCGTCATGTGATTTGCCAAACACTTACCAAATGAATAAATAAGAAGAATTTAAGTTAAGTTGTTGAAACGCAAGTGTTAACTTTCTTACATGTTATGTGTCGAAGTGAATATTTGTAAATGCCTGTTAATGCATTGGTGTGAGCTTGTTAATATGCCTCAACCAAAACCATGTGTGTATAACAGTGGGTTCTAAATGACTTGTGACGCTTTTAGATGATTAAGTCTTTGGAATGATGCCTTCAGGGAAGGGCTTGTGCTTCTTTAAGAGAAGGCTTGAAGTGCTTCGATGAAGAAGACTTAGGGAGCTTCCAAGATGAAGGCTTAGGATGCTTCCTAGGAGGAAGGCTTGAGGTGCTTCCTGAAGGAAGGCTTTGGATGCTTCCCGGAGGAAGGCTTGAGGTGCTTCCTGAAGGAAGGCTTCGGATGCTTCCCGGAGGAAGGCTTGAGGTGCTTCCTGAAGGAAGGCTTTGGATGCTTCCCGGAGGAAGGCTTGAGTTCTTCCCGGGGGAATAAAGTCTTTTATTTGGCATCAAACAACGACTAGCTTTATTATTGAGCTCTAGTTTGCATTACACATAATATTTTCGGAGGTGATGAGCGTTCATGGAACCACTCACTAACTTCCCGTCCATGGTCTCCAAGGTATAGCTTCCTTTTCCGCCTACTTGGTAGATTCAGTAAGGTCCTTCCCAAGGGGACTTGAGTTTCTGAGACCCTGGACGATTTGGTGCCGCAAACTTTTTCTTGAGAACAAGGTCTCCTGGGAGAAAGTGCCGGAGTCGAGCCTTCTTGTTATAGGAGCTTCTCACTTGCTGCTGGTAGCTGGAGATACGCTTCACTACTTGCTCTCTTAATTCCTCGCTGAGATCAAGTGAAGTTCTCAGAGCGATGGAGTTGACTACTGGATCGTCGAGCTCGGTGAAGGGTGCCGGGACAACAACGTGTGGAGGAATGACTGCGTCAGTACCGTATGCAAGGGTGAATGGAGACTCTCCTGTTGCTCGACGCGGAGTGGTACGGTATGCCCAGAGCCTGCCATCCAACTCCTCCTCCCACAAGCCTTTTTTATCGTCGAGCCGCTTCTTGATACAGTTAAGGATCGTTTTGTTGGAAGCTTCAGCTTGGCCATTACCCTGGGGGTAATATGCAGTTGAAGTGAAATGCTTGATCCTCCAAAGCTCAAAGAACTCGTTGATTATGGCGCCAGTGAACTGAGTCCCATTGTCAGTCAGAATGACCTTGGGGAGCCCAAATCGGCAGATAATCTGGCTCCAGATGAATTTTTGGACATCAGCCTGGGTTATGGTAGCCAAAGCTTTTGCCTCCACCCACTTAGTGAAGTAGTCAGTGGTGACAATCAAATACCTCTTGCTTGGGATTGGGGTACTTGGGAGTGGTCCAACGATGTCAAGTCCCCATTGCATGAATGGCCAAGGGCTTAACTGTGCATGCAACTCTTCCGGTGGTGCCAATTGGTTAGGCTTGAACCTTTGGCATTTGTCGCATTTCTGGGCATATTGCAGAGCTTCCTGGCGTAGAGTAGGCCAGTAAAACCCTGCACTAAGCGTCTTTTGAGCGAGCGATCTTCCACCGGAATGATTTCCACAATGCCCTTCATGAACTTCTGCCAAGACCTTCAATGTTTCTGGGTGCCTCAAGCATAACAAGTTTGGTCCTGTAAAGCTTTTTCGAAAGAGTTGCCCCCTGTCGACATAGTATCGCACAGCTTTCATCTGGATTTTGCGGGCCTCTAATCGTTCATCAGGCAATATTTCATGTTCCAGATAGTTGAGGAAAGGATCTTGCCAGCTTGGAGATGAACCAATTTGTCTCACTTCGATCTCCCTCATGTCAATACTTCTCCGTTCGAGATATTCGATCGGGATCGAGCGCTTGAAACGAAAGTCAAGTGATGATGCTAGATTGGCCAGCGCATCTGCTTGCGTATTTTCCGCTCGTGGAAGTTGATGAAAAGTAAAAATTGGGAAAAGGGTAAGCATTTCCTGGACCTTGTTATTATACTTGAGCATTCTTGCATCACGCGCAGCATATTCTCCGGTTGATTGGTTAGTAATCAATTGCGAGTCCGAATGAATAGCGAGGCGTTTGATTCCCAACTCCTTGGCAAGCGTGAGCCCGCAAATCAAAGCCTCATACTCCGCTTCATTGTTAGAGGCTTTGAATCCGAACTGTACCGCCTGTTCCATCATTGAGCCATCTGGAGTGATAAGGACAATCCCTGCTCCTGCCCCCCTTTGGTTTGAGGAGCCGTCAACAAAGAGTTTCCATAGAAGATTGGAAATTGAGGGCTGTAGGGAAGAAGAACTGGCCTCTTGATCCCGTGGTAGAGAAGTGTCGGCGGCCCCGGGGGTTTTGCCAAGCTTATTGCCTCCTTCCAGTGACGCCGGTGTGAACTCCACAACAAAATCTGCTAAGGTCTGGCCTTTGACAGCTGTCCGTGGACGATAGAGCAAATCATGCTGACTCAACTCGATGGCCCATTTCATTACCCGTGTCGATGCATCAGGTGCATGGAGTAACGAACGGAGTGGATATTCGGTCATGACGATCACTCGATGAGCTTGAAAGTATGGCCTCAGCTTTTTTGTGGTAACTAGTAATGCTAGAATCAGCCTTTCAAATTTCGGGTATCGTGTCTCAGCATCAAGGAGGGCTTTGGATGTGTAAAATACAGGAAGCTGAATCCCATTTTCTTCTCGGATAAGTGCAGAGCTTACGGCAACGTCCGAAACCCCCAGATAGAGGAACAGGTCCTCGTTATCCTTGGGTTTTGATAGCAATGGTGGGGATGTTAAGTAGGCCTTGAGATCTTGAAATGCTTTCTCACAACCTTCATCCCACTTATCCCTGGATGCCTTCTTTACTGCCTGGAAGAAGGGTCGACACCGGTCAGTTGATTTGGACAGGAACCTATTCAACGCTGCTGCCCGTCCAGTGAGACTTTGAATCTCCTTCAGACTTGATGGGGATTTCATCTCGAGTATTGCCTTGATCTGTTTTGGGTTTGCTTCGATCCCACGTTGAGTCACAAGGTATCCCAAGAATTTCCCCGCTGAGACTCCGAAAGTACACTTAAGAGGGTTGAGCTTCATTTTGTACTTCTTTAGCAAGTTGAAGGTTTCTCGCAAGTTGGCGATATGATCCCCTCGTTTTTCTCCTTTGACCATGATATCATCCACATAGACTTCCATGGTTTTGCCGATGAGATCCTTAAACATCCGATTGACGAGCCTCTGGTACGTCGCTCCTGCATTCTTGAGGCCAAATGGCATCACCTTGTAGCAGTATACACCGCGGTCGAAGACGAAAGCCGTCTTGTCCTTATCGCTTTCGTGCATGGAGATCTGATTATAGCCCGAGTATGCATCCAGGAAGCTTAGCAGCTCATTCCCTGCAGTTGAATCTACTAAGAGATCGATTCTAGGCAGAGGATAGTGATCCTTTGGGCACGCAAGATTGAGGTCGGTGTAATCAACACAAAATCTCCACCGTCCAGCCTCTTTTTTCTTGACAAGCACGACATTTGCTAGCCATTCAGAGTGCGGAACTTCTTCAATGGATCCAGCAATGAGTAACTTGTCGATCTCCTCTTGAATGATAGCAATTTTCTCTGGGGAAAAGTTGCGTCTTTTCTGTTTGACCGGCTTGTGGTGGGGATTGACGTGTAGCCTGTGGCTAACGATAGTAGGGTCAATCCCAGGCATGTCAGACAGAGACCAAGCAAAAACTTCTTTCTCCCTACGCAGGAAGGCTATGAGTTCTTCCTTTCTGTGTCACTTAACCGGGCGCCAATACGGGCCTCTTGCTCAGGATGTCGAGGGTCAAGCTGAACGAGGATGACGTCATCCTCCGGCTGCCACCCTTCCGGAGCCGATGGTTCCTCGTGAACGTCAGGATCTTGTCCTGTGATTAGTTGCTATTTGGGAGATGAAGAAGAAATCTTGCCCCCATTGGATGATCCTGCTTGGGGAATGAATTCTGCCACCTTTACCTCCCTTAGCCCTTCGGTGAGGCACCGTCGAGCCATCGTCTGATCGCCCTTGATTTCTCCGATTCCACCACCGGGAATAGGGAATCTAATCTTTTGGTAGAGGCTTGATGTGGTTGCGAGGATTTTGTGAAGCCATGGCCTTCCGAGGATTCCATTATATGGAGAGTACTCGTCCATGATGTAAAAGGTCTGGGTCGTGACAACGGGGTTCGAATGTACATCTAGCTGGAGAGTACCAATGGTCATACTAGTTGACCCATTGAAGCCTCGGAGAGGGACAACCCCTTTTACTACTAGGCTTTCTAACCCCATCTGGCGAACTGCCTCCAGGCTGAGGATATTCGCTGCACTCCCTTCATCCACGTGAACCCGATCAACCTGAGCATGAGCGATCTGGATTGATACGACCAATGCGTCATCGTGCGGCCAATCAAGTCCCTCCTTGTCCTTCAAAGAGAAACCAACGACAAGGTCGTTGGCCACCCCGGTGGTGGTGACTTGGGAGACTTGAGAGATGGCAAGAGCATCTCGTATTTTTCTCTTTTTCTGCTTGGAGGTGGTTCCTAGCAATTCTGATTCAGCCATGATGGTGTTGATGCGAATCATCTTGGCTGCAGGTTCCTTTGGTCCTTTGTCAGTAGGTCGATCTGCAGCTTTCCCCTTGACATACTCAGTACAATGCCCTTCCTTGATGAGATTTCGGAGATATCTCTCAAAAGATATGCATTTTCCGATGTTGTGCCCATAGCACTCGTGGAAGGCACACCACTTTGTTTTATCAGCCTTCTCCTGATCTCCCTTGACTGGTTCTGGCTTCTTAAACCATGGTTTGTCCTTAATCTCACTGTGGATCTGATGGACTGGTAAAGATAGTTGCAAATTAGGCTTCCCTACTGCCGGAGTTTGGGAAGGTTGTCCCGCCTTGCGCTTGTTGGTCTTTCCAGCCGTAAACTTTCCATGGGATTCCTCCCTTTTGGGGGTCTTCTCACCAGCTCCAACATGGTCCTGAGTTTGAGTGGCATTCTTCTCATCCTCCCAACTTGCATGTCGCTCTGCTAGCGAAAGTATTTTGGTGAGACTTCGCGCATTACTCATGACGATATCCCCGTAAAGTTGGCTGTCCCGAGGGAGTCCTTGTTTGAACGCCATTGCTGCTACAAGGTCACTACAGCCAACAATGCGAGACTTCTCTTCGCAAAATCTGCGTATGTACTGTCGCAGAGTATCTTTTGTTCTCTTTCGGACAGAGAAAAGGTGGTCATCCTTTACCTCGATTGTCCGAAGTTGTGCGTATTCCTTCACAAATGCCAAGACCAACTCTTCAAAGGACTCAATCGACCATGGGGGGAGATGATTAAACCAAGTCATGGCTTGGCCTTGAAGAGAAGCCTGGAAAACTTTGCACATAAGTGCATCGTTAGACCTATGGGGGATCATGACTCCTCGGTAATAATCTATGTGTTTTACCGGATCGGAGGTTCCTTTGAATGGGGTAAATTTCGGCGTTGCGAACCTCTGGGGAAATGGCTCCTCCTCGATATCTCTTACAAAGGGTGTAGAGAGCTGTATTTGGCGGCGTAGATCGTCCTCTAGATCGCCACCTCGCTGAGCACGGAGGTGCTTGTCCAGTATCTTTTGAACATCATTAGCCCGTAATGCGCCGTGCTGAAGCGATGAATTCCGTTGTGACAGTCGTCGAGAACCTCCGTGGGCTTCTTCCCTCGATCTATGGGATCGTGTAGGGGAGTAGGCCTCATCTTCTCCCTCACTGTCGTGGACAGATCGCCTTAGGTTTTGGTATAGAGCCTGCGGTTGCCCCCTACTCCCATGTGAGTGCTGTGAGAGCTCTGCTCGTGAGGTTGCCCCAACCCTTCCTCCTAGCCGTTCACGTACTAACGGCTTTAGGCTTGTGGGCTTTTCGCTTGACGAGCGTGACCTTCCGCTCCAGAGTCGCTAAGCGAAGTATCTCGTGACATTGTTTGGCAGCGGACTTGTTCTTTCCCAGGGCGTCTTTGGGTATTCTCCTGTCTGTGCTGCTCCTGGATTGGTCTCCCTGCGAGGATTTGCTGCAAGAGCTCCGATTGAAGTTGAACTTGGTTGCTCAACCTTTCAACTTGTTGCGCCAAGATGTCCTGGGGGGGTTGGGGGTGACCTCTCCCTGAGATGTCATGATTCCCATCCAGGAAGTCCCTTAGGACCATGTTTGCTGCAGGCTGCTCATGTCGTGATGTACTTCCCATCAATCTCCCGCCTGCCCGTTGTAGAGCCGAAGTTCCTTCCCCTGGCGGGGGTATTTGGCTGGCCGAAGAGGGGAAGGTTCCGAAGCTGAAGGTTGGTCTCCCTCCGAGTGTCTCAATGGGCGCTTCTATGGTCACACGCCTGGGTTGAGCAGGGCGCTTCTCCGGAGTCTCAATGTGAGTCTCATTCCTCGTCTGAGCTGTTGAGGCAGAAACACCTTCTCTGGCTGACTGAACGGATCGACGAACCTTAGCCATGCTGATTTGAACAATGTCGATGAACGACGAACGAAGGGAGATGAACGATGAACAAATTCTTGATGAGTGATGAACAACGTTCAAAATCTTCGAACAATGTCGATGAACGACGAACGAAGAAAGATGAACGATGAACAAATGAGAGAGCTTCTTCTGAGTATAACTCAATAGCTCTCAATGAAAGCACCAATTGTTGAATCAAAGATTGAACTCGTCGCGAAAAGTCCTCACAATTCCTGCAGACAGCAAACAATTAGCTATCGTTGCTTCGATCGATTTACCCGGGGGGTTGTTCGACCAAGAACACTCCGATGCTTAAGTTAGCTTTGAGAGAGGAAAAGGATATACTTCGAAACGAAGAATCAACGTACCTTGGAAGTGAAATGTGCCTTGCTATTTATAGAAAAATCTTGAGAGCCTTGGAGAGTTCTGATTGGTCGGTTTGAATATTTAATTAATAAATAATATATTATTATTAAATGATAATATATTATTTTGATAATCATAATGATGACTTATCATGATAGTAATGATATTTAGTGTATTTTAATATTAATATTAATTTATCGTTATTAAGAATAACGATAATTATCTCTCGGAGAGAATATCAATATTACGGAGGTTTTAACCCGGCCAAATAACGTATTTAACTGGTAAATAGATTATTTGATGTGCGGGTATTTTTCGAATGATCAGTGTTATTTTTGGGAATTACGGGACACGTGGTGGCTCCATAATTTTCGGATGATTCTGGGTTCCACACATGCAAATTAGTCATGACCCTTCATCAAATGTAGGTGAGTGTGAAGTTACCTACGTGAAACTAATTAAGGTTTTTCCCTAGATATTAATACTATGAAGGCCCTTTGTTTTCATTAATTCATATTTATATATCTGAGTCGCGAATTGAGGAGCAGTGCCCTTCCTCCTCAGGGCTTTTTCCTCTATCTCTCCTTATGTAATTAATTCTCAAATTTGATCTAGTTTTTAAGAGTTTAAAGTGTTGATTTGTGTGACTAATCACTCTTATCATTTAAGTTTGAGAGATCTGGTGTAAAAATAATCACTTCAATTTATATTTAAATTTTAAATTTTCTTTCAACAAATATTATGGGCATGAACCATAGATTCCTAGGAGAACGATATGTAGTAGACATTTTGGTTTACATTTCGAAGACAAAGCTTAGTAACTGCATTAGCAGTTCTTGTAAATATTTTACGTATTTTATTTGGCTAACCTGCTACACCAAAATTAGATATGTTGACGCAATAAATGAACCATGTAAGACTCGCCTCAGTGGCCTTCCTTGTCCACTCTTTTCTTGGTGGTAAGACTTGTACGAGAAGGCTAAGAGCAAAGGAGTAACGATGCGGTGCCAGCCTAATAGATTCTGATACTTAAGTTAGATTCGTGTTGATGGTACTATTGTAATTGATGCAACATAAAGGCATAATTGCTATTACCTTTTGGAGGGGAGACACCCTTATATTTATAGTAGCATGGAATGTTTTCGGTGGGATAGTTCGATGTGCAATTAATGTTGTTGTCTCATGAGATAATGCATGTCATCATGTGGTTCCGAGAAGTATTTCTGATTTTCCTGATTAAACAGTTAATTGACTGACCAGATGTGGTTGGTTGCTTTGCTAAGGACGGGTTGACCGAGCGGCATGCAGGTAGTGAGTGGTAGCAAGGCAACTATGCTAATTTGTTTTATCTAACTATTGAATTGTCAAAAAAGAAATAAATGAATCAAAATAGAGAAAAGAGATGTGTGTAGGTAGTGAGTGGTAGCAAGGCAACTATCATCAAGCTTGAAAATATCGACAGTTAAATTTACGGATATATCGATATCGTTTACACTCAATAAAAACGGTGCAAATTTAATCCAAAAGTTGGAAATTCTTAATGAAACCAACTTAAGAAGCCAATAATAGTTATATAAGACTAATAAATAATTGATATATAATATGATACATTATAGTCTGATGATGACTAATAATATTAATCTAAAATATACATATAAATTGAAATTTAATTTTGTTTGGAGCACATATTAATTGTTGATAAATTTATAATATGTGTAAGAAAACATTTACTAAATAATTAGAAATAGACAATGGTTTATAATTGGCATGCAAATACAATGATTTTTTTTAATTCATAAATTAACGGTTATAAATAAAAAAGTGAAGTCATGGAAATGTAATAATAATAATAATAATAATAATAATAATAATAATAATAATAATAATAATCTTTTTGGAATAAAAATTCGATGTGATATATAGAATCGTATTCGTTATAATTGTTTCGGAAAATTTGGACATACTACTCTTAGTTAAATTGTAATCAATAATTATTATATTTTATTATAAAGTCCTAAACCCATTCAAACCTATACCCATGATAATGATTATATTTTATTATAATATCTAAACCCACTCATCCTTTTTTGCTGGGTATCTAAATGCACTCCCAGTGTCACAGCCAAAGCTCACCGTTAAGGGAGATCCAAGGTGGGAAAACGCAGTAAACTCAGAAGACGTTACCGTCGCCCGCATTTCCGGCTAACCCAAGTTGTGAGACCACTTTCAATTAATTCGTTTGGGTAAGACGAAGCCATTCCTGCTCTCCTTCTCGATTATTTGATTCTGTAGATTGCGAATTGAAGATTGGTATGTAGTGGTTTGAATTGTTTTGATTTAGGATTTCGTTGAATGTCGGTAATATCAGCGAAATTTTGCCGATATTTGTTGATATTGGACCAAATCTTCGAGGGGAAAAATTTTCTTTCCACCCGGTTTAGATGTGCACCCTTCAAATTGGTGATGTATCAGTCGATATATCGCCTAATATCACCGATTTTTTCAACATTTACTCGACTTTATTTTTATTTTTATTCACTGGAGTTTATAAGAGATAGGAACTATTCATAATTATATATATATATATATATATATGAAGATTCATTGCGAGAAACAAAGCAACTAGCTAGTGCTTAGTAAAACATCGGACAGAATGCATGATTCGTGATTTTGAAGTAAAAATTCAATTCGTCGACTTAAAAACAAAATCTAATCAAAGCAACTGACGAAAGAGATGAATATCCATTACCAACTTGTCATCCAATATTGGTAATAAATTATAAATAATATGATGGAAGCATTAGTGGACCAACAGTAACACAATGAGAATAAATTTTTTTTTAAAAGCAACATGAAATGGAAACTGGCGGTCAAGGACTCAAGAAGCTAGAAATTAAAAATGACTCAAAAAAGGGACTCAAGAAGCTAGAAAAAAGCAGAAAAGAGGAAAAGAAATTAAAGAAGAAGAAAATTATAAAAAATAAAAAAAAACCTTTAAATTTCATTGTAATCTGCTCCACTTGAATAAATGTATATAGCACCGTCCCACTCATTAATTAGGGAGTAGGTTTCTAACAGATTTTAATTTTTTTTTATTGTTATTGATGTGTTTTCATTTAAATTTTGTTTTATTTTTATTATTGATTTATAATAATTTTGAGGTGTTTTATTTGCATTTTGCTTTTTTAGGGTGGCAGCTAGAGTCATAGATTATATATAGACCAGGGATATCCTAAAGAAGAGTAAGATAGGAAGGAGGCAAGCAAACTAGAATGGAGTTTCCAGCAGAAGAAATAGCAGAACCAGTGAGCCCCACTGGCCAAAACTTCAACAGCTCTGCCTTGTCCATTGCAATTCTTGCTGTTTTGGAATTTCAAGTTCCAATCAATGACTTCCAAACTCAATCTTTGCTTAAACATGTCTTCCTCCCCATCAACCCGCGCTTCTCTTCCATCATGGTTGGTATTGTATTCACACTTACACTCCTGATTATTGATCTCTTTATTTTCATTTTATTATATACTCAATCACCCTCCTACTAACTATATATGTGAAAACAGGTAAGTGATAGTGCAGGTCAAAAGAAAGAATGGAAGAGGGTTGAGGTGAAGCTTGAAGAGCATGTTCATGTCCCTATTTTCCCCTCCAAATCCGAAATGTCGCCTGATCAATCATACGACAGCTATGTCGATGACTACATGTCGAAAATCGCAGCAGAGAAATTTGTCCAAAGCAGACCATTATGGGAAATTCATATTCTGAACTACCCAACAAGCCATGCCGCTGGTACCCTAATCTTCAAGCTTCACCATGCACTTGGTGATGGCTACTCTCTCATGGCTGCTCTTCTTTCTTGCCTTCAAAATGCTCGTGATCCTTCCATTCCTCTAACATTTCCTTCTCTAAAGAGCAGTAGAAGCCCATCTGGACCAGATCAAACGACTCCCACTAAAAAGTCTTACTTTGACTTTGTGCCTCACTTTCTCTCCTCGCTTTCCAACACTATATCGGATTTTAGTTGCAGCGTTTTGAAGAGCACTTTGGTTGAAGATGACCGGACGCCGGTTAGGTCTGGAGAAGATGGAGTTGAGTTCCGACCAATAGCGCTCTCAACCTTGCTTTTCTCTATTGATGAAATCAAAGCCATCAAGAACAAGCTTGGAGTGGTAAGATTTCTATATACCGGCGGTCTAAGGTTCAAATAACTTCATGTGTGAAATTTTTTCCCTCTTTTTAATTTAAAATCAGAATAAAACATGTTTATATATTAGGAAACAATATTGATGATTTCACAGTTTTTCATTAATTAGGAAACAAAAGGAGCTCAAAATACAGTGCCATATAGAGTGCAGACAGCTACCTCTGTTTATTTAATAATCATCCTGCCTAATAAATATCTTTAGTACCTCTCTGATAGTCTGATCAGGCCCCTCCAAAGACTTAAATTGAGACATGATTAATATTTAAGATTCTCCTTGGCCCAAGAAGGTGTTAGATATACATTTTGATTTTATAATAGGGACAATTATATATAAGTCATTTTTTAAAGTTTAAATTATAAATTCCACGAGAGGAAATAGGAATTGTACATATATAAGAAATAAATTGATTTCTTTATTGTTGGTCAAAATGCAGCATTAGTTTTAGTCTCTTAATTTTTAAAGAATTACAAGCGTGTCATTGCATATCATATAGTTTGATTTTATTTTACGTAATTTACCTATATAAGAATTTTAATTGTACATAAAAATGCAATTTACCTATGAGAATGTTAATTGTATAATAAATGTATATTATACGCAATATACATCTCTCAAATATTATAGAAAAATAAGAAATACAAAGATAATTATTAATTTACCTACGAACGAATAAAATAAAGCAGTTATAAAATAAATTAAGTACCTGTGAATCTGTAATTATTGAAAAGTAGCAGACAATATCTGAGAAGTTGGATGGATTAAAATGATTTTTATTCTTAAAACAAATCTGAAAATATGAATTTAGTTAAAATTATCTTATCAAATCATTAAAAAAATATAAAATATTAATATCTAAATTTTGAAAATTACTCATCCATATCTAAAAAGGGTATAAACGGTATTAGAAAATTAAAAAAAATACAATAAAAAAACATAATAAAGATCTTATTAATACAATAAATTGACTATTTTATATGTTAAGTAGATTAATTTATATGTTATACTTAAAGATTAGACTAATTGGATTTTAAATTACTTTGTACATATAGTCATTCAAATCCTTTTAATCCCATTAAAAAATAGGAGTGGATCTGCTGTCCCATGCCCCTCTTTATGTCCCATTTATAACTACCTGGTATGTGACAATTAAAAAAAAAAAAAAACTATTGTATGTGTCTATTCTCATAACTCCAAATTAACATTTTTAACTATGAAAAAATGTAAACCAAAGAATAAAAGATAATAAAAAATACTTTCTTGTAAACATCCTACTCTTCTCTGCAAAATTAATTCTACGTATCCACACACACATCATAATTTTGATCAACTCTTTCTCATCTCCCTCTTTCTCTACTGTCGAAGTTCGTATCCACACACACATCATAATTTGGATCAACTCTGCGGTGGTATTCTCATTCAGTTACTGTTCAAATCCACACTCATTTGACGACATGCTATCAGCTTTACAAATTCATATCTTGACCTTGGAAGAGATCATGGGAGAGATAATGTGGGGTTGTGACGTCGATTTTGATTTTAAATACCAAATTAGCTGAGTGATCTGGTAACTTAATGAGACACAGTCTGGGAGTCAATGTGGCATATATGCCCAGATCATGAATCCCAAATTCATTCCGAATCGGTGGTCATTAGATTTAGAAGGGTGGTGATGGATGCAGCCTGTTCTGGCCGGGTTGGGAGGTCGTGGCAGGCTCTATTTCTTTTGCCGAATTTTAATTTTAACTTATAATTAATTTAATTTTGTTAGACTGACTGTAGTATTAATTTTGGAGTTAAAGAGTGGACACATATCAAACTATATTATGAATGGGAAATAATGAGGGATTTGAAAATTGGATAACAGATCCGCTCTCTTAAAAACCGCTAACAAGGTGCTAGATCCCATATCTCGTCTAATTATCACCTAATTATTAGATAGTATTGTACCACCACGTCAATTCATGATACTCACATTCAAAATGTTTCAAGTGTTTATTTTTCTACATGTGGATTTAGTTTTCTTTTTACATTTTAAAATTAAATTAACAAATATTATAAAACCCAAAATACATATCCTTTGTTGTTCTCTTCTCCCACTTCAAGGGGAAGGAGGTTTTGATATCATTGATGCTCGAATTTGAAATTATTAGTCTATAGACTAAGATATTTGTTCAGAACTTTGAATTTTAAATTTTGAATTTTGAGTTTTGAATTGAAAATATATTTGCAAAGGAATTCAATATTAAAATTTGATTTTGCAGACGATAAATGATGCTATTGCGGGAATGATCTTCATGGGCACTCGAATGTACATGCAAAAGCAGGAAAAAGAAAAAAAGGAATGGATTACCAAAAACTCAAGCAATGGACGTTGCACGGCGTTGGGGCTGCTCAACACTAGAAACATCGGGGCTTACGTGCCAATTAAGGATATGACAGGGCCCACCAGTGCTAACACGTTATGGGGAAACAAATTTGCGTTCTTACACGTCCCAGTCCCCAAGTCAAGTGAAATCTCAAAGCCACTGGACTTCGTTTGGGAAGCACACAAAATAATAAGGGGAAGAAGAGTTCTGCTGCTGGATACCTCACTGCCTGCCTTTTGGACATATTGAACAAATTAAGAGGCCCTGAGGTAATTAGTTTTAATTAGCTAGATACCCTGCATGTATAGTCAAACTGTTAATTAAGGCATGTATAGTTTTTTTTTTTTTTATTATAGGGTGAAAATTTTTTTGGAAATTATTCATATAATATATCACTGGGTTCGAACTTGAGATTAATTATCTACAAGTTAATACTCGAACCAACTGAACTATACTCACTTGACAAGACATGTATAATTCAATTGTTAGTTAAGGCAATTTTTGCGTGTTTATTATTTTTATTTTTTGGATGGAGGCCATGTTTGCATGTTTAAAATAATATTCATTAGAAAAATGAATTTGAAAATATTAATGGTACGTATAAACAAGTTCATGTAATTAGTCACTTGTTTAAACATTGATTAATCAGAAAAAAATAAATTTAAAAAAAATGAGAAATATACTTAATTATAAATATATTGATTTAAATGCAGAGAGTAGCTGAATATGTTCATAGCACATTGAAGAACGCGAGCATGACAATTTCGAATATGGCTGGGCCGGTGGAGCAAATGGCTTTCGAAATCGGGTCCCTTATATTATTAATAAGCCATAATTTTTTAGGGACAATAAATTCGGGAACATGCATGTTATGTTGCCGTAAGCTTTTTCTCTTGTAGTGCTTCAATATTTATATACATATGTAAGTTATGTTGGGTACTTCTAAGGCCAGTGTAGCTAATGTGTTTGTTATGTCTTCCTCAATATGTTGTCAGAATTTTATTCCTCAATATAACATATTTGTTGGCGATTCGAGGTTTCACCTACAATAGATTCAGGATTTCAGCCTTAAAACCAATTGGTAATAAAGGGCGTTGCCCAAGCCTATTTAAGACACACACTCTTTCTCATCTTTTTTGATGTGAGATTTTTATCCTCACATCCCAACACGCCCCCTCACGTGTGACGGTTCTTTCACTTGATGATGTGAGCTCATTGTCCCACATCTGTATGAGCCCATTGTCTCATACCTCTCTTTTCTTTTCTTTTTCGTCTTTCGTCATCACTACGCCCCTTCCATGTGGTGCTATGACGCCAATCACGCGATGTAACGACCCGTCCCGAATATCGGGATTTAATATTATTTAATTGTGATTTACTAATCTGGGATTAGTTGAGCGTTTCGGACGAATTGTGCAAAATGACCGTTTTGCCCCTGGGCGTGGGCAAAACGTTGACTTTTAATTCGGATGGTCAAATGGACTTTGACCGATGACCGTGACGTAGTTCGGGACGTCACGAGTTCATAGACAGGTGGCACGTTCGATTCCGACGTTCGTGGTGAAAGTTATGATGTACGGAAGTCCAGGGGCATTTTCGTAATTTGGACGATAGAAGGGGAAATGTTGACTTTTTGACCGGGATGTCCGATGGCCGAGGGCCAAGGACCGTTACGTAGGTTTCGTCGATGCGAATCCAACGACAGGCGGCACGCCAAAATCGGAGATTCGACGACGAAGTTATGGGTCACGGAAGTTTGGTTTCGTTATGCACGCATTACGAGACGTGGACACGTGGCGTTTTCTGATTGGCCTGGAATTCTGAGTGGGACACGTGGACCACTAATCTTTAATTATTGGGATCAGATCTGGTTGGTCAGATTGTTTAAAATATAGGATTTAAATAATATAAAGTATTTCCCACTTATTTTCATCTTTTGATCTGGACCCTTAATCTCATTGGTGAGATTCAATCTGGGCCGTTCATTCCTTTTTCCCTCTTTCTTTAATTGAATCTGCCTGCATCCTCCCACTCCCATTTCTCTCAAACCCGTGAGCAATGTTCACGGCTCACACTGCACACCACCACCATTTCTATAACCTTGGGCCGTGCAGGGAACTGTGTGAGCTCTGTTGGGTGCTGGGCACGGTGGGAGACGACGGGAGACGGCTGGGCGGCGGCGGAGGGGAAAAACAGGGGAGGCCGAAAAACTCAAATTTGGAAGTCGATGGAGACCGGTGTTTTGACCGTGCTGGAGGGGTGGACGGAGTTCTGGGATCGAACTGAGCATTTCGGTGGCCACGGTGGTGACCACGGCGGCGAAGGGAGCCTAAACCCGTGAGTTCGATTCTCGGGTCAAAAA
This sequence comes from Prinsepia uniflora, assembly GCA_032719365.1. NCBI lineage: Eukaryota > Viridiplantae > Streptophyta > Magnoliopsida > Rosales > Rosaceae > Prinsepia > Prinsepia uniflora. Next base: position 6,838,574 of record CM064875.1, read on the forward strand.
TGGCAGGATGAGTTTTACTGTCTTTCGTTCGATCTAGTAAACGGGAGGATGACTCAGAGGATGAGACGAGTCTAGTGGGACCGTTTTCATCGAGAATGGTGGTCGGAGCTGAGTGCAGTCGACGGTGGGTTGGCCGTGAGCTTCTCGATCGGAGAGGTAAGGATTTTGACGTTTTTCCTTGTGTTTGTTTCCATAGAACTCCTAGTTTAACTCAGACGGTCATGTAGGTGAAAACCCCGTCCAAAATGGTCCAGTATCGACGGAGAACCGATCGGGTTGGCCCGCGGGTCACGGCGACCCGTTTACCAGTCGTTCGGGTTGAACGACGGTGAACAGTACCCGGCGCGTGGGTTTCACGCGCAGGGAATTCAACCGGCGCGTGGGGGCGCTTGTGAGGTAATTCTGGGAAACTTCCAACATGACTTTTATCCTATACATTGTAACGAACATTTTGGGATTGGTTTCGTGTCGATCGGACACCGTCTCGATATTGTTCGGGATGTCCGAAGGTTTTAAATCCAGTTTAAAAATACTTAAAAATTCGGGAAAATTACGGGACTTGAATAGGATGTTAATGATGAGGTTAGTGATCCTCTAAATTGATTTGAACAGGATTGGGAGTCCCGGTGATAGTGAGGTGGCCGGGAAGGCCTATGACACGCGTATCGAGGCGCTCGGTTAAACGGTCTGTGAGTGGACATTGGTTTCATAAATTCGATGCATGCATAACTGTTTTATGATTGTTATAATTATGATTAAATGATTTACTTTGGATATCGGTGAATTTAAAATGATTTCACGCATTTCGAGGTGAATTACGTATTTGCACGTAAACCGAGATTTTCTGGATTTTCACCGATTTCCATAAATGTGGTTGGATATGATTTCATGAAACGGTTACGAACTTGAATAATGTAAAATCGGGTCAGGGGCCCAGTTGAACTATGAAATCGGGCCAGGGGCCCAGTTAACATGTGGATCGGGCCAGGGGCCCAGTTAACTTGTGAAATCGGGCCAGGGGCCCAGTTGATTTCTACATGTGATTGCGGGTCGGGGACCCTAAAATGGAATTGAATAAATGTTTTCTGGTTTACATTTTATATATGTTCACATGCTGGAATCTATAAATGGTTTTGATGATATTTCGGTTATGGCACGTTTCACGGTATTTGGGCATGAGACCCGTTTGATGAAACGTAACGAATGGTTCGGATTTTATCTATGTATACCTATATGTTTTGCATGTGGATATCTATAAAATGTATTTGGTACTGCACTGTATAGATCCTTCCATATTATATTGTCTCCTCCGGATGAGGTACCCCGGAGAGGTCACGGACGTCTAGTACGTCCAGCGTCTATGACGCTAAGCATCGGGGATGCTGTACCCGAACGGGGTTCGGGGATTGAACTCGGAAATTGAGACCCGAGTGGCACGCGTAGCCTTGTGATTGTGACCTTATTGACGTCAGGGACGTCAGACATCAGGGATGTCGGATTGGAGTGTATAGTGCAGTGGCTAAAATATTGGTTATGGTTTATATGCCTTATGGTTCATATTACTGGATTTATGAAATAACTCTTGGATTTACTTTTGGAAATTGAAACTATGCTTTGGTTTCCGGGCTAAGGCCCTATTGGTTATTTCTAAATAAATATGGGATTATTGGTATTTGGTGCATGCATATGATTTTACTGAGGGGCATAAATGTCTTATAAATGTTTTAAACAGACTTGTTTATTTTCGTCCACTCACAGTTTTGTTTTCAATGCCCTTCAGGTTGATTCCGGATACGACTGCAGCAGAGACTTGAGCATCGCACACCTCCTCCATCGATCCTTACGCACTCTGGAAGCCCGTTTGGGCAATGGCAATCGGTTATCCCTTGTCTGGCGCCTCTTGTCAGACGGGAGCACGTCACATTCCATGGTAATCCTGGGGGGATTGGGATGGGTCGTGTCAAGTGGTATCAGAGCAGGTTTTGCTCTTTTGTGCGCGAAGGACGAGGGTGTGATGTCTCTTTGGGCTGCTGTTCCGTTGTCAACCTGATAGATAGTTTTGGGTTGTATGGTGAATTGGGTGTGTTTGGCCCGATACGCCGTGCATGGTTGCGATTCAACCCAGGTGGGGTTGTATACGATTAACTGGTAATGTGGGACCGTCGGTTCGGTCATGTGATGATGGGTTGTTGTGCCACTGGGCACAACTGGGTTCAGGGAACCCCAATTGAATAATGGTTTGGGAATGCGAAACTCAGTTGAGTATTGGTCTAAGTTTTGGACCCTAGTAGTGTTGGCTAGTGTACGGGGGTTGGTGCATCGGAGTTAGCCGATGACCTTCGTGGTGGAACCTACGATGGAACCCACGTTGAGTTGACGATTGGATTGGATTGGACGTCTATACGATGTCAGGACCGCGGGGTCGGTCAGGTTGTGGATTTTACTGCGGTGGGCAGTTGGGTTCGGTGGAACCCTAGGGTGTGACCTTGGAACCCTAATTTAGAATTAATGGACCGAAAGGTGAACCTTAAGTGAGAACTTGTGCTGCGACGAGCAGCTGAGGTCATGGATGACCATGTGGATGACTCTAGTGAGTCTTATGGGGTTCGATCCACGAATGCGGTTATGTGATAAAATATGGAATCCCGTGTTGGATCGAATAGTAGTGTGATGTGTGGATACGGATCTTGACAACGATGACTGTTGGTCGACAGTTGTGTCGAGATATTTGGTTATCGAGGGTATTTAGTGTGGCTTTCATACTTGGGGATGTTCAGGGAACGTCCATTATCCTGATGTGCCAGTGGTCAAATTGGGGGTACCCATAGTCGTGGGGTACGAGTGGTGTTACGGGATCGTCGTTCGGAATGAACGGAGATCCGGGGTAACAACCTTGCACACAAGCCTGCTATGTATGGATGTTGGTATGTTGGTGCTTTTATGCCAATACTAGTATGGATGCCAGTGTGCTGGTACTAGTGTTGATGATGGTGCGCTGGTATTGGTACTAGCGCTGGTGCCGGTGTCAGTGAGTGTGATGACGATGAGCCACCATTTGGGGTGTGACTCTGTCATGATGGACATATGATCGGTATCTGCGACTCAGTGGTGGTTGAGTCTTGGACTGGATGGAATCCAGTGGAGGTTGTGATGTGTTGGGATAAGTCCCAACAGATTTATGATGACAAGTGATAAATGGATCAAAAGGTATGATTGAAAATTTGGGGAATCTTGGGATGCTGTTCCCTATGTCATGCGAGTTGGTGGATTTGGGGAGTTGTGATCAACTCCGAGATTGGTAAGTTTGTGTACTGCTTATATCCTCTAAGAGTACAAGGAAATTATTGGAATTGGAAAGGTCGGGGAAACCATTCGTGGTATTGATGTGGGATTTTGTGATTGTGGATCACTTGGAACCTAAGGATTGAACCTGTTAAGGTTGAGATGTGAGACGGAAGCAGTATGGTATGCACATTCAGGCAAAATTGTGGATATTCCGTTCGGAATCGGGGTGTGTGCATACATGATTATTGGCGGACGTGAGGTCCGAGTAATGAATTGATTTTGGACACGTGGTGGTCCAAGTAAGGTGTGGACATGGGCAGTCCAGTGGTTGGACTTGACATCTCATTGGGAGCATGTCTGTTTCCAACATGGTTGGAACTCCCGTTCCGGGGAGAGTTGTGATTGGGGGAACGAGAGGAGTGCTCGTTTCCGCATCAGTGATTGGTATTCCGAAGTCATTAGGGTTGACTTCATATTTTCTGCCGTGGCAGATGATGATTGTTGCTACCAGTACGTTGAGCGTGTATTGGTTGGTGGACCCATGTTTGGCTTGGGGTCATTGGACACAAGCAGTTGTGTATGATTTTGGATTTGGTGGTGAAATGCGAGGTCATCTTTCCACCAAGGGAAATTTGGCGAATGATTCATTGAGGGTGAAGGACCCTACGATCAGCTTTCAGATGGATTGTTAGCTATGTGAGCATGTGTGGATCCTAGGTGGATCTGATTTGTGATGTTGTCGACTTTGGTCGATGTGACGATCTACGATCGTGATGGGTGACGTAACGATGGATATGGATTGTGATCTTGATGATCCAGATGGGTGGAGAGTTTATCACTCTTACCTTGATATGCGAGTCGTAAATGACGGGACTGAACTTCCTTTCGGAGTGAGTCCATATGGGTTGTGACTTGGTTGAGTAGGTTTCCGATGTGGTCGGATTTTGTCAACCTTTGACGTGTGGATATTGGGATTGGCTTCCCTATGAAGTCAATCGAGTGTTTTGGAGAGGCAACCGATAGATTCGGTTACGTTACGTCTTGATGGACGTAAACGAGATTTTGGGTTTTGGAATTGAATTTCTGGGTGACGATTCAGGATTCGATTGCGAAGCTCGAAAATGGATTACTGGATTTGGGTGCGGAATGATTATTCCAATGCTAGCTTACGGAATAATGATTTCGGATTCGGATTTGGAAATGGGTTAAAATTATGATGTTGAGTTCGGGTTCGGGATTTCTTACGAAATTGCGGATTCGGATTCAGAATTGGAACGAGATGACGGGTGGAGTTCGCTTTGTCTCATGTTGGGTTGGACAAAGGTACTTCATTACTAGTACGTGTTTGGCTATGACCTAGGTGGCTATAGTCAAATTGATGGATTGTGATACGTACAGGGTACGTTATACGAGGATTGTTACGGGTTAGGCTGAGTGGTGCCTAATGGCGGTACATGGGATGTACCAGTGGTGTGTAATTAAATGTGTTGGTAATCGGCTTGGTTCTGATATCATTTGTTTGGCTATATTGTGGACTGGACATTGGATACTGTGCGCTGTGCAGAGTGCTTTTGTCGGGTTCAGTGATTGTATGAGCAGGTGCTCTTGGCCACGGTTGGCTAGTGGAACCCCGGTATTGATATGTGTGATCACTGCTGGGCTGGTATTCAATGTGTTCCAATTACACCACTTGATTGGGTTAATTGACGGTATACGTACACTCTGGATGAGTGAATTGGTGGTCTGTGTAACCACGAGTAGCCTTGTGTGACTTGATCACACCGTGATTTCCCAGCGTTTTGGTTCGCTGAGGGAGTCGGCGATTATGGACATTGAGATTTATTTATGTCGCAGGAATGGGCTTGCCCTGCGAATTGAGATCATGTGGTTGATCTTGCGCTACATCGGGAGTGATGTAGTACATGGTGTTGTCACCGACGGACAGATGGTTGGAGCCTTACCAGGGTGGTAAGTTTTGTGATGACAGTTGACTGATGGTGTCAGCGTGGACTGACAAATGAGATTTGGTGACTCCCAACGGGAGCAAATGTAAGGATTTATTGATAATGGAAAGGAACCATCTAGCTGAAGGAGTCAGCTAAATGGTTAAGCGATCTTATCACGGATCAGGTGCTTATGTCCACTCGAGGTGGTCGAGTGTTGTTGTTGTGACGTATGACTGTGATGGGATGTCTGGGTACAAACGTGACTGGTGTTGTCCCAGTATGTGGGTGTACAAGTGTACACAGATGTGTGGTCGAAATGTTTTCCACGTGGTGGTTGTGGAATAAGGTTATTGGTAATTTCGAGGACGAAATTCTTTAAGGAGGGAAGGTTGTAACGACCCGTCCCGAATATCGGGATTTAATATTATTTAATTGTGATTTACTAATCTGGGATTAGTTGAGCGTTTCGGACGAATTGTGCAAAATGACCGTTTTGCCCCTGGGCGTGGGTAAAACGTTGACTTTTAATTCGGATGGTCAAATGGACTTTGACCGATGACCGTGACGTAGTTCGGGACGTCACGAGTTCATAGACAGGTGGCACGTTCGATTCCGACGTTCGTGGTGAAAGTTATGATGTACGGAAGTCCAGGGGCATTTTCGTAATTTGGACGATAGAAGGGGAAATGTTGACTTTTTGACCGGGATGTCCGATGGCCGAGGGCCAAGGACCGTTACGTAGGTTTCGTCGATGCGAATCCAACGACAGGCGGCACGCCAAAATCGGAGATTCGACGACGAAGTTATGGGTCACGGAAGTTTGGTTTCGTTATGCACGCATTACGAGGCGTGGACACGTGGCGTTTTCTGATTGGCCTGGAATTCTGAGTGGGACACGTGGACCACTAATCTTTAATTATTGGGATCAGATCTGGTTGGTCAGATTGTTTAAAATATAGGATTTAAATAATATAAAGTATTTCCCACTTATTTTCATCTTTTGATCTGGACCCTTAATCTCATTGGTGAGATTCAATCTGGGCCGTTCATTCCTTTTTCCCTCTTTCTTTAATTGAATCTGCCTGCATCCTCCCACTCCCATTTCTCTCTAACCCGTGAGCAATGTTCACGGCTCACACTGCACACCACCACCATTTCTATAACCTTGGGCCGTGCAGGGAACTGTGTGAGCTCTGTTGGGTGCTGGGCACGGTGGGAGACGACGGGAGACGGCTGGGCGGCGGCGGAGGGGAAAAACAGGGGAGGCCGAAAAACTCAAATTTGGAAGTCGATGGAGACCGGTGTTTTGACCGTGCTGGAGGGGTGGACGGAGTTCTGGGATCGAACTGAGCATTTCGGTGGCCACGGTGGTGACCACGGCGGCGAAGGGAGCCTAAACCCGTGAGTTCGATTCTCGGGTCAAAAATGGCAGGATGAGTTTTACTGTCTTTCGTTCGATCTAGTAAACGGGAGGATGACTCAGAGGATGAGACGAGTCTAGTGGGACCGTTTTCATCGAGAATGGTGGTCGGAGCTGAGTGCAGTCGACGGTGGGTTGGCCGTGAGCTTCTCGATCGGAGAGGTAAGGATTTTGACGTTTTTCCTTGTGTTTGTTTCCATAGAACTCCTAGTTTAACTCAGACGGTCATGTAGGTGAAAACCCCGTCCAAAATGGTCCAGTATCGACGGAGAACCGATCGGGTTGGCCCGCGGGTCACGGCGACCCGTTTACCAGTCGTTCGGGTTGAACGACGGTGAACAGTACCCGGCGCGTGGGTTTCACGCGCAGGGAATTCAACCGGCGCGTGGGGGCGCTTGTGAGGTAATTCTGGGAAACTTCCAACATGACTTTTATCCTATACATTGTAACGAACATTTTGGGATTGGTTTCGTGTCGATCGGACACCGTCTCGATATTGTTCGGGATGTCCGAAGGTTTTAAATCCAGTTTAAAAATACTTAAAAATTCGGGAAAATTACGGGACTTGAATAGGATGTTAATGATGAGGTTAGTGATCCTCTAAATTGATTTGAACAGGATTGGGAGTCCCGGTGATAGTGAGGTGGCCGGGAAGGCCTATGACACGCGTATCGAGGCGCTCGGTTAAACGGTCTGTGAGTGGACATTGGTTTCATAAATTCGATGCATGCATAACTGTTTTATGATTGTTATAATTATGATTAAATGATTTACTTTGGATATCGGTGAATTTAAAATGATTTCACGCATTTCGAGGTGAATTACGTATTTGCACGTAAACCGAGATTTTCTGGATTTTCACCGATTTCCATAAATGTGGTTGGATATGATTTCATGAAACGGTTACGAACTTGAATAATGTAAAATCGGGCCAGGGGCCCAGTTGAACTATGAAATCGGGCCAGGGGCCCAGTTAACATGTGGATCGGGCCAGGGGCCCAGTTAACTTGTGAAATCGGGCCAGGGGCCCAGTTGATTTCTACATGTGATTGCGGGTCGGGGACCCTAAAATGGAATTGAATAAATGTTTTCTGGTTTACATTTTATATATGTTCACATGCTGGAATCTATAAATGGTTTTGATGATATTTCGGTTATGGCACGTTTCACGGTATTTGGGCATGAGACCCGTTTGATGAAACGTAACGAATGGTTCGGATTTTATCTATGTATACCTATATGTTTTGCATGTGGATATCTATAAAATGTATTTGGTACTGCACTGTATAGATCCTTCCATATTATATTGTCTCCTCCGGATGAGGTACCCCGGAGAGGTCACGGACGTCTAGTACGTCCAGCGTCTATGACGCTAAGCATCGGGGATGCTGTACCCGAACGGGGTTCGGGGATTGAACTCGGAAATTGAGACCCGAGTGGCACGCGTAGCCTTGTGATTGTGACCTTATTGACGTCAGGGACGTCAGACATCAGGGATGTCGGATTGGAGTGTATAGTGCAGTGGCTAAAATATTGGTTATGGTTTATATGCCTTATGGTTCATATTACTGGATTTATGAAATAACTCTTGGATTTACTTTTGGAAATTGAAACTATGCTTTGGTTTCCGGGCTAAGGCCCTATTGGTTATTTCTAAATAAATATGGGATTATTGGTATTTGGTGCATGCATATGATTTTACTGAGGGGCATAAATGTCTTATAAATGTTTTAAACAGACTTGTTTATTTTCGTCCACTCACAGCTTTGTTTTCAATGCCCTTCAGGTTGATTCCGGATACGACTGCAGCAGAGACTTGAGCATCGCACACCTCCTCCATCGATCCTTACGCACTCTGGAAGCCCGTTTGGGCAATGGCAATCGGTTATCCCTTGTCTGGCGCCTCTTGTCAGACGGGAGCACGTCACATTCCATGGTAATCCCGGGGGGATTGGGATGGGTCGTGTCACGCGACGAGTGAATGAGCGACGTGTGGCACGTGTGGAGGTTAAGTCATCCATGTGGGTTAACCCGCTCTGATACTATGTTGGGAATGTCATTGGTTACTGGATCGACCTTGGACATAGTAACATGTATGATCTTTTTACCCGAAAACTCTAGCTGAACTTGTTTGTGAATTGGGATTAGCCCGTGACTATGTGTGGCAGAACCATCCCCGTAATCCCCCTTGATAAACGTGGGAGGACATACTCCCCTCTGACACGTCCTTATAAAAAGACCATATTACCCTTGAAAAAAAGAGTAAACATCCTAACCACGTGTCAGACCAGGGATGCAGCACACACACTAACCGAGCAATCAGAATACGCACTCACCGTGATGCCTCAGTCTTCATATAGTCCGCGTCTGCAATCAACCTGAGGGGTGCCAAAACCAATAAAAAGTATGAGTGGATAAAAAATAAAACGTTGCTAAACCATTTTCTGAAAATTACCTTTAAACCCTCTGTTTTGTAAAACATGCATGTGTAACCAAGAAAACATTGCTAAACCATGATAAAATCATTATCCAGAAATCAACCATAAACATATTCTAACCAATCATAAATCCATCATTCATAACCATAGTCACAATCATGGCAAAACAATATCATAAAACCAGTAAAAACATGTATTTAAGCATGCATAAGAGTTACGAAAGAAACTGTTAACTCACAGTACTGCCGCTCGCTCAAAACACGAGCTGTAAGCCAACCCAAAGCCTCCGGGATGTCCGAGCATGTCCAAATCACACCCAAGGGTCACTATCAATCTATACAAGTCCATATTAGAAACCCCCAAAACCCCCGAATTTGAAAACGCATCCCGAACAAGCTTCCCGAGGAGAAAACTCTCCAAAACACTACCAAATGATCTATGATCGACTTGAAACCACCACTATTGGATTCAGAACGTCAAAACCTTTCAAACAGTATCGGTTTGACTTCGAAATTCTTGCCCACACATCCACACGCGTCGATCAAAATTTGGTCAACGCTGGTCAACACTAGTGACACGACCCGCCCCGTAATCCCCCTCGATTACCAAGGCAGGTCGTGCTCCCAACTGACACTTCCTTGAAAAATTACCAAAAATACCCTTGGTAATCCTACTAGACACGTGTCAGAAAAAGGATACACTACGTCTTACCTAGGATAGTCAGAGTGCACAAAATTCGTAATGCCTCGGCCTTCCTACAACCCACGTCCGTAACTAACATGGAGGGTACCAAAACCAAAAGAAAAGTGTGAGTGGATAGAAAAATAAAAAGTTGGAAAACCATTTTTTGAAATATACATTTACACCCTCCGTTTTTTTAAAACATGCATGCATAGCCAAGAAATCATTTCTTTAAAATTTAATAGCAGTATATTTAAAAGCAATGGGTCCAACCCAATATCACATAACACATAAAGATCAAAGGCCGTTTGGCCTACTTTTCAATGAAATCATCGACTCTAAGTCATTTGAAAACCTTTACACATATCACGAGTATTGAAAGGTAAACATGATCACACTGGTCCAGCCAGTCATAAGTCAAACCTGGTCTCGCTGGTCCAACCAGCTCGCTAGTCAACCTAGCCTCCCATCTGTACTACCGGTAGACAATTTGACACGACCCATCCCAATCCCCCCGGTATTACCATGGAATGTGTCATGCTCCCATCTGACAAGAGGTGTCAAACAAGGGATAACCTGTTGCCACTGCCCAAACGGGCTTCTAGAGTGCGCAAGGATCGATGGAGGAGGTGTGCGATGTCCTAGTCTCTGCTGCAGTCGCATCCGTAAATCAACCTGAAGTGCATTAAAAACAAAAGTCGTGAGTGGACGAAAATAAATAAGTTCATTTAACACAGTTATAAGACATTTATGCCCTCCATAAAAACGTATGCATGCCACGAAAACCAGTATTCCAAAACATTTTCCTAACAAGGCATTAGGGCCTTAGCCCAAAACCGTAAACCATAAATCCAACCGAAAAACCATTTCATAGATTCGTTGATCCATATTTACCACATTACCATAACCGGCATCCCAGATGCTTAGCATCCCAGACGCTTGACGTTCCAGACGTCATATTTCACGGTATAACCATAAGCTACGCGTGCTACCCGGGGTCTCAATCCCGAGTCCAATCCCCGAACCCAATCCGGGTACAGCATCCCAGATGCCTAGTGTCCAGACGTCCATTCATAGCAATCCTGCTCCTGAGTCACTATACGGTCTGGTAGCTCCGCACAATGACCCCTCGCAAGCAATGCACCGTGATTTCCCCAGTGTCCCAGACACCTGGAGGAGACCTTCACATTTTCTCGTATCAAGATGGTATATGGAAAACAGTTTTATTAAATCATTTCACAACATCTCAATGGGCCCTACCCAAAATCTCCATAAAAACATCACAATTTCATTTAGGGTCCCCGACCCGAAATCACATTTATGAAACCAACTGGGCCTCATGCCCGATTCTGTAAATCCCTGGGCCCACGACCCAAATTCATAAATCAATTGGGCCCCTGGCCCGATAATATAACTCAAATGGGTCTCAGCCCGATATCGTAAATAACTGGGCCCCTGGCCCGATTTCATAAAGCAATTGGGCTCCTGGCCCGATTACGTAACCCAATTGGATTCCAAGTCCGAGGTTTCCAAAACAATTGAGCCTCATGCTCGAGTTCCTCTTTCCAATTTCAAAACCATTTCTTGAAATCATATCCAAAGTTATAAGTATGGAAAATCAGTGTAAAACCGAAAAACCTCGATTTACGTGCAAACACGTAAATCACCTCGAAATACGTGAGACCGTATAATTTGTCAATATCCAAATCACATCATACAATCACAATCATAATCCATATAAAACATTTAGGCATGCATAGAATTTATAAAACCAAAGTCCACTCACAGACTGTTAGACCGTGCGCCTAGATACGCGTGCCATAGGCCTTCCCGGGCCCCGTCACTAACACCGGGACTCCCAATCCTATCCAAATCACATTAGAGGGTTACTAACCTCTTCATTAACATCCTATTCATGTCCCGTAATTTTCCCGAATTTTTAACTATTTTTAAATTGGATTTAAAACCTTCGGACATTCCGAACAATATCGAAACGGGGTCCGATTGATACGAAACCAACGCTAAAATGTTCGTTACATTGCATAGGAAAAAAGTCATGTTGAACTCATCTCGAGATTCGTGCCCACGCGCCCTCACGCGCCGCCGTGAGTGGCTACGCGTGAAACCCACGTGTCTGCTACAGTGTCATCGTTTCAACCCGTATGTTTGTAAAACGGGTCCAGTTGGCCCGCGAGATGACCCGATCTGTTCACTGTCAATTCAACCTCAATCCTTTCAATTTAACATTCAAGTAGATTCGTTTTAAGTCTAATTAGAAGTCTGCAAACCCAATTACAACAATCCTTACCTGAAATCCAACGATTTGAAGATGAACATCGAAGAACATCTGGGCACTGTTCATCCTTCGAATTTCATCAATTTCTCTGGATTTCCTTAAATTGATCCACTAAGAAGCTTCATTGGACCAAGATAAACTCATTTCCTAATCCAATTTCACTGTTTAATCCCTCTAGAATCACGACTCAATCTTTAAGCTCCTTCTCTGTCACCAAGTCTGTTTAGAGCCAAATGGTTGCCAAAATTCATCGTTCTTGAGTTGGTCGTGATCGAGGCAATCCCAGAAGGCTCAAATTGAACTCAAATTCAGTCCTCAGAACTCATAGCTTAAAATTCGAATTTCCCTCCATTGTTCCAAATTTCGATTTTCTGTTTAGTTTGCCCCTCTCGTTCCTTCGTGTTCTCCCTCAGCCAATTCCTTCCCCAAATCACTCAATTTCCATTCGCAAGATCAGTTGTGGAAGGAAGATTTATGATGGCCAGAAATTCAAACTCTAACCTCCCTGTTTTGCTTGTTCACGGGTAAGGAAATATTGAGAGTGAGGGAGTGAGGACTGATCAGAAATAGAAGGGAAAAGATGAGATGAACGGATGAGATGAAATCTGGGGAGTGAGATGGATGGCTCAGATTAAAAGAAGAGGTTTAATCCTATTTAATTTCATAGTGGAAACTTTAGCTTATAACTTATAATTAATGGACCATGATCCAATCTAGCCAATGGGTGAGTGACACTTGTCACTCATCCAAGTGTACTCCAACCACTATTTCAGAATAAAATAATCGACACAGTTACCGAGACATAAACTTCCCCGATTTCACGTTTCAAACCATAACTTCCTCGTACGAAGTCCAATTTCGGCGTGCCACATGTCTATGGATTCATATCGACTTGCTCTACATAACGGTCCTTGGCCCTCTGCCATCGGACATCCCGGTCAAAAAGTCAACATTTTCCCTTATTTCGTCCAAATTACGAAAATGCCCTTGGGCTTCCGAACATCATAACTTTCACTACCAACGTCGGAATCGAACGTGTCACCTGTCTATGAACTCGTGACGTCCCAAACTACGTCACGGTCATTGGTCAAAGTCCATTTGACCATCCGAATTAAAAATCAACATTTTGCCCACGCCTAGGGGCAAAACCGTCATTTTGCACAACTCGTCCGACTTTACTCAACTAATCCCAGATTAGTCATTCTAAAACATAATTAAATAATATTAAATCCCGATACTCGGGACGGGTCGTTACACAATTATGGCTCTACGAAGTCCAACTCCGATAGTACGTGTCGAGCCCAGCTCTAACCACGTCCGAGTCCATCTCTGGATCTCCATGGAGTCCAACTTCAGAATGGCGATCCAATTGCCTGAGGCTGACTAATCATGAACATATAATATAATCAAGTCAAATACAATTTAAATCGGGCACCAGTCCAAAACACGGTTTAAAAAACCACTAAACTCATTATTCAAAAATAACAATCATAAATACATTTCAAATCCAAGCATATAGTCACAATCATAATAATGCTAAACCATAGCATTAAACCAATGAAAAATATACTAATGCATGCATGGATGTAACGACCCGTCCCGAGTATCGGAATTTAATATTATTTAATTATGATTTAGAATGACTAATCTGTGATTAGTTGAGTAAAATTGGACGAAAGGTGCAAAATGACCGTTTTGCCCCTAGAATGGGTAAAATGTTGACTTTTTGATCGGGCGGTCAAACGAACTTTGACCGGTGATCGTGTCGTAGTTCAGGACGTCACGAGTTCATAGACAGGTGTCACGTTCGATTCCGACATTCGAGGAAGAAGTTATGACGTTCAGAAGTTTAGGGGCATTTTTGTAATTTTGGTCAAAAGGGGCAAAATGTTGACTTTTTTATCGGGATGTCCGATGGCCGAGGGCCAAGGACCGTTATGTAGAGCAGGTCGATACGAATCCATAGACAGGCGTCACGCAAAATCGGACTTCGTACGGGGAAGTTATGGTCTAAAATGTGAAATGAGAGAAGTTTACGTCTCGGTAATCGTGTCGATTATTTTATTCTAAAATAATGTTGGAGGACACTTGGATGAGTGACAAATGTCACTCACCCATTGGCTAGATTGGATTATGTTCCACTAGGTGAATAAAATAGAATTAATTCCTCTTTTAATCTTAGCCATCCATCTAATTTCCCCCAGGTTTCATCTCATCCGTTCATCTCACTCCCCAGATTGTATCTCGTCAGTCCATCTCATCTTTTCCTTGCTATTTCTGATCAGCCCTCACTCACTCTCATATATTTTCCCACCCGTGAACATCACACACAGTCCACCGTGAAACAAACCAACATCACCACCATATCTGTATCTTTGGGGCTGTGTGGACGGTGGTGGGAGACTGAGAATTCGTGGACGACTGGGGGAGCTGGGCACGGCGGGGACGATGGTGGAGGCGAGAGTCGTAACCCGTTTCGAAACCAAAAATGGAACTCAAGTTCTGGGCAGGTTTCAGCCATTGGATTTGATCCCACATTGTTCTAGGACCCTAAAGAGATGCTTTGGACGCAATTGTGAGAAGGGAGATGACCAGGATCGACGGCACGATGCACTTACAGGTGGCCGGTCTACACGCTTCCTTGAACAGGTAATGAAATGGACTCATCTTTGATTTTTGAAACAACAGATCAATTAGAAATGAAAGGACATGATTAATGGGATTAAATGGGATCGAAAATCGGTCGGATTGGATAGAAACCGTGAACGTCGGTTCAGGGCTGGACCGGATTTGCAGAACCGGCTCAGACCGGGTTGTTCTGAGGAAGACGATGAACAGTACCCGGCGCGTGGGTTTCACGCGCAGGGACTGTAGGCCGCGCGTGGGGGCGCGTGGAGGGTATTTTGGGGATGTTGTCAACATGACTTTTGTCCCATTTAATGTAACGAACATTTTAACGTTGGTTTCGTGTCAATCGGACCCCGTTCCGATACTGTTCGGGATGTCCGAAAGTTTTAAGTCGGGTTTAAAAATAGTTAAAAATTCAGGAAAATTACGGGACTTGAATAGGATGTTAATGAAGAGGTTAGTAACCCTCTAATGTGATTTGGACAGGTTTGGGAGTCCCGGTGTAAGTAACGAGGTCCAGGAAGGCCAATGGCACGCGTATCGAGGCACACTGTTAAACGGTCTGTGAGTGGACTTTGGTTTTATAAATTCTATGCATGCTTAACTGTTTTATATGGATTATGATTGTGATTGTATGATGTGATTTGGATATTGGTAAATTATACGGTTTCACGTATTTGGAGACGATTTACGTGCTTGCACGTAAATCGTGGTTTTCCGGTTTTACACTGATTTTCCATACTTATGACTTTGGATATGATTTCATGAAATGGTTTTGAAATTGGAAAGAGAAACTCGGGCATGAGGCTCAATTATTTTGGAAACCTCGGACTTGGAGTCCAATTGAGTTACGTAATCGGGTCAAGGGCCCAATTGCTTTATGAAATCGGGCCGGGGGCCCAGTTATTTACGAAATCGGGTTGAGACCCATTTGAGTTATATTATCGGGCCAAGGGCTCAATTGATTTATGAATTTGGGTCGTGGGCCCAGTGGTTTACAGAATCGGGCATGAGGCCCAGTTGAGTTATAAATATGATTTCGGGTCAGGGACCCTAAAGGGAATTGTAATGTTGTGAAATGATTTGAATAAACTGGTTCCATATACCATCTTGATATGAGGATATGTGAAGGTCTCCTCCAAGTGTCTGGGACACTGGAGAAATCACGGTGCATTGCCTGCGAGGGGTCATTGTACGGAGCTACCGGACCGTATAGTGACTCAAGAGCAGGATTGCTATAATTAGACGTCTGGGACGTCAGGCATCTGGGATGCTGTACCCGGACTGGGTTCGGGGATTGGACTCGGGATTGAGACCCCGGGTAGCACGCGTTGCTTATGGTTATACCGTGAAATGTGACGTCTGGGACGTCAAGCGTCTGAGACGCTAAGCATCTGGGATGCCGGTTATGGTAATGTGGTAAATATGGATTAATGAATCTATGAAATGGTTTTTTCGGTTGGATTTATGATTTACGGTTTTGGGCTAAGGCCCTAACGCCTTGTTGAGCAAATTTTTTGGTTACTGGTTTTCGTGGCATGCATACGTTTTTAATGGAGGGCATAAATGTCTTATGAAATGTGTTAATAAACTTACTTATTTTCGTCCACTCACAGCTTTTGTTTTTAATGCCTTTCAGGTTGATTCCGGATGCGACTGCAGCAGAGACTGGGACACCGTACACCTCCTCTATCGATCCTTGCGCACTCTGGAAGCCCGTTTGGGCAGTGACAACAGGTTATCCCTTGTCTGACACCTCTTGTCAGACGAGAGCATGACACATTCTATGGTAATCCCGGGGAGGTTGGGATGGGTCGTGTCAATGGAGGTCATGAAAGAAATTGTCCACTCACAGTACCGATGGTCGCTCAAAATTCGAGCTCTTGTTAGCCAATCCAAAGCCTCCGGAACGTCCGAGCCTGTCCAAATCACACTCAATGGTAACTATCAATCTACACAAGTCCGTATCAAAAATCCCCTAAAGGTGGTTGTGGGTGTACAAGTGTACACCGATGTGTGATAGAATTGTTTTCCACGAGGTGGTTGTGGAATAAGGAGATTGGTAATTTCGAGGATGAAATTCTTTAAGGAGGGAAGGTTGTAACGACCCGTCGCGAATATCGGGATTTGATAATATTTAATTGTGATTTACTAATCTGGGATTAATTGTGTGATTTCGGACGAATTGTGCAAAATGACCGTTTTGCCCCTGGGCGTGGGCAAAAATGTTGACTTTTAATTCGGATGGTCAAATCGACTTTAACCGATGACCGTGACGTAGTTCGGGACGTCACGAGTTCATAGACAGGTGGCACGTTCGTTTCCGACATTTGTGGTGAAAGTTATGATGTACGGAAGTTCAAGGGCGTTTTTCGTAATTTGAACGTAATAGGGGGAAATGTTGACTTTTTGATCGGGAGGTCCGATGGCCGAGGACCAAGGACCGTTAGGAAGGTCTCGATACCCTGAGTCCGTAGACAGGCAGCACGCATCAATCGGAGTCCGTATGACCGAGTTATGGGTCAGGATGCGTGAGGGGCCTTTTGGTAATTTTCTGCACAAGGGCAGAATTGTAATTTCACACGGGGGGGCACTGTTTCATTGAACAGCCGTGAATGTGGAATGTTTGTGCGATCGATCCCATGGTTGTTTATCAATTTAAGGACTGAATTGGGATAGTGTGGGGTATGATTGCACATGTATGGTGCTGGCAATCGATCAAAAGGACATGGGCACTGGTTTGTTTAATGGTTTCGGGTCAGTGCAGGGGAACATTGCACAGTCGATTGAGGACGGTTTTGGGTGCTTTTAAGGACTATTTTGGATTGTTAGAATGGAGAGAGTGTCGAGTGGGTTACTCTGGGATTGAGAATGAAAGGAAATGAGGGAAATTGGTGTTGGAATTCTCTGAAAACCCGAAACTGGTTTCTGGGAAATTCAAATGCAAACTTCTAGTTTTAGGCCAGCCCAAGCCTAATTGATGATGGATTGAGCTTCCTGGAACTTCAACGTGTCGAACCAGATCAAATGGGGCAAGCTTTGGGGCTCCTAGGGCCGTGGACGGACGAGGTGGATGGCCGGAAAACTCAAGCTTGAGTCGTGATGATTGAGGTAATGTCGTGTTCAATTAATCATGTGAATTGGTTCGTATTAATCCTTATAAGCTTTCTGTGAAGTTAATTTGACAATGGTTGAGGATTGGAGGAGTTTTGGTGATTGACCCGTTTTGGGTGATCACGGGTTGGTGGCACGATTATGGATTGGTTGAGTTTAATCGATGTCACAGAACTGAAATTCAATTGTTAATGATTGTTTTAGGATCAAGAACGGATTGAATTGATGTCGAATTGGGTGTGATTGAACCGGATCCTATCGCGGGTAATCAGACCCGTTTACCAGTCATTCGGGTGAAGGTGGTGACTGTAGCAGTCACTGTAGCAGGCGCGTGGCTTTCACACGCAGCCACTCACGGCGGCGCGTGACGGCGCGTGGGCACGAATCTCGAGGTGAGGTCAACATGACTTTTATCCTATGCAATGTAACGAACATTTTAGCGTTGGTTTCGTGTCGATCGGATCCCGTTTCGTTATTGTTCGGGATGTCCGAAGGTTTTAAATCCAGTTTAAAAATACATAAAAATTCGGGAAAATTACGGGACTTGACTAGGATGTTAATGATGAGGTTAGTAATCCTCTAATGTGATTTGAACAGGATTGAGAGTCCTGGTGATAGTGGTGTGGCCCGGGAAGGCCTATGGCACGCGAATCGAGGCGCTCGGTTAAACGGTCTGTGAGTGGACATTGGTTTTATAATTTCGATGCATGCATAACTGTTTCATGATTGTTATAATTGTGATTAAATGATTTATTTTGGATATCGGTGAATTTATATGTTTTCACGCATTTCGAGGCGATTTACGTATTTGCACGTAAACCGAGGTTTTCTGGATTTGCACTGATTTCCATAAATGTGGTTGGATATGATTTCATGAAACGGTTACGAACTTGAATAATGTAAAATCGGGCCAGGGGCCCAGTTGAACTATGAAATCGGGCCAGGGGCTCAGTTAACATGTGGATCGGGCCAGGGGCCCAGTTAACTTGTGAAATCGGGCCAGGGGCCCAGTTGATTTCTACATACGATTGCGGGTCGGGGGTCCTAAAATGGAATTGAATAAATATTTTCTGGTTTACATTTTAAATATGTTCACATGCTGGAATCAATAAATGGTTTTGATGATATTTCGGTTATGGCACGTTTCACGGTATTTGGGCATGAGACCCGTTTGTTGAAACGTAACGATCGGTTCGAATTTTACCTACGTATACATATATGTTTTGCATGTGGATATCAATAAAATGTATTTGGTACTGCACTGTATAGATCCTTCCATATTATATTGTCTCCTCCGGATGAGGTACCCCGGAGAGGTCACGGACGTCTAGTACGTCCAGCGTCTATGACGCTAAGCATCGGGGATGCTGTACCCGAACGGGGTTCGGGGATTGAACTCGGAAATTGAGACCCGAGTGGCACGCGTAGCCTTGTGATTGTGACCTTATTGACGTCAGGGACGTTAGACATCAGGGATGTCGGATTGGAGTGTATAGTGCAGTGGCAAAAATTATGGTTGGTTTATATTATATGCCTTATGGTTCATATTACTGGATTTATGAAATAACTCTTGGATTGACTTTTGGAAATTGAAACTATGCTTTGGTTTCCGGGCTAAGGCCCTAATGGTTATTTCTAAATAAATGTGTGATCATTGGTTTTTGGCGCATGCATATGATTTTATTGAGGGGCATAAATGTCTTATAAATGTTTTTAACAGACTTGTTTATTTTCGTCCACTCACAGCTTTTGTTTTTAATGCCCTTCAGGTTGATTCTGGATGCGACTGCAGCAGAGACTTGAGCATCGCACACCTCCTCCATTTATCCTTACGCACTCTGGAAGCCCGTTTGGGCAATATCAATCGGTTATCCCTTGTCTGACGCCTCTTGTCAGACGGGAGCACGTCACATTCCATGGTAATCCCAGGGGGATTAGGATGGGTCGTGTCAAGTGGTATCAGAGCAGGTTTTGCTCTTTGGTGCGCGAAGGTCGAGGGTGTGATATCTCTTTGGGCTGCTGTTCCGTTGTCAACCTGATAGATAGTTTTGGGTTTGTATGGTGGATTGGGTGTGTTTGACCCGATACGCCGTGCATTGACGCGATTCAACCCAAGTGGGGTTGTATACGATTAACTGGTAATGTGTGACCGTCGGTTCGGTCATGTGATGATGGATTGTTGTGCCACTCGGCACAGCTGGGTTCAGGGAACCCCATTGGAATAATGTTATGGAAATGCGAAACTCAGTTGAGTATTGGTCTAAGTTATGGACCCTGGTAGTGTTGGCTAGTGTACGGGGTGTTGGTGCATCGAAGTTAGCCGATGACCTTCGTGGTGGAACCCACGATGGAACCCACGTTGAGTTGACGATTGGATTGGATTTGACGTCTATGTGATGTCAGGACCACGGAGTCGGTCAGGTTGTGGATTTTACTGCAGAAGGCAGTTGGGTTCAGCGAAATCCTAGGGTGTGATTTTGGAACCCTAATTTATAATTGATGGGCTGGAAAAGTGAGCTTTAAATGGGAACTTGTGCTGCAACGAGCGGCTGAGGTCGTGGATGATCATGTGGATGACCATGTGGATGACTCTAGTGAGTCTTATGGGTTTCGATCCACGGATGCGGTTATGAGAAAATATGGAATCCCGTGTTGGATCGAATATTAGTGTGATGTGTGGATATGGATCTTGACAACGATGACTGTTGGTTGGCAGTTGTGTCGAGATAACTGTCTATCGAGGATATTTAGTGTGGTTGTGACACTTGGGGATGTTCAGGGAACGTCCATTGTCCTGATATGCTGATGGCAAAAATTGGAGGTACCCATAGTCGTGAGGTACGAGTGCTGTTACGGGATCGTCGTTCGGAATGAACGGAGATCCAGGGTAACAACTTTACACACAGTGTGCTAGCATGGATGTTCTTGTGCTATGTATGGATGTTGGTATGGTGGTACCCTTATGCCAATACTAGTATGGATGCTAGTGTGCTGATACTAGTGTTGATGATGGTGCGTTGGTGCTGGTACTAGCGCTGGTGCTGGTGTCAGTGATTGTGATGACGATGAGCCACCAGTTGGGGTGTGCCTCTGTCATGATGGACATGTGATTGGTATCTGCGACTCAGAGGTGGTTGAGTCTTGGACTGGATGGGTTCCAGTGGAGGTTGTGATGTGTTGGGATAAGTCCCAACAGATTTATGATGACAAGTGATGAACGGATAAGATGAGATGATTGGAACTTGAGGAATCTAGGGACGATGTTCCCTATGTCATGTGTATTGGTGGATTTGGGGAGTTGTGGTCAACTCCGAGATTGGTAAGATTGTGTACTGCTTATATCCCCTGAGGGTACAAGGAAATTATTGAAATTGGAAAAGTCGGGGAAACCATTCGTGGTATTGACGTGTGATTTTGTGATTGTGAATCACGTGGAACCTGAGGATTGAACCTGTAAAGGTTGAGATGTGAGATGAAGGCAGTAAGGTATGCACATCCAGGCGGAGTTGAGGAAATTCCCGTTCGGAATCGGGGTGTGTGCATAAATGATTATTGGCGGACGTGAGGTCCGAATAATGAATTGACTTTGGACACGTGGTGGTCCAATTGAGGTAAGGACGTGGGCAGTCCAGTGGTTGGACTTGACATCTCATTGGGAGCATGTCTGTTTCCAACATGGTTGGAACTCCCGATTCGGGGAGAGTTGTGATTGGGAGATGAGAGGAGTGCTCGTTTCCGCATCGGTGATTGGTATTCCGAAGTCATTGGGGTTGACTTCTTATTTCCTGCCGTGGCAGATGATGATTGTTGCTACCAGTACGTTGAGCGTGTGTTGGTTGGTGGACCCATGTTTTGGTTTGGGGTCATTGGACACAAGAAGTTGTGTGTGATTTTGGATTTAGTGGTGAGATGCGTGGTCATCTTTCCACCGAGGGAAATTTGACGAAGACTCAATGAGGGTGTAAGACCCTACGATCAGCTTTCAAATGGATTGTTAGCTATGTGGGCATATGTGGATCCTAGGCGGATCTGATTTGTGATGTTGTTGACTTTGGTTGATGTGACGATCTAGGATCGTGATGTTACTTGTCGGATGACGTAGCGATGGATCTGGATCGTGATCTTGATGATCCAGATGGGTGGAGAGTTTATCACTCTTACCTTGATATGTGAGTCGTAAATGACGGGACTGAACTTCTTTTCGGAGTGAGTCCATATGGTTTGTGACTTGGTTGAGTAGGTTTCCGATGTGATCGGATTTTGTCAAACTTTGACGTATGGATATTGGGATTGGCTTCCTTATGAAGTCAATCGAGTGTTTTGGACAGGCAACCGATAGGTTCGGTTATGTTACGTCTTGGTGGACGTAAACGAGATTTTGGGTTTTGGAATCGAATTTCTGGGTGACGATTCAGGATTCGATTGCGAAGCTTGAAAATGGATTACCGGATTTGGGTGCGGAATGATTATTCCAATGCTAGCTTACGGAGTAATGATTTCGGATTCGGATTTGGAAATGGATTAAAAATATGATGTCTGGGTTCGGGTTCGGGATTTCTTACGAAATTGCGAATTCGGATTCGGAATTGGAACTAGATGATGGGTGGAGTTCGTTTTGTCTCATGTTGGTTGGGCAAATGTACTCCGTTACTAGAACGTGTTTGACTATGACCTAGGTGGTTGTAGGTGGATTGATGGATTGATGTACGTACAGGGTACGTTGTACGAGGATTGATACTGGTTAGGCTGAGTGGTGCCGAATGGCGGTACATGGGATGTACCCGTGGTGTGTGATCAAACGTGTTGGTGATCGGTTTGGTTCCGATATCTTTTGTTTGGTTGTGATCGTGGACTGGACATTGGATACTGTGCGCTGTGTAGAGTGATTTTGTCGGGTTCAGTGATTGTTTGAGCAGGTGCTCTTAGCCATGGTTGGCTAGTGGGACCCTAGTGTTGTGATGTGTGTTCACTGCTGGGCAGGTAATCAATGTGTTCCAGTTACACCACTTGATTGTGTAAGTTGACGGTATACGTACACTCAGGATGAGTGAATTGGTGGTCTGGGTAACCACGAATAGCCTTGTGTGATGTTTTCACACCGTGATGTTTCCGGCGTTTTGGTTCGCTGAGGGAGTTGGCGATTATGGATATTGAGATTTATTTATGTCGCAGGAATGGGCTTGCCCTGCGAATTGAGATCATGTGGTTGATCTTCCGCTACATCGAGAGTGATGTAATACGTGGTGTTGTCACTGACTGGCTGATGGTTGGGGCTTTATCAGGGTGGTAAAGCTTAGTGGTGACAGTTTGACTGTTGGTGTCAGCATGGACTGAAAAATGAGATTTGGTGACTCCCAATGGGAGCAAAGGTAAGGATTTATTGGTAATGGAAGGGAACCGTCTAGCTGAAGGAGTCAGCTTAATGGTTAGGCGATTTATTCGCGGATCAGGTGATCATTTCCACTCGAAGTGGTCGAGTGTTGTTGATTATGACGTATGACTATGATGGGAAGACTGGGTACAGACGAGGCTGGCGTTGTCCCAGTATGTGGGTGTACAAGTGTACACAGATGTGTGATAGAATTGTTTTCCACGAGGTGGTTGTGGAATAAGGAGATTGGTAATTTCGAGGACGAAATTCTTTAAGGAGGGAAGGTTGTAACGACCCGTCCCGAATATCGGGATGTGATAATATTTAATTGTGATTTACTAATCTGGGATTAGTTGTGTGATTTCGGACGAATTGTGCAAAATGACCGTTTTGCCCCTGGGCGTGGGCAAAAACGTTGACTTTTAATTCGGATGGTCAAATGGACTTTGACCGATGACCGTGACGTAGTTCGGGACGTCACGAGTTCATAGACAAGTGGCACATTCGTTTCCGACATTTGTGGTGAAAGTTATGATGTACGGAAGTTCAAGGGCGTTTTCGTAATTTGAACGTAATATGGGGAAATGTTGACTTTTTGATCGGGAGGTCCGATGGCCGAGGACCAAGGACCGTTAGGAAGGTCTCGATACCCTGAGTCCGTAGACAGGCGGCACGCATCAATCGGAGTCCGTATGACCGAGTTATGGGTCAGGATGCGTGAGGGGCATTTTGGTAATTTTCTACACAAGGGCAGAATTGTAATTTCACACGGGGGGCACTGTTTCATTGAACAGCCGTGAATGTGGAATGTTTGTGCGATCGATCCCATGGTTGTTTATCAATTTAAGGACTGAATTGGGACAGTGTGGGGTATGATTGCACATGTATGGTGCTGGCAATCGATCAAAAGGATCAAAAGGACATGGGCACTGGTTTGTTTAATGGTTTCGGGTCAGTGCAGGGGAACATTGCACAGTCGATTGAGGACGGTTTTGGGTGCTTTTAAGGACTGTTTTGGATTGTTAGAATGTAGAGAGTGTCGAGTGGGTTACTCTGGGATTGAGAATGAAAGGAAATGAGGGAAATTGGTGTTGGAATTCTCTGAAAACCCGAAACTGGTTTCTGGGAAATTCAAATGCAAACTTCTAGTTTTAGGCCAGCCCAAGCCTAATTGATGATGGATTGAGCTTCCTGGAACTTCAACGTGTCGAACCAGATCAAATGGGGCAAGCTTTGGGGCTCCTAGGGCCGTGGACGGACGAGGTGGATGGCCGGAAAACTCAAGCTTGAGTCGTGATGATTGAGGTAATGTCGTGTTCAATTAATCATGTGAATTGGTTCGTATTAATCCTTATAAGCTTTCTGTGAAGTTAATTTGACAATGGTTGAGGATTGGAGGAGTTTTGGTGATTGACCCGTTTTGGGTGATCACGGGTTGGTGGCACGATTATGGATTGGTTGAGTTTAATCGATGTCACAGAACTGAAATTCAATTGTTAATGATTGTTGTAGGATCAAGAACGGATTGAATTGATGTCGAATTGGGTGTGATTGAACCGGATCCTATCGCGGGTAATCAGACCCGTTTACCAGTCATTCGGGTGAAGGTGGTGACTGTAGCAGTCACTGTAGCAGGCGCGTGGCTTTCACGCGCAGCCACTCACGGCGGCGTGTGACGGCGCGTGGGCACGAATCTCGAGGTGAGGTCAACATGACTTTTATCCTATGCAATGTAACGAACATTTTAGCATTGGTTTCGTGTCGATCGGATCCCGTTTCGTTATTGTTCGGGATGTCCGAAGGTTTTAAATCCAGTTTAAAAATACATAAAAATTCGGGAAAATTACAGGACTTGAATAGGATGTTAATGATGAGGTTAGTAATCCTGTAATGTGATTTGAACAGGATTGGGAGTCCTGGTGATAGTGGTGTGGCCCGGGAAGGCCTATGGCACGCGTATCGAGGCGCTCGGTTAAACGGTCTGTGAGTGGACATTGGTTTTATAATTTCGATGCATGCATAACTGTTTCATGATTGTTATAATTGTGATTAAATGATTTATTTTGGATATCGGTGAATTTATATTTTTTCACGCATTTCGAGGCGATTTACGTATTTGCACGTAAACCGAGGTTTTCTGGATTTGCACTGATTTCCATAAATGTGGTTGGATATGATTTCATGAAACGGTTACGAACTTGAATAATGTAAAATCGGGCCAGGGGCCCAGTTGAACTATGAAATCGGGCCAGGGGCCCAGTTAACATGTGGATCGGGCCAGGGGCCCAGTTAACTTGTGAAATCGGGCCAGGGGCCCAGTTGATTTCTACATACGATTGCGGGTCGGGGACCCTAAAATGGAATTGAATAAATGTTTTCTGGTTTACATTTTATATATGTTCACATGCTGGAATCAATAAATGGTTTTGATGATATTTCGGTTATGGCACGTTTCACGGTATTTGGGCATGAGACCCGTTTGTTGAAACGTAACGATCGGTTCGGATTTTACCTACGTATACATATACGTTTTTCATGTGGATATCAATAAAATGTATTTGGTACTGCACTGTATAGATCCTTCCATATTATATTGTCTCCTCCGGATGAGGTACCCCGGAGAGGTCACGGATGTCTAGTACGTCCAGCGTCTATGACGCTAAGCATCGGGGATGCTGTACCCGAACGGGGTTCGGGGATTGAACTCGGAAATTGAGACCCGAGTGGCACGCGTAGCCTTGTGATTGTGACCTTATTGACGTCAGGGACGTCAGACATCAGGGATGTCGGATTGGAGTGTATAGTGCAGTGGCTAAAATTATGGTTGGTTTATATTATATGCCTTATGGTTCATATTACTGGATTTATGAAATAACTCTTGGATTGACTTTTGGAAATTGAAACTATGCTTTGGTTTCCGGGCTAAGGCCCTAATGGTTATTTCTAAATAAATGTATGATCATTGGTTTTTGGCGCATGCATATGATTTTACTGAGGGGCATAAATGTCTTATAAATGTTTTTAACAGACTTGTTTATTTTCGTCCACTCACAGGTTTTGTTTTTAATGCCCTTCAGGTTGATTCCGGATGCGACTGCAGCAGAGACTTGAGCATCGCACACCACCTCCATCGATCCTTAGGCACTCTGGAAGCCCGTTTGGGCAATATCAATCGGTTATCCCTTGTCTGGCGCCTCTTGTCAGACGGGAGCACGTCACATTCCATGGTAATCCCAGGGGGATTGGGATGGGTCGTGTCAGTCAGCCTGACATCTGACAGCCTGACATCTCCTAACAACCTGTCACGTGGTATCCCCTGATTGGTGCCTCGTGTCACCCTCTG
The DNA here is from genome assembly GCA_032719365.1 of Prinsepia uniflora. Taxonomy (NCBI): domain Eukaryota; kingdom Viridiplantae; phylum Streptophyta; class Magnoliopsida; order Rosales; family Rosaceae; genus Prinsepia; species Prinsepia uniflora. The sequence goes on from CM064875.1 coordinate 6,865,096, forward strand.
ACACATGCCACATGCCACATGTCACCGTTTAACACATGCAACGTGTCACTACTAATGTCAATATGACATCATGCTGATGTCAGCCTCTACCACGTCAGCTGTGACAATCTCTGACAGCTTGCCACCTGACATCAACCCTGATCTACCATGTGGCTTGACAAGATGACGTGGTGTGCCATGTCATCGTCGTCAAGCTCTCGTCGGGTCGACCAATGACTCTATAACAGGTCCGTCGACCCGAATCGCGACCTAGTCAGTTATTTCTCGTCTCTCTACCCTTTGACTCCATTCTTTCACCAGAATACTCATAATCTACCCAGGAACCAATTGCTGGCATTAAAACTGATTAATCCTTAACTTCAAGAATCCTACCAGGGTTATTCTATCGTTAGTTTTCCGTCATTTTTGTCCCTGTGAGCTCATCCAAACTCATGGAATAGAAGCCAGACATAAAAATCTAGTTCCACATGTCCAAACCAAAATTCCAATTTTTGAAACTCACGGTTTACCTGGTTTTTTGGGTTTTCTGGCCAGCCACCGTGGTCCAATCCTTCCTCCGTCGCCCACCCTCTCACAGCCTCATTTTTTTTGTCTCTCTCAAGCAGCACCAGCTGCTGAAACCGTGAAGAAGGGGGATGTGGGTTTCGGGTGTGTGTAGGAAATGAGAGAGTGAGATGTGTTATGGTGTAGGGAAATGGGCCAATGGGATGAGTGACACTTGTTACTCATCTTTTCGTCCAAGCGTGGATATTTTTGAACCTACTAGTAAAAAATTCAAAACAACTCCCTCGATAGTTATGTAACCGTAAATTCGACCAAACCATTCTAGACCCGTAAAATAACCGTACGACGTCCAAATTTGACGTGTCATCTATCTACATACTTGAAACTCTCCGATCTACGTAACAGACCTCGACTAATGTGTAAATAAGTTCCCAAGTAAAAAAGTCAATATTTTTCCCGTCTAGGGGCAAAATCATCATTTTCCTTGACTAATCGTCATTAGCATCAACAGATTGCAAACATTTAGAATTCCTCTACTATACACCCGTAATACTCAATCAATATGAGAGACTCTGATATCCATTACCGTGGTTGGTTGACGCAAATCCAAAACCATCTCGATCCTTCAAGGATTCATACTAGCCCTCTCAATAGAAATCACGTGACCTATAATACCAACACAGGTCCTCCAACAGTGATACTCACTCAGCTTGGTATATCACTTCTTTCCCTGAGGGTATTCAATACCAGGCCTCGGTACTCTACATATGCCTTCGTACTCCTTGAACACGTCAAGCTGTTATCCATAACACAATTTCCAAATGATCCAGATACTTTCGAAAGATTCGGTACCTCAAGTCTATCCATGTCATGGGGGCGTTAGTCAACCCAATTAGTACAATTCAAAACTCAAAATGTTCCTACTGAGTCTGAAAGTGATTATCAGAATATCCAACTCCTTAATCCTCGACTGACGACTTCCAAGTTCATCCGACGTGGATATGACACAAATCTAAGTTACACCCATCAATGTTAGGTGACTCCAAGCACCTTTCCGCTCCTCAACTCATTCCAATTTGGCCCACTACCTAAGTGCTAGGCCCTTAAATGACCTTCGAAACTAAGAGAAGCTACAACCAAGTTTGCATGCATACCCAGAAGTTATTTCAAAATAAGCAGAAAAGGAGAAGTCTCATTCACTACCAATCATATATGCTGACAGCTACTGTAGAGATCTACTCTAACTCCCATGATCGTAGCACTCCTTAAACCGGGCTCAACTCATACATCCATGAGAAGTTGGAAATGTCGAACATTTGAAGAAACTTTGGTAAGAACTTCCACGATAAGGAGTACTAGTTTCGCACTATGACTAGGTTCGATCTCCAATGGTTAACTCAAATCTCAGGGCACTATCTGTCACGACCCGGCCCATCTAGCACGATATTTGACATGACCCATCCTAATCCCCCCGGGATTAACGCGGGATGACCCTGCTCCCGTCTGACGCGGGATGACCCATGCCCATCCTGAGAGTAAGGAACCCAACTGGGGGGCGACTCCACTCAGTCAGTGCTCCGTGACTACTGCGGGGTCCACCCAGGCCAACGACCCTCCTCGGAGGAGACAATCATATATATAGGATGGCATATGGAAAACCTTTTGAAATCATTATTTAAATCTTTCAAGAATTCTTGCCCGACCCCCATAAGTCGTCATGAACCATAAAATCCTTTTATGGGTTCATGCCGGTTCCCATAAACCGTCATGACCCGTAAATCCATTTTAAGGATTCATGTCGGTTCCCATAAACCGTCATGAACCATAAAACCATTGGTAACACATAATTGGGCGCTAGGCCCGAATCCACATAGAAACTGGACATCCGGTCAGAATCGTAAACCAACTGGGCCTCCGGCCCGATTCCATAAAGCAAATGGATCTCGAACCCGAGTTTACCTTTTCAAATCCAAAACCATTTCATTAAACTATTTCCAAAACTATAAGAATGGAAAATCAGAGTAAAACCGGAATCTCGATTTACGTGCAAGCACGTAAATCGCCTCGAAATACGTGAAACCATATAAATCACAAGCATCCAAATCAACATCATAAAATCATATTCATAATCCATTTGTAAATCCAAAACCATTTCATTTAGACCAGTAAAGACATACAGCCCCATATAGGCACCGTATAGGGCCGAAACCTCGAAATACGTGCCTATACGTAACCACACATCCAAATGCACTCATGGCATCACAAACAAGTATTTAAAACATATAATAAACATTTATGCATGCACCAATTTAGAAAACAAGGTCCACTCACAGACCGTCCGAGCTGCTGCCTCGATTTGCATGCCATAGGCTCTCCCGAGCCGATCACTGTCACCGGGACTCCTAAACCTGTCCAAATTTTAATAGAAGGTTAATAACTACTTAATTAACCTCCCTTCAAAGTCCCGTAATTTTTCCGAACTTTTAACTATTTTTAAACCGACCCTAAACCTTCCGACACCCCGAAAACTATCGAAACGATATCCGATTGATACGAGACCAGTCCCAAAATCTTCGTCACATTGAATAGAAGATTTCTCGTGTTGAACACTTTCCCAAATTATAGCCCAGGGGCCCTCACGAGCCCCTAGAAAGTCGAAAACACGGTTCATCGTCATCCTCCTCAGAACTGAACCAATTACTATTCACGGGCACTGTTCCCCGCACGGTTTCTCGGGTTTTTGGACTGATTCGGGGTCCATTTGGTCCCATTTTAATCCCTAAATTCCTATTTCTTCATTTCCTATCTAACCCAATCCCTAAAACTAAGAAAAACCACCCGAAACCGAGCTTCCATCCGCCATCAATGGTGGCCGGATTTTCTCCGGCCGTTCACGGCCATGTCCGGTCATCCCAAGCCCCAAAAATAATCCCATTCTACTGCTAAGGTCCCCAGAAACCTTACCCAATAAATGAAATGGAGTAAAAACCATTAAAACTCAAATTCGAATTTTCAAAGTTTTCTTACCTCACGGCCGAGCTCCGCCGTCCACCACCGTGAGCCACCACCCTCCCCAGTCGTGGCTCGCCGTCCTTCGTCTCTCATCACCCTCTCGCGGTCCACATACACGGCATATGGGTTCATGGTGGTATGTGTGGGTTGTGTGTTTTGAAGAAAAAGGAAGAATGAAGAACATAGGGGGGGGGGGGGGGTGCGGGTTTGATGTAGAAAATAGAAGAAATGTAGGTGATGATATTGATGGCTGATGAGAGAAGTGAGGATTAGATGATTAGATGAGTGGTGAGGATTTGAGAGATTAGAAGGAATGGATGGTTAGGATTTTAAGTTGTTAAAATTAATTATATAATAATTATTATAATGTTATTTAATTAATTAGATCCACAATTTAAGGGATTGTCCAATGGGATGAGTGACACTTGTCACTTATCCATGGGACCCACTAAAAATATCTGCCTAATCAGATTTCGCCAAATCATCCCCGCCTCGAAGTACGTGCATAGTGAAATCGAACTTCCGTGACCTATAACTCTCCCGTTTGAAGTCCGATTTCAGCCTGCCGCCTGTCTATGGATTCGTATCGTCCTTATCTACGTAATAGTCCTTGGCCATCGGACATCCCGGTCAAAAAGTCAACTATTTTGCCTTTTAACCAAAATTACCAAAATGCCCCTAAACTTCCCAACGTCATAACTTCTACTACGAACGTCGGAATTGAACGTGCCACCTGTCTACGAACTCGTGACGTCACGAACTACGTCACGGTCATCAGTCAAAGTCCGTTTGACCGCCCAAATAAAAAGTCAACGTTTTGCCACGATTAGGGGCAAAACGGTCATTTCGCATCGTTCGTCCGATTTCGCCCAACTAATCACGGATTAACCTCACTAATCCTGATTAGTCACTAATCCTGATTAGTCACTAATCTAATCTAGGAATTCGGGACGGGTCGTTACAACCTTCCCTCCTTAATTAATTTCGCCCTCGAAATTCCAACCAACCTTATTCTAGTTGTTCTTCCCTCCTTAATTAGTTTCATTCTCGAAACTCCAATTATCTTGATTCCACATCCACCCCGTGGAAAGTAGAATCGACCTCGAAACTCGTGTACACTCGTACACCCACTAACCAGAACGATACTCGTCTGCAACCAGACGTACCACTAACACTCACGTCGTATCGACTACATTCGACCACGTCGAATGTTAGAAGTCGTACGCTCCGAATTGACACCACTTGTCAGATCTACCGTTTCGCTGACACAACCAACTAAACGGTTCCCTGCTCAACCACTAACTATCCTGTCGTCTGCTCCCACTGGGAGTCATCAGACCTCACACCGCGATCGACGCTGACACCTCCTACAAACTATCACCACTTGACAGTCGTCAATCGAAAACTGTCACTATACTCACTCGTGGTTACACTAACCACCAACTCACTCAACCATGGGTAAACACTCACCCACAAAGCATTTCACTCAATCTGTGTGTAACTAGACCCATCAGAAATAACATGACCTACTGCACAGTATCCAATATCTAGTTCACGACCTCGACTAATCCAATGGTATCAGAACCAATCCGTCTACCAACACGCTTACCAACATACTACCGGTATAACCTATATACCGTCACCTGACACGACAAGTACACCCAGTATCGTACCTCGAATAACGCACAGGGTACGTACATCTACCCATCAATTAGCTTACAACCACCTAGGTCATAGCCAATCACGTTTCTATTCTAGAGTCCATCTATCCAATCCAGCACTAGACAAATCAAAAACTCCGACCTATTATCCATTTCCAAATCCGAATTCGCAATTTCGTAAGAAATCCCGAATTCAAACCCAGAAATTATATCCATAGCCATGTCCAAATCCGAATTCGAAATCATGATTCCGTAACTAGCATTTGGAATAACCATTCTGAACCCAAATCCATAAAAGAAAATCCATAGTCAAGCTCCAGAATCAAATCCTGAATCGTCACCCAGAATCCGATTCCAAAACTCAAATACAGAAATCCTCTTTCAAGTTCCAAAATCAAATCCTGAATCGTCATCCAGAAATCTGATTCCAAAACCTGAAATCTCGTTCTCGTCTACCGAGACGCACCATATCCGAACCTATCGGATACCTGCTCCACCGATTACCACATTACCATCAATTGACTTCATAGGGAAGCCAATCCCAATATCGACACATCTCTAAGACTGACCATATCCGACCACGTCGGAAAACTACTCACCTGAGTAATATACCACACAGGATTCACTTCGAAAAGAAGTTCAGTCCCAACATGCTCCACTCAAACATCCAAGTAAGAGCGATAAACTCTCCACCTATCTGGATCCTCAAGATCACAATCCAGATTCAACACTACGTCACCCAACCATAAACGGAACGATCGAGAATTGTCACGACACTTAAAGTCCTCAACCCAGTCCCACATCTAAACCGATCAGTCAACGACGAGACACGCCGAGACTGTGGGTTCTCACTGATTACCTCGTATCGATCCTTGTCATTCTACCTAGGAAAAAAAAAGGATGATACCCAACAATGACATCAATACTCATCCTACGTGAATGCAAACAAAACTCGCTGCACTCACCACGCCACGTAATTCAACATCGTCTGCCACCATGCAGAAGATGAGAATCTCAGTCACCCGACTTCGATATACTCAATACCAATGCGGAAAATCCACATTCCTCTCGTCACCTCAATCGCAACCTCTCGCGATTCCGAAGTTCCAACAAGATTGGAAACAACATACCCGGACATCAACCACGTGTCCCCTAACCAATTTAACTCTATCTGAGATCCACTCTGGGACCACAGATACCAAACATAAGCCCATCACGATGGATGTGACTCAACGTCATCACAATCACCGGTACCAGCACCAGCACTAGTACCAGCGCCAACGCACTATCATCAACACTAGTATCAATATCAGCATCGGCACACCATGTGCAAAACTGACAACCCTGGATCTCCGCTCATACTGAACGACGATCCCGTACCTCTACTCATATTGGAGAAACTCTGCCTCCCTCGTACCCAACAACTCTGGGTACAGTCACCCAGACATCTCATACGAGATAAGGAAACGTCCCCTGAACGTCCCCGATTCCCAACAACCGTAACTACAACCACTCTCGGTAGTAGCGCCTGCCCCACACTCGTGCAGACCTAACTACCAGACATCGCTATCGAGGTTCACATCCAACGGAATCAACCGCCCGTATTAACCACTCTATATCCCACTCAGGGATTCCATCGACAAGTACCAACCCTGATAACTTGCCCAACCAAACACTAACCAGTCGCAACTCAACTAAACCAATGTCGTCTACCAGGTCGCTCATGACCTTAGTTGCGACAAACCACAACTGAGTAGCACGAAAACTAACTAGGTTTAACCGGTAAGTACAGCCCCGACTGCGAAGAGTAGTCCCAACACAAGCTGACATGACTATACCGACTAACGAACCCAAATCCGAATAGTCTTCAAAGTCACACCACTCGTCAACTCACATTTCTGAATCATACACCCAAGGTAGGGTTCCACGATCACACCTAGAGTTCCTCGGAACCCAACTGCGAAAAGCAGTAAAATCAACAATCTGACCGACCCCGCGGTCCGACATCGTAAAGACGTCAATCCAATCCTACCGTCAATCCAACTAGGATTCCCCGAATCCGGCTACTAACTGCCAACTACAGTAAATCCATCTATCTCCACCAAATTCGATCATCGGATAGTCACAACTTCAAACTAGTCGTCGGAACCAATCCTACGACATCGTAAAGACGATCCCAACTAACCGTCTCACGACCAAAACTCTCAAGTACGAATACGTTAATCCTTCCATAGGGTCCCACACTGTCAACCTTAACAGAACTATGGCAACCCCGGCATCAAGTACCGAACCAAGACATCCACGATTCAATCGTACTAACTATCGTATCGGCATCCCAACATCAGGTTGACCACGAACTGTAGCCCAATGAGATATCACATCCTCGACCTGTGTACATACTCCAAGAGCTGCACGGTTGCTCGAATAGAGACAACCCCGCTCTGATAAGCATCCTACGAGTAATCCTATGCTCTGATACCAAGCTGACAGAACCCAGCCCAATCCCCCCGGGATTAACGCGGGATGACCCTGCTCCCGTCTGACACAGAGTGTCAGACAAGGGATACTTCTGACCTTTGCCCTCCCGGGCTATCAGAGTACGCCAGGATCCGGAGGAGGTATGTGATATCTCGATCTCTGCTACAGTCCACACCGTATCCAACCTGAAGGGTATTAAAAACAGAAAGACTGTGAGTGGACAAAAATAAAGAATTTATAAAAGCATTTCATCAAAGACCTTTATACCCTCCACTAAAAAACATGCATGCATAGTAAAACCATTTATCCAAACACATATGTTAAAACATCCACAATTAGGGTCTCAGCCCCAAAATTCTGTAAATACAAGTTATACGGGCTCCTGCCCACAACCGTTTACAGAAAACCATAACACAGTGAACATATGAGGGATCTCAGCCCAAATCCATTTATCATTATAAACACAATTTTCCAAAACCAATTGAAATCATGTTTATCCATTATATTCATATCCAGAACCTGTCACGGTAAAATAAAGCTACACATGTGTTAACCAGGGTCTCAAACCCAAGTCTCTCCAGGGTCCACCCAGGTCAATGTCCGTAGATCAATGACCCTCCCTGGAGGTAACGAACCATGCCCATCCTGAGAGTAAGGAACCCAACTGGGGGGCGAGTCCACTCAGTCAGTGCTCCGTGACTACTCCGGGGTCCACCCAGGCCAACGACCCTCCCCGGAGGAGACAATCATATATATATAGGATGGCATATGAAAAACCTTTTGAAATCATTATTTAAATCTTTCAAGAATTCTTGCCCGGCCCCCATAAGTCGTCATGAACTATAAAATCCTTTTATGGGTTCATGCCGGTTCCCATAAACCGTCATGACCCGTAAATCCATTTTAAGGATTCATGTCAGTTCCCATAAACCGTCATGAACCATAAAAACCATTGGTAACACATAATTGGGCGCTAGGCCCGAATCCACATAGAAATTGGACCTCCAGTCCGAATCGTAAACCAACTGGGCCTCCGGCCCTATTCCGTAAAGCAAATGGGTCTCGAACCCGAGTTTACCTTTTCAAATCCAAAACCATTTCATTAAACTATTTCCAAAACCATAAGAATGGAAAATCAGAGTAAAACCGGAATCTCGATTTACGTGCAAGCACGTAAATCGCCTCGAAATACGTGAAACCATATAAATCACAAGCATCCAAATCAACATCATAAAATCATATTCATAATCCATTTGTAAATCCAAAACCATTTCATTTAGACCAGTAAAGACATACAACCCCATATAGGCACCGTATAGGGCCGAAACCTCGAAATACGTGCTTATACGTAACCACACATCCAAATGCACTCATGGAATCACAAACAAGTATTTAAAACATATAATAAACATTTATGCATGCACCAATTTAGAAAACAAGGTCCACTCACAGACCGTCCGAGCTGCTGCCTCGATTTGCGTGCCATAGGCTCTCCCGAGCCGATCACTGTCACCGGGACTCCTAAACCTGTCCAAATTTTAATAGAAGGTTAATAACTACTTAATTAACCTCCCATCAAAGTCCCGTAATCTTTCCGAACTTTTAACTATTTTTAAACCGACCCTAAACCTTCCGACACCCCGAAAACTATCGAAACGATATCTGATTGACACGAGACCAGTCCCAAAATCTTCGTTACATTGAATAGAAGATTTCTTGTGTTGAACACTTTCCCAAATTATGGCCCAGGGGCCCTCACGAGCCCCTAGAAAGTCGAAAACACGGTTCATCGTCATCCTCCTCAGAACTGAACCAATTACTATTCACGGGCATTGTTCACCGCACGGTTTTCTCGGGTTTTCGGACTGATTCGGGGTCCGTTTGGTCCCATTTTAATCCCTAAATTCCTATTTCCTCATTTCTTATCTAACCCAATCCCTAAAACTAAGAAAAACCACCCGAAACCGAGCTTCCATCTGCCATCAATGGTGGCCGGATTTTCTCCGGCCGTTCACGGCCATATCCGGCCATCCCAAGCCCCAAAACTAATCCCATTCTACTGCTAAGGTCCCCAGAAACCTTACCCAATAAACGAAATGGAGTAAAACCCATTAAAACTCAAATTCGAATTTTCAAAGTTTTCTTACCTCACGGCCGAGCTCCGCCGTCCACCACCGTGAGCCACCACCCTCCCCAGTCGTGGCTCGCCGTCCTTCGTCTCTCATCACCCTCTCACGGTCCACACACACGACATATGGGTTCATGGTGGTATGTGTGGGTTGTGTGTTTTGAAGAAAAAGGAAGAATGAAGAACATCGGGGAGGTGCGGGTTTGATGAAGAAAATAGAAGAAATGAAGGTGATGATATTGATGGCTGATGAGAGAAGTGAGGATTAGATGATTAGATGAGTGATGAGGATTTGAGAGATTAGAAGGAATGGATGGTTAGGATTTGAAGTTGTTAAAATTAATTATATAATAATAATTATAATGTTATTTAATTAATTAGATCCACAATTTAGGGGATTGTCCAATGGGATGAGTGACACTTGTCACTCATCCATGGGACCCCCTAAAAATATCTGCCTAATCAGATTTCGCCAAATCATCCCCGCCTCGAAGTACGTGCATAGTGAAATCGAACTTCCGTGACCTATAACTCTCCCGTTCGAAGTCCGATTTCAGCCTGCCGCCTGTCTATGGATTCGTATCGTCCTTATCTACGTAATAGTCCTTGGCCATCGGACATCCCGGTCAAAAAGTCAACTATTTTGCCTTTTAACCAAAATTACCAAAATGCCCCTAAACTTCCCAACGTCATAACTTCTACTACGAACGTCGGAATTGAACGTGCCACCTGTCTACGAACTCGTGACGTCACGAACTACGTCACGGTCATCGGTCAATGTCGGTTTGACCGCCCGAACGAAAAGTCAACGTTTTGCCACGACTAGGGGCAAAACGATCATTTCGCATCGTTCGTCCGATTTCACCCAACTAATCACGGATTAACCTCACTAATCCTGATTAGTCACTAATCTAATCTAGGAATTCGGGACGGGTCGTTACAATATTGTCCGCTTTGGTCCCAGCCCTCACGGTTTTGTTTCTGGGAACTCACGTGCAAATTCCCGGTAGGTCACCCATCCTAAGATAGCACTAGTCCAAATTCGCTTAACGTTGGAGTTCCTAAGGAATCCAAAACCAGTAAGTTCTCAAAAGGCCTCATGCTAGATAGATACGCGCCCACACATATAAGGCACTTCACATTTCCCTCCCCGAGCGATGTGAGATTGTTCACCATTCTTTCCAAGACACGTGTTTTACAATCCACCCCTTAGGGCCCAGCGTCCTCGCTGGCACTCCTCCAGTCGTGGTTCAGCTCTGATACCATTCTGTCACGACCTGACCCACCTAGCACGATATTGTCCTCTTTGGGCCCAGCCCTCATGGTTTTGTTTTTGGGAACTTACGTGCAACTTTCTAGTAGGTCACCCATCTTGAGATTGTACCAGCCCAAACTATCTTAACTTTGGAGTTCCCAAGGAATCCAAAGCTAGTGAGCTCCCAAAAGGCCTCATGTTAAATAGATACGTGCCCACACATATATGACACTTCACATTTCCCTCCCCGAGCGATGTGGGATTGTTCACCGTTCTTTTCAAGACACGGGTCTTACAATAGTCTTACACCATCCCTTTATGCATCACTAGCGCTGAGCTTCCTAGGTCACACACCAGACCGAAGGAATTCCAATTCCACTGAAACTTGTAGTGAACCCTCGATCTTCTCAACTCTGTTGGTATTATCTGACACGGGGGTTACAAAATCGATTGAGAACCCGGAACCTCATTCTAAGGTAGAAGCCTCGTAAATTTTCCGACAATGCATCTAGAGACTCCTGTGCAACCAATATCTCCAAAAGTTCACCGAGATATCCAAAAACATCCCAACACGTGCCCACTATCCTTAACAACCATTCTGCATTATCTTCCCAGCTTCCAAGTGGTAACTCCCGAAGGAAGTATCCTCTGGTCCCACCAAAAGACCAAATGTGACAAATGAGAACCATCAAATACAACTGGTTCTTCAAACACTCAACAAAGGAGTAACAGGTAGTCTACCAATCCATCCCTAGGATCACGTCCAAATCACAAATATCTAGAGAATCCAGTCTTTCTTACGGTCCAAACCTTCTACTCAAACTGAATAGGTGATCCAAACACAGCCCCAATCGGAGTATTGATAACAATGTCCCAACCAGTGGGATCCACTCCCGGTCAAAAAAGGTAGAATACTTCTGGAGATAAAATGTGTGGATCCGTATTCCGTCAACTCTCGTGCATTCCATCCAAAGTTCGATAAGGTACCTGCCATCACTTTAGGTGCAGTACACAGGTCCAGAAGTCCCACCGGACTAGAAAGATAAATGTAATCTCAACCAACCTTCTCAAGATCATCTCCGTCTCATCGACCACTGCGATGTGCATGTCTACCACCTGAAGATTAGGAGCTAGAAATGTCCCTCTTCAAAGCTCTATAGCAAATTCATCCTCTAGACGCCCTCGATGTCAACTGAAATCATTTGATCGCTGCTGTGGTTTCGTCAAACTCTTCCCCATCTGAGAGCCCGCATTCAAATAGATTCTGAAATGTGGTGAATCCTCCAACTAGCACCATCACTCGAGTCTTACTCTGAAGACCCGATGCAAACCGAAGAATCTTCATTGCCTTAGCTGCCATCGTACCTAAAGTGAACAGATCCAAATGCAGAAATCTCTACTCGTACCGAGCAACTGTTAGGTCTCCCTGCTCCTACTCTCGGTAGTCTCATCCACGACCGTAACGTTATGTCTCGATAAAACTAGGGCAAACATAACGTTAGAAACATTCCTTGAACATCGCCCAACTCTCGGTAGTCTCATCCACGACCGTAGATAGCAATGTCTACCACCAACCCTATGCAGACAAATCAGAGAAGAGCATTGCTATCAGAATCATGCGGTCATGAGGGAAACCCATCACCAATACCATCAGCTCCAAGCATGTAATCCACTAATCGGCCACCTCGGGATCCGATCCACCAATACACATTCCGGGTAACTTATTCAACCGTTCTCCAATAAGGGTCATCACAACGTCGACTACTCCTAGCAACATATCCATCCTGACCAACCATCGATCACGACTCTGAAAAGTCACCATACGGGAATCCAATCCACTAGCGACTCTATGACTCCAAATTACTGGGCCCACAAGAAAATCGGCCCTTCTAAAGGCCCAACCCTACTTAAACACGGCATCCAATGCTGGACAGAACCTATCCAGGGTCCATTCCCATTTACCTTTCCTATCTTTATCCTTGTTTTCCAGGCTGATTACGTTCGAAACGAAACTATCGTAAACACTAGTGTGTGATTCCCAAGAAGAAAAACCTAGTGCTCTGATACCAAATTGTCACGACCTGACTTACTCTAACATGATATTGTTTGTTTTGAGCTCAGCCTTCACTATTTTATTCCTGGGAGCTCACATGAAACTTCCTAGTGGGTCACCCATCCTTGGATTGCACAAGCCCCTACTCGCTTAACTTTGGAGTTCCCCAGGAATCCAATGCCAGTGAGCTCCCAAAAGGCCTCATGTTGGATAGATGTGCACCCACACATATAAGGTGCATCCCCCAGATCCCCCCGGACGATGTGAGATTTCTAACCATCCCACCAAGGCACGGGTCCTCACAATGTGTTTATCTTTCCCTTGCTTACACTTAATCACACACACAAGAACGGATTGAATTCCTAATAAAAACTAGATGAAAAAATGCAGAATTGAATTATGCTCACCACATGTTTAATAAAATGTCAAGAACAGTATTCTTGAACAACTAGAAATCTTTCTCTAGTTTTTCTTCCTTAGATTAAGAGAATGTGTACAATCATTGATATACCCCCACTCTTTCAATTCACACGATGAAACATATGACTTCATCCGAACCACGCCCTAGTTGCCACATACTTCGACAATCGTAGGAAGTTTTCTTAAATGCTAAGTAATAACTCACACTTTTCTCACTTTTACCAATTCTGTTATAACAAACTTTTCAGCTCATACTTGAGCTCACTTACAATCTCTCACACTCACACAACACATTCTACCTCACACACTTACACGACTAGCCGTAGGATTCAAATAACTAGTCGTAGAACTTCAAATTCAAACTTGTTGTGCTGCTTAATCAGCAACACTCCCTCTTAAGCTAGCAGCAGGTTCGACACCTAGTAAGTCTCTTAGGTAGCTCGGGCTCTCCTTAGGTAGTACCTTCATGAAAATATCAGCTAACTGATCTTCTGATTTGCAGAAGATCAAACTAATCTGCTTGTCTTGCAAAGCATCACCGATGAAATGAAACTTCACGTTGATATGCTTAGTTTTTTGATGAAAATCTGGGTTCTCAGCCATTATTATGGCGAGCATATTGTCACAGAACATTGTAGTAGGTTCCTTGTTCTTCTCCAAAGTCATTGAGCACAAATCTGAGCAAAATTGATTGTGAAGTTGTCTCTGCTGCACTCGCATATTCTGCTTCTGATGTGGATAATGCCATTGTACTTTGTTTCACTGATACCTAAAAAACACCTCACATCCAAGTGTAAATGCATAGCCGATGTACTCTTCATGTCATCCTCAAATCCACCCCAATCTGACAGGACCCATCCTAATCCCCCTAGGATTACCGTGGAATGTGCCCTGCTCCCGTCCAACAAGAGGTGTCAGACAAGGGATAACCAAGAGCCACTGCCCAACGGGGCATCCAGAGTGCGCAAGGATCGATGGAGGAGGTGTGCAATGTCCCAGTCTCTGCTGCAATCACATCCGTAATCAACCTGAAGGGCATTAAAACCAAAAGCTGTGAGTGGAAAAAAACCAATAAGTTCATCAAATACATTTATAAGACATTTATGCCCTCCAATAAAAACGTATGCATGCCACGAAAACCAGTAACCAAAACATTTGCTCAACCGAGCCATTAGGGCCTTAGCCCAAAAACCGTTAACCAAAAATCATGTGTGGGAACTCAGCCCAAAACAGTGGAATACCACAACCATACATATTAAAACCATGTGGGCCACCGCCCAAAGCCATAAATATAAATCCATAAATCCAAAACCATTTAGGGTCCCCGACCCGACATACCATTTCATAACCAATAATCCATTTTTACCACATAACACATATCCAACCGAAAAGCCATTTCATAGATCCATTAATCCATATTTTACCATTACCATCACCAGCATCCCAGATGCTTAGCATCCCAGACGCTAGACGTCGCTGACGTCATATCTCACGGTTTCATAAGCTACGCGTGCTGCCCGGGGTCTCTCCGGGTCCATATATCTGACATCCCTGATGTCTGACGTCCCTGACGTCAATCATAGCAATCCTGCTCCTGAGTCATCGTACGGTCCGGCTGCTCCGTATAATGACCCCTCGCAGGCAATGCACCGTGACTTCCCCAGTGTCCCAGACATCTGGAGGAGACCATCATATATCCTTGTATCCAGATGGTATATGGAAAACAGTTTTATTAAATCCTTTTATCACATCATTACCATTGGGCCCTGCCCGAAATTTCCATAAAACCATGTAATTCCATTTAGGGTCCCTGACCCAAAATCACAATTATTAAACATAGGGTCCCTGACCCGAAATCACATTTATAATCCAACTGGGCCTCATGCCCGATTTTATGAACCACTGGGCCCACGGCCCGATTTGTAAACCAACTGGGCCCGCAGCCCGACTCATAAACCAACTGGGCCCACGGCCCGAATTCGTAAATCAACTGGGCCCCTGGCCCGATAACATAACTCAAATGGGTCTCAGCCCGATTTCATATCAACTGGGCCCCTGACCCGATTTCATTAACCAATTGGGCCCCCGGCCCGATTTCAAATGGACTCCAAGTCCGAAATTTCCAACATAATTGGGCCTCAAGCCCGAGTTCATATTTCCAATATCAAAACCATTTCATCACATTATATCCAAGTCATAAATATGGAAAATCCATGTAAAACCTGAAACCTCGATTTACGTGCAAGCACGTAAATCGCCTCGAAATACGAGAAACTGTACAATTTACCAACAACCAAATCAACCTGATACAATCACAACCATAATCCATATAAAACATTTAAGCATGCATAGAATTTATAAAACCAAAGTCCACTCACATACCGTTTTAACGGTATGCCTCGATACGCGTGCCACCGGCCCTCCTGGGCCACACCACTATCACCGGGACTCCCAATCCTGGTCAAATCACACTAGAGGGTCACTAACCTCACCATTAACATCCTATCAAAGTTCCGTAATTTTCCCGAATTTTTAACTATTTTTAAATTTAATTTAACACCTTCGGACATCCCGAACGCTATCGAGACGGTGTCCGATCGACACGAAACCAATCCCAAAATGTCTGTTACATCGAATAGATTAAAATTCATGTTGACCTCACCTCGAGATTCGTGCCCACGCGCCGTCACGCACCGCCGTGAGTGGCTGCGCGTGAAACTCACGCGCCTGCTACAGTGCATCGTTCTAACCCGTATGTCTGGTAAACGGGTCCAATTTACCCGCGATACAACCCGGTTCAATGTCCATCAATTCAGCCTTAATTTCTTCAATTGAGCATTCAGTTAGTTTCGTT
Source organism: Prinsepia uniflora (assembly GCA_032719365.1). Lineage (NCBI taxonomy): Eukaryota > Viridiplantae > Streptophyta > Magnoliopsida > Rosales > Rosaceae > Prinsepia > Prinsepia uniflora. The sequence goes on from CM064875.1 coordinate 6,881,461, forward strand.
TTAAGTCTAATTTAAGTTCTGTAAACTCAATTACACGAACACTTACCCAGATTCCATCGATTCCACGATGAACACGAAGAACACTCTGGTCACTGTTCAATCATGGTATTCCTTCAATGGCTGCAGGTTTCTTCCAATTGATGCATCCAGAAGCATCAATGGACCATGAGGAACAACTCCCTCACATCAATTTCGTCGTTTGATCACTAAATGATCACGACTCAAGCTTAAACACCGTCCACTGTGCAACCATGGAGTTTCGTCAACCACGACCGTTTTCTTTCAATTGACGAACCCAGAAGCATCGTGGGATCATGAGAAGTATTTTCCCCACCTCAATTTCGTCCATCGAAGCCTCCAACTTCACGACTCAAGGTCGAATTTCCTCCTCTGTCACCAAGTGTGATCAGAGCCAAAACAACACCAATTCCCTTCGTTCCTTCGACGATTCTGATCGTTGTGATCCCAGGAAGCTGAAGGTAATCTCCAATTCGATCCTCACGGCCTAATTCTTCCATTTCGAATTTTCCCCCCAATTTTCCCGAAATCCAAAATCCAAAATTCAATACTCTCTCAACCCCTCGTGTTTCCCCGTTAATTCAATCATCTTAGTCTCTCATTTTTCTCTCAAGAACGGCAGAGACAGGGAGCCAATTCTCCCTAATCTGATTCCCAAATTTGTGCACGGTTTAGAAAACAAAGAAGAGGAAATGAGGGAGAAAATGGAGGAAATGATGAAGGATAAATGATGATGTTGTAATGATGGTGTTGGGAGGGAAACATGGAGCTGGAAACAAGGGATGGGTGACACTTGTCACTCATCCAGATGTGCACAGTCAACGGTCACTATTCATTATTATATTATTAGTTTAATCCGAGCCTCGGTTTGTAAATTCGTTTCCTTGACCATAACTTCGTCGTCGAATCTCCGATTTTGGCATGCCGCCTGTCATTGGATTCGTATCGACGATACCTACGTAACGGTTATTGGCCCTCGTCTATCGGACCTCCCGGTCAAAAAGTCAACATTTGACCCCTAGTATGCCAAATTACCAAAATACCCCTCAACTTCCGAACATCAAAACTTTCTCTACGAATGTCGGAATCGAACGTGCCACCTGTCTATGAACTCGTGACGTCCCGAACTACGTCACGGTCATCGGTCAAAGTCCGTTTGACCGCCCGATCAAAAAGTCAACATTTTCCCCACGACCAGGGGCAAAACGGTCATTTTGCACAATTTGTCCGATTCCGCCCTACTAACCACCATTCAACCTCACTAATCAAGATTAATGACTAATCTAATCCCGGAATTCGGGACGGGTCGTTACAATCTTCCCTCCTTAATAAATTTCGTCCTCGAAATTCCAACCGATCTAATCTCAACGTACTTCCCTCCTTAATTAGTTTCGCTCTCGAAACTCGACTACCCTGATTCCACAAACACCCCGTGGAAAGTGGAATCGACCATGCAACACGTGTACACCCGTACACCAACTAACCAGACAAAACTTGTCTGCACTCTACGTACCACTAATACTCAAAATGCAATGACTACATTCGACCCCGTCGAATGACAGAAACTACTTGTTTCGAATTTGACACCACTTGTCCAAACTACCCTCTCGTTGACGCAACAACTCGACGGTTCCTTTCCCACTCCCACTAGGAGTCAGCTGACCCCACTCAACAATCTATGTTGACACATCCTGACAATCTGTCACCACACAGTTGTTGTCAGTCGAAAACTGACACTAGACTCACTCGTGGCTACACATGCCACCAACGTACTTAACTTAGTAAACATTTACCGACCTTTCACACGACCTGTGGGTAATTAAACATATCGGAAATACCATGACCCATTGCATAGTAATGTCCGGCCCACAACTAATCCAATGGTATCGGAACCAATCCGGCTACCAACACGTTCACCGACAACCTCGGGTATAACCCATCGACCAGACTACAACCACCTAGGTCGTAGCCAACACGTTCCAATAATGGAGTACATTTGCCCAATCCAGCATGAGACAAAAATGAAACTCCACCCATCATCTAGTTCTAATTTCGAATCCAAATCCGCAATTTCGTAAGAAATCCCGGATCCAAACCCAGACATCACATTTTAATTCATATCCAAATCCGAATCCGAAATCATTATTCCGTAAGCTAGCATTTGGAATAATCGTTCCGTTTTCAAATCCGGAAATCCATTTTCAAGTTCCAAAATCGAATCCTGAATCGTCACCCAGAAATTCGATTCCAAATCCTGAAATCTCGTCACATTTACCATGACACACCCAAAACCGAACCTATCGGTTACCTATTCAATACACTTGATTGACTTCATAGGGAAGCCAATCCAACCTCCACACGTCTAAGGTTGACAAAATTCAACTACCTTGAAAACCTACTCACCCGAGTAGAATACCATACGGGCCCCACTTCGAAAAGAAGTTCAACCTCGTCATTTACGACTCACACACCCAAGTTCGTATCGATCCTTGTCATTCCACCTAGGAAAAACCAGGGATGATCCAAAATGATGACTCCAATACTCATCCTACGTGGATGCAACAAAACTCACTGTACTCACCACGTCATGTGACACCACATCGTCTGCCACCAAGCAGAAAATGAAAAATCTCGTTTACCTAATTTCGAATATGTAGCTCCTCCTAATGACCTCACAACACATATGGGCCCACCAACCAATACACGCTCAACGTACTGGTAACTACAGTCAATGTCTGCCAGGGCAGAAAGCAAGAAGTCAACCCCAATGACTTCGGAATACCAATCACCAAAAACGAGCACCACTATCGTTCCCCAATCACAACTTTCCTCGACACTAAGGTTCCAACCATGTTGGAAGCAGACCTACTCCCAACGAGATGTCAAGTCCAACCACTGGACTCCCAACATCCCCAGCTCACTTGGACAACCACGTGTCCACAATCAATCCGTTATTGTTCCGTTCACACATCCCAACCTTTACAGGTTCAACACTCGGTTTTCCACGTTCTCAATCATACCTTTTTATCCACTCATCGCTGGTTATCTCACCACTATTAGGACTTATCCCAACACATCACAATCTTAACTGGATCCCATCCAGTCCATCACTCAACCACTACCGAATCTCAAAGACCGAACATATGTTCATCATGACGAAGTCACACCCCAACTTGTGGCTCAACGTCAACACCATTACCGACATTAGCACTAGCGCTAGTACCAGTACCAAAACATTATCAACAACACTAGTATCATCACCCATGCATCCATACTAGCATCGGCACAAAAGTACCAACCCACAAACATTCATACTTGCACACCGTGTGCAAATACGACAACCCTGGATCTCCGTTCATACCGAACGACGATCCCGTACCTCACGACTATGGGTACCACTATTCTGACAATCCACATCATGAAAATGAACGTTCCCTGAACGTCCCCTGATCCCCAAGTATTATAACCACACTAATTACCCTCGATAGCGAGTCATCTCTATATGACTTCCGACTAACTATCATTGCTATCGAGATCCGCATCCACACATCACATCAATACCCGATCCAACACGGGATTCCATAATTTATCTCAGAACCGTATCCGTAGATCGAATCCCATAGTTCTGCCTAGACTCACCAGAGCCATCCACATGGCCATCCATGACCTCAGCCGCTCGTCGCATCACAAGTTCTCATCCACTAGCCACAATTAAGGTTTACCTTTTGAATCCATCATATACTAGGGTTCCACAATCACACCCTATGGTTCAACCGAACCCAACCACTTTTCGTAATATAAAATCCACAACCTGACTAACCACGCGGTCTAGACATCGAATAGACGTCAAATCCAATCCTACCATCCCATCAACGTGGGTTCCACCACTAGGTCATCGGCCAACTCCGATGAATCAACATCCCTTACACTAGAAACCACCACAAGCGTTCATATTTTTAAACCATTACTCACATGAGGTTCCCCGAACCTGGCTGCACCTAGCAGCACAACAATCCAATATCACATGACCGAACCGACGGTCCCACAATACCAGTTCATCACAATCAACCCCACTTGGGTCGAATCACATTAACGCACGGCGTATCGGGCCAATCACACTTCATCCACTATCCAAACCCAAAAACTATATATCAGGTTGATAACGAACTGCAGCCCAAAGAGACATCACACCCTCGACCTGCGCACACAAAAGAGCAACCCTGCTCTGATACCAAGTTGACAGGACCCATCCCAATCCCCCCGGGATTACCGTGGAATGTGCCCTGCTCCCGTCCAACAAAAGGTGTCAGACAAGGGATAACCAAGAGCCACTGCCCAACGGGGCATCCAGAGTGCGCAAAGATCGATGGAGGAGGTGTGCAATGTCTCAGTCTCTGCTGCAATCGCATCCGTAATCAACCTGAAAGGCATTAAAACCAAAAGCTGTGAGTGGACAAAAACCAATAAGTTCATCAAATACATTTATAAGACATTTATGCCTTCCAATAAAAACGTATGTATGCCACGAAAACCAGTAACCAAAACGTTTGCTCAACCGAGCCATTAGGGCCTTAGCCCAAAAACCGTTAACCAAAAACCAAGTGTGGGAACTCAGCCCAAAACAGTGGAATACCACAACCATACATATTAAAACCATGTGGGCCACCGCCCAAAGCCATAAATATAAATCCATAAATCCAAAACCATTTAGGGTCCCCGACCCGACATACCATTTCATAACCAATAATCCATTTTTACCACATAACACATATCCAACCGAAAAGCCATTTCATAGATCCATTAATCCATATTTTACCATTACCATCACCAGCATCCCAGATGCTTAGCGTCCCAGATGCTTAGCGTCCCAGACGCTAGACGTCGCTGACGTCATATCTCACGGTTTCATAAGCTACGCGTGCTGCCCGGGGTCTCTCCGGGTCCATATATCTGACATCCCTGATGTCTGACGTCCCTGACGTCAATCATAGCAATCCTACTCCTGAGTCATCGTACGGTCCGGCTGCTCCGTATAATGACCCCTCGCAGGCAATGCACCGTGACTTCCCCAGTGTCCCAGACATCTGGAGGAGACCATCATATATCCTTGTATCCAGATGGTATATGGAAAACAGTTTTATTAAATCCATTTATCACATCATTACCATTGGGCCCTGCCCGAAATTTCCATAAAACCATGTAATTCCATTTAGGGTCCCTGACCCAAAATCACAATTATTAAACATAGGGTCCCTGACCCGAAATCACATTTATAATCCAACTGGGCCTCATGCCCGATTTTATGAACCACTGGGCCCATGGCCCGATTTGTAAACCAACTGGGCCCGCAGCCCGACTCATAAACCCACTGGGCCCACGGCCCGAATTCGTAAATCAACTGGGCCCCTGGCCCGATAACATAACTCAAATGGGTCTCAGCCCGATTTCATATCAACTGGGCCCCTGGCCCGATTTCATTAACCAACTGGGCCCCCGGCCCGATTTCAAAAGGACTCCAAGTCCGAAATTTCCAACATAATTGGGCCTCAAGCCCGAGTTCATATTTCCAATTTCAAAACCATTTCATCACATTATATCCAAGTCATAAATATGGAAAATCCATGTAAAACCGGAAAACCTCGATTTACGTGCTAGCACGTAAATCGCCTCGAAATACGTGAAACCGTACAATTTACCAACAACCAAATCAACCTGATACAATCACAACCATAAGCCATATAAAACATTTAAGCATGCATAGAATTTATAAAACCAAAGTCCACTCACAGACCGTTTTAACGGTATGCCTCGATACGCGTGCCATCGGCCCTCCCGGGCCACACCACTATCACCGGGACTCCCAATCCTGTCCAAATCACACTAGAGGGTCACTAACCTCACCATTAACATCCTAGCAAAGTTCCGTAATTTTCCCGAATTTTTAACTATTTTTAAATTTAATTTAAAACCTTCGGACATCCCGAACACTATCGAGACGGTGTCCGATCGACACGAAACCAATCCCAAAATATCCGTTACATCGAATATATTAAAAGTCATGTTGACCTCACCTCGAGATTCGTGCCCACGCGCCGTCACGCGCCGCCGTGAGTGACTGCGCCTGAAACTCACGTGCTTGCTACAGTGCATCGTTCTAACCCGTATGTCTGGTAAACGGGTCCAATTTACCCGCGATACAACCCGGTTCAATGTCCATCAATTCAGCCTTAATTCCTTCAATTGAGCATTCAGTTAGTTTCGTTTTAAGTCTAATTTAAGTTCTGTAAACTCAATTACACGAACACTTACCTAGATTCCATCGATTCCACGATGAACACGAAGAACACTCCGGTCACTGTTCAATCATGGGATTCCTTCAATGGCTGCAGGTTTCTTCCAATTGATGCATCCAGAAGCATCAATGGACCATGAGGAACAACTCCCCCACATCAATTTCGTCGTTTGATCACTAAATGATCACGACTCAAGCTTGAACACCGTCCACTGTACAACCATGGAGTTTCGTCAACCACGACCGTTTTCTTTCAATTGACGAACCCAGAAGCATCGTGGGATCATGAGAAGTATTTTCCCCACCTCAATTTCGTCCATCGAAGCCTCCAACTTCACGACTCAAGGTCGAATTTCCTCCTCTGTCACCAAGTGTGATCAGAGCCAAAACAGCACCAATTCCCTTCGTTCCTTCGACGATTCTGATCGTTGTGATCCCAGGAAGCTGAAGGTAATCTCCAATTCGATCCTCACGGCCTAATTCTTCCATTTCGAATTTTCCCCCCAATTTTCCCGAAATCCAAAATCCAAAATTCAATACTCTCTCAACCCCTCGTGTTTCCCCGTTAATTCAATCATCTTAGTCTCTCATTTTTCTCTCAAGAACGACAGAGAGAGGGAGCCAATTCTCCCTAATCCGATTCCCAAATTTGTGCACGGTTTAGAAAACAAAGAAGAGGAAATGAGGGAGAAAATGGAGGAAATGATGAAGGATAAATGATGATGTTGTAATGATGGTGTTGGGAGGGAAACATGGAGCTGGAAACAAGGGATGGGTGACACTTGTCACTCATCCGGATGTGCACAGTCAACGGTCACTATTCATTATTATATTATTATTTTAATCCGAGCCTCGGTTCGTAAATTCGTTTCCTTGACTATAACTTCGTCGTCGAATCTCCGATTTCGGCATGCCGCCTGTCATTGGATTCGTATCGACGATACCTACGTAACGGTCCTTGGCCCTCGTCCATCGGACCTCCCGGTCAAAAAGTCAACATTTGACCCCTAGTATGCCAAATTACCAAAATACCCCTCAACTTCCGAACATCAAAACTTTCTCTACGAATGTCGGAATCGAACGTGCCACCTGTCTATGAACTCGTGACGTCCCGAACTACGTCACGGTCATCGGTCAAAGTCCTTTTGACCGCCCGATCAAAAAGTCAACATTTTGCCCACGATCAGGGGCAAAACGGTCATTTTGCACAATTTGTCCGATTCCGCCCTACTAACCACCGTTCAACCTCACTAATCAAGATTAATGACTAATCTAATCCCGGAATTCGGGACGGGTCGTTACACAATCACTATCTCAAAATCCAATCAAGGTTGAAGCTTTTCCTTTCTCATATTCAATCACGTAGGATATAGTACCCTGAATGTATCTCAGAACTCTTTTGGCAGTTCTAAGATGTTTAGTTGTAGGTCCATGCATAAATCTGGAAAATAAACTTGCAGCATACATGATGTCTGGTCTTGTTGCTGTCAAAGATAGTAGATTTCCCACCACTTTCTTGTATAGCTGCTCATCTGCAGCCTCACTTTCATCATCTTTTCTGAGTTTCTCTGCTGGTACCAGTGGGATACTCACTAGTTTACAGTCATTGAGACCAAACTTCTCAAGAAGAGTAACAACATACTTCCTTTAGTGAATAAAAATGTTTCTATTTGTCTCTATTACTACCATCCCTAGGAAATGATGCAATAGTCTTAAATTTTTCATCTCATACTTGCTCATCATCACATGTTTAAACTCATGAATTAAAACATGTGAACTTCCAATGTTGATTATCTTATCCACATAAATTGACACGATTAGAACTCCCTTATCTTTATCAAACTCGATGTAGAAGGTCGCTGTAACGACCCGTCCCTAATTATCGGGATTAATTAAGACTTAATGATGGATTAGCAACGCTAATCGAGGATTAACGAACGTTCAAGGCAAAATGACGATTTTGCCCCTGAAATGGACAAAACATTGACTTTTCATTTAGGCGGTCATATGGACTTTGGCCGATGACTGTGACGTAGTTCGGGACGTCACGAGTTCATAGACAAGTGGCACGTCTGATTCCGACGGTCGAGGAAGAAGTTATGACTTTCGAAAGTTCGGGGGTATTTTGGTAATTTGGTTGAAAAGGGGCAAACAGTTGACTTTTGACCCGAGAGGTCCGATGGCCGAGGGCCGAGGACCATTACGTAGATCGAGACGATACGAATCAGTAGACATGCAGCACGTCGAATTAAGATGTTCGACGAAGAAGTTACGGTTCACGGAAGTTCAAACGTACTATTGCACGTGTTTCAAGACGGAAGCCATTTGGCAGCAAGTGGGGCCCATATACTTTGGACAGGACCAACGGATGAGTGACAAGTGTCACCCATCAATTGCCCAGCCCAAACAATTCATGCATATCCCTTCCCCTTTTTCATTGTTCGACCATTTCCCTCATCAAACCCAAAACCGATCAAACCTTCCAAACCAATCCAAACCCTTAACCCCTATGATCATATGTTAGACCCAAGAGGATGAAGTGAGGATTGGAGGATGTGGTGGCTAGCTAGGACGACGCCGCCGTGGACGGCGGAGGCAAAACTCGAACAAAGGTATCGGTTTTGTCCAATTTTTATTTCCTTTGGATTCAAGCGTTATGGACCGTTTTTAGTGATTAGAATGGGCTTATTGGGTAATTAGGAAGGTAATAAGAAGGTTTTGGGATGAGGAAGCCTTGGGGAAGTTTTAGAAATATCGAACCGCGAGGACAAAATCGAACCGTTGGGTTCTAGTGGGTTTTTGATCTTTTGGATTCCATATTTAGGTTCCTAAGATTAAAATAAGAAGAATAGAATTGATTAGGAAGAGAAAGGATGAAGATTGAACAGTGTAGGAGCCTGGACCGGTCACGTCGGTCCAAGTTGAAGAAGAAAACCGGATCGGCCGGTAGGACCAGTCGGCTGAAGGTAGGAGACGACCTAGAGCATTGACGCGTGAAGCCCACGTGCAGGGCCATCCAGCAGCCCATGATGGCACGTGGTGAGGCTTTTGGGGAAGCTTCCAACATGTTAAATCATTTATTCGATGTAACGAACATTTTGGGACTGGTTTCGAGTCGATCAGACATCGTCTCGATATAGTTCGGATTGTCCGAAGGTTTCAGAGTGCTTTTAAAAATAGTTAAAAATCCCAAAAAATTAGGGGGCTTTAGTGAGGGGTTAATTAAGTGGTTAGTAACCCCCTAAAGTGATTTGGACATGTTTGGGAACCCCAGAGACGATGATTGACCCAGGAAGGCATACAATGTGCGTATCAAGGCGGCAGCGCGGACGGTCTGTGAGTGGACTTTCTTTCTTAAATCGATGCATGCATAAATATTTTTAAAATATTTTAATATATGTTTTATGATGCCTTGAGTGCGTTTTGGTGTGTGTTTACGTATGGGCACGTACTTTGAGGTTTTCGGTTTTATACGTGCTTATAAGTGCTTATGCTTTCGGTTTTAATAAAATGGTTTTGAAAAGGTAAAACCAGGCATGAGACCTATTTGGATTTGGTTTTGACTCGGTAATGAGGCCCTATTGATGACCTACGGGTCTTAGTCGTGGTCACGACGGATGCTGTGTGCACGACGACGGATGACGTGACGCTTGCCTCCGGATTGGGATGCGTTCCTCCCGAAGAGGTCACGATGCACGTTTTGTTGTCGAGCAGCCACTGGAGGTTCGATTTCGGAGTGCTGAAGATTTAGAGGATCGATCAGTGACGTGTGCACCATGTTCGAGAGGTGGTCGCGGCAGTGATGTGTTCACGACGACATACCAGGATTGAGAGCGGTCATGGACTGATGATTGCACCCATCACTTCGATCGGGAATCGTGACTAACCCTAAGGTTTCAGGCTCGATGCCCCGTTGATTTACGAGTTCGGGCTTGATGCCCAGTTATGGTGAAATTGGGCTAGAGGCCCTGTTGAGTCCTATGTTCTGGTTGGAGGCACAGTTCACGTGTGTTATCGGGCGTGAGTCCCGAGTATGGTTTTCTTATACTAGTATGTATATACCCTCATTACGAGCTTATTGATTTGGTCTCCTCCAGTCGTCGACCTGGGGAGTCACGATCCACATACTAGAATGAGTATCCCCATAGAGATCCCGTTCCAGAAGTGAGAGTTATGATGTGGTTCCGGACCAGATTCGGAGAGATGCTCGGACTGGATCCGAAGACAAAGCCTCCCAGATGGATAATTCCTGGGGGTAGACTCGGAGTGAGATCTCGAGTAGTATGCATACTTATATATATAGAGAAATCGTGACATATATTGGGGATGAGTTCCCTAGGGGCTGTGTGCCCCGAATTGGCATCTTCTCAGAAGTGCCTAGGATGAGTTATATATATATATATATATGTGTGTATGAGTTTTCACTGAGATGGTGTTGGGCTGAGACCCACGCGTATTGGTTTTGGGCTGAGACCCATATGAGCTGGATTTGGGACGATTTCCCACGTGTTTTGGTTTGGGCTGAGGTCCCAGGTACTTTGAGATGTTTTTGGACCAAGGCCCAGTGTCCTTTGTTTGAGAAATGGTTTTCGAATGCATGCATATGTTTTTAATGAAGGGTATAAATGTCATTTATGAAATGTTTTTATAAAACTTTGGTTTTGTCCACTCACAACTTTTGTATTTTAAATGCCCTTCAGGTTGATCGCGGTTGCGGGCTGTAGTAGAGACGAGACATCACATTTCTCCTTTGGATCCTGGCGCCCTCTGATAGACCCGGTTGGGCAAATGACAGAGTTATCCCTGGTCTGACACTTCGTGTCAGACGGGAGCAAGCACGTCCCACGTTAATCCCTGGGGATTTGGAACGGGTTATGTCAGTTGCCTCACTTGTACTTCTCTTGAAATCACAACTCAGAAAATAAGAGTCAATTTCTCCATACCATGCTCTAGGGGCCTGCTTAAGTCCATATAGAGCTTTCTTCAACTTGTAGACTTTCCCTTTTTCAATTTGGACTTCAAAACCTTCTGGTTGATCAATGTACACTTCCTCTTCTAACACTCCATTCAAGAATGCTGACTTAACATCTGATTGGTAGATTTTCCAACTCATTTGAGTTGCAAGGGCAATGAGTGACCTGATTGTGTCCAACCTTGCCACAGGTGCAAAGGTTTTATTGAAATCCACACCTAGCTTCTGTGTATAGCCCTTTACCACCAACTTGGCCATGTGTTTCTCTATGGAGCCATCCAGGTTTATTTTGGTTTTGTAGATCCATTTAACACCAATGGAAAGTTTATTCATTAGTTTGTTTACTAAACATCAAGTCTCATTCTTGTCATGTCCATTTCAGCCTCCATAGCTTTTCTCCATGCTAGATCCTTAGATGTTTCTTCATAGGACTCATGTTCAATTACACACATGTGACATCGTGCATAAATGTCCTGAATACTTCTGAGATTTACAGGAGTACCTGAGGAGGATTCTCTTTCTTCTTCCACAATCTGAGTCTCATCATAAGGCTTAGGATCTTCAACTGGTTCTTGTGGAATATGAGATGAATTCTCAGCTGTATCAGTTGTCCTATCACAACCATAATTAAATCTGAGAAACCTTCTAGAATCTGCCTTGGTAGTTTCCCAGTCGTATGCACTCTTCTCATCGAAGATCACACTCCTAAAAACCACAATTTTATTGGTTTGTAGATTGAACAGCATGTATCCTTTCTCACAGCTTCCATATCCCATGAAAATGCACTTCACACCTTTCTCATCCAATTTCTGTCTCAGCTAGTCAGGAATGTGGGAATAGCATATAGAGCCAAAGATTCTTAGATGTTTAACCCTTGGTCGTCTCCCACTAAACTGTTCAAATTGAGTCTTCCCATTTAGTGACCTTGTATGGCTTCTATTCAACAGATACACTGTAATGCTCATTGCTTCTCCCCATAACACGTGAGGAACATTCTTCCCCTACATCATGTCCATAGCCATTTCCAGCACAGTTATGTTTTTCCTCTTAGCAACTCCATTTTTGCGGAGGTAAGTAGGCAACAGTCAGCTACCTCACAATTCTTGTCACATCACAAAAGTTCTCCAAGTCTTTTGAGAGATACTTCCCACCTCTGTCATTCCTCAGACCTTTAATCTTGAAACCATTTTGCAATTCAACCATAGCCTTTTATTTCTTAAAAACATTAAGGACTCTTGACTTGTGTGATAAAAAATACAACCAACACATTCTGGTGTAACCATCAATGAAAGTTAAGAAGTACTTATTACCTCCAATGGTTTCCACTTGCATAGATCCACAAACATCTGAGTGGATGAGTTCTAAGGGTTGAGTTTCCCTAAGAGCAGGTTTTGTGTCAAATTATTTCACATGTTGTTTTCCAGCAACACAACTTGCACACATGAGCTCCATCTTGTAACTTTGGCACCCCAATCACCATGTCCTTCTGTTGTAACTTCCTGAGACTTGAATAATTCAGATGACCATATCTGCCATGCCAAAGTTAAGAATCTTCTGAAATAGTAGCTATCATTACTACTGGTTTCACACAGTCAAATGTCATGGGAAAATATCTATTTCTGGCCATGGGAATCTTGGCTACTATGTAAACCAGCTCTTTATCCTCAAAAATGTCAACGTACTGATCACCAAAAATAAGGAAATATCCATGTTCAACCATCTGCCCAACACGAAGTAGATTTTCTTCCAAACTAGGCAGCAACTTTACATCCTCGATGTGCCTCTCTCCCTGTTTGGTCTGAATAACCAGTGTTCCTTTTCCCACTTCTTGAACCAGCTTACCATTTCCCATTTTCACTTTGACCTCGATACTTCTATCAACATTTACCAATAGTGATTCTTGAGCTGACATATGGTTGCTATACGCACTGTCCACATACCACACATTGTCAGTCTTCATTGAAGCTGAATTACAAGCATAAAAGAGATTTCCAGGCGTTGGTGCTTCAGTCACTTCTTTTGCCATGTTCATAGCCTTAGCACTCATACAATCCTTGGTACATGTTCAGGTTTGTTGCAGTTGTAGCACTTAGGTTTAGTCTTAAATCAGCATGTCACAGAGTGCTTCCTGCCACAATTCTTACATTTAAGGACTATGCTTTCAGTCTTCTCAGAATTCCGGTGATTTCCTGACCTCTCACATATAAGGTTTCTTCATCTTTCATTCTAGCATATTCAAAATCTCGTCTTAGAGATTGGAGCTGTACATCTCTAACCTTTGCATCACCTCTATACTCTCATTTCAGAACAATAACTTGTGCATCGCCATATTCACAGCAAGATACCAATTGTCATTCATTACTGGATAGAATCGATATGGATAGAAAATTGTTGTATGCTTGTACATTATTACAATGGAGGAGAAAAAACAAGGCATCAAACTAAAAATAAGAAAAGATAAATGCCACACAATTTTGTCATCGCGAAAGAGAAAGAAGGCAAAGAAAAAACATCATAAAACACTCAAACATCAACAAAGTCATTTTCAAATGGCAGCATACGAAGAGTGAAAACCAAAAACACCCCTTCGATATCTGAGAAAAAAAATCATCATTATGAAGCATCCAACCATCAACAAAGGCAGCATAAAAATTATTGAACAAGGAAAAACACCGTCACAATTGAATTCAACATAGATTGATTATGTACAAAATTGAAAGAAACAAAACATATTTGTAGTAAAAAAAAAAAAGAACGTAAATATGGAAGGCAACATTTGCAGGTCGTCATTGTAAAACACTTGGTTCACTTGAGTGGAGATCACAAATTCATCAAAGCAAAAGGAAAATCTCAAACTTGAAGACTTAAGGTTTAGCTCAGAATTTGAGAAACACTGAAGATGATCTTCTCCAATTCTTGCAAGAATTGCCAAAATTTACAAAGATAACCACAAATTCCACATGCATAAGTAAAGGTAATAAATTGAAAATCGAAATGAGGAGTCAATTATTCTGGATGTTGAACATGAAGAAAAAATATCTGAGGGAGGGAAAGAAAATCTAGAACATCATAATAAGTTAAGAAATTAAAAAAAAAAAACAAATGAGCATTAAAAGGAAAACACCCCAACAGTTTGTAGGTTTTTTTTTAAAAAAAAAAAAAAACAGGTTTTCTTAATTATATCTGAACCTGAAAAAATAATTTTTCCTTAAAATTTTTCAACATAAATGGTTAAAAATAAATTAATAGAAAGACTAACGATGTACATTTATACATAATTTAAAGACATCCGCTCATAATAATAAAATTTATGAGTGATAATTAAAATTAGTATAAAATTCAGATACACAAATTCACTTGAAATTATTTAGTTTTATACTTATATGTAAATGGACATAAATATATGACGATATAAATAGGCAACAATTTTTTTACTATTCATCTAAATGGAATGTACTTATAAATAAAAAAGAAATATCAATAACACTATAAACTTATAAAAAAAATTTAAAAATCTAGCATAATATCAAACGTGAAGCCCACTGACATTTGTGGGCTTTAAATAAACAAATCTGTAAAGCTATTAGTAGTCTATTACTATTATTAATAGAAAATTAAAGGGCAATTTTGGTCGGAAACAGCATAGTTAGGAAATCGTCAAATATTAATGTCGTTGTTTCCTTAATTAATGGGGCTGAAGATCCACCAATACGACGCCGTCTGCTGCCCTCATGTCTAAAAGTCCGTATAGTATAGCAAAATACTACTAACAAGTCGAGAGAGAAGAACACTGAAAATCTCTGAAAAAATTTCGTGAAAGGAAAAGGAACCCGCACACAAAAGCAGGGAGCAACGGGAGAGAGACCGTGCAGCGGGTCTCAAAGAGGCATCTAATCGTATTGTTCTTCACTAGAAATAGTTCAGAACCCATCAGATATTATTAAACTCTCTCTCTCTTCCTTTTTCATTCTTTTTCTTTTGGGTTGGGTTTTTGAATTATGAGGGATAAAGCTTGAAAATAAAGCACAAGGAGAGAGAGAGGTGGAAGAGGAGACATTTTGTGAGTTGCCCAATGCTTTCTTTTTGAGCTTTCCTACAATGGCTGACGATCTCTGCTCTTTCAAGGTTAGCTCTTCACTCACTATTTTTATTTTTTATTTTCTTTCATTTGACACTGTTTTTGTTTTCTGTCTTTTCCTGTCACTGGTTTGGTATTTCTAAATTATTTTATTTTTGGGTATCTGATTCTGTTCCCTTTTTTTTTTTTTCAGTTTCTTTGATTATTTTTATGGGTTGCATGTGAAACGCCCGATCTGAGTGTTGGAATTTTTGACATTTTGTTTTCCTGAATTCTAGGGTGCTTTTTGGTCTATGTATTCAAGCTGAAGCAAACCCAGATTTCATTTTCATTAGGTTTTAGAAGAAAGGGGTGTCTATTGTTTAATCCAACTACTTATTATCACTTGATGACTGTGTGAGTTAATAGCTCAAATCATATGAACTTATGAAATCCTGACCGTTCATTTGGATTATTGCAATAATTCCCGTGTGATTTATTCTTCTGAATGACATATAAAGTTGGAACTTTGTCAGGAACCCATGTCATTTTTGCTCTCTGTGAATTACCCTTCATTTTGCATTGCCTAATTCATGATGTACAGGACATTTTTAGTATTAAGGCACCAAAGAAATCTCCTTTGGTGCTGAGGACGATTGTCTTGCTGTTTGCAATGGTCTGTGGTGTCTATATTTGTTCGATTTGTTTAAAGCAACTCAGCACCCGCAACAAAGCCGGATTTTTGAACGTTCAGGTGATTCAAAAGCCATGCCCTGAACATGACTTTGAACCGGAGGAGGCTCCTTATGTGCATTACCCAAAGCCTAAAACTTATAGCAGGTATGGTACTAATTTTGTTAGTTTCAAGTTTCCCTCTATTTGAAATGAAATGATATATCTTTTGTTCATAAATAGGTCTGAATGTGCGTGCAATCCTGTGAGATATTTCGCAATTTTGTCAATGCAGAGGTCTGGGAGTGGGTGGTTTGAGACACTATTGAATAATCATACTAACATAAGCTCAAATGGGGAGATTTTCTCAGTTAAAGTTAGGAGGAGTAATATCTCAACAATTGTTGAGACTTTGGACAGACTTTATAGTCTAGATTGGCTCAGTAGTGCCTCGAAGAATGAGTGCACAGCTGCAGTTGGCTTAAAGTGGATGCTTAATCAGGTCAGTGTTTCTAATGCATTTTTTTGTTTCTGTTATTTACTAACCGCTGCTTTGTTGAATGAGGCTAGGACATTGTATTTCTGTACATACTTTTTTTTTTCATTGGATTGTTGTATGGTATTAAAGTCTAAAACAGAAACTTTCTTCATCCTCGTTATAGGCATAGCTTGTGTGTCTTATTTAGCCATTTATTTTACCGACAACATCATGGGCTCATTTCTGTGTCTACATATATTGTAGCAATCACAATGTCTATAGCTTTCAAGCCCTGCCAAGAAGCTTGTCTTTTGGCTTCTGATATACATTTTTATTCATGGAGAGTGATAGAGGATCCGTAGGATTGGGTAGTATTTTTCCTTTATGATCTTCTAGGGTAGTGCAACTGGTAAAGAGATATTTGATAGTAGACAGTTGATGTGGAATGGTCAAGGACAATTTAGACTTTAGGGTTTTAGGGTTGTAGTATTTTCTGTTTTATGTTTTAATAAGGAATAGGCATGTTTCCATGTTCTATTAGGATTAGTTTATTTGTTTTCTGTTTTAATTAGGAGTAGGCATGTTCTCATGGAAGGGAGATGAGTTGATGAATAAAGTTTGAGAATATTTTCCTGCCAAAAGGATTATTTTGGGTGCGAAGCCCCTGGAGCAATTCCAGACTATTTTGGTGTGAAACTAAGTTTTGGTGTGAAGCCAATTTCGGGTGTGTGATATTAGAGTTTGTGGGTGAATGGAGGGGTAGACAAAAAGAAACTTTTCAAGAAAAAACAACCTTGGAAAATCAGGTTGCACAGCCAACTGAACAAAAATCAATGCCAGCCCTGGTTCAACCAACAATACAGGAAATATCCATTCAATTGGATAAGCAAGAGCCCGTGATTGAGTCAGCTCCTATTTGCATACCAATTCTGTGTATGATTGGTGTTCCTTCTACTCCGGGGCATAGTAATATTTTTACTAACATCGCTCCTATGGCCTATCAACTTGTGAGGATACAAGAAGAACTGCAGAATTACTTTGGTCATGATAAGAGCCTTGGAATATTATATGACATTGACATCAAGGAAGTAATTCAATTCCAATGCAACCTTCGTATCATTGATGAACAACATTGTCCTTTTGATGTTGGTTAGCTGCTGATGTCCAAGCTCCTCGCTTAAACTTGACGGAGTCAAGTTTTTCAATCAGGGGAGAATGATGCGGAATGGTCAAGGACAATTTAGTCTTTAGGGTTTTAGTATTTTCTGTTTTATGGTTTAATGAGGAATAGACATGTTTCCATGTTCTATTAGGATTAGTTTATTTGTTTTCTGTTTTAATTAGGAGTAGGCATGTTCCCATGTTCTACTAGGATTAGGAGATTCTTTCTAATTTAAGTTTAATTAGGGTTTCTAGTTGTTTAATTCCTTATAAATACCCCATTGTAATTCAATGGAAGGGAGATGAGTTGATGAGTAAAGTTTGAGAATATTTTCCTGCGAAAGGATTATTTTGGGTGCGAAGTCCCCGGATCGATTCCAGACTATTTTGGTGTGAAACTAAGTTTTGGTGTGAAGCCAATTTTGGGTGTGAAGCCCCTAAAGTGATTCCAGACCTATCTTTTAAGTTTTATGTTTGTTTTCTTAAAGTTTGCTTCCGCTAGTTTGCTAAATCGCAGGCTTCAGATCTGTCCTACGTCAACAGTGTGGTAATATAATTGTTCTGAACTTCTGCTAAGCTTGGATATTTTCAGATAAATGTGCACCTTTCAGAGTTTAGTTGCTATCTTGAAATTTTTTTACTTTGAAAATGGATGGTTTTAATGAAATTGTTGCCTTGTGTGAATGCTTCATATTTACATAACAGGGTTAATTTGTTGAGGTGGGAAGCTAGCAATTATCTTGGAGAGCTTGCTGTAGATGAAAACTGAATAACCTATTTTGTCTAGGATTCATGCCTTCGAGAAATAGGGATTTGGGGATCCAAGAGCTGATACAGTTAAATTTAGAAACAAGCATAAACAGCTCATCATGACTGATTGAATCTAGATATTGTTCTTCCCAATGTTCCATGTCACTGAGAGTATCATGCTCTGTAAGTTTCGACAACCTTTTGCTTTTGAGTATCAGACGAACTCACTGTAACTCATCAGTCAGCAAAAGGTTTGTGTTGAGTTACTTTTCAAACTCAGCTTGATATTTACATTGATACATGTCTTGGTCAGAATGGAATTTATTGCAAGCTGGAATTTGGGTTAAGTTTTAACATCCATCCGATGTTTAATTTTTATGCCCATCCATGTAAATTGGGCTGAAATTAATTCGTGATCTTTACTTTCATGATGGATTGATTGTCCTTGGTCGCAATTTCCCAGGCAGGCAATAGTTTGATAAGTACATGAGAAAGAATATAATGTTTTTCTACTGGGCATTTTTCTTGTTTCATGAAATGGAACACACAGTTAACCATTTTATTGCAAATTTGCAACAATACTGCAGGGTTTGATGCAGCATCATGAAGAAATAGTAGATTATTTCAAAACTCGAGGTGTTTCTGCTATCTTTCTCTTTCGAAGAAATCTGTTGCGTAGGATGATCTCAGTGCTTGCAAATTCTTATGATCGGGATGTGAAGCCCTTAAATGGGACCCACAAGTCTCATGTGCATTCTCCCCAAGAGGTCTCTGTCACTCTCAAGATACCTACGTAGTATTCGATTGCTAGTTCTACCAAGAAGCTCTGAAATCTAGTAATTCCATTATCTGAAAACTTATTGAAAGTCTTGATTGCAGGCAGAGATACTTGCAAAATACAAGCCTACAATCAATGCAACTTTGCTGATACCCAACCTGAAGCAAGTTGAGGGTATAACTATGAAAGCTTTGGAATATTTCAAAAGCACGCGGCATATTCTCCTATACTATGAGGATATTGTGAAAAACCGCACTGTAAGAGAAACTACGTTAACAATCAACTGAACTGATCAGTAAGACTATATCAACCTCTGAAGATATTACAATTTCGTGTGTTTTCAGAAATTGCTAGATGTTCAAGATTTCCTCAAGGTTCCACAACAAGATTTGAAGAGTCGACAGGTGAAGATACACAAAGGCTCATTGTCTGCTCAGATTGGAAATTGGGGTGATGTCCAAACGACACTTACAGGAACACCGTATGAAAACTACCTCAACGCAGATTATCGAAGGTAAACAGCAACTGGGGTGATGTATATAACCATGATTTCTTCTTTAACCAGTATTTTCTTCATTTTTTTTTTCCTTTAACCACGGAAGCCAACAGGTTAGTAGCACCACCTGTTGCAATTTTGGCTGCAGCATCATAATTTTGATTATAGCTTCTGTCACTCAATTTTTTTTTTTGTTTCTATGCGCCACTCGCAATTAATATTCAATTGATTCTTTTTCCTCACGTTCTCTGCAAGAAACTTTCTTGCTGTATTCAAGCCAGTCAGTAAAGAAAGTTGCAGTTTCACCGTGCAATTGCTCTTCCCTGTGTACTTTTTTTTTTCCGAGTACTTGTAACCTTTCATAAACTGCAAAAGCAAACTTATAGAGCCAATGGCCGCCTGAGGCACGATTAAACGAGCCTCGCAGCCCAGGGCGGACGGGCGGAGCTACATTTCAGCTTGAAGTCGCCTTAGCTTCCGAATTTCCACCTTTTAATAGAAAATTAATATAAATCTTTTGTGGTCTTTAAAAATATTTAGGATTATTTGTATCCTTAGGCCATGTCATTGGCTCTACGAAGAAACAAAAGCTGGATCCGGCCTTACTCACGTGGTGCCTGGAACGGGCTGTTTAGGGTTTGAACTGCTCTTTCCTGGAAGACCAGTTGGGGGCTCCATTGTCTTGCAATCTACTTATGTTGTTTTGCTTTACAGAGGAAACCTTTGTCTGGTCAAAGATTTCACTATCCATCCAGGTACGCGTACAGCGCACTCGCACTCCCACGAATCTACATCGGCTGCGCTGTTAAGAACCGTTGGATTACGACCAGGTCGAATAGGGGACCCATCATGTGTTGTTTCCTGTTTTGGCCAAATAAAGACAAGATTGAGATCGTCTCTCTCCCTCCTCAAAAAATGCAACTTTTTTTTTTTCCATAAAAAATTCATTCTTTTTATCTCTAATGTTTATACAAGGCAAATGGACCACATGGTACAAAATCCACCCTTCTTTTTTAGTGATAACAATGAATATATCTTTATCATGTGAAAATAAATGTTTCTAGCTAAAAATAATTTCTGAAATATATAATTTTGTTCAGTAAATACCACCAGATTTGGCTACACACGAAACGTAATTTTAATCCATACTCAGAGTGTGATTGGTCTTTGATCACTGAAAGATTATAAGCATGTTAATTTCATGTTTTTTTTAAACAATTCATGCAAATTTTTGAAAAAAGGGTTAGAATTTCTTTGAAAGGAATCCAGAGTTTAATTATATGATATTTTCATTTTGGGATCATTTTTGGGTCAGCCATTTTGGGCTAATCAACAGATTGTTTTATTATGTAAAGGTGATTTATATAATTTAGAGTACTATATGATTTATATAATTTAGAGTACTATGTAATTTATAAAAAAAAAAAAAAACGAGTTTGATATTCTATATAATTCCTTCCCTAATATTACAATATACAAAAAAAAAAAAAACCGAAAGTGAATGTAAATTTGAGGAGCTTCTTGGTATTTTATTTTTTTTAAGATTATAATGATACGAGAGAGTATTTGATTTAAATGAAACAATAAGTCAAACTATTCTCGATTTCCACATAAATATTTCCACCTTAAAAAAAATTATAACCTCTTACCTACAAAGATGTATATATCACTAAACCGAGTATTATTTTATTTGAAGAACCCTAGTGTTTTTAGTCAACCATTTTAGGCTAACTACAATTTAGATAATCACAACGACCTCAAATGTAGATTCATTGCCAGCTCACGTTACAAATTAAATTTTGTACAACTCTGGTTATCATGCCAACCATTTGATTAATTAAAGTTACCTTACCTTAATCATATTTGGATTTGGTTAATAAATCAAGAATAGTAAAACAAATGAAAAAAAAAAAACAATAATTATTAATTAGGGAAATATGCTAACATGGAATCCAGCTCACGGAAGCACCAGTTTGCATCTCCAGGCTTTGCTGCCCACGTACATCGGACGAGCGTCGGACCAAAACGCACCGGTGTGGGTCCCCACCGGGTCACGGACGGCCGACGTTACTTAACGGATGTAGCTAACGAGGTCTCATCTCATTAATCATAAAAGGAGAAATAAATTATAAAATGTAATCAGAAATTAAAATATTAAAAAAGAATAAAAATCTAAATCGCAAACGGCCTCCTTTAAAACCCCAATTGGCGACTTCAAACCCTCTCTCTTTGCTCTGCGCAGCCCTCGTCGCTCTTTCAACTTCAAGCTTCGGACCTCCAAAGTCTCTCTCTGCTCTCTCTCTCTCCCTCTTCAAATCCCAGGAAAACGAAGAAGAAGTCAAAGAGAGAGGTGCAGAGAGAAGAGTGTAACAAGCTCAGGCGTAGCAAAAGCCCAATATGGCCCAACAGAGCAACGGCGGCGATCTGGGTACCCAGCAGCAGCAGCAACAACAACAGCAACAACAGCAGCAGCAGCAATGGATGCATCAGCAGCAGCATCAGCAGCAGCAATGGATGGCTATGCAGTACCCAGCTGCGGCCATGGCGATGATGCAGCAGCAGATGATGGTGTACCCGCAGCATTACATGCCTTATGCTGCGGCAGCTGCTCATCCTCATCATCCTCACCACAATCCTTATCAGCAGCAGCAGCCTCAGGCTGTGGCGTATCAGCAGCAGCCGCCGAAGCAGCTGCAACAGCAATCTCCGACTCAGAAGCAGGGGCCCACTGATGAGATCAGGACTGTCTGGGTTGGTGACCTACATCATGGGATGGACGAGGCTTACCTTCACGGGTGTTTTGCTCACACTGGTCAGGTATTGAATGGACTTATGGTTTTAACACTTGGGGAACTCTTCTGGATTTGTTGTTTGTTTAAAAAGTTTGAAATTTTGATGGATATGGATTTGAAATCTTGATTGATATTTTGGGTCTTAGCTTGTTTGACACAATACCAGCTGTATGATTGATTGAAGTTTCACAGTATGAGATTCACTTCATAGTTGTATGATTGTTATTCGAACTAAATTTGAGCTTTTTCTTTAGTTTGATATAAAACTCTTATTGAAAGAATAAGATAAGAGCAAGCTACCCACTTCAAAAACTTTTCATAGTTGTAGAAATAGTTCAGTATTTGATTATTTGAACATGTTCAGTGGACAAGTCTGCCTCTTTATCGGCTTAGCTGGGTCAACTGTGTTTATTTTCACTGGTGGTTGCTTCAGCTTATGGTTTCCAACTTCTAGGAACTCATTTTTCCCGTACATTATTCTGTCATCCATGCCTAACTTTGATAATTTGAGATTTTCAGCAGCAGCTTCTTGATGCATACCTTGTCCAACTTAGCAAATTAAATACGGAAATCCTCTTCTCACTTACTTCCATCTTGTTGAGGGTTTGAGTTCTTTTTGAGCGACTACTGTCATTTTCTTATAGAGAGTACTTGCGGTTGATCGTTACACATGCTGTCATAGTATTGCGGCAGTGTTCCTTCACTAGAAACTATCCATGTGATGTTAAACTCCTTTCTGTGTTTTGAATTCTTTATCTTTTCTTTAGATTATTTGCAGTGTCTTCTGTTAATTATTAAAGTGCTAAAATCCCTTTCTGGCTAATATTTTGTAGTCAGATTGTGTGGTAATTGTGATTGAATTTTTTCTTATAGAGTACTTGCGGTTGGTTGTTACACATACTGTCATGGTATTGTGGCAGTGTTCATTCACTAGAAACTATCCATGTGATGTTAAACTCCTTTTCTGTGTTTTGAATTCTTTATCTTTTCTTTAGATTATTTGCAGTGTCTTCTGTTAATTATTACAGTGCTAAAATCCATTTCTGGAAAATATTTTGCAGTCAGATTGTGTGGTAATTGTAATTGATTTGCAGACAAGTATGTTTCCTTTTCCTGCCTGTTATCCTTCCCTGCTAAACCGAGGTCAAGTGAATGATACTGAATATGGTGCATTAGGTTGTTCTTTTTTCTGTGTAGTTATCTCTTGTTACTTTTGCAGAACCTTTTTTGCGTGTTGCCAAATACGTGAAAAAATGATTTTGAAATCTATTGTTTTTTCTATCTTTTTTCCTCATTAGGCTCCTTCTTTTTGGGTTGTTCTACGACATGGAGTCTAATGATTACCATGTGCCGTAAAAAAGTAGAAGCATAATTGTGAATGAGAAAGGCAGACGCTGAGAAACTTTGCACCATGAGTCTGTTCTTCCATATTTTGTTTTATTTAATATGAAAATGTGGGCCCAAAAGTGAAATGAAATAAAGTTTGACACTAGAAGCCAAGATTTCCCTTGTGGGAAGTCGCATACATCTCAACCAAACTGAGCCTTACATGTGTATAACAAAAATAGTTGATACCAATAACTTGAACTGGTTTAGTGATCAACCTGGCCATGTTACACATTCATTTTACCAATGTGGCAGACTCAACAATAGACATCAAACAAAATTTTAAAAGACGTGCTAATAAATCTTTTTGTTTTCAAGATGTATTTACTTGGATTAAAACTTTACACTGCCCTTAATTTTTTGGGTTCACAATCATTGCAGGTTTCCTCAGTAAAGGTTATACGCAATAAGCAAACTGGTCAGTCAGAGGGATATGGATTTGTAGAGTTCTACTCACGTGAAGCAGCTGAGGAAGTTCTGCAGAGCTATAATGGTACCGCAATGCCAAGTACAGATCAGCCTTTTCGTTTGAACTGGGCAACATTCAGTGCTGGTGATAGACGAGCAGACACTAGTTCTGATCTATCTATTTTCGTAGGAGATTTAGCTACAGATGTGACTGACACCATGTTGCAGGAGACCTTTGGTAGTAGATATACATCAGTTAAGGGAGCAAAAGTTGTTCTAGATGCAAATACTGGTCGTTCAAAAGGTTATGGTTTTGTTAGGTTTGGTGATGAAAATGAGAGAACAAAAGCCATCGCTGAAATGAATGGTGAGTATTGTTCAAGCAGGCCCATGCGCATAGGTGTTGCAACCCCAAAAAAATCACCCGCATATCAACAACAGTATTCTTCACAAGGTATGATACAATGCTCGCAGGTTTTTTGGTTGATAGTCGTTCTCTTTAGGTGTTAGGCCTGTTGATGTCCATCATAAGTCCACTCATTTTGTTTCAGATGCAGGGTGGTCCATGCACAGTTGATGTTTTAAGTCTAGGCCATATTCTCTCTTCTTATGTTGTAAACTTGTCCATTTACATAAATGTGTTTTCTTCTCTTTTTTGAAAAGCTAAGTTTGAAAAAAATAACGAAGTCTTATTTTTTTGTCTGTTCACTGGTACCTTCCACTACTATGCCTTCTCTTTCTTTTTTTCTGTCTTTTGTATTTTCTCTAGGATTCATTATCAGTTGCATCTATCTTCCTTCTCCTCTAGTTACATGTTTTCCTTAAATTGTGTTTTTATTTCATAACAAGAAAAGATTAGGCTAGTAGTAATGTTTGCTGCTCATCCTGTGAAGTATTTGCAAGTGTCATCTTGTGAATTATTTGCAAGTGAAGTTATCTGCAATACCATTGCATATTCTTTTCTATTAAGTGTCCTTTATTAGAGAGATTCTTTCCTTGATACGAAAAAAGGCTGGTCTGAAATCATTACACCATCCTTTTTCCAACTGTTTGGAGCATTGTCGTTCGTATCTTATTGAATTCAATTTTTTTTGCTCCTAATTTAATATAGAGCAATGAGTGGACAAATAGTTTTTCCTTTTTGTTTTACTGCAGCAATACTTCAGTTGAACCACAGTTCCATCCAGGTCTTCCTATTTTATGTTCTTAGCTCTTAGTTTCAAGATTTTATTTTGATAGTTTAATAGGGTCCTTTCCTTTATTCTAAATACAGTTCAAAGATAACAAATATCTGTAATAATTTTGTTGTTTCTGATTGTAACATCCAGAAACAAAGTTTCCTTTGCAATCAGACACACTGAGTAGGTATTCCTTCCGCCTTTACCTAAACCCTAAACTTTGAAAGTTGGTTTAGTGTTGGTTTTAATAAGTTTGGTAGTTTTTCATGACTTTTTGAATTCTCTTCACCAAGTTTTGATGATTTTACAAATATAAATGTTGGTTGTTCTAAAGTTCAAAGTACACTATTAGTTGTTAACTTGTGGAATTGAGTGGTTCGAGTCTAAGTGAGAAATAAAGTTAATGTCATCTCACATGTGACATTAGTTTTCTACTTCGTTTTCGAGAGAGGTCTTCGAATTAGAGTCTGACTTGAGTTGGTACTAGGTACACATTTGGCCGTGTAGATGCAATAAAGGTTGACCAACAAAACAAAATTTGTATAGATTGGTTTCATGCAATACTATTGTATTCTTAACTGCTATGGAACTCTGTTACCAAACAATTACACTGCTAAAGTTCTCCATCCGCTCCTTGAACCAGTCATAAGTAACTAACAATAATGCTGTGAAATGAAGTTGTCTATTTTACAATCTTAATGGTTCTGAACGTTACTTTTAGTAAGTCTATTACTTTTTCCCCTTTAATTAGCATTGGTATTGGCTGGTGGTGGACATGCATCAAATGGTGTCATCGCCCAGGGTGCTCAATTTGATAGTGAGCCCAATAACACAACTGTAAGTTCGACACTTCTTTTCTGTTTCAAATATCTTTAACCCTATATAGTTCTTTAATCTGTGAAATATTGTAGATATTTGTTGGAGGGCTTGATTCTGATGTCACTGATGAGGACCTCAGGCAGCCTTTTTCACATTTTGGTGAAGTTATCTCAGTTAAAATACCCGTAGGAAAAGCATGCGGTTTTGTTCAATTTGCTAACAGGTACTCCTGCCGCTTTACTTACAGGGGTCCTAGTGCCCCCTCATGTAGAATAAAGTCGCAATCAGGAATGTTCCTGTCATAACAGCTTATGTTTATTGGTTCTCTCAATGTCATTGTATACAAGAAAATTAATCAAAATTCTTGATGACTGAAGGAGCTATATAGTAAAACGACTATCTTATTGCATGTAGTTATGTTATGGACTTTCATTGCTTTGGTTTGTAGGAAGGATGCTGAGAACGCGATGCAGATGCTGAATGGAACTCCTATTGGGAAGCAAACAGTTCGTCTTTCTTGGGGTCGCAGCCAAGGGAACAAGCAGGTAATTATTTCTTCAACTATACCATGTTAGTTGGCTGTTAGGCTATGTACCATTTAGATATCTATTCCTGGAAATCACCTCTATTTTTCTCGCCATTTGTCTGGTTCAATTTCTGTGGTCTCTTGTGGTAGCTCAAAATGCCATAAAACAGATATCTGATTGATGTTAGAGTTGAATAAACAGCTGTCCATGTATTATCTGCCATTTTATGACGATTTTTCTCATGATTAAACCCAATTATATACGATTTTGCAGTGGAGATCAGATTCAAGTAACCACTGGAATGGAGCACATTATGGAGGGCAGGGATATGGCTGGTACGGCCATGCTGCCGCGCAGAATCAGGATGTGAGCATGCATGCTGCAGCTGCCGTTAATGGGACATCTTAGCAGTTGCCCCACAGCATGTAAAACTACTGAACTTACAGGGAGTGGCTTTTTTTAGATATAATAGTAAGTAATCAGTTTTATTGTATTTAATTAGGGTTGATTTGGCTGCTAATTAGCTAAATCTGTAATTTGCCGAATTTTGTTGTCGGATTGAATCGATATCTTCAAGTCAGATGTGTGAGATGAATTTTTATCTAGATTTTGTCTGCCTGATAAATTGTGTGGACATTTTTTTTTTTATATCCGGAAGTATAGTCTCGATTCTAAAATCGTTTAGAAAAATGACTTCCATGTGCTTCTCTGAGGGACACTTGCAAGTTCCAAGTGCTTTTCATTAAGCTTCTGGATGTTTTGCCCGTTCTTAGTATGTGAAGGCTGCAAATGGTCGGGACAGGTTTTGGTCTGAACAAATTCTAAAGACTAAAGACAGAAGCCGCGGAAACTCAAGAGTTACATGATGAATAGAGTTACCCAAGGACTGATCCTAATGTTCGCCTTCTTAAAATGTGCTTGAGATGAATAGAGTTAAATTTTTCAGAGAGCTCTAACATATTAGAATTAAGTTTGGAATCATCTTCAACTAGAATATCGAAGTATCCGAGAATCCATTGCAAATCAGAGTTGGATCGAAGCCATTGTAGAAACCGCAAAAAAAAAAAGACCCCATCCAAGAATTCATGCAAATATTTCGACTTCTGGTGGAATTTAAAGTTTACAAAATTTTGAGGGCATCGGGACGAAACCAAGTAGATTCATAATGTAAAGATATAGCCAATTTTATCGAGAATAATCCATTAGGAGTCCCACATAAATTTATTTGGTTTTCCCAGCAAAGGTAACGAGACTGCCTGAATTTTAGAGGCAATATCTGTCGAAATCACATTGAGGAGAGCATCTTTGTTACAAGAATTATTACTAATATACATATCCACAAGAAAGTTACAATCCAAATTCTACCAATGGGATTAAAGCAGAAGTTGAAAAAGGAGAAAAGATATCACCCAATTAAAAGACCAAAAGAGAATATTCTTATTATAGCTAACAATCCAACGTAGACCTTTAGTAATAATTTCTCTAGCATGTAGAATACATTTCCAAGCTGCTTTAAATTATTTTTTTGTTATAATTTGAACCCACCAATTATTATTTTAAGTTAAAGTTTTCCAGGAAAATTTTGCAATAATTTCTTGATAAAAAGCGCTAGAAAGACGAAGTCCCGATCATCGTTTCGTTTTTAGAAGTACAATAGAGATACGAAGAGCCCTCTTATGTATGAAAGTTAATTTAATTTCAACTCATGAGGCCAATGAAAATAGGTTAGCAACACCTACCATATTTCTTGCATCTTTGGTAGGTGCTTTATCAAAAATAAGGCAACCATCTACAAAACATAAGGTTAGATTATATACGATGGGCTCTAGGAGCTGATAAAATTTCCACCTGAATTTTAGCAGCATTAGTAAAATTGTTTAAATTTATAATGAAGGGTGCTCCATACAGAGAATATAAATATAGAGAGATAAAAGTTCTCAGTGTCGTATAGCCTTAGACAGTTCAAAAAAACCCTTAACAACTACCATTAAGTAGATAAGAGAAAGAACCCGAACTTACACATTCCATGATGATCAGACAGTTTTGATGAAATCTAAATTGTAGAAGCGTCGCCTGAATGAATTTCCAATCAAGAAGATCATAAGCTCTTTCTCAAGAACCAAGTTAAGAGCAAAGACTCATGTTCTACCATTTTAATTTTTTACTATTAAAGCCAACAAAGAGTCCATGAGCAATCATAATCTTATTTGCAACAGACTTTATAGGGGCAAAAGCACCCTGATTAGGTTAGGTTTAGCTGTTTAATTAAGCAATCTGTTTAAAAAAAAAAAAAGAAAAAAAGAACTCTTATTATGATAAAATTAAGCTGGTCTTAACATAACTGTTTATATTTTAATATAGTAAGTGGAGGTGCATGCACATTTACACTTCCTAATGCAACATTGACAATCAAATTTCTTGAGAAATATTTTATACATATATAAATATATATACACATGTTTTAAATGGATTTTTTTTGTTGCTTAATTATATCTCCTGTCCTTTGACCATTTGGATAAGTATTAATATATCGTATTTTTTGTTGCTTATGCCTCTCTTACATATATTTATTTAATTTGTTATATATAATATTGAAATATTTTATTTAAATAAATTTCAAATAAATTGTGTTTTAAGAAAAGTATTACTAATTTTCTTATAATTTTAATTTTATTAGATAAATCAATTAATTAATTATGGAACATTTGAACTTTCTATTTATAATTTCTTATTTATATTATTTCCCTATTTGGATTATTAGTCAATATATCTTTATATAACGAAGTATTAAAAATATGATATGATTTTTTAAATTTTTATTTAGTTTTATTTTCCTATATTAATTTAAACAATTCGAATACCACTTTAACTAAAAACAAATTATTCGAATACTATTATGAATTAAATTGCATCAAATTTTAATTTTTAATTTTTATGTATTTTGTAAAATGCCCCCACATGATTCCAATTTTGACTAGGCCACTCTATATATGCATTTTGTCTTTTTTAAGTTATATTGATCAAATTTATTTATTTTGATAAAATTTGAGAAGATTAGTGTAACAATTCATCGTCACACTCCTCCAACTACAAGGTGAACAACTTAGCTTATAATGAGTCGTGTTCACACCACACCGGCTAGCTGGCGCACTGGCCTTAACCTAGTAAGGTCGAGACGAGAAGTATGACCCTTCCATTGGAACACCTCAATAATAATAGGAATCTGCTTTATAGTTTTTGCTTCGCTCCTAGGCATTTCATGCGCCTATTGGTTGATGATAGGCTTCATGTTGGTGGAGCTCCTACCCTTGGCCTTGGTTCCAATCTAATCTCGCATGCCAACAAGTATTTTAGAAAAAAAAATGACTTGATGTAGCTACTACCTCTCGCCCTTTATATATATATTAGGTTGTTTTTAGTTATATTGGTCAAATTTATTTATTTTGATAAAATTTGAGAAAATTAGTGTAACAATTCATCATCACATCCTTTTATGTAAATTTGAGTATTGATTCTAAAGAGTATTAAACCCAAGCCAATAGAACTTGACATATATCAATTTTTTTTTGTATTTATATGCTATTGTATTGCCAAAGTTAGAGTATCCTTTATACTAATCAGATAAGTTGAAAAATATCATCCCCATTATATATGAAAATTAAAAAAAAAAATGTTTTAAAGAATTGTGTGAAAATCATCATTTTTAAATAATTAAGATTAATTTCATGACACTCCCCAATAAGACAAAAGAGCATCTCTAAGGGGGCATGACCCACATGCCATTGAGAGCGATTTCAAAATATCAAATAAAGAAGAGATCGACACTGGTTTCATGTACGTTAGCAGCCCTTTATTTTATTTTTAGCAAACTTTGTCCACGAGCCGATTGACTATGACACAATTAGCATTGCAAAATCTTCAAACTAATAGCACTATTGTAAGTAGTAAGCAAGCAACTATTGTGGATTTTAAGCCTATAATCAAGAAGGTGATGTAATAATATTCGCCATTTTGTTTGACACCTTCTTGGGTTCTAGATGATGAGTTTGTTGTAAACTAAAAACGTGCATTATCTTAATTTTAGTTACATTATATAATGAATACGTAATTTTTTTTTTGTACGTGTTTAAGTTTCGGTTAAATTGTATAATGAGTCAATTATTTTTTATTGGTATTTCATATAATGGAACCATAAGATCAACAAATTGTGAATAGATTAAAAAAAATGAAGGGATATGATCTTCAATCTACACCCTCATTTAGTTTGATTACTTTGTCATCTTATGTCAAATTTGTCATGGAATCAGGCGTCCGGATTCCATGCGTCCCGGAGGGTTGAATGAAATATACAATGCCAACTTTTTGTAGATAAAAACAATTGAAAATAATTTTTAATGATTCTATTTTTTCAAAGAAAACAAAATTTTAATTTAACCTTCGTATATTTTTGTAACACATGGTTTAACATCACAGTGGCATAACTAGAAAATTTGGTAATTCCATCCTAAAATGAGTTAATGTTTAACAGAGCATGTCATAATTAATGCTGAAAAAATACAAACAAGACTAATTAATGGGGAGTGAGAGAATATTATGGGTATATATATTTGGCGAATAAGAAATTGTGGCATCATTTATTTTGAATACCGAAAAATAGGCAAAGTAAATACCAATATATGCACTCAATTTTAATACTTTAAATATAAATGACATTGACATGTTAATGAAAAAATAGAAAGCGAAAAAAAGAGAAACAACTTCAAAAATTTAACAAAAATCACACGATGTGATACACGATACATGCATATATATCCATCACGTACGTACGTACGTATAGGTGCCTGGAAATAAAACTTAAAAAGAATTTCATGTTTATCAAATAACTGAATATAAAATTAAGAGAATAAGCTTTGTTATGACGTTTAGATCTGTACTTTATATTTATTTGGACGGTTGACATTGCTAAATATAATAATAGACTAATAGTAATTATATAGTCCTACAAATGCGTAAGATAAACCCTACCGATGAGAATGTGATCGCGACGTACACTACCCCGTCACTTGTAGTACGTACTATCGGCAATTATCATATCTAATATGTGATTAAAACTGTGATTAAGGTACGTAATTAGCCTTACAAAGAAGAATCATACATATTCAATTGCTTCATAATTTGGAATGATCATGATCAAGTATGCTCTAGAACGGAAGGATTTGAACCTCCGAATAGCAGGACCAAAACTCGCTGCCTTACCCCACTTGGCCACGCCCATTTCAAGTCGACACTAATAAACACTAATATTGGGATTGGTCGTTCGTTATGTAGCGGATCTCTTACAAGATCAATTCGAGTAGGCTCTAGTTTGTTTAGAAAATACGGTTAGAGGAACTATATGCGGAGCAATAATTGATACCGACTCCTCAGAATTTGGTAACTTCAACTTCATTAACAACTACTTATGAATCCTTTCTCTAGATACTTGTGGGTAGAGCTAAAGAGTGTTGAACTGTACAAGTTACCCATAACATTGATTAAATGAAAGAAAAAAGGGCTCCGGTGTTTAGAGAGGACGTCACAATTTATGAAGTAACCATAGAAACGAAGGGCATGAAAGTGTATACCACGATTCTTCTGTCTATCAATATCTGCATGCATTGCACGATGGAGTGAAGAAGTAAACCATTATCTCGATAATAATGAGCCAAGCTAGTATTTGCAATATCAAACCAATGTTTGAATTGAAAATTGAAATACTGATGCAAGTTCTTCTCTTCTGAATTAGCTAGATAGATTTATATATGAAAGAAGTTGGCTAATTGTTACTAATACTATTAAATATTTGTTTGATATATATATATATATATATATGATTAAATGACCGTCCATGTTGGTGATTTTTTCCGGAGATGATCTTATAATAATAATTTAAGAGTTGGATGATTCCGATTATGATATATATATACAAAATTATCCGATAAATTTAAAGTATGATACAAGGAAGTACTACTAAAATATAATGCAGATATTATCTATAAACATATTTATATATGTGAGTCCCACACATGGAAGTAAATATCGCCGGAATCGTCGATATATCGACCGATATATCATGATTTCCGACCGGCGGCACATAAGAGGAGGGGAAGAAATTGAGCAAAATTTCGATATTTTGTTTCGTTTTAAACTCATAGATTTCATTATTTGATTAAAACGATCGAGATAGAACCAAATTTTATGAAAATCGGACGTAAAACAAGTGATTTCCAGTCAGGTCATGTCGCTGGGTCGAAAAGACCCGAATCGCAGACCCGCGAGAGGAAGAGGATGACTATTAAGAGTACGTTTGTATCCTTTATATATTATACGGTGCTTATAATTTCAATTAAATTTGGTCAGCTGAGTTGCCTTGGGTTTTGCCCTCAGGAGTTGAGGTCTTGGGTTCAACTCACTCCAATTGCAATGCAATTGCTACTTTGCCCTCAGGAGTTGAATCTAGCTATCAATTTTAGTAATTCACTTCAACTTATGTTTATGTTTAAATTTTATATTATTAATCATCATCAAAACCTTATTGTATCATATAATTATTATATCAAAGTAATTTTATAGTTTTTATTAGTCCTATATAACTATCATCGGGTACTTAAGTTTTTCCCAAAGTTTCATTCCAAATTTCCAATTTTTAGACCGAATTTCCGTTTTTTTTTTGTTGACCGTAAACGATATCGATATTTTGGGCGAGATATCCGTAAATTCGACCAGCGATATATCCGTCGATATCGATATTTTCATCCTTAGTCCCACATGGTTTCGATGAGCCCTAATAGTCACATGCTTTTTTTTGATAGGTTAATCACATGCTTTTTGATGTGCCCTAATGGTCGGAAAAATCTTTGCATTGAATTAGGAGATGATAAAAGTCAAATTTTTTACCCCCTAGTGGGGAAATCTTGTTTGGCAAAAGGACCTCTGGTGTCTGGTCTATTGCAATCTAAGTGCACGAAAAATCTACTAACATATTAAAAGGTTTATATATATGTACGTGAAGAAAATGATATATTGGAAATAATAACTAGATGGTAACTTTAGGGAAAAAAAATGGACCTTTTATTTTAAGAAAATTAAGATGCATGCATAATCAACTAACTTTTCTAGTCAAAGAAAATTTCGATTTTGTATTCCCTTTCACGGGTAATAATAATTTTGATAAGAGTAGAGAAATTATATATATATTAACCTTGTTTTATTTTTATTTTTATAGAGTTAAATTTAAGATTTGTCACTGCATTAAATAGTAACGTCACTAATTAAACTAATGATACTAATTAATTAATAACAAAAAATCAGAGGTATAAGCGAAATCAAGCAAATTACTCCCCCAGTTTAACCTAATTGTACGTTTGCTACTAATTCTAACACACTACTCCATCTATTAAATTGTTTGTATTTCAAATTAGGTCAGAGAAGATTCTAATTAAGTTTCACAGCGAATCAACCATTAGTTATCAAATTTGGGTGGGTCTAGCTAATTCCCATTTGGATGCGGCATGTTATTCCTGGACAGAAAAATGCTCTTAGTGATTTTTCGAACTCCTACGTACTAGTCATGCACTAGAAAATTCACCTTCTAGAATTTGCAGTTCGCCAACTACATACGATTTGTGGTTCTACAAATATATCTTTGTTATCCATAATAAAATTGAATACGAAACGTCTTAATTTACGAGTTATGGAAAATATTATTAACCCATACTTTATCTCTACGTCATTAACCCTAATATATGAATCTGCTAAGCTGAGAGGCTTAGGGAGCAGGTAGTGTATGCGGCTGACTTTCTGAATGATCCACCGTCATCTGTGCATTTAAATAAGCACATATGCCCTTTAAAATGCTCCAATATTGACCTTAAACAAAAACGAAACAAGAACAAGAGGCCAAGTAATTGGCCGACTTTATATAATCTCATTTTTTGTGTGGGATGATAATATAACGTATGTTGACAAATTAGTTCTAAACCTCTGGCCTGCTAAGACATGGATTTAGTTTAAACAATGGCCATTTTTTAACTAGAAAAAAAAAACATGAAAACTACTTAACAAGCCACGTATATCTAGTACGTTCACCATTTTTTTCTTTTGCAATATATCGAGCTAGGTTGACTATTATACCCAAAAATCATAAAATAAAAATATTAAAATTAACAACTTATTTCATACAGTTAATTAAAGGCGTCTGATATAATTAAAAGTGTCTGATATTCAAACACGTCTTCGTTAAAAAGTTTGTATTTATATTTTATTGTGCATTAGGAGGTCTCAAATTTACGTATCGTACATATTTAGGACGATGGCAAACATGTATGATCTCGGCTCCTTTTTAATATTTTTGTATGAAATAACAGACATGAAATATGGGCAAGAATTTTTCTTATTCAAGTTTATACCAAATTTACCAATTTACAATATCTGATACTTTACTTAATTAATAAAAAATACCCTAGTAAGTAATTTTGTCACTCAACACCAGCCAAAAAAAATACCATATTCGAAAAACTCCTCCTTATGCTTCCAATATTATTAATTTTTATTATCTAAATCTTGATTTTATTCGGATTTCTATCTGTAATTTAGTTTTCTGGTATTAAAAAAAATCACCATCCAAAAAATCCTTCTCCTTTTATTTACCATCATCAATCTTTTCTTTTCCTTTTCAAGTTAATTAGGTAAAAAAATATAAGTGAAATTCATTTAAATTAAAACAAAAAAATATAAAAAGGTAAAAAGGGGATCGAGCTATACAAAATGAGTGCATGGTAAACGAAAGAAACCAAAGCAAAAAAGAAGACAGCCACCCTCACACTTCACACATGGAGATGGACCATAGAAAATACAATAATAAATGTCACAGATGGCGAAGTAGACATTTATATATAAAGTTGGCTTCTATGACCAATCCTCTTGACTCCTCTACACATTTCTACTCAATTTGTCCTCAGTCAATCTTTCCCCCCAGTATCCTCTCTTTCCTTTCTCTTTCCTCTCTTCTCTTCAATTTTCATTCTCTCTCTCTCTCAACTCCTCCTATATATCCAATCCTCCCTCACTATTCTCTACCCGTATATCACTTTGATCCCCAAAACACAAAGCTTTAAGCTTTAGTTAATTAAATTCTCCAGCCATGGAGATGCAAGTGGCTCTCCCAGTGCCACCGCTGGACTTCAACTTCGACAGCAGCGCCTGCTCCACCCCCTACCTTACGGCTCCGTCAAGCCCCACCCGATTCGGCAACTACTTCTTCAGCGCGCCCACCAGCCCCACCCGCTCCTCCGCCTTCTACAGCCACTTCAACGACGTCGAAAACACCTCCACAATTCCATTCAAGTGGGAAGAAAGGCCCGGAACTCCTAAATCTAGAGCCACCGTCAACGGTGGTGTTCATAATCGTCATGATGAGGCGGAAGATTTTGAGTTTGACTTCAGTGGGCAGTTGGAGAAGCAGGCGTATTTGCCGGCCGACGAGCTCTTCGATGGCGGCAAGATCAGGCCTTTAAAGCCACCACCGCGATTACAAATCAATGCAGTGAATGATCTAGGAGAAGGTCCCTCTGGGTTTTCACCGCGATCACCGTCGCCGAGAGGGTGCAGGCTTTCCCAAGGGAAGAAATTGGTGCAAGAGGTACTCTCACCCCGGCATCATCGAAAGGGTCATGATCATGACCCTTTCGCAGCTGCGATGGATGAGACCCGGAGGGTTGATCAAGAAGAAAGACGAGGGAGAGAAAGATCTGCTTCCATTCGCAAAAAAGGAAGCAGATCTTTGTCTCCCTTGAGAGTGTCGGAGATGATGTTCGACATGCAGATGTCCGACACTCAAGAAGACAAGACAGTTTCTTCGTCAACAAGTAACTCTAAGGAATCCACTTCTTCAGCTTACTCTTCGTTTTTATCGGCGATCTCCTTCTCCTCGAAAGGAAGTAAAAAATGGAAATTGAAAGATCTATTGTTGTTTCGTAGCGCGTCGGAGGGACGCGCCACCACGGGGAAAGACCCTTTGAGAAAGTATACCATGTTGTTGCCCAGGAAGAGTAGTAGTATTGTTGGTGAGGATGTGAAGAACTCGAGCTTCCGATCGACCGACAGCGTGGGGTCGGTGAGCTCTAGGAGGAAAGGGCCGGTGTCGCCGCACGAGTTGCATTACACGGCGAACCGGGCGGTGTCGGAGGAGATGAGGAGGAAGACCTTCTTGCCTTACAAGCATGGGCTGTTGGGTTGCTTGGGGTTCAACCCTGGGTTGCATGAAATTTCCAAAGGGGCATTTGGGTCTTTGACTCGTGGCGGAGGATGCAGATCATGAATACTCCATCTGTGGTCGTAGATAATTTTTGTTTATCTTATTTTTTTTAATTTCTTTAATATTGTTGGGTGTAGATGTTTTTTGAGTTTTACTCATATATATATGGGTTGATCGATCAACTTGATCTTGGATTATTTGATTGTCCGAGTATGGTACGTGATGTCTATATATATCACTAAAAATGGCATCGAATTGTATGAAACAAACAATATATATACAAGAATTTTGATTACAAGCAATAGTGATTTTACGTTGGATTTTCATTTCTTTTGGACAACACTTGCAACTTATTTCAAATAATTTTTGTTTTGTTAACGTAGATAATATGCAAAAATGGAAGACTATTTATGTAAAAATTGAAGATCGTTTAGTCATTTATATGTATCGATAAATTGACAATTTATTACGATGAGTATCTTAATTTTTACTAATTAATCATTGATTCATTAGATTGATAGATATAGATAGCTAAATAACCTCGAATTTTTTTAACGGAAATAATCTTGAAATGATGAATTAGAATGAATTGTTCGAACGTATAAAATAAGTTCGATAAATGAAAAAAAGTCTAACGGGGAGGTTCCCTCCTCAACTCCTCAATGATATCCAAGTATATTTTCCATAATCTCATCCTGAATAAATTTGAAAAGATATGATGACGACTGAATGGATAAGGGTTTGAGAATAGAGTTCACATTTGATCAATTTTTTCCAATGAGTCGAGTTCTTGGTGGAATGGCATATTTGTACATGGCCAAAATGAAAAATGAAAAGGAATGACGTATGATCTTAGGAAATTAAGAGCAGAAATAACGTTACATTGAAGAGTATATATTACTAGCTAGTCTTCTTTGAATTAAAGTGAAGGAAAACAAAGGAGAAGAGAAAAGAAGACAAAACTATCGATGTCACAATCCACTTTCTCTTTTGCATTTTCCATGCCGTTTCCACTTTCCATTTGAAAACATAATGTATATATGCAACCACCTAGCTAGTTTCCCTCTAACTTAAAAAAAAAAAAAGTAAAAACAAGAAATTCCTTTGATTTATAGATGTATTATAAGGGTGATATAGGATGACTACACGATCTGATCTAATTCATTATATAATAATCTTAAGTGTTATTAAAATTTTCTATTTCTTTGATATATATATGACTAAATAGCGATTAAAAACAAAATCGACTCTATTTAGCCTGGAAAGGCATAATAGACTTGGTTGAGAGCGAGCTAGTCTAGATGTAAATTTAGAAATTAGTTGTTTAATAATTTCACTCCTCCCTAATTAAATTCTTAATTTACCATGCATAATTAAACAAAGTGTATAATATATGTATCGAGATTTTACCTTTAATGTGAATCTAGCTATCATAGATGGTCGTTAATATTCTGCTGGTTAGTTTAATTTGTAAATGATAGCCCAATGTGGTAAATCACGTACCTTTATTATGTTGTTAAATAATAAAAAACTCACAAAATAGAAGTAGATATGAAGGACGATTGAAGGATATTTGCAGCACACAGACACATGGTCGATCAAAGAAAAAGATTTCCACACCATAATCATTAGGTTATGTAATCATTATAGCACCGGTGTTTACAGTGTAAAGTAGTTGTCTAATTGGGCTTTGCCACCAATAATCAAGCAAAAGGTGCAAGCACCATTCCATATACATCTAGCTCTAAGCTAAATATTAGCAAAATTCTTAAGTGATTATTTGTAATCTACAATTTTAATTCAAAATATAATGTAAAAGTTAAAAAAAATTTATATATTTAAGAGCACCATTATAACCAAATTTATAAAGAAAGATAATTAAATATTTTTCTTCCAACTAAGCCACTAAGGGCCAACTTATTTTTAAATAATTTTGATGTTACCTGTTTGCCTCTAATAGAATCAAGAGTGTTAATTGCTCAGTGTAAACTTAATATTTTAGAATTGTAATTTTACTTATTTCTTCTTAAAGTTTTGTATGGATTTTACGGTTTAAGATTCAGAAACAGGGAAGGAGATGATTTGTTTGCGTAGAAATGGTGGTTGGACTAGGAGATGGCTTATGATCGACTTAGGCTTTAGTCCTTAAATTTTGGATAGATCCCATAATTTGAGATAAACCCTAAATTATAAGTGATTATATATACCTTGAATTTTTTTTTAAGTTAGGAGGATTAATATTGGGGTGCTAAAATTGGTGGAATTTTTTCCTTAGTTGTCAATTTTCAGGTAAAATTCTCTTTATTTGTTAAGATTTTAACCTTGAGTCATTAATTTTATATAAGAAAATATTGTTAGATACCTCTACATCATAAGTTCTTAAATTTTTTTAGTTTTATATATAAATTATAGACAATAAATTTATATATGATCTTTATTTTAAAAGAATCATGATAACATTGGGATTCATGTACGAACTCTATTTAAATTACTTGTCAATTATCAGCCAGGAATAGACATTCCCTACAAAAATCAGCAATGATGAATATGGGGCTCCTATATTGAATATCGTCGGTCCATGCATGTGCTTTGCTTAAGAAAAAAATATAATATATGCAACAAAAGTAATTAGGTGTAAATAATACTCAATATATATAGTACACACTGTACTTCTGAAGAATCAAAGAATGGGAAAAGTAGTATATATAGCATGAATATAAATAATATATTTCCCAAAGTTAGTATATCTGTTAAGAAAATTACTAATTCGTATATAAAGGGATATGACTTGGTTTGTTTTAGAAAAGATTTGAATTTTATTATAAGATTAAATTTGTTATAAAATAAATTAAAATACTCCATCGGATGGATTTGAAATAATTACATGTAGTACTAATAATGGAGATTTGAAATGATTATATGCACAATTTTTTTTTTTAATTCATGAAAGAAAAGTAAGGGGTATATATTAAAGAGTGTCTCATTAAAATCTTAGCTAATGTGGATTCAGCTCGATCTGATAAAGGAAAAAAAGTATCATACATGCGCTAGATAGATTTAAGAGTTTTCCATTAACAAAATATCAAAAATTACATTTGGGGGTCAAATACATTGATTCAAGTATAAAGCAAAACGAGCCCGCCGATGAGCAACTTGATCAGTTGGTGGCGCATATGTGCCATGGTACCTCCTACCATTTTAAATCAGTTTACTTTCTTCTCTGTTTTTTCTTATCTAAATTCGAATTTAAATTGGAATAGTACTCTAACTAACCGATAAAATATTTAGGCCCTATTTGGTATGTAATATTATACTGATTATTTCAGTCGGATAAGTTATTTTGTGTACCAGATAGATTGATTATTTAGTCAAGTGTTTAGTGCTGTACCAAATTAAAATGACGACTATATTATACATGCCATATTATAATATAGTACTTGATATATAAGAAGTACTATATTATAAATATTAATTATGTATATTATTATTATTTATTATTTATTTCAACTCATTATTGATATATTATTATTATTATTACAGCTTATTTAATTACTATTAAATATTAATTTATTGTTATTATTATTATTATTACATATTTCAAAATTTTTAGTTATTTGATTATTTAATACGGACAATTTCAAAAATATAATTTTAGAGAAGTTGGACCGTATAAAGATATTCAATCATATTAATTTATACGGTGTCTAATTAATAAAAGTGATATTAAATATTAATTTTGTATTATAATATTTTATTCAGTTATTTATATAGTGTATCGAATGTAACATTATCATGATGTTTTCCATACACATCATAAGGCTTTGCTTTTTATAGATTCCCAAGGTTGTTGTTGGCAAAAGAAGGGCAACCAAACCATGCATGCATAACCTAGCTACCTTTATTGAAAAATCAAAGAATATATAGCTATGTCGATCATGGAGGGCGACCCCCATAAAATCCCACAATTGTATATGGATTACTCTTTTGGTTGTTGAAGAGTGAAAGAGTGAGAGTGAGAGTGAGAAGGTGAAAAAGTGAACAGAGAAAGGAATATATGCCTTTATTGCCATATGTACATCACACCAAAATGTATACGTACAAAAAATTTAGATTAAGACATCAATTTATTTCTTTTTGTATAGCCCCGCCCCAACACCCCCCCCCCCACCCCCCCCCTCCCCCCCCCCCAATGTATACATACAAAAAATTAGATTAAAACATCAAATTATTTCTTCGACTATACATATGAGTCGGATGAACATAAATAGGTTAAAACTATTAATTGATGTGACCTGAATCGTTATTTATATAACGGTTTGGTTTTGACCGGATAAAAGTCAAATCGTATATGTTAGTAATTGTTTAGTTTTGAATTTTCATTTGAAAACCTATTTAATCCAAAGCGTTCATGAATATATTAATTTTTATTATTTTTTAAATTTATCATATATCCTTACATAGAGTTGCATGTGACCCATACCGGAGCACTCCATATTTCAATAATAACCTCAAATTCTTGAGGAGGTGAATCTAGTTTCACCTTTGTCAAATAAAATCTACAATATAAAACAGAAAAAAAGATATATATAAGAGTTAGTATATATATATATTATATCTGTATACACTTTCTTATATATACTAAGTATTCACGAGATAGTATATATGTATATATATACATATACATATATATAAGAGTAGTATATAGTTATATATAAGTCAGTATATGTTAGTATATATATGCATATATAGTTATAGGGGGCGAATTAATGGCACTACATTTTTTAAGCCAGTTTTGACATAAATTTTATACCGTTATATATATATATATGTTTAATGGTTTAGATTAATCTAATTTTTCATATTAAATTTTATTAATTTAAATAATTATAAATTGAAAGAAAATCGTCTAACATTTAAATTAATATTCTCTTCCCTTTCTCATTACTATTTTCCCTTAATCTTCTTTCCAATATTAATTACTTTCCTTGCTTCTCTCCACTCCTTCTTCACCTGTTCCATATCGTCCGTCTTCCTTCCCTTATCTTCCTCGCCTTCACACTCACGAGCTCTTGAAAAAAAAAATAATAATGCAGGCTGCTCACCTGACACGACCCACCCCCAATCCCCGGGATTAAGGGTTAAGTCATGCTCCCGTCTAACTTACGCGTGACACGAAGGCTAAACCGACGTCCAACCTCCATGTAACACGTAAGCTGGACAAGAGATTTCCAAAACGAACCGTTCACAATACCAGACTTCCAGAGCGCATAGAATCTACTGTGGATTGCGTGTGTGATGTCTCCGTCTCTCTCTACCAACAGCCCGCACCGCAACAACCTGGAGTGACAGGACCCATCCCAATCCCCCCGGGATTAGTGCGGGATGACCCTGCTCCCGTCTGACACGGAGTGTCAGACAAGGGATATTTCCAACCTTTGCCCTCCCGGGCTATCAGAGTACGCAAGGATCCGGAGGAGGTATGTGATATCTCGGTCTCTGCTACAGT
Source organism: Prinsepia uniflora (assembly GCA_032719365.1). Classification (NCBI taxonomy): domain Eukaryota; kingdom Viridiplantae; phylum Streptophyta; class Magnoliopsida; order Rosales; family Rosaceae; genus Prinsepia; species Prinsepia uniflora. The sequence continues at coordinate 6,924,045 of CM064875.1, forward strand.
TCACATCGTATCCAACCTGAAGGGTATTAAAAACAGAAAGACTGTGAGTGGACAAAAATAAAGAATTTATAAAAATATTTCCATAAAAGACATTTATACCCTCCACTAAAAAGCATGCATGCATAGTAAAACCCTTTATTCAAACACATATGTTAAAACATCCATAATTAGGGTCACAGCCCCAAATTCATTTATCATTATAAACACAATTTTCCAAAACCAATTGAAATCATGTTTATCCATTATATTCATATCCAGAACCTGTCACGGTAAAATAAAGCTACACGTGTGCTAACCGGGGTCTCAAACCCAAGTCTCTCCAGGGTCCACCCAGGTCAAAGTCCGTAGATCTATGACCCTCCCTAGAGGTAACGAACCATGCCCATCCTGAGAGTAAGGAACCCAACTGGGGGGCGACTCCACTCAGTCAGTGCTCCGTGACTACTCCGGGGTCCACCCAGGCCAACGACCCTTCCTAGAGGAGACAATCATATATAAAGGATGTCATATGAAAAACCTTTTGAAATCATTCTTTAAATCTTTCAAGGATTGATGCCCGGCCCCCATAAGCCGTCATGAACCATAAAATCCTTTTATGGGTTCATGCCGGTTCCCATAAACCGTCATGACCCGTAAATCCATTTTAAGGATTCATGCCGGTTCCCATAAACCGTCATGAACCATAAAAACCATTGGTAACACATAATTGGGCGCTAGGCCCGAATCCACATAGAAACTGGACCTCAAGTCCGATTCGTAAACCAACTGGGCCTCCGGCCCGATTCTGTAAATCAAATGGACCTCAAGTCCGAGAATTACCTTTTCAAATTCAAAATCATTTCATTAAATTATTTCCAAATCATAAGAATGAAAAATCGGAGTAAAACCGGAAAACCTCGATTTACGTGCTTGCCTCGAAATATGTGAAACCATATAATTCACAAATATTCAAATCAACATTATCAAATCATATTCATAATCCATTTGGAAATCCAAAACCATTTCAGTTAGACCAATAAAGACGTACAGACCCGTATAGGCACCGTATAGGGCCGAAACCTCGAAATGCGTGCCTATACGTAGCCACACATCCAAATGCACTCATGGAATCACAAACAAGTATTTAAAACATATAATAAACATTTATGCATGCACCAATTTAGAAAACAAGGTCCACTCACAGACCGTCCGAAGCCGCGCCTCGATACGCGTGCCATACGGCTCCCCGAGCCGATCACCGTCACCGGGACTTCCAAACCTGTCCAAATTAATTTAGAGGGTTACTAACTACTTATATAACCCCTCACTAAAGCCCCGTAATTTTTCGGAATTTCTAACTATTTTTAAAACCAAACCTAAACCTTCCGATGCCCCGAAACATATCGAGACGGTGTCCGATCGACTCGAAACCAGTCCCAAAATGTTCGTTACATCGAATAGATGATTTCGTATGTTGGAACCTTCCTCAAATTGTGTGCCACGCACCTTCACGCGCCCCAAGAAGCCAGTGCGCGTGGGCCTCACGCGCCCTGCACAGTGTCACCAGCTCCAGCGATCGAACCGATCCGGGCCGGCCGGTCCGGTCCAACCCCTGCAACTGGACCGGCGTAACCGGTCCAGACCTCCTTCTCCCTCATTTTCGGTCTGTTTGCTTCCATTTCAATTCCTTAATTCCTATTTCTTCATTTCCTATCTAACCCAATCAATTAAACAACCTAAAACCCTCAAAAATCCACGGTTCAATTTTGAACCTCACGGTTCAATTTTCCCGATTGCACCCATGGCTGCTCAGCCCTTCACCGCCGTCCAAACCACCCTCTACACCTTCCTACAACCTCAATAAACTCATCCTAATCATCCAATACGGTCCCTAATGTCAAAATCAAATTAAAATGAAAATGGGGCCTTACCGAGCTCTCGGTTTCCCGTGGCCTCCACAGCCGTTCACGGCGGCTCAGCCCGTCCTTCAGCCACCATCCTCATCACCTCACGATCCTCTCTCAGTTCCCTTCACACTCCAGCCACAGATGATGAGGTTTGGGGGAAGATGGAAGATCGGTTTGCACGGTTAAGGGGGGGGGGGGGGGGGGGGGGGTTTCGGGTTTGATCCAAATGAAAAAGCAAGGGTGAAATGCATGTATGTAAGGTGTTGTCCAGTGGATGAGTGACACTTGTCACTCATCCATTGGTTGCTGAAAAGCAACTGGGCCCACTAAAGACAAACTGTCCTTGTAAAATGTGTCATCGTGAATAATAATTTGGAACTTCCGTGAACCGTAACTTCGCCGTCGAACGGCCGAATTCGACGTGCCGCCTGTCTAAGGATTCGTATCATCCTTATCTACGTAACGATCTTCGGCCCTCGGCCATCGGACCTCTCGGTCAAAAAGTCAACATTTGACCTCCTATTCACCCAAATTACCAAAATGCCCTTGGGCTTCCGAACGTCATAACTTCCTCCTCGAACGTCAGAATTGAACGTGCCACCTGTCTATGAACTCGTGATGTTACGAACTACGTCACAGTCATCGGTCAAAGTCCGTTTGACTGCCCGAATGAAAAGTCAATGTTTTGCCACGACTAGGGGCAAAACGGTCATTTTGCATCGTTCGTCCGATTTAGCCTAACTAATCACCGATTAACCTCACTAATCGTGATTAGTCACTAATCTAATCATGGAATTTGGGACGGGTCGTTACATGGAGAGTATCGAAAACACAAAAAAATTGTGAGTGGACAAAAATAAAGTATAAGTTTATAAAACAGTTTATCAGAAAAGACAATTATACCCTCTTTTTAAAAACCAATGCATGCATATCAAAATCCATGTTATAAAACTGTTCTATATTCAAGTTATTCAAACCGTTTAAGGAAAACCGAACTTATTGCTTTTTCTCAAATCCCGGGCCTCAGCCCAAAACCATCAAAATCCGTTTCATCCAGATCATAGCCCAAAACAGCGGAAAACCATTATTGAAACCCATCAATATCATCGAAATCCAAAACACATTTGAATTCCATTTGAAATCCTTTGCAATCCATCGAACCTGCTAGATCTATCCGAGTCTTTAAACTCAATCCAGGCCTTAATATAATTCGAGTCTTTAAACTCCCAAGTCTTTAAACTTAATAGGCCTATGGGGGAAATCAAAATATCCAAGTCTTTAAACCCCCGAATCTTTAAACTCAATCCGGGTCTTTAAACCCAATCCTCCTCCCCTCCCCCCCTCGGTTACAATCATATCCGGGTCTTTAAACCCAATAATCAGATCCAGCAAATCCAATCCAAAAACCATTTTCAAACTATTTCCAGATCCATGTCCAAATCCGAATTCGAAATCATCATTTCGAATTCCAAGCCGAATTCGAAATTATTATCTCGAATCCAAATCCAGAATCATATCCATAATCCATTTCCAAATCCGAATCCGAAACCATCATTCCGTAAGCTAGCATCCGGAACAATCATTCCGAACTCAAATCCTGAAATCCACTTTCAAGTTCCCAATTCGAATCCCTTTTCCGAAATCCGATTTCAAAACCCAAAATCACGTTTATCGAAACAACTTTATGAACTGCACTTCAAGCCCAAAATCACTTTCCAAAATCCGTTAGAAATCATTGAAATCAAATCATAATTAAAATCCCAAAATCATAGTATTGAAACCATGGTCAAATCACAGCATAAATCGTAAGCTCTTAAAAAGTGCGAATACGTATTTTTCTCGAAATCCGTGCAAAACCATAAATCATCAATATCAATTCACAAACATAGAAATCACGTATAGAAAACATATATGCATGCATCATAAGTTCGAAAGCAAAGTCCACTCACAGACCATTTAAGCTGCCGCCTTAATACACGTGCACTTACGTCGTTCCCGGCCAATCCACTATCACCGGCTTTCCCGAACCTATCCAAATCCCATAATAAGGTCACTAACTACTTCAAAATGGTCATACTAAAGCCTCGTAATTTTCTCGAATTTTTAACTATTTTTGACCGAGCCCTAAAACATTCGGACAGCCCGAAACATATAGAGACGATGTTCGATCGACTTGATACCAGTGCCAAAATGTTCGTTACATCGATTATATCATTTCATATGTTGACAACTTCCCCAGACTAGACTCCAAGCGCCCTCACGCGCCGCCCAAAGGGGCTGCGCGTGAGAGCCATGCGCTAAGTCACTGTTCATCTTCAACTTCAGTTCAGCTGGTCTGAACCGGTTCGAACCGACCCGGTCCAGCCGAATTAGCGTCCACGGTTCAACCTCCTAAACCGTCTAATTTTGATCCATTTTTAGTTCTAATTGATCCCTTAAGTTCTTCCTTTAATTCCGAATCGAATAACATGATCAAAACATGAACTTTCAATCCAAATCATACCTTCTGGATCGAACCAAAAACCGGTCGACCTTCCTCTGTTCTGTCCTTATGACTACGGCCACTTCTGGCTACGTTTTCATGTCCATTCACCTCTCTTGGACCTTCAGATCAACACCCAATCGCCTAAGTTGATTAGAAAACGCTAAAATACAAACTGCCATTTTTGAATTCCAATTACATCTTCACGGGAACTCCAACTTACCCCTACCGTCGAGCCTTGTGGCCACCACCACTAATGTCGTCTCAAGTCCCCTTCCATTTTCCTTTCCAAAACATAGCCAAAGACTGAGGATCAAAGGGATTGGATGGATGGATTCCTCACGGTTTTCAAGCAGGCCTTGTTTTTCACGGTGCTGTGGCCACCGTCCATGGCAGCCATCGTGGTAGCATCACTAGCCTCCTCCCTATCTTCAAATCTCTCTGCTTCTTTTACTACGTACACAATATAGTCGAAGATTGAAGGAAATAATGGGGGTGAGTTCCTCTGGTTTACTCTATTTTCTCCTCAGAACGTGCAACCCGTTTAAATGTGTGAGACAAGTGTGAAGACGGTGAGTAAGGTTCTACAGCCATCCAGACCCAGCCAGGTGTCCAAAACCTAGTGGTCACCCCATCCAAAAACAGCCAAGTGTCCCACTTCCACTGGCCACAGATCCCTAAGCCATCAAATGACCAAAATGCCCCTGCCTTCACAAATTACCATTTTGCTCTCGCATGTTTAGACTTATAACGAAACCGTCCGACGTCCGATGACAGCATACCGCCTGTCATTGTACTTAGGGAATCGAGACCTACCTAACGGTCCTCGAATTCCGTAAAAATTCTATGTCGTTTGAAACGTCAACAAATTGCCCATTTTCAACCAAATTACCAAATTACCCTTGAACTTTCGAACATCATAACTTCCTCCTCGGATGTCGAAATCGGACGTGCCCCCTATCTATGAACTCGTGACGTCCCGAACTACGTCACAGTTATTGGTCAAAGTCCGGTTGACCGCTTGAACCCAAAGTCAACCGTTCGCCCAATTCCAAGGGCAAAATCGTCATTTCGCACCGTCCGTCCGAAAGTATCCAACTAATCACCGATTAACTTCACTAATCCATCATTAACCACTAACACATCATTAACCACTAATCCATCATTAACCACTAATCTAATCCCAGTTTCCGGAACAGGTCGTTACATCACCATTAAACAAGGTGATAATAGTTTGAATGAAATAAATTAACCTTACAAAATTCAATTGTATTTATAAGGTTAATATTCTATTTTATTCAAATTATTATCACCTTGAAAAACAAAATGCTACATTGCTAATTAAGTTTTTTCTTCCATTAATTATGTAACAAAATCTTTTTACTTATCTTCTTTCTTTCTTACAGAAACTCACTTTATAATAACTCAAAAAAAAAAAAATTCCTCTTCTTCTTCAACCATATTACTGCTAGGCCAATACAAAAAAAATGTAGTTTTTTGGCCCTAGAGTTCACCCGTAACCAAGGGAGAATACATTTTTGGGGCTTTTTAGTGATCAATTTATGGGGTTTTGTATTGATCAGTTTATGAGGAAGAAGAAGATCACCTCTGTTTGGGAAGAAGAGGAAGAGAACTCAGTAGATCGAATAAAAAGGGGAAGAGAGCTAATGAGAAAATAATAAGATCACCTCTGTTAGGGAGAAAATGAAATAATAAAATAATCAAGTCTTATGCTTTAGAATTTTAACTTGTATAATGGTGAGCAGTTTGAATTTTTTTTTTCAAGGACCCGTGAGTGTGAAGGAGATGAACGAAGAAGGCAAGGAAGACGACGGAAGGAAGAAGGACGATGTGGAGAAGGTGGAGTAGGAAGTTGAGAGAAGCAAGGAAAATAATTAATGTTGGAAAGAAGATTAAGGGAAAATAGTAATGGGAAAGGAGAGAGAATATTAATTTAAATGTTAGAGGATTTTTTATTTCAATGTTTATTATGAAAATTAGATTAATCTGAATCATTAAACGTATATATATCTGTTGACACCATATCTGACCACACCCACTGGGCCGTATACTTAAAGCCCTGACAACGCTCAAGGCCCAAGAACACCATACTTGCGACAGCCCTAACACCGGGCCCAATGCGGGATGCCGCATGGAAGCATATCCACCCTCGATTTACGTAACACGTGTCCGCACGTAAATCGAGAAGCATTCGTCCCACATCGGAACTTTGGGAATTGAACATCCCACCTACCTATACATAAAGGGTACACATTTCCCAATAAAGGTAACTAAGTTTTACTATTACAATTACTCTACCGAACTTACCATTTACTGCTTCCTCTTACGAACAAAGTAACTGACTTGATCGTCGGAGAGCCTTAGGCCGGCACCACACCGGTGCCCGTACTAACGGAGACCCGCGATCCACTTGAGTTGACAGGTCACAAGAGGGACACGCGTCATTTGGTGATTGGGCAACGAGTACTCGACAGTTGGAACATTTAACGCTTCAACAGTTTGGCGCCGTCTGTGGGAATCTGACTAAGGTTGCCCACGCTCAACCAGACCAAGTTACGACTCATCCACAAGTTATACCGAGAGTCAGCTCTTCGTCACCAAACATGCAGGGTGAACACGACCTCGGTGAAATCACACCCGGGCAAGGCCCCAGAACGAGGGGAGAACCCTCTCCCAACTTCTTGCAGATAATCAAGAAACTCCAGAGCGACATGGCCGAGGTGAAAGCTAAGGGCACCCAGGCCGAGTCGAGGTGTCAGGTGCTCGACGATCGGTACACTGAGGTGGCCGAACAGCTACGGGTCGCACAGGCAGAACTCGCTGCCCACCGAGCACGCGTCGGTAGTGCTGAGGCCGATAAGGTGGTGGCCGAATGCGCGGAGCGTGCCGAGAAGAATCGCCGACTGGCGGAAAAAGGAAAGGAACATGCAGTCGCCGAGCCACGGAAGGGAAGGTATGGGGACACCGAGCCGAGCAAGAAACCAGCCCGGATGTTAATCATCCCCGGCAGTCAACCCGGTGACACCAGGATCTACCGGGACGCCCGAGACGCCCTCAGCGAGGGAGGGCGGAACCGATCGGTCAACGAACAACCTTCACGCCGACCTAACCCTCGATCGGAGGTGGGAAAAGGCGATCACCACCGAGGAAACATAACCGCTCGGTGGTCCCGCCCCAATATCAGCCATGGGACCTTCGTGACCGGAGATCGTGTCCCCATCACCGACTCGTCCATAGAGGCCGAGAGCACGGCCAAATCCGCTCGGCATCTCGGCACCAGAACCAACCGCTCGGGCCGGGGGCGACAAACATCGAGGTCCCCCCGCGGCGACACCGAGCGGTCAACCCACCTCGGCCTCCCGCTCCCTCCTCCCCCTGAACCAACCCGCCGAAGGAGCGCCGAGCGGTCAGGGCAGGCTGGGCGGCAGAACGACAAGCCTCAGGAACGATCCCGCCGGCGGGACACCGAGCGGTCTAGGCCGCTCGGTCAAGATGCAAGTATGTGCCGGAGCATACCCAAACAGGGGTACACCGAGCGGTCACGGCAGGTCGGTCACGGAAGGAGTGAATCACGGAGCCCGCCAAGCGGAGGTGGCACCGACCGACCTTATAGGGTCAACCGTGATCGAGCATCCAGGGATAAACATCAATCCAAGACCGACTCGCTCGTCCAGCACCTCATGGACCGAGTATGGACGCTTGAGGCCGGGACGGCCCGGGAAACAAGGCCAGCCTGGTCGAAAACCAGCCCGGGCCCCTTCACAGAAAGAATCAACCAGTTCAGGATCAACCACGAGATTAAACCCCTGAAAATTCCCCTTTACAACGGGAAGGACGACCCGTGGAATCATCTGAACAACTTCTACTCGGCCATCGCCCTCAAGAACCTCGCCGATGAGGAACAGTGCCTCATCTTCAGTTCCACACTGACCGAGGCAGCGATCAATTGGTTCTACAAGTTGGAATCTAGGTCCATCGACTCTTTCGAGCAGCTCACCTCCACCTTCATGAACCAGTTCATGATACAAACCGACCGCCTGTCCTCGGCCGAGGACCTTTTCCAGCTCAAGCAAGGTGAAAACGAGTCGCTGCAGCGGTATGCAGCGAGATTCAGTCATGAATACTCTCGGTGCGCGGAAACGGACGATCGAGCAGCCTTTACGGCCTTCAAGGGCGGCCTCCGAGACTCCCCATTCAGGTACGCAGCTCACACCCAAGGTTGGAAAACTTATAACGAAATAATGAAACAGGCGGCGATCCACGCCAAGGCTGAGGCACTAACCCAAAGGTCCAACGCTGCCGATACCTACCAACCACCCAGGGCCGACTCGGTGAAAACATACCCACCGAGCGTCCCGGAACAGCAGGGCCCGGTACAGCGTCCGCAGGAGCAGGGGCAACAGAGCTATGGGGGAAAACGGAAAGACTACCCCCACAGCAACAATATGTACAGCCCTGGGAAGAAGGGTAAGAACCCGAATCACCAGGAGAGACAACCGGGGGAGCGGTCAAACACCGGGGAAAAACGTGTTCCTCGTTCCAAGTACGAGACATACACCATCCTCAACACCCCCTACGAGAATGTCCTCCTCAATGTGGAACACATGATCCCGAAGTCTACTTGGGCACCAGCGAAGGGCAAGCTTGGCAAGGACACGGGAATTTATTGCCAATACCACAAATACAATGGCCATAGCATTGACCAATGCGTTGCATTCCGGGATCTGGTGGAGGCTTTGGCCCGAGACGGGAAGATCAACCAATTTCTTCAACACGCTCCACCTCCACCTCGCAACCCACAGATCAACACGATCTCCGGAGGACCGTCAATCTCTTGCCCGCTCACTTCCAACCGGGCAAAAAAGAACTTTCTCCGGGCCACCAAACAAAATCAGCAGCTCTTCAGCATAGAGGAGGGAAGAGCCAAGAAAACAAATCGACTCGGTTGGGAGCCGATCACATTCTCCGAAGAGGAGGAACGCGGGATCATCTACCCTCACGACGACCCCATTGTCGTGATGGCGGAGATATCTAACTTCGACGTACAACGAGTAATGGTCGACATTGGGAGCTCAGTGAACGTCCTTTTCATGCGAGCTTTCAAGCAATTGGGCATCCCAGAAGCAAGTCTGGACCGCTCACCCACGCCGCTCTTTGGCTTCACGGGGGACTCCATTGTCTCGCATGGAACGGTCACTCTCCCCCTCTCCCTCGGAACACACCCACGGAGGGCAACCGTACTGGCACCCTTCCTGGTGGTAGACTGCCCCGCGGCCTACAACGCCATTCTCGGGCGGGGAATACTCAACCAGATGAGGGCGGTCGTCTCCACCCACCTACTACTGGTAAAGTTCCCAACCCCTATGGGGATTGGTCAAGTCAAGGGAGACCAAATGGCTGCGAGGGCCTGCAATTCTGCCACCCTCATCCAACCTCCGAAGGAAACCATGGCAGTATCAAAGTCCGCGTTCGAGGCCGACCCAGTAAGCCCTCAGGACGCACAAAAAATCCGGGCCGAACCAATCGAAGATCCTCGGGACCATTCCGCAACACCCCATCCACAGCCCATTGAGGATGTCGAAGAGATAGTACTCTCCCACGACTTTGCGGACCGGAAGGTAAAGATTGGGACAACTCTTTCGCCCGACCTGCGCTCACAACTGATCCGGTTTTTAAGGGACAACTCTGAAGTCTTTGCCTGGTCGTACGCCGACATGCCCGGCATCTCCACCGACGTGATCTGCCACCGGCTCAGTATCGACCCTACCTACAAACCTGTCGAACAGAAACGCCGCCTCTACGATGCTGAGAGGACCGAGGCTATGAAGGCAGAGATCATCAAGCTCAGCACCATCCACTTTGTCCGGAAGGCCGTCTATGCTGCCTGGGTTGCCAATGTCGTACTCGTCAAGAAACCCTCGGGGGCGTGGCGAATGTGCATTGATTTCACTGACCTTAACAAGGCCTGCCCCAAGGACAGTTTTCCTTTGCCCAAGATCGACCAACTGGTCGACGCCACGGCAGGACATGGGCTCCTGAGTTTTATGGATGCATACTCGGGCTACAACCAAATCTTTATGCATCCAGCAGATCAGATCCACACAACCTTCCGGACAGATCAGGGGTTATACTATTACAATGTCATGCCTTTCGGACTCAAAAATGCCGGGGCCACTTACCAGCGCCTAGTGAACTTCATGTTCGCCGACCAGATTGGGAAAACCATGGAGGTTTACGTCGACGACATGCTCGTCAAGAGTAAATCGGCTAACCTCCACATCCCCAATCTCTCGCGAATGTTCGACGTCCTCAAACGGTATCGAATGAGGTTAAATCCGACGAAGTGCGTGTTCGGAGTCAGCTCTGGGAAATTTCTGGGTTTCATGATTAGCCAGAGGGGCATCGAGGCCAACCCGGAAAAAATCAAGGCCCTGGTCGATATGGAGCCGCCACGAACCCAGAAAGAAGTGCAAAGCTTAACGGGCCGAGTCGCAGCCCTCACACGCTTCATCTCCAAGGCCACGGACAGGTGCGTGTCTTTCTTCAAGGCCCTAAAGGGCAGGTCCAAACACATCACCTGGACCGAGGAATGCACCAAGGCCTTCACTAAACTTAAGGAATACATGGGAAAAACGCCGCTGCTGGCAAGACCAGACACCGGGGAAACCCTCTACATGTATCTATCTGTCTCCGCTTCTGCCGCAAGTTCAGTTTTGGTCAAGCGTAGGGACGGCGCCGAACATCCGGTGTATTACGTCAGCAAGGCTCTGCAGGACGCCGAGACAAGATACTCTGACTTAGAGAAGCTCGCTTTCGCCCTCATCATGTCCGCCCGGAAGCTCAGGCCATACTTCCAGGCTCATTCCATCGTCGTCTTAACCGACAGACCACTCCGGCAAGTGCTTCAGAAGCCCGAAACTTCGGGCCGCCTACTGAAATGGGCAATCGAACTCAGCGAGTTCGACATCACGTTCATTCCCCCCACTGCCGAGAAGGGACAGGCCATGGCGGACTTTATCTCTGAGTTCTCCTACGTCCCGGCAGCGACCACAGTTGAGGTGCCACCATCTCCCTCTCTGTCCATAACACATACTTTGGACGGAGAGAACCCCCAACTCGACCCCACTCGGCCAACCTGGCTCCTTTATGTCGACGGGTCGGCTTGCCCCAACGAGTCCGGAGCCGGACTTGTCCTTACCACACCGGACAAGGTCCGGATGGAGTATGCCCTTCGTTTCCAATTCAAGGCCTCCAACAATGCCGCCGAGTATGAGGCCCTCCTTGCAGGGCTCCGCCTCGCCAAAACCATGGAGGCGGAACACGTCAAGATCTTCAGCGATTCACAGCTCATCGTCAACCAGATCAACAACGCCTATGAGGCGAAAGACTCTTCCATGGCAGCATACAGGGCACTGGCGAAGACCCTTCTATGTAGTTTCCGCAGCTACGCTATCACTCGGATTCCACGCTCCGAAAACAGCCATGCCGACGCCCTGGCCCGGCTCGCATCCTCCCTCGATGAGAAGCAGAGTCGAAGCGTACTGATCGAAATTCTGGAACAACCCAGTACACAATGCTCGGCGGTCTACGCCATCAACACTAATGGCACGTGGATGGCCCCACTGATTAGATTCCTCGCAGATGGAACCCTTCCTTCTGACAAAATTGAGGCCAAAAAGGTCCGGAGACGGGCAGCCCGCTATACACTCATCAACGACCAACTTTACAAACGGGGTTTCACTTTGCCCCTCTTGAAGTGTCTCGTCCCGGAGGCAGGCAGAGCCGTTCTCGGGGAAATCCACGCCGGTATTTGCGGAAATCATTCTGGACCGCGGTCGTTAGCCCACAAGGCTTTCCGGCAAGGTTTCTATTGGCCAACCATGCACGGGGACGCGGTCGAGCTGACCAAGCGGTGCGATAAGTGTCAACGATTCGCCCCTCTCTTCCACCTACCTCCAGAAAACCTCACACCAATGGTCAGCCCCTGGCCCTTCTCGCAGTGGGGACTTGATTTGATCGGGAAAATGCCGGCAGGGAAGGGCAAGACAGAGTATGCGGTGGTAGCGGTGGATTACTTCACAAAGTGGGTTGAGGCGAAAGCTCTGGCTTCTATCACCACGGCCCAGATCGAAACGTTCGTCTTCCAGAACATTATCTGCCGTTTCAGTCTCCCCCACACAATCGTCACGGACAATGGGAAGCAATTCGACAACGCACGCTTCCGTGCCTTTTGTGACAGACACAACATCCGCCTTTGCTTCGCCTCACCAGCTCACCCTCAGTCCAACGGCCAAGTTGAGGTCATAAACAAGATCATCAAGCATACACTGAAAACGCAGCTGGACGAGGCCAAGGGAAAGTGGTCTGAAATTCTCCCCAACGCACTCTGGTCGTATCGGACATCCTACCGCACATCTACGAATGAGACCCCCTTCTCGCTCACCTTCGGAACGGAAGCAGTCATTCCCGCCGAACTAAGCGAAACTTCTTACCGAGTGTCGTCCTATGAGCCTGAACAAAACAACCGTCAGATCGCACTCAGTCTAGACCTCATCGAGGAACACAGGGAGTAGGCCAACCTCAGAAACATCGCCTGTAAGCAGCGGCTTTGCAACTATCATAACGCCAGAGTCAAACATCTGGGTTTTCAGGAAGGAGACTGGGTCCTCCGAAAAGTCAGCCTTGCCACCAAGGATAGCTCAGCAGGGACTCTCGGCCCCAATTGGGAGGGTCCATATCGGGTTACCAGAATCTGCCGGCCCGGAACTTACGAACTGGAAGACCAAGATGGGCGAAGACTGGGCCACCCATGGAATGCCGATTATTTGAAGAAGTACTACATTTAAGGCTGTCTTTTTTCCTTCTTATGACTTGCTGTACTTTCCCCGTTTTTGCACCGGTTATTTGTAAACTCTTCCATTTATCTAGCCTTTGTAACATAACATTACGACTCAAACATACGAGTCGGGGTTCGGTCTTACTCGGCCTACACCCCAACACTTGCTATTTTGACTCAAACATTAGAGTCGGTGTACAGCCCTACTCGGCTTGCACCACCACTACGACTCAAACATACGAGTCGGGGTTCGGTCTTACTCGGCCTACACCCCAACACTTGCTATTTTGACTCAAACATTAGAGTCGGTGTACATCCCTACTCGGCTTGCACCACCACTACGACTCAAACATACGAGTCGGGGTTCGGTCTTACTCGGCCTACACCCCAACACTTGCTATTTTGACTCAAACATTAGAGTCGGTGTACAGCCCTACTCGGCTTGCACCACCACTACGACTCAAACATACGAGTCGGGGTTCGGTCTTACTCGGCCTACACCCCAACACTTGCTATTTTGACTCAAACATTAGAGTCGGTGTACAGCCCTACTCGGCTTGCACCACCACTACGACTCAAACATACGAGTCGGGGTTCGGTCTTACTCGGCCTACACCCCAACACTTGTTATTTTGACTCGAACATTAGAGTCGGTATACAGCCTCACTCGGCCTACACCAACACACTTTAACAAACAGACAAATCGAAAGGATAACTCGGTATACAATTTCTGCTCGAAGAAAGTTCTATTTCATTTCAAAATGTGCAGACCTATTTTGCTCGGCCTGCAGGAGCCTTACAAAATTCGACCTCTCGGCCGCCTCAACTAGTTCTAAATAAAGGAAGATTTACAAGTGTCCTACACTAACTCCCCCATCGGCTGCTCGGCTTGCACTATCCCCTCCACCTCCGGCTCAGGCTCCTTTTGCGGCTCAACCTGGTCGGCTTCCGGCTGGTTACTCGGCTGGGCACCCTCCTCATCCTCCTCCCCCGACTCGTCCTCAAACATCTCGGCGGTTATATCCTGGCCGAGCCAGGGGGTCTTCACAGCCAAGCCAGGGTTGTGCAGGAAGAGGTTGCGGAAGAACTCCTGCTCGCACTCGGCAGCATACTCGTTCTTGAGTTTATCGAGCTCCTTCGACGCCATGAACTCGGCCACCGCCTCCTCCTTCGCCTTTTGCAGGTCGGCCTCCCTCGTAGACTTCACCCGACACAGCTCTTTCCAGTGTTTCAGGCGGTCTTTCTCCTTTGCCTCCAGGTCGGCCTTCACCTGGTCCCTGGAAGCAAGAGCCTCCTGAGTCTTCCACCTCTCGGCTTCCAACTTTCGAGTGAGGTCGGCCGCCTCTTTCATTGCCCTCTCGGCCTCCTGAAGCTTGGGGGTGAGCTCTTCCTGTTTCTGCTTCAGCCGCTCCTTCTCCCGCCGAGCAGACGCCACCCTCCTCTGGCTGTTCCCAAACTGGAGGTACACCTCACCGAGAGCCTGCGCATGACAACCGTTAGTAACTCACTCGGCCTAACATACCACACTTGCAACATAGGATAACTTACATTGCTCAGTAGCAGCAGGGCCTTCTCCATCCTCTGATCAGCCGACCGGCATTGCACCTCGGCCAGCTCTTCCAAGGGCGTCGAAGCCCCCTGACAGACCCCATTCAGCAGCGGCACCATTTGTCTCGGGCAGCAGAGGGTTGTCTCGGCACTGGATCCCTCGCCGATTGCCTCCCCGTCGGTGAACACACCGAGATTCACATCTCCTCTCCTCTGGAGCATCTCCAGGATCCTCGCATCCAGCCGAGGGGGGGACGGTGGAGGATTGAATTCTGGGGCCGCCATGGTCCTCTTGCCCCCAATGGCCTCCTGTGCCGACATGATCGTCTCGGCCTCCATCCTCGCCTTCATCCGCCTTGGGTCGGGAGAGCGCACTCGGTCTCCGTCCATTGCGCTCTGTTTCCTCTTGGGAGACCTAGGTCGCGGACTCGGTGGCCTCGGTTTGGAAGTTTGGCCCTGCTTTGACCGGTCGGACTGCTCTGACTGACCTCGGCTCTCTCCTTTTTCTTCTTGAGAATGAGCTCCAGGCGCTCGGCAGCCTTCGTCAGGGACGCAGATTCTCCGGAGCCTTTGTCTGCCTTCATTCTCAGTTGCTCACAATCCTTGTAAATCCGGCTGCCGAGGTGGTAGGGGACTACAACACCGAGACACGGGTCAGATATAAGAAAACAAAATAGCAAACCAACAACAAAAACAGACTTACCCTCGTCGGTGACGATGAGGCCGGCCTTGTACTGAAACCCAGGTAGCCGAAGTATTCGTCGGTTCCGCTCCAACTCGTCCAAGATCTCCCTTACTCGGTGGACGACCGCTTTCTCCTCTGGCGTTATTTCCTCTTCTGGGAACAAACCTGCACACCGAGAAATGATCAGCTACAACACTAATACTTAGCATACAACCTATCAACATTTACATTAAGGGGCGACCTATGCTACAACTATCAACCTTGGGTCTGGAATTTGGACGGTATCGGGGGTCCCTCGGTGTTCCCCTCCCAGTCCCCACCGACCAGGCAGAACTTTGTCTTGTACGACTTTTGGGAGGTCGGTATGTCCAGAATGAACTCCCCCTGTTTGCTCTTCTTGCGGTGGCAGACGAAGACCCACCCGGTACTCTGCTGCTGGAAGCCGAACTCGTACAGGTACATCAGTTGAGCATAGGTCGGCTCCGGTTGCTCGGCCCACCTGAAGGCAGTGTAAAACGAGCAGAGCACAATCCACACGTTCGGATTGAGCTGACCAAGTGCCACCCCCATCTTCTTCACCATCCTACGCAGCCAAGGGTGAAGGGGCAGCCTTACCCCGTGGTGCATCAGCTCGGTATAGAACAGTGCCATACCAGGTGGGGGGTTGCTGGGTCTTTCTTCTCTTGTGGGTAACCTTGTCGTCACCGAGTCGGGAACGCCAAACTCAATCCTCATCTTCATCAGGCCCTTCTCGGTCTCCTTGTTCACCATTTCGTCCACGGTGAAGGCCGCCCGCTCAATCGGCACGGCTATCGGGACCGACTCGTCCCCGTTTGTTTTCACTTTGTTCAGCCGCACTGTGCCCTTGTCATGGCCATGGGTCAGCTTCAACGCTCGGTGCACCCCCACCTTTACTATCGTCTCGGCCTCTCCCAGCAGATTCCCACTACCCGACCTGCCCGTCGGCCCAGCCCCCGAACCGATGTCCGTGGTCCTACCGGACGACTCGGCCGTGCTGTGCACCGCCTCTACCCTCTTTTGTGCCTCGAACGAGTGGGCCTCGCCCTCACTCCCGGAGGTGGGAATGGGCACCTGTACGCTACTACCCGACGACTCACCGCCCTGTGAGTCGTAGCATTTACCCTCAGATACCGAGTCACTCTGGACCGACATCTACAAAAGAAAACAGAAAAACCAAACTCAGCCGACCGACTCGTTCCTATGAAGATCTGACCACAACCTTCACCACGTTCATGACCAGTTCTTCACACCCTCCTACTTTAATCGAAAAACTAAACTTGGACAGGTGCTTACCTTGTTTTTTCACGGGGGACCGTAGGTCGGAAATCGCAAACACCGTACGCACCGCCGTCAAATGCTGGTCGGAAATCGCCTCTTTGTTTGGCCAGCGTTTCTCAACTTTTCTCAAAAAACACAAGTGAGGAAATCGGTGAAGAGCTCCCCATATTTATAGAAATTGATGCACAGACTACGAAGCGTCACTCCCCTCAGTGACAGACACGTGTTGCAACCAGGCATTCTGACCGGACACGTGTCAGCCATCTGTCCGCGGAAACCCAACCGTCTTCCTACGGGTCTACACCGACTTCCGTACACCGCTCAGTGTCCTCACCCACCGTACGGACGCTGGTCCTCCCACCGACCCATGTACACCGCTCGGTGCTCTCATCCGTGGGCGGGTATTGGCTCTATCCACCGACTCATATACACCGCTCGGTGTCTTCACCCACCGTACGGACGCTGGTCCTCCCCCACCGACCCATGTACACCGCTCGGTCTCCGCAGCTCCAACGCGTCATTTGGCTCCTATCACCGACCATGACGTCGCCACCGACCGACTGCACACAACCGCGACCGACTGAGCCACTTTTCCGCCGAAGTGCTCTTTCTCACCGACTGCCTACTAGCTCCTTCCTCTCCATGACCGAGACTGTCTCGGCGGACTATCCCACCAGGGGACTTGGGGGACTACAGGTATACTTCCCACCAGGGTCTGGGAGAATGAGACAAGTCTCCGACCGAGAAATTCCACCTCAGTCAACGACTTGGGGGACTTCTGTTGACACCATATCTGACCAGACCCACTGGGCCGTATACTTAAAGCCCTGACAACGCTCAAGGCCCAAGAACACCATACTTGCGACAGCCCTAACACCGGGCCCAATGCGGGATGCCGCGTGGAAGCATATCCACCCTCGATTTACGTAACACGTGTCCGCACGTAAATCGAGAAGCATTCGTCCCACATCGGAACTTTGGGAATTGAACATCCCACCTACCTATACATAAAGGGTACACATTTCCCAATAAAGGTAACTAAGTTTTACTATTACAATTACTCTACCGAACTTACCATTTACTGCTTCCTCTTACGAACAAAGTAACTGACTTGATCGTCGGAGAGCCTTAGGCCGGCACCACACCGGTGCCCGTACTAACGGAGACCCGCGATCCACTTGAGTTGACAGGTCACAAGAGGGACACACGTCATTTGGTGATTGGGCAACGAGTACTCGACAGTTGGAACATTTAACGCTTCAACAATATCTAACGGTATAAAATTTGTGTCAAAAATATGGTGTTATTGCTCCACTATATAGATATATATATATATATAGTTATGTATACTAACTCTTATACATATATATGTATACTAACTCTTATATATAGTTAGTATATATTATATATATTATATAAATATATATATATATATATATATACTTTCTTATATATACTATCTTATATAGTTAGCATAATATATATATGTGTGTTTGTGTTTAGTATATATATATATGTTTATATAGTTACATGTATATATATAGAGTTAATATACACATATAAAAGAGTATATATATATATATATATACTACCTTATATATATGTTTGTGTCTGTCTAACTAGTTGGGTTATGCCTTTGGTTCTGGTTTGGATATGTATGTTTTTGTCTTTGTTATGCATGGCGGATGAATTGATTGCAGCATGTTTATTTATTTTGTCGTATAGTCTTTCTACTACAAATTTCTCACTATGCCTATGTATCGATCCAAATCATCAAACCGTTAGTAATGGTTTGGTTTGAAACAGTTTTATTTCTAATTTCATAAAATTCAAAATGTATCAAAATATTAAGATTTAAACGGTTTAAATTTAAATATTGTCAATATACATATCGAACTGTATCATACCACACCCTATATCATAGTGCTAGAGGGGCTAAGGTCATCCCTCCTGTTATAATTTTCGTTAGAATTTGTACTCGCAGAGATGTATGCAAATTACAACTTTGAAGTTTGTTTCTCATTTTTTGCTTATTGCTTTCTATTTTTTCATTAATTTGTTATACTTATGAGTCTGTATTGATATTTGTTTTGCATATTTTTAATGTCTTTTTGAGTAATCAAGATAAAATTAAGATACCATGTTTCCATATTGGCCTTTATGAAATTATTTTATATTTATATTATACTATTCATTGATTGCAACATCAACATGGTCACTAAATGTGGTCAATTTAGAGGGTCCAAATAACATTGCCCTTAAAATATATATATGCCTAGAAAATTCATTTAGTATTCCCCATTAGCCACTTAGTGTTATTATTTCTTATTTTTTCTAGCATTATAATTCTTGCCTATATAAAGTGCTCATTTATACATTAACTCCTATTGAAAAAGAATCAAAAAATTAGTTTCCGAAGTATTTTAGCTAAAAACACACTAACATTTTCTTATATAAAGGCACCTCCCAGCCTAATTTTCTGGCTACATCACGATATGTATATATTTTTTGTTATGCTTATATTATATATGTATATTTTTCTTATATACAATGATATATATAAAAGGACGGAGTTAGAAACTAAAAATAAGGGGGGTTAAAATTACACACATATAAATTATATTAAAATAAGAAATTAAAATGAAAAATATGAAAATAATGATTAAGCAAATTCGAATCCCTTAATTTGTAAATGGTTGGTAATAATTATATATTTTGTAAATGGTCCCTCGCCGCTTTGCATCATTGAAAATAATAATTCAATTTCCCAATAATTCAATATTTTGGATGCGTGTTATGAACAATTATCCTTCCTTTTTTTTTTTTTTATAGATCATATGATAGAACTTCATTAATAAATAATAATGAAGTACTACAATAATCCAACAAAATCTCAATAATTCGACGAAAAAACTATAGAAAAGTATATGTATTTTCATATTATGTATCATTATATTAAAATAGTGTGAAACCATAAATTATCAGCATATTTTGGAGTTGCCACGTGGCCGATAATTCTCATAATGCCAATATTACCCTTGGTAATATTGACATTGACATGTTACGATCTCTGCATTAATTCAATATATTTATCAGCTAAATATATTAATTAATCAGATCATTACTGATAATAAATAACTTCTCAGTGAATTATTTATTCATTAATAAATAAATGATTACACTCAGTACAATCACTTATTTAATACTTTCTTCTTTGACCAATCAGACGTTCTGGTGACCCTCAATGCTTCACTATGAATAGAAGACCTCATTTCACTTCTAAAGGTAATAAAAAACTCCTGCAAACACTCTGTCAGATTATTTTCTCACAGAAAACTGACTTAAGCATTGGAGCGTTTACGGTTGAACCACCCCCCTGTGATTAAATCTTAACCCCATTTGATTTTCGTTATTGTGTGTAGGGATCGAGAAGGAATTTCACGGAACCGGACGATTTCTGCATCCACAAATAAGAAATTAAAATGAAAAATATGAAAATAATGATTAAGCAAATTCGAATCCCTTATTTTGTAAATGGTTGGTAATAATTATATATTTTGTAAATGGTCCCTGGCCGCTTTGCATCATTGAAAATAATAATTCAATTTCCCAATAATTCAATATTTTGGATGTGTGTTATGAACAATTATCCTTCCTTTTTTGTTTTTTATTTTTATTTTATAGTTCATATGCTAGGACTTCATTAATAAATAATAATCAAGTACTACAATAATCCAACAACATCTCAATGATTCGACGCAAAAACTAAAGAAAAGTACATGTATTTGCATATTATGTATCACAAATCACATTGTTTTTTTTAGGTAATGGAAAAGTTGACAGGATCTACTTTTAAAACATTTTGATAATTGCGTCTGATCTTACTTTCATTTGATAATGATCCTAAAATACCGAAAATAACATCAACTCTTATCATACAAGGGACACTCATATTGCCTTACTGTTCATATCACCACCTTTCGATCCGCTCCGATTTTCGTGCAATAGCCTGAAAGGTCATAAAAAAACATAAAAAGTATGAGTGGATAAAAATAACATTTTCAAAACACATTTTCCAAGAAAAATAACATTTGCCCCCATTTATTATAAAACATGCATGCATAGAATAAAACGTAAACAAATAAACAATCAGATTTCAAATCGAACAAAATCATAGACCGTGGGACCATAAAATCACGAAATACCAGTAAACCGATGTTGGCCCATGTTTCTCGAAATTCATGTTTATAAAATCATATAAAATTACCTAGACACAATATTAGTAAATCGAACCAATGTGAAAATATCTAAACACAATCATCAATAATCAAATACAACCAACCAATCATTAATGCTCGAATATCAATCTCAATAAGAAAACTGCATAGGCATCCTCAGGACATGTACTAAGCACCGCCCCGAGTCAAGCCTAGGAACTTGTCACAACAACAATAAACATAATCCATGGATTAAGTCACACAAGCCTTATAATCAGACACAACCAATTCTCAAACTCAAGTACCACTCACAATGAACAACAACACTGCGTGTAGGCTAATTTGGGAATTGCACATATCACCATCAGAGTCAAGTTCAGGAGCTGCACGTAGCACCATCTGAAAACGTCTGGGAACTGCACGTAGCACCATCCAAGTCATGTCTGGGAACTGTATTCACGCATCATCTGAACATGTTTAAGAAGTAATCAATTCTCCAGCCTAACGAAAACAGAGTCCTACTCTGAGGGTCTGAGAGCAGACCATATCCGAGGATGGTTGACCGTGGATAACATTCCACACAAAATACCATTTCGACAAACAATCGTAAAATAACGTGTTAAAAACTAATGAATAAATTCAGAAAATTGTCAAATAATCATTTAGAACTCATATTCAAGCCATTGCAACATAAATCATTCAATAAAACAATTAAAATAATTACCTATGCATGCATAATAATTTGTAAAAAGAAAGTCTACTCACACACCATCCTCGCATTTTGATTTCGAGCTGTATGCTCCTCTGTTAATTCGGAAGCGGCGTTGCCTATCATAAATCATCATAAAATGTCACTAACGTCTCAAATAATCTTACATTTAAATTTCCTAATTTTTCAGAATTAAATACAAATTTAAAACCAATGCATAACACTTTGGACACCCAAAACTACCCCAAGACGGTGTCTGATATACTCAAAACATGTGCCAATAAGTTCGGAACAACGAAAGCATCAAAAAATGTGTTGGTCGAAAACACAGGCGGTAAGCCACACGCCCACACATCACACACACACACACACAACATATATATATATATACATATAATATTAAGTTGGTGCCCAAAGAGAGAGGGAAAGTGATACAGTGAACACTTGTCACCATCTTATGCAATCCATAAAATATCTCCTCATGTAAAATTACCAAAATACTCCTAGTGTAAAATTACCAAAATGCCCCTGATTCTATCAGACCAATAACAAATCTATCCAATTTCCGATTCCAGCATACTACCTATTTAAATACTCAAGATTTGGAGGCCTACGTAACAGCTCTTGTGAAAAGTCCGAAGGGTTTTTGGAGCAAAAAATCAACTTCGACCTTTAAGGGGCAAAATCGTCATTATTCTTTTTAAATTTTTGAAATTTCCTTTTTCGAATTTTCGGGCCGTTAGAAAAGTTGTAAGTTATCCTTGACAGGACCCGTCCCTAATTACAAGAAAACCGAACTGGTCCTACTCCCGTCTGACAACCTCTTATCTATTATAATCCTAATTGAAAAAGTCCATTTTAGTTCTCTAGCTTCATCTTTGGTACTTCGTTACTTATTTTTAGTATAATTCTTTCAAATCTTTTATGGAGAATTTTTTGTTGTGGACTGTAATTTTTAACAGTACAATTTTAATTTAAATAATTAAAAACTTAAAATTTAGTTATTAAGAAGTTTTTTTTTTTTAAAACTAGAAGTTCACTTTTATTAAATCAAATCTGAATGAAAACACCAATATCCTTGACGAGAAGGTTAAACAACCAATCTAGCCAAACATGGTACCCTTTGTAACGGCCCAGAAATTCGAGAAAAAAGTAAGTTTGGAAAAATTAGAAATGTCGATTTTTCCCTTGTGGGGTCAAAGGTTGACTTTTTGACCTAGACGTTTTTGGGGGATGTTTCGTAAAGATCCTTACGTAGGTCCCAAAATCTTGAGTACGTAGACATGTGGTATGCCGAAAGTGGAGTTCAGATAAATTCGTTTTGGGTCTAAATAGTGTAGAGGCATTTTATTCATTTTAGTCAAAAGGGTATTTTGGTAATTTTGCATAAGAGATAAGGTGATGGTAACACATGTCTAGAATTCTCTTCTTTCTTCCTTTGGTGCACCGACCTACCCTTGTGAGAATTATATATATACACACACACACATACATGTATGAATTTAGTGTGTGCGTGTGTGTGTGTTTTAAATGTATGTTTTCTCGATATTTGTGATATGAAATGTTGTGTTATGGACAACCCTCCTCGAGATGTTGGTTGGTTGGTTAGTCTCAAATGTCAAGCTAGGCTCCTTTTCTAATATTGATATTGTGGTGACGATTCAGACGTTGAGTTGGGCTCATTTCCTAAGTCATTTTTCACTCGGATGTTGAGCTGGGCTATTTTCCCAAGTGGTTTGCATACCGATAGTGCGATTGATTATTATTAGATACTTAAGCATAGAGAATAGGTTGGTTGTGTGTGATTGCGGTGATGATTTGATATCTTTTCGTTTATAATTGGATTTACTTATACTATTTGATTTATGGACATTTTCACGTATTTCGAGGTCATGAGCTATGTTATGTTTTAACTGAGATTTGATAGCTTTTCATATGCATGCATAGTTTTATAAAACAGAGGGTACAAACATATGTTTTTCAACTTTTTTTAAAAGGTTATTTTCATCCACTCATATTTTTATGGGTTTTACTTGCTTTCTAGGCAGTGGCACGAAGACGGGCCCCTACTTGGGAGCCGGAGGGATAAACTAGACACTGTACTATAGTTGACGTTTTAGGGTAAATTTCTATATTTTGAGTTATGTTGTAAAACTTATGCTCTATGTGTCGTAACATAAATGGATGTTTAAATTATCTCTGGTCTGACATTTATTTGGTTTTGGCAACATTGTGTAATCTTCTGAAGCTGTTTTCGACGTTATGGTATTGACTATTAGATGGGAGCAGGACTCTTCACGATTGTCGAGGTACTTTCGAGAAGGGGCCACGTCAACTTGGTATCAGAGCATAGGTTTATTATTTATTGACTGCACTTTCAGGGTGCAAGACGACAGGACCCATCCTAATCCCCACGGGATTAACACGGGATGACCCTGCTTCCGTCTGACACGAAGTGTCAGACAAGGGATATTTCCAACCTTTGCCCTCTAGGGCTATTAGAGTACGCCAGGATCCGGAAGAGGTATGTGATATCTCGATCTCTGCTACAGTCCACATTCGCTGTCAACCTGAAGGGCAGTCAAAACATTAAAAGCTGTGAGTGGACAAAACAAGAGTTTATAAAAACATTTTAACGAAGACATTTGTACCCTTCACTAAAAAGCATGCATGCATTCGAAAAACATTTATCAAACCGTTCATTAGGGCCTTAGCCCAAAATTGTAAATGAAACCGAATACACGGGCCACTGCCCAAATCCATAAAGATACCATAAAGAACCAACCATATGAGCCTCTACCCAAATCCATACGGGACTTAGCCCAAAACCTGTACACACCACGTATCATATATCACACATCACACATCATATATCATATATACATATAACTCTCACAACCAATCCTGTCACGGTTTCCAAAGCTACGCGTGTGCTACCCGGGGTCTCAAACCCAAGTCTTTCAGAGTCCAAGGTCAATGTCCGTAGACCAATGACCCGTCTTGGGGTTATGTTACAAGCCTTCTTGAGAGTAAGGAACCCAACTGGGGGGCGACTCCACTCAGTCGGTGCTCCGTGACTACTCCGGGGTCCACTCAGGCCAACAACCCTCCCCGGAGGAGATAGTACAAGTAAAGGAAGGTATATGAATATATATATATATATATATATAACGAAATCATCCATAAAACCTTTCAACGGATTCATGTCCGGTTCCCATAAACCGTCATAAATTAAAAAGACCTTTCAAGGGTTCATGCCGGTTCCAATAAAAAGTCATGTACCACAATGACCTTTCCAGGGTTCATGCCCGGTTCCCATAAACCTTCATGAACTTGGAAATCCATCTAGGGTCCCTGACCCGAAATCATCAATGTAAAGTAATTGGGTCTCGTGCCCGAACATATGACTCAACTGGGCACCGTGCCCGATATCTAAGGGTAAGTCACAACTCCGATCGTAGTGATGCGTGCAACCATCCATCCAGGACCGCCCTCAATCTTGGTATGTCGCCGTGAACGAATCAACCGACGCGACCACCACAGATCATGGTGCACTCATCACCGATCGATCTCCTAAACCGTCAGCACTCCGAAGTCGAGCCTCTATCGACTGCCCGACAATGAATCGTGCGTCATGACCTCTCCGAAAGGAACACATCCCAATCCGGAGGCGAGCGTCACATCGTTCGTCGCCGTGCACATAGCACCTGCCGCGACCACGATTCAGACCCGTTGGTGATAACTAGAGTCATATGCCCGAGACAAAACCAAATGGGTCTCATACCCGAGTTTATCCTTTTGGAAATCCAAATTCATTTCATTTAGACCAATAAAGAAATACAGACTCGTATAGGCACCGTATAAGGCTGAAACCTTGAAATACGTGCCTATACGTAACCACAACCAAATGCACTCATGGAATCACCAAACATGTATTAAAACATATAATAAACATTTATGCATGCACCAATTTAGAAAACAAAGTCCACTCACAGACCGTTTGAGCTGCCGCCTCGATATGCGTGCCATACAGCTCTCCCGAGCCATTCACTGTCATCGGGACTCCCAAACCTGTCCAAATCACTTTAGAGGGTTACTAACTACTTAATTAACCTCCCACTAAAGCTCCGTAATTTTCTAAAATTTTTAACTATTTTTAAAGTCGAACCTAAATCTTTGTACACCCCGAAACCTATCGAAACGATATCCGATTGACATGAAACCAGTCCCAAAATGTTCATTACATCAAATAGATGATTTCACGTGTTGAACACATTCCCAAAAGGTTGGACACGCGCCCCCATGCGCCCAATAAAGTCCCTGCGCGTGAGCCCATGCGTCGAGCACTATTCATAATATCCTTCACACGTCGAATTGAGTTCGTTGGTTTTGAACCAGCCGAATCGGTCTGGAACGGTTGAAGGCCTAAACCCGTCCATTTTTACTCCATTTTGTCCCATTTTAATTCCTAAAGATTCCTACGTTCCTTTCCTTCCTATTAAGCCATTAAAATCATAAGAAAAACCACTAAAACGAACCTTCAAAGGCCGACCATGGCGGTTGTGATTTCCTCCGCCGTTCACAGTCATTCCTGGCCTTCTAAAACCTCACAATCAATCCAAAGCTCCTCCTAAGGTCCCCAGAAACATAACAAAATCCTTAGGTTTGATTAAAACCCAATAAAACCGAGTTTCGAATTTTTGAATATTACTCACCTCACGGGTTCCCTCCACCGTGGACTCCGTCGTCCCCAGCCGCGGCTCGCCGTCGTCCTCATCACCTCACTCTCTCACGGTCACGCTTAGTGTAACACACTCACAAGATGAATGATGGAGGTGGTGATATGTGTGTTTGTTGTGTTTGAAAATGGAGAAGGAAGGAAAGATGGGTTCGGGTCCTTGTGAGAAAACAAAGATGAGTTGATCAGATGAGAGAAGAGAGATGAGATGAGATGAGTGGTGAGGATTTGAGGGATTAATTAGGATGGATGGCTAGGATTGAGTGTTAGAAAGTTTAATTATAAAATATTAGTTATAATAATATTTAATTATGTAGATCCACTTTTTAGGGAAATTGGCCAATGGGATGAGTGACACTTGTCACTCATCCATGGGTTCCACTTAAAATATCTGCCCAATCAGATATTATCAAATCATCATCGTCTCGAAGTACGTGCATAGTGAAATCGACCTTCTGTGACCTATAAATCGCCCGTTCGAAGTCCGATTTCAGCGTGCCGCTTGTCTGCGGATTTGTATCATCCCGACCTACGTAACGGTCCTCGGCCCTCGGCCATCGGACCTCCCGATCTAAAAGTCAACTATTTACCCCTTTTAACCAAAATTACCAAAATACCCCTGAACTTCCGAACATCATAACTTTTTCCTCGAACGTCGGAATTGAACGTGCCACTTGTCTATGAACTCGTGACTTCCCAAACTATGTCACGATCATCGATCAAAATCCATTTGACAGCCAGAATGAAAAGTCAACATTTTGCCCACACCTAGGGGTAAAACGGTCATTTTGCATCGTTCACCCGATTTTGCCCAACTAATCACGGATTAGCCTCACTAATCACAATTAGGCACTAATATAATCCTGGAGATCGGGACGGGTCATTACACAAGATGTGAACTAAGGTTTTTTATTATAGTAAGTAACGAATATGCCTCCGAGACAAGATCCCTGTGCATAGCCTGAAGATGAGGTAGAACAAGCTAGAGATGGTTTGGACATTGAGAGACCCCAACGGTTAGGGGCTATTATTTTTACGAGTGGGGGGAGCCTGAAACAAGTAAAGGAATGGATTACTCGTATGGAAAGAAACTTTGAAGTTTTGCTGTGCCCACTAGGTGATAAAGTGCTAATAGCCACCTTCCAGTTGAGTGATTATGCTTATCAATAGTGGCATGGACTACAGATGACGGGCTGGGATACCCAGACTGTGATGTGGGAAAATTTTAGAGATAGATTTCTAAATCAGTTTTATCAAGACCTGACCCTTCTCGGTCAGGACCTGACTCTAGCATGATATTGTACGCTTTGGGCCTTCTCGCCCTCACGGTTTTGTTTTCGGTAACTCATGGTGCAACTTCCCAGAGGGTCACCCATCAAGGAATTGCACCAGCTTTAACTCACTTAACTTTGGAGTTCCAATCGAATCCAAAGCCACTGAGCTCCCAAAAAGCCTCATGCTAGATAGGTGTGTGCCTACACAATTAAGGCACACCACCATTCCTCTCCCAAACCATTCCCCTTGCAGGAATGTGGGATCGTTCACCGTTCCCTCCAAGACACGGAATTTTACAATCCACCCCCTTAGGGCCCAATGTCCTCGTTGACACACTTCTCAGTCGGAGTTTGGATCTGATACCATTTTGTCAAGACCAGACCCTCCTCGGTCAGGACCTGACTCTAACACGATATTGTCTGCTTTGGGCCTCCTCGCCCTCATAGTTTTGTTTTCGGGAGCTCACGGTTCAACTTCTTAGGGAGCCACCCATCATGAAATTGTACCAGCCTCTACTCGCTTAACTTTGGAGTTCCAACCGAACCCAAAGCCACTGAGCTCCCAAAATTCCTGGTACTAGATAGGTGTGTGCCTACACATTTAAGGCACACCACCATTCCCCTCCCAGACCATTCCTCTCGCAGGAATGTGGGATCGTTCGTCGTTCCCTTGAAGACACGGACTTTTACAAGTTCTGCCCTCATTCATTTCATGATGCTAAAGAGGTGGAGTTCCTATGGTTACAGCAAGGAAACATGAAGGTAGCCAGTATGAACATAAATTTCTAAGTCTATCCCGGTTCACCTCGACATTCATATAAACCAAAATGGGTAAATGTCGACGATTTGATTTGGGCTTACGAGGTGAAATTCATAGTAGGATCTTTTTCCACCTTGAGACATTTATCAAATGCCTCTATCCGAGTAGTTTGCTAGTATGACCGCATGGTATGAGTTCTGGTCAAAAGCGTGAAAGTTTGTATACAAATACTTCGAGTAAAAAAGCCTAAAAAAGAGATAGTATTAACATTGGATCATCCGGTAGTGATGTTGCGGGTTTAGGTAGTAAAGTGATTGGATTGGGAGGTATCCAGAGTTTGAGGTTGAGATCACAGACATCTATCTAGTCTAGTCGAGATTCGGTATAGTCGACAGATAAACAAGAGGGTAAATGCTCTATGATTCATTGCTTTGGTTGTGGAGAACCTGGGCATATCACTAGACATTTCCTGACCAGTGAAGATAGAAGTAGATCGAGGGGATGTGGACAATCTTCAGGGTCACAAGCTAGAGTGTTTTATATTACACTAAAGAGGCCCGTGAAGCACCAAATGTAACGACCCGTCCCAAAATTCGGGATTAGATTACTGACTAATCATGATTAGCAGGGTTAATCGGTGATTAGTTGGGCAAACTCGGACAAACGGTGCAAAATGACCGTTTTGCCCCTAGTCGTGGGTAAAACGTTGACTTTTTATTCGGACGGTCAAATGGACTTTGACCAATGACCGTGACGTAGTTTAGGATGTCACGAGTTCATAGACAGGTGGCACGTTCGATTCCGACGTTCGTGGTAAAAGTTATGACGTTCGGAAGTCTAAGGGCATTTTTGTAATTTGGACGAAATAAGGGAAAATGTTGACTTTTTGATTGGGAGGTCCGATGGCCGAGGGCCGAGGGCCAAGGACCGTTAGGAAGGTCTTGATGCCCTGACTCGGTAGACAGGCGGCCCGCATCAATCGGAGTCCGAATGACCGAGTTACGGGCCTGGATGCGTGAGGGGCATTTTGGTAATTTTCTGCACAGGAGCAGAATTGTAATTTCACAGGGACTGCTTGAACGTTACTGTAGCGGCTGTGTTGGGGGAACATGGCTAGTGCACGGGCGGTTTGTTTATGGGGCAAATTGATGGCCTAAACTATTGTTTATGGATTGTTTGGATTGTTTAATTACATAGTGGGATGCAAGGCTGTATGGGACAGTGTGGGTGGCCATTTAACTATGGCTGGTGCACCTGAAAATGGAAGAAAACAGAGGACTGTTCCCCATGTTTGAACAGTCGTCCCCAGGCCAAAATTGAGTGGGTTTTAAACGGGAAGAGACTATGGGTGCTGAGAGAAACACTCTGAGATTGAGAGAGGGAGGAAATGAGAGGAAATGGTGAGAGTGATCTGAAAAACCCAAACTAGTTCTTTGTGAATTCAAAATCGAATTTCAAGTTTAGGGCCAACCCATGGCTAATTGATGGTTGTGTGAGCTTCCTGGAACCTCCACGAGTCGATCCAGACCAAATGTAGCCATTTTCGAGGCTTATAGAGCCGTGCACAGACGCAGTGGATGGCCCGAAAATCCAAGCTTGGAGTCGTGATGATTGAGGTTAGTTCTCGTGAAATTACTTGTGTAATCATCCTTAGAATGAGTATATGAAGCTTCCCAACTGATTAATTGAGAGAAACTGTGACTGTGTATTGAATGGGGACTTTGGACCCGTATTCGATTGAGCTGGTTTTAGGCCATGTCGACTTGTATGAGTTAAACAGAACTTAAGTTAGGTCCATTACGATGCTATCTGAGAGTTTAATTGAAGGAATTAAGTGGATATTCGCAGGGATTGAATCGGGTCAAGTGACGGGTTGCAGACCCGTATTTCAGTGGAATCGGGTGAAGGAGACGAATTGTTCACCGTTACTGTAGCTGGCGCGTGGTTGTCAAGCGCAGCCACTCACGGTGGCGCGTGACGGCGCATGGACACGAATTCCGAGGTACGATCAACACGAATTTTATCCTATACATTATAACGAACATTTTAGCGTTGGTTTCGTGTCAATCGGACCCCGTTTGGATACTGTTCGGGATGTCCGAAGGTTTTAAGTCGGGTTTAAAAATACTTAAAAATTTGGGAAAATTACGGGACTTGAATAGGATGTTAATGAGGAGGTTAGTAACCCTATAATGTGATATGATCAGGTTCGGGAGTCCCGGTGTTAATAACGAGGCTCGGGAAGGCCGGTGGCACGCATATCAAGGCGCTCAGTTAAACGGTCTGTGAGTGGACATTGGTTTTATAAATTCGATGCATGCATAACTGTTTCATGATTTTTATAATTGTGGTTATATGATTTATTTTGGATATCAGTGAATTTATATGATTTCACGCATTTCGAGGAGATTTACATGTTTGCACGTAAATCGAGGTTTCTGGATTTGCACTGATTCCCATAATTGTGGTTGGATATGATTTTATGAAACGGTTACGGATTTGATAAAGTAAATTCGGGCCAGGGGCCCAGTTGATTTAAGAAATCGGATCGGGGGCCCAGTTAACTTATGAAATCGGGCTATGGGCCTAGTTGATTTATATATGTGATTTCGGGTCGGGGACCCTAAAATGGAATTGAATAAATGATTTCAGATTTAATAATCAACTATTTGGACTTATGACGGTTTTATGGAAATTCGGGGCAGGGCCCTTGTGATATTTTGGAAATGAATAATAAAATGTGTTCCATAAAACCATCTCGATACGAGGATATATATTGGTCTCCTCCAGGTGTCGGGGACACGGGGGAAGTCACGGTGCATTGTCTGCGAGGGGTCATTGTACGGAGCGGCCAGACCGTATAGTGACTCAGGAGTAGGATTGCTATGATTAGACGTCGGGGACATCAGACATCGGGGATGTCAGAGATATGGACCCGGTGAGACCCCGGGCAGCACGCGTCGCTTAATACCGTGAGATATGACGTCGGGGACATCAAGCGTCTGGGACGCTGGGCATCGGGGATGCCGGAGATGGAAAAATAATAAATGTATATTACTGGATTTATGAATTAACTCTTGGATTAACTTTTGGGATTTGAAACTATGGTTATGGTTTCCGGGCTAAGGCCCTAAGGGTTATTTCTAAATAAATATGTGATTATTGGTTTTTGATGCATGCATATGTTTTTATTGAGGGGCATAAATGTCTTTATAAATGTTTTAAACAGACTTGTTTATTTTCGTCCACTCACAGCTTTTGTTTTTAATGCCCTTCAGGTTGATTACAGATGCGACTGCAGCAGGGACTGGGACATCTCACACCTCCTTCATCGATCCTTGCGCACTCTGGAAGCCCGTTTGGGCAGTGGCAACAGGTTATCCCTTGTCTGACACTTCTTGTCAGACGGGAGCATGACACATTCCATGGTAATCCCGGGGGGATTGGGATGGGTCGTGTCACCAAACCTGGTGACATGTATACGATCTATTTTAGTCTTGTTGCGTGTGTTTTGGTAGATCCCAAAGCTATACCTTTGTTTCTTGAGGATTTCGAGTATTGATTCGGGACCCGAATATTTGGATATTTGATTAAGATTCAGATATGAGTATGGATTGGGCAAGATATTATTGTTTAAATTTTTCGAATGAATCTTTTTAGAAGGATAGGTTGTAACGGCCTGAAAATTTGAGAAAAAGTAAATTTGGAAAAAAAAAAATTAAAAGGAAATGACAATTTTACCCTTTTAGGGTCAAATGTTGACTTTTTGACCTGGACGTTTTTTAGAACGTTTCGTCAGGACCTTACATAGGTCCTGAACTTCTGAGTACGTAGACAAGCAGTATGTCAAAAGTGGAGCTCAGATAAATTCTTTTTAGGTCTAAATAGTATAGGGGAATTTTAGTAATTTTGGCCAAAAGGGCATATTGGTAATTTTGCATGGGAGATAAGGTGATGGTGGCACATGTCTAGAATTCCCTTCTTTCTTTCTTTGGTGTACCGACCTATCCTTGTGGGAATTATATATATATACATACATACATGTATGCATTTTGTGTGTGTGTGTGTGTGTGTGTGTGTGTGTGTGTGTGTGTGTGTGTGTGTGTGTGTGTGTGTGTGTGTGTGTGTGTGTGTGTGTGTGTGTGTGTGTGTGTGTGTGTGTGTGTGTTTCCATATATTTTAGGTTATAGAACTATTTTTGGGTTAGTTTAAAAGAGTTTGGACGTGGAAGGGAAGGAAAAGGTAGAAAAACAAATACCCATATTGGGTGACCCATATTATAATGACTGGCGTAGGGGAGAGTGACGACGCGTGCCACTATGTCTCGATTTTTTATCAACATATTTTTTCTTGTTTTCGATGTTACGAATCTAATGGTATAGGTTTCGAGGTGATCAGACACCATCTCGGGATAGTTTTAGGTGTACGAAGTGTATGATTAATTTTATAAATTCATAATTAAATATCGAGAATTAGGAACTGTATTAGGAGGTTACATGGGACTTTAATAACCCAAAATTATAATTTGTGATAGGAGACTAGCCACCGGAGCCGACGAAGAACACTTAAAACTAGAGTAAATGGAAAAATAAGACTAAGAGTGGATTTTTATTTTTATTAAATTATTGTGCATGCATATTTAAGTATTTTAAATGACTTACTATGTCATTTTTGTGATAGTGGATTGATTATGATTTTTATATGATTTTTGGTATTTTACGGAAATTATTTAAAGTGCACGTTTTACAAGATTTTGCGTAAACTGTGTTTTGGACTTAGGCCCGAATTTCGAAATGTGGATTTTGGTTTGAGGTATTGTTTTGTGTTTTAAATGTATGTTTTCTCGATATTTGTGATAGGAAAGGTTGTGTTATGGGCAACCTTTCTTGGGATGCTAGTTGGTTGGTTAGTCTCATACGTCAGGCTGGGCTCCTTTCTTGAGACTAATATTATGGTGACGACTTAGACATCGAGTTGGGCTCCTTTCCTAAGTTGGTTTTCACTTGGATATCGAGTTAGGTTCATTTCCCAAGTATTTCTCCTACCGGTAGTGCGATTGATTATTATTTGATGTTCGAGCATCATGGATGGGTTGGCTATGTGCGATTGTGGTGATGATTTGATATCTTTTTGTTTATAATTGGATTTACTAATGCTGATTTATGGACATTTTTCACATATTTCAAGGCCATGAGATTTGTTCTGTTTTAACTGAGATTTGGTAGCTTTTCATATGCATGCATAGTTTTATAAAGCAGAGCGTATAAACATATGTTTTCCAACTATGTTTTTATAATATTATTTTCGTCCACTCACACTTTTATAGGTTATACTTGCTCTGCAGGTCATGGCACAAAGATGGGGACCTATTTGAGAGCTGGAGGCATAAACTAGGTACTATGCTCTTGTTGACATTTTAGGGTAAATTTCTGTATTTTGAATTATGTTGTAAAACTTATACTCTATGTATCATGACGTAAATGAATGTTTAAATTATCTATGGTCTGAAAGTTAGTTGGTTTTGGAAATATTATGTAATCTTTTGAGGTTGTTTTTGACGTTTTGGTATTAACTGCCAGACAGAAGGAAGACTCTTCACGGTTGTCGAGCTATTTTAGGGGAAGTTTCATGTCACCCTCTGTTATATTTTACATGGTTAGCCACAGTATGAGCTACCATGTTACAAGTTCTTTGGGCAAACTGGAATTGAACAGACACAAACGACTCACAAATAACATGAATATCATGTAGGATATTGGTTATGGTACCATTATTACCCCTCTAACGTAACAACTGAATCAATTGCAATGAGTCCGACTCCACAATAACTTTGGGTGCCCCGCCATCACACAAGCCTCTAGTCACACACAGACCGCTAGTGCCTCTGCCTGGAGCACAGACACTTAGCCCAACATACCAACACCACATGCGCTTTCAAAGGAGCGAAGCCAAGAATGAAAAACCCAACCATAAGCGTAACGACCCGTCCCAAATTTCAGGATTAGATTAGTGACTAATCACGATTAGTAAGGCTAATTCGTGATTAGTTGAGCGAAATTGGACGAACGATGCAAAATGACCGTTTTGCCCTTGGTCGTGGCAAAACGTTGAATTTTCGATCGGGAGGTCAAATGGACTTTGACCAACGACCGTGACGTAGTTTAGGACGTCACGAGTTCATAGACAGGTGGCACGTTCAATTCTGACATTCGAGGAAGAAGTTATGACATTCGGAAGTTCAAGGGCATTTTGGTAATTTTGGTTAAAAGGGGCAAATGTTGACTTTTGGACCAGGAGGTCCGATGGCCGAGGGCCGAGGACCTTTACGTAGATCGGGATGATACGAATCCGTAGGCAGGTGGCAGGTCGAATTCGGACGTTCGACGATGAAGTTACGGTTCACGGAAGTTCAAGTGCACTATTGCACGAATTACGAAACGACCTAACTTTTGGACTCTAGTGGGGCCCAGATATTTTATGGAGGCCCAATGGATGAGTGACACTTGTCACCCATCCACATGCCACCCAAATTTTATTCATGCATCGACCATTCCATTTTCTTCATTCAAAACACAAACCCAAAACATTTCCCGATCTCATTTCCTCTTCTCTGTGCAACCCAAAACCAATCCAACCCTTACCCTATGATCATGACAGAGAGGCCAGGGGGTGATGAGAGGACTGAGGAGGTTGAAGGATGGCCAGAACCACCGTCCACGGCGGCGAGAGGAGGAGAAACCTGAGAGGTACTCGGTTTCACCATTTTCCTTTTTATGTTAATTTCGCACGTTAAGGTTGATTCTAGGTGATTAGAATGAGCTTAGGGGGTTATTAGGAACCTATTAAGATGATTTTGAGGATGGTTTGATGGCTGTGAAGCCTGGGAACGGAAATGGAATTTTGGACCGAAAAGAGGATAATCGGTTCAATGGTTTTATAGGTTTTTGGATGTTGTAATTAATATATTTAGATTCATATGGATGTTAGGAAAATTATAGGATGAATTAGGGTTGGAATCAGACCCAAAAAAAGGGGGAAAACCAGCAAACCGGTCACTCCGGTTCAAACTGGTTCAGGTTGCAGTGGACCGGTTTACACGCTGAAGAAGATCACACTGTGCACCCGGTGCGTGGGCTCATGTGCAGGGACTTCAATGGGCGCGTGGGGGCACATGCCTCACCTGTTGGGGAAGTGTTCAACATACGAAATCTTCTATTCGATGCAACGAACCTTTTGGAACTGGTTTCGTGTCGATCGGACATCGTTTCGATAGGTTTCGAGGTGTTCGAAGGTTTAGGATCGACTTTAAAAATAGTTAGAAATTCGGAAAAATTACGGGGCTTCAATGGGAGGTGAATTAAGTAGTTAGTAACCTTCTAGTACAAATTGGACAGGTTTGGGAGTCCCGGTGGCGACGATTGACTCGGGAGACGATTATGGCACGTGTATCGAGGTGCGGCTTCGGACGGTCTGTGAGTGGACCTTGATTTCTAAACTGTGATGCATGCATAAATGTTTTATATGGATTATGAATGTGATTATATGATGATGATTTGAATGGTTGTGAATTATATGGTTTCACGCATTTCGAGGTGATTTACGTGCTTGCACGTAAATCGAGGTTTTCCGATTTTACACTGATTTTCCGTACTTATGGTTTTGGATATGATTTCATGAAATGGTTTTAGATTTGAAAAGATAAACTCGGGTTTGAAACCCATTTGATTTACGAAATCGGGCACGAGGCCCAGTTGGTTTACGAATTGGACTCGAGGTCCAGTTTGTATGTGGATTCGGGCCTAGGGCCCAGCTATGTGTTACAAATGGAATTTATGGTTCAGGACGGTTTATGGGAACCAGCATGAACCCTTGAAATGGATTTATGGTTCGTGACAGCTTATGGGAACCGGCATGAACCCATGAATGGATTTATGGTTCATGACGGCTTATGAAGGGCCGGGCATGAATCCTTGAAAGGTTTAAAGAATGATTTCAAAAGGTTTTTCATATTCTATCCTTTATATATGATTGTCTCCTCCGGGGAGGGTCGTTGGTCTGGGTGGACCCCGGAGTAGTCATGGAGCATTGACTGAGTAGAGTCACCCACCAGTTGGGTTCCTTACTCTCAGGATGGGCATGGTTCGTTACCTTCAGGGAGGGCCATTGATCTACGAACATTGACCTAGGTGGACCCTCAAGAGACTTGGGTTTGAGACCCCGGTTAGCACACGTGTAGTTATATATATACCGTGACAGGTTCTTGGATATGAAATATAATGGATAAACATGATTTCAAATGGTTTGGGAAATTGTGTTTTATGATAAATGGATTTGGGCTGTGATCCCACATATGTTTACTATAGTATGGTTTTCTGTAAACGGTTTTGGGCTGGAGCCCGTGTGACTTGTATTTACGGAAATTGGGGCTGAGACCCTAATGATAGTTGTTTAAACATATGTTATTGGATAAATGGTTTTACTATGCATGCATGCTTTTTAGTGAAGAGTATAAAGGTCTTTATAAAATGTTTTACGAAACTTATTACTTTTTGTCCACTCACAGTCATTCTGTTTTTAATACCCTTCCGGTTGGATACGATGTGGACTGTAGCAGAGACCGAGATATCACATACCTCCTCCGGATCCTGGCGTACTCTGATGGCCCGAGAAGGCAAAGGTCGGAAGTATCCCTTGTCTGACACTTCGTGTCAGACGGGAGCAGGGTTATCCCGCGTTAATCCCGGTGGGATTGGGATGGGTCCTGTCAATAAGGCCCACTACTCGTGATTTTGAAGGTAGCATCATCCGTATTTTGGTGGTTAAACTTGCAATTTCGATGGTACCACCACCCGTGGCTTTTGATTTAGTATCTATAAAAAAACTCGTGTATTGAACCGATTTGTTACCGATTTATCTTTCGAGAATAATGCTGATATTATTCAAGATCCATTTTGTATGATCGACTCTAGCTTACATTTTTCTTTGGGTCCTTTTCGGCGTGGCCCTATTCTGATTGAGGTCGACATTCTCAGTTCGTAGCTCAAAATCTTTCGAGCTTCTCTAATATGTCGGTGGGATCCATATCCATGGCAAGATTTTCGCTCTAATTGGGGACACATTTTCCCATCGGTGAATGATCTTAGCTGCCCAGAAGTTTGGGGATTATGGGCCCATCGGATGCAACGGTAGTACTCTGATGACCTCAGAAGTAATGGGATTTATGATTTGGTTAGTCTTTCTACCATTTTCACTCCTCTTGAATTCAATCTTCTTGCTGCCGCTATGTTCTTTTGGGATAGTAGTACCAACGCCTTCCATTTTCGTGTTGGACCAATCACCCCAACCTTGTGGGGCGTGTCTGCCCTGTTTGCGCTGATAGCATTAGAACATGTCATTGATTTCTCCTTATCCTTCTAGTCTAGATCTTAAATAGATTATGATCTGTAGATATTGAGGTTACCTTCCTAGGTCCTTCATGCAACCACCACCTATTTCTCGATACCTTCTCCTCTTTCCATAGTGGTGGTATGCCTCAAATAGCAAAGGATTTCGAGAGTTTAGGCTTCAAGGACACATATCTGTGGTCCACCTTCGAGAAAATCCAATTCTACCGCTTTTGGTTGGATGGGTTTGTGTTCCTAAATGCTAAGAAAAACTCATCTGAAGAATGGATTCTGCTGGTGGAAACGTTAGCTACATGCTTGAACGTGGCCATAGTGACATTGGTTTTGGCCCAACTATATGGCCTCCTCCATGCCATTACTTATATTCCACTGCAGTATTTCCAGCTAGATGTCCTATTGTGGATGCTCCAAGTGTGGCACAATTGGTCGTTTCCTCAATTCCTTAGGTGTGAAATTGTGTGTCACGAAGATATTGATCCAGCCCAAACATTGATTCCCCTAGCTCCAGTATCAATTTCCACCAAGGATTGCCTGTATTTCTTTTCTACTCTGTCTTCTCGAACTAGCGCTCATTAGGAGGAAAATGTGGTTAAGAGATATCCTTGGTTTCCAGAGGGAGGCTTCCTGAAGCTTCCAACTCATCCCATGCACCGAAAGGCGTTTGGTCGGTATTTCCTGAGTTGTATTCTCACTCAGGATCTTTTGACGGGCAGTGGGAAGATTTTGAGAACATCCCTAGGTTTTGAAGTGTATTAGCTAAATTTTTGGGCTCGTCCCTAGGTTTTCGATCGACACTTGTCTGTGTCGAAAATTCCATGGAGGCTTGCTATAGATGTACGGCCCAATTTCGCACATAGTGGGTCGCTCAATTCTAGGCTGCATTTTCGATCCTTTTTCAATAGCATAGAGCCATATGTTCCTACTTTTGGAGGGTTCCTTCAGTTATGACCAGTTTACCTCAGTCCTCTTTCCAATCTAGATTTCGGAGAGTAATGAAGCTCCCTCAATAGGTATGCTCTTTTCAAATGATGTTTTCTTCATCCCTGCTTCATTACCTTCTCCTAAATTTTTCTTTTAGTCAATTTTTTCAAAATAGGTTTGTCATTGGTAAGGACTGGTGATCCTTTTATTTGGATGAAGGATGCCCTATATGATCCATCGACGCTAAATCGTTCAGAAATTCTGGCGGATTTAGCCATTTATAGTGAAAACCGATCTCAGTTGGCTCAGTAGATTTCGGCTACCCTTCCCACATCCTCATTGGTTTCAATTCCAGCCTCTTCCTTGCCTGAAAAACAAGCAAGAATTGAACCCCATATTGGGCCATCTTGCCTTTAATTTCTTGAAGATATGTACTCGTGGGAGTCGATCGCAACGCCCCCAACTCCCATAACACAATCTTTCGAACTTCGTAGTGACCTAGGATCGAGGCATGTACTGGTAAGTTCCCATTTTTTATTGGCCTTTGTTTTGGCCATTGCCCCAAGTATTGTTGAACTTGGTCTATTGAATTGGTCCTTTGTTTCGAGGTGCATCTCTTGCTGGATCCTGTTTCAGTGGACATATAGATTGACTTTGTGGTGTTGGCCATTAACATAGGTGTACCTTATGCCAATTCCTCTCCTCTTAAGCTATCCTCCGCAAAGGAAATAATTATGTCCTTTGTGAATATTGGTGAAACTCAGGACGTGGGGGAATTGACCTGTGCCGTGAAGGTTCTCCCCAGCCGGTCTCCTACCATAGTTGGTTCCTTGAATCTGGTTCTCTTCTTGATGGACCGTTATGAAGAGAGTGTTTTTCGTCAACAGCTAAATCCTCCTCATATAGACAATCCATGTGAGGCCAAGATGGATACACTCTATCTTGAGTGGTTTGTCCATGGTGAAGTGTGCATCCATCTGGGTCGAGCTCTACATGAAGAGCTAGAGGAGATTACAAGCTCTAAATGATCAACTTTCTGAGGCAAACTCTGAACTAGCTTCAGTTCAATAGAAATTTTTTCTGGCCCACTCTGAACAAGATGAAGCAGAGAAAGATTTTAAAGATAAAGCCCAATGCATTTGTAGCGCTCAACTTCAAACCTTCACTTTATCCAAGGATGCAAATTCTTAGAAATCAGGCCTCCAAGGCATGCTTGGTGATTTTCTGGGCTTGTCTCATTCATAGGAACAAGATATTGAAAGCTCGTCTGGTAGAGGTGAAGGAGGCTTGGGTGACGTGCGAGCATGACCTAAGGGAATAGGGTAGAGCTAACCGTGTCACCATACACAACTTGAAACAGCAAAGAGTAGAGCTTTGAGAAAAACTATCCCGACTTCCTATGTGGAGAAAAAGGAGAGTCGGCATAAAGACCAGGCCATCATAAGAGAGCTTTCCTGTGGTTACCACAACGTAGGCTTCCATTGAATCTTTGTATTTTTTTTTTTTCAATGTATTTTTGTTTGTCATCAAAATATTAATGAAAATATTTCCTTTTTGGCATCTAGATCAACAATGATTAAAATTAATATCCAACTTCCTGACCATAATCTTTATGGCTAAATATCTAACCTTTCCTATAAATTGGCACTTTTTTGTTGGAATTTATCATATTCTGCCATGGCCTCAAGTACCTATATTGTACAAGGTCTCCCTATTTCTCACAATGTGGGACTCATTCATCGCCTTCATGCTAAGTACCAAGAACAATTGAAAAAGATCATTAATCTCCGAAAGGAGGTCCATTCCTTGAACTTAAGAAGAGGTTGATCTTGTCTCGAGTTACGGTCCTCCCTGAATTTTCAGTTGATCGTGTTTTTATGAGCAAATAAGAGAGACTCAGAATAATTTTCAGTTTGGAGGTGAATCGTTGTGACAAAAGATGAGATTCCTATTCATGAAGCAGAGGTTGCATCATCTACTGAAGGGGATTTCTCATCGAGATGGGTTCGATCAGCCTTTAGTTGACAACGCCTTAGGTAAGACCTTTCTAAGGAATCTGAATTTCTAATTTCCCATTTTAGGGTTTAGGAAATCTCAAATCACGTTGCAACATTATCTTTTAAGCCTTTAAATACTAGTACTTTTTAATTTTGCCTTTTTCCAGTGGGCGAAATCCCGTTATTCATGAGCGCCAATTTGTCTACTAACTCGTGCATGATGATCATTACGAGCTGACGTCAGCCCTGATCCCTAAGCTTTTAAAGGTCGAAAAATCTAGTATCACATTTTTACCATTCCTCAAGTAGAAAAATCTAGCAATCCGACCAATCCTCAAGTAGAAAGTATCCAAAGTGGATCCTTTAATTTGGTCACCTTTTTAGAAAGTCAGACCATAACCTTGAGGCGTTTCGTAGATGCTCTGGCCATCAAAATCCAACACCTCTAAGAACTAGTGTACTCCCACTAAGTCGACAAGCAAAAAAGTCTTCATTTTGCTGCCCTATCATTGATGTCGTTCCAGTAACAAGTACAATCCCTGGAAACCACCTTCCAAAAAATTGTCTGGAGATCCATAATGCCCAGAGTGAAGATGCCATCTTGTAGTCTCGTGTCTAGGGCCTACTGGAAATGGTGCGTTTCCCAACCAGATCATTAAGACCATTGCCTCTGTATCCTTCAAGAATGGACATGATGATAGGTATGTGGCTTAAACCTTTGGCTGCCCTCATCCTGATGAATAGTCTGATGTGAAGTTTATGGCAAAGATTGCGACCTACCCGCGCTTTAACGTGGTCGCAGAGGATGATTGGAAACAACAATAGTGGTGGGGTATTTCCAGGGTTTTGGATGTGGTAGGTTTTCCGTCTTATGGAGCCACTCATTGGCCTCACCGATAGGTCATCCTCTTGTTGGGTGATTGTCAGGACCGGTCCCAAATCCCCCGGGATTAACGTGGAACCCGCCTGATCCCGTCTGACATCACGTGTCAGACCAGGGAAAATTCCGTCTCTAGCCCTAGACGGGGCTATCAG
This sequence comes from Prinsepia uniflora, assembly GCA_032719365.1. NCBI lineage: Eukaryota > Viridiplantae > Streptophyta > Magnoliopsida > Rosales > Rosaceae > Prinsepia > Prinsepia uniflora. The sequence goes on from CM064875.1 coordinate 6,965,857, forward strand.
AGTGCATCAGGATCGTAGGAGGAGGGGAGTGATGTCTCGCCTCCGCTACAACCCGCATCCGCGATCAACCTGAAGGGCATTAAAACATTATAACTGTGAGTGGACAATTTAAAATTTTCATTTAAAAACACTTTCGCTTAAAGACATTTATGCCATCCATAAAAACATATGCATGCATTCAAAAACATTTATCAAATCATTCATCAAACATATCAAAATCTTTCAAGGGTTCATGCCCGGTTCCCATAAACCGTCATGACCCATAAATTCATTTAGGTCCTCGACCCGAAATCATAACTCAAACCCGAAGGTCAAATCACTAGGGACTCAGCCCAAATCACGTCACATGGGTCTCAGCCCAAAACCATTCTCAAAATATCACAAACGGGGTCTCCGCCCCAAATCACTTTCAAAAATTCAAATATGGGGGTCTTCGCCCCAAATCACTTTCTGATCATAAAACATAGGGTCTCCGCCCTCAAATCTCTTTTCCATAAAACCTCATACGTATCAACATACGTATAACCCATCCGCGACACTTCCGAGAAGATGCCAACTCGGGGCACACAGCCCCTAGGGAACACATCCCCGATATAGTCACGATGTCAATCTATACTAGTGTGCACACTACTCGGGGTCTCACTCCAAGTCTTCTCCCAGGAATCTCCATCTGGGAGGCTCAATCACTGGATCTAGTCCGAGCTCTCTCTCTGGATCTAGTCCACATATCCCTCCGGAATCTGTTCCGGGACCACATCATAAGTAACCTCCGCTCCTGGAACGGGATCCCTATGGGGATACCCACTCTGGTATGTGGCTCGTGACTCTCCAGGTCGACGCTGGAGGAGACCATATAAATCATGGAGGGTTCAATCACATTTTCAAATACACTTTTCTTTCTTTCTCAAATCACTTTTCAATTGGGTCTCAATCCCGATTCATTTCAACAGGATTCCTCGAATCCGATTCAAATCCATTTCACAGGCCTCGGCCTAAATCCACAGTTCAACTGGGTCTCAAGCCCGAATACTCAATTCATAACCCGAACTGGGACTCAAGCCCGATTTCACAATCAACTGGGCCCTAAGCCTGATATCTCAACTAAATGGGTCTTATGCCCGATATTATAAATCAACGGGGCATCAAGACCGATAGTACCACTAACTGGGCCTCAAACTCGTATCGTAAATCAACTGGACCCTCGGTCCGATCGTATCGCTCAAATAGACCCTAGGTCCGATTTCTCATCAATTCAAATGGACTCCAAGTCCGAGACTTTGTAAATCAAATGTGTCTCGTGCCCGATTTCATATTTCCAATTCCAAAATCCGTTCATTAAATCATCATTGAAACGCAGTACGCAAAGGTACGACATAAAGCCAAAAACCTCAAAAAACGTGCAAATATGTTGATCCTAAGCTACCACAATCAAATGCACTCATGGCATCACAAAACATATATTAAAACACTTATAAAACATTTATGCATGCATTATGTTCGAAAGAAGGGTCCATTCACAGACCGTCCGAAGCCGCGCCTCGATACGCGTGCCATAATCGTCTCCCGGGTCAAACGTCTCCTCCGGGATTCCCGAACCTATCTAAATTAATTTAGAGGGTTACTAACTATTTATATAACCCCTCACTAAAGCCCAGTAATTTTCTGGAATTTCTAACTATTTTTAAACTCGAACCTAAACCTTCGGACGTCCCGAACTATATCGAAACGATGTCCGATTGACACGAAACCAGTCCCAAAATGTTCGTTATATCGAATAGATGATTTCACATGTTGGGACCACCCTCAAAGGAGTGACCACGCGCCTGCACGTGCCCCTAGAAGAGACTGCATGTGGGTGTCACGCGCCACTGTGCAGTCATCTTCAAGCTACCGCGAATCGGCCGGTCCGGTTCTCTGGTTTTCCTAGACTGGCGTGACTGGTCTGGCTTGTTTTCTCCCTCAATTCTCGTCCGTTTGCCTCCAATCCAATCCCTAAATTCCTATTTTTCTTGTTTTCTATCAATCTCAATCAATAAAACAATCTAAAAACACCTAAATCCTATGGTTTAATTTTGAACCTCACGGTTCATTTTCTCTCAAATTTACTCACGGCTTCATAGCCGTCGAACACCCCCCAAAATCATCCTAATAGCTTCCTAATAACCCCCTAAGCTCATCCTAATCATCTAATAGCAACCATAATGTCCAAATCAAAAAATTGGAGAAAAATGGGTTTATCGGGCTTACCGTGCACTCCTTCTCCACCGTCCACGGCGACGCCGTTCCTGGCTGGCCACCAGCGTCCACCGGTCCTCCCTCACTCTCTGGTCTCTCAGATATGATCATTGGGTTGAGGGGTTGGATTTAGGGTGAGAGTTTGATCGGGTTTGGTTTAGGAAAAAAGAAGAAAATGATTGATGAAGAGGAAATGGAAGATGCATGAATGAAAAGTGATGTCCAGTGGATGAGTGACACTTGTCACTTATCCATTGGGCCACTGACAAATCCCTGGGCCCCACCTAATTCCACTTGCCTGAAAAACGCGCTATTATGAATAGTACTTCTCAATTATGTGAACCGTAACTTCCCCATCGAACGTCCGAATTCGACGTGTCGCCTGTCTACGGATTCGTATCGTCCCGATCTACGTAACGGTCTTCGGCCCTCAGCCATCGGACCTCTCGGTCAAAAAGTCAATTTTTGGCCAAAATTACTCAAATGCCCTCGAACTTCCGAACGTCATAACTTCTTCCTCGGACGTCGGAATCGAGCGTGCCACCTGTCTATGAACTCGTGACGTCACGAACTACGTCATGGTCATCGGCCAAAGTCCATTTGACTTCCTGAACAAAAAGTCAGCGATTTGCCAATTCTAGGGGCAAAATCGTCGTTTTGCCCGAAAGTCCGCTAATCCTCCTTTAATCTCTGATTAGCCTCGCTAATCCGTAGTTAATCCCTAATTAATTCCGTTAATTTAGGGCGGGTCGTCACAATCTTCCCTCCTTAAAGAATTTTGTCCTCGAAATTCAAATTGACCCGATTCCACAACCAAATTGTGGAATCCAACCTTATTCCTCGAAACGGATCGTTGCACCCAAATGAGAATACTCGTGTAGCAGTACACGTCCAACACACATACTGTACTCATCGTTAACATCCTCGGTACATACCGTCATTAGAGCCTCCGAAGCTCCAATTCATTTCCGAGAACCACACGTCCGCTCGCACGTCTCACTCGAGACAAAACGTCGACACTCGTCGATCACGCCTGTCACTCACTTTCACAGGTCAGCAATACCAAACTGACACTTAAACAGCTTTTTAAATCTAACATTCTGTCACTGTCCATCCTACAGTCGTAAGGGTGAAATACCTACTCCAACTAAGGCTATCGCTGGCAAGCTAACATCCTGCTCAGCATCCGATCAGGCAGCATCCTACAGATCCTGCCATCACAATGGCACAAACCCCATCTCGTAGGTCATCCTCAGACCTATGTCCATACTGGCTCTAAATACTCGTACGAGTCAACTCTCTTAATTTCCTATACCCAAACTGACTCTTCTGAGAGTCCCAACAATTCAATCCGATCTGAACGCATCAGATACCTATCCATCCGTAACTATCACAGGTCACAACCATCGTGACCAGCCGATAACTCCCGGCTCAACTGCGCTTCGCTGCTCTACTCTGATCTCGACTCGTTCTCGAGTCCTCGTATCGTATCTCGCATCACTCAGCGATACCACTTGTCATCTAGACTTACCTCGAGTCTCCAAACTCACTATCGGATTAAATTTGATCGTCACTCATGTCCATCTAGGACTCCATCCAAACTACAGCGTACATGTACTCTCGAGCACTTTCAACCCGACATACCGATTGACCGTAGTCAATCCCATCGTCTAAAGCGCACAACACACCGGTGCACCCACATCACCTCAACATCGGGGTGTCACCCGACCTACTCAAGGACTGCACTCTGGCAACGTCCAACCACAAACTATTGTCTGCACCAAGCGAACGTCAATCAAATTGACCCACAGCCTAGTTGTTCGGTTCTTACACCCTCTTGAACTTCTAGCTGTCATACCTTCCTCGTCGTCCCACCTAGGGATGAATCCAAGATGGTGACATCAGGGTTCATCCGATGTCATCCTCCGGCCTCCAGCACCATCTGCTACAACGTCACACTCAGTGACCTCGGAATACTCATCACCAATACGGAATCAAGCACTCTTCTCATCGTCTCAATCATAACTTCTCTTGATTCCGAAGTTCCAATCACGTAGGAACCATGTTTCTTATCCAATCACGAAGCTCACTTCACACCCGAACTTACTAACGTTCTATAGGCAAACCAGTGCCATGTCCTCACTCAGGAGGTATGGTTAACCGTAGTCAACCAAAACTAATCCATAATGGACTCTCAAGTCCTCAACTCAACCGGACACCATCCATGCGTCCGTAACTCACGTTTCACTTACATACTTCTGAGTACACCCTCGCGACTCAATCTCGTAGCACTCGGGGAACTAGTCTCCATTACTGGGGAAACTGATCTCCAACACAGGGGAAAATTGGTCTCCATCACTGAGGAAACTGGTCTCCATCACTGGGAAACTGGTCTCCATCACTGAGGAGACGGATCTCCATCACTGGGGAAATTGGTCTCCATACCAAGTACTCCTGTACTTCGCACTGAGCCACTCGGGATCCTCTCTATCCCACTCACAACTACCACCTTCACAAGGGCGTGGCAAGTGTGCCAACACCCAAGGTCAACATCTCAATCTGCGATCGAACTCAACCGTCACCGAGTCGAATCCAGAATCACTGCTCGTACTATGTGTCACTCGCACACCTCGTATCCTCGTCACGACTGACGAATCCTATCGTCACAATCGTCACGGCAACCTGAATCTATCCAACTCGATAAGACTCAATCATGTCCGTCGATAGCAACGTCTGCCACCACCTCGTGCAGACTAATCCCACAAATACCCTGCTACCGAGACTCCCAAAACCATGCGGTAGTCTCACCGCTGGTACTAACCTCTAAACGCACAACATCCACCGATCGGTCCACCTCAGGATCCGATCACAAGTACCACACTCCTGGTAACTTGTCCAATCAATCAATAACTAGGTTATCACAAACCCGGCTGCCCGCTGCAGCCCTACCATCTAGACCGATCCCTCGATCTCGACTCCGAAGAGTCGCCATACTCTGATACTGGTACCAAACCAGCCAATAACTACACTCTGAGGATCTCTTCCTCTCGTAACTCTACGGCTCTCAGCCGCTGGCCTCCACAAGAAATTGGCCATACTTCGTGTCTAACACTGCACAAACGCTACGTGCGCAATCACATCCTATCGCGTCACACCACAACTACTCCGGGTATTTCCTACCAGTCGACGTCCCCCATGGATTCGACACCCTGAAACAAGGCCTCTTATGCCAATTAGGGTCAAATGTTCTTATTCCCAACCATCGTGACTGTAGTTGTACAGGGTCATCGTAAACCGGTCGACCCTGACCTCTGACCACCACTGGTATTACTCCGGACAACCTCTATCCGACACGACCTTACTGTCGAGCGGTCACGACTCTCAAGTCGTCATACTATGTCTACGGATCCACTGGGTCCTATTCCCAATAACACTACGGCTCTAAGCCGTTATTTTCCACATGAATACTGATCCTCCTCGGGACCCACTTCCTCGAAACACGTGGCATGCACGACATGGAATGCCAATCGAAACTCAAACGAACGTATCACGTGACAAACCTTAAATAACTGAGGGTCGATTCCACCGAAACCTCGTACTAATGCCCTAACTACCAGGTTGATGACGGGCTATTACGACTTCAGAGACATCACATCTTCGACCCGCGCGCACTCCACGAGCAAAACATGCTCTGATATCAACTTGTCAGGTCCGGTCCCAAATCCCCCAGGATTAACGTGGAACCCGCCTGATCTCGTCTGATACCACGTGTCAGACCAGGAAAAATTCCGTCTCTAGCCCTCGACGGGGCTAGCAGAGTGCATCAGGATCGTAGTAGGAGGGGAGTGATGTCTCGTCTCCGCTACAACCCGCATCCGCGATCAACCTGAAGGGCATTAAAACATTAAAACTGTGAGTGGACAATTTAAACTTTTCATTTAAAAACACTTTCGCTTAAAGACATCTATGCCCTCCATAAAAACATATGCATGCATTCAAAAACATTTATCAAATCATTCATCAAACATATCAAAACCTTTCAAGGGTTCATGCCCGGTTCCCATAAACCGTCATGACCCATAAATTCATTTGGGTCCTCGACCCGAAATCATAACTCAAACCCGTAGCTCAAATCACTAGGGACTCAGCCCAAATCACGTCACGTGGGTCTCAGCCCAAAATCATTTTCAAAATATCACAAACGGGGTCTCCGCCCCAAATCACTTACAAAAATTCAAATACGGGGGTCTTTGCCCCAAATCACTCTCTGATCATAAAACATAGGGTCTCCGCCCTCAAATCTCTTTTCCATAAAACCTCATACGTATCAACATACGTATAACCCATCTGCGGCACTTCCGAGAAGATGCCAACTCGGGGCACACAGCCCCTAGGGAACACATCCCCGATATAGTCATGATGTCAATCTATACTAGTGTGCACACTACTTGGGGTCTCACTCCGAGTCTTCTCCCAGAAATCTCCATCTGAGAGGCTCAATCACTGGATCTAGTCCGAGCTCTCTCTGTGGATCTAGTCCACATATCCCTTCGGAATCTGGTCCGGGACCACATCATAAGTAACCTCCACTCTTGGAACGGGAACCTTATGGGGATACCCACTCTGGTCTGTGGCTCGTGGCTCTCCAGGTCGATGCTAGAGGTGACCATATAAATCATGGAGGGTTCAATCACATTTTCAAATACTCTTTTCTTTCTTTCCCAAATTACTTTTCAATTGGGTCTCAAACCCGATTCATTTCAATAGGATTCCTCGAATCCGATTCAAATCCATTTCACAGGCCTCTGCCTAAATCGACAGTTCAACTGGGTCTCAAGCCCGAATACTCAATTCATAACCCGAACTGGGACTCAAGCCCGATTTAAGAATCAACTGGGCCCTAAGCCCGTTATCTCAACTAAATGGGTCTCAGGCCCGATATTATAAATCAACGGGTCATCAAGCCCGATAGTACCACTAACTGGGCCTCAAACCCCAATCGTAAATTAACTGGACCCTCGGTCCGATCGTATCGCTCAAAAGGACCCTAGGTCCGATTTCTCATTAATTCAAATGGACTCCAAGTCCGAGACTTTGTAAATCAAATGGGTCTCGTGCCCGATTTCATATTTCCAAATCCAAAATCTTTTCATTAAATCATCATTGAAAACGCAGTACGCAAAGGTACGACATAAAACCAAAAACCTCAAAAAACGTGCAAATATGTCGATCCTAAGCTACCACAATCAAATGCACTCATGGCATCACAAAAATTATATTAAAACACTTATAAAACATTTATGCATGCATCATGTTCGAAAGAAGGGTCCACTCACAGACCGTCCGAAGCCGGGCCTCGATACGCGTGCCATAATCGTCTCCTGGGTAAAACATTGCCTCCGGGATTCCCGATCCTGTCCAAATTAATTTAGAGGGTTACTAATTATTTATATAACCCCTCACTAGAGCCCCGTAATTTTCTGGAATTTCTAACTATTTTTAAACTCGAACCTAAACCTTCGGACGTCCCGAACTATATCGAAACGATGTCCGATTGACACGAAACCAGTTCCAAAATGTTCGTTACATCGAATAGATGATTTCACATGTTGGGACCACCCTCAAAGGAGTGACCACGTGCCTGCATGCGCCCCTAGAAGAGACTGCGCGTGGGCCACACGAGCCACTGTGTAGTCATCTTCAAGCTGCCGCGAATCGGCCGGTCCGGTTCTCTGGTTTTCCTAGACCGGCGTGACCGGTCCGGATTGTTTTCTCCCTCAATTCTCATCCATTTGCCTCCAATCCCATCCCTAAATTCATATTTTCTTGTTTTCTATCAATCTCAATCAATAAAACAATCTAAAAACACCTAAATCCTATGGTTTAATTTTGAACCTCACGGTTCATTTTCTCTCAAATTCACTCACGGCTTCACAGCCGTCCAACAACACCCAAAATCATCCTAATAGCTTCCTAATAACCCCCTAAGCTCATCCTAATCATCTAATAGCAACCATAATGTCCAAATCGAAAAATTGGAGAAAAATGGGTTTATCGGGCTTACCGTGCACTCCTCCTCCGTCGTCCACGGCGGCGCCATTCCTGGACGGCCACCAGCGTCCACCGGTCCTCCCTCACTCTCTGGTCTCTCAGATATGATCATTGGGTTGAGGGGTTGGATTTGGGGTGAGAGTTTGATCGGGTTTGGTTTAGGAAAAAAGAAGAAAATGATCGATGAAGAGGAAATGGAAGATGCATTAATGAAAAGTGATGTCTAGTGGATGAGTGACACTTGTCACTCATCCATTGGGCCACTGAAAAATCCCTGGGCCCCGTCTAATTTCACTTGCCTCGAAAAACGCGCTATTATGAATAGTACTTCTCAATTCCGTGAACCGTAACTTCCCCGTCGAACGTCCGAATTCGACGTGTCGCTTGTCTGCGGATTCGTATCGTCCCGATCTACATAACGGTATTCGGCCCTCGGCCATCCGACCTCTCGGTCAAAACGTCAATTTTTGGCCCAAATTACCAAAATGCCCTCGAACTTCCGAACGTCATAACTTCTTCCTCAGAGGTCGGAATCGAGTTTGCCACATGTCTATGAACTCGTGACGTCACGAACTACGTCACGGTCATCGGTCAAAGTCCATTTGACCGCCTGAACGAAAAGTCAACGATTTGCCAATTCTAGGGGTAAAATCGTCATTTTGCCCGAACGTCCGCTAATCCTCTTCTAAGCTCTGATTAGCCTCGCTAATACGTAATTAATCCTTAATTAATCCCGTTAATTTGGGACGGGTCGTCACAATATTCTGTCAGGACCCGACCCTCCTCTGTCAAGTCCCGACTCATCTAGCACGATATTGTCCTCTTTTTTCCACAGCAATACTCAACGGCAAGCCTGCGCCGCCCTTAAGGTTTTGTTTTTGGGGGCTCACGGTGCAACTTCCCAGGGGGTCACCCATCATGGAATTGCACTAGTTTCAACTCGCTTAACTTTGGGGTTCCAATCCCCCCCAAAGCCACTGAGCTCCCAAAAGGCCTCATGCTAGATAGGTGTGTGCCTACACCTTTAAGGCACACCACCATTCCCTTCCTAGACCATTCCCCCCTTGCAAGAATGTGAGATTGTTCCCCGTTCCCTCCATGACACGGGTCTTACAATCCACCCCCCTTAAGGCCCAGCTTCCTCGCTGGCACACTTCCCGGTTGGGGTCTGGCTCTGATATCATTCTGTCAGGACCCGACCCTCCTCTGTTAGGTCCCGACTCATCTAGCACGATATTTTCCTCTTTGGACCACATCAACACTCAACGGCAAGCCTGAGCCCTCAAGGTTTTGTTTTCGGGAGCTCACGGTGCAACTTCCTAGGGGGTCACCCATCATGGAATTGCACCAGCCTCAACTCGCTTAACTTTGGGGTTCCAATCCCCCCAAAAGCCACTGAGCTTCCAAAAGGCCTCATGCTAGATAGGTGTGTGCCTACACCTTTAAGGCACACCACCATTCCCTTCCCAGACCATTCCCCCCTCGCAGGAATGTGAGATTGTTCACCGTTCCCTCCAGGACACGGGTCTTACAGTGATTTTGTTTCTTGACCCACATGGATCTTCCATGTAATACATTCTTAAAATCAATTTCATTTTTTTCTTATTTCTTTTCTTCTAAGATTGTATCACACACATCTGTATATGTTTCATTTCTTTGAATCCTTGAGCATTTTAAGATCTCATGAGATGTATTCACGTAGATAAGATTGTTATCTAACATTCCATGGCCTCGAGAAAAGAGATCTACTCCGTGGATCCAAAGACTGGTCCACCTCGAGTTGGGACCCTTCCCTTTTATTTAGAACATGGTTTCTCTTGTAAAAGCTTTTAGGTTTTGCATCACGACCTTGTGGGCAGTAACTTTGGTTGGACGACGTTTCATTTTTTCAACCCACCTTATGCTTGCCAAGTTAGGATCGTAAAAACTAACCTTAGGTAATGTTGAGTTAGCCATGAATGTCTTTGTGTTCGCTTAGACGACTTCCCAAAGGCCCCCCATCGAAAGTAGATTTTTTTGGGATTCCATAGGGCAATCTACTGGTGGAGAGTGGATGAGACACACATACTTTTGTGAATCCAATCTCATCCCAATAACACGTTGTAGCTAACTGTGCTATTGATCACAAAGAAAGCAAATATTAACTTCTTGGAACCGACTGTGATTTATAAGGGTAAAACTCCTAGTAATGGTCCTGGTAAAGTTGGACATTATAAATGTTGTCGGAAAATAATCTTAGACAATCCTACCCATCATTTCCAGCATTCTAGATGGCAAGAAATTAATGGAAGCTCCCTCATCGATCATGACCTTATTGATCGGGATACCTTCTAAGTAGATAATGATGAAGATGGGGCGCAGGTGATCTATTATTTCCTTGGTAGGATTTGAGAAAACCATCATCTCCATTGACGAATTAGGTTCCAAAATGAAACCTTATCTCTTCCCGTGGTTGATCCGGAACACGATCACTACTCGAGACAATTCGTAGGCAATCACGTTGCCTTTCATTTGGTTTACATTGTGGTAAATAGCCACCAAATACTCTAACAACACTACTACTATGTTTACCTCCTAGTGAACCTTTGATTGCCCCTTATTGGGAAATCCTTCCGCCTCCATGATTTCCAAAAAGTCTTTCTCAAACTCTTTAAACTCTTCTTCAGTCATGCTATGACTGGTACTTTGTTGGGTATCTTAGTCGGAATTATTTTCCGTTGTTGGGATGTAAAGATTTTTGGACTGGCCATTTGACAGTTTCTCTTCAATAGAGCCATCAAATCTGATCTTTCTTCTAGCTCTTATAGGAGACTCAAATGTAGAGCTTGGGAATGATACATTTCTTTGTAGGTTGGCTCCATCCTTTCTCTTTCTCCAATTTTACCCAGTAGAACACATCAACTCCCTCTTGTTCACTGGTAAAGTTACTCCCAAGCTCATCTGAGTCAACTTATAGGTTCTAATTTGTCTCTAGATCCTGCGCTTGGTAGTCCTTCCTAGTTTCTTTCTAGGCTTTCCATTCTTACCAAGCATGTACAATTTCTCCTTTTGGATGATGGCTTTCCCTAGTCGGGATGTTGATGATCCCATAGAAGTAGCCTTTCGGCCATCGGTATTTCGCTGGTTGGTTAGAGATTTTTAGCTGACTGGCCGTTTATTTTTTTTGGTATCCCATAGTCTCTGGAAGATAGAACTTCCGGGGAGCTTTCCTTTCGGACTATGATGTATGGAGCTAGTTCTAGGATAGTTGAGAAGGTCCTCATCTCGTTCTTCCCTCAATCTCTTTAGAAAGTCTATCTTACTGTCTGGGTTAAGGATTTCAAACACACACTTTGTTCTGCACTTTTTGCATATGACCAAATCCCCAACTATTATAGCTAGTGATCATCTAGGCTTCTAAGTTTCCTTGGGAGCCTTTGGCTTACCTTTATTGGTCACATTGCCTTTTTCAGGTTGTGACCATCGTAGGTCGACCATTTTCAAGAAAAAGGCATAAGGAACTGATTAGTGTCCACTTTCATTGGCATTTTTGGTATTAGGGCCATGGAAATATGCCCCTGGTTGATCAAGCTTTGGATTGTGTCCCTGAATTAGACACAATTTGCAGTGGAGTGATGTGGTGATACATGCCACTTGCAAAATTGCTTTCCCTGATTTCCTCTGGTATAGGTATCTTTTGTTTGGGATCAGGCTTAATCACTTTTGCTTTGACCAGTTCATCGTATATCTCTCAAACCTTGGTCAAGTCGAAAAGATACAATGTGTTTATTCGGGACCTTATTGGAAAAGTTTCCCTCAGTTGGATTAGTAGGTTTCTAATCCCACACAGGTTTGATCAATGATCTAATGAACACAAGCCCTTTGCCTAAAGTCTTGATCTCAGCTATAACCCCATCTAGTTCCTACCCCTCTCAATTTTTCGAGGGTTCCTCCTTGACATCTTTGTGGTCTAACCGATCAATATGTATCTTGTAACGACCCGTCCCAGAATTCAGGATTAGATTTGTAACAAATCATGATTAACGGGTTTAATCGGTGATTAGTTGGGTGAAATCGGACGAACGGTGCAAAATGACCGTTTTGCCCCTGGTCGTGGGTAAAACGTTGACTTTTAGTTCGGACTGTCAAACAGACTTTGACCGATGACCGTGACGTAGTCTGGGACGTCACGAGTTCATAGACAGGTGGCACGTTCGATTCCGACATTCGTGGTGAAAGTTATGACGTTCGGAAGTTCAGGTTCATTTCCGTAATTTGGACGAAGTATGGGAAAATGTTGACTTTTTGATCGGGAGGTCCGATGGCCAAGGGCCAAGGACCGTTAGGAAGGTCTCGAAGCCCTGAGTACAACGACAGGCGGCACGCGTCAAACGGACATCGGGTGACCAAGTTACGGGTCACGGAAGTTGGAGGGCATTTTGGTAATTATTGCCCTGAGGGCATTTTGGTAATTCTGCACGATGGTTACTGTTCACCACCATGAAACAGAGTCTGCACGTCCATGCCGTGGTGCTTCGAGCAATCCCATTGTTTAATCCTGATAGTGGCTGGCCAGAGTGAATTGTTTAAGTGTTTTAAGGACGTTGGGAACATGGCTACACGGCCTGGACAGAAGCAGAGCACGGGCAAGAGTTTAAAATTGGTTGGTTTTTGTTTGCGGGAAGCAATTCTCAGTGAGTCTGAGAGTGTTCCCCACGAGTGTTGGCCGCTTCGATCGATTATCTGAGTACTGGAGGATGGGAGGTTCATTTCGAACCAAAGTGAGGGCTGAGAGTTGAGAGAAAACGGGGGTTCTGGGAAAATCAGTTTTGGGGGGAAATTCAATTTCTCAATTAGGAGTCGAGTTGAACGAAACAGAGAATTGTTTTAATCCTCTGGGATCATTTGCAAACTAACCACATCAATTTCGGGGGAAATCTAGCACAGACGGGCCATGAACGGGAGCCCCTGGTTTCAGAGATTTTCGAGCTTGAGGTCGACAACCTCCAGTTAATTTTCCCTCAAATTGACGGTGCTAAAGTGTTCGTTTAGGTCTCTGGAAACTACTGTCTAAGTTAATTTTGGAATGGGGTCGAGTTGGGTGAGTTTCGTACTTCGACCCGTTTGGATATTCGAGTTCGAGTTGATCGATTTGGGGCTGTGTTGACTTGAATGAGGGACACAGACCTTTAATTAAGTATGTTGCGAGTCCATCTGATTGATCTATTGAAGAAATTAGTTAGTTTATCGCAGGGATTGAACCGGGTCACACACGCGGGTCGACGGCCCGTTTACCAGGGAAATGGGTGAAGAAGACGTACTGTAGCGGGAACTGTAGCAGGCGCGTGGGCTCACGCGCAGCCACTCACGGCGGCGCGTGAGGACGTGTGGACCCGAATTTCAAGGTGAGTTCAACACGACTTTTGTCCTATACAATGTAACGAACATTTTAGTATTCGTTTCGAATTTATCGGACACCGTTTCGATGTTATTCCGAGGGTCCGAAGATGTATGTTACGTTTGTAATTAACGATTAATTCCCGGAAAATTATGGGAAATTAGTATGTTGTTATCTAAGCCCTTAGTGACACTAAAGTATGTTTTCGGACAGGATTTGGAATTTCTGGAAAATATCGGAAATTACGGGCATGCGTGCGGCGCGAAACCGAACCTTAAGAATGGTGTGTGAGTGGACGTTGCTTTCAAATTTAATGCATGCATAAATTATTTCTATGATTTTATGATTATGATTATAAGTTGTGATTGATTTTGATTTCCGTATTTATACGTATTTTTACTTTACATGTGAAATTACACGTATTTCGAGACTATGGTCACTCGTGTGCTTAATGATGGTTTAATGAAAGAAGTTATATGAAATGGGTGTAAAATGAGTTAAGAAGGTTGTTTATGATTTGCGAGTGTGACTTACGATTTTGACACGTTTTTCAAGAACGTTCCGGATTTGCACGTTTTACGAGATTTCGAGTTATTGTGATTTGATCACTGTTGATGTTTGAATCGGGGAAATTAAAATGAGACTTGTGATTTTGAGGATTTTAAAAATGGGTTTTGAGTATGTTTTGCTTGGATCGTGATTTTGGTGATAATGGTTGTGGTTTTGATGTGTTGAAAATGAGATTTGAGAAAGAAGTAATTTCTAAGAATTAAAATGGGTTTGAAAAAGGTGATTTCGGGCTTGATGCTCGGGGCACAAAAGTAACTTTGATTTACGAGATTTCAGTTTTCGGAAATTTAAAGTGGATTCTTGGTTTGGGTTCGGGATAATGCTTCCGGATGTCGGCTTACGGAATCATTATTACGAATTCGAATTCGGGAATGAAAAAGGATTTAATAAAGTGATTTGGTATAATTGTACGTGCCCCGTGTGTGATGGTGATTTGAATATGTTTTGTGAAGTATGATTGGGAATTCGAATGTGGAAACTCGGACCATGAGTCCTGTTGTGGAAAATGTGATTTTGGGATGGATCCCACGTTGTCGTGTTCGACAAATGTTTTGGAGTTTAAAGACCCGTTGAAAATTGTTTTGGGGTTTAAAGACCCGTTGAAAACTGTTTTGGGGTTTAAAGACCCGTTGAAAATTGTTTTGGGGTTTAAAGACCCGTTGAAAACTGCTTTGGGGTTTAAAGACCCGTCGAAAACTGTTTTGGGTTTAAAGACCCGGGTGCTATTGCTGGAGCACGTTTTGAGTTTAAAGACTCGGTTAATTGATGACGGGGGAGGGCCCTTAATGAGTTTAAAGACTCGTGAGTTTAAAGACTCGGTTACTGTGATACCCCCGAGGCCTATTGATTATGTTCTGAGTTTAAAGACTCGTTGATATCCCGGGAAGGCCTGTTTATGCGCATGGTTTTGAGTTTAAAGACTCGGGCGCACTTGATATCCAGCAAAATGATTGACTTGTGATTTATTGATGATTTCTGATGTTTCAGTTGAGTTGGGCAGTGGCCCGGTATTTGGTTGTTGGTTTTGGATCATGTTGTGCATTTGGTTTTGATTCGTGGTTCTGGGCTGCGGCCCGGAGATTATGATTGCGGGCTAAGACCCGATGGTTGAGAAAGGAAAAATTATTTTGAGGTTCATACGAGTTTTTCCTTATGTTGAAATTTGATACACAGTTTTTCTTATGTGGAAAATCTTAACCGATTGCGAAATGATTTTGTATGCATGCATTCGTTTTTACGCGGAGGGTAAAAACGTTTGTCGTAACTGTTTTGCTAAACTGATTTATTTTTGTCCACTCACACCTTTTGGTTTTTATTGACCCTCCAGGTCGTGGCGCGTTGTTCGAGGCTATACGAGGGGCGGAGGCATGAGTAAGTACGTGTGGCTATCCCTGGTTTGGCAAGTACTGAGGGTAACTTGGGATTTTCAATCATCTTGCCAGAAGGGAGCAGGACCGGGCACGGTTATCGATGCCCCTTTCGGGGGCGGTCCTGTCATATCTTGTTTTTATAGAAATGGGATACTTTAAAGTTATACGTTTACTGTTCTTCTTCTTCTAGTAGTTTCTCAAATTTTGACATGGATACCACTATCTTCTGCAAGTCTGAGAAAGTGGTGTCGTCAAATTTCTTACTCAATGTGAATATTTGTGTTCTCTGCGCAATGGCCACAATTTTTCTGTTTTTAATGGGGAACCTACAATTTTTCTTCAACCTTTTAAACTTGACAATGAAACTCTCAGTAGTCTCATGCTCTCCTTGTTTGATGGTATTCAGGTCACTAATCGTGACTTCAAGTTCAACCCGGTAAAACTCTTCATGGAACTTGGCCTCTATTTGCCCCCAAGTATTTATGGAGGCTTCTAGCAGCAAAGTGTACCAAGAAAAAACATCCCCAGCTAGAGAGCTTGTAATGACCCGAACCAAGAATAATAATATTTTAATGTAAAAAGACTATTTTGCCCCTGAAGGGGGGGAACGTTGACTTTTGACCCGGGAAATAATTTGGACTTTGACCCGGGAAATAATTTGGACTTTGACCAATGACTATGACGTAGATCGGGACGTCACGAATCCGTAGACAGGTGGCACACCGAAATCGGAGTTCGTATGAAGAAGTTATGGTCACGGACGTATTTTAGCAGAAATTACGAACCGAGCACAAACGATTAAAATAATAATTTATTTGGGAATCTGTGCAAACCCTAATTCCATATCAATCCAGCGGATGAGTGACAAGTGTCACTCATCCAAAGGTGCACTATTCCAATAAAGCAACCCTATAGCCTATTGGTTCATTTTATACTAATTAACTTGCCATCATTGAATCCTAGCCATTGGATTTTTGCTCAAAGCCATCCCAGCCCTCCATTCCATCTGCTTTTCCTTCTCATGCACGATCATCTCCCTTCTCTCACACAAACACTTAGCCATATTTCCTAAACCGTGCAACCATTTTCCCTTCGATTTTCTCTCAACCCAAACGCACTAAACGGCAACCCTCACACCACCAGGCGACCACCCTCAGCACCACCATCATCCCCTGAACCCCACCTTGCACCACCATCAACCACCATCCATCCCCCTGCCCTGAACAAACTCGTGCAAACACAGACCCGAAACACAAAGGAATCGGGTCCAGGAAGCAAAACCCGACATTCTCACCATCTCGACTCGAGTGGAGCTCCAGTCGACACTTTGAGAACCCCAGGAACACGACTGAACGGACGACGAAGGCCACGGCGGCGACACGGTGGCGGTAAGGCCCAAAACCCGAGAGACCCGTTTGTTTTCCCTGTTTCGAACCAACCTGTTTTAACGTTTAGAGTTCAATTTTTTAGTTAGGAACGTACGCTAGGGTCTGAGACGAACGCATAGGAACCGTCTTGGATGACTGAGACGACGTGGATAGCCGGAGACGATGACCGGACTTTGGCCGTGAAGTTCATCGAAGCTTTGGTAAGTTTCTTCTAGTTTTCTTCTAGTTTTAAGGCTACAGAGCCATAGAACAGACCTAGACGACTCTATAGGAATGAACCTCGTCGAAAATGGTGGCCGGAAACGGACTGTGGAATTGGGTCAAGCCGTGGGTCAACGGCGACCCGGTTCCAGTAAATGGGTTGACCCGGTACTGTAGCAGTGATGATGTCATCATGATGACGTCATCCTATCAGAGATTGTAAGATCAGGGGCTAACCAGAGTGTGCCACGTGTCACCTGACAAGTGTCAGTGATGACATCATGCTGACGTCAGTATGACGTTACTACTGACGTCAGCAGCACTGTAGCAGCGTTGACCCATGTGTTGACCTGGCGCGTGGGGGCGCGTGTGAGCAGTATTTTTGGTGGGACCGGTACCATTTTCAAGGTTTCGACGATACGGATCCAATGGTGGTAGTTTCGTGTCAATCGGAGATCGTTAGGTTAGTCAAAATGGGGTTTGAAGCCTCGGGAATAGTGCCTGGGATGCGTATTTGAGGCGGATCTGTTCTAGGGTCTTGGTATTGGAGTTATAGGGTCCTTAAGTAACTTTCAGGTATGTTAATACAGGTTTTAGAGATCGTTGAGCAACAAGGACTGAGTGTGAGTGGGCTGTTTGATTTATAAAAGGCTTGCATGCATAAACTGTTTTACTATTTCCACTTATGATTTCGATGAGTCTTATATGAACTGTTTATATCTGTTATTACAATGTTTTGGGCATGATACCCGTCTAGATTATATGTGGATTTTGTTCTGGGATGTCCTGGGGGACATAGTGTAAACTAAACTGTTATTGTACTGTACTTTCCTACCTGTCTATCTTGTCTCCTCCAGGGAGGGTCGTTGGCCCGGGTGGACCCTGGAGTAGTCACGGGGCCCTGACTGAGTGGAGTTGACCCTAGTTGGGATGCTTACTCTCAGGAAGGCATGTTCGTATACCTCGGGTAGTGACCGGGATACCGGGCACTGATGTACCTAGAGAGTCTTGGGTGTGAGACCCTGAGTGGCAACGCGTAGCCTTAGAACCGTGACATCATTTGGGTTAGGTTTTACAGTCCACTGATATGTTAGTTTCTCCTTTCGATTATTATTATTATGATTCTGTGGTTACGATTTCATTATAATACTATGTTTTCACTACATGCATGATTTGGAAAACAGTGGGGTAAAACCTTATGATTTACTTTATTATAAAATTGATTTATAAACTGTTATTTTTGGCCCACTCACTCTTTACTTGTTTTACTGACCCCTCCAGACCGTGATACGAAAATAGAGGACCCGGAGGAGGAGGAGGAAGAGGCTTAGTTTGTTAGCTGTGCACCTGTACACCCCCTTGTGGGTAGGTTGAGCACCAAAATAATGTACTCTGATTATTGTGCTCACGTTTTGTTATTTTACTATCCCTTGTCTGACAGCTATCGCTCTGAACAATGTTGTTGCATGTTATTTATCTATTTGAATATTTAGTTTTAATTAAGGGTAATTTTGGTATGTTTGGAGTCGTTGTCAGACGGGAGCGGGGCACGTCCCTGGGTGGTCCCAGTGGGATTGGGACGGGTCTTGTCAGAGCTACTGAGTAGTTGTATATTGAGATAAGAATTATCTTCAAAAGCTACACATTAGGTCAAGAATCTCCTTATATGTTTTAGGGACAACGTACTACCATCTCGACTAAAGAGTAAAAAAGCTGGTGGTTTGAAGTTCCTGAGAAAATTATTATCCTAGTCCATGTATGTGGGGTAAGGCTTCATGTATGTTGGGACATTAGCTCTCCTAGGAGGCACTAGTTATCCCTGAATCATATGCCTTATCTCGGCCATTTTAGTCATGATGTCCCGGTTTTTAACTACGCGGGGTGACCTTTGATTAGACCTGAATTCCTCTCCAGACCATGTGTCGTTAGATCTTCTCCAATTCTCAAAGTCATCCCTAAAGCCAGTTGGGACACTTCTGGCCATTTTAACTTTCGACTCTTCCCGGGAGGGTGATCGATATTTGGCCTCGATTCCGTTATCCTTTGTCGGTTGTTGGGTCCTGCTCATTTCCGAGACTTCGAAAGCTGAAACACTTGAGAACAAAGGCCCCGTGACCACATGTTCTAGAGTAGATCCGTAGTCTGTTTCCATTTCTTTAGGCTTACCATCTCTGTAGGTGGGGTGTCGGTATCTTTTGACTCCACTTTCCTTTGCTTGGAGAGCTTCTGAACTTATTCGTTTAGAGCCTTAGCTGATTAAAAATGGGAGCTAGGGCGTTCTTGATGAATTTCATCAATTCTTCCTTAGCTAATTCATGACTGGCGATATCTTTGAAATTTCCATCACGAGTAGTTTCCATATTGGCTTCCATTAGTGATGGCCTAGGAATTTCTTGTTGTGGAGTCGAACTCACAAATCTCCATTTAGCATCACGTCTTCGTTATGTATATCGGAATAGAGAACATGGACTGCAAAAGAGTCCCATTAGGCGTGCCATATTATGTTCGCACCAAAAATGTTGTCATAGTGGAATCCAGGATTGGCTTTCAGTGACTCACTTTTGATGGAGTGGATACACAAGTGTTTGGTGAGGGGGCTCTCTTCGTTGTTGTCTGATGCAATGGTATGCGGTGTAAATGACTAGGGCAAGTAGGGTGAAGGCTAAAAACCTTGGGCCATGGTGTCGCAGTCTTGCCCTTGATGGGTTGGTCCAGCTGACTTGGTCTTCTAGTTACCTTCAAAGTAGGCATGCCACTTGTAGAAGTTTCTAGTAGATAGGATTAGAAATGGTTTCTGAATTGCGGCCCATAAACCATCGTCCGAGTCAAGTGAAAATGGATAAAAGGGGCATCATGTTTGCGCTGTTCTTTTCTATGCCTCCTTCGAGGACTTTAAATATTTTCTTTTGCGCCTAGTCTAAGTGCAATGTCAGCTTGTTCATATTAGTAGCGTGCAATTCAGAGTTAGAGGGAGAAGTTAGATAGATCAACATCTTCAAGCTAGACTGTTCGAATATTGAACCAAAATACGAATATGGTTCTACAAGTTATGCAACCATAGAACACATTGGCTGATGTATTCCAGTTACCAAAGTCAGACTTCAAGAAACCGAGTGTAGAGAGAGAGAGAAAGGAAGTGCAAAACATAGAAAGTAAAGATGATTAAGTAGTAGCGTGATGAATGAAATTATAAGTGCGGGAAGTAAACTATCTCTAGACTAAGCCATGGGTTGGCATTCTTGGTTGAGAGACCATCAACTAGATGAACATCTGTTGGAAATCATACCAAATGTGTTGTCATAGTAGTAAAAAGACATGATAATGTCGGGGAGTGTGGTTTTAAGGGTCTCAAAGACGGGTTTGATGCATTCAAAATGAGGAGGGTGTTAGGTGGCCTTTAAAACGTGATGCGGAAACAAGTCGAGATGAAGTATGGTGATCGGGAAGTCTTGGGATGCAATTCAGTTTTGAAGGAAAGCTTAGTGTTCTCGAGATAAGAACTTAGAAGGATTGAGAGGAGAATTGAATATTGATCATAGATCGAAGAGACTGATTTTGCCAAGAATGCGAGTTTTTTAGTAACAAATAAGTTTTTGAGGGTTTGCAGTTGTTGAAATTGATTGAATTTGATCAATTTGTTTATTTGATTAAGTTGTTGGTTAACTTTTGAGAAGAGGGTTTCTTCTCCTTTTATAGAAAGTATGGGAGTGCGGATGGTTGACAGATGCATCCACGCGTGCATATCCTTCACGACGACTTGGTCTCACGTCCCCCTGTCCCTTTTGACTGTTGTTTCGTGTCAGTGTGATTGTGTAAATCACGCTTGCGCTTTCTAATGATCCAGTTGTTGGATATGAGCCGAGTTTGGGACTAAAGTCGGATTAGGTGTCAGGATTCGACTTTAGCACGATATTGTCCGCTTTGGGCCTCTTCGCCCTCACGGTTTTTTTTTTTCGGGAGCTCACGGTGCAACTTCCCAGGGGGTCACCCATCATGGAATTGCACCAACCTCAACTCGCTTAACTTTGGAGTTCCAACCGAACCCAAAGTCACTGAACTCCCAAAAGTCCTCGTGCTAGATAGGTGTGTGCTTACACCTTTAAGGCACACCATCATTCCCCACCCAGACCATTCCCCCTCGCAGTAATGTGAGATCGTTCACCGTTCCCTCCAGGACACGGATCTTACAATCCACCCCTCTTATGGCTCAGTGTACTCGCTGGCACACTTCCCAGTCGGGGTTTGGCTTTGATACCATTCTGGCAGGACCCGACCCTCCTCGGTCAGAACCCGACTCTAGCACGATATTGTCCGCTTTGGGCCTCCTCACCCTCACGGTTTTGTTTTTGGGAGCTCACGGTGCAACTTCTCATGAGGTCACCCATCATGGAATTGCACTAGCCTCAACTCGCTTAATTTTGGAGTTTCAATCGAACCCAAAGTCACTGAGCTCCCAAAAGGCCTCGTGTTAGATAGGTGTGTGCCTACACCTTTAAGACACACCACCATTCCCCTCCCAGACCATTCCCTCTCGCAGTAGGAATGTGGGATTGTTCACCGTTTCCTCCAGAACACAGATCTTATATTAGGTTTTAATTTCTTAAAAACCTTCTCCATGCCCGTAATAATTTTTTTCGGATGTAAATATAAATATCTACTTTAAATTTTATACCAAATCAACTGTTTACTTCTTTCATCAAACTATATAGAGGACTGATAAAGAGGCATGACCGAATTCTTGAAGGAAAAGAGAGCTAGTCATATTCTTTTATTTCGATGTATTGACGATTACTGCTATATGACGGAGTTGCGTATTCAAGATCGATATATCAGCCTACCCTTTTAACAAAGATTTTAGGTTGGAATATAATATATGCAGGGTTTTAGACTAATATATTTTTTTAATATTTAAAATGTATTAGTTTAGGTGAAAAAGAATTTGGATTGAAGGATAAAATATTCAAATCGTGGAAAAGTGACTGTGATTAATGCAAGAAACACAGAAAACTAAGCTGGATACTGAACTCTTTTCAAGTGAAAAGAAAGTGGAATGAAAATAAGCGCAAAATGACGTTTTTAGGAGTTAACAGGGGCGTTTGGTATTATTTTTCAAAACAATTTTCAAAATATTAATTTGTAAAATAAAATTTTTCATTTTTAATATTTGAGAATGTATTTGGTAGATTATTCTTAATATAATTTTGTAAGAATTAAAAAATAAAAATTTGTTTGGTACAAATATATAAAAAAAATTAAAAAGTAAATACGCATTAGATAATGACTTCGAATAATCATAATTTTTGAGATGACGATGGTGAGAATGGTAATAGTAGAGATGGTGATAGAGTGATTGGGTGGAGGTAGAGAGTGTGGTGATGGTGGTGAGGGTGGCGGCAACATTGGTAGTTGTGGGGTGGAGATGGCAGAAACCGTGGTGGTTATGGGGTGTTAGTCCTCATGGGGATGGCAATGGCAGTGGTAAGTGGCCATGAAGACGGTGATGGATGGTGATGATGGTACGTGGCTGCGATTGTGATGATGGTGGTAGAGGTGGCAGTGGCAATGGTGGTTGTGGTAGCGACAGTGTTGGCAGTACTAATGAGGTGGTGGAGGTGGTGGCGGCATTGATAGGGTAGTGGTGGCGGCATTGATAGGGTAGTGGTGATAACAATAGTGGATGTAGTGGTGATAATGGCGGTAGTGGTGGCGGTGGAGGCTGGTAGTAGCGGCAGTGTTGGTGGTAGTGATGAGGTGGTGGTGACGGTGGCAGAGGAGGTAAAGTGGTGGTGACAACAATGATGAAGGTGGTGGTGACAGTGGTGGCGGTGGTGCTGATGACATCTATGGTAATATTGTGGCAACGTTTTATTTAATATTATATGTATTTCATTTCTTTGTTTTTTTTTTTTTGAATTGTATTATATTGTGGTAACGTTTTACTTAATATTATATGTATTATATATTGTGGTAAGGTTTTACTTAATATAGCACTAACTACCATCAGGTATAAATAATATTGTGGTAACGTTTTATATGTATTACATTTTATAAAATGTAAGTAAATTACTGTATTTTATACTTTTAGTTTTTTAATTCATTTTTCAAATATGAATCACCAAGCACATTTTGTATTTGTGCCATAAATGTAACTCCCTTTTCTCTATCAATCATTTAGATAAAAATCATTTTACATTTGTGTTTATATCTAAACGTAAAAATTGTTTTGTAAAACGATGCCAAACTGACTCAACCGAGACTCAATGCAACAATTCCACTTGTCCGTGAGTGATGAGTTTGTCGGTGATAACGCGTCTAAATCGCGACTCGTAAGCCAGTGCTAACCAGCGGTTGATCTGACAGTGTGCATGAGCCACGAGCAAGAATCCCCAGATGTCCAAAGAAAGGCCAACACGTAGACGTGTAATAACACTAACTGCACCAGGATCCTCACACCAGTACCACCATGTTGACTTCCATGTCTCACAAAATCCCAATAAATTATTTTCCAAAGTCTTTATTTTCTTGGCCGAAATCCATGACGTTTCCCAAGTCTCCCACGGTCGACCAAGTCAATGCTGCCATACATATAGTATTATACTTGCTGGCATGGAGATGTAAGAAAAAGAAAAAAAGGCACGTGCAAATAGCAAACAAGTGGTTGGATCCAAAATTCCTCCTTATATTATTTATACTTGATGCCTTTCCTGTCTCTTATAATTCAAAGCATCCAAACCCCATTTTGCTTCAATGTTTGGAGTGAGAGAGAGGGAAGAGGGTTGGTGGATCGACATGTTGTATGATCAACCAAAGGAATTCTCTACGTTCATATTCTCTCAATTATCAGGAATTTGTAACAAGGGAAAACAACAAATGGACATGTGTCACTTTCCTATAGGTTATCATATAGGCTCAATAGATCATGAGCTTATCAGCTCATGATCAAGAGGGATTGAGGTAAGGTGGAAGGCAACCAACTTGGATCTAATGATATTTCTATATTCAATATTTTTAAGAGGAATAAGAATATAATACAAAATTGAGTTTATTTGTAAGTATTGAATTCCGCACAGATATACTTTCATTGTGAAGAAATTGAGACCACCATACCTTACCTACAAATGAAGAGAAACACCTTCAATAGGAGAATTGTTTTTGTCTTAGTCACGGTTCAATATTAAATAGGTCCTAACTAATTAAATATTAGTTTTTCATTCAACATGCACCATTAACTATTTTTGTTATCTCAAAATACACCAGAAACTCGATTTTGATTCATGATGCCCTTTGAAGCCGCATTTCCATCTCAAGGTGCTCCTTCAAACTCGATTTTGACTCAGTATGCTCTCTGAAACTCCATTTTCATCTCAAGGTGCCCCATTTTCCGTCAAATCTGTTAATTTTCCATCAATTTCTACAAAATTTGAAACATCTCAAATTTAGAAAACCACATCAAACAATTTCCCAATTACAAAATAAAAATAAATTAAATACCTAAAAACGATCTCAAGATCTGCACGGGAAGAGAAGATTCACTCATCATCAACTACAACAAAAAATCTGCAGATTCAAAAGTAAATAAATAAGCTGAATAATAATAATAATAATAATAATAATAATAATAATAAATGGAGAAAAATAATATCAAAACAGAGATGAAAGTTAAAAAAAAATTGATGAAAAATTAACAGATTTAAAGAAAAAGGGGGCACCATAAGACGAAAATGAGATTTCAAAGGACAACATTGGTCAAAATCGAGTTCGAGGAGCACCTTGAGACGGAAATAGAGTTTCATGAGGCATCAACAGTCAAAAATCAAATTTAAGGTGCATTTTGAAATAAAAGTAGGAGTTTAAAGTGCACCTAAATAAAAACCTTAAATATTTGTGCTAGAAATTCCTTGAATTGGTTTATCATTTCTATAAAGTATATATTATTTATAATTTAGAGTACATTTATGATATCCAATTGGATTGAAATACCAAATATCATAATAGTTGTAGAAATTTAATCACTTCTTTTGATATTCTATACCAAAAAAAATTCCATAAGTCTAAATAGAAGAATTTATCATAGGTATTGATTGTTTACGATGGTGATGGTGCAAATACATTCCATACTTTTATCCTGGTCCAAACTGAATAAACTTATTCAATGATCACTCCTAACCTCTTTTGGTCCCAAACCTTTGCGGTTCTCCAAACCGTAGTGCCATTGGCGGGCTAATTATTAAAATTACTTTGTCCAAATAAGACTATGACATCATGGTAAAATGTGAACATGACGGAAATTTTCTCATGTCAAACTATCATTCTAAACACAAAATTCAAAAATCCATAATATCAATCATTCAGATCGATAGTTCGGCAAACATTGCCGGGCAATAAAACATATAAACTGGAGACATTACCAAATGTGTGCTCCATGGACCAATCACAAATTTCAAGTAACATTTATTTCCAGAATCTTGAAGAATTCCTAAATTCAAAAGAGATACAAGGGCCTGACAAAAACCAAAATTTAACTACTACACACCTGCAAGAGCATGTCAGCTTGTAAATTCTTTGTTTTTTTAAGCATAGATAGGGACAATGTTTCTGCTGAAAACTGTAACTAGATATTTAAACGCGGTAAAAAGTGAAAGAAAGATAAATTGCTGGTGGTAAGAGATTACTTTCACCCTAATTGCCCAGCAGCTTCCCCATTGAAGCAGGCAGAGACCTCCATCATTTTTGAAGAACCTAATAATAAACACCGTTCGTGACAAAACCCACCAATCAATAAGACAACAGATTGTACAAATTAACATGTCAGGTACTGTAACTCACCAAATTGGCAATGCTACCAAGCATTTTTTACCAATTGAAATGTAATGTGACATATCACATCATAACCCCAACCTTTCGGGCTAGCTATTGCATAAAATGAGCAGATGCATTTCAGAATCTTGCCGGCTTCTGCAAAACAATTCAATTTACACGGATCAACATATAACATATATTAATTGAAGACCACAAACTAGCATCTAATAACAATATTTTGAAAAATAAAAATTCCACATTTAAGTTGCAATGTCAGTTCTATTCATGCAATATTTTCAATCAGTGATTCTAGGCTGTACAATCCAAACTGTGCATTACTAGTGACCTCAATCCTGGAAACATCTTCAGGTCTCACCATGAAGTTATGACAGCATCAACTCCATCATTTGTTGATCAACTCCATCACTTGTCTGGTTTTGTGATATGCTTATACCCTCCGACATACACTTATTCAACCAAAAATTGGTGGAATTTTTGTACAATGGGTACAAACCAAAAATATCAACTTCTCCTTTCACGTTCTTTATATTCAACCAACAAAAGGAGAAATATAATGCAAGGGATTTAATACCGATAGAGGCGTAAGCCTTTGGGACCTTTGAGTTTTAAAATTAAACTAGAACAATCATGCAAGTGATGCATGTGCACTTTGATCGGGTATAAATACCTAAATGCCTATTTGGTAGATAACTGAATGCCTAAATGCCTCAGGCAGTTAGATATACTATCCATCTTGCCTTAAGGCTGGCATTACCTCACTGATGTAATAAAATCAAATGCTAGAATACATCATCGGTCCGCTAATTCCCACAGCCTTCATTATAAGAATATGCAGGGAAACACAGAGTACAAGAACGACGGAAACAGTTCTCATTATGAAAAGCAGCATGCCTAGTACTGAACTTATATGACCGAAATTAGATTAGAAAAGTCGAATAATTAAAAGACAAGAAAAAGGAGAAGCTAAAGCATACATTTTGCTTAAGATCCTTAAGGATATGAACTTGCTTGAGTAGCCAAATCATTGCGGCCGATACAGACCAAGTAATGGTTTTTCTCTCTCTTGAACTCTCTTCCTTGCAGCCTCCCTTGCTTTGAGTGCTGCTGCTTCTTCTGCGGATATAGCCCTTGGCTTCTTCTCCTCTTGCCTCTTTCTCTTTCCAACAGTAACTGACGAACGAGCCCCTTTAACAGACCTCATAGGGTTTAAAGAAGATGAAACAACTGGTCCAGGTGGAGGCCGATTTTGAGCTTTATCAGAACCGTTGTTTTCTGAAGCTGGTCCAGCCCCTGAAGTGGATCCTGGATTTTTCAAAATGGTTTCTTTATATCCAGCATTTGAACGAAACTGCGGGTTTGCATATGCCTCTTCCTGGGTCACCCACTTTCCTGTTGTGTTTCCTCATGTAAATATATCAACAAGAATATATGCTCTGAGAGGCTTTTTGAGCCAACAAAACAAATATAATATAATATAAGTGTAATGAGTAATTACCTATAGAATCCGAATAGTAGAAGCCCGAATTTGCATCATAGTAAAAGCCATTACTATGATTGTAGTAATACCCAGATGTGCTGTTATACTGCCATTCTGTCACCAATCAAGCATTCAAGCGGAATCAATTCTACAAGTAATGGAGTTCAATATACTTATTGGTAAAGAAACAAGATAAACTCATCAATAACCCTAAATGCATACTTCAAATTAAAGGGTCCATCTAATAACTGACAAATACCCTTTTTGAAACACCCTAAAGGCATGCTTCTTCGGACTTTAATTTTTGGAAGAATCCATTATTCTTACCAACTTTCGAAGAATCCATAACTCTTACCAACTTTCGATCAACTACCAAACCAGACAAGTGTGGCCCGAGATGACATCTATAAAAAGCACTTCACATAACATACCTAGTTCATTCTAGCCAATTTTCAGAACTTATTAGCATAATATCTTCCTGTCCTACTCAAAATTCCCAAGTTACAGTGAAATTTGGGTTCCACTCATTAGAAAAAGAAAAGATAATTGTACTAGTTTTCTAATGAACCATGTCTTCCTTTGTTTTTTTTCTCCCTCCATTATAGCAAATTTCTTGGTAAAATGCCTTCTGAGATGATCATATTACGCTTATATCTTCTGTATGGAAAATCCAGCAGGATTTCCCAAGCTCAGCTTGTTGAGGAATTAAGATTCTAAATGTACCTTGATTCTTTCTTTGTCTCAACATAAAAAAACTGATTAGTTGAGCTGTAAACAAGGACTTCATCTATTCAACAGCCCTATAATCACCTAAAGGGTGGTTTTCGACTATAAACCATACAGTTAGGGTGAATAAACTAAGCGGTGGACTCCATAACTGAGCAAGAAAGGTGCATCAGAGTGTCAAAAGCATTCGAGGATGGGTTCTCCAAAGTAAGTAGAAACAAAACAATTTTCTGTGATGTGCTTGACTTATGCTTGATGTGTATTTAGGCTTTATCTCAAATATTTGCATAAATAGTGCAGCTCTAACATTGTAATATCCAGGTATACAAGTTTACGTACTTACTCTCTTGATCATCATCATCAACATCGAATGCACGTGCTTCCCTAGCCTCCTTTAAGTTTGCCACATCCTTTTGATAGCTGCGGTTCGCTTTCTGTAAAGAAGTACCACAAATTGCTCAGGTCAGTGAATCAAAAGAGAGAAGACTTTGTCTTTAAATAAAGCAACAATATATATAAGATCGATATTAAATTGTAATCCTTAATAAGATAGAAAGTGAAATTTTTGTGGTCAATTTGTCTACAACTCTGGCTGCCCTTTCGAATAGGAGTAAACTCAAATGTGGTATCAAAGGGAAGAATCACATCAAAGAATTACTATAATAAACTGAACCTTCATCTTATGAACAGAATGTACGAATATACATTAACTATATACAACTTTGAAATGAATTTTGGATACCCACTGCTTCTATTTGCACAAGGGCACGTTCTGCTTCCTTTTCTGCCTTATCCTTTGCAGCTTTATCTTTTCGCATATCAGCAAGCTTTTTAGCAACAGCATCCTTGTGACGTTGACCGAGCTCATGATTTCTAATGCTAGAAGGATTGTTAGATATGTAGATTTTGCAGAAATCACACCATTTGTTGCCCTGGCTAACCCAATACTGCAAATGGAAAATGAAGAAATGACAATTACTAATTAGCATAACATTAAGGACATGACTTGAAGTTAGCAGACAGAAAAATCACTGAAACAAGTATTGAAGATTGAAGATAAGCCTACTTTCAGAAGAAGAAAGTCGAAAAGCTACTCTAAGCTAATCAAACGACTTTACGAAGCTTTAGCAAGTACTATTTAAATTATTTGTAGTACTGAAACAGAGCCAAAATCATATTCTTCATTTACTGGTGCGATTGGGGTTTGCTTATTATACATGATTATTGGTCTTCAATGTATTGATCCACTGATACATATAATGCAATCAAACCTCAAAATTAAAAACAAAAGAAAAAAAAAATTATCAAGAAAAGCCCTTGTTTTTGCAAGTAATTATCAAAATTTGATCAAATTAAAGCTAGTGAAGGAGGACGATACCTCAGTCATGGCGGCGGATTAGAGGTTCTGAAGGGTAATTTCGAGCCAACCCGGCAACCCCAAAATCTGACCGTTAGGGCAAAGATCGGAGCTTTTTCCAGGAATGAAAATTAAAATTTTCAAAGGAAACTCTGCGCCCAAAATCAAAACAAATCAAAATCAAATAACAATCTCTCCCTGGCGGAGCGAATACAAAAAATCGGTTTGCCGGGTTTTGAAACGATAGTTGGGGTCGGTCGTGGTCTACCAGGCTAAGTGGGCTACCTATGAGCTGCAGCCCAGTCCACGAATAAACAAATACAAACAAATATATTTTTTCTTTTTACTAGAGCGTGGGGAGGTATACACAGCGGTGTAAAACTCGTCTTCTTTAAAGGTTTGAAAGACGAGTGAAAATTCTACTTCTTTTATATAAGAATACTACTTCTTTTAATGGGAGTCAAAATTCTATAATTTATTTTTGAAATTGACCTTTTCTTTAATTTTTATCAAACTTTCGATTTTTGTAACTCAATTGAATGGCACTGGTCGATCCATACAGGAACAAAAAGGGTCAATTTTAATATCCTAAAATTCTTTCTTTGAGGAAATAGGTTGATTCATGTTCACTGACTAACGTTGCCCTTTTTTGTGTGTGTGAAGATATATCGATATAAAAGAAGTTGATCGTGGTGTACCAGGCTAAGTGGGCTACCTATGAGCTGCAATCCAGTCCAGGAACAAACAAATACAAACACAAAATTTATTTTATCAAAATTTATTTGACCTTGCCTTTCATTTTTATCAAATTTTCGATATTTTTTACTCAATTGAGTGACATGAATGACACTAGTCGATCCATACAAGGGCACAGGGGGTCACTTTTAATATCCTAAAATTCCTTCTTTGGGGACATAGGTTGACCCTGGTCACAACCTAACCTTGCCTCTTTTTTTAATGAAGGTAAGTATACATATTGATATAAAAGTCGAAACTCTAGACCTCTTGCAACATATTTAGTGGAAGCCATGTTGAAACTCAGCCCCAATCAAGTGAAAATAAGGGTTTGAAAGGGTTAACAATCTGATTGTCTAAGATTATTATTTTTTATTATAATACGAGTAAAAATTCTATAATTTATTTTAGAATATGACATTGTCTTTTATTTTTATCAAATTTTTGATATTTTTTACTTAATTGAGTGACACTGGTCGATCCATACAGGGGCATGGAGGGTCACTTCTAATATCCTAAAATTCCTTCTTTGGGGACATAGGTTGACCCTGGTCACAACCTAATCTTGCCTCTTTTTTTAATGAAGGGAAGTATACATATTGATATAAAAGTCGAAACTCTAGACCTCTTGCAACATATTTAGTGGAAGCCATGTTGAAACTCAGCCCCAATCAAGTGAAAATAAGGGTTTGAAAGGGTTAACGATCTGATTGTATAAGATTACTACTTTTTATTATAATACGAGTGAAAATTCTATAATTTATTTTAGAATATGACATTGTCTTTTATTTTTATTAAATTTTCGATATTTTTTACTTAATTAAGTGACACTGGTCGATCCATAGGGCATGGAGGGTCACTTCTAATATCCTAAAATCCCTTCATTGAGGTAATCGGTTGGCTCATGTTCACAGCCTAACCTTGCCTTTTTTTTAGTGAAGACATGAACAAAAGAAAATAAAACAGCGAATATGTAACGATCCGTCCCAAATTCCTAGATTAGATTAGTGACTAATCACGATTAATGAGATTAATCGGTCATTAGTAGAGCGAAATCGGACGAACGGTGCGAAATGACCGTTTTGCCCCTAATGGTGGCAAAACGTTGACTTTTCAATCGGGCGGTCAAATGGACTTTGACCGATGACCGTGACGTAGTTCGTGACGTCACGAGTTCATAGACAGGTGGCACATTCAATTCCGACGTTCGTGGAGGAAGTTATGACGTTCGGAAGTTTAGGGGCATTTTGGTAATTTTGGTTAAATGGGGGTCAAATGTTGACTTTTTGACCGGGAGGTCCGATGGCCGAGGTCCGAAGACCGTTACGTAGATAAGGACGATACGAATCCATAGGCAGGTGGCACGCTGAAATCAGACTTCGAACGGGAGAGTTATAGGTCACGGAAGTTCGATTTCACTATGCACGAACTTCGAGACGGGGACGATTTGGCGAAATCTGATTTGGGCAGATATTTTGGTGGGTCCCATGGATGAGTGACAAGTGTCACTCATCCTATTGGCTAAATCCCCCAAAATGTGGATCTATATAATAAAATAATATTATTTAATTAAATTTTTAACCAAACCCACCCACCATTCAATCTTGGCCATCCATTTCAACTCATATTTAAATCCACACCCTCCATCCCATCTCCCTTCTCTCATCAGCCATCACTCTTCTCTGTTCTTCCTAAAGCCGAAACCCATAACCCCATTTTCTTCATTTTCTTCTTCTTCCTTCAAAAACCCAAAACCGCACCACCATACCTCCCCACCATGAACCCATATGCGGTGTGTGACCATGAGAGAGTAATGAAGGACTGTGAGACGGAGGACGGCGGAGGACGCGGCGGTTCACGGCGGGAGGGGCTCGAACCCGTGAGGTGAAAATATTTCAAATTTTGAAAATTTGATTTTAATGGTTTTTACTTGATTCCATTAATTGGGTAAGGTTTCTAGGGATCCTAGGAGATGAATGGGATTGGTTTCGAGGCGTTGGACGACCTGGAACAGCCGTGAACGGCGGGAGAAGTCACGGCCGCCATGACCGAATTGAAGGTACGGGTTTTCGATGTTTTTCTTCCATTTTAAGGTCATAGGATTGTAGGTTAGATTGAGACGAAGAGAATGGGACAAACGGGAATGGTTTTGGTGGCCGGACGGCGGAGAACCGGCCGGGTCAAGCCGCGGGTCACGGCGACCCGGTTACTGGTATTCGGGTCGACCCGCGGGAGGACAGAGATGACAGGTGACGTCATCATGTCAGGGATGACGTCAGCATTGTCAGATCTGACAATGTCAGCTGACATGTCAGAAAATGGGCCAATAGGAGTGCGACACGTGTCACATGTCAGTGCACAGTCAGCACTGACATGTCAGTGACGTGGCCCAATCAGGGGCTGACACGTGGCACAGACGTGGACCAGTGCCGTGATGACACGTGGCACATGTCAGACTGCCACGTGGCACTGACAACACAGTGACGTGGACCAATGGGAGCATGACACGTGGTACCTGTCAGAGTCTGACATGTCAGACCTGACAGCTGACAGATGACGTCAGCAGGTACTGTAGCTGGCGCGTGAAGCCCACGCGCAGCCACTTCAGGCGGCGCGTGAGGGCGCGTGGCAGGGAATTTGGGAAAGTGTTCAACACGGGAAATCTTCTATTCGATGTAACGAACATTTTGGGACTGGTTTCGTGTCGATCGGACACCGTCTCGATATGTTTCGGGGCATCGGAAGGTTTAGGTTCGGGATTAAAAATAGTTAAAAATATCAGAAAATTACGGGGCTTTGGTAGGAGGTTAATCAAGTAGTTAGTAACCTTCTATTACGATTTGGACAGGTTTGGGAGTTCCGGTGACGGTGATCGGCTCGGGGAGCCGTATGGCACGCAAATCGAGGCGGCAGCTCGGACGGTCTGTGAGTGGACCTTGTTTTCTAAATTGGTGCATGCATAAATGTTTATTATATGTTTTATTACTTGTTTGATGATGCCATGGGTGCATTTGTGTGTGGTTACGTATAAGCACGTATTTCGAGGTTTAAGCCTTATACGGTGCTTATACGGGTCTGTATTTCTTTATTGGCTTTAATGAAATGGTTTTGGATTTCCAAAAGGATAAACTCGGGTATAAGACCCATTTGGTTTTGTCTCGGGCATATGACCTCAGATTCCGGGCACGGTGCCCAGCTGATGTCATATGTTCGGGCACGAGACCCAGTCACTTTACGGTTTGATTTCAGGTCAAGGAACCTTAAATGGATTCCCAGGTTCATGACGGTTTATGGGAACCGACATGAACCCTTGTTATGGTATCGTGGTTCATGACGGTTTATGGGAACCGGCATGAACCCTTGTTGGTTATTACGGTACATGACGGTTTATGGGAACCGGCATGTTACCTCGGTTATGTTATTACGGTACATGACGGTTTATGGGAACCGGCATGTTACCTGATTATGGATATTATGGATCATGACGGTTCAGGGGAACCGGTCATGAATGTTTATGTTATGTATATATATGTTCATCTACCTTCCTTTACTTCTATTATCTCCTCCGGGGAGGGTCGTTGGCCTGGGTGGACCCCGGAGTAGTCACGGAGCACAACTGAGTGGAGTCACCCCCCAGTTGGGTTCCTTACTCTCAGGAAGGCTATGGTTACTAATACCTCGGGTAGGGTCAGTGGTCTGCGGACATTGACCTTGACTTTGAGATGACTCGGATTGAGACCCGGGTAGCACGCGCGTAGCTTTGGATACCGTGACAGGAATGGTTGTGTGACTTATATGTGTATATGATATATGATATGTGGTGTGCACAGGTGTGCACAGGATTTGAGCAGTGGCTCGTGTACTTGGTTTCTTTATGGTTTGGGGCCGAGTCCCTTATGGATTTGGGCAGTGGCCCGTATGGTCGTTTTCATTGTGGTCCTTTCGACCTTGGTTTACATCTGCTTTGGGCTTAGTCCCACATATGGTTTGTTTTGGATAAATGTTTTTCGAATGCATGCATGCTTTTTAGTGGATGGTACAAATGTCTTATGAAATGTTTTTATAAACTTTTGTTTTGTCCACTCACAGTTTTTAATGTTTTGACTGCCCTTCAGGTTGACATCGGATGTGGACTGTAGCAGAGACCGAGATATCACATGCCTCCACCGGATCCTGGCGTACTCTGATAGCCCGGGAGGGCAAAAGTTGGAAATATCCCTTGTCTGACACTTCGTGTCAGACGGGAGCAGGGTCATCCCGCACTAATCCCGGGGGGATTGGGATGGGTCCTGTCAGAATAACTAATGCTCCTAGAAGAGCTGACCCCTAATTGATAATTTAGCAGCAGTGACTCAATTAACAGGACCGGTCCCGATCGATCCTGCTCTCAGCTGACAATTTTTATCAGGCAAGAAATATTACCAATTTTACCCACTCTCATATTTTATTTCATTAATCAAAATAAATCCGTGATTGCGGAATTTCTGCACACGTCCAACCCACTATCCTACACGGAGATTACTAAATTTGATTCTATTTGGGTTATTTATTTCATTAATAAAAATTATCATCATTTAATAATTACTTTGTTCATTGCCCATTTCACTCAGCATCAATATCGTTATATTAATGCTAACAATATTCCCCATCTCACCCTAAGTATTAAAATTGATTAATGGCCAAGTAACACGATAACCAAAATCAATTAAGTTTCCCAATACTCATCCCAAAATATCTTTATCATAGTATCACCAAAGGTTTTAGGGACTTTTATAATCATAATATCAACATGGTATATATGACTACCATATAAATATAACTTCAAGTTCGTTAACATCGTTCTTGTCATCTTAGCACTAATAGATACCCCAGAGCTCCACCTTCAAGAACTCTCCCACTCCCAAGCTGATTGCAACTCAAGAAATCCTGAATGACGCCATCTACAACAATGTGGCCATTAGGACCAAGCCGGGAACATCCGAGTTGACTTTTCACACCCCAACCCCTAGTTTCTTCTAAGCTAACATCACATCATATTGTAGAGAGGGAGTGGTTCAAATCAAATTGGTTATGTTCCATTCCACATCAGCCGTCACAATCAACTGTTTAGGATTACTGGGCCTCTGAAGGTTCTCCTAAAAAAATACCTGTATTTCTCCAATTCAAAAGGAACTAACAAATATAGGAAAAAAAGGGTACCCCCTCCCTCTGTCCTCCCAGGGAATACCAACAATCATCATATCCTTACAGTTCAAGTTATGATTGATCCACTTCACAGGCTCAATATTCCACGCCTTGCTAAAGGTGGTAGACCTTATTGAGAACTCCCAAACATGATGGGTAAGTGGACATCGTCGGAGAAGGTACTTAGTGTTATCAATCTCCTGACCACAGCCCTTACACAACGGGTTGCTAGCCAAAGCACGAGTAGCCCTTTGAGAGTTTGTCAGTAACCAATCCTGACAAGCAAGCCAAAAGAAAATTTTCATCTCTTAAGGGCACCGAGCTTGCTAAATCGACTCCCAAGGAAAATGAGGGCAATCGTCCTCCTCCATGATCACGTTGTAAGCACTCTTAACCGAGAAGTCACCATTACAAGTGAAGGCCTAAATATTATGATCACACTCACTATTCGGCAGGTTAACATGGATCTTAATGAACATATTAGAATGGCCTCCATAGGGAGGTCTTCCATGAACATCTCCATGTTCGAATTGCCTCATTGACATAGTCTGTAACCTTAAGGTCTAATTTATATGGCTACAACGGCAGCACATCGTCCATTAAGGTATCATGCTTGCTCTACCACGCAGACCATAAGAGAGTATCTCTGCCATTCCCAATTCTAATTTGGCATCTCTCCTAGAGCACCCACACTACGGACCAAATGGCCTTCCACGTTGGGGAGGCTGACGCTTCTTTTGTACAGTGGCATCTACGATTAAATGCGCGTCCCCTTCAAGATACTTAGCCACCAAAGTTTGCCCCATAAGCTATCTAGGTTCCTGATCAGCTGTCAACCAACTTTGGCCAATAAAGCTTGATTCATGGCCCTAGTGCACTTGAGGCCCAACCCTCCCTTAACTTTGGATTTAGTAACCTTCTCCCAATCGATCAGATGCACTTTCCTACCACCCTCTACACATCCCCATAAGAAATTATGGTTCAAACGATTGAGCCCCTTGTAGACCCTTGTCGGGGGCTTCATAGTTTGCATAGTATAAGTTAGGATGGCACTAGTCACTAATTGAATCAGGGTAGACATCTAGCTAGATTTAACAATTTACACTTCCAGGAGTCCAATTTCTGCTGAACTCTATCATCCCTCCCTAATACATCTCTTGTGTAACTCGCTTGTGGATTGAGGGGACACCTAGATACCACCCAAGGTCACTCGTTAAAGGGGAGCCACAAAAAGTACTTATCCTTATCGCTTTCATCCACCACATTGAGAGAGAGAGCAATATAATTGCAATTTTTCAAAGTTGATAGCTTTCAGATAGACTTGGAAAAATCGATCAAGGCACTATTTGATAACCCTAGCCTACCGAGTACTTGCTTTAGCAAACAATAACTGATCATTCGTAAAGCATAAGTGGGCGATCTTAGGCCCATTGAGAGAGGCGCAAACAGCCTTCCAATTCTTCTAGTTAACAACATTAGAAATCAAGTAGGACAATTTTTCCAAACAGAGAACAAATAAGTATGGGGATTAAAGGCCGCCCTATCACAGGCCCCAACCGGGCGCAACAATTCAGTTGACTCCCCATTTACGAGCACCTGAGAAGAGACCATAGTGACACACTGTATGATTAACACTACTCAATTTTCCACGAGTCCCACTTCATGCACACATACTCCCATAACTCTCAATTCACCCTATTATATGACTTCGGTAGACCAATCTTCCAAGCAATATACCCTTTCCGCCTTTTAGTCTTATACTTATGAAGGAGCTCCTAGGCCATTATAATATTGTCAGTTATCTGCCTACCAGGAATGAAACTCGCCTTATTGGGACTAATAATATTTTTATGAATAGTTCTCAGCCTCCCCATAATAATCTTCATCACCACCTTATAGATAATATTACAAAGACTAATAGTGTAACGACTGGAGAATTCGGGAAAAGTAAAATTTGGAAAATTAAATGAAAACAACCCGAGAAGGAAACTGTGAAGTTTTTATTTCAGGTTCTCAGTTTTGGGTCCAGAACTTGGGAAATAGAAAATCGCGGTGTTCCTGCAGATCATACGATCATCCAAAGGTAAGAGGGGAGGATTTTGGTCGCAGGAACGAGGTGGAAATGGACTTTGGACCCATGGCTGGAGTTCATGGATTTGGACCTTATCATCGAGGTGAGTTTTTGTAGTTTAGTTATCATAGATCTTTTCCTAAAGTCTAATAGAAGAATTTGGACGTTTGAAACTCAAGAAAATGATGATTAATAGATGAATTCGAATCGGGTCATAGGCGCTGGGTCCGGGCAAGCCAGTTTGCAGAGAAAGGGGTCGAGTATGGGTGGAAGATAGTGAAAAGAGGCTGGCGCGTGGGGACGCATTCTGCCATATCTCAGTTTTTGACCAACATGAAACTTCACGATCTTGATGTTACGAGTCTAATGGTATAGTTTTCGAGAAGATCAAACATCGTCTCGGGGTAGTTTTGACGGTCCAAAGGTTTATACATTATTTTAAATTCATTTACAATCCCAAAAACTTAAGAGATTAAAATATAAGTTATTTGGGATGATTATTGATCTTAAAAGTGATTTTTGACAGGCGAAAAAATCCCAAAAATTACGGAAGAACGTGCTAGATGGAATTTGACTATGTGGACGGTGTGTGAGTGGACTTTCCCTTCCTTTAAACTATTGTGTATGCATAATTGATAGGACTCATCCTTAAGTTTACTTTGAAAACCGAGCTGGTCCTGTTCCCGTCTCGTAGTTCTTGTCAGACAAGAGATTTTCTATTGTTATTTGATAAGCCTTGAATTAAGCATAATTTTATACCCTTGATGAGTATCTTTTAATGTTTAAATACCAAATAATATGAGAAAATAATCTATTTTTGTGAGAAATGTGCAAAATTGGATTAATAATAGAATTACGAGAATTTAGGCTAAAGAATCACCTCAATCAGAGTTATATTTAAGAAGTTATGATTGAATGAAAGGAAGCCACCAAAAACCACTCAGGAATTCGGTAGGGGGCTA
Source organism: Prinsepia uniflora (assembly GCA_032719365.1). NCBI lineage: Eukaryota > Viridiplantae > Streptophyta > Magnoliopsida > Rosales > Rosaceae > Prinsepia > Prinsepia uniflora. The sequence continues at coordinate 7,004,381 of CM064875.1, forward strand.
CCAAACCCATTTAACCAGCCCAAGACCCATTTCGGTGCACGCCTTTTGAACTGGTTGTCATGCTTTCGGCCCGCGTGTACCGAAGACAGTTGCTCCTCCCTCGGCGCGCGCCTTGATAGAACTCGTCCCAACTAGACTTTGATAATCGTGTCTGGTCCTAGTCCCATCTGACAAGTCAACTGAAATTCCGAAAACACTCTCAGCACCTGTCAGACAAGGGATGACTGTTCGAATTTTCGGGGCGTCACACGCCTCCTGGAATTCCTAAAGCCAGTTCGGAGCATGTCCACTGAACTCCCCTCCAGCCTCCTTGCGCTTTGACCACGCCCATTGACTCCGAATTTCAGCCCAAATTTTGGCCCCCTTCCACCAAATCGTCTTATGTTCAATTTTTAGCACCTAATTTCTTATTTCTTGTGGAAAATTGTCCAATTCAAGTTTGGATTTGTTATCTATGAAACCTTTTTTTTAATTAGGATTTTTATTACCTTTTTCCTTTAGGACTTTAATTTAATTAGTTTAATAATTTTCCTTTTAGGATTTAAATTGTAAACTCCTATTTATTTGAGGATTAATTTTCTCCTATAAATAAAGAGGTTTAGGTTATTTGTAAAGAGTCGCCCATTATTTGTATCAAAGCTTTACTTAAACCAATTTCCCTTTTCAATAAATTCAAGATTTCTTGTGCAAAACTAATTACACCATATATCACCTTCTACAACCTTCATCCGTGGCATAGATGAGTGTCTCCAAGTGTCTCACCAAAGAGTACACAATCACTTCGTATCCATAGGGTGTCCCGAAGAGAAAAAGTGTAACACGGTCTTTTTACCTTATAGTTAGTTATGTTTTGTGCTTGAATATCTTGGTTTATGGACTGATTTCTAATATTATTTTTGGAATTATGCTTTGTATTAATTTCAATAATATTCCATGTGTTCTAATATTTTAGTTTTTGTTATGCTTGTATGTTGGTACTTAATGCTTGACTAGATAGAGGAGTGTCTCCAAGTTTTGATAATTGAAAGTGCGGCGCGCGTGTCTCCCTGCACGTACTTAAGAATATGCAATCATCTCGTAGAACTAAGGTTATAGAATTTTGTTGGTTTGAAGATGATATAAATCATGAATGAGTTAGGTATAAGAATGAGTTGATCACGCGTAAATAGTAGATTAGATTATTTTAGGTTTAGTTTAATTACTTAGGACTTTAAAATCAATCTTTACCCCCCCAATTAACCAATCAAATGACAATCATGCTTAAGTACCCTCAATCCCCGGTCCAAAACGATCCATATTTACCAATACTACAATCTACAAAAAAAGGTTTTTCATTGCATAGATTTTCTTAAGTATTGAGTGTGACCTTGTGTTTACTTTAATACTTAGTTTTTGCGTATCATTATTCTTATTCTTACTTTCAATATAATCGCATATACCTTGTAATCATATCCCTAAATATATATCCTTTACTTTCAAATAATTCATCTTTATTTTTCATATTCAACCGTATCTCGAATATCGAGAAGTATATGTATATATGTATATACATTACTTTAGAAAACCCAATTCTTACTTCTCAAGTATTGTTCATATAATAATCATGGAATAAAAATCCCATAATAATCATGATTTCTTACTTAGAAAACCAATTATATAACAATCAAGTAATAATTCTCAGTAAATTTTTTTCATGAAAATAATTTGCTTTTAAGGGCTTTTAAATGATCGAATTAACCTTAAATTTGTGCTCAATTTCCTTGTATGTGTTGTTAATTTAATTATAATTATAGTATATTGGAAATTTGGAAATATATTCAAACGTTATCCATTTAACTCAAACTTTGTACCAATGAACTCAGAATTTTAAGATGAAGAACTTCCGTATTGACGGCAACTTGAGGCGTTGTCGTAGGTACCCTCACGTGCCACCACAGCTTTCTGCGCGTGGCCCTGACGCACCTTCACATGGGATCGTCTTCAACCTCAATCTTCGACTCGTTTTCCTGTAAAAGGGTCATTCAATCTGCGGTCTCAACTCGGTTCCAATTCCCAATTTTCACGGCCATTTTCCTTGTTCTATTCATCTAACTACATCTAATCAAGTCCAAAAGAACATTTGTGCTATTAAAACCACGAAAACTTACCTTGAAAACCTGGTCTAAGATTCCAGTTTCGGCCATGGTTTCCAGAACTATTAACCGCATTCCTAATGTCTAAAAAATAATTTCCTTAGTTTTGGATGACGGTAAAAGTGCTCACAGTCTCCCAAAATCCATGGTCTCGAGTTAAAACTTCCCAATATGATCAAAACCTTCATGGGCCATTTTTGAACCCTCACCTCCCCCAGTTCCTTCTTCTGATATTCATTGCCTGCCTTCTCTCTCTTTTTCTCTTCTTCCCTTTCCTATTTTCTTGGCTATTCTTCCTACTTCTTCATTTTCTGCTTCTTTTTGACAACTCCCTCCCCATTGCCCCACACATGCACACATTACACACACACACACACACACACACACACACACACACACACACACACACACACACACACACACATATATATATATATAGTGTTATAGGTCAATAGATGAATTATAGGAGGGGAAAATGGAGGATATTCTAGAATATTACTCTAGGATTCTCATCCAAAATGAACAAAATACTCTTTTACCCAAAATTACTAAAATGCCCCTACATTGTTTAGACCAAAAACAGACTTATTCGAACTCCATTCTTGGTATACTGCCTGTTTATGAACTTAGCAATCCGAGACCTTCATAACAGTCATTTTCAAATTGTCTAGAAAATGACTAGATCAAAAGTTAACCTTTAACCTTCATGGGAAAAACCATCATTGCCACTTTTCAAATTTATGGGTCGTTACAATAATTACGTCTTTTAAATGCTTTATTATGTGATTAGCATAATGATGACTTGATTATGATTTTTACATGATTTTTGGTGATTTTACGGAAATAGTTTTAAATGCAAGATTTACGAGATTTTGCTTATACTATGTTTTGGGCCTATTTCGGATTTCGAAACATGGATTTGGTTTTTGAATTGTTATGAGTTATAAATATACGATTTCCGATATTTGTGATGTGATTTTTTTGTTGTGAACAACTGTCCTCGGGCTACTGGTATTATGATGGACAATCTCATACGTCGAGGGAAAGCTCATTTTTCTAAGACTGGTATTGTGGTGATTAGTCTTAAACGTCGAGGTAAAGCTCATTTTCTTAAGACTAGTGTTGAGATGACAACTCAGACGTCGAGGTAAAGCTCATTTTCCTAAGTCAGTTATTACTCAGACGTCTTAGAGCTGGTGTAAGACCCGTGTTGTAACGACCCGTCCCAAATTCCATGATTAGATTAGTGACTAATCACGATTAGTGAGGTTAATCGGTGATTAGTTAGGCTAAATCGGACGAACGATGCGAAATGACCGTTTTGCCCTTAATGGTGGCAAAACGTTGACTTTTCATTCGGACGGTCAAATGGACTTTGACCGATGACCGTGACGTAGTTCGTGACGTCACGAGTTCATAGACAGGTGGCGCGTTCAATTCCGACATTCGAGGAGGAAGTTATGACGTTCGGAAGTTTAGGGGCATTTTGGTAATTTTGGATAAAAGGGGGTCAAATGTTGACTTTTTGACTAGGAGGTCCAATGGCCGAGGGCCAAAGACCGTTACGTAGATAAGGACGATATGAATCCGTAGACAGGCGGCACGTCGAATTCGGAAGTTCGACGACGAAGTTACGGTTCACGGACATTCGAACGTACTATTGCACGAATTACGAGACGGTGGCACTTTTGGACTTAGTGGGGCCCATATATTTTATGGGGACCCAATGGATGAGTGACACATGTCACCCATCCACAGGCCACCCAAAATTGATTCATGCATCTCCCTTTTCCCATGCATCTTCATTTTCTTCGTTTCTCCCTAAACCCACATTTCCCGATCCCATTTTCAATCCAAGACCAAACCCTTGACCCAGTTGATCATGCCCGTGAAGCCCAGAGGTAGAGAGGATGAAGGCTGGACGATGGTGGCCGACTGGAAGCCACGCCGCCGTGGACGGCAGCCATGAAACCCGAGAGGTACTCGGTTTGCCCAAATTCCATTTTTAATTCGTGTTTTCCATTATGGTTGCTTGTGGGTGATTAGGAAGTGTTCAATAAGTTGCTAGGGAGGTTTGAAGATGGTCTGGGGGGTGGTTCACGGCGGAGGAGGCCGTGGGAACGGCGGGGAAAAACTGGATCGTGAGGTCCATTTTGAACAAGGGGTTTCGGGTGGGTTTTTCTTAGATTTAGGAATTGGGTTAGATAGGAAATGAAGAAATAGGAATTTAGGAATTGGAATGGAAGAAAACGGACCGAAAATGAGGGAGAGGGAGGCCTAGACCGGTTACGCCGGTCCAGTTGCAGGGGTTGGACCGGACCGGCTGGCCTGGACCGGTGACACTGTGCAGGGCGCGTGAGGCCCACGCGCAGTGGCTTCTTGGGGCGCGTGAGGGCACGTGGCACACAATTTGAGGAAGATTCCAACATATGAAATTATCTATTTGATGTAACGAACATTTTGGGACTGGTTTCGAGTCGATCGGACACCGTCTCAATATGTTTCGGGGCATCGGAAGGTTTAGGTTCGAGATTAAAAATAGTTAAAAATACGGGAAAATTACGGGGGTTTAGTAGAAGGTTAATTAAGTAGTTAGTAACCTTCTATTAAAATTTGGACAGGTTTGGAAGTCCCGGTGACGGTGATCGGCTCGGGGAGCCGTATGGCACGCGTATCGAGGCGCGGCTTCGGACGGTCTGTGAGTGGACCTTGTTTTCTAAATTGGTGCATGCATAAATGTTTATTATATGTTTTAAATACTTGTTTGTGATGTCATGAGTGCATTTGGATGTGTGGTTACGTATAGGCACGTATTTCGAGGTTTAGGCCCTATACGGTGCCTATACGGGTCGGTATTTCTTTATCGGTCTAAATGAAATGATTTTGGATTTCTAAATGGCTTATGAATATGATTTTATGATGTTGATATGGATGCTTGTGATTTATATGGTTTCACATATTTCGAGGCGATTTACGTGCTTGCACGTAAATCGAGGTTTTCTGATTTTATATTGATTTTTCGTACTTATGGTTTTGGATATGATTTCATGAAATTATTTTGGATTTGAAAAGGTAACTCTCGGACTTGAGGTCCATTTGATTTACGGAATCGGGCCGAAGGCCCAGTTGGTTTACGATTCGGACTAGAGGTCCAGTTTGTATGTGGGTTCGGGCCTAGGGCCCAATTATGTATTACAAATGGTTTTTATGGTTCATGACGGTTTATGGGAACCGGCATGAACCCTTGAAATGGTTTTTACGGGTGGGGTCATGACGGTTTATGGGAACCGACATGAACCCATGAAAGGATTTTATGGTTCATGACGGCTTATGAGGGGCCGGGCATGAGTCCTGGAAAAGTTTAAAGAATGACTTCAAAAGGTTTTTCATATTCCATCCTTTATATATGATTGTCTCCTCCGGGGAGGGTCGTTGGCCTGGGTGGACCCCGGTGTAGTCACGGAGCACTGACTGAGTGGAGTCGCCCCCCAGTTGGGTTCCTTACTCTCAGGATGGGCATGGTTCGTTACCTCCAGGGAGGGTCATTGATCTACCGACATTGACCTGGATGGACCCTAGAGAGACTTGGGTTTGAGACCCCGGTTAGCACACGTGTAGCTCTATTTTACCGTGACAGGTTCTGGATATGAATATAAGGGATAAACATGATTTCAATTGGTTTGGGAAATTGTGTTTATGATGAAAAATGATTTTGGGCTGAGATCCCACATATATTTACTATGTTATGGTTTCTGTAAATGGTTTTGGGCAAGAGCCCGTAGAACTTGTATTTATAGAATTTGGGGCTGAGACCCTAATTACGGATGTTTTAACATATGTTATTGGATAAATGGTTTTACTATGCATGCATGATTTTTAGTGAAGGGTATAAAGGTCTTTCTTATGAAATGTTTTTATAAACTTATTACTTTTTGTCCACTCACAGTCTTTCTGTTTTTAATACCCTTCAGGTTGGATACGATGTGGACTGTAGTAGAGACCGAGATATCACATGCCTCCTCCGGATCCTGGCGTACTCTGATAGCCCGGGAGGGCAAAGGTTGGAAATATCCCTTGTCTGACACTTCGTGTCAGACGGGAGCAGGGTCATCCCGTACTAATCCCGGGGGGATTGGGATGGGTCCTGTCAGCGTGGTATCAGAGCATAGGATTGCTCGTAGGATGCTTATTAGAGCGGGGTTGTCTCTATACGAGCAACCGCGGAGATCTTGGAGTATGTATGCACAGGTCGAGGATGTGATATCTCAATGGGCTACAGTTCGTGATCAACCTGATGTTGGGATGCCGATACGATAGTTAGTAGGATTAGCATGCCTTGGTTCGGCATTTGAGGCCGGGGTTGCCATAGTTCTGTCAGGGTTGACAGTGTGAGAGCCTACGGAAGGGATGACGTACCTGTACGTTAACGTTTTGATCGTGAGACGGTTAGTTGGTAGGATCGGTTCCGACGACTGGTTAGGAATTGTGATCATCGGATGGTCAAATATTGTTGAGTTGGATGATCAGATTTGGTTGAGTTAGATAGATTTACTGCAGTTGGTAGTTAGCAGTCGGATTCGGGGAATCCAAGTTGGATCGACGGTAGGATTGGATTGACGTCTTTACGATGTCGGACCGCGGGGTCGGTCAGATTGTTGATTTTACTGCATTTCGCAGTTGGGTTCTGAGGAACTCTAGTTAGTGATTGTGGAACCCTACCTTGGGTGTATGGTTCGGAAATGTGAGTTGGCGTGTGGTCTCGACTTTGATGAGATCGTCGGTCGAGTCATGTCAGCTTAGTGTTGGGACTGCACTTCGCAGCCGAGGTTGTACTTATCGGTTAGACCTAGTAGGTTGTCGTGCTACATTAGTTGTGAGGGATTGTTGGTACAACTACGGTCATGGATGACCTGGTAGAAGACATTGGGTTAGTCGGGTTACGACTGGTAGAGTTTGATTTGGACGAGTTACCAGGGTTGGTACTTGTCGATGGAATCCCAGAGTGGGATACGGAGTGATTAATACGGGCGGTTGATTTCGTTGGATGCGGAGTCTAGATTGTGATGCCTGGTGGTTTGGTCTGCACGAGTTGTGGCAGGCATTACTACCGAGGATGGTTGTAGTTACAGTTGTTGGGAATCGGGGACGTTCAGGGACGTTTTCCTTTTCTCGTATAAGTTATCAGGGTGACTGTACCCAGAGTTGTTGGGTACGAGGGAGGCAGAGTTTCTCCTATTCGAGCAGAGGTACGGGGTCGTCGCTTGGTATGAGCGGAGATCCAGGGTTGTCAGATTTGCACCCTGTGTGCCGATGCTGATACTGATACTAGTGTGGATGCCTGTGTGCTGATACTAGTGCATGTGGTAATGCGTTGGTGCTGGTACTGGTGATTGTGATGACGGTGAGTCACGAGTTGGGATGTGACTCCATCGAGTTACGTATATGTTCGGTATCTATGGTTCGGGAGTGGATCACGGATAGTGATGGACTGGATAGGATCCAACGGTAGTTGAGACGTGAGGATCGAATACTGCCGTGGGGGACTAGCGACCAGTTGGTCAGTGTTGGCCAGAGTTGGTCAGAATTGGTTAGATATGGTGGTTTGCAGAAATTTGACTGCAGATCACAGCAGGTGTCTGTTGTGACTCTTCAGTTGAGAGGTACGTCAGATTAGGATGAATTGACATCCTTTTGGATGTGCATAAACAGTGTAAATCGACAGTCGAACTTGGTAGTGAGTTAGACTGATTATGGACACGTGGTTGATGTCCGGTATGTTGTTTCCAATTTTGTTGGAACTTCGGAATCGCAAGAGGTTGCGATTGAGGTGACGAGTCAAATGCGGGTTTTCCGCATTAGTATTGGATATTTCGAAGTCGTTTTGGGTGACTTCTCAGATTCTACCATGATTGATGATGGTAGATGATGTTGATGATGTAGATGTTGTTGGTTGCCACTAGTACGCCGATCGTGTATTAGTTGGTAGACCCAGGATTTGTCTTGGGTCATCAAGTGGAGTTGAGTATATTGAAGTTAGGTGACTGAGATTCTCACTTTCTGCTTAGTGGCAGACGATGTGGGTTTACGGGGCGTGGTGAGTGCAGCGAGTTTTGTTTGCATTCACGTAGGATGAATTTTGTTGTCATTATCTTGGATCATTCTTGATTTTTCCTCGGTGGAATGATAAGGATTGATACGAGATAATCAGTGAGAACCCATAGTCTCGGCGTGTCTCGTCGTTGACTAATCTATTTAGATGAGGGAAATGGTTGAGGACTTTGGACGTCGTGACGATCGGGGATCGTGACGTCTATGGTCGGTTGACATAGTGTTGGATCTGGATCGTGATTTGGATGATCCAGATAGGTGGAGAGTTTATCACTCTTACTTGGATGTTGAGTGGAGCATGATGGGACTGAACTTCTTTTCGAGGTAAATCCCATATGACTTATTACTCACCTGAGTAGTTGTCCGATGAGTAGTTTTCCGACGTGGTCGGATATGGTCAGCCTTAGAGCTGTGTGGATGTTGGGATTGATTTCTCTATGAAGTCAATCTAATGTATGGTGTGTAATCGGTTGATTAGGTAACTGATAGGTTCGGTTTTGATACGTCTCGGTAGACGTGAACGATATTTCGAGTTTTGGAATCAGATTTCTGGATGACGATTCAGGATTTGATTTTGGAACTTGAAAGAGGATTTCTGCATTTGGGTTTTGGAATCGGATTCTGGGTGACGATTCAGGGTTTGATTCTAGAGCTTGACTGTATGCTAGCTTACGGAATAATGATTTCGGATTCGGATTTGGACATGATTATGGATATGATTTCTGGGTTTGGATTCGGGATTTCTTACGAAATTGCGGATTCAGATTCGGATTCGGGAATAGATGATGGGTTGGAGTTTCGATTTGTCTAATGCTGGATTGGGCAGATGGACTCCATGGTTGAAACGTGATTTCCTACAACCTAGGTCGTCGTGTTGACGTCGTTGTTGTTGTAGTCTGATTGGTGGGTAGATGTACGTACCTTGTACGTTGTTCGAGGTACAATACCAGGTAGACTTGTCGTGCCTGGTGACGGTATATATGTTATACCAGTGGTACATTGGTGAATGTGTTGGTAGTCGGCTTAGTTCCGATACCATCGGATTAGTTGAGGTCGTGGACTGGACATTGAATACTGTGCGTTGGGTCACGGTATTTCTGATGGGTCTAGTTACACACAGGTTGAGTGAGTTGGCGGTCAGTATAACCACAATTGGGTATAGTGTCAGTTGTCGACTGACGGCTGTCAAGTGGTGACAGTTTGTTGGAGGTGTCAACGTAGATCGTTGAGTGGGGTTTGGTGACTCCCAGTGGGAGCAGACGTCAAGATAGGTTGGAGATTGAAGAAGGAACCGTAGAGTTGTTTATGTCAGCGAAAGGGTAGGTTTGACAAGTGGGTCGATCATAGGATACTTGGGCTACTCTGATACTGACAGGTGGTGTCAGTTCGGAGCGTCCGACTTCTGCTATTCGACGTGGTCGAATGTAGACGATGCGACATGAGCGTTAGTGGTACGTCTAGTTGCAGACGAGTAAGGATTATTCTGTTTAGTGGGTGTACGGGTGTACACGTGTCGTGAGATCGAATTATTTCCACGAGGTGGAGGTTTTGGAATCGAGATAGTTGGAGTTTCAAGTACGAAACTAATTAAGGAGGGAAGAACGGTTGGAATTAGGTCGGTTGGAATTTCGAGGACGAAATTAATTAAGGAGGTATGTGATATCTCGGTCTCTGCTACAGTCCACATCCGATGTCAACCTGAAGGACAGTCAAAACATTAAAAGCCGTGAGTGGACAAAACAAGAGTTTATAAAAACATTTCATAAGAAGACATTTGTACCCTTCACTAAAAAGCATGCATGCATTCGAAAACCATTTAACCAAGGAAACCATATGTGGGAACTAAGCCCAAAACCAATATCGAAAGAACCATTAGGAAAACGACCATACGGGCCACTGCCCAAATCATGTGCAAACACACCTCATATATCATATCATATAGCATACATCATATATACATATAATTCACACAACCAATCCTGTCACGGTTTCCAAAGCTACGCGCGTGCTACCCGGGGTCTCAACCCAAGTCTTTCAGGTACCAAGTCAATGTCTGAAGACCAATGACCTGCCATGAGGTTATAGTACAAGCCTTCATGAGAGTAAGGAACCCAACTGGGGTGACTCCCACTCAGTCAGTGCTCCGTGACTACTCCGGGGTCCACTCAGGCCAACGACCCTCCCTGGAGGAGATAGTAGAAGTAAAGGAAGGTATATGAACATATATATACATAACATAAATATTCATGCCCGGTTCCCCTGAACCATCAGGATCCATAACATCAATTATATTCATATACATATAGACAACATCCTCCATGACCGGTTCCCATAAACCGTCATGTACCACAACGACCTAACAAGGGTTCATGCCGGTTCCCATAAACCGTCATGAACCACAATGACCTTTCCAGAGTTCATGCCAGTTTCCATAAACCGTCATGAACTTGGAAATCCATCTAGGGTCCCTGACCCAAAATCATCAGTGTAAAACAACTGGGTCTCGTACCAGAACATATGACTCAACTGGGCATCGTGCCCGATATCTAAGGGTCAGTCACGACTCCGATCGTAAAACTATGTTCACGACTCCGATATCTAACAGGGTCTCAAGTTCAAAACACCGTTTTCACGCAAATCCGTAAAACTATGTTCATAAACCAGTAAATAAATCCAAAAAATCATCCTTGACTCACATTCTAAGTTAAAATATCATTTTCAAATCGGGCCTACGCCTAAACATCGTTTTCACAACAATCACTGAAACCGTATCCAGAAATTCGTAAGCCATTTCATCGTTTTAGGCCTTCCCAGGCCTAAATCTTTACGTTTACACCTCCATTCAACTCGCTATGGGACCAAAGATCACAATTCCAACTTCAATTTCACTAATTAAATGTCCACAATCAAATTTCGAATTCATGGGTTCATGGGGGTTTTCGGGTTTTCGGGGTTTAAGCTTCCTCTCGGGTTTTCTTCTTCTATTTTCCTTCCTTCTCTCTTCATTCTTTTTCCTCTTAATTCCTCTTTGTCTCCTTAGTTTTTCTCTCATAAGGATTGTTGTTTACTGGGTTTATATTTGATTTTTGGGTGTTGAGTTCACAACATACTCCAACACACACGCATTTGCAACAAACCATATAAACCACCCAACACGTGGTTCAATGCCACTAATCCCAGCCAAAACATTACAGATGTCACCAGTCCAAGGGTACCCTGTTGACTCATCCAAATGATAAAAATACCAGATTACCCTTAGTAGTCCAATTTACAAAAATTCCCCTAGGCGATTCAGACCCGTAACAATTTCATTCAAACTCCAATTTTGACGTGCTGCTTGCGTAAAGATTTAGAACTCCGATATCTACGCAACGATCCTTACGAATAGTCCAAAAAATATCGCGAACAAAAAGTCAACTTTTGACTACTTAAAAAAAGGGTAAAAACATTAATTTCCTTTTCAAATTTTCGGAATTACCTTTTCGGAATTTCCAGGTCGTCACACCTACCATCCCCCTTAGGGCTTACAATCTTGCCCTTTAAACTAAGGTATTTTATCTTTGTCTTATTACTTAAAATGCACCCAAAACAGGTCATCGATTTTTAATTTGCACCAACAATTGAAATTTGCCTCAAAATGCACCAAGAACAGTAGCAACGTCAAAATCGTTGCACCAAAAAATGGACTCTGTTTTAAAATCCGTGAAGGGTGCATATGTAGCATCTATGTAGCAATTTTAAGGTGGGTATTTTAGTCATTTTGGTTGTTGATTACCTTTCTTCCTCAGAATTTAACTAACCCGTCAGCCTCCTAAGCCACAACCTGAAGTGTGCCTTCTCTCTTCCTCCATTTCCATCTTCATCTCAGTATCCCACTCAATTTTCCATCTCCAGTCTCATCCCTAGAATTCTAAAAACGAACAAAAAAGGGGGGAAAAGGGGGAAATGAGTTGTTATAGTTTTTGGTCCCAAATCCACCTCATCATCTTTCTTCAATTCCTTAGATCTTCAAGATCTAGAGAATTGAGAGCACTGAAAAGATTTCATTAATTTCTTCTATTTTTTTTTTCTTTTTTAATGATGAATTTTGGGTTATCCTCATCTTCACCATCTTCATTTCTTCTTCTTTCCACTACAACAAAACCAGCACCAGTACCACTGCCACGATAGCCACCCGTGTACCATCGTTTCTCTTCAACCACCACGGCCCCGACGCAAAGCTCGAGCTCATGGACTCGTCACGGCAACAAAACAACGAAGATGACGTCGGCTGTAGAGGGGAGGAAAACAACAACAACCCGATAATCGCGGTGGAGAAGGATCACATGTTTGACAAAGTCCCATGCCTTTTCTGGCAATCCTCTCTTATCCAAAACACCAAAATCAAGTGACCCATTTTCCCTGGTGCAGGCCCATGAGATACTCAAAACCCAACTTTTAGACAACACCCATTTGTCCTCTTCTCTCAGTTTCAAGGTCTTGCCCTTCATAAAGGGAAGGAGGGTGACAAGCGATTCCACCCCGAATTGGCATCTGGGTTGGATTAGTTTGACGGAGAATAAAGCTCTATTGGCCAATTCCAAGGTTCAGCTGAGCGGAGAATCGTTGGTATATCTGGGTTCGAAGCCCGAAGACAACGTCATTTATTGGGCGCTTGATTTTTCTGTCGAGTCTAGCATGGTTCTCGAATTGGGTAGCAAGCAATTATGTTTTGTTGAGCTTAGAACGCGCATGGTGGCTACTGATTGGGCTGATGCCCGGGCTATGGGGGATTTGGCTATTGCTGGTCATGTAAGTGCTTGTTTTTTGGCTTAAGTTTTTTCCGGCAAACACACTGATATTAGAAAGTAAAGAATTTAATTTGATCAAGCTCTTTGAATTGCAATGAGAGTATATTTGGTATGTTTGATGAATGAAAAATTGAAGCTTTGTTTCTTATTGGCGTGCAACAGATTGGTGATTGTTTCAATCTTTTTAGTTTCATATATGTTGTAGGGTTTTGGTGTTTGATAATGCAGGGCTTTGCTAGAATGACATAATATATCAAATATGCACCTTGAAAGTGCTACATAGATGTCAAAATAACTAAAATACCCACCTTAAAACTGTTACATAGATGCCACATATGTACACTTCATAGAGTTTACAATTGAGTTAGTTATTTAGTGCAACAGTTTTGACGTTGTTACTGTTTTGGGTGCATTTTGAAGTAAATTTTAATTATGGATGCAAATTAAGAAGGAGTGAGTTATATTTTAAGTAATAAACTTTTATTTTTTAGAATGATTATAAAAGAGGAAAATAATATATTAGACATTGATTTTCGCTATAAAAATCAAATTCAACATCCTTTGTACGAACCTGAAATAACCAACTATCATGAGACCCACAAAACTAAATATCAACACATTTGTGCTAAATTGATTCAAATCAAAACCCCCTAAATATTATGTGTTGTCATACTCATACTAAACAAAGTTCTCAACCGAAAATGATTTTCTTCTCAAATAAGACAAATTATTTTTCAAAAAAAAAATCGACCCCGTTCAATTTTACCGATGGTGAAAATTATACGATCAATTTGACTTCAAAGTTGTAAATCCGATCACCTTGAAAAGAAGAGAGGCTTGGTGACTGAGTGAGCAGTCGGCAGTCGCAGAAGAACCGGAGAAAGCGAAGAAGAACTCTTTCAAACCACAAGAAGAGAAAATGGATGAAGCGTTTCTGCTAATCCTTTCCAATCTCCTCCACCTCCACAACTCAATTGACGCAACAACTTCCCTCCTCTCCGCCACCACCACCTCCTCCCCATCCTCCGCCTCCTCCTCCACCACCCCAACCTCCCTTCTCACCTCATCCTCCGCCGCTCCTCTTCTTCACCATCGCTTCCGTCCTTTCCTTCGTCGCCACCGCCCGCGCCAAAGCCTCCGCCACGGCCCCAACCACCGCCTCCAATGCCGCCGCCTCAGCCATGTCCGTATCCGCCTTCCGAGCTCTCTCCACCGAGCACATCTGGTCCCTTGAAGCCCCTCTCCGCGACGCCCAATGGCGGTCCCTTTTCGGCCTCTCGTATCCTGTCTTCACCACCGTTGTCGAAAAACTCAAACCCCACATCGCCCTTTCCAATCTCTCCCTTCCATCTGACTACGCCGTCGCCATGGTCCTCTCGCGCCTCTCCCACGGCTTCTCGGCCCAAACCCTCGCCTCCCGCTACTCCCTCGACCCGTACCTGGTCTCCAAAATCACCAACATGGTCACCCGCCTCCTCGCAACCAAGCTTTACCCTGAATTCATCAAGATCCCGGTCTCCCGCCGCAGACTCATCGAAACAACCCAGGCTTTGGAGGAGCTCACATCGCTCCCCAACATGTGTGGCGCCATTGATGGAAGCCCGATTAAGCTCCATAAGCACAACCTGCCTGGAAATTACAAATGCAGATATGGGTACCCTTCGGTTTTGCTCGAGGTTGTGGCTGACCACAAAAAAATCTTCTGGGATGTGTGTGTAAAAGCTCCGGGAGGTACAGACGACGCAGCCCATTTTAGAGATAGTCTTCTGTATAATAGGCTGACCTCCGGCGACATTGTTTGGGACAAGGTGATCAATGTGAGGGGTCAGCTTGTGAGGCCTTACATTGTTGGGGATTGGTGCTATCCATTAATGTCCTTTTTGTTGACACCCTTTTCCCCAAATGGGATGGGGACTCCTGCCCAGAACCTGTTTGATGGAATGCTTATGAAGGGGAGGTCTGTGGTGGTTGAAGCAATTGGGTTGCTTAAAGGCAGGTGGAAGATTCTACAGGACCTGAATGTGGGTCTGAATCATGTGCCTCAGACTATTGTTGCTTGTTGTGTGTTGCATAATTTGTGCCAGATTGCGAGGGAGCCTGAACCGGAGCTGTGGAAGGAACCTGATGAGAGTGGGGCACCGCCGAGGGTGCCTGACAGCGAAAGGTCCTTTAATTACTTTGGGGAAAACTTGAGGCAAGCATTGGCGGATGATTTACATCAGAGGCTTTCATCAAGATAGGACTTGTCTCCTCAGTAGAAGGATGGCTTTTCAACCCTTTTCTTTTCAATGCAAGGATATCCTTTTGAATGCTACTTTGTTGTTCCTTTTAGGTAGGCTGTAGAATTTGGATTACGTTAGTATGTAATGGCTGCTCGTATAGCTGTTGGGACAAAATTAACTGACTTGGTAGTGAAATTACAAAATTGGGGGAAAGAATGGGAATGCATTAGTGTTTTATCGATTATATTGCGTGATCAGTAGCCAGTATGGAAATATGTTGATTTGTAATGAGATCTTTCTACCGACAATCAGTGGAAAGAGCGTTGTGCACTAGTATTACTGTAAAACTTTAGTTTTGCAAATTATGCGTAGTGTTCATATAAAGATTCATGCTTTTTCCTCTTTTCCAAGCCTATGCATATTGTTGGTTCATGGCTATGTAGATAGGATAATTATTCTAGGTTATAAATGGTAGTGATGCACATAGACTGATGCAAGGAGGAACATACTTGTGCATAATCGGAACTTCATTAAGAATATGAAGCCGTTCTAGACACTTTAATCTGTATCTAGTGACTTTTTGTGAGTGCCCCCAACAGTCGCCGGTGTAGGGGCATTTATGATGAAGGTTCTTTTATTCCTATTGATCTCAAATGATCCCAATCAGTGGTAAAAACTAGTATGCGTGTCAACAAATGTTCCGTGTCTATTATGGTTGTGTTTTGTTGTTGGTCTGCAGTCCCTTCCTCTCTCGGTTCAGTTATTGCAGAACTCCATATTGCATGCTTGTGCCTTGTACAGTTGCACTGGCAATATGTTGCTTAGAGCATCAGGAGTATCAGTTATGTTCCCATTGAAGGTGGAGATGGTTCGCCGTTGCGTGTTTCCAGTGAAAATTGTGGGCAAAATACTGGATTGTTGATTGCCATTCCCAGTTGAGCTATCTGGAAAGAAACAAACCCTGAGTTTTCTATAGCTATGAGATTTTTTAGATAGATCAGTTGAGCTAGGGATTGAGGGAATAACAATAGCCGGAGGATTTCCTATGTGATTATAAGGGAGGTGGGAATAATATTTGGGGATTTAGAGTTGCTCAATGGTTCATATTAGTGGAGCGTTTGTTTGTGTAAATCTAAAACATGGAGGAGTTATCTCACTTTATTTTTCTCCAAAAGACCATTTCAGCACCCAGTCTTCATGTTTCGAGTTACAATTGTTTCAATCAGAAAGAATTTCCTCCCTAGTTTAGAATACCATAGTACACTTGTTACATTTGTTAGCAACAAATCAAAATCTGTAATAGAAGAAAATACCTTGGTATATTGGTTAGCACAATGTTGGAGTCGGGAGTTTTAACATGAGGAGCAAAGACCCTTCATGTAAATCTTGTCTCAATGCAGCTCTGGCCTAGAGCTTCGCGAGCGTTGTCTTACCAATGGAGGAGGTATAATTTGGATGGTGGGTGTCTTTTAATTTTAAGTACTACAATGCCGATTTCATTGGTATACCTGACACAGATAACTTGTTTTATGAAATAAGTCCCTATGTACTTCATATCCCTTCATAAGCTCTTACTCCACCGTTGGGAAGGAGGCCATCCTTAGCCATTTCACTAATGGCATTCAAAACTGCATCCATATTTCCTTCTTTATGGTTGATGTCAACAAGCAGTTTTGCAAGCTCAGCAACAGTAACCTGACAGCTTCCCAGTGTCTTCTCTATGATTTCATTCAATTCATTGTTCATCCCCTCAGTCAAAAGTGCTTTAACCAGCGCGATAACAGTGACAGTATGAGGAACAAACCCCGAATTCAGCAGCACCTTGTAAAGATTATATGCCCTCTGTACATCTCCACCCCTACAATGACCATGTATAAGAACATTATATACCGCCTCATTAGGCAGATGTTTCCTCTTAACCATTGTCTCAAAAACTTGGTCTGCTTCTTCCATCAAGCCCTTCATACAGAAACTCTTTACAAGAGCTGCCACATTCTTAAATTCAACATTGCTGCAGTTCTCTATGAGTGTATTGTATGTGATATCATCAGGGACAGATTCCTCGTAGAACAATTTGAGCAAGAGCCTCTTTGCTTCCTTGGTCCGAGCTTGTTTGTTAAGTCCATTTATGAGCACACTGTATGTAACAATATCAGGTAGGAAACCCTTTTGAATCATTTCAT
Organism: Prinsepia uniflora; assembly: GCA_032719365.1. Taxonomy (NCBI): domain Eukaryota; kingdom Viridiplantae; phylum Streptophyta; class Magnoliopsida; order Rosales; family Rosaceae; genus Prinsepia; species Prinsepia uniflora. Next base: position 7,021,816 of record CM064875.1, read on the forward strand.
TATTCAACTGAAGAGCCCTGTTTAAATCCCCTTCCACACAGTACGCATTGATCAATGTTGTGTATGTAAATTTGTCGGGAGGCATACCCTTACCTAACATTTCTTGGAATAGATCATAAGCTTCGACAAGTCTTCTTTGCTGACAAACGCCTTGAATGAGCGATGAATAGGTAACAACATCAGGAGATACGCCCTTCTCCACCATCACTGTTTTCATTTGAAACGCATTCTCCAATTCCTGATGCCGACAGAACCCAGTTATAATAGTACTATAACTTACTACATCTGGGGACAACCCTTTCCCGCTCATGTCCTGTATGACTCTGATGGCCTCCTCCATCCTCCCCCAATAAGCAGTATCCATTGATAAGTGCATTGTAAGTTACAATTGAAGGTGAGAATCCATTCCCAATCATTTCATTCAAAACATCATAAGCTTCATTTAAAAACCCCTGTTGGGAGAATCCATCAATCAATGTAGCATACATCCGCTCATTTGGACGAAGCCCTCTAAGACGCATCTGATCAAAAAACTCCATAGCTCGATTCAAATTCTTAGCCTTACACATAGCATTAATCAATGCTGTGTAGGTGACAACATTCGGAGACAATCCATTCCTTCTCATCTCCTCCTGCAGAACAAGTGCTTGGTGAAAATTACCTTCCTTGCAATACCCACTGATAAGTGTATTACTCGTTACTTCATCAGGAACAAAGCCCTTTCTTTTCATCTCCTCAAGAACCTGACTCGTCTCACTCATCCTCCCTTCGCGACACAACCCATTGATGACCACATTATACGAAATCAAATTCGGCTCCAAACCCTTCAATGCCATTGATGTTAACAGTTCAAATGCCTGATCAATCCTATTCCATTTGCAATATGCATCAATCAGAGTATTATAAGTAACAACACTCGGCAAACAGCCATTTCTTTCCATTTCCCCAAAAAAATACAATCCCATCTCCAGATTCCCAGCCCCAGTAAAACCCCTAATCAAAATGTTGTAAGTATACACATTGGGCGTAACCCCATTATTAATCATCCCACTAAAAACCTCGTCAACAAATTGAACAGACCCTTTCGACCTAATTATAGCATCTAAAATTGAATTGTACGACAGCACGCCAGGCATAAAGCCATGAACTTTAGCTAATCTAACAATGTTCAGAGCTTTATCAATGAAATTCAAGTGAGAGTAGGACTTCACCAGCAAGTCAAAGACCGCCGAGCTGGAATTGCAGGAATGCAAGGAGTTGCTAAGGCAGTGGAAGACCAAATCACCGCTGTAGTCGACGGTGGTGACGGCAACGTCCTCGGCCAGGGATTGGGCGGTCTTGTAGAGCTTGAAGCGGGTGAGGATGTGAAGGGCGAGGCACTTGCATTGGAAGGTGAGGAATTGGTGGTTTCGAGCCCAATTGAGGAACTTTAGGGTCAGGGGTTGGTCGAATTGGGACTTGAGGAGTACACAGGAGGCTGCCTCGGGGGTAAAATGGGAAGACAGAGAATTGAGCTGGTGAGGGTGGCGCTTGAGGAATGTGATGGCTTTGTAGGCGAGGGCGTTGTCGGAGGGAGAATAAAGAAGTGAGGGTGGGTTGTGAATCTGAGGTTTTGGGAGGGGCATTTCAGGAATAAGAGAATTTAGAGCTTTAGCCCAAGTATAGCAGGAGGAACTAACAGAGAAGATGATGAATCGCTGTGACAGAGACAAAGTAGAAGTTTTTTCTTTTTAATTCTCTCGTCGGCCTCTTATTTCAGGTTGCAAATATCGAAAATTGCAAAATTTTGAACTCTTAAAAATTGCAAATTTCAAAGTGTCGTTGCTCCTATATTCTTCAAAACGTAATATTTTTTGTTCGTTCGCTTAAATTTTCAAATTAACTTCTATTAGATATTGACTTTACCTCTATAAGTTCAATTTTTAAAAAGTAATATTTGTGGAAGAAAATAAATTTCTCAATATCTCTTTTTAATTTTTTTTTGGTTAAAAAAAGCCCTAGTGACAGGACCCGTCCCAACTGAATTTTGATAATCGTGCTCGGTCCTGCTCCCGTCTGACAAGTCAACCGAACTCCCGAAACTACCCTTCAGCACCTGTCAGATAAGAGATAACTGCACTGATTTCCGCTCATACCTCTGCCTCTCGATCAGCCCCGAACATCGTGTCACGGCCTGCAGGGTCATCAAAACAGAAAAGGCGTGAGTGGACAAAAATAATCTCATTTAAAACATATTTCAAAATACATCATTTACCTTTCAGTTTATTAAACCATGCATGCATAGGATAAAACATGTGTATAACAATCACTAACTTTCCAGCCAAATCAAATAACAAGTATCAAATCCTGACTCTCAAGCCAAACATATGAAACCATAATCACTTGGCCACACAGACTAGAACCCGTACTCAGTACCAATACGCAATCAAAATCAACATTAAATAGCACTACTCACAAGTGCACAATCAATCAATCAATCAATCCGCACTATTCACAAGTGCACAAACAATCACACGGTCACATCCGCACTACGTGTAGGTCAACATCCAGCCACATTCTCGGGATCAGACACATCTGGGCTCAACCCTTGGGCTCAGTCCCATCTGGGCGAACACATCCCCAGGCTCAGACACATCCGAGTGGTACATTCAGACTCAGTCGCATCCGAGAAACTGGCTTACCATACCAACTCACAATCATATCCCCCAAGCTCTAGTCGTCTGGGTGATCCTCTAGCTCCGACCGTCTGGGTATTCACAATCACAATGAAAACCATCCCGGGATTACATCCCAAAACATTTCAATCAAATCCTTGACTTCAAATTAAGTCAAAATCATTTCCGACTGGGTCTCAAGCCCTAAATACCATTTACACATAAATCTGTAAAATCTCATTTGAAACATTGAAATAATCCAGAAATCATCCTTGACCCACAAATTAAGTCAAAATATCCATTTTGAAATCATTTTGACTCCGAGCCTAACCCAAAATATCTCTTGCACATTTCTCGTAAAACGTGCCCAAAAGACCGATTAAAATAATCATATAATTACTAATAATCATGCCACATCATCAGGACATCATTGCAACTCAAATCATGCAATCAATCATATAAAACATTTAACTATTCATGCATATCAGTTTATAAAACAAACGTCCACTCACACACCGTCAATATCGCTCGCTTTCCGAGCTGCAAGCGTTTTCGTAATTTCCGGACTTTCCAGAAATCTCGAATCTTGTCCAAAATCATTAGTCAGGGTCACTAACGACTTAATTAACATCATATCAATTCCCCAGAATTTTCCGGGAATTAAATATTAATTAAACACATAACATAAACCTTCGGACCCTCGAAACAATATCGAATCGGTGTCCGATTAACTCGAAACCAACGCCAAAATGTTCGTTACATTGCATAGAACAAAAGTCATGTTGAACTCACCTCAGGAATCGGGCCCACGCGCCCTCACGCGCCGCCGTGAGTGGCTGCGCGTGAAACCCACGCACCTGTTGCAGTGCATCGTCCTTACCCGTTTAACTGGTAAACGGATCCTGCGACCCGTGTACTAACCCGATTCAACCCCCATCAATTCGACATCAATTCCTACAATTTAATTGTCCATTAGCATCAAAATAGGTTTAATTAGGGATCTGTAAACTCAATTACGTAGAACCTTACCTCAATTCTCCCATTCAATCTCAAATTCTTGAAGAACAGTCGAGCTCTGTTCATCGTCCAATCTCCACAATTCCTCATTGTTTTCCTTCAATTGATGCATCAGGAAGCATGGTGGGATCCTAATGAACATATTTCCAAGTCCAATTTCATCATTCCATGTCTCCAATCCATTCGACTCAAGCTCAAAAATCCCAAGTCTTCCTCTTCTCTGTTCTAGCCCAACACGACTCCAATTCACATCAATTTTCATTGGGTTCGACTCGTCTCAATCCCAGGAAGCTAAATTCAACATTAATTTCACTCACAAACGTCCACAATTTCAACTTCGATCCTAAGGTCCAGTAAAGGTTTTCGGGTTTTCTGGGTTTTTCTTCCTTTCACTCCCTCGTCTTTCCCTTTTGTTTTATTGTTCTAGTCTTCTCAATTCGAATAGAATCTCATGTTTCAGTTTTGGAGATTGCTGGTTGCCTTGCATCACTTATACCCGACCTCTGTTTCTGTTCAAAGAACACACACACACACACACACACACACACACACACACACACACACACACACACACACACACACACACACACACACACACACACACACACACACACACACGAGGTTCTTTCCACCTCCTACTATTTGGGCCACTAATTAGCCTAAACAAGTGACATGTGTCACTCAATTACATGAGTCACTCACCCACACATTGACTCAGCCCATTTAACCGTCCATTTCAACAAGTACAGATATCCAATTAAGGTTAATTTCTCTGATGAGTCATCATACTGGAAAAAAGACCAATTTGCCCTTCCTTGCATAATTATCGAAATGCCCCTCACAATTCTAGACCCATAACTTTCACGTCCAAACTCTGATTGACGTATGCCGTCTGTCTACGAATTCAGCGTCCTGAGACCTATCCAACGGTACTTTCAGAAAGTCCAAACATGGTCTCGAACAAAAAGTCAACTTTCGGCCCTTATAACCAGGGGCAAAATCGTCATTTCCTTCAAATTTTCCAAATTTTCCTTTTTCAAATTTCCGGGTCGTTACACCTAGGTCCAATCATCAAAGATAATTTGTTCGTTTATAAAAAAAATTTGAAGATAATTTGTTACTTTGTCATAATTTTTCATATAAATATATATATGATGACTAGATAGAACATATATACCCTCCAAATTTAGACTCCGCCCGCATTACTTACTTGCATAAACAAGAAGTTTCTTATGGCTTATGTTGAAGTAGGGGCGATCCTATTAAGGGGTGAGGGGGTCAATTGACCCCATCAATCTCCCAATTTCTCTCTTAGGAGGTGTATATTGACCCCCTCAATCTGGTTTTCCTTTTATTTTTTCTGGGCTTGAAGCTTGATTGCTTAAAGGTATACTGCGATTCCTGCGAAGAAGAAGGGTTTTGCAGATTTTTTTTTACACAAAAAGGCAGAAAAATGACGTCATTTTGGGTAAGTTCATTTAAAACAAATATCTCATTATTGCCGTTTTTCCTTGAAGGTTGAAACAAATATCCTATTTAAAACAATATCCCTTTACAAATTACAATTACCAAGACACTTCAATAAAATAGATGTAGATCTGTTTTACCCCTTTCATCTCCTCAAGAACGATTACTTCAACCACCTTCTCCACATTTTCATGTTGCCCCAAGTATAATGCATCATTTAACAAGTCAAATTACCAACAAGAGCATCTAAAGTCCATCTTCTATCTGTTGGCAATTCCATTTTCCATTTAAGTTTCAATTCAAATTCATTTTAAATTCTTAATTCTTGGCATTAACTTTTTAGAAATTTATTGAAGTTGTGTTATGAATAATTCTTATAGGCTTTTTTTTAAAAAAAAAAAATTTACTCATGAATTTATTTTATATGTAAGGATATGAATTTTTGTTTGAACAATTTATATGAGTTTTGTTAATGAAAAATTAATTTGATATTTTTTTTTTGGAAATAATATGTATTATATCTAAGTTATTTGAAAATTGATATGATGTATAAATTTATGATTAGCATATTTTGTTAATTGATATAAGTTCAACATGGGTTAGTTGTTAGTATGTCTATGACTATGGGCAAGAAACAATCTTATATTGCTCATCCTCACATCTTCCATATGTCCATGACCCACCACGAATTCATGATCAATTCCAATTATATGCAAGCATATGAATTTTCGTGTGAACAATTTATAAGAGTTTTGGTAATGAAAAATCAATTTGATTTTTGTTTCAATTGATATGAATTATATTTAGGTTATTTGATAATTGATGTGATGTATAAATTTATTATTAGCATATTTTATTGATTGTATAAGTTCAACATTAGTTAGTTGTTAGTATGTCTATGACAATGGCCAATGAGGAGTTTCTATTTGTTAGTATAACTATGAGTTTTTTTCATGAACAATTATTCCTAATAGAATTAGGATATTTTGTATTAATCTTATAGATATAGAGCGATATTTTAAGAGGAAGTGTTTAGATCCCACTTCAAATAGTTCTGGTAGTTCAAATCCAAAACAAAGTGAATTGGAATTGGTTTTGGCTAATCTTCGTGGAGACCCTGGAATTCGATCTCGAATGTTGGATTATGATCCTAATATATGAGATGAAGTTTGAAGAGCATATCTACAAAAGGGTCCTTGTCAACCTAGAGATCATATTTTCCCAAAAACCAACTTTTTCCAATATGATCGTCAATTTAAGAAAGATTGGTATGATGAGTTTAATTGGTTGGAATATAGTATAGAAAAAGATGTTGCATTTTTTCTTCCATGCTATCTTTTCAAACCCAATTTTGATTGATCAAGTGAGTAATGAGGCCTTCACTGACAAAAGCTTCAAAAATTGGAACAAAGAGAAGAAAGAATGAGGGGCATGTGGGGATTGTTGGTAGTTACCACAACCAATCTAAACAAGCTAGTCTAGATTTGATGAATCAGAAACAACACATCCAAGGTGTTCTTATCAAGCAGTCAGACCAAGCTCGCATTGATTATCGTACTCTCTTGAATGCAAAAATTGATTATGCAAGGGCTTTCTTTTTGAGGTCATGATGAAACATAAACATCAAGCAATGTTGGAAATTATGTGCAACTCATGAAATTTCTTGCGGATCATGATGAGAAAGTTAGGCTGGTTGATTTTGAAAAAGCTCGTGGGAACCTCAAGTTAGTAGCTCATGGAATTCAAAAGGATATTGTCAATTCTTGTGCCGTTGAAACCATTGAAGATATCATTATTGATATGAAGGGTGGATTCTTTTCTTTATTGGTTGATGAATCAAGAGATGTTTCCATAAAAGAGCAAATGGGGGTGGTACTTCGTTATGTGAACAAAATGGGGAAAGTACTTGAAAGATTTGTGGGGGTTCAATATGTTTCTGATACAACTTCGAGATCACTAAAAAGTGTCATTGATAAATTGTTTTCCACAAAAAAATTGAGTATTACTATGCTACGAGGACAAGGGTATGATGGGGCTAGCAATATGAAAGGTGAGTACAATCGTCTTAAAGCTAAGATTTTGAGAGAAAATGCATATGCCTTTTACATTCATTGTTTTGCACATCAACTTCAACTAGCTCTTGTAGCCGTGGCAAAAGGAAATGTTGGCATTGCCACTTTTTTCACATCGGCTAATGATTCAGTGGGTGCAATTGAAGCTTTTTGCACGCATCGTCATGCACTTAGAGATCTAGTACAAAAAAAAACTTGGGCAGACTCTTGAAGATAATTGTCTCCAAACAGGGCAAGGCTTAAATCAAGAGACTAGCCTCAAACGTGGTGGAGATACACGTTGGCACACGTTGGAACTCACATTATGGTACCTTACTTAGTATTATTTCCATGTATGACTCTATGGTGAAGATGCTTGAATTAATTGTTGATGATGGTTGTGCCGATAATATTGGTGATGCAAATAGGTTGTTGAAAGAAATACAAACTTATGAGTTTGTGTTTTACCTAATTTTATGAGGTCTATATTGGGAGTCACAAATGATCTATCACATGCATTAAAAAAAAAGAGATCAAGATATTGTGAATGGGGCGACACTAGTTCAAGTAAGTAAGCTACAACTACAAGATATGAGGGAGAATGGATTTAATCTTTTACTTGATTAAGTATCTTGTTTTTGTGACAAACATGATATTGATATTCCAAATATGGATGATTTGTTCATTAATTGTGGGAGATCAAGACGTGTTGCTCCAAGAATCACAAACTTACATCATTATTGACACGACCCATCCCAATCCCCCCGCGATTACCGTGGAAAGTGCCATGCTCCCGTCTGACACGAAGTGCCAGACAAGGGATAACCTGATGCCACTGCTCAAACGGGGCTTCCAGAGTGTGCAAGGATCGATGGAGGAGGCGAGCGATGTCCCAGTTTCTGCTGCAGTCGCATCCGTGATCAACCTGAAGGGCATTAAAACCAATAAAAGCTGTGAGTGGACGAAAATGAACAAGTTCATAAACACATTCATAAAGACATTTATCCCCTTCATTAAAACGTATGCATGCATCGAAAACCAGTAACCAAAACATTTGTTCAACCAAGCCATTAGGGCCTTAGCCTAAAACTGTAACTCAAAACAAGTGTGGGAACTCAGCCCAAAATTGTAGGATACCAAATCCATAAATACAAAACCAAGTGGGCCACCGCCCAAATCCATAAACATAAATCCAACCGAAAAACCATTTCATAGATCCAATAATTCATATTTACCACATTACCATCTCCGGCATCCCAGATGCCTAGCGTCCTAGACGCTTGACGTCCCAGAAGTCATATCTCATGGTATAATAAGCAACGCGTGCTGCCCGGGGTCTCTCCGGGTCAATATCTCTGACATCTCAGATGTCTGACGTCTTAGACGTCTAATCATAGCAATCCTGCTCTTGAGTCACTATACGGTCCGGTAGCTCCGTACAATGACCTCTCGCAGGCAATGCACCGTGACTTCCCCAGTGTCCCAAACACCTAGAGAAGACCATCACATATCCTCGTATCAAGATGGTATATGGAAAACAGTTTTATCAAATCATTTCACAACATTTAATCGGCCCTGCCCGAAATCTCGATAAAATATCACAATTCCATTTAGGGTCTCCGACCCAAAATCACGTTTATGAAACATAGGGTCCCAGACCCGAAATCACATTTATAAAACATAGGGTCCCAGACCCGAAATCACATTTATAACCCAACTGGGCCCCTGGCCCCATTTCATAAATCAACTGGGCCCCTGCCCCGATTTCATAAATCAACTGGGCCCCTGGCCCGATAATATAGCTCAAATGGGTCTCAGCCTGATTTCGTAAACAACTGGGCCCCTGGCCCGATTTCATAAAGCAACTGGGCCCCGGCCCGATTACGTAACTCAAATGGACTCCAAGTCCGAGGTTTCCAAAACAATTGGGCCTCAAGCCCGAGTTCATCTTTCTAATTTCAAAACCATTTCATCACAGTATTCATGAAACCACAAACACGTAAAATCATAATAAAATCGTCAGCCTCGATATACGTGAAACACGGGAAACATCTCGAAATACGTGCAACATCCCCAAAATCAATAATCACAATCATCATTATGGAAATCACGTACATGAAACATATAACACATTTAGGCATGCATAGTATTTATAAAACCAAAGTCCACTCACAGACCGTCTAACAGTGCTTCTCGATACGTGTGCCATAGGCCTTCCTGGGCCACACCACTATCACCGGGACTTCCAAACCTGTCCGAATCACATTAGAATGTCACTAACCTCTTCATTAACCTCCTATTAAAGTCCCGTAATTTTTCCGAATTTTTAACTATTTTCAAATTCAATTCAAAACCTTCGGACATCCCAAACAATATCGAAACGGTGTACGATCGACAAGAAACCAATCCCAAAATGTTCGTTACATCGAATAGATTAAAATTCATGTTGGAAGTTTCCCCAAAATACCCTTCACGCGCCCCCACGTGCCGTTTGAACCCCCTGCGCGTGAAACCCACGCGCCGGGTACTGTTCATCGTCTTCCTCAGAACAACCCGGTCTGAACTGGTTCTGTAAATCCGCTCCATCCCTGAACCGGCGTTCACGGTTTATGTCCAATCCGACCGGTTTTCGATCCCATTTAATACCATTAAGTTTGTCCCTTCATTTCTAATTGATTCCAATAATCAAAACTTGAAATTAAAAGCGTAACCTTACCTCCCATTTTGAAGAACTGGGCCCTGTTTTTCCCTCTCGGTTTTCCTGTGTCTTAGGTCACCGTTAGCCATGGTTTTCAGCCCATTCGATCCCTGGAAACTCAAGGAGCAAAGTTTAATCATCAAAGATGATCAACACTCACTAAAACCAAACATACCATTTTTGAATTGAAATGGACATTTCACGACATCTTACCCCTCTGTCCTCGTCGTGTGTCACCGTGGCCCTTACTGGTCTTCCCTAATCTCCCTGGTCAGCTTCGATGAACACTGATCACCAAGGAATCACGTTTAAAGGGGCTGGGTTCTCACTCGTCTCGCCCCGTCTTCTGTTTTTCACAAATGCCTCACAGTTTCAGTCACCATCAGCTACCGTCCACGGTGGTCACACCACCACACTCAACTCAAACTCTCCTCAGCTCTCCCTTGTGTTTGCTCACAGTTCAAAGATCAGAGAAGAAGAATGTTTGATCGATGATAAATGAGAATGATGAAGGATGATGATTAAAACGGATTAAGGGAGACATGTTCCACAAATTAGGGCCTCAAGCAAGGAATGAGTGACACTTGTCACTCATCCAAGTGTCCACCAACACTGATCACTATTCAATATTTTAATAATATTTTAATCCCGGTTCGTTCGGTTAATCGATTTCGCTCCCGTGACCACAACTTCGTCGTCGAACCTCCGATTTCGGCGTGCCGTCTGTCTATGGATTCGTATCGACTCGATCTACGTAACGGTCCTTAGCCCTCGGTCATTGGACATCCCAGGTCAAAAGTCAACATTTATCCCATTTTAAACCAAATTACCAAAATACCCCTCGACTTCCAAATGTCATAACGTCTTCCTCGATCGTCAGAATCGAACGTGCCACCTGTCTATGAACTTGTGACGTCCTGAACTACGTCACGGTCTTCGGTCAAAGTCTGTTGACCGCCAGATCAAAAAGTCAACATTTTACCCATTCTAGGGGCAAAACGGTCATTTTGCACATTTCGTTCGATCTCACTCAACTAATCCCAGATTAGTCATTCTAAATCATAATTAATTAATAATTAATCCCGATACTCGGGACGGGTCGTTACAATTATCGTGTGGACATCTTTATAAGTGTTCTTGATAAACAACTTGTGGAGTTGAATAACCACTTTGATGAGGTAAGTATGGATTTGCTTCTTTGTATGGCATGTTTGAGTCCGGATGATTCCTTCTTAGCTTTTGACCAACAAAAACTACTTCGGTTTGCTCAATTTTATTCTCAAGAATTTTAATTCTCGTGAACTTCTCAAACTTGAAGATCAACTTGGTGTTTATATTCATGATATGCGTTCAAGTAGTGAATTTTCCGAGTTGAAAGGAATTAGGAAGCTTGCAAGAAAATTGGTGAAGACGGGAAGGAATAGAACATATAATTATGTGTATTTGCTTCTTACTTTGGCTTTGGTTTTACTGGTTACAACTGCTTCAGTGGAGAGAGCATTTTCTATTATGAATATTGTCAAAACTCCGCTTCGCAACAAGATGAGAAATCAATGGTTGAGAGATAGTATGGTTGTTTACATTGAGAAAAAAGTTTTTACTTGCATTGATAACAAATCTATAATGCGACGTTTTCAAAGTATGAAAACTCGTCATGGACAATTATAACAAAAAATTAAGGTAGTATTTTTATTTAACGAATTTAGAAAATCTTTAAATATTGACCCTCCTGAAATAATTTCATGGATCTATCACTGCATCAAATGATGTGATAGGCCACAAATAGTGACAATATTAAACCATGAGCCCTAGATGACATATCAAACCCTGGGCCCCAGAGAGTGACATATTAAACCATGAAACTATGGCATGCATGCATGCCCAAAAAAAACCTATACATGTATATATTTTTACAGAGAATTGGAAAGAAAAACAATGGATATGTATTGGCTTTTGATTCTCAGGTACTAATTGAGTTCTTCTCATTCTTGCAGGTGGCTTGATTAATTCAATGGAATAATGCAGCAATGAAGCAGTGCACCCGAGATGAAGATTGAGCTATGATGCAGTAGGTAATGATTTGAACCTTGATCACTGAATCAATTTGAAGTAGTTTTAGGATTAGATAGATAGTAGAATGTATGTAGGTTGATGAATGGATGATTGTTGAGATGTTTTTTTTTGAGAGAAGAATGGAATTCAATGTAATGAACACAAGGTATTTGATGAATTGCCTATGAGCAATTCTTCACTGATTTTCTGAACTTTTCTTTTCTTTTTCTCTTTCTAATTGATTCACGATTGCATACACACTTACATACATTGATCCTAGCCTTACTTACATAAGGGCAACGGTTACAAAGAATGATGTCACTATGATGACAATCAACCAAAAGAAAATCAGATAGACTTAGGCCAATGAGAAGATGACACCTGGACATCTTGCTCTCCAAGTTAGTTGAATATGTTAAAAATAGTTAAAAACATATTCTCACACCTTTCTTGAGTGCCAACTCATAGTAGTGCTTGCACTTTGATACACACACACACACACACACACACACACACACACACACACACACACACACACACACACACACACACACACACACACACACACACACACACACACACACACACACACACACACACACACACACACACACACACACACACACACACACACACACACACACACACACACACACACACACACACACACACACACACACACACACACACACACACACACACACACACACACACACACACACACACACACACACACACACACACACACACACACACACACACACACACACACACACACACACACACACACACACACACACACACACACACACACACACACACACACACACACACACACACACACACACACACACACACACACACACACACACACACACACACACACACACACTAAATGCAATAAGTGATTTCTTAGGAGCCAACACTCCCCTCTAAGCAATTCACTAATTTCATCCCAAGTCTTTCCCTTAAGTAAGAAAACCTCTCCTTAGGTATGGCTTTAGTGAAAACATATGCAAGTTGATCTTCTGATATGCAATAGAGCAAATAAATCTCTCCTATTTGTATTGCTTCCCTGATGAAGTGATACTTCCTTTTGATGTGCTTGGATCTCTGGTGAAATACAAGGTTCTTAAACATGGCTATAGCTACTATATTGTCACAGTAGATTGTTGTGGTTCAGTTACTTCCTCTCCAAAGTCTTCTAGTACAAACTTAAGTAATTTAGCTTGTGCAGTTGCTTTAGAAGCACTCACATATTCAACCTCAACCGTGGACAATGCCAACAATGTGCTGCTTGACAGAAGCCCAGAAGAAAATACCACTTCCAAATGAGAATGCATACCCCGAGGTGCTTCTCATGTCATCAATACTCTCACTCCAATTTGAATCACAAAATCCAATCAATGTAGCTTCCTTTCCCTTTTGATACTCAATCCCATGAGTAATGGTGCTTAAAATGTACCTTAGGACCCTATTTTCAGTCCCAAAATGTTTCTTAGAGAGATTGTACATGAATCTTGATAAGAGACTGGTAGCAAACATGATGTCAGGCCTGGTTGTTGTTAGATATAGAAGACCACCAACCATTTGTCTGTAAATTCCTTCATCTGTAACATCTGAGCCATCCTCTCTGTACAATCTATCATTTGCAGTAAGGGGAGTACTAATAGGCTTGTAATCCTTCAAGCCAAACTTACTCAAAAGAGTTTGAGCATACTTCTTCTGGTGTATAAAGATGCAATCCTTGGTTTGAACAACCTCCATTCCAAGGAAATGATGCAGAAGGCCTAAATCTATCATCTCATACTTGTTCATCATTTCACTCTTGAATTCCTCCTTCAAAGACTCACAATTACCAGTGTTGATGATATCATTTACATATATAGACACTATTAGTATCTTCCCTTCCCTTATGGTCTTGATGTACAATGTAACTTGACTAGGACTTCTTTCATAGCCATACTTAAGTAAGTGAGTGTCAATATCTCCATACCAGGCCCTAGGTGCATGTTTCAACTTATAGAGAGCCTTATGAAGTTTGTATACCCTGTTGTCTTCTGTTTCTATGACAAAACCTCCAGGTTGTTCCATAAACACTTCTTCCTCTAGCACTCCATTTAGGAAAGCTAGTTTGACATCCAACTGGTACAAGCTCCAGCTTTTCTGTGCTGCCAAGGCTATAAGAGTCCTGATTGTGTCCAACCTTGCCACTGGTGCAAAGGTTTCATTGAAGTCTACCCAGGCTTTTGAGGGTAGCCAAAGTCTTTGGCTACCAATCTAGCCTTGTGTTTCTGCACATAACCATCTAGGTTCAGCTTGGTTTTATAAATCCATTTCACACCAATGACAGGCTTGTCACTTGGTCTTTCAACTAGGTCCCAAGTTGAGTTCTTCTCAATCATTTCCAGCTCAGCTTCCATGGCCTATCTCCAGACGCGATCTTTAGCTGCTTCTTGGTAGGTTTCAGGTTCTATGATGGTCATGTGATATCTGGCATATATATCTGTCAAACTTCTCATCTTTACTGGTGTATTGCTGGGAGTTGAGGAATCTGAACATTCAGATTCCTGAGTTTGAGGTACTTCATCCACTTCAGTGGACTCTTTAGTAGATTCTGCTTCTTCTCCTTGTTCAAACACACCAGGAAGTATAACTTTGACTTCCTTCTCTTCTTTCCAATTCCAGCAAGCCCTTTCATTGAAGACCACACTTCTTGACACCATGATCTTCCTAGTTTGCAGGTTATACAACCTATAACCTTTCTCACAGGTGTCATAGCCAACAAACACACACTTCATAGACGAGTCATCCAATTTCTGTCTTATTTGAGTAGGCACATGAGCATAGCATATAGAGCCAAAACCTTCAGGTGTTTTACCCCTAGTTTCCTTCCACTGTAAACCTTAAAAAGTGTCTTCTTTTCTATTGCCTTTGTAGGATATCTGTTGTGCAGGTAGACTGCTGTATTAACAGCTTCAACCTAAAAATGATAGGGCATGGCCTTATCATGCAACATGGACTTAGCCATTTCTACCACTATCCTGTTTTTCCTCTCAGCCACCCCATTCTGCTGTGGTGAGTAAGCCACAGTGAGCTGCCCCACAATACCTTTAGTTTCACAAAAATTGTGAAACTCATGTGAAGTGAGCTCACCTTCCCTATCACTCCTTAGGGCCTTTATCTTATATCCACTTTGTAGTTCACACATGGATTTGAACTTCTTGAACACATTGAATGCACCAGACTTATGCTTCCGAAAGTACAATGTCAGGACCCGTCCCAAATCCCCCGGGATTAACGTGGGACACGCATGCTCCCGTCTACCACGAAGTATCAGACCAAGGATAATTCCGATTCTAGCCCTCGCCTGGGCATCCAGAGTACGCTAGGATTGTAGGAGGAGGAGTGTGATGTCTCGATCTCTGATACAGCCCGCATCCACGATTAACCTGAAGAGCATTAAAACCACAAAAATTGTGAGTGGACAAAATAATATTTTAATAAAAACATTTCACAAAAAGACATTTATGCCCTTCACTAAAAGCATATGCATGCATTCAAAAATCATCTACCAAAACGTTCACAAAACCATTTGAAAACATTCTCAAAACCTTTCAAGGGTTCATACCCGGTCCCCATAAACCGTCATGAACCATAAATCCATTTATGGGTCCCCGACCCGAAATCACAAAGAAACCGTAAATCAATACATGGGAACTCAGCCCAAATAAAACACAAGTGAGACTCTGCCCAAATATGTTCTCAGTGAAATACTAAAACATCGAATATGGGGTCTATGCCCCAAACCATTTCCAAAATATCAAATATGGGGTCTCCGCCCCAAATCACTTTCTAAAAGAAACTCATACGTATAGACATACATATAACCCATTCGCGGAACTTCCGAGAAGATGCCAGCTCGGGGCACACAGCCCCTAGGGAACACATCCCCGATATATGTCATAATTTCATCTCTATACTAGTGTGCACACTACTCGGGGTCTCACTCCGAGTCTTCCCCCAGGAATTCTCTGTCTAGGAGGCTCTATCTCTGGATCTAGTCCGAGCTCTATCTCCGGATCTAGTCCAAACATCTCTCCGGAATCTGGTCCGGGACCACATCATAACTTCCACTCCTGGAACAGGATCCCTATGGGGATACCCATTCTGGTCTGTGGATCGTGACTCTCCAGGTCGACTTCTGGAGGAGACCAAACAAATCATATGGAGGGTATATATACATTTTCAAATACTTTCTTTCTTTCTCAAAACATATTTCAACTGGGCCTCATACCCGATTCATCTCAACAGGATTCCTCGAATCCGATTCAAATCAATTTCACAGGCCTCGGCCTAAATCCACAGTTCAACAAGGTCTCATGCCCGAATTCTCATTTCAAAAACCAAACTGGGACTCAAGCCCGATTGTACAATCAACTGGGCCTCGCGCCCGATATCACGAATAACTGGGCCCTAAGCCCGAAACCATAACTCAACGGGGCCTCAAGCCCGATTTCACAACCAATAGGGCCTCAAGCCCGATACCACAATCAAAGGGGCCTCCATCCCGAGATTACAACCAGCTGGGCCTCAAGCCCAAACTTGTAAACCAACGAGGCCCTCGGCCCGATCGTATAACTCAAATGGACCCTCGATCCGATTCCTCGTCAAATCAAATGGAATCCAAGTCTGAGAGTTTGTAAATCAAATGAGTCTTGTGCCCGATTTCATATTTCCAAATCCAAACCAATTCATTAAACCTTGATTGAAAATTTAGCACGTACAAGCAACATATAAAATAGGAAATCTCGAAATACGTGCAAATACATAAATCCTAGGCTACCACAAACAATGCACTCATGGCATCACAAAACGTGTTCTAAAACAATTATAAAACATTTATGCATGCATCAGTTTAGAAAGAAGTGTCCACTCACAGACCGTCCGAAGCCACGCCTCGATACGCGCGCCATAAGCCTCTCCAGATCCAATCATCGTCTCTGGGATTCCCGAACTTGTCCAAATCGTAATAGAAGTTTACTAACTACTTAAATAACCCCTCACTAAAGTCCCGTAATTTTCTGAAATTTCTAACTATTTGTAAACACAAATCTAAACCTTCGGACAGCCCGAACTATATCGAAACGATGCCTAATTGACACGAAACTAGTCCCAAAATGTTCGTTACATCGAATAGATGATTTCATGTGTTGAACACATCCCCAAAATCCTTATCACGTACCGCCCAAAGGGGCTGTACGTATGGCTCATGCGCTAGTGCACTATGGATTGTCCCTGAGCTTCAGCAGCTGGTTCGGTCCGGTTCGGTTGGGTTGGCTGGTCCAACTGGACCGGCGTGACCGGTTCAGTGGCATAACTCCTCCATATTTCGTGTTTTTTCATCCATTCCAATTCCTATGGCTTCCTCTCTTCATTTCCTATCCAACTATGTCCCCAAAACCTAGAAACCAATCCTAAAACCTATTGGTTCTAAAAACCAAATTAAACCAAAAATTCCATTCTAGGTTTAGGGTACTTCTAGGGGTCAAATCTTCATTCTAAGGGTTCCAATAGGTTCCTAGGATCACTAGAAAGAGGTTGGGAGGATCGATTTGGCCTAACTTGGTCAAAATGGGAATTCGGTGGGGAGCCACCGAAAATCCCCCAGCCGCCGTTCCTGGCTTCCTCAGCCATCCTCAGCCTCCAAAATCGTCTCCTAGACCTCTTACCAATCCCCTAAACCCATCCTAGTCAACATCTAAGCTCCCTAACGTCCAAAACCCAAATTTGAAATTCATAACACATAGGGGAAATGGTTTTTACCTTGGCCGTGCAATCCACTGCGTCCATGGCGGCTGGCCGTCTGCCACCGTCTCCTCATCCTCTCCATCATCTTCAGTTCCTCTCACGGCCTCAGATGGATGCAGATGGGAAGGGCATGGATTTGGGTTCACTGGGTTTCTTCAGGTTGGTAGAATGATCGAACAGGAAAGGGGGATGGATATGCATGTATCTGTGTAAGGGAAGTAATGGATGGGTGACACTTGTCACTCATCCATTGGGCCTAGGGAAAAGATTTGGACCCCACTCAGGACAAAAGTCCACCTTTGCGTTGTAAAACGTACCGCCATGAATAGTACCTCGAAACATCCGTGAACCGTAACTTTTCCGTTGAACGTCCGATTTTGACGTGCAGCCTGTCTACGGATTCGTATCGCCTCGATTTACGTAACGATCCTCGGCCCTCGGCCATCGGACCTCCTGGTCAATAGTCAACTTTCTTCTCCTTTTCAACTAAATTACCAAAATGCTCTTGAACTTCCGAAAATCATAACTTCTTCCTCGAACGTCAGAATCGAGAGTGCCACATGTCTATGAACTCGTGACGTCTCGAACTACGTCACATTCATCGTCCAAAGTCCATTTGACTGCCTGAACGAAGATTCATCGTTTCGCCCATTCCAACGGTAAAATCGTCATTTCACCCTGCTCGTCCGTTAATCCTCGTCTAATCCCCGATTAGTCTCGCTAATCCGTCATTAATTATTAATTAATCCCAATAATTCGGGATGAGTCGTTACACCCAACACATCCTAGAATAGTCATCTATGAAGGTAATGAAGTACTTATTACCTCTAATAGTTTCTGTTCGTATTGGTCCACACAAATCAATGTGAATCAGCTCCAAAGGTGAGGATGCTCTCCATAGTTTGTCTTGATCAAGCTTTCCATGTTTTGCTTTCCTGTTATGCACCCCTCACATACTTCTTGATTTCCCTCTAGGATAGGAAGTCCTAGAACCATGGTCTGAGCTTGCAGCTTGTGTAGACTGTGATAGTTCAAGTGGCCAAAACGTCTGTGCCATAATCATGCACACTCCTCCACTGTTGCCCTTTGTGCTACTGTTTGGATGCAATTCAGAGATAATGGGAAGCACTGATAGGTCCTCAAATAAGCGTTATTTTATATTATTTTATACCCTTTATACTTGACTTTTAATATTAAAATATTAAATAAATAGATAAAATAATTTATTTTGTGTTGTTTTTGTTTAAATAAATAAAGTTTGTAATTTGGAGTATTTTGGCTAAAAAATCGTCTCGATCGGAATTTTAACGAAAATATTATGGACGAATTTCGGTGAAATATTACTAAATTAATTAATTAATTTTCATTTCTCAGCTCAGCCCAACAGAAAAAAAAAAAGAAAAAAAAAAATAAAACCCGGCCCGCACGGCAGTGATCCAGCCCAACCGTTTTTAAGCGCAGGCCCAGGGAGCCGTAAGCCCAGATTACCAGCCCAGTCCGCCAGGCCCGCGTCAGTCTTTCCTTCAGCCTAGCGAACCCGTCGACAGACGCTGGCCGAGCTCCCTCTCTCTCGTTCGGAGCGCGCCTACCGAAGACTTCTCCACCTGCTCGGCGCGCGCCTGTTGAGCCTCCTTCTCCTCCTGCAGCAGCCTACTACCGAACCTTCTTCCTTCTTTTCAGCAGCCACCCGCCGAGTCCTCCATCTTATTTTCCAGTAAAGGTTGTCAGCCATTCCTTCCACTTTCCAACCCAATTTTGCAACTTTACAACTAAAACCACTTCTAAACATCATCACAAGTCTTCATTATTCATCATTTCACTATTCCACATTTTTTATTGTATTTTTTATGTATTTTTGATAGCTTTTTTCACCTATAAATAGAGATTCAATTCTTGTATTT
This sequence comes from Prinsepia uniflora, assembly GCA_032719365.1. Taxonomy (NCBI): domain Eukaryota; kingdom Viridiplantae; phylum Streptophyta; class Magnoliopsida; order Rosales; family Rosaceae; genus Prinsepia; species Prinsepia uniflora. The sequence continues at coordinate 7,041,467 of CM064875.1, forward strand.
GGGGAGTCCCCCATTAGTTTCATTCTTCCATTTCTTTCATTTTTCTTAGTTCTTAGTTCTTAGTTCTTGGTTTAGTTCTTTTGTTTCTCTCTTTTGAGAGTCATTTTTGGGGACCATTTTAACTTCTCGTAGATTTTCTTATTAATTAGCTTTCTTTTAATTCTTGTTATTGTTTTGGTTTTACTTATAATTCAATATATGTGTTGGTATCTTCTTTCTAACATTTGTAAGTAAGAATGCAATCTCCATGTGTTTTACTTTTTGAATTTCTTTTACTTCATATGTTTTAGTGCTTAAACTTCAATTCAATGTTAAGTGTTTTATCCGCTGTCGGTGCACTTAGAGTAGAATTGAAGAGATTAAATGTTGATCGCTGTCGGCGCATTTAATTATAAACTTAAGGTAAATCATGTTGTAAATGTTTGAAGCATATTGATGTTTGACGCACATTAATGGTTGATGCATTTATAATGTTGAAAGATGTATGTAAGTATTTGAGATGATCAAGGTAGGATTTCGTGATTGGTTTATTATGAGCAAAATGTTAGAATGTTGGTAAAATTTGTACTTGAAGGAAATCTATTATTAGGAGTAGTTTAATTAATGTGATTGTTAATTCGAAATTACTTACGTAAAAGTGTGGGTTTTGTCTATGAAACTACTCTATGGTTTGTAAGTTCTAATTAGCATGAACATTTGCATTTTAATTTTTAGTTAGTGTTGTCTTTAGCTTAGATTACAAATTTTTTCAAAACTCCCTTTTATTCTTTATTCTTTTATTCTTTTATTCTTTAAATTCTTTTATTCTTTAATTCCATTTATTCTTTATTCTTTTATTCTTTCATACTTTTAGTTTATTATTCTTTGATTCTTTCATTTCTTTATTCTTTTATTCCTTTACTCTTTAATCTATTGATTCTTTGATTAGTTAATTCTTTAATTCTTTAATTCTTTTATTCTTTTATTCTCTATTCTTTTATTCTTTAAATCATTAATTCTTTAGATTGTTAATTCTTTGATTATTTAATTCTTTGATTATTTAGCTCTTTAATTCATTATTCTTTTATTCATCTCTCACTAACACATTATTAATGTCCCTAATTTCCCCGGTTAAGAACGATCTCTATTTATCAATACTACATCTACACAAAAAGGGTTTAAATTGCATAAGACTTAAATTACATGTTTAATTTAATGCGTAGTTTGGGCGTAGTCAAGCACATGTTTCCCAACATTGTAATTGAGGCCACACACTGCAACATTTCATCATCCTCATATATTTCAACACTTCCATTACCAAACCTGAGGTAGTAGCCATGTTCTACCATTTGTCCAACACTAAGTAAGTTCGCGTCAAGCCCTGGAACCAACATAACTTGATTAATGACCCTCTCTCCATTCTGTGTGTTGATTACAAGTGAGCCCTGTCCAGTAGCTTGTACCAAGTCACCATTTCCCATTTTCACCTTAGCAGTGATGGACTTGTCCACATAGATCAATAAGGACTCATGTGAGGTCATGTGGTTACTACAAGAATTTTCCACATACCACACTACACTCCCCTCAGGAATTGTTGCAGAATTGCAGGCGTAGAACATCACTCCATCCTTGTATTCTTCTTCCTGCTTTGCCATATTCACCATTTGCCTCACCATGCAATTCTTTTCAATATGACCCAGTTTGTTGCACTTAAAACATTTAGGTTTGTTCTTAAGCCAACATTCACCATAATGTAGCTTTCCACAGATCTTACAAGGATCTTTAGAGTTAGTGGAATTGCCAAAAATAGGTTTGGAGACTTCAGTACCTTGATTGTTTTTTACATTGTTGTTGAATTTTCCTTTCCAGCTCTTGTTTCCCTTGTAATTTTGACTGTTTCTGCCATATTTTTTGTGTGTCCTGTCATGAGATCCTTGGTTCACACTTAATACAGAGAATGCCTTCTCTGTGTGAGTTTCTGAATACATCTCCAGTCTCTGATCATATGCACGTATAGAGGCTAGTAATGTCTGCACATTAACAGTGTCCAGATCCTTGGTTTCTTCAAGTATTGAAACTATAGGATCATACACTTTAGTGAGACTAATCAGGATCTTTTGCACCATTCTCTTTTCTGTTATTATCTCACCATAAGATCTCATATGATCTATTATGGTGTACAATCTAGAGGTATAGACAGAGAAGGATTCATCATCTCTCATCCTTACATACTCAAAGTAGCCCTGTTAATTGGTTCGAAAAAACTGACCGAAAAATCGAACCGAACCAGAACTGAACCGAAAAAAACCAAACCGAAGGAAAATCGAGACCGTTTGGAGAAAACCGAACCGAACCAAACCAAACCGAATTGGTTCGATTTCGATTTTCGGTATAACAACACCGAATCGAACCGAACCGAACCGAATTGAACCGAATGCACCTAAAAATCGAACCGAGCCGAACCGACCCGAACCGAAATGTTTTAGGTTACTTTGTAATGAACATTGATTAGTTATAATGGATCTTGATTAGTTGTAATAAACATTAATTAGGTTGTAATGGACATTAATTAGATAATAAATATTGATTATTGTATAAAAGTACAAAAAAATTGATTTTTAGAGAAAATTGAACCGATTCAACCGAATTGATTCACCATAATTTGAAGAAAAAACCGGTTTTAACCGGAACCGAATCAAACCGAACCGAATAGAAGGAAAAACCGAACCAAACCGCATTGGAGGAAAAACCGAACTGAACCGAACCGAACCGATTCTCCAACCGGTTTCGATTTCGGTTTCGGTAAAAAAACCAAACCGAAAAACCGATTAACACTCTTAACTCAAAGTCTTTCCTCAGTGCTTGAAGCTTGACTGCTCTAACCTTGTCATCTCCTCTGTATTCTCTTTTCAGTAGATCCCAAGTTGACTTTGCACTTTGCCCATTCGAGATTCTTGAGAAGATAGAATCCACCATAGCTATTTGGATCATCCCCAGTGGATGAGCATCTCTGATGTAATAAGCTCGAGTTGGTCTAGCAGCTTCTAGAGGCTTTACAGCTAGCCCTGTTAATTGGTTTTTCGGTTCGATTTTTTTACCAAAATCGAAATCGAAACCGAACCGATTAGGTAACCGGTTTCGGTTCGGTTCAATTTTTCCTCAAAAAACCGACTAAAATCAAAATCAAAATATTTAGTTCAGTTCGGTTCGATTTCGAGTAAAACCAATTTTTTTCGGTTCAATTTGGGACGAACCGGTTTAGTTGAACTGGTTCGATTTTCTTTAAAAACCGTTTTTTTTTTGGACAATTCATGTAATTGAGGGGGAAAAATTACTCACGAAAATAAGAAGGGAAAAAAGGAAAAGAAAAGACTGAAATTCAAACATCTATGAACCAATCAAACTTAACATATTATGTCAAAGAACAATAATGAACAAAAGTTGAAATCGTTTTGGCCTTGTAAATCCCAAGGCAGTGCCTACCAAACTTTTAGGTCCTAGAATACTAGATGAGTAAAATTAACCAATTATGGCTTAATTGGTTTCAGGACCTATATCAACTTATTGGATAAGAAACAATATGGCTTAAAACTAATACATCAGGAATTAAATGTATTAAAAAAAAGGTAAATAACCTTCATTCATCATTTCAGCATCTGTTTGAAAAACACAAAAGCAAGGATTATGATATTGTAAAATCTGATACTAAGAACATAGTAACTTAAGACATATGGTGCTTTTGCATAAACAATGTCACTCAAGAGTTAAGAGCAAGTCTTGTATCCCTTTACATAACTGTTTGTTAAAGCGGACAACTATGCACTTGCTAATCTTCCCTTGTTCTCAAATCAACTTCCATGTCATTTTCACTTTAGTTGAGCTACCAACACACACACACACACATATATATATATATATATATATATATATATATATTAAAGCTTAAAACAGGGATTCACAAGTAATAGCATTTATTTATGCGTAAACATGCATCAGTAAGAAGTCATTTGTGATTCAATGATAAAACCTACTACAAATGAAGCAAACAATCAGAACCCTCAAATGTAATATCAAGTAGAATCTAGTGATTCACTACAATTGCAATTTAGATGACTCGGGTATGTAGTTTCTACTTGTTTATCTGCCTTCATCATCTACCATTTACCACAATTCACTAGAACCAAAGTATTCAAGAATTAGATTCACATGGGAATCGAAAAATGAGTGCAATTTATCAAACATGCAATGACTACTACTGCATTTACATGGTTAACAGTTTCATGAACTGTGCCAAAAACTTCAACGGATATAAGAAACACAACCTAACAATCTCAACCCCAAATTTCTAACCATAATCACAAATTAATTCACCAAAAACTCACATCTCAAAAGCATAAATAACCCTAATAAACATGTACAATTCACAAAAAGAAGTGAAATCAGGGACTTACTAGAAGCCATAAAAAAGATTGAGCTTTTTTGGGGCCAAAGTATTTAGAGAGTGTTTTAAATCTATCAGGTCACAAGAAGAAACCCAATTTGAACTCAGCGGAAAACAGAGGATGAGAGAGTTTAGAGTTTGAAAGGCGAGCGAGACACACGGTCGTTAAGTCAGGAGGCTTCGAATTCGAAATGGGGACTGGGGAGAGACGAGTGAAACTGAAAACTACGAGATGAGGATACAACTAACGAGGGTTTCATCTATTCTAGGGTTTGATACAAATACGCCGTTTTTAAAAAAATATAACTAATGTGTTTCGGTCTGGTCCGGTCCAGTTCCGTCGGTTTTATGAACCTTTCAGTTCGGTTCAGTTCGATCCGATACAATTAGACCGATAATCGAAATCGTACTGACTCAAACTGGTTCGGTTCGGTTTTCTCTAAACGGTTCCGTTTTTTCTTCGATTCAGGGTTTTTCTGTTCGGTTACAATTCGGTGCGGTTTTTCGGTCGATTTTTTCTAACCAATTAACAGGGCTACTTACAGCACCTTGGTCAGCTAGTTCTGGTGGTACTGCAGCAGCAGGTACATTTTCATTCAATCCTTTCTCCACATACTCCCATAGATCATGAGCACGTAGAATTGTGCGCATTTTGATGCTCCAAAACTCACTACAAGAAAACATGGATTCAACAACAATGTTTAGTTGTTTCTAAAAGTCAAAGTGGTAACTTAAAATTATAGGCAACAAAATTTTTTTGTTACTAGTGTCGTTGCCTTATCACCGTGGTTTTATGTAATAGGCAACGAAATTCCCAAGTTGTTGCGAAATGTAAACGCAAGGACATTACAAGTCGTTGTCTATCGTCATAGGGAACAACCGCTCAGGTTGTTGTCAAACAGAAAGGCAAGGCAATCACAAGTTGTTGCCTATTGTTATAGGGAACAACCGCTCAGGTTGTTGCCAAACAGAAAGGCAAGGCAATTACAAATCGTCGCCTATATTCTTAGGCAAGAACTGACAAGATTGTTGCTCATAATATTTGACAACACATATGTAAGTTGTTTCAGATTGGAAATGCAAGCAAAAAATGAGGCGTTGGCTTTGTACATTAGCAATAACGTTCGAAGTTGTAGGTAGTACTCTTTGCCAACTCCCTTGTTTTTGTTTAAGGGAAAAAGATCCAATTAATATCATTATAGTGAAAGCAAACAATAAAGGGAACATTTAAATTGATGAAAGATCAATCCATAACATAACCAAAGACATTCTTCACATTCATCAAATTTTCAACCATATTAGATCACATCAAAATAGACATTGTAATTGTAAGCATGAAATGTTCAAACCATTTTACCCATATTGAACACTATATATGGGTGCCAATGCTTAAGATAAGCGTTAAGAACCAAAAGAAACACTAGTCCTAGTGTTCGGCTAAAAAAGAAAACATTCAATGGTTAAGCAAGAACAAAGTCATAACGAAGTGGACTTTGGTTAACAAAATACCCTATAATTCTTCAACGGATAGCAACTATGTCATGCATACTCTTCTTCATAGTCTTCATCCAAATCTTCATGTGCCAAGTTCTCAAGTGCATTATCTTTCAGCAGGTGTTCTTGATGTTGTTGTGCAAAGGACTCCCCACTATTTTTTCCTTGGGATCCTTTGATAGCCTTTTACTCAGTCTTTAATTGTTCATTCTCCTTTTGAATAGTGGTGACAACCCCTGCAATCTTGTTGAACTGCTCTTTTAGTGCATTCCATTGATCCATAGAAGGCCCAGAATTCTGAACACGTGTAGAGGTTGATGTTTCCATGCGAGGAAATGCACCTAGGCCACGAACTGTCCTACCTTTCCTACCTAGGTCCTTTGCCATTATTTGAACTTCTGATTCAAATGGCAAATCTATAGAATCATGTGGAGTGCCTTCAGGTGCCTCTTGAACTAAACTTGCTTTAAGTTCATCTCGGTTCTTGCTCATTTTTTCCTACAATATAAAGCCGGACAATGCAACAATTATTTCAGTATTATTGCTCATTCTTACTCGTTTTGTTCATTGTGTCTGCATTATTTCAAGGCAAAATAATAAAAATGCAGCAGCAAGAGAACACAGACATCGGGAAAAAAAAAACAGTAGTGGCTTGTAAGCAGCATAATTCCTCTAGAAACATAAAACAACAAACAGAAAACACCATCATTGTTTCTACATTATTTCAAGGCGAAATAATACAAACGCAGCAGCAAGAGAAGACCAACATCAGCAAAAAAAAAAAATAAACTGCAGTGGCTAGTAAACAACATAGTTCTTCCATAAACATAAAACATCAAACAGAAAACATCATCATTGTTTCTGCATTATTTCATGACAAAATAATAAAAATACTGCAGCAAGAAAACACCAACATGCATCAGAAAAAAAAAAATGCAGTGGCTAGTAAACAAGATAGTTCCTCCATAAATATAAAAAAGCAAATAGAAAACACCATCATTGTTTTTGCATTATTTCAAGACAAAAATAATAAAAACGCAGCAGCAAGAGAACACCAACATTAGGAAAAAAAACAACAAAAGTGGCTAGTAAACAGCATAATTCCTCCAAAAACAGAAACCAACAAACAGAAAACACCAAGAAACATAAAACAGAAAGCTAAGTAAAATTAGATGACCCATTCTTGCTAATTTTGTTCATTGTTGACTTACATGTTTTGCCTTGGCTGTCTCATTGATCCGTTGCTTGTTTTTATCCTGGTGTAGATCTCCCCAATTATCAATGAAAGATGGGAGCTTCTCATCCTTTAAACCAGAAAAAGAAAAACCAAGTGAGCTGTTGTACTAACTTATTCTGAATTTTGAAAATCTAGAAGTCACAGGAAGAAGGAGACACTGAAGAAAAACTCAATTCTCTTAATCACAATGTTGTAATTACAACAGCCACATCTTAAAGAAAACTAACCACCATCAGCATTCGAAAAATCATCAATGCAGGGCTCGACATTTAAGAGCCTACAGAAAACTAATGACCTTTTATTGGGAAGGGGATTGAAGTTGAACTGACATTGAACTCAATAAAATCAACCTCCTTTCTCTTTAGCTCATCCATCAGTAAAGTGCAATCTTACCTCATAAAAAGTATAGAAAGAACCAACAAACCTTTTGATTTTAGTAATACAAAATTTCTTTTCAAATATTGGAGTCCAAGTTTTGAATTCCATCATCTCATGGAAAGAAAATCTGAACTAGGTTCTAATCATATTCACAAGTGACACATGTGAATGCTATGCAAACAATTTAAAATTTATGTGGTTTTCATTGATAAAAAGAAGCACACAAAAGGACTAGTATAAGAGAAGAAAGTATAATGAAGTTTTCCAAAAGTACACCTTATAGATGGGAAACTTAGACAACGGAAGCAATTTGTCAAAACTTAAGTTTACTCCAAGTCCGCAAGAACTTTTTATCCAATTTTTTTTTCTACCAACCAGATATTTGGATTCTTCCGAGGAAGAACTTTGTAAAGCTACCAGCGCAACCAACATGTGGTAATTGACCCACCAAATTAGATTCCATTTAAGCGCTAAGTTCCCCCTTGTCGGCCCAATTTGGGAAAATTTGCCTAAGTGCCTCATACTCCACTTAAGCAACCAACCATAAGCTAGGAAGGGTGCACGGTTAGGCATAAATATTTACTCAAACTCTTAATGTCTTCATACTTACAAGGGTGAACGCATTACTATAGCGGCTATAGCCTCAAATGTTCATTTGACTTTCTGGTGCATCTTTTCAGGTATCATGAGGGAAATAAATTTCCACTCAACTAAAAAGCACTAGTATTTAAGCTGAACTTCAAGAAAATACCCAAATATAGGCAAATTGTTGTAAATTGTATTAAGTGATATGTCTATTTATGTAAATGGGTACAAGGGGTAGATAGGTAATTGTACTTATATTAACCCTAACCATATATAAGTGGGTTAATTAGTCTTGTATGAGATTCTCTCATTATTCAAGAAGAACATTTTTTTCTCTACCTCCTTCTATAAATCACTCCCTCCTAAATTCTTCACAACACGTTATCAGCACGATCGTCTCCAAATTGGTGATTGCTCAAGAGAAGGATAAATCCAATCAAGTAGGTTTTCTAAATCCAAATTTTTATTATTAAAATCCAATCCCTAGATGTAATTTCTAGGATTATTTGATTTTTTTTATTAAATTCAAACCCAAGAATTCATGTTCATAAGAATTGTTTGGAATCAATAATTATGATGTTTGTAATCACATGAATTAATGATCATTGATATGTTCAATTGAATTATTTGACATAATCTTCATGATTTTTCGTTCCATGTTTGTAATCACATGAATTAATGATCATTGATATGTTCAATTGAATTATCTGAAGATTATGAATTAATGATCATTGATATTTTCAATTGAATTATCTGACATAATCTTCATGATTTTTCGTTCCATGTTTGTAATCACATGAATTAATGATCATTGATATGTTCAATTGAATTATTTGACATAATCTTCATGATTATTTGTTGAATTGATGGTTCATTATGAGGTTGCAAACACCACAATTAGTGGAAAATATAAAAGAAGTCATTGATGGTTCATCATGAGGTTGCAAAGACCATGATTATTTGTTGAATTGATGGTTCATCATGAGGTTGCAAAGACCATGATTATTTGTTGAATTGATGGTTTATCATGAGTTTGCAAACACCATAATTATTTGTTGAATTGATGGTTCATCATGATGGTTCATCATGAGGTTGCAAACACCACAATTAGTGGAAAATATAAAAGAAGCCATTGATGGTTCAGAGGTTACAAACACCATAATTAGTGGAAAATATAAAAGAAGCCATTGATGGTTCATCATGAGGTTGCAAACACCATGATTATTTGTTAAATTGATGGTTCATCATGAGGTTGCAAAGACCATGATTAGAGGTTGCAAAGACCATGATTATTTGTTGAATTGATGGTTCATCATGAGGTTGCAAAGACCATGATTATTTGTTGAATTGTGGTTCATCATGAGGTTGCAAACACCACAATTAGTGGAAAATATAAAAGAAGCCATTGATGGTTCATCATGAGGTTGCAAAGACCATGATTATTTGTTGAATTGATGGTTCATCATGAGGTTGCAAACACCACAATTAGTTGAAAATATAAAAGAAGCCTTGAGGGTCCATTCTTCCTCATCTTGTGCCACAATTAGTGGAAAATAGAAAAGAAGTCTTGAGGGTCCATCATTCCTCACTTTGTGCCACAATTAGTGGAAAATAGAAAAGAAGCCTTGAGAGTCCATCATTCCTCACTTTGTGCCATAATTAGTGGCAATATTTACACAGCTACCTCACACAGCCGAACAGATGGGACAACAGTTGGAAAAACCCATCATTGACTGGCCCAGTAGGCCACCAAGTCAAGCCTATTTCAAATTAGCCCAGAAGGGTAGAAGCCCAGCAGGCTACTAAGTCAACTCATGCCCCGAAGGTTTATAAAGTAGATGAGGAGCCCAGAAGGCCCAACAAGCTGGTGGACTTTGAAGGTTTACACTTAAAGCCATGTTTTGCATCGAAAGTTGCTCATATCTAAATGATAAATGTATGATTGAGATTTGATAACCATATGATGCCAAAAGCATTAATTTAAGTTATTCTCACATGCTATTTAATGTTTGTTTATTTAATAAATGTATGCTTTTAAATGAACAAGACGTTTATAAACGAATTAAACATTATAAATGAGCTAATAGTTCATACTAATCACCGAACCCGTAGTTTCGGCAATGCTATGAAAGTGAACAAGTAGATTTTACATTTTAAATCCTATTTATCATACAATTTGTTAGAATCCGAAGTTCTTAATTGTTTCTTATGGATGAGTTTTCTCAAAGCATTAAATGCAATGATTTGTTCTTTATATAGACTCCAGAAGAGTGGTTTAATTGTCATGAGGACAACTTCTTGCCTGAAGCAGAAATGAATGACATATCACTCATTCTTTACAAGATATTAAATCCACGTATGTATATATTCAAAAATAATGTTGAACACATCCATCTTGCAAAATTTTGCAAACGAGTATAACGACAGTTGCGAAACTCAAGAGGCCATAATAAATTCGCATATATGGATTAAATCAATGATTTATGTTTTTGGGATTCGAATGTGTGGTTTTTCGCTCGAATATGATTTAATTCAATCCAAGCACTTATTCTCATGCATGTGATCCATTGAATTAAATCCATAAATATGTATGTTTTGTGGGGACGTTTATTGTCTGGCTGACAATGTTATACTCCAAGAGATATGATAAAAGAACGTTGTAGAATGATATTGAATTACCATCAATAAGATTTTTTTTTGTTTTGTTATTCTCCAAGTTCCAGAAGAACTTTGTCGAGATTTATAGATATTCGAGCCAACGGTTATCACATTAAAACCACTAATGACAAGCAAGTGGCATATCTTTGCATAACCTCCAATCAGTATGACCAGAAGTATACACCGAAGAAACTAGCTTGAAGCTAGCCAAAAGTTAGCCAGAAGCTAACTAGTATGAGCAATTGCTCATTATGACATGACCGGTTGGGACACCTAGGTCAGAGTAATGATGCGCCGTATCCTCAATATATTGCATGGGCATCCTCTTACTCATAAACACCTTTGTGTTAAATGAGACATTATGCCAAGTTTGCTCGTTAGCAGAAACCGAATATTAGACCATTATATGTAAAGATGAGTTAAGACTCCACCATTTTCTTGTACATAATACAATGGAAATTTTGTGGACTTTTCAACCACCATGCGGACCATTCTAAAAACTTTCATGGTTCAGGTTGAGATATCGACAAAGTGGCCACATGCTACACTTTTGTCCACACGTATACTGCATTTGCTAAACTCTTCGCCCAAATCATTACATTGAGGGCCACACCACCCGGATTCTCTTATATAGTCTATAAGACTCGATAATACCGGAGAGTTTACATCGACATACTTCGATGACTATTGCATGCCCCTTGGGATTGCTGATGAACATTTGGTTCCCCATGTTCACACCTATAATGTTCTCGCAGAAACACTAATTCACCTTGGTAATGCGCACCAAGCTTCTAGTTTCTAGTGGGGCAATGCAATTTTGCATGCAGTAATATTGGTCCAGTTTAGGTCAATGTCATCGAACGATGTTCTGCGTTACAGTTGGTGACTGGGTACGAATCAGATGTTTTGTACTTACGCATTTCTGGGTGTGCTGTTACGTGCCAATTTTGCCACCACAACGTACACATATGGTACCTCAACAAAGGAGGGGCATACACGTCGATCATGAATCTCTCTTCATTATACGCTATTTAGAGCCCTTGACAGACGATCTCATTCCCACAATATTGTGGATAGTCATTTTGATGAGACAATCTTCCCGTCGTTAGGGGGAGATAAGAACATAAAATGTTCCTGAAGAACGACGTGAATTAACGTGGAATGTCCTCACTATGTCTCATCTCCATCCCCGAACGCACAAAATAAGAACCGTGTGGAGAATTCTAGATTTACAGAGTGTAGCTAATAATATGGCAGATGCTTTCTCTAATCTAGCTAAAGTGACGAGATCACATATACATGCTGCAAACTTGCCTGCAAGGATAGACGTCCCAGTAGGACGTATCATCCTAGACGGACGAGGTACGGTCATGGCGGCTAACCAGTCATATGTCCCTACCCAGAAACGAGGTAGACTAATAGGTTCGAAGGATTCTTATCCCTGGAAAAGGATATTTGGCACAATCAAATCCCTTCTAAATATCAACTGATCCATCTCATGAGATAATTCCGGATAATGGGTCTGTGACGGCGTTGGGGGGCGCTCCAACGTCTGAACCCACTCCCGAGAATAAAGAGATCTCGGTAAATCATGCATGCTTATGTAAGATAGGGAATCAGAATGATATTATCATCGATGATTTATATGTATTCGTGGTAGCTACTGAAATAATAACTAGAAATGAAATTGAACCTTACTCCGTTGATGAATGAATGCCAACGTAGAGAAGACTGGCCAAAATGGAAAAACAATCCAGGTCGAATCAGATTCCTTGACAAAAAGGAAGGTGTTTGGACCTGTAGTTCTCACACCTCTCCATATTAAACCTGCAAAATTTAAATGGGTAGTAATAAAGAAGCGTAATGAGAAAAATGAGGTTGTGAGATATACAACTCATTTAATGACGTACAATTTTCTCAACGCCCTGAGATTGATTACGAGGAGACGTATTCTCCCGTAATGAACGTCATAACGTTATTATACCTTATCAGTTTGATAGTTTCCAGAAAAAACTGAATATGCAGTTTATAAACGTGGTTAATGTTTATCTCTATAGGGGATCTAAATAGGGATATGTTTAAAATTCTTGAAGGACTTAAGATATCTAATGCAAATATTTTCAGACCACGGAACATGACAAGACCCATCCCGATCATCCCTCGATAACAGGGAAAGATCCTGCTCCCGTCTGACAATAAGTTGAAAGTGTAAAATAATTACACATATATACATAAAGAACATAACAAACAATAAATATTGTCAGACAAGGGATAGTTCAGTATTCCGAGACCGTTGATCTAGTCAACATGGTTTACAGAGCATAGGATATATTTACAAGTAGGGATCAAAATCCTACGCTGCAAATGGTCTGAGTACGCAACGGTCTATTTATTCTTCTGCCTCGATGTTAGCCTCAGTACCTGTGCACTGGCCTGGAGGGCAATTAAAACATCAAAGGTATGAGTGGACAAAAATAACATTTAGAAATACATTTATCAAAATACAGTCTTACCCTCCAGTTTCATAAACATGCATGCATATCATAACTTATAAATCAGATAATCAAGATATGAACATAAACCAAAAACAGAAATAAAAACACAGGATCCAGATCCAATATATAGTCACGTTATCCCTGCAACGCGTACAAATCAATAGGCTCAAGGACCGCTCAAATCCCGAGCATCCGCCGCTGTGAACACATCACCAGCCGGCAATCCAGGTCGTCATGAACATATCACTGACTGACTTCCATATAATCCAGCACATCTGGTCTAAGTCGAGCCTCCATTTGGCTACACGACAACATACCGTGCTACGTGACCTCTCCGGGGTAAACACTTCCATCCCGGAGGCGAGCGTTATCTCCAGGGTCCATTTCGGGGAAAACATATTCCACACCGAAAGCCCTCATATATCATCATCATGAAAACCAGTGAAAACAGTTGCATTTAATATCCAAACCATTTTTGAACTGGGCTTCAAGCCCAAAAACACTTTTCTCAAATCTATAAACCAATTCACGCAAACTGCGCAATCACAATCTCATTCATGATATAAATCCATCAAATCTCATACCAGACTCATAATCCGAGTCAAAATCAAGTTCAAACCCCGAGCCTTAGCTCGAAATATCAGTTTCATAGTTTTCTCGAAAATCGTGCCCAAAAGCACATAAAATAATATAATATTCCAAAAATCCAAAAATCGTTATACTGAAACATTAGTCATACCAAATCATGTCAAATCATATTATAAAACATTTAAAACATATATGCATGCATTTAGGGTAGAAAACAAAAGCCCACTCACACACCGTCCAGATTGTTCAGTTTCCATCTGTTCGTGTTCCTCCGACGTCCTGGAAGTATTCGGGCCTATCAAACAAGGAATATAAGATTACTAACTTGTTACATAATCTCATGTACGAATTTCCCAGTCGTCGGAATAAAATAATATTATTTTAAACGTAACCTATACACTTCGGGGACACAAAACTACTCTCAGTTCATATCCGATTGACCCGAAACCAACGCTAATAGGTCCGTATCATCGAGAGCATCAAAAAGTGTGTTGAACCCTCCTTCAGATTCCCAGTCACGCACCCTCACGCGCCGCAGTAAGCGGCTGCGCGTGAAAGCCACGCGCCGTGAACAGTGCACTGCTACAGTGCTCCTCCTCGCCCGTTTCTCTGATAAACGGGTCTGAAACCCGCGATCAGACCCGGTGCAATCTCCCTCGATTCAAGCTCAATTTCGTCCCTTCTTTCACTCATTAACATCCATTCAATCCAAACTATAGTTCTATAAGTTCAATTTAATCACACAAGCCCTCACAATCCTCGACTCACAATGAACACCCGACGGGTTCGAATTCGGGTTCTACCCAAAACCAGCCTGTTTCCTTCAATTGATCATACCAAAAGCATCATAGGTCCATTATAAACACGAAATCGAAATCAATTTCATGAATTATTACCTCTAAGTAATCTGACTCAAGCTCGAATTTCCGAAACAGTTGCAGGGTCTGTTCGTCACTAATTCGCCTCCAATTTTTGTTCCAGTTGATTGGGTTCGAGTCGTCTAGTTCCCAGCGAGCTTAATATCACCTCAAATTCGAACGAAATCGTCTCAAAAATCGAAATCGAATTTAGGTCCTTTAATGGTTGTTTCGGGCATTCCCAATATGGGTTTCCCTCGAGTTCTTTTGGTTTTCTTTCGGTTTTTCACTCCAACTTACACCAATTAATCACTCTAATTCACTGTATTTCCTTTGTTTTGCTGCTAATTGATCACACGGTTTTGAGGAAATTTTTGTTCTCTGTGTTCTTAGCCAAGTACGGTGCTAACTATATGTTAATATCCATTCAATTGAATTAATTATTCCTAACGGCAATCAAATGCCACTAATCTTTGTTAACAAGTGACACTTGTCACTTGATGAAGTCTATGACTCATATGAGGGACTGAAGCAGCAACTTAAGATAGATGAATAAATCAGCATACTAAAAGCACTGGCACCGTCTAATCAAATTCACATAAAATTACCATTTTACCCTTGAGGTCACAA
Source organism: Prinsepia uniflora (assembly GCA_032719365.1). Taxonomy (NCBI): domain Eukaryota; kingdom Viridiplantae; phylum Streptophyta; class Magnoliopsida; order Rosales; family Rosaceae; genus Prinsepia; species Prinsepia uniflora. The sequence goes on from CM064875.1 coordinate 7,056,809, forward strand.
ATGATCATTTTGCCCCTGAACTTCCCAGACCCATAACTTTTTCATACGAGCTCCGTTTTTGACGTGCCACCTGTCTACGGATTCAGCGTCTCGAGACCTACACAACGGTCCTCAAAAAATGCACAAAAAGTATTTTAAACAAAAAGTCAACTTTTAGCCATATTCCGTCAAGGGTAAAAACGTCATTTTCACATTATTTTAATATTTTACAACTTTTGGATTTTTCGGGGCGTTACAGAACACGCTCTCCATTCGTTTGAGGCGTTCACTTTATGTATTGAAACAATCTGGACGGATGTGGTATAACCATCTAAATGAATATTTGATCAGATTGGGATATGTTATTAATGAACTGTGCTCATACGTGTTTATTAAGAAAACAAGTTCCGGGTTCGCTATAGTGTCAGTTTATATCGATGACAAGAATCTGATTGGTATTCCTGAAGAGATCCAAGAAACTGCTAAGCACCTGAAGTTAGAATTTGAAATGAAAGATCTTGGGAGAACACACTTCTGTTTCGGCCTGGAGCTTGAGAATCTTGCAGATGGAATTTTGGTCTATCAATCTAATTACATTCAGAAGATGTTGAGACGCTTTAATGAGGATAAAGCGAAACCTTCAAGTACGCCCATGATCGTCAGAAGTCTAAATCCTAAAAAGAACCTGTTTCATCTAGCAGATGATAACGAAGAGATATTGACACCAGAAGTACCATACCTAAGTGCAATATGTGCATTATTGTACTTGGCTCAATGCACTAGACCATACATTTCATTCTCTGTGAACTTGCTAGCTAGACTTAGCTCTGCGCCAACACGCCGCCACTGGAATGGCATAAAAGACATATTTCGATACCTTAGAGGTACAATGAATATGGCTTATTCTATCCCTATGAATCAAGGAATGAATCAAACCCCCTTGGTCCTCAGAATGATGCAGGCCTTGTTGGGTATGGTGATGCAGGCTACTTATCAGACCCACACAAGGCACGTTCCCAATCCGGTTATATCTTTACCATTGGGAACACAACAATATCTTAGAGGTCTACGAAACAGACCCTTGTTGCTATATCATCGAATCATGCAGAGATTTTAGCCCTACACGAAGCAGTTCGTGAATGCATATGGTTAAGAGCCATTACTGGGCATATTCAAAGTACTTGTGGACTAAATTCCACCATAATAAACCAACAGTTATCTACGAAGATAATGCTGCCTGCATAGAGCAGATGAAAACCGGTTTCATTAAAGGAGACAACACCAAGCATATTGCACCGAAATTTTTCTTTAACCAACAACAACAAGAACATCGGAAGATTGAGATCAAACCAATACGATCTCAAGATAATCATGCAGACTTGTTCACCAAGTCATTACCAAAGGCCACATTCCAGCAGCATGTGCGAGGTATTGGTTTACGTAGACTAGCTGATCTACCTAATCTGTAGTTTTCAGGGGGAGTATCCTGAAGCATACCAAGTATCCAAAAGTATATTGAGTATCCCGAAGTATACTCACATGATCATCGTGTACTCTTTTGTCCTACAACTAGGGTTATTTTGTCCCATTGGGTTTTGTTACCTAACTAGGTTTTAATGAGGCACATTTTGGTATGACCACACCACTAACAATGCATCCTGAAGATTCCATGATTTGGCTCATATGCATTTGCACATCTTTTCTCTTCGACCACGGGTTTTTCCCATTGGGTTTACCGGGCAAGGTTTTTGGTGGAGCAACACTAATACATTTTATCTCAAAGGCGGATTATCTACCTGTATTCCAGAAGAGACGACATCAACTACCTCAGAAGATTTCGATGTGATCGTTTACACGCGCATTGCACTTTTTCTTCGACTAGGGTTATTTTTGTCCCATAGGGTTTTTGTCACCTGACAAAGTTTTAACGAGGCAACACATATGTGTGTAGTCCAACGACACCATTACATGAAATATCCAAGGGGGAGTGTTGTAAATTGTATTTAGTGATATGTCTATTTATGTAAATGGGTACAAGGGGTAGATATGTAATTGTACTTATCACTACACCAAAAATGGGTTTTTAAGGCGAGCAAATTAGGGCGTGCAAAAATGTGCGCCTTAAAAGGGCACTTTTTAGGGCGTGCATTTTTGCACGCCCTAAAAGACTCTAACTTTATGTTATTTAGGGCACGCATTAACTGTGCGCCTTAAAAAGTTAGTTTTCAAGGCGCACTTTGATGTGTGCCTCAAAAAGTTGGGTTTTAAGGCTTGTAATGCGTGCCTTAAAAGATGGTATTTTAAGGCATGCGTCTGCGCGCCCTTAAAACCAAAGAAAATTTTCAAAATGGGCTTTGAAGGCGCACTTTTGTGTGCCGTTAAAACTGAAGAAAATTTTCAGACTTGGAACCTCAAATTTTTCACTTCCCTCGCACCCAAAGTTCTAAACCGCCCTAACAAATTCGTCAACCTTCTTCCTCACAAAAAATAAACAGACTCAAACATCTTGAATTCCTAGCAAACTACAAACCCATACTCAGCCTTCTTCCTCTCAAAGAACAAACATTCTCACTCATGAAATCCCCGAAAACCCTTGTACTCTTCACTCCTTAATTTCAATGAAATCACACACAAAGCTACAAATCTAACTCAGATCCCCAATCTTCTCGACTCAGTACGAACTCGGCCACCATGCTCAAAGGGTTTTTCTTCTTCTTCATCTTCACATCTAACTCTTTATGGTTTTGATTCTTTTGATTGTTTGGTATCTGGGTGTTGGTAGATCCATCCAATCTTTTACTAACTTTATGGCTTCAATTTTGATATCTATCGTTGTCTCTGCCATCCACCTCTTTTATCATCATCGTCGTCATCTTCATGGGCTATCGGTGGTCCATCCGGAAGCATCATGACTCTGCAGGTTAATCAAACACCCAATTCGTCCCAATTACTTATCAGATTAATCAATTTTTTTATCATATAAATATATTTGCATTTTAATTTCTTATTTTCTTTGTGGCCTTCATCAAATCTTCGAGACATTCCAAGGTAAATTCCATTATTTTCTACAAATTTAGCAATATCAGGACCTTTCAACTCTCAAACACTTTGTCTGCTCAGTTTACGAAGTTGCAGATGGGTTCTTATTTGGTACTAAATTTGACCTCTTAAGTTTTTGAATTTAACCTTCTATTATATTTTCACTGACCCGACCTTATGCGATTATGTACAGAGAGACTCTGTAAGTCTTACAAGTGAGAACAATGAGTTGAAGTTTCGCCTACAAGCTTTGGAACAACAGGCCCAGCTTAAAGATGGTACATATTCTTCTTTTTCCTCGGCTCTTTTAAAAACCAGTTATCATGTATGAGATATAAACTATAATTTCGGTAGATGATATGATGTTTGTCTGGAAACTGGGTTTTCCTTATTGATCACGAAGATGTCACATTCCTTATTTGCATGGTTAAGGTTATTAACCCATAACTTGATTATTTGATGTTTTATTTGATTTTATTACCCCATTTTGATTATGTAGATAATCCCTCAATCCACCTATAAACTTGTGTTAGATATATCATAAAGTGCTTTCCGAAGTTTACTTGTAGTAGGTATGGTTCAATTGCCCCATTTTTATGCATTATGTATGGTTAAGGTGATAGTAGATTGTAAACTTCCAATTTGTTATGGTCTTTAATGTCTGTATAAGGGAAGCTTTAAAATTAAAAAATTCAAAGCTTTCATGAAAGTTGGGGATCTCAGGGTTCTAATGAGCTAATATTTTACCATTGGGGTTTCTATAATTGAAGATGGACGTGACAGTATCACCATGGAGTTCGAAATGCAGTGGGATGGAAATCCAAGTATAATACTTGCCATCAAGACTTTATGCAGGTAATTTGCAGCTATAAATCGAGCCTACTTGCTTCTGCTCACGGGAGGTTGTTTTTAATACACGCTTGGATTTTCAGATTACTGGCGCAATAATTTGTACTTTGATTTTCAGGTGAAAGACATATCTGCATTACCTGGGATCTCTGATGCAATTGAGGTATGAGATGATTCCATAATTCTTACTGGTTAATCAATTTTTTCACTCATATTTTTTTTTTAAAAAAACTTCGATGTGACATGATTTTTATTTGAGTACTTACATGAAGATTTGGATTGTAAATTTTCATACTTAATGTCCTGGCCTTTAGTGAAAGTTTTAAGTATTAGTTGGAGAATAGTAATTAAAACTGAACTGGTGAATGTATTCACTTGATTGTAAAGTTACAGAGTGCACTTAATGTCCTAAACGCGTGCCTTAAGCTCAAATAAGGTGTTTCCATTCTAACTTTCTAATTTGACAGTACGAGCTTTCATCACTGTAAATTACCTTCTCATCTGAAAATGAGTGGAAGAAACTGGGTGAAAAAGGTTTTCTTCAGTGAATTGGGATGCAATACCGTTGGAAAATTCGTAACTATAACAAGTGAGTAATTCATTACCTAATTATTATTCATTGGACTTTTTCACTCATATAAATTTCAATGCAATGTTCCTGTCACATCACGAAGATATGTTTGTGATTTCATTATTTCTTATGTATTTGAAATAGTAAAGAAATATCTATCACGAGAGGTTATGAAACATTACGGAGAACTGAAGATTACTAATGGAGCAGGGAAGCCGGTGGAAGGATAATGTGAGTGATCTTGCTCATACCACTCAAGAAGCACCATCATGAATTTCTTCCACATACCACTCAACATCTTCGCGTGAGTTATGTTGTATAATGTGAGTGATCTTGCTCGTGATCTTCCTTTATGTTGCTGCTGCATTGCAGAGACGGCTCTAAGCTTGCATTGGATGTCTCTCATGTGTCATAGCGTGATTCCATATTTATATACGAGGCGGGAGACTTGGTTTTTGTTTAGGGATTATGTTGATTAGGATTCAAAAGAAATTTGATTATGGTTGGTTTTATTATTTAGTGTTTTGTTCAAAATCTCAACTTGTTACTTCTTTATTGAATTACTAAAAATCAATGAAGTATTTCTTTCTTATGGTTGGTGTACTTGTAAATTGATTATTTATTTCTTTTCTGTTGAAAATACTATAGAATGCACTGGGTATTTGTATAAATGGAAATATACATAAATCAATTAGTGAAAAAAAATTGCAATTTGTATGAAACCCTTTTAAGGCGTGCATTGTGCGCCTTAAATATGAGTATTTAGGGCGTGCAGTGTGCGCCTTAAAGTTGAGTATTTAGGACGTGCATTTGCGCGCCCTAAAAGGGTTTTTAGAGCGTGCATTGCGCACTTTAAACTTCAGCATTTACGGCACACAATGTGTGCCTTGAAAAAAATGATTTTTTACGGCATGGCCTTTTAAGGCACACGCTTGTGCGTCCTAAAAGCCTAGTTTTGGTGTAGTGTATATTAACCCTAACCATATATAAGTGAGTTAATTAGTCTTGTATGAGATTCTCTCGTTATTCAAGAAGAACATTTTTTTCTCTATCTCCTTCTCTAAATCACTCCCTCCTAAATTCTTCACAACACAAATGTATATAGAAAAGAGCAAGAGAACAAACCAAAAAGACAGCTATACATTCCTAGTCAAACACAACCTTATAAACTAGAGGCAGCTAGAACATTCCAACTATTTAAAGTTCTAATCTTAACATTAGTGCCCAGCATATTCAATAACAATTATGCATAAACATCAAATTTAGAACACTTATTTGTTCATATTTCTTGATATATTTACATTTGCTTTCTTCTGCAAATGTTGTATAAATGGTTGTGCACCTCCTCTATGACTATATTGTTGCATCCCACGATTGTTTGCATTAGCGTCACAAATTTCCTTAGAGAAGAAAATAAATTGCATTATCAACATAAGAACAAAAACCAATCAGTACAATGGAAAAAAAAAAAAAACAGAAATACAAAACAAAGCTAGAGAAAGACTTGATAATCTAGATCCTCAAACAGATTGCAAAGCCATTTCCAATGAGAGACGGGTCGGGAATTCCGTAAGTTTCCTATTGGAAATTTAGGTCGTCCTCTTGCCGATGTCCCATACTTTTTATAGTGAGCATGCAACCTATGCTTGAAACGGGTGTATGCTGAGCCCATCTGATCATCAATATAATCAGCAACAATATTATCATTCAAGTCCAAATCGAACTTAACCTATATGAAAACACAAATTAATTGCTAGAGGTAATAATTTCTTCAATTCATCATAATAAAAGTGAGATTCACTAAAATAAGTTAGTACTAGCAAGGTCTCTTGTAACATCTTCGTAGTAGCCTTTGGAACATTTCTCCACCCATCATAACATACTAGTGCATGAGTTCTCACCTGGCAACCTATCTCATTAGAAAACATTGCTGATAATTTTTTCATTTTTGGGACTTGTAGTACCGAGTGAAAAGGCAACTTAACCCTCCCTCCTCCACTAGTCTCCACGTAATTATGCAGAGCTTTCCCACATGTTTTTCCACGTGTTGTCTTCTTTTCAAGTTCCTCCTGACAAGTATCTACAAAAGGAAGTCAGAGTGAGTTCCTTATTTTAGATTGCAACATATATTAGAGATATGCTCTAACAGAAAAAATAGGAAAATTGATAGATATTATGGGGAACTGCAGATTTATCTAACCTATATCAGTTTCTGCTGGTTCTTCACCAACATGTTGATTAACAATTGCTTCAAGAGGTGGTGTTTGAGTTGATGGAGGAAGCTGATTTGGGGAAGCATGATTTTTATGGGGAACTGCTGCTTGAGAATCAACATCTGGAGGAGGTGGTACTATAGGGTGCTTCCTTTTTTGAGCCAGCTGGTTTGGGGGAGAAGATTGAGTTGGTGGTAGTGCCTCTTGTGAAGTAACATCTGGAGGAGGTGGCACTATAGGGCGCTTCCTTTTTTAAGCCAGCTGGTTTGGGGGAGATGATTGAGTTGGTGGTAGTGCCTCTTGTGAAGTAACATCTGGAGGAGGTGGCACTATAGGGCGCTTCCTCTTTTGAGCCAGCTGGTTTGGGGGAGAAGATTGAGTTGGTGGTAGTGCCTCTTGTGAGGTAACATCTGGAGGAGGTGGCACTATAGGGCGCTTCCTCTTTTGAGCAGTTTAAGCTGGAGGAGTAGGTTAAGTAAGAGGCACTTCTTCTCCAGAAGTAACATCTGGAAGTTGTTTGTCTACGAGGCGCTTCTTCAATTTTTTTCCCTCGTTGTTGTGGATCTGTCATCTACATTGGAAAATTAATAAATATGAGGATATAATAAGAAACAAAACATATCATAAAGTAGATCATATAGTGATTCAAACAAGAAGTTGCAGACTTAATCCGTTTTTTCAAACATTTTTCATATAAGCTTTGGACTTCGCACACATTACCAATAGTATATTCATTCTGAATCACTATGTGTGTCACTACAATTATTTTCCTCTTCCTCGGATGAGATACATTCTTCCTCTTCCTCAGAGGATAAATCTTCTTCATCTGTATAATCATCATCAATAAAATCAATGGCATCGGGTATGATTCTTTCTAAACTAGCTTGGTCTACAACAATAGTTTCTGGTTCTTCATCATGTCTGCATAATGATGAGCCAGAAACATTATCATCATCAGAATCCTCAATATCTTCATTATCATCATTAACATTAGACATGTCATTATCACCGTCATCATCATCACTTTCATCTTCATCATCATCATCAATATTAGCATCATCTTTCTCAGGAACATCCCAAAGATGCCTATGATCAAACTTATGAATAACTTTATATCCAAGACTCAACTTTGGGTCGTCTACATAAAACGCTTGATGTGCTTGAGTTGGTAGAACATAAGGATCATTAGTGTACCACCGACTATTCAGATTCACTGACATTAGCTGATGATCATAGATAATCCCCTTCCTTTTGGGATATGTATTATACCATTCAAATTTGAAGAGAATAACATTGAACCGTATGAATTGAACTTTGACAACACTAACCAAACTTGCATAAAAATTACAACCTTGCCCATCATGCGACCCTGCTGTTCTTACCCCACTATTTTGTGTTGTGCAATATTTCTCCATATGTTGGACTGACCATCGAATCCCATTTGAAATACAACCATTGTATTGGAGTGTACGGGAATCTGGACCTTGGGCTAATGAATACAACTCCTCATCTACTATATCAGACCCTTGACTACGCAATTCAGCTACCCGTTCTCTAAACCAATCAGGAAATAATCGTCTGTGTCTTCCTGCTACATTTTCAAGATTATCCCTCTCCAGTATTTGATAATGCTCACTACAAAGATAAAGAAGAATCGTTAGATTCAAGCAAAACATCAAAAATTCTGCATATATAAATCTTCGTTTGTAAAAACTTACTTTCTAAAATCTTCCATCTCATCACAATTGTCCAAAACAAAACAAATATGCTATCTCTTTCTCTTTCGAGGACATTTCAACCATTACATGAGCACCAAATGGGCGCACTTTTTGAGCAAACACTGATAACTTTGCATCAGGTTCACCCCTATCATCGTTTCTTTCTGCTCGAGAGAGAGCTGTCTCAGCGTTGCTTAAATACATGGAACAAAATGTTAAAGACTCATAAGCGATGTATGCCCATACAATAGATCCTTCTAGTCGAGCTCTGTTTCGAACAAATTTTTTAGATGCCCTAACAGCCTGAAATGAAATTTAAAGGCCATTCAAAATTGAATGTCTAATATAAAACAATATGACAAAAAAATGATTGAAAAGGAAATTCAGAATTAAAAGAAAAATAAAACTTACCTCTCAATAGGATACATCCATCTAAATCCCACTGGTCCGGCAAGTTTAGCCTCTTGAGGTAGATGCACGACTAAGTGAATCATGACATCAAAGAAGGCCGATGGAAATATTTTCTCTAACTTGCATATAGTCATCACAATGATTTCTTCTAATCTTTCCAGATCTGCAACTCTCAATGTCTTTGCACATATTTGTTGAAAGAAACTTGATAATGTTGTAAATAGTTAAATGGGTATGTTTATTTATGTAATAGGTGCTAGGGTAGTTTTGTCTTTTTGTATTCATTAATTATCCTTCCCTATATAAGGGATAACTAACTTTGTAAACCCTAATAATCTTATAAGATATCAGACGTATTATTTCTTCTTCCTGCCTCTCCATATTCTCTCTGCATTATCATCTACCGAATTCTCTTCACAACACGTTATCAGCACGATCGATTCTGAAATGGGGATTGCTCAAGTGAAGGATAAATTCAATCAAGTAAATTCTTTTGTTTCTATTTTTTTTATTTATTGATTCAACTCCCTAGAATTCATGTTCATAGTTTTCTTTATTGGAATCAATAATTGTGAGAATAAATAATTTTGAATCCCCTTTAATATCATGAATTATTGATAATTAGTATGTCATAATAATTGTTGGATTAATGAATTTATATGTTGATAAGTATTCATGGGTGGAATTATTCGTAGTTTGATTCTTTTGATAATTGACGAATTGATTATATGCGAACATGAATTTGATTGCATGATGATGATTATATGTAATTGATATATTATTATTTTTATTATTGATTGATGAAATAGCATGACAATTCAATTGATATTTGATGTTTGAATGACTTGATGTTTTATCTGTAATTGTTGTTTGGATCATCAAACAATTAGAACATGTTTTTTGTGAAAAAAAAAACAACAAAATTTGGTTTTTAACTTATGCAGATATTTGATGTTGATGATGCATGATAATCAATTGGTGATGGAATATTATTTGACTACTTCAAACTACACAATCCTTCCCAAAACACGGCACCACTTGCCAAAATAATAGGGTTGACCCCCACAAAACCAGCACTAGCAGTGCTGTCACTGGGCCTCCTCCCCCCTCTTTCTAGCCTGAAAAAAAAGGAAAAAACAGGGGGCTCTATGGCTCGAAAACTGAGCCCAGAAGGCCTGAAAAAAAAAAAAAACTACACAGAACTAACGGCCTATAGGCCCGAGAAAAAAAAACCCCAGGCCCTGAAGGCCCAGCTGAAAAAAACAAAAACAAAACAGCAGGCCTGGCAGGCCTGCAGCCCAATCAAACCCCACAGCGCTTGGCCCAGAAGGCCAATCCTATTGAACGTGCAACATGGAGGACCAGAAGCCCAAGAACGGGCCCGATCTGAGTGAGTCCAAAAGACTCAGCTCACGCCTACAGAGCCTAGCAGGGCCAGCGCCATTGCACGGCTTGGCTTCGCCTGCCTAGGCGGCTCGGCTTGGCTCCGACCAAAAAAAAAATAATACAGAACCTTCCTTTGCACTCCTCGGGCCTAAAACATACACTCATGCATGCCTGAAGCATTGCAATACCCCTAAATCAAGGACCATAATAGCATTTATTTTATACTATCTATGCATATTATATTTTGTTTACTTGTATGTTTCTTTGTTTATTTCATTATTTACATGCTATTTACCAATGTCATTGACCACTATTAGAACAATTGAGGCAAATCACATAGCTAGCCGGAAGCTACCTAACCTCAGCAACTACTTATTATGGCATGACCGATTGGGACATCCTGGTCAAGGTATGATGCGCCGTATCCTCAATACATCACACGAGCATCCCCTTACAAATAAGGACCTTGTGTTCAGTGACACACTATGTCAAGCTTGCTCAATGGAAAAATTGAACACTAGACCATCATATGCAAAGATCGATAAAGACTTTGTCCCATTCTTGTACAGAATATAAGGGGATATTTGTGGACCCATCCAACCACCATGTGGACCATTTAAATATTTCATGGTTTTGGTTCATGCATCGACGAGGTGGTCACATGTGACCCTATTGTCCACATGCAATGCTGTGTTTGCCAAAATCCTTGCCCAAATCATTAAATTAAGGGCCCACAATTCGGATTATCCCATAAAGTCCATCAAACTTGAACGATTTCGGTGAGTTTATATCGAAATCTTTCGATGATTATTGCATGTCCCTTGGGATTGATATTGAACATCCAGTTGCACATGTTCACACCCAGAATGGTCTCGCAGAAACATTCATTAAACGGTTACAAATGATTGCACGGACTTTGGTTATGCACACCAAGCTCCCAATTTCTGCATGGGGCTATGCAATTTTGCATGTAGCTATGTTGGTCCGGTTGAGGCCCACTGCCACCCAACCTTATGCCGCGTTATAACTGGTAACTGGGTACGAACCTGATGTTTCGCACTTACGCGTGTTTGGATGCGCCGTTTACGTGCCAATTGCGCCGCCACAACGTACAAAAATGGGACCCCAACGTCGGAGGGGCATCTATGTCGGCTATGAATCCCCCTCCATTATACGTTATTTAGAGCCCTTGACAGGCGATCTCTTTACCACTCGTTTTGCTGATTGTCACTTAGATGAGACAGTCTTCCCGCCGTTATGGGGAGATAAGAACGCCAACGTTCCTGAAGAACGACGTGAATTGACGTGGAATGTCTCCACTATGTCGCAACTTGATCCCTGAACCGCACAAAGTGAGAATGAAGTGCGGAGAATTCTAGATCTACAGAATGTAGCTAATAATATGCCAGATGCTTTCTCTGATCTAGCTAAAGTGACGAGATCACATATACCTGCTACAAACATGCCTGCAAGGATAGACGTCCCTGTAGGACGGGCCGTCCCAGATGGACGGGCCGTCCCAGATGGACGGGTAGTCCCAGATGGACAAAGCACGGCCATGGCGGCTAACCAGTCATATGTCCCTGCCCAGAAGCGAGGTAGACCAATAGGTTCGAAGAATTCTCATCCCCGGAAGAGCACAAATTTGGCTCAATTGAATCCCTTGGATATCACTATATCATCTGATCCATCTTATGAGATAATTCCGGACTATGGGTCTGTCTTTGAAGAGACGACGTTGGGGGACGCCTCAACGTCTGAACCCATTCCCGAGAATAGAGAGATCTCGGTAAACTATGCATGCTTAAATGAGATATGGAATCAGAATGATATTATCATTGATGATATATTTGTATTCACAGTAGCTACTGAAATAAAAACTAGTGATGATATTGAACCTCGCTCCGTTGATGAATGCCAACGTAGAGAAGACTAGCCAAAATGGAAAGAAGCAATTCAGGTCGAACTTGATTCCTTGACAAAAAGAAAGGTGTTTGGACCTGTAGCTCCCATACCTCCCCATGTTAAACTTGGAGGTTTTAAATGGGTATTTGTAAGGAAACATAATGAGAAAAATGAGATTGTGAGATACAAAGCTCGTTTAGTGGCGCAAGGATTTTCTCAACGCCCTGGGATTGATTACGAGGAGACGTACTCTCCCGTAATGGACATTATAACGTTCCGCTACCTTATCAGTTTGGTAGTTTCCGAAAAACTGAGTATACAGCTTTTGGATATGGTCACAACTTATCTCTATGGGGATCTAGATACAGAGATATATATGAAAGTCCCTGAAGGACTTAGGCTATCTGATTCAAATAGTTTCAGACCACGGAACACGCTCTCCATTCGTTTGAGGCGTTCACTTTACGGATTGAAACAATCCGGACGCATGTGGTATAACCGTCTAAGTGAATATTTGATCAGATTGGGATATGTGAATAATGAATTATGCCCATGCGTGTTTATTAAGAAAACAAGTTCCGGGTTCGCTATAGTGGCAGTTTATGTCGATGATATGAATCTGATTGGTACTCTTGAAGAGATACAAGAAACCGCTAAGCACCTGAAGTTAGAATTTGAAATGAAGGATAATGGGAGAACACACTTCTGTCTCGGCCTGGAGCTCGAGCACCGTGCAGATGAAATTTTGGTCCATCAATCGAATTACATCCAGAAGATGTTGAGACGCTTTAATGAGGATAAAACAAATCCTTCAAGCACGCCCATGATCGTCCGAAGTCTAGATCCTAAAAAGGACCCGTTTCGTCCAACAGACGACAACGAAGAGATATTGACACCAGAAGTGCCATATCTAAGTGCAATAGGTGCACTGTTGTACTTGGCTCAATGCACTAGACCAGACATTTCATTCGCTGTGAACTTGCTAGCTAGATTTAGCTCTGAGCCAACACGCCGCCACTGGAATGGCATAAAAGACATCTTCAGAATCCTTAGAGGTACAACGGATATAGGCTTATTCTATCCCTATGCATCGAGGAATGAATCAAACCCCCTTGGTCCTCGAAATGATGCACGCCTGGTTGGGTATGCTGATGCAGGTTACCTATCAGACCCACACAAGGCACGTTCCCAATCCGGTTATATCTTTACTATTGGGAACACAACAATATCTTGGAGGTCTACGAAACAGACCCTTGTTGCTACGTCTTCGAATCATGCCGAGATTTTAGACCTGCACGAAGCAGTTCGTGAATGCATAATACCTTAGAGCTATTACTCGACAGTTATCTACGAAGATAATGATGCATGCATAGAGCAGATGAAGACCGGTTTCATTAAGGGAGACAACACCAAGCATATTGCACCGAAGTTCTTCTTTAACCAACAACAGCAAGAACATCGGAAGATTGAGATCAAACCAATACGATCTCAAGATAATCATGCAGACTTGTTCACCAAGTCATTACCAAAGGACACATTCCAGCAGCATGTGCGAGGTATTGGTTTACGTAGACTGCCTAATCTACCTAATATGTAGTTTTCAGGGGGAGTCAATATCAGGGGGAGCATCCAGAAGTATACCTAGTATCCAGAAGTATACTGAGTATCCCGAAGTATATTCACATGATCATCGTGTACTCTTTTGTCCTACGACCAGGGTTATTTTGTCCCATTGGGTTTTGTTACTTGGTTAGGTTTTAATGAGAAACATTTTTGTATGATCACCCCGCTAACAATGCATCTTGAAGATGCTATGATTTGACTCATATGCATTTGCACATCTTTTCCCTTCAACCACGGGTTTTTTCCCACTAGGTTTACCGGGTAAGGTTTTGGTGGAACAATACTAATGCATCTTATCTCATAGGCAGATTATCTACCCGTATTCCAGAAGAGATTCCGACGTGATCACCTATACGCACGTTGCACTCTTTTTCCTTCGACCAGGATTATTTTTGTCCCATAGAGTTTTTGTTACCTGGCAAGGTGTTAACGAGACAACATATAAATGCGTAACCAAGCAGTACCATTACATGAAATATCCAAGAGGGAGTGTTGTAAATAGTTAAATGGTTATGTTTATTTATGTAATAGGTGCTACATGTAGTTTTGTCCTTTTGTATTTATTAATTATCCCTCCCTATATAAGAAATAATTAACTTTGTAAACCCTAATAATCTCATAAGATATTAGACGTATTATTTTTTCTTCCTGCCTCTTCATATTCTCTCTGCATTATCATCTACCGAATTCCCTTGACAATAGATAACTCCATTAGTGGGGTGTATATTGAATTTTTCAAGTTTTTTCGAATTCCAACTGGTAGAAGTCTTTGCAACAACACATGACAATCATGGCTCTTTAAACCCGAGATAATCCCCTATTCGGCATTCACTTTCTTTGCTATATTAGATGCATATCCATCTGGAAATTTCACTGATTTTAGGAAATGGCAGAAATCTCTACGATCAGCTGGTTTGAACACATATTCTGCCCTAGGTTTTTCCATCTTACTATTCTTGTCCGCTGACGGCTTCAACCACAGCTTATTCCTAATTTTCATGTCTTTCAGATCTAACCTTGCTTTGTGAGTATCCTTAGATTTACCGTCTAAGCTCAGCAATGTTCCAACAATGTTGTCGCATATATTTTTTTCATTGTGCATAACATCTAGATTGTGTCTAATTTTCAGCTTAGACCAGTAAGCAAACTAAAAAAAAAATACTTTTCTTTGTCCAATTTAGTTCACAAGGTTTTCTGCTTTTCTTCTTGTTCCTAGGATCCTTACCGGGCTTAGAAGGTAATATAAGATCCAATTTCTCAAGAAGGTCATCTCCAGAAAACTCCCTTGGAGGAGGTCTTTTCTCTGGCTTTCCATTAAAGAGTAAACTTTTTCGAAATGAATGATCCATAGGTAAGTATCGACGATGTCCCATATAACATATCTTATTCCTTATACCAGCAGATGATGAATCTTTATTGCATACATGGCATGCCAAATAACCTTTAGTACTCCAACTCGATAAATTTCCATAAGCTGGAATGTCATTGATGGTCCACAATAGAGCTGCATGCATATTAAAAGAAGATTCACTAACTTTATCAAAAGTCTGAACACCAACCTCCTATATTTCCTTAAGTTCATCAATTAATGGGCGTAAATACACATCAAGGTCTTTTCCTGGTGCTTTAGGGCCAGGAATCAGCAAGGACAACATAGTGTATGGCCTTTTCATACACATCCATGGAGGCAGATTGTAAGGTACAATTACCACAGGCCACATACTATATGATGTGCTCATATTCCCAAAGGGATTGAAGCCATCACTTGCAAGACCTAATCTGACATTCCGAGAATCTTGAGCAAATTCGGGATACATTTTTTCAAATTCTTTCCAAGAAATAGAGTCCGCAGGATGCCTCATGATGCCTTCTTCCTCTATCTATCCATCTTTCTTTGTGCCACCTCATAGCACTAGCGGTATGTCTGGACATGAACAATCTTCGTAACCTCGGTTTTAGGGGAAAGTACCGTAACACTTTTTGGGGAACTCTTTTTCTTTGCTTTCGATCAGAATGCTGATAACGGGGCTCATCACACACATGACACTTGTCCTTCTTTTCATGCTCCTTATAAAACAGCATACAATCGTTCTTACATGCATCAATATTTTCAACTCCCAATCCAAGACCTTTCAACAACTTCTTGCACTCGTGATATGATTCGGGAACATTATTTAGTTTGGGACATATTCGCCTCTGTATTTCTAGCATTTTGTTAAATGACTTGTTGATCCATTGACTATCAACTTTTAAGTGAAGCCACTCCACAAGAGCCGTCAAAACAGTATACTCAGTGCATCCATGGTAAAGAGGCCGCTGGATATCAGAAAGTAACCTCTCATAGTTGTTCACATCTACCCTATGATCATTGGTTTCTTCAGAACCCCCTTCGTTATGTTCTTCCCCCATGGTATAAGTGTCATCCATTATTGTGTCTTGCTCGACATCAACTCTATGAAAGATATCGTCAATCATATCACACAGTTAGAAGATGATTCGTTGACACGTATCTCATCTTCGACATTGTTTGAATGACTACTCATATGTTCTCCATGATATATCCAGATATCATAACTTATAGACATTGCATATTGAAATAAGTGAACATAAACTAATTGCAAAGATTGCCAAAGTAGATTTTGGCAGTTCTTGCAGGAACATAACGTCTCATTCTAGTCATTGACATGGTGACTTGCAAGTTGAAGGAATGAATTAACCTCATCATCATAACTAAATAACAAATTTAAAACATAACTTAAATTCTATGCTATTTATGCTCTACTCTCTAGGAATCAATCATGTCCCAACTTCCATTGAATGGATAAGAGACTGTATCAAACTATCTAGAATTCAACAATTTGGATAGCATTTTAAATATGTTCCAGCATTATCAAGTTAGAAATTGTAATATATGTTATTCCTAATTTGAGAATTGGGTGCTCTGCATTTCTTTTTCTTTTTTACTCTCTGAGGACAACAAAAATCTAATCAAGAAACATTGGTAACTTATTCAAGATCAACCAAATCCAGCATGATTCCATTTCCTCAAGTTCATGCAAAATCAATAAAACCCTCCAGATCAATGTGAGAAAATGTCTACCAATGGATATGCTCATGTTCTTATTGTATCATAGGAAAGTGTTGGAAAACCAGATTTGAACTAATATGAACAGAAACACACATGCTTTCCCAAATTTTAAAAAATAAGTCTGAATAGCATCTAGATAACAATATGCATGATAGCAAACCAGTTGTATTATTTTGAACAAAAATATTATGCTATAATACTGCTAATGAGAAACAAGATTTATCGAGGATTCATACCTCAACAAGCAGAGAGCATCCAAAACAAAGTTGATGGGTTGTGTTGGCAGTAGGGATGGCCACAATGCTTGATAATAGATGAAAAATAATTAGAACATACATTAAAGAAAAAAAAAAGTTTATTAAAAAATTGATTGTAAGGTACAAGTACCTAAAATTGCTAACATGAACCATGAGCAAGTCCGTGAGAATAATTTAGCAAACAAAAAGATTTAAATTGCACAAGAATGTCAAGATAATAATCTAACATGCATATATATCCTGATATCTCACCAATGAATAGGCAAATGTGATAAGTGAGTAAGAGATGCCAAGTTCCAAAGGAGATGCATGACATTGAAAAATGCATGTCAGACTAGCTATGGAAGGAATGGAACAAAATCACTAGTCAAGTTTTCATGAGAAGTGAGGACAATGAAAATTCTGAAATTATCCTACGACCTTCAGTAGCTAATTAGCTACAACCTTTTAGTCTAGTAGATGTTCATATTAAACTTGTGAGCAGAGCTTTTAATTTTAGATGCCTAAAGATCATAACTAAAGATAACTTGAGACCAAGAGTGTATACGATCTAGTCGCAAGATGGAAGGGTCCATCAGTTCAAAACTCACATACCAATCACCGGTATATGAGGTGGTCAGCTGAACCACCGTTATAAATTGGAGCTCTGGTTTACTAAATCCAATTGGGATAAGTAGGTAATCAAATTCCATGCGATAAATCAAAGATAAAACATATGCTGTTTTGTAATTGTAGTAACTCAATTGAGCTCTCCAAAGGGTTAAAGACGTAACATAACTCCTCCTAAGTCTGGGTAAAGAAATTCATCCTTTTCCATTTTCCAGACCCTAACTTAAAGCACATTACCTAGCAACTAAGACCCCCACATATTTTCACGTCTTTAACACTCGAATTAAAACTCCCCCTCCCATATAGATATTACTAGGAGCAGCCCAATTTTTAAGTCAAACAGCATTTGATTGTTATTTTATCAGCAGCTGGAAAGATAGAGCAAACTAACAGATTTTGGTCACTCATCAGAAATAAAATATTTTATCTTACAGGTTTACCGCACATGACTTCTCCATTTTCTATTTGCAATTGAGGAGCCATTAGCCTTTTAAATTTCCCATTTTAAAAACAAAACACAAATAAGGGACTCATTTCCTGCTTCCAAGTTTCTGAAAATTGGCATGACATCAGACATAATCTTAATGTTTTCATCAGTTTTATTGGTAACTGGGAGTTCCGATTTTTTTCATTGCTGATATAAAGGCTATATTCAAATAGGTATCAATTACAGTATATAGTAGAATATGACAGTTAGCTGCTGGGATCAGCTACTTATATTAAAAGACATTCGACAAACTTAAACAACTAAAATATGATGTTGGCCCAAGCAAGTCGGGTCATGGGGGGAAGACTTTGGTGCCACCTTGTTCTTTGTTATTTGCTTTAGTCACTGTGTTTGAGTATGATAATGCAATACAGTTCTCCAATCTGGTTTATTTCTTCTATCATTTGTTAGTGCATAGGATGCCTTCCAGTATCTCCTTAATTTGGAAGTCTCATAGAACCATATACGCTGATTTTAGTACATTTCTAATGACAATCCGGTTTTCTTTCAAACCATCTACTATTTTATGATCAACATTGTTATTCCAATCTCAATTTCTTATACCAAGCCCAAACTTCATGTTTACAAAATGAGATTCAAAACATTGGTGACAGCAGTAGGAAAAGGACCAGCAGTTGACTCTACCATTCCTGGGTTTGGCAACCAATTTACTCACATATTCCTTATACACCACTGAATCTCTTGACAAACAACCAACTTAATTGGCACAAAAACTGTTAATCAAATGTTAAGCAACTCAATCCAATGCAGTATTATTAATATGTAAGCCTATAACATTTCAATCTGTAGAATCAACAGAAAAGAAAACCAACAACCCCCTGAGACCAGGTTCACCAAAAACAAATCCCAACTCACCAAGTGCAATTGTCACTCACTAACAAGTTGTTTGCCGCCACTAGTACTCTCCACAATGCTCTTGTCCATAAGAGTGAGGTTGATACCCAATAGATACGTATTTTCCCTCAATCTCATTGTATTAAAGAAATAAAAAGAAAAACAAGTTCTTTGCCTACAAACAGAAAACCCCAAACCAAACCAAACAAGATAAATGTTCCACCTCGATAGCAGCTTGGGTTAAACATAATAATATCAATAAATTTCAAGATTGCAACAACAACAACAAAACTATCTAATTTTTATATTTGTATTACCTAAATGTTTTCTAGGATCAGATGACAGGACCCGTCCCAACTGGACTTTGATAACTGCGCCTGATCATGCTCCTGTTTGATAAGTCAACTGAAGTCCCAAGACCTACGCAACGGTCTTCGCAAAATGTGCAAAATGCATTCCAAACCTAAAGTCAACTTTAACCACCACATTTATAAGGGTAAAAACGTCATTTTATATTTCAATGTCTAAATTTGCATTTCTCGAATTTCCGGAATGTCACATCAGAGATCTTATACTTGAGAGTTGGGTACCAATTAATTTTGATGGAAAGCACAAAGAAAGCGAATCTATACGAGAACGAAAATGAGAGAATGGAAGGGAGCAACTTACAAAGCAATGACACGAAGAGCTCTTACGACCTTCAAATCTTTTGTACGGAAGACGGAAGAAGAGGAAGGATTGGAGAAGGCGGTGGGTTGGCTTTCTTTCTACCCCAAACCTATTCAATATGACAATCAGGTAACATTTGCTCGTATAAGGTGAGAATCCAAATCTATGGATGTTTAAAGCAAAAAGCCTTAATAAAAATTGGTATCTTTACCACCAGAATTATGGAAACATGAAGTTCTAGATATTTTTTTAAAAGTTATACGAATAAACTTGGTATCTATCTAGTAGTTCATTAATTGTAATAAATTGCAATTATGCAACCTATTGAAAAAATTGTTGTCTTTCACATTATGCAACAATTTTTTGTTCTTACATTAAATAATATGCAACCCTTAGACAAGTCGTTGCCTATCATTTTTTCATTATGGCAGCAAGTTTCCCGCACTCACTCGATTTGGCAACAACTTCCAAATATCAAAAGCGTCAATTGCTTCCCGCATGAATTATTGTAAGATAAAGCAACAACTTGTGCAAGTTGTTGCCAATTCAGGGCATTGTATATTGTTTCGTTGCTGAATCCATGTTTTCTTGTAGTGACTCATAGTTAGAGCCATCGAACAGTGGAACTCTTAATTCTCCACCTGCAGCAGCCATTGCTTCACTTGCTAGCTAAGTTTGCACCTTGATGCAGCCTCCTCACAGTTCACGCCCCAGTAAACCAGACCAGTTTACTACTTTGATATCATATTAGCTTTTGATTCTCAGGTACTAATTGAGTTCTTCTCATTCTTGCAGGTGGCTTGATTGATTCAATGGAATAGTGCAGCAATGGAATAGTGCAGCAATGAAACAGTGCACCAGAGATGAAGATTGAGCTGTGATGCAGTAGGTAATGATCTGAACCTTGATCACTGAATCAATTTGAAGTAGTTTTAGGATTAGATAGGTAGTAGAATGTATGTAGGTTGATGAATGGATGATTGTTGAGATGTTTTTTTGGGAGAAGAATGGAATTCAATGTAATTCACATAAGGTGTTTGATGAATTGCCTATGAGCAATTCTTCACTGATTTTCTGAACTTTTCTTTTTCTTTTTCTTTTTCTCTTTCATCATTTTCATTCAATAAACTCATCACACATCTGTTTGATTCATTGCAATCCGTATATATGAGGTTACAAGCATTTCACACACTTCTCACACTCTCACACACGGTTACAACACACCCACACACAAAATTTTTTTATGACTCTCTCATAGCCAATCAAACAATACCACCTCATTTACTAGATTCTCAGAACCTGAACGGTTCAGTCTCACACATTTGCACGATCCTTCAATTCAGTTATCCACCTCAGCAGCCCTTTCCACCTCAGCAACACTTTCCACCTTAGCAATCCCAGCTTGAGTGTGTTGCACTAGATTAAACCAACAGGCAGCTTACACTTTAACAGCCCCTCCTAAGCTGGAGGCTGGTTTTATTCTAAGGAGTGTTCTCAGTCTCCCTAGAGTGTCTTTAGATACTGCCTTAGTAAAAATATCTGCAAGCGGCATTTCAGTTTTACAGTACAAGAATGCAATCTTGTCTTCCTACAGGGCTTCTCTAATGAAGTGATATATCCTGTTTATGTGCTTAGTTTTCTAGTGAAACACAAGATTCCTTACTATGGCTATAGCTGACATGTTATCACAGAATAGGGTAGTAGCCTCACACTGTTCCTCCCCAAAGTCTTTAAGCACAAATCTTAGCCATATAGCATGAGTTGTAGCATCTGCTGCACTCACATATTCAGCCTCAGCAGTAGACAAAGCCACACTACTTTGTTTAACTGAGGCCCAGTAGAACACCCCACTTCCCAAAGAGAATGCATAACCTGATGTACTTCTCATATCATCCTCTGAACTTCCCCAATCACTATCACATAACCCTATCAAGTTGGAGCACTTCCCTTTCACATATTCTATGCCATAGGATAGTGTCCCCTGGATGTACCTTAGAACCCTTCTAGCTGTTCCTATATGCTTAGTTGTAGGTCTATGCATGAATCTTGATAGCAAGCTAGCAACAAACATTATGTTTGGTCTAGTTGCTGTAAGATACAATAAACTCCCCACAATCTTCCTGTATAGAGACTCATCAGTAGGTTCACTCCCATCAACCCTTCTTAGTTTGTCACTTGGAACTAAAGGTGTGCTGACAGTTTTACAATCCCTTAGTCCAAACTTGTCACGCAGTGTAGTGGCATACTTCCTTTGATGTATGGACACATACTGATCTGCTTGAATCACCCTTATCCCTAGGAAGTGATTCAACAAGCCAAGATCTGACATCTCATACTTGTTCATCATTTTTTACTTGAACTATCTCATTAGTTCCTCACTTGATCCTGTGTAGATAATGTCATCTACATACAAGGAAAAAATTAGGATACCACCATCTTCTGTTGTCTTTACATATAATATAGCTTCACTAGCACCCTTCTTGTAACCACTTTGAGACAGGAAGGTGTCGATTTCTCCATACCATGCTCTAGGGGCCTGCTTTAATCCATACAGAGCCTTCTTAAGCCTGTATACCTTTTCTTCTTGATTTCCCACAATGTACCCTTATGGCTGTTCAATGTAGACCTCTTCCTCCAGTGTCCCATTTAGGAAAGCAGACTTTACATCCAACTGATATAGCCTCCATCTGTTATGTGCTGCAAGAGCAATAAGGGTCCTAATAGTGTCCAATCTGGCTACAAGAACAAAAGTTTCATTGTAGTTAATCCCATGCTTTTGTGCATAGTATTTTGCCACCAACCTTGCTTTGTGCTTTTCAATTGAACCATCTAAGTTCATCTTTTTTTTGAAGATCCATTCACACCTATAACAGGTTTTCCCTTAGGTCTATCCACCAAGTCCCAAGTTCCATTTTTGTGGATCATTTCAAGTTCAGCTTCCATAGCTGATCTCCATAAGTGATCTTTAGCAGCCTCAATGTAGCTCTCAGGTTCCACTATACACATATGACATCGTGCATAAACGTCATTGATACTCTTGTATCTCACTGGTGTACCACTTGATATTTTAGACTCAGAAACCTGAGTTCTGGTTGAGTCTGATTCAGGATGAGCTGCAGGAACACTGATATGATCCTATGGCTCAGGAGTCATGTCTATGTACTCAACACCATACCCTAGTGATACAGAACCTCCTCTATGCTCCCTGTTCTTCTTCCAATCCCACTGAGCACTCTCATTAAAGATCAAATTCCTTGCAACTACAATCTTCCCTGTCTGTAAGTTTAGCAACCTGTAGCCCTTTTCACATCCACCATATCCCATAAATACACACTTGATACTTTTCTCATCAAGTTTTTGTCTCAGTTGATCAGGGATATGTGAATAACAGATTGAGCCAAACACCCTTAGATATTTAACTCCAGTTCTCCTCCTTGTAAACTGTTCAAAAGGTGTCTTACCACTTATGGCATGTGTAGGACATCTATTTAACAGATACACAGCTGTATACACAACCTCACCCTAGTACTTATAGGGCACCCCTTTGTCATGCATCATTGCTTTTGCCATTTCTACCACTGTTTTGTTTTTCCTCTCAGTAACTCCATTTTGTTGTGGGGAATAAGAAACAGTTAGCTGCCTCACAATCCCATGATCTTCACAGAATCTATGAAATTCATTTGACATGTATTCCCCTCCCCTATCATTTCTCAGTTGCTTGATCTTGAATCCAGACTGTAATTCTACCATAGCTTTGAACTTTTGAAACACATTGAAAACCCCTAACTTACTGGACATGAAGTAAATCCAACACATCCTAGTGAAGTCATCAATGAAAGTGAGAAAGTATCAATTTCCTCCAGCTGTTGATTCCTGTATGGGACCACAGACATCTATGTGTACCAATTCCAGAGGGGAGGATGCCCTCCAAGCCTTTTCTCTGTCAAATGACTCAACATGTTGTTTCCCTGAAACACAGGCCTCACACACACCACTTTTCTGTTCTGTGAGAGTTGGCAATCCCACAACCATGTCCTTCTGCTTTAGAAGCTTTAAACTAGTGAAGTTTAGATGTCCATATCTTTTGTGCCATAACTCCGAGTCTTCAACAACAGAAGACCTTAGAGCCATAGCATTCACACACTCCAAAGTCATAGGGAAGCATATGTTGCCTGTTATAGGAACCTTGGCTACTCTACCTTGCAGATCATTGTCTTCAAAGATGTCAACAGTGATATTACCAAAAACCAGGTAATAGCCATGCTCTATCATTTGACTTACACTTTTCTTCCAAGCCAGGAAACAACATCACATCTTTAATGTACCTTTGTCCTTTTTTAGTTTGAATTGATAGGGTTCCCTTCCCCATAGCCTGCACAAGTTCACCATTCCCCATCTCAACTTTCACTCTGATGCTTCTGTCTATATCCACAAGCATGGATTCCTAAGCTGTCATATGATTGCTATAGGCACTGTCAACATACCACACATGGCTATTCTTTGCACCAGTGACAGTGTTGTATGCTAGAAACAGGTTACTAGGAGTTTCAGTATCTTCTTTAGCTAAGTTCACAGTGGCCTTGTTTCCACTACTCCCACCACCAGCTTTAGCAAGACAGGTTCTTGCAAAATGTCCAAACTTCTGACACATGTAGAATTTGACCTTAGCAACTGACCAACAATCTCCATAGTGAACCTTCTTGCATTTCTTATAGAATTCCCTTACTTGATTACCAGAGTCCTTCCCTGATGTAGACCCCTAATTTGAACTGGTCCTGTGAGACTGTGAACTAGTGCTCTAGTGCATGTTTCCTTTGTAATTTCCTCTATGCTTGGAGTAGGAACTGTCCTGCCTAGATTCAACTGATAGACTTGAGAATGCCCTCTTTACTGAGTTCTCAGCATGCAATCCAACCTTTTGATCATAGGCCCTGATTGATGCAGTTACATTTTCAACATTGATAGAATCCAAATCCCTTGTTTCTTCAATTATGGACACTAAGGGATCATAGGATTTTGTCAAGCTAATCGGTATTTTCTGTGCTAATCTCTTTTCATCAACTTCTTCACCGTAAGTTCTCATTTGATTCACTACACCCTACAACCTAGAAATGTAAGTTTCTAGTGTCTCATTGTCATTCATTCTAGTATACTCAAAGTCACGTTTAAATGATTGAAACTTGACAGATCTCACCTTTGAATCTCCTTTGTATTCCCGTGTTAGAAGATCCCAAACACTTTTTGAGGTTTCTTTATTCTGAATTCTTGGGAAAATATCATCAACTACAGCATTCTGCAGTATGCTCAAAGCTTTTGCATCACAAATCAGATCTTGATGAGAGGACTGCATCTCAACTTCTTCAGTTCCTTCACGTCTCACAGCTCTTTTAGGGATACCATCTGATACTAGGCTCCACAGATCGTATGCCTTCAGGATTTTCTTCATCTTTACACACCAAAAGTCATAGTTAGTTCTTGTAAACACATGAGCTCTCAGCTCGCTGCCTGATCCTGCTATCTCAGCAAGTAATCGTTTTGTTGTTGTTCTTCTTAAATGACTTCACACCTTCAGACGCCCCAGATCACAATGATCGTGGAAGCTCTGATACCATGTTGAAGTTCAACACAGAGTTCATCATGGCTACGTGTGGATTGCTTCTCAACCAAGTAAGTGTTCTTACTTAATCTCCTAGCTGAAAACTGATTGTCAATCAGGACTAGCCTGTGATAATATTTGTTTAGTAATGCTTTAGATGATTAGTATTTAGGGAAAACTGGAAATCGATGATGATTGAATGAAAGAAATTCACACAGTTTGAATATGCACACAACCTGTTCGATGAAATGCCCCGTGAGGAAAACTAACTCATTCTTCACAATTCAATCTGAGATATTCATCATTTTCATTCAATAAACTGATCACATATCTGTTTGATTCATTGCAATCCATATATATGAGGTTACAAGCATTTCACACACTTTCTCACACTCTCACACATGGTTACATAACACACACACACACACACACACACACACACACACACACACACACACACACACACACACACACACACACACACACACACACACACACACACACACACACACACACACACACACACACACACACACACACACACTTTTCATGACTCTCTCATAGCCAATCAAACAGTGCCACGCACCTCGTTTACTAGATTCTCAGAACCTTCACGGCTCAGTCACACACATTTGCACGATCCTTCAATTCAGTTATCCACCTTAGCAGCCATTTCCACCTCAGCAATCCCAGCTTGAGTGTGTTGCATTGGATTAAACCAGTAGGCAGCTTACACTTCAACAAGAAGTGAGCAGGTACATCATTAGTAGTAATTCGTCTTTAATTTGTCGTTTGAATTCCTTGTTATCAATGGATTTTGTTGCTTCAATGTAATCACACATATGCACGTTAAAAAAAAAAAGGGTAATCCACTTGTTGTTTCTAGCTAGTTAGTTAGCGCTTGTGGTTTGATTAGTTTCCTCTGGTCTTTGTTAATGAAAAGTTGACAACTAATATAACAAGAGAGCCGAAACCAATTCGATCGGCAATAATCATATATTGTTGTAGCGCCGATTTGCTTCCCAGAATTAGAACCACCTTCTTCATCAAACTCTGCCACTTGTACTTCACTCATTTTCTGGATCCTATCAACTGTCTCTTGCTCATATTCCTTGACTTCTTAGGGTTAGGGTTTGGGAGTTTGAGAAGCTAGCACATGGAAGAGCCCTGGGGGTTAAAATGGGAAGTTGGAGAATTAAGGGCGAGGATGGCGCTAGTACTTGTAGTATTATCGTTTGATTTCTGTGTGTTATTAGAAGTACGTACGTATCAAAGCAACACCACACCAAAGCATAAAAGCACTGCATGCTCTAGTTCTGATGCCACCATGCGAAAAATACGGCAGGGGGCCCTTGATCTATCAATAGAGGGAGCAAAAAAGAGGCTTTGCTTCCCTTTACATTGACTTATTAGTTGTTAATTTATTGCTCTCTACAAAAGCATCCGTCATGAGACTATTGTGGAACCCAGAATCATCCGAAAATTATGGAGCCACCACGTGTCCCGTAATTCCCAAAAATAACACTGATCATTCGAAAAATACCCGCACATCAAATAATCTATTTACCAGTTAAATACGTTATTTGGCCGGGTTAAAACCTCCGTAATATTGATATTCTCTCCGAGAGATAATTATCGTTATTCTTAATAACGATAAATTAATATTAATATTAAAATACACTAAATATCATTACTATCATGATAAGCCATCATTATGATTATCAAAATAATATATTATTCATTTAATAATAATATATTATTTATTAATTAAATATTCAAACCGACCAATCAGAACTCTCCAAGGCTCCCAAGATTTTTCTATAAATAGCAAGGCACATTTCACTTCCAAGGTACGTTGATTCTTCGTTTCGAAGTATATCCTTTTCCTCTCTCAAAGCTAACTTAAGCATTGGAGTGTTCTTGGTCGAACAACCCCCCGGGTAAATCGATCGAAGCAACGATAACTAATTGTTTGCTGTTTGCAGGAATTGTGAGGACTTTTCGCGACGAGTTCAATCTTTGATTCAACAATTGGTGCTTTCATTGAGAGCTATTGAGTTATACTCAGAAGAAGCTCTCTCATTTGTTCATCGTTCATCTTTCTTCGTTCGTCGTTCATCGACATTGTTCGAAGATTTTGAACGTTGTTCATCACTCACCAAGAATTTGTTCATCGTTCATCTCCCTTCGTTCGTCGTTCATCGACATTGTCCAAATCAGCATGGTTAAGGTTCGTCGATCCGTTCAGTCAGCCAAAGAAGGTGTTTCTGCCTCAACAGCTCAGACGAGGAATGAGACTCACATTGAGACTCCGGAGAAGCGCCCAGCTCAACCCAGGCGTGTGACCATAGAAGCGCCCATTGAGACACTCGGAGGGAGACCAACCTTCAGCTTCGGAACCTTCCCCTCTTCGGCCAGCCAAATACCCCCGCCAGGGGAAGGAACTTCGGCTCTACAACGGGCAGGCGGGAGATTGATGGGAAGTACATCACGACATGAGCAGCCTGCAGTAAACATGGTCCTAAGGGACTTCCTGGATGGGAATCATGACATCTCAGGGAGAGGTCACCCCCAACCCCCCCAGGACATCTTGGCGCAACAAGTTGAAAGGTTGAGCAACCAAGTTCAACTTCAATCGAAGCTCTTGCAGCAAATCCTCGCAGGGAGACCAATCCAGGAGCAGCACAGACAGGAGAATACCCAAAGACGCCCTGGGAAAGAACAAGTCCGCTGCCAAACAATGTCACGAGATACTTCGCTTAGCGACTCTGGAGCGGAAAGTCACGCTCGTCAAGCGAAAAGCCCACACGCCTAAAGCCGTTAGTACATGAACGGCTAGGAGGAAGGGTTGGGGCAACCTCACGAGCAGAGCTCTCACTGCACTCACATGGGAGTAGGGGGCAACCGCAGGCTCTATACCAAAACCTAAGGCGATCTGTCCACGACAGTGAGGGAGAAGATGAGGCCTACTCCCCTACACGATCCCATAGATCGAGGGAAGAAGCCCACGGAGGTTCTCGACGACTGTAACAACGGAATTCATCGCTTCAGCACGGCGCATTACGGGCTAATGATGTTCAAAAGATACTGGACAAGCACCTCCGTGCTCAGCGAGGTGGCGATCTAGAGGACGATCTACGCCGCCAAATACAGCTCTCTACACCCTTTGTAAGAGATATCGAGGAGGAGCCATTTCCTCAGAGGTTCGCAACGCCGAACTTTACCCCATTCAAAGGAACCTCCGATCCGGTAAAACACATAGATTATTACCGAGGAGTCATGATCCCCCACAGGTCTAACGATGCACTTATGTGCAAAGTTTTCCAGGCTTCTCTTCAAGGCCAAGCCATGACTTGGTTTAATCATCTCCCCCCATGGTCGATTGAGTCCTTTGAAGAGTTGGCCTTGGCATTTGTGAAGAAATACGCACAACTTCGGACAATCGAGGTAAAGGATGACCACCTTTTCTCTGTCCGAAAGAGAACAAAAGATACTCTGCGACAGTACATACGCAGATTTTGCGAAGAGAAGTCTCGCATTGTCGGCTGTAGTGACCTTGTAGCAGCAATGACGTTCAAACAAGGACTCCCTCGGGACAGCCAACTTTACGGGGATATCTTCATGAGTTGTAACAACCCGTCCCGGAAGCCGGGATTAGTAGACTAATTAAGGTGTGATTAGTGAGGTTAAGCGGCGGTTAGTTGGTCCCGATAGGTCCTTGAGCCTAGAATGACGATTTTGCCCCTGGTTCGGGCAAAATGTTGACTTTAGTTCAGGTGGACAAATGGGTGTTGACCGGTGACCAGGACGTAGTTTAGGACGTCACGAATTCTTAGGCAGGTGGCACGCCCGATTCCGACATCCGAGGAGGAAGTTGTGATGTTCGGAAGGTTGAGGGCTTAACCGTAATTTGGGTAAATTAGGGGGAATAGTTGACTTTTTGAACGGACGAGTTTTGGTACGTTGACCTAGGATGGTTAGATAGATCTCGTCGTCCTGAGTTCGATGACAGGCGGCACGTATTCATCGGACTTACGATGAGTGAGATACGGGTCTAGAACGTTAGTGGCGAAACCGTAAAAATGAGTTAAAAAGAAGGGTAATTTGGTCTTTCTGCACATTGGGATTTGTGCAGAAAGAAAGAAATGGACGGTTGAGATTGGGCCATGTGGGAGTGCTTGGATGGGGGATGGTGACACATGGCAGGTGTGTAGAGGATTCTGGTGGAATCCTGTACGTGCGCGGTTCTAATTATTTGGGGTGCACCTGTGTGTGCCCGTGTGTTTGTTCTTCGACACAGACAGAAACAGAGGGTGAGGCATTGGGAGAGAGTGATCGATTCTGTGCAAGGGGGAGTGAGGAGTGGTTTGTGAGAGTGACAGAGAGGAGTGTATGAGCTGGTGGTCGTGAATTGGTGGAGGAATCGTGCACGGCGGCACGGTGGAGGTGCAGCAAAATTCTGGGGAAATAGGGAGGCCGTGAGACTGTGGTGGTGGCTACGCCGTGAGGTGGCTCAATCCAAGGTAGGGGGAGTTGTAGGAGGTTGCAAGGGACCCAACGAACACCGTGGCACGCGGCGGTGCGCACGGCGGAGCTGCAATCGAAAGGTGAGATTTCTTACTCTGTTTTTCCCGTGATTTTCAATTCGAAAGTCGTGAGGTTGGGCTTAGAGTCGAGAGGATTGGAGGTCAGGGTGAGGTTCAGGAGGGTCCTAGGCGTCGATTAGGATGGTCGCCGTGACGGGGGTGTACACGGCGGAGGTTAGCACAACGGGAGTACCTGTGTGCTCTGTTTTGGCCGTGGGTTCAAAGGGCAAGTCGTGACGATTGGGGCTGAGTCGAAGGTCTAGGAGGGTTGGTTTAGGGTCAGTGAAGTCCAGGGAAGAGACTGGTGAAGCCACCGTGAAGGGAGGTGAGCTGGGTGGCTGGATCGTGAAACAGGGGGAGTTTGGCCGTCTGGTTCGAGTGTAAGTCGACGATGATGGGGCCATGTCGAGGTGAGAGGAGTAGGGGGATGGATTCCTTGAGACTGGACGAAGCTGTGGGTGAAAAAAAGGAGTGAAAGGGTGGCCGGACGGTGGAAATTGCCTCTCGCCGGTCCAGGTTGCAGCGCCGGTTCAACACAGTGCGTGGAGGTTGATGACGGTGCACTGTAGCAGGCGCGTGAGGGCCACGCGCAGCCACTTTGGGCGGCGCGTGGGGGCGCGTGCGGCGGCGATGGGGAAAACGATCAACATGGTTTTTGATCTAGGAGTTATGGTGAGTTCAATGGAAGTGGTTTCGAGTTGTTCGGACGTCGTTTGAGGTTAGTTCCGCGAGGGTGACGGTTTAGGGTCTCGGTTTATTACGTTTAGATTTCGGGGAATTTTGAGGGAATTTAGGTGAACTTTCGTGAACGTGTTAGTGACGTATTTTGATGCTTGTGAACAGGATCGGGATTTCCCGAGGAAGCCGAGGAACGTGCTGGACGTTCGGGACGCGAGTAGGGCTCAGTACTGTGAGTGGACCTCTTCTCTAAACTCGAGCATGCATAACTGCTTTTAATTACTTGTTTTATGGTTTTGATTATGATTCTATGTTTCTCGAATATGTTTGATTGGTTTTACATTGTTGCAAGTTTTTCGAGAAAATACGGTATTTGGCACGTTTTACGAGATATGTCGATTTCTGAGTAAAATGCCAGGGTTTTGGGGATTTTAAAGGATAACTAGTTTGATTTCTTACAAAAGGATTTTGAAACATGATTTGGGAAGTAAATGAGCAAGAAAGTGGATTTCCGGATTTGGGTTCGGAATCACGGTTCTGGATGCCGGAAGGGCATCGGACCAGTGATTTCGGATTCGGATTTGGATGTGGATTGGTAAATGGTTTTCAAATGGTTTTGGGATTGGATTTGCTGGATCTGGATATTGGGTTTAAAGACCCGGATATATGTGACGGGGGACCGGCCGGATTGGGTTTAAAGACCCGGATTGAGTTTAAAGACTCGGGAGTTTAAAGACTCGGATATATTGATTTTCCCCCGTAGGCCTTGAGTTTAAAGACTCGGATATGATTAAGGCCTGGATTGAGTTTAAAGACTCGGGAGTTTAAAGACTCGGATAGGTCCAGCAGGTTTGATCGGGAAATGATGTTTTACTATCAGTGGTTTATGATACGGTTTCTGATACTTCTGTTATGATTTATATAACTATTTTATAGTGTTTCTGTTTCTTATGATGTTTTATGAGAATTGAGTTATAACTGTGTTCATAACTGTTGGTTATGCATGTGGTTTTCAAAACGGAGGGTTAAACTCGGTTTTCTGATAAATGTTTTAGAACTTTTCTTTTATTATGGTCCACTCACACTTTTGTTTTAACTTACCCTCCAGGTTGTGGAGCTAGTGCGGGGTCTTGACGTCGAGGCAGTGTCCGAGGCATAGAAGTGCCGTGAGGGATCCCGGAGTAGTTTAAAGTCTTCCGTGTGCGTGTAATTATTGTCGGTTTTTAGTTCCTTATATTTTCGTACTATGCTCTGTATACGTTAACGCCGAAATATTTTGTTTAATTACTCCTGCGTCTGACTGGGTTGCGTGAGTGTTACTTGGGTGTTGTGTCGGGGAGTCAGACGGGAGCGGGATTTACCTCGGGTTTCGGGGTGAAATCGGGGTGGGTCCTGACATGAGTAATGCGCGAAGTCTCACCAAAATACTTTCGCTAGCAGAGCGACATGCAAGTTGGGAGGATGAGAAGAACGCCACTCAAACTCAGGACCATGTTGGAGCTGGTGAGAAGACCCCCAAAAGGGAGGAATCCCATGGAAAGTTTACGGTTGGAAAGACCAACAAGCGCAAGGCGGGACAACCTTCCCAAACTCCGGCAGTAGGGAAGCCTAATTTGCAACTATCTTTACCAGTCCATCAGATCCACAATGAGATTAAGGACAAACCATGGTTTAAGAAGCCAGAACCAGTCAAGGGAGATCAGGAGAAGGCTGATAAAACAAAGTGGTGTGCCTTCCACGAGTGCTATGGGCACAACATCGGAAAATGCATATCTTTTGAGAGATATCTCCGAAATCTGATCAAGGAAGGGCATTGTACTGAGTATGTAACAACCCGTCCCGAGAATTGGGATAAGTAGAGTGATTAAGGTGTGATTAGTAAGGTTAATCAGGGGTTAGGTGGTCCCGAGGGGTCCGGGAACTTAAAATGACGATTTTGCCCTGGGTCGGGCAGAAATGTTGACTTTTATTTCGGGTGGTCAAATGGGAGTTGACCAGTGACCAGGACGTAGTTGAGGACGTTACGAATCCGTAGGCAGGTGGCACGCCCGAGTCCGACATCCGAGGAGGAAGTTGTGATGTTCGGAAGATTGAGGGCATAACCGTAATTTGGCGAAATTAGGGGGGAAACGTTGACTTTTTATACGAACGGGTTTTGGTAAGTTGACCTAAGACCGTTAGATAGATCTCGTCGTCCCGAGTTCGATGACAGGCGGCACGTATTCATCGGACGTACGTTGTGGGAGTTACAGGTCTAGAAAGGTAGTGGCAAAGTTGTAATTTTGGGTAAAACAGAAGGGCATTTTGGTCTTTTGTGCTCTGGGATGTGTGTAACAGATAAGGACAGATGAAGGGTTGAGATTGAGCCACATGTGAGATGAAGGGTAGGATTGGTGACACGTGGAGGAGGTCTGGTTGGTTCTAGGGAGTGCACGGTCCAATTATTTGGGGTGCACCCGTGTATGTGTGTTGTGTGTGTGTTCGAAGAACTGGAAATAGAGAGTGAAGAATTGAGAGTGAGTGATCAATTTTGTGTGCGGGTGAGACTCTGGTGAGTTGTGAGAGTGAAAGGAAGAAGAGAGGAGGTTGGTGATCGAGTTTGGGACTGAGATCGTGCACGGAGACACGGCGGAGGAAGGCGGTGAGTTCTGAGAAAACAGAGGAGCCGTGGGACTGTGGCGGTGGTTGTGCCGTGTGGTGGCTCAATCCAAGCCAATAGCAAGCGCAGACGACTGCAGGGGACTCAACGATCACCGTGGCACACGGCGGTGCAGACGGCGGAGCGAGTATCGAAGGTATACCCTGATTCCCCTGTTTTTCCCGTTTTTCTTGTTTTCAAAAGTCGTGGACCTAGGGCGAGAGTCGAGAGATTTGGAGGTTAGAGTGAGACTTCTGGAGGTCCCAAGAGTCGACTGAGTGTGTTGCTGTGACGGAGGAGTACACGGTGGAGGCTATACGAAAGAGAGTACCTGTGTGCTCTGTTTTGCCGTGATGTTCAAACGGGAAGTCGTGACGTGTGGGGTTGAGTCGACGGTTATGGTGAGTGGTACGAGGCTCAGGGAGGTCCTAGGCGTCGTCTAGGGTGGTTATTGTGACGGGAGAAGACCTGGGTGGCTGGAATAGGAAACAGGGGATAGTTTGGGTTTTGATTTTGAGCTCGAGTCGACGGGTTAGGGACAGTGTTGGGGTGTTTGAGTGAGGGAACTGGATTGATTAGGATTGGACGAAGAGGATGGTGAAGAGAGGGAGGAAAATGGTGCAGGCACGGCGGTGAACCGCTCTCGCCGGTTCAAACAGCAGGCACTGCATCGAGCCCGGTCTACGCGAGGTAGACGGTGACACTGTAGCAGCGCGTGAGGGCCACGCGCAGCCACTTTGGGCGGCGCGTGAAGGCGCGTGCGGCGGTTCTGGGAGAAACGGTCAACATCGTTTTTGGTCTAGGAGTTGTTGTGAGTTCGATGGAGTTGGTTTCGGGTCAATCGGAAGTCGTTTGAGTTGAGTTCCGCGAGGGTGAAAGTTTAGGGTCCCGGGTTCTTACGTTTAAGATTCGGGGAATTTTGAAGGAATTTAGGTGAACCTTCGTAGACGTGTTAGTGACGTATTTTGGCGGTGTTTGACAGGATCGGGATTTCCCGAGGAAGCCGAGGAACGGGCTGGACGTTCGGGACGCGAGTAGGGCTCAGTACTGTGAGTGGACCCTTTTCTTAAACTCGAGCATGCATAACTGTTTTTATATACGTATTTTATGGTTTTACTTATGAATCTATGTTTATTGAATATGAAATGATGATTTTATGTGTTTGCACGTTTTTCGAGAAAAAGACGGTTTTGGCACGTTTTTCGAGAAAATGTTGGTTTTCGAATTTTGATGCCACATTTGGGGATTTCCACCTATAAAGGTTTTCAAATCATGATAAATGGGTTATGAAATATGATTTGTGATTACATGTGGTTTTGGTATAAAAATGGATATTTTTCCGGATTTGGGTTCGGAATGACGGTCCTGAACGCCGGAAGGGCATCAGACCAGTGATTTCGGATTCGGGTTTGGATGAGGATTTGGTAAATGGTTTTCAAATGGTTTTGAGATTGGATTTGCTGGATCTGGATATTGGGTTTAAAGACCCGGATATATGTGACGGGGGACCGGCCGGATTGGGTTTAAAGACCCGGATTGAGTTTAAAGACTCGGGAGTTTAAAGACTCGGATATATATATATATATATATATATTGATTTCCCCCGTAGGCCTTGAGTTTAAAGACTCGGGAGTTTAAAGACTCGGATATTATTAAGGCCTGGATTGAGTTTAAAGACTCGGGAGTTTAAAGACTCGGATAGATCCAGCAGGTTTGATCGAGAAAATGATGATTTGGTGGTTATGGTTTTGATACGGTTTCTGATACTCATATTATGGTTTCTTATGATCTTTTATAGTGTTTCTGTTTCTTATGATGTTTATAATGATTATTTTATAAATGTATTTATAACTGTTGGTTATGCATGTGGTTTCAAAACGGAGGGTTTAACTCGGTTTTCTTATAAAATGGTTTTTGAACTTTTGTACCTTCTGGTCCACTCACATTTTCTGTTTTATTTGCCCTCCAAGTTGTGGAGCGAGCGCGGGGTCTTGACGTCGAGGCAGAGTCTGAGGCATAGAAGTGACGTGAGGGTTCCCAGAGTAGAGTAAAGGCTTCCGTGTGCGTGTAGTTATCGGTTTTATTTTCTTTGTATGTTCGTACTATGTTCTGTAAATGCTACCTTCGGGACATTGTATCTAATTACTCCTGCGTTTGACTGGGATTCGAGTATGTGTTCCTTAGGTGTTGTGTCGGGGAGTCAGACGGGAGCGGGATTTACCTCGGTTTTCGGGGTGAAACCGGGGTGGGTCCTGACAGAGTATGTCAAGGGGAAGGCTGCAGATCGACCTACTGACAAAGGACCAAAGGAACCTGCAGCCAAGATGATTCGCATCAAC
The DNA here is from genome assembly GCA_032719365.1 of Prinsepia uniflora. Classification (NCBI taxonomy): domain Eukaryota; kingdom Viridiplantae; phylum Streptophyta; class Magnoliopsida; order Rosales; family Rosaceae; genus Prinsepia; species Prinsepia uniflora. The sequence continues at coordinate 7,092,305 of CM064875.1, forward strand.
ACCATCATGGCTGAATCAGAATTGCTAGGAACCACCTCCAAGCAGAAAAAGAGAAAAATACGAGATGCTCTTGCCATCTCTCAAGTCTCCCAAGTCACCACCACCGGGGTGGCCAACGACCTTGTCGTTGGTTTCTCTTTGAAGGACAAGGAGGGACTTGATTGGCCGCAGATGACGCATTGGTCGTATCAATCCAGATCGCTCATGCTCAGGTTGATCGGGTTCACGTGGATGAAGGGAGTGCAGCGAATATCCTCAGCCTAGAGGCAGTTCGCCAGATGGGGTTAGAAAGCTTAGTAGTAAAAGGGGCTGTCCCTCTCCGAGGCTTCAATGGGTCAACCAGTATGACCATTGGTACTCTCCAGCTAGATGTACATTCAAACCCCGTTGTCACGACCCAGACCTTTTACATCATGGACGAGTACTCTCCATACAATGGAATCCTCGGAAGGCCATGGCTTCACAAAATCCTCGCAACCACATCAAGCCTCTACCAAAAGATTAGATTCCCTATTCCCGGTGGTGGAATCGGAGAAATCAAGGGCGATCAGACGATGGCTCGACGGTGCCTCACCGAAGGGCTAAGGGAGGTAAAGGTGGCAGAATTCATTCCCCAAGTAGGATCATCCAATGGGGGCAAGATTTCTTCTTCATCTCCCAAATAGCAACTAATCACAGGACAAGATCCTGACGTTCACGAGGAACCATCGGCTCTGGAAGGGTGGCAGCCTGAGGATGACGTCATCCTCGTTCAGCTTGACCCTCGCCATCCTGAGCAAGAGGCCCGTATTGGCGCCCGGTTAAGTGACACAGAAAAGGAAGAACTCGTAGCCTTCCTGCGTAGGGAGAAAGAAGTTTTTGCTTGGTCTCCATCTGACATGCCTGGGATTGACCCTACTATCGTTAGCCACAGGCTACACGTCAATCCCCACTACAAGCCGGTCAAACAGAAAAGACGCAACTTTTCCCCAGAGAAAATTGCTATCATTCAAGAGGAGATCGACAAGTTACTCATTGCTGGATCCATTGAAGAAGTTCCGCACTCTGAATGGCTAGCAAATGTCGTGCTTGTCAAGAAAAAAGAGGCTGGACGGTGGAGAGTTTGTGTTGATTACACCGACCTTAATCTTGCGTGCCCAAAGGATCACTATCCTCTGCCTAGAATCGATCTCTTAGTAGATTCAACTGCAGGGAATGAGCTGCTAAGCTTCCTGGATGCATACTCGGGCTATAATCAGATCTCCATGCACGAAAGCGATAAGGACAAGACGGCCTTCGTCTTCGACCGCGGTGTATACTGCTACAAGGTGATGCCATTTGGCCTCAAGAATGCAGGAGCGACGTACCAGAGGCTCATCAATCGGATGTTCAAGGATCTCATCGGCAAAACCATGGAAGTCTACGTGGATGATATCATGGTCAAAGGAGAAAAACAAGGGGATCATATCGCCAACTTGCGAGAAACCTTCAACTTGCTGAAGAAGTACAAAATGAAGCTCAACCCTCTTAAGTGTACTTTCGGAGTGTCAGCGGGGAAATTCTTGGGATACCTTGTGACTCAACGTGGGATCGAAGCAAACCCAAAACAGATCAAGGCAATACTCGAGATGAAATCCCCATCAAGTCTGAAGGAGATTCAAAGTCTCACTGGACGGGCAGCAGCGTTGAATAGGTTCCTGTCCAAATCAACTGACCGGTGTCGACCCTTCTTCCAGGCAGTAAAGAAGGCATCCAGGGATAAGTGGGATGAAGGTTGTGAGAAAGCATTTCAAGATCTCAAGGCCTACTTGACATCCCCACCATTGCTATCAAAACCCAAGGATAACGAGGACCTGTTCCTCTATCTGGGGGGTTCGGACGTTGCCGTAAGCTCTGCATTTATCCGAGAAGAAAATGGGATTCAGCTTCCTGTATTTTACACATCCAAAGCCCTCCTTGATGCTGAGACACGATACCCGAAATTTGAAAGGCTGATTCTAGCATTACTAGTTACCATAAAAAAGCTGAGGCCATACTTTCAAGCTCATCGAGTGATCGTCATGACCGAATATCCACTCCGTTCGTTACTCCATGCACCTGATGCATCGACACGGGTAATGAAATGGGCCATCGAGTTGAGTCAGCATGATTTGCTCTATCGTCCACGGACAGCTGTCAAAGGCCAGACCTTAGCAGATTTTGTTGTGGAGTTCGCACCGGCGTCACTGGAAGGAGGCAATAAGCTTGGCAAAACCCCCGGGGCCGCCGACACTTCTCTACCACGGGATCAAGAGGCCAGTTCTTCTTCCCTACAGCCCTCAATTTCCAATCTTCTATGGAAACTCTTTGTTGACGGCTCCTCAAACCAAAGGGGGGCAGGAGCAGGGATTGTCCTTATCACTCCAGATGGCTCAATGATGGAACAGGCGGTACAGTTCGGATTCAAAGCCTCTAACAATGAAGCGGAGTATGAGGCTTTGATTTGCGGGCTCACGCTTGCCAAAGAGTTGGGAATCAAACGCCTCGCTATTCATTCGGACTCGCAATTGATTACTAACCAATCAACCGGCGAATATGCTGCGTGTGATGCAAGAATGCTCAAGTATAATAACAAGGTCCAGGAAATGCTTACCCTTTTCCCAATTTTTACTTTTCATCAACTTCCACGAGCGGAAAATACGCAAGCAGATGCGCTGGCCAATCTAGCATCATCACTTGACTTTCGTTTCAAGCGCTCGATCCCGATCGAATATCTCGAACGGAGAAGTATTGACATGAGGGAGATCGAAGTGAGACAAATTGGTTCATCTCCAAGCTGGCAAGATCCTTTTGTCAGGACCCACCCCGGTTCCACCCCGAAACCAGAGGTACATCCCGCTCCCGTCCGACTTCCGACGCAACACCCAAGTACAACTCACTCAAATCCAGTCAGACGCAGGAGTAATTAAACAAAATATTCCGACGTTATCGTTTACAGAACCTAGTACAAAATACAAAGAATTAAAACCCGATAAAGTACACGCACACGGAAGATTGTAAGCTATTCTGGGATCCCTCACGTTGCTTCTATGCCTCGGACACTGCCTCGACGTCAAGACCCCGCTCTAGCTCCACAACCTGGAGGGCAATTTAAAACAGAAGGTGTGAGTGGACCAAACAGTATGAGAGTTCAAAACCATTTTACACGAAAACCGAGTTTAACCCTCCGTTTTGAAAACCACATGCATAACCAATATTTATGAACACCGTTATAAATCAATCTACCATAAACCGCATCATAAAAACAGAAACACTATAAAACAGTTAGAAAAATCACAGCATGTGAATCATAAAACCATATCAGAAATCGTAACATCACATCAGTATTTTCCCGATCAAACCTGCTGGACCTATCCGAGTCTTTAAACTCCCGAGTCTTTAAACTCAATCCAGGCCTTAATCATATCCGAGTCTTTAAACTCAAGGCCTACGGGGGAAATATCAATATATCCGAGTCTTTAAACTCCCGAGTCTTTAAACTCAATCCGGGTCTTTAAACCCAATCCGGCCGGTCCCCCGTCACATATATCCGGGTCTTTAAACCCAATATCCAGATCCAGCAAATCCAATCCCAAAACCATTTGAAATCCAATTACCAATCTACATCCAAACCCGAATCCGAAATCACTGGTCCGATACCTTTCCGGCATCCAGAACCGTCATTTCGAACCCAAATCCGGAATCACTTTCCTGCTTTAAAACCCAATTCATTTAATTCCCAATTCATGTTGCAAAATCCCTTTGAATCCCAAAACCATGGCATTTTCCTCAGAAATCGACATTTCTCGTAAAACGTGCCAAATACCGTATTTTCTCGAAAAACGTGCAACAATGTAAAACCAACCAAAACATATTTAATAAACATAGAGTCATAGTCAAAATCATAAAACAATTATAGAAAACAGTTATGCATGCTCGAGTTTAGAGAAAGGGTCCACTCACAGTACTGAGCCCTACTCGCGTCCCGAACGTCTAGCCCGTTCCTCGGCTTCCTCGGGAAATCCCGATCCTGTCAAACACCGTCAAAATACGTCACTACTACGTCTACAAACACTCACCTAAATTCCCTCAAAAATCCCCGAATCCTAAACGTAAGAACCCGGGACCCTAAACCTTCACCCTCGCGGAACTAACCTCAAATGACGTCCGATTGACTCGAAACCAACTCCATTGAATTCACCAGAACTCCTGGACCAAAAACCATGGTGACCACTTTCCCATCCGCCGCCGTACGCGCCCCCACGCGCCGCCCAAAGTGGCTGCGCATGGCCCTCACGCGCCAGCTACAGTGCACCGTCAACAACCTCCACGCACTGTGCTGAACCGGCTCTGCAACTTGGACCGGCGAGACTCAATCTCCGTCGTCCGGCCACCATTTCATCCCCTTTCTTCTCCTGCAGCTTCGTCCAAACACCACGAATCCATTCCCTAACTCCTCTAACCTCGACACAGTCCCGTCATCGTCGATTTAAGCTCGAACCAGACGGCCATCAAACCCCTGTTTCACGATTCCTCTACTCCGGTCACCTCCCGTCACGGTGGCGACACCAGACGATCCCTAAGGCTTTACTGAACCTAGAACCAATCTCCGTTACCCTCGACTCACCCCAGAAGTCCACGACTTTGGGTTCGAAGTTCACGGCCGAAACAGGGTAACAGAGACTCCTCTTCGCCTGAGCTCCGCCGTGTACGCCCCCGTCACGGCGACCATCACAAACCACTCCTAGGACCTCCCTGAACATCACCCCGACCTCCTATCCTCTCGACTCTCAGCCAAACCTCACAACTTTCCAAATGAACTTTCACGGGAAAACAGAGCAAGGAAGCTTACCTTTCGATTGCAGCTCCGCCGTGCGCACCGCTGCCTACCACGGTGCTCGTTGGACTCCTTGCAACCTCCTCAGCCTCCCCTCGCCTTGATTTGCCTCACCTCATGGCGTAGCCACCACCTCGAACTCTCAGGCTACCTGTTTCCCCCAAACCTTCTCCGCACCTCCGCCGTGCCGCCGTGCACGATTGCATCACCAATTCACGACCACCAGCCTCCCTTCAGTCTCTTGTTCCTCCCTCACTCACCAGAACTCATCACCAGCCACGATCACTCCCCAATTCCTCCTCACAAACTCACTCTGTTTCTCTGTGTTTGTCGAAGAACAGCCACGGGTAAGCACGAGTGCACCCCAATTATTTGGGCTGAGACCACACAGGATTCTCCCAGAATCCTCTAGCCCCCTGTTTTACTCATTTTTACGGTTTTACCAAAACTTCCTAGACCCGTAACTCTCACCTCGTAAGTCCGATGAGTACGTGCCGCCTGTCATCGAACTCAGGACGTCGAAAGCTACCTAACCATCCTAGGTTAACCTACCAAAACTCGATTATCCAAAAAGTCAACTATGCCCCCTATTTTACCCAACTTACGGTTATGCCCTCGACCTTCCGAACATCACAACTTCCTCCTCGGATGTCGGAATCAGACGTGCCACCTGCCTATGGATTCGTGACGTCCTAAACTACGTCCTGGTCACTGGTCAACCCCCATTTGACCACCCGAACTAAAAGTCAACTATTTTGCCCAACCCAGGGGCAAAATCGTCATGCTAGGCGCCCGGACCTGTCAGAACCACCTAACCACTGGTTAACCTCACCAATCACACCTTAATTACTCTACTCTCGGGACGGGTTATTACGCCTTTCCTCAACTATCTGGAACATGGAATATTGCCTGATGAACGATTAGAGGCCCGCAAAATCCAGATGAAAGCTGTGCGATACTATGTCGACAGGGGGAAACTCTTTCGAAAAAGCTTTACAGGACCAAACTTGTTATGCTTGAGGCACCCAGAAACATTGAAGGTCTTGGCAGAAGTTCATGAAGGGCATTGTGGAAATCATTCCGGTGGAAGATCGCTCGCTCAAAAGACGCTTAGTGTAGGGTTTTACTGGCCTACTCTACGCCAGGAAGCTCTGCAATATGCCCAGAAATGCGACAAATGCCAAAGGTTCAAGCCTAACCAATTGGCACCACCGGAAGAGTTGCATGCACAGTTAAGCCCTTGGCCATTCATGCAATGGGGACTTGACATCGTTGGACCACTCCCAAGTACCCCAATCCCAAGCAAGAGGTATTTGATTGTCGCCACTGACTACTTCACTAAGTGGGTGGAGGCAAAAGCTTTGGCTACCATAACCCAGGCTGATGTCCAAAAATTCATCTGGAGCCAGATTATCTGCCGATTTGGGCTCCCCAAGGTCATTCTGACTGACAATGGGACTCAGTTCACTGGCGCCATAATCAACGAGTTCGTTGAGCTTTGGAGGATCAAGCATTTCACTTCAACTGCATATTACCCCCAGGGTAATGGCCAAGCTGAAGCTTCCAACAAAACGATCCTTAACTGTATCAAGAAGCGGCTCGACGATAAAAAAGGCTTGTGGGAGGAGGAGTTGGATGGCACGCTCTGGGCATACCGTACCACTCCGCGTCGAGCAACAGGAGAGTCTCCATTCACCCTTGTATACGGTACTGACGCAGTCATTCCTCCACACGTTGTTGTCCCGGCACCCTTCACCGAGCTCGACGATCCAGTAGTCAACTCCATCGCTCTGAGAACTTCACTTGATCTCAGCGAGGAATTAAGAGAGCAAGTAGTGAAGCGTATCTCCAGCTACTAGCAGCAAGTGAGAAGCTCCTATAACAAGAAGGCTCGACTCCGGCACTTTCTCCCAGGAGACCTTGTTCTCAAGAAAAAGTTTGCGGCACCCAATCGTCCAGGGTCTCAAAAACTCAAGTCCCCTTGGGAAGGACCTTACCGAATCTACCAAGTAGGCGGAAAAGGAAGCTATACCTTGGAGACCATGGACGGGAAGTTAGTGAGTGGTTCCATGAACGCTCATCACCTCCGAAAATATTATGTGTAATGCAAACTAGAGCTCAATAATAAAGCTAGTCGTTGTTTGATGCCAAATAAAAGACTTTATTCCCCCGGGAAGAACTCAAGCCTTCCTCCGGGAAGCATCCAAAGCCTTCCTTCAGGAAGCACCTCAAGCCTTCCTCCGGGAAGCATCCAAAGCCTTCCTTCAGGAAGCACCTCAAGCCTTCCTCCTAGGAAGCATCCTAAGCCTTCCTCTTGGAAGCTCCCTAAGTCTTCTTCATCGAAGCACTTCAAGCCTTCTCTTAAAGAAGCACAAGCCCTTCCCTGAAGGCATCATTCCAAAGACTTAATCATCTAAAAGCGTCACAAGTCATTTAGAACCCACTGTTATACACACATGGTTTTGGTTGAGGCATATTAACACGCTCACACCAATGCATTAACAGGCATTTACAAATATTCACTTCGACACATAACATATAAGAAAGTTAACACTTGCGTTTCAACAACTTAACTTAAATTCTTCTTATTTATTCATTTGGTAAGTGTTTAGCAAATCACATGACGATTGCTCACACCAGTTGTACAATACATAAAAAAAAAATGCACACAAGAACAAGCCGACATGTAACTATGGAGGCAAATCTTCAAATCCCATCGTGTTTCTAAACTCTTCCCACTCTTCTGCTGAAAGTAAGGAAGTGTCATGAAACAATGAATCGGCAGTCTCAGGGACAGCTTCATTCCTGGTCCCGGCCTCGGGCTCTGGGAAAGATACCGGAACAGGCTCCAGCTCTTGCTCCAACTCTGGTTCCCGCTCTTTGGTGGTGACCCCGCTACAACTCGCCATATCCAACTTTTGTACCTTAACAGGTCTTTGGCACAAAGTTGTGGGGGCATGCGGCGATTGTAAATAATCATGTCCAGGGAGCATTGCCGCTTTTAGACTCTGGATCTCCACCTCCAAAAGTCTGCTTGTTTCTTCTGAGTCTTGCAACTTTCTACGCAGCAAAGAGAGCTCGTCTCGAGCAGAGTCTCGCTCCTTTTCTATCCGAATCCTCTCCGCACGGCTCACCTCCAGCTCGCCCACTTTGACTTCCAAAGAGTGGATCCTTCCGACCAAAACTTCGTTATTCCGACTAGAGTGGTCTCGGGCTTCTCGAAGACGTTTACATTCGCTCTTCATTCGCTCATTTTCACCCTCCAAACCAACATTCCCACGAAGCATGTCAACCAACTTATGGGCCCCAGCTTTCGCAATCCTAAGGTCTCGGACTACCTTGTCGAAAGCCCCTCGCGAAACAGTTTTCTGACTGTCCTCTGTTGGGATGGGGGCACCTATCACATCGGCAATCTTGGACGGTGCACGTGTCTCCCCCACTATCCGATCTAGACATTCATCTCTCGACGCTTGATGAACCGGGTAGTGGGAGGTGGGGATCACCTTCAGCTTCTTAAGTTGCTTGGGTACCCCCTCGCAAGGACCTTCTGAAGCTTTACGCTTGCTAGATGACTCCGCAGGAATAGAACGGTCAGGCTTGAAATGAAGCTGCTCAGCATGCCTTTTCTCCAAGGAAACAATGGATCCTTGCTTGTCATTCCTCTTCTGGATAACGGGTTTCTTCAACCGCAATGGAGCACTCAACCACTCTTTGATTAGGATATCCGAGGGCCTCCCACCATTCAAATCTCTAAGTGGAGAAAGTAGCCAACTCATGTCTCGGAACTCTGGGGGAATCTTCAAAGCCATATCAATCTTCTTAAGATCAGGATGACTTTCAAATCCGCTATACAACTCATCAAACGAACGGAAATGTGAGGCGATCCTCAGGTCTGAGGAGGCGTGTTTGTCCCACGCACCACCGACTTCAATACAGTTGACCCTGTACGCACTGTCATTGAACTCCGCCCTAAAAAATAGCTCCACCTTGGGAACGACTCGAGAAAGCCGACCGCCGGTAACTCCGTTATGTGACATGGAATAGCAATGCCAGAATTCATCTTCCGAGAGTCCCAGGCTAAAGAACTTGTTCAACTTCTCAAAGCACATGATGTGTCGATAAGCATCGACGTCCAGTTGAGCAGGACTGCATCCCATCCGGCCAATAATCTTAGAAAAGAACTTCGAGAACGGGAACTTGAAACCCCACCCAATGGTCAAAGGATGGAATTTAGTCCACCGACCGCCGACAGGGTTCTTTCCCCTTCCATGCTTAAGAGCCTTCATGGAAGAGCATTTGTCTCCAAGATCCACAAAGACATCCTCGGGAAAAGCAATTTGATTACGAGCTTTCCACTCCTTAAAGTCTTCAGGCTTCTCAAACTCCATATCTTTCCCTCGGAATGGACTAAGGCTACGAGAACCGCCACGCTCCCACAAAACAGGCTTGCTGGGTCTCTCAGCACCTTGACGCATAGCGAACATATTTGTGGTACTAGCAAACGTCACAACAGATGTGACCCAGCCTACCAATGCTCACTAGTCACGTTTGCAAGTGCACTCAATCACCACCAAATCCCCGTCAACTGCTCAGCCAAACTCCGTTCACCACGTAGCAAGCATATTTGTGGTACTAGCAAGGGTCACAATGAGTGTGAGCCAGCCTACCGATGCAAGCACGCACTATCCAAACTGCTCATTTTCCAAACTGCACGCGATTCCGTAATTTCTGACGCTTTTTAGGAATTTCGAATCCTGCCCAAAAAACATCATAAAGGGTCACCAATGACTGTAAACACATCATATCAATTTTCCACAATTTTTCGGGAATTTAATAAAAATTTAAAGTTATAACCTAAACCATCGGACCCTCGAAACAGTATTGATACAATGTCAGTTTGTCTCGGACCCAACACAAAAAATGTTCATTACATCAAAAATAATAAAACACCTGTTGAAAATCCCCCCGGAAACGCCTCCACGCGCCCTCACGCGCCGCCGCAAGCGGCTGCGCGTGGAAGCCACGCGCGTAGCACAGTAACTGCTACAGTGCGTCTCCTCTACCCGAATGACTGGTAAACGGGTTGGAGACCTGCGTTGAGACCCGATCTGTTCTCCTTCAATTGGGCATTGTTTTCTTCCGTTATTTAAACTGATTTCATCCAAACCATTTAAATTTAGGTTCTGTAACGTTTAAAACTTCAATTATAACCAAAATCCGATAAATCCCCGATGAACTCTCAAACGGGTTTCGTGATCGGGTTCGTCCAATTCATCCCTGTTTTTCAAATTAAATCACACAGAGAGTATTGTGAGAATGAAACAAAAGTTTTTGCATAATCAATTCATAAAATTATACCTCCAGCTGCTCGAACTCAAGCTCGATTTCGAGCAAAAATCAGAGCTTCTGTTCTTGCTCAGGGAATCCCCAACTCTCTCTGTTTTTGTTGTGAATCGATTCGAAATGACCTCAGAAGACTCAATCGAGTCTCAATTTTGATCCTTAGAGCTCGCGAATCCGAATTCGAATTCTCCCCACAATTTCTCAAAATTTTCGAAATCTGCAAAATCAGTGCACCCTTTGTCTCTCGTGTTTAATTTGATCTAATTCAACCTCTCAATTGCTAATTCTCGCAGCTAATTTGATCTGTTATTTAAACAATAACACAAATGGACAAATTGAGTGTTTTTTCCTTAATTAAGGGTTTAATGTCTCTAAACCCTAGATTTAATCCCTAAAATCAGGTGTAAAAGTGAGAGGGAAAGTGACATGTTTGGCTGGTAGTTTGAGTCAGCATTCACTTTTCGTTTGAAAGACCGTTTCGCCCTTCGCTCGGAAAATTACGAAAATGCCCCTCGCCTTCGTAGATCCATAACTTTTGCGTCCGATCTCCGATTTCGGCATGCCGCCTGTCTATGGATTCGTATCGACTGGACCTACGTAATGGTCCTTGGCCCTAGTCCTTCGGACCTCCCGTGTCAAAAGTCAACATTTTGCCCTTACTTTGTAAAAATTACGAAAATGCCCCTCGCCTTCGTAGATCCATAACTTTTGCGTCCGATATCCGATTTCGGCATGCCGCCTGTCTATGAATTCGTATTAACTCGACCTACGTAACGGTCTCTGACCCACGACCTTTGGACCCCCGGGCTCAAAAGTCGACATTTTTCCATGCTTGGGGGGCAAAATGGTCATTTTTGCACATTATGACCGATTCACTCCACTAAACCCGGTAATGTAAGATTCCAAGCAAAATACATCCCTCCGGATTCCCTGAATACCGAATCGATGTGGGGGCATTTGTGGAACCCAGAATCATCCGAAAATTATGGAGCCACCACGTGTCCCGTAATTCCCAAAAATAACACTGATCATTCGAAAAATACCCGCACATCAAATAATCTATTTACCAGTTAAATACGTTATTTGGCCGGGTTAAAACCTCCGTAATATTGATATTCTCTCCGAGAGATAATTATCGTTATTCTTAATAACGATAAATTAATATTAATATTAAAATACACTAAATATCATTACTATCATGATAAGCCATCATTATGATTATCAAAATAATATATTATTCATTTAATAATAATATATTATTTATTAATTAAATATTCAAACCGACCAATCAGAACTCTCCAAGGCTCCCAAGATTTTTCTATAAATAGTAAGGCACATTTCACTTCCAAGGTACGTTGATTCTTCGTTTCGAAGTATATCCTTTTCCTCTCTCAAAGCTAACTTAAGCATCGGAGTGTTCTTGGTCGAACAACCCCCCGGGTAAATCGATCGAAGCAACGATAGCTAATTGTTTGCTGTTTGCAGGAATTGTGAGGACTTTTCGCGACGAGTTCAATCTTTGATTCAACAACTATGTAGTTAATATAAAATAATTATGGTTTCAAGCCCAATTGAACAATTTTTAGGGTTTTTATTTTCAATATTAATTAGGATATTGGACAGAGACTATATATATTGAACTTTAACTTCATTCTTTATTAAAATCCAACTTGAGATTTTTCATAATAATATATTGAATGAATAAGCATACGACTTCGATCGCTAAATTTAGTAGCTTGTTTAGGGTTGAGCTAGGGTTAGGAAGTTTCGGGAACACATATATATATATATATATATATATATATATATATATATATAGGCCTTAGGGTTAAAGTGGGAAGTTGAAGAAATTGGGTCACAATTTGGCCAGCTCCAGTGCTTACGTGTTCGATGATGTCATTGATTGTGGCAAAATACACCGAAACAAATTAATAACAATTTATATTAGATAAATAAATAAAACTTAAGAAAAAACAATATTAATTTAGATTAAAAAATATATATTGGCTTTGCGAAGTTTCTTCGAATACAAGCGCGCATAATAAACAATTGTTCATACAGAATTGTCAATTTTTAACCAAAGGAAAACTGGAAAATTAACGAGAAGAATAAATCCTACTATAAGATATACAAATTAATAAGCAAAAAAAAAAAAAAAACTTAAGCATATTAACCATAATAGAGTAAACACTCTTGAGGCTTTTTTCTAGGGGGGCTTTTGTATTTATATGGCATGCACATCAGTCCGTCTTTGCCCATTGAGGGCCCAAGGCAAAAAAGAAGATCACGACATCTCACAAATAGATTGGTGAAAAGCGAAAGCACGGAATGTAACCTATATATATATATATATATGTGTGCATATCAGACATCATATAAATGTGTACGTGAGTATATATATATATATATATATATATATATGTGTGTGTGTGTCACATCAGACATCATATATGTACATGGATCATATGTATATAAGTACATTGCATTTAGTTTATTTGATATCAAAACTTTGAAAAGACAAGATATAAATGGAGCGTTGTCAAAAAGAGCTGAGTCGGTCCGATGTGAGTGGGAGACTTCAAGTGACGACGGAAATGAGAAGAATCCTGCCGGATATTGATCGGGAGCGTGATATCCCGATCAGAGTGGTGGACGATTCAGGTACCATCTATATCTTCTATTTGTCCGGCAGGCGTCACGGCCGTCATGCAAAACCAGTTTTCCAGCTGAAAACGTGGAGAGCGTTTGTGAAGAACAGGAGCATCAAAGAAGGTGATGTCATCTACTTCTGGGCGGAGGAAGATCAATATCGAATTGCGCTGCTAAAAATCTTTTTGCCTTGCGGCCCGGATCTTCATCATTAAGCGGCAGAAGCAGCATGTGATCAGAAGTAGGCAGTTCACCAGTTTATGTCAGTCACCAGTTCGTCTTCTTTGCAACCTAGTTTGGTATTTTGTTTTTTTGTCCCTTGTTATTGATCAGTCTTGTTACTTCCAAGTTCAATGTAATCATATAAAAAATTTGTACGTATCATATGAAATTTCTCCCACTACAATTTCATCAATATCCAATAAATAAATATTAGTTTTTATATATTTAAGTTGGAGCCACTCAAATGTTTATATCACAAAGAAATACCTTTTAATTAAATGATAAAGAAACGTAAGTGAAATTCAGGTAAGTACGTGTGTGGTATATATTTGAATGGTGACCGATGATTGGAATCGTTTGGAGTGAATTTGAGGCTTATTGTTTGCAGTGAATTTGGCTATGCAAGATCTCACTAGGTTTAATTTAAGTAAACCATCGATTATATTTTGGCTTGCAATATTTGAACGTGGTGGTAAATGAATTTGAATGTGATAGGTAGTAATAGCTAGTGAATTTAATTAGGGTAAATTCAGGATTTTATTTGGATTACGATTGCATCTATCTAGTGAGTTGTTTTGAGTTTTGGAATAATGGCACTTTTTTCCCAGGCGATTTCCTTCCCAAAATTAGAACCACGACCTTCTTCAACTCGGTGATGAGCTCTACTGCAGGAGCGAAATCATGCATCGTCGTCGTCGTCATCGTCATCATCATGCATGAGCCAAATCATGCATCATCATCATCATCATTAGGAATTAGAAGAAATTGAAGTTCTATCCCAATCATCGCCGTTGTCATCATCATGAATTACTCTCTTGTAGGAGCGAAATCATGCATCATCGTCGTCATCGTCATTATTAATTACTCTACATGCACCATGGTCCCATCATCAGGAATTATAAGAAATTGAGGTTCCATCTCAAATCACTGTTGTCGCCATCATTATGAATTACTGGTATACTATAGGAGCAAAATCATACATCATCATTGTCGTCATCGCAGGAGCGAAATCATGCATCATCATCTCTACTGCAGGAGTGAAGTCATGCATCATCACCGTCGTCGTCATTATCATGAATTAGAAGAAATTGAGGTTTCATCCCAGAACCAATTGGCAATAGGGGAAAAGACCCAACTTCTTATAAAAAGTTACGAAGTTTCAAGCCTAACAAATGGGCAACTCATATTGTGTGACATGAAGCACGAGTGACGCTTAAACCTTACACGTAAGATAAGGTACTCTGATACTATGAAAGAATTTGAGATTCCATTTCAAAACCAATTGGCAATAGGGGAGATGTCTAATCACTTATAAACTCTAATAAGGTTGTGAAATTTTCTAATGTGCGACTTTTTTACCTTTACATTCTCACATATTCCATCATTATATTGTTAATATATCAAGCGAAGAAAGCGAAGAAAAAGAAAGGTACTAGCTAGGATATGACGAAGATGTTCTCATATCCATAAATTATAATTATTTGACTCTCGGTAGTGTCTGTCACCTTCAACCAAATCTTGACTTCTATAATTTTTGGGTTGGGGTCAAATGAAATCAACTACAACCAAATCTTCACTCAAATAATTTTTGGGTACGAAGAATTTTAAGAATACTAAGTATTTATTAAATGATGGAATTGAAATCTTGCACACTGAGGTGTTGGGCATTGTTTAAGTGCACAATGCACTTTATAGTTAGATTCTGGGAAGGTGATTTGAACGGGATGCACTTTATAGTTAGATTCCGGCACTTTATAGTTAGATTCTGGGAAGGTGATTTGAACGGGTGGCTAACTCCCCTCCTTTTTTTTTTGTTTTGGTATTTAATTGGTCTATTTAAAGGGTATTCTACCATGGTGTTTATGATCTTACTGGTGTGATGCGGTTTGTATGCTTTTGATAGCTGTCCTTCCTCCTTAAATTTAGAATTTCTTGTTATGTTTTATTTTATACTTTTTTTTGTGTGTGTTTAGGCCTTTATCTTATTATTTTATCTTTATTTTTGGACCTGGGTACTTTATTTTATTTGCCTTAGGTTGCCTATGCCATTTGGCTTTACACACTTTGTAATATTTTTCCTTGTTGATGAATAAAGCTACTATGATCCAAAAAAAAAAAAACAAAGTAATTGGTTCGTTGGAATCTAGATATTCTGAATTTTTGCCAAATACTTTGTTTTTTTTCCCTCATCCAAGCAAGTGATGTCATTCTTAACTTCTAATATTTTTTTTTTTTTTTATATTGTATATCTGTATCACAGTTGTCGACTTTCCGGTTTGAGCTCATGCAAGGAGAAATATATTAAATGACAATTATTTTTTATAACAGTTGAATGTAGAGGATAATTCTTCTGAAACTTGTAACAAGTGTGTTGATATTGGAGTAATAACTTCTGAATAATACTAACGAAAGGAAAGGTGAAAGTGTTATTTACACGAGTTGTTATACCATATTTGAATTGTACACTTATTCGTAGGTACCATTCAATTTGAGTAGATAAACTTTAACAATATCAATTCTTAACTCTTTGAGATTACACTCAATACTACAATTGAATGTACTAAGAATTTTTCTTTTGAAAATTGTAAGGGATGTCGTGAAGTTAAAGTAAGATAACTTTTAACTCATAGCTACGAAGGAAGAAATGGACGGGCTATTTAGGGGTTCATCACAATTGAAATTATACATAATACTTCACACTTGAATATATGGACGTGCTATTTTTATTATTCGATCCCTACACAAGCTCTTACACCACCATTGGGAAGGCTCTCCTTGGCAATTTCACTAACGCAGGGCATTAAAAACTGCATCAATATTTCGTTCTTTATGGTTGATTTCGACAAGCAGTTCTGCAAGCTCAGCATCAGTAGCCTGACAGCTTCTCATTGTCTTCTCTATGATTTCATTCAATTCATTGCTCTCTCTATGATTTCATTCAATTCATTGCTCATCCCCTTAGTCAACAGTGCTTTAAACAGTGCGATAACTGTCACAATATGAGGAACAAAACCCGAATTCAGCATCGTCTTGCACAGATTATACTTCTTCCGTACATCTCCACCCCTACAATGACCATGTATAAGAACATTATATACTACCTCATTAGGCTGATGTTTCTTCTTAATCATCGTCTAAAAAACTCGGTCTGCTTCTTCCATCAAACCCTTGATACAGAAACCCTTTACAAGGGCTACCACATTCTTAGATTCAACATTGCCGCAGTTCTCTGTTAGTGTATTGTATGTGACATCATCAGGGAGGGATTCCTCATGGAACAACTTGAGCAGAAGCCTCTTTGCTTCCTTTGTCCGAGCTTGTTTGTTAAGTCCATTAATGAGAACACCGTATGTAACAATATTAGGTAGGAAACCCTTTTGTATAATTTCATTATTCAACTGAAGAGCCTTCTTTAAATCCCCTTCTTCACGTAAGCGTTGATCAATATTGTGTATGCAAATTCGTCTGGAGGTGTACAATTACCTAACATTTCTTGGAATAGATCACAAGCTTCAACTAGTCTTCTTTGCTGACAGACACCTTGAATAAGCGACGAATAGGTAACAACATTGGGAGATACACCCTTCTCCACCATCTCTGCCTTCATTCGAAAAGCGTACTCCAAATCCTGAAGCCGACAGAACCCAGATATGATAGTACTGTAACTTACTACGTTCGGGGACAACCCTTGCCCTATCATATCCTCGATTACTCCTCTTCCATTCTCCCCAATAAGCAGTATCCATTGATAAGTGCATTATAAGTTACAATCGAAGGTGCGAATCCATTTCCAATCATTTCATGCCAAACATCATACGCCTCATTTAAAAACCCATGTTTGGAGAATCCATCAATCAATGTAGTGTATGTCCTCCCATTTGGACGAAGCCCTCTAACACGCATCTGATAAAAAAACTCCATAGCTCGATTCAAATTCTTAGCCTTACACATAGCATTAATCAATGATGCGTTAGTGATAACATTTGGAGACAGTCCATTCCTCCTCATCTCCTCCTACAAAACAAGTGCTTGTTGATGTCAAGGAAATGGGCACCAACCATTTTTGGTCAAAAAAGGGGTGCCTAACTTAGGCAATTATCAATGGAGATGCATAAATAAGCGGTGCCTAACTTAGGCAACCCATGTTTTCTTTTTGAAGCCTATATAAATCCCCGCAGCTCTCATTTGTATTGCATCCCCAGAATTAGAGAATTAGAGAGAGTTTGAGAGAAAAGCTTGGTAAAGAATTTTTGTGAGAAAAGTTCTTAGTATAATTCAGGGTGGGTTGTGAGTTGTGAGTGTTGTAAACACTTTGTATATTTTATCCCTTTAGTAAAATGATCTGCAGTAGGTCCGGAGACGTAGGCACAATTGGCTGAACTCCGTTATCAAATTTATGTGTCTTATTTCCTCTGTTATTTCGCATTCTCACTAATCTGATTTATAGAGAAATCTGCGTTTCCTAACAGTAAAGTTACCTTCCTTGCAATACCCACTTATAAGTGTATTACTAGTCACTTCATCAGGAACAAAGCCTTTTCTTTTCATGTCCTCAAGCCCCTGACTTGTCTCATTCATCCTCCCTTCGCGACACAACCCGTTGATTACCACATTAAATGAAATCAAATTCGGCTCCAAACCCTTCAATGCCATCAATCTTAACAGTTCAAATGCCTCATCAATCCTCTTCAATTTGCAATATGCACCAATCAAAGTATTGTAAGTAACAACACTCGGAAAACAGCCATTTCTTTCCATTTCACCAAAGAAATACAACCCCATCTCCAAATTTCCAGCCCCAGTAAAACCCCTAATCAAAATGTTGTAAGTATACACAGTAGGCGTAACCCCATTATCAATCATCCTGCTAAAAACCTCCTCAACAAATTGAACAGACCCTTTTGACCTACTTATAGCATCCAAAATTGAATTATATGACAGCTCACTTCGACTAACAGAGAGCATGATGATCAAGAATTAAGCCTTGGGTTCAATTTTCTATACCCAAATACTAGTTTGTCCACCAACTCCCAACTCAGATTCTTCTCAATGTTCTTAATTTCATCCTTCATAGCTTTCTTCCAAGCTTGATCTTTTGAAGTTTCATAATAATGAAACAGCATTTTTAGAGATGCTAGGAACTTGTATTGATTCTTCAGGCACTGCATTGCTTTGCTTCAATCTCAGTGTCAAAGTTTCTTGGAATGGATATATAATCCTCTTCATTTTTCTCCCAACTCTACATTCCTTTCTTATTGAAGATTACATTTTTAGAGATGACAACATTCTCAGGTTGTAGAGTCACTAGCATTTTTCTAGTTTCCATTTTCCTTAAAATACACCCCTAGTGCTAGACTCATCCAGTTTCTGTCTTTACTGAGATGGAATATGCATATAGTAGATGGAACCAAACATTTTCAAGTGTCACTCCATGCCTTTTTGCATTGAATTATTGAAATGAAGTCTTACCATGTACAGCCTTAGTAGAACACCTGTTTAGAAAATGGACAGCAATATTGACTGCTTCACTCCAAAATTCATGAGGAATTTTCTTCTAATTTGTATACTCCAAATATCATAATTTATTCCAGTGAAGATACGAGGTCTCAACTCCACCATTTGAACCAGCCATATCAGACTAGGGTTGCAGCAATGTCATGCTACGCTTCACAGTTGGATGCCTCAGATGTTGATCAAAGTAGCTTCGATGCCATGTTGGTTTCAGAGATGTGTAACACAGCATCAAAGATAATGGTGGTGCTCAATCGTTGCAGCTGCGAATCTCAGGTATGATTTATAGACCAAACTTTCTAACTGAAAAAACGATAGGTTTAGGATTATCTTTTCCTCTTTTCCGTTTTGGATTGAATGATGGACGGAATTGATCGTGTAAATTTGTGTGATGAACACTACGAAATTCAAAGCACACCATGTGTGATAAAATTCTCTAAAGTAATTTTCTGTATATGTCTGATCTCATTGATTTCAATATGATTGGATTTGAGTACATGTTAGTACACACACATTTCCACACCTCTTGGACTAGGTATGAGTGATGACAATATGCTGTCATTCTCACCAATCACAAACTTACACACTCTAAGCTAGCATTTGTACGTTATGACACATGGTTCACCTTGCTCTCCAAGAAAACTCACACATAGACACATTATATTTCCCTCTTCTCATTTTCTATTTTATAGCTCGCACATATATTCCACCCCACCTAGCATAGTCCAGTGAGCAGCTTAGATATATACCAACAAAACTAAAAACGGTATTGTATATATGATACCCGGTTTGGTTTCTTATTTTATAGTTTTCACATTGTTGACATGTATATGGGAAAGGAGGGATGAATCCAAAAAGTAGAGAGAAAGGATGCAAAATGAAAAGTAGAAACAAATTAAGAAACTGTTTTAAATGGTTTTGTTATTATAAAATACAGAATCTAGATGCCGTGTGAATTAGTATGATGATGACACTGTGATACCATAAAATTAATAACAATATCCCTCTTCGTTTTTTTAAATACATGGGGATCTTTTTTCTTTTTCTTCTTTGGGAAGGAAAGTGCAATTCTCATTGACTTGTGAAAACAATTTACAAAATTAAGTGTGTACAATATGATTTCGTTAAAATCTTGTCATGGTTATCATCTTATATAGCTGGTCATTATCACACCGATTATCCAAATCACTGTCATCTCGACAGGTCCCGTGAGCTGATAATGTCGATGCAATAAAATTATGTTCATTGTGATAGATCCAATTAGTGTAGTTATGTATGATCTTATTCCATGCCAGATGCAAATGGACATCACTCAGCGACATCCAACAATGTTTGTTACATTTATGGCACGGACATAAGATGCGCCTTTGATCACTACAATGACTACGTGCAAAGGCGATGAAGCTATCTATCCCATTAAAATACTGACCAGAAGATCTATCCAACATTTGCATCCAGCCTCTGTCCATTGTGTTTTCTTCCACAAAATAGAAGTAATGTAAGTAAATAAATAAATATTGTCCTGTAGTTGAAACCAATTAATATCAAAATCCGCTCGTCTTCTTATGCCTCCAGTGATTTGGCCCTATTCCATTCGAGAGTGCACGTTTTGTGCTGTATGGTTTGTGACCTATGAGGTGAAGTTTTGTCCGAGTGAAATTTCGGCAGCATCATGCTATAGTTCTCCAAATGCACGATTTAGATATTTTAAAGAATATGTAGTATGCATTCAAAGAAGATTGATGGGATATAAACTGAATTTTCCACGATCCAAACCTAATCACATAGATAGCAAACTACACAACACATAGTTGTGTACTCCCACTGTAACGATGTCAGGACCCATCCCAAATATCACCTCGATATCCGGGACGAACCCTGCTCCCGTCTGACAATCACACTTAACGGACCAAAAGAACCTCGAAATAACCATAAGCATAACTATCAGACAAGGGAGAACGAGCGTTGACCATTGACCGTGACATAGTTTAGGACGTCACGAGTCCGTAGATAGGTGGCACGTCCGATTTGGACAATCGGAGAAAAAGTTATGACGTTCGGAAGATTGAGGGCGTTACCGTAATTTTGACTAAATAGAGGAAAATGTTGACTTTTGATTTTCACGTAGACCAAGGACCGTTAGATAGCTCTCGACGTCCTGAGTACAACGACAGGCGGCACGCTGTCATCGGACGTCGGACGGAATAGTTATGGGTCTGGAAAGTGGAAGGGCAAAATGGTAATTTTAATTGTAAGGGCATTTTGGTCTTTTCCCCTTGGGACCAATCAGATAAGGGCATTTGGTTGAGTGGGATTGGATATTTAGGTTTGGTCCATGGAGAAGGGGACACGTGGTAGTGACCTAGAGGCTTCTAGGTGATTACAATACACACGGGCACATTTTGCACGATTTTAAACCGTGCATTTTGGTTTGAGAAACAAAAAACTAAGAGGTGAGGCGGTGAGGACTGTGATCGATCCAGTGAGCGTGTGAGAGTTTTGTGAGTTGTGAGAGTGAGCTTGAGAAGCAAGATCGGTGAGCAAGACCCGTGAGCTTGGAAAGGTAAGATCGGTGAACGATCCCACATCGCTCGGGGGAGGAAAGGTGAAGTACCTTATATGTGTAGGCACGTATCTATCTAACACAAGGCCTTTTGGGAGCTCACTGGCTTTGGGGGGGATTGGAACCCCAAAGTTAAGCGAGTTGAGGCTGGTGCAATCCCATGATGGGTGACCTACTGGGAAGTTGCACATGAGCTCCCGAAAACAAAACCGTGAGGGCTGGGCCCAAAGCGGACAATATTGTGTTAGATGGGCCGGGTCGTGACAAACGACCCGTCCCAAAATTCTAGATTAGATTAGTGACTAATCACGATTAGTTAGGCTAATCCGTGATTAGTTGGGCGAAATCGGACGAACGATGCAAAATGACCGTTTTTCCCCTAGTCGTGGGCAAAACATTGACTTTTCATTCAGGCGGTCAAATGGACTTTGACCGATGACCGTGACGTAGTTTAGGACGTCACGAGTTCATAGACAGGTGACACGTTCAATTCCAACGTTCGAGGAGGAAGTTATGAAGTTCGGAAGTTAGGGGCCATTTTGGTAATTTTGGTTAAAAAGGGGCAAATGTTGATTTTTTGACCGAGAGATCCAATGGCCAAGGGTCGAGGACTGTTACATAGATCGGGACGATACGAATCCGTAGGCAGGCTGACAAGACCTATCCCAATCCCCCCGGGATTAGTGCACGGGATTAGTGCAGGATGACCCTGCTCCCGTCTGACACGAAGTGTCAGACAAGGGATATTTCCGACCTTTGCCCTCCCGGGCTATCAGAGTACGCCAGGATCCGGAAGAGGCATGTGATATCTCGGTCTCTGCTACAGTCCACATCGTATCCAACCTGAAGGGTATTATAAACAGAAAGACTGTGAGTGGACAAAAATAAAGAATTTATAAAAACATTTCATCAAAGACCTTTATACCCTCCACTAAAAAGCATGCATGCATAGTAAAACTATTTATCCAATAATATATGTTAAAACATCCATAATTAGGGTCTCAGCCCCAAATTCTATAAATACAAATCACCCGGGCTCCTGCCCAAAACCATTTGAAATCATGTTTATTATCCATTATATTCATATCCAGAACCTGTCTTGGTAAAATAAAGCTACACGTGTGCTAACCGGGGTCTCAAACCCAAGTCTCTCCAGGGTCCACCCAGGTCAATGTCCGTAGATCAATGACCCTCCCTGGAGGTAACGAACCATGCCCATCCCGAGAGTAAGGAACCCAACTGGGGGGCGACTCCACTCAGTCAGTGCTCCGTGATTACTCCGGGGTCCACCCAGGCCAACGACCCTCCCCGGAGGAGACAATAATATATAAAGGATGGAATATGAAAACCCTTTGAAATCATTCTTTAAATCTTTCAAGAATTCATGCCCGGCCCCCATAAGCCGTCATGAACCATAAAATCCTTTTATGGGTTCATGCCGGTTCACATAAACCGTCATGACCCGTAAATCCATTTTAAGGATTCATGCCGGTTCCCATAAACCGTCATGAACCAAGTACCTCTCGGGTTTCATGGCCGCCGTCCACGGCGGCGTGGCTTCCAGCCGGCCACCATCATCCACCCTCCTTCCTCTTAGTCTCTGGGCTTCACGGGCATGATCAACTGGGTTCAGGTTTGGATTTGGGAAGGAAGAATGGATCGGTTTTGGGTTTGAAAAGGAAGAAAGAAAAATGATCGATGAAGAGGCAGGTGAGATGCATGAAGGAAAAATGATGTCGATTGGATGGGTGACACTTGTCACTCATCCATTGGGCCTCCATTAAATATCTGGGCCCACTAGAGACAAACTGTACTTTTTGTCTCGTAAAACGTGTCGTCGTCAATAGTAACCTAGAACTTCCGTGAACCGTAACTTCGCCGTCGAACGTCCAAATTCAACGTGCCGCCTGTCTATGGATTCGTATCGTCCTTATCTACGTAACGGTCTTCGGCCCTCGGCCATCGGACCTCCCGGTCGAAAAGTCAACATTTTACCCCTTTTATCCAAAATTACCAAAATGCCCATAAACTTCCGAACGTCATAACTTCCTCCTCGGACGTCGGAATTGAACGTAGCACCTGTCTATGAACTCGTGACGTCACGAACTACGTCACGGTCATCGGTCAAAGTCTATTTGTGTAACGACCCGTCCTGAATTCCTGTATTAGGTTAGTCACTAATCTCGATTAGTGAGGTTGAACGGTGGTTAGTAGGGCGGAACCGGACAAAATGTGCAAAATGACCGTTTTGCCCCTAGTCGTGGGTAAAATGTTGACTTTTTGTTCGGGCGGTCAAACGGATTTTGACCGATGACCGTGACGTAGTTCGGGACGTCACGAGTTCATAGACAGGTGGCACGTTCGATTCCGACATTTGTAGACAAAGTTATGATGTTCGGAAGTTAAGGGGCATTTTGGTAATTTTGGTCAATTGGGGTCAAATGTTGACTTTTTGACCGGGTGGTCCGATGTACGAGGGCCAAGGACCGTTACGTAGGTCTCGTCGATACGAATCCAACGACAGGTGGCATGCCGAAATCGGAGATTCGACGACGAAATTATGGTCCCGGAAGTAAACTCGATTAACCGAGGCTCGGACTAAAATAGTAATATAATAATGAATCGTAATTGACGAATCTGGACCCTTGATGAGTGACACATGTCATCATCCCCTACCTTCCCTAAAACAAGGATCTTTGCTGGCCATTTGGGTTAATTAATCATTTCTTCTCATGAAATCCTCACCCTTCATTTTGAACTGAGAATGAATCTGGGCCGTTGATCTCATCCCTTCTCTCTTTATTTGATCAGACCATGCATTCCTCTCATTTTCATTCTCCCTCAAAACCGTGAGCACGGTTTCCTTCCTTGATCATGCACATCATCACCTCACAGCTTAACTTCACACACCAGTCAGCTCCAGACGACCACCACCACCAGCCACCTCCAGACGGCCACCACCGCCCCACAGCCACCCTGCACGGCCAAAAATCCCCCCAGACCCGAGAGGAACCAAATCGGCCCAAAACATCCAAACGTCCAAACCACCTCACCAATCTCCTCTGTGTTGGTGTGTGTGAGAGATTAGCTGCACGGTGAGGCTTGAGAGACGACGGGAGACGACGGGAGACGGCGAGGTTGGCGGCGGAGAGGAAAAAAAGGGGAGGTCCGAAACTCAGAAATTGGAAGTCGTTGTGGGCTGGTGTTTGATCGTTTTGGAGAGGTGAATGGAGTTCCTGGAGTCAAACTAGGCGTGCTGGTGGCCACGGCGGCGAGGTAAGCCTCGAACCCGTGAGTCTGTTTTCGGGTAAAAATGGCAGGTTGGGTTTTAACGTACTTCAATCGATCTAGTGACCAGGATGATGATCTAGAGGATGAAAAGAGTCTGTGGGATCGTTTTCGAAGGGAATGGTGGTCGGAGCTGGGAGCAGTCGACGGTGGAGTTTTGGCCGTGAGCTTCTCGATCATGGAGGTACGATCTAGACGTGTTTTCTAGTTTTTAATCCCACAGAACCCTTAGTCTAACTTGGACGATCTTGTAGGAACAAACGGAACTGAGAATGGTTGAGAATTGACTGAGAACCAGTCGGGTTGGGCCGCGGGTCACGGTGACCCGTTTATTAGAGAAACGGGTTAGATGGTGACACTGTTCACGGCGCGTGGGTTTCACGCGCAGCCACTCACGGCAGCGCGTGACGGCACGTGGGCACGAATCTCGAGGTGAGGTCAACATGACTTCTGTCCTATTTAATGTAACAGACATTTTGGGATTGGTTTCGTGTCGATCGGACACCGTCTCGATATTGTTCGGGACGTCCGAAGGTTTTAAATCAAGTTTAAAAATAATTAAAAATTCGGGAAAATTACGGGACTTTGATAGGATGTTAATGTGGAGGTTAGTAACCCTCTAATGTGATTTGGACAAGATTGGGAGTCCCGGTGATAGTGGTGTGGCCCGGGAGGGCCGGTGGCACGCGTATCGAGGCATACCGTTAAAACGGTCTGTGAGTGGACTTTGGTTTTATAAATTCTATGCATGCCTAACTGTTTTATATGGATTATGATTGTGATTGTATGATGTTGATTTGATTGTTGGTAAATTGTACGGTTTCACGTATTTCGAGGCGATTTACGTGCTTGCACGTAAATCGAGGTTTCCGGTTTTACATGGATTTTCCATGTTTATGGTCTTGGATATAATATGATGAAATGGTTTTGAAATTGGAAATATGAACTCGGGCTTGAGGCCCACTTGTTTTAGAAATTTCGGACTTGGAGTCCATTTGAGTGCATAATCGGGCCGGGGGCCCAGTTACTTTATGAAATCGAGCTGAGACCCATTTGAGTTATGTTATTGGGCCAGGGGCCCAGTTGATTTACGAATTCGAGCCGTGGGCCCAGTGGGTTTATAAGTCGGGCTACGGGCCCAGTTGGTTTACAAATCGGGCCGTGTGCCCAGTGGTTCATAAAATCGGGCATGAGGCCCAGTTTGATTATAAATGTGATTACGGGTCAGGGACCCTATGTTTAATAATTGTGATTTTGGGCCAGGGACCCTAAATGGAATTATGTTGTTTTATGGAAATTTCTGGCAGGGCCCATTGTAATGATGTGATAAAAAGATTTAATAAAACTGTTTTCCATATACCATCTGGATACAAGGATATATGATGGTCTCCTCCAGATGTCTGGGACACTAGGGAAGTCACGGTGCATTGCCTGCGAGGGGTCATTGTACGGAGCAGCCGGACCGTATGATGACTCAGGAGCAGGATTGCTATGATTGACGTCAGGGACGTCAGACATCAGGAATGTCAGATATATGGACCCGGAGAGACCCCGGGCAGCACGCGTAGCTTATTAAACCGTGAGATATGACGTCAGGGACGTCAAGCGTCTGGGACGCTAAGCATCAGGGATGCTGGTGATGGTAATGGTAAATATGGATTAATGAATAAAATGGCTTATTGGTTGGATATGTGTTATATGGTAAAAATGGATTATGAAATGGTATGTCGGGTCGGGGACCCTAAATGGTTTTGGATTTATGAATTTATATTTATGGCTTTGGGCGGTGGCCCACATGATTTTAATATGTCTGGTGGTGGTATTCCACAGTTTTGGGCTGAGTTCCCACACTTGGTTTTTGGTTAACGGTTTTTGGGCTAAGGCCCTAATGGCTCGGTTGAGCAAACGTTTTGGTTACTGGTTTTCGTGGCATGCATACGTTTTTATTGGAGGGCATAAATGTCTTATAAATGTGTTTAATAAACTTATTGGTTTTTGTCCATTCACAGCTTTTGGTTTTAATGCCCTTCAGGTTGATTATGGATGCCACTGCAGTAGAGACTGGGACATTGCACGCCTCCTCCATCGATCCTTGCGCATTCTGGATGCCCCGTTTGGGCAGTGGCTTTTGGTTATCCCTGTCTGACACCCCTTGTTGGACGGGAGCAGGGCACATTCCACGGTAATCCCAGTGGGATTAGGAGGGGTCCTGTCAATTTGACCGCTCGAACGAAAAGTCAACGTTTTGCCACGACTAGGGGCAAAACGGTCATTTTGCATCGTTCGTCCGATTTAGCCTAACTAATCACCGATTAACCTCACTAATCGTGATTAGTCACTAATCTAATCATGGAATTTGGGACAGGTCGTTACACAGGCGGCATGTTGAAATCGGACTTCGAACGGGAGAGTTATAAGTCATGGAAGTTCGATTTTACTATGCACGTACTTCGAGACGATTATGATTTGGCATAATCTGATTGGCCAAGATATTTTAAGTGGACCTATGGATGAGTGACAAGTGTCACTCATCCCATTGGTCCAAACCCCTAAAATGTGGAACTAGTTTAATTAAATATTATTATATCTATTATTATATAATTAATCTTTTCTTCATTAAATCCTATCCATCCATTTCAATTAAACACTCAATCCTTACCACTCATTTCAATTAATCCTCTCTTGACAGGACCCGTCTCAATCCCACTGGGACCACCCGGTGACGTGCCCCACTCCCGTCTGATAATGACTCTAAACATACCAAAATTACCCTTAAATAAAAACCGAAGACTTAAATAGATAGATAACGTACAACCACAGTGTTTAAAGTGATACTGTCAGACAAGGGAAAGTAAAATACAACATGTGAGCACACTAGTCAGAGTACATTTATTCGGTGCTCAACCTACCCACAAGTGGGTGTACAGGTGCACAGCTAGGCAAACTAAACCTCTGCCTCCTCCTCCGGGTCCTCCTCCTCTATTTCCGTGTCAGGGTCTGGAGGGGTCAGTAAAACAAGGGTGAGTGGGCCAAAAATAACAATTTAGAAATCAATTTAATAATAAAATAATCATAAGGTTTTACCCCTCCGTTTTCCAAATCTTGCATGCAGTGAAAATATAATATTATACTGAAATCATAACAAATAAACCACAATAATAATCGAAAGGTGAAACTAACATATCAGTGCACTGTAAAACCCAACCCAAATGATGTCACGGTTCTAAGGCTACGCGTTGCCACTCAGGGTCTCACACCCGAGACTCTCTAGGTACATCAGCTCCCGGTATCCCGGTCACTGCCCGAGGTATATGAACATGCCTTCCTGAGAGTATGCAGCCCAACGGGGGTCAACTCCACTCAGTCAGAGCCCCGTGACTACTCCAGGGTCCACCCAGGCCAAAGACCCTCCCTGGAGGAGACAATATACACAGGTAGGAAAGTACAGTACAATAACAGTATAGTTTACCCTATGTCCCCCGGACATCCCAAACAAAATCCACATATAATCCAGACGGGTCTCATGCCCAAAACATTGTAATAGCATATATAAACAGTTCATAAGACTCATCAGTGGAAATAGTAAAACAGTTTATGCATGCAAGCCTTTTATAAATCAAACAGCCCACTCACACTCGGTCCTTGCTGCTCAACGATCTCTATAAACCTGTATTATTATTCCTGAGGGTTACTTAAGGACCCTATAACATCAATACCAAGACCCTAGAACAGATCCGCTTCAAAATCGCATCCCGGGCACTATTCCCGGTGCTTCAAACCCCATTTTGACTAACATAACGATCTTCGATCGACACGAAACCACCTCCATTGGATCCGTATCGTCGAAACCTTGAAAATGGTACCGGCCCCACCAAAATCACTGTTCACACGCGCCCCCACGCGCCTGGTCAACGCGTGGGTCAACGCTGCTACAGTACTGCTGACGTCAGCAGTGACGTCATGCTAACGTCAGCATGACGTCATCACTGACACTTGTCAGGTGACACGTGGCATGTTCTGATTGGTCCCTGGTCTGAGAATATCTGACAGGATGACGTCATCATGACGTCATAAGTGATGTTAGCATGATGACGTCATCATGCTACAGTACCGTGTCAGACCCGTTTGACTGGAACCGGGTCGCCGTCGACCCACGACTTGACCCGATTCAACCGTACAATTCCGGCCACCATTTTCGACGGGGTTCATCCCTATAGGGTCGTCTAGGTCTGTTCTATGGTTCTACAACCTCAAACTAGAATGAAAACTAGGAGAAACTCACCAGTTCGTCGTTGAAACTCACGGCCAAAGTCCGATCGTCTTCTCCGGTGATCCACGCCGTCTCCGTCGTCCAAACCGGTCCTGATCAACTCGTCTCTCACCCTAGGACATTTCCAACACCAAACAACTGATTTCCTAGCACTAAAACAGGTTGGTTTGAAACATAGGGGTAAAAACGGGTTCTCGGGTTTTCGACCTTACTGCCGCCGTGTCGCCGCCGCAGGCCGCGCCGTCGTCCAGTTAAGCTCCTGGGGTCCTCACGGTGCAGACTGGAGCTTCCCTTGCGTTGAGGTGGTGTGGCTGTCGAGGTTTGCTTCTTGGACCCGTTTCCGTCGTGTTTCGGGTCGTGTTTTTGGACAGGATTTTCAGGCGGGGAAATGGGCTGGTGGTCGCCGGTGATGCAGGGTGTCGATCAGTGGTTGATGGTGGTGTTGTGGGTGGTCGTCTGGTGGTGTGAGGGCTGCTGGTTCGTGTGTTTGGATTGAGAGAAAATGGAAGGAAGAAGCACGGGTGATGGGGGGGATGAATGTGTGTGTTTGTAAGAAAAAGCAGAGATAATCGTGCATGAATAAGGGAAGCAGATGAAAATAGAAGGCTAGGATGCATTTGGGCAGTAGATCCAAGGGCTGGGGTTAATTGGAGGGAAAAATAAATAATATAAAATGGATTAAATAGTGTAAGTTGCTTTATGGGAATAGTGTAGGCTTGGATGGGTGACACTTGTCACCAATCCACTGGTTTGATTTAAATATTAGGTTGACACGGATTCCCGTAATAAATTAATATTTTATTCCGTTGTTCTCGGTTCGTAAATTCCGCTAAAACGCTTCCTTGACCATAACTTCTTCATACGAACTCCGATTTCGGCGTGCCGCCTGTCTACGGATTCGTGACGTCCCGACCTACGTCATAGTCATGGGTCAAAGTCCAAATTGTTTCTCGGGTCAAAAGTCAAAGTTTCCCCCCTTCAGGGGCAAAATAGTCTTTTTACATTAAAATATTATTATTCTCGGTTCGGGTCGTTACAACCTACCCACCTTACAGAAATTTCGTCCTCGAAATTTACTCAAACAAGTATGGGTACTGCCCTCTCATCAATTCCTCGGGTTCCCATGTCGCTTCCTCCACCTCGTGGTTCCGCCATAGCACCTTAACTAAAGAAATCGTCTTGTTCCTTAAGACCTTTTCCTTCCTATCCAGAATCTGTACTGGTCGTTCCTCGAAACTCAAATCTGTCATCAGTTCCAGTGGTTGCTCTGGCAGTGCATGAGAGTCATCCCGAAGATACTTCCGTAGCATCGATACATGAAATACGTCATGTACTCATGAAAGCTCCGAAGGTAGTGCTAGACGATAAGCCACTGGACCAATCCTCTCGACAATCTCATATGGTCCGATATAACGAGGACTCAATCTCCCACGTCGTCCAAATCAGAGAATCCCTTTCCACGGCGATAACTTTAAAAAAGACAAAGTCACCAACCTCAAACTCCAAATCTCGGATTCGCCGATCCGCATAGCTCTTTTGACGATCCTGGGCCGCCTTCAGTCTCTCCAGAATAACCGGAACTGTCTCCTGGGTCATATCCATCAGATCCGGCCCCACTGCGGTTCTTTCTCCGATCTCCATCCAGCATACCGGTGTTCTGCACTGTCGACCATACAGTGCCTCATAGGGTGCCATCCCTATACTCGCATGGTAGCTGTTATTGTAGGCAAACTCCATCAATGGCAATCGATCAGCCCACGAATCCTGGAATTGCAACACACAGGCTCTCATCATGTCCTCAAGAGTTTGTATTGTCCTTTCAGACTGTCCGTCGGTCTGTGGGTGGAATGCCGTACTGAAGTACAATTTCGTACCCAAAGTAGTCTATAGACTCCTCCAAAACCTGGATGTGAAACGCGGATCCCGATCCGACACGATCGACTCTGGGGTACCGTGTAGTCGGATGATCTCATTAATGAATAGCTGGGCCAAACGGTTGAGCTTGTACGTCTCATGTACAGGCAGAAAATGCGCTGATTTAGTCAACCGGTCCACAATTACCCAGACTCCATCAACTCCACTCCTTGTCTTCGGTAACTTGAAGACAAAGTCCATTGTAATATGATCCCACTTCCATTGCGGAATTGGAAGTGGCTGCATAGCCCCATACGGACGCTGCCGTTCTGCCTTGACCTGCTGACAGATCAAACATTTGCTGACAAACTCAGCTATCTCCCTCTTCATCCCTGGCCACCAATAATAGTCCCGGAGGGTACGGTACATCTTTGTCCCTCCTGGATGCATAGCATAGGCCGAACTGTGGGCCTCGTCTAAAATCTCTCTCCTCAACTCTGGTACCGCAGGTACACACAATCTCCCAAGCTTTACTAATGCTCCATCGCCCCTGACGGAGAAATCTTGTCTCTGTCCGGATTCAACCTCGTTCCTGTAGTCACAGAGTATCTGGTCCTGTAGTTGAGCCTCGATGATCCTGTCGACCAACATGGGTCGTACATGAAAGCTAGCCAACAAGGCTCCCTGATCGTCCATCCCTAACATAACTCCGCTCTTCCGAAGTTCCACTAGCAAAGGAAGATACACCAATCGCAAGTGCGCAACTGATCCCGCCGACTTCCTACTAAGTGCATCAGCTACGGCATTTGCCTTGCCAGGATGGTACTCGATGGTACAATCATAATCCTTCAACAACTCCAACCATCTCCGCTGTCTCATGTTGAGTTCCTTCTGAGTGAACAAATGTTTAAGACTCTGGTGATCGGTGAATATTCGGCATGTCACACCGAACAAATGATGTCTCCAGATCTTTAGAGCATGAACTACCGCTGCCAATTCCAAATCATGAGTAGGGTAGTTTAACTCGTGCGTCTTCAGCTGCCGGGATGCGTAAGAAATCACTTTTCCATTCTGCATCAATACACAACCCAAGCCCTGCAGCGATGCATCACTATATACCACGAACTCTCCACTGCTGTCTGGTAATGCAAGGACAGGTGCAGTGGTTAATCGGAACTTTAATTCCTGAAAACTCTGTTCACACTGGTCGTCCCACATAAACTTCACCCCTTTCCGGGTTAACCGAGTCAATGGTGCGGCAATCTGGGAGAAACCTTCTACGAATCTCCGATAGTAGCCTGCTAACCCAACAAAACTTCGCACTTCCGTCACCGTGGTCGGTCTTGGCCAATTTGTCACAGCCTCCGTTTTCTGAGGATCCACACTTATCCCCTCGGGTGATATAATGTGACCCAAGAATCCAATACTATTTAGCCAAAACTGACATTTGCTTAACTTAGCATACAGCTGCTCCTGTCGTAGTTTACCCAATACCATTCGTAAGTGCTCCTCATGAGCCCTGACACTCTTGGAATACACCAAGATGTCGTCGATAAACACGATCACAAATTTATCCAAGTATGCTCGAAAAACCCGATTCATCAAGTCCATGAATGCAGCTGGTGCATTCGTCAGTCCAAAGGGCATCACCAAGAACTCATAATGCCCATACCTCGTTCGAAAAGCTGTTTTCTGAACATCCCCCTCGGCTATTCTCAGTTGATGGTATCCTGACCTCAGATCTATCTTGGAGAAATATCGTGCTCCTCATAACTGATCGAACAAATCATCGATCCTGGGTAAGGGATACTGATTCCTTACCGTAACCTTGTTCAATTGCCGATAGTCCACACACAACCTCAAACTACCCTCCTTTTTTTTCACAAATAAGGCCGGCGCTCCCCATGGTGATGTACTGGGTCGGATAAACCCTAGATCCACCAGTTCCTGTAATTGGATTTTCAATTCCCGTAGCTCCGCCGGTGCCATACGATACGGTGCTTGTGAAATCGGTCAAGTCCCGGGGAGTAACTCGATCGTAAAGTCGATCTCCCTGGGTGGTGGTAATCCAGGTAAATCTCCCGGAAAGACATCAGGAAATTCCCGCACAATCGGAATATCCTCAATACTCAAAGATTCATCTGTAGATTCTACCACATAAGCAAGATAACCCTGACACCCCTTCTGTAAAAGTTTAGTAGCTGTGAGTGCAGATATTACCTTGGGTGATGCGTCTCCACACACCCCCTGAAATATCACTTCCGGTAATCCCGAACCTCTCAAAGTCAACCGCATGTTACTACAGTCGATGAGTGAATTGTACTCCGACAACCAATCAACTCCAAGTATCACATCGAAATCGTGAACATTCATCAGAATTAAGTCTGCCGGAAATTCGACTCCCTCAATCTCCACAGGACAAGCTCGTATCTTCTGGTTCACTTGGTAGGTCACACCCATCGGTGTCCCCACTCCCATCTCGTGCT
The DNA here is from genome assembly GCA_032719365.1 of Prinsepia uniflora. Lineage (NCBI taxonomy): Eukaryota > Viridiplantae > Streptophyta > Magnoliopsida > Rosales > Rosaceae > Prinsepia > Prinsepia uniflora. The sequence continues at coordinate 7,125,325 of CM064875.1, forward strand.
CAAGTGCGGTCACCTCACGGCCCAACAGACTCGCACAATGCGGTGAAATAAAAGAATGAGTTGCCCCCGAATCCATCAATGCACGAACAACCATACCATAAATATGTACAGTACCTGTCAACACTCTCGGAATGGATCTGGCCTGCTGCTGGGTAACAGCATAAACACGAGCCATAGACTCTGCAGGTCGTCCCCGTCCTCTAGCTCCTCGATCACGGCCACGCACAACACCGCGTGTCCGGCTGCTGTTAGTCTGAGATGCTGAGCTCTGTGCTGGCGTAGTACTGCCTCGAATCAATGGACACTCAGAAGCATAGTGCCCCGGCTCACCACAAGTGAAGAATGTGACCTCCCTAGGTCGACCCGAGTATCCTCCCAGTGAGATGCTCATCGGTGAGTACGACCGCTGCCAAGCTCCAGAACGCTGTCCAGACCGCTGAGGACTCCTGAACTGACCAGAACGTCCTCGGCTGTCAGAAGACGAAGATCCACCAGAATGTCCTCCCTTCGAGCCACGACGGCCCGAGAATCCCAAGTGTGGGCGATCACGTCGCCGTGTCTCCCCCTCAGCTCGCTGACGTGCCAGGATACTGTTCTCAACCCTGGTCGCCGCATCAGTCAGATCCCTCATGGAAGCAAAGGGCGTTGCAGTCACCATCGCCTAAATCTCAGGTCGCAGGCCCCACTCAAATCTGCGACATCGGTCTGCCTCGGTGATCACGAAGTTCTCAGCAAAGCGAGACAACATCAGGAAGGTCTCCTCGTACTCTGCTACAGTCTGATCTCCCTGCCGGAGTTGCAGAAACTCCGCCTCACGGGCGTTGCGAAACGACCGTGGATAGAACTGGTTGAGAAACCGCTCTCGGAAGGTCTCCCATGGAATGGTGTGAACGGTCCAGCCGGCCAAAACAAGGTTATGCCACCATCGGTAGGCGCTCCCATCCAGTAGGAAAGTCGCCAGTACGACACACTCCTCCAGTGGACAGTGCATGACCTCGAAAATCCTCTCACAGCGGTCAATCCACTGGTGTGCTTCCTCGGGGTCGGTTCCCCCACTGAAATGCGTAGCACCCAGGCGCTGAGCCCACTCAATGCTCGCAGTGTCTCCCCTTACTCCATTGCCCTCGTCAACACGTGCACGGGGTTCACGTCGGGGAGGCATATCCAACTGTTAAGAGGCAAACAGGTTAAAAGACATCGAAAGCGACCATGTACAAAGTACAAACCGCTAACCTAGTACTCTGACTACCAATCCTAATGCTCTGATACCAAGCTGACAGGACCCGTCCCAATCCTACTGGGACCACCCGGGGACGTGCCCCGCTCCCGTCTGACAATGACTCTAAACATACCAAAATTACCCTTAAATAAAAACCGAAGACTTAAATAGATAGATAACGTACAACCACAGTGTTTAAAGTGATACTGTCAGACAAGGGAAAGTAAAATACAACATGTGAGCACACTAGTCAGAGTACATTTATTCGGTGCTCAACCTACCCACAAGTGGGTGTACAGGTGCACAGCTAGGCAAACTAAACCTCTGCCTCCTCCTCCGGGTCCTCCTCCTCTATTTCAGTGTCAGGGTCTGGAGGGGTCAGTAAAACAAGGGTGAGTGGGCCAAAAATAACAGTTTAGAAATCAATTTAATAATAAAATAATCATAAGGTTTTACCCCTCCGTTTTCCAAATCTTGCATGCAGTGAAAATATAATATTATACTGAAATCATAACAAATAAACCACAATAATAATCGAAAGGTGAAACTAACATACCAGTGCACTGTAAAACCCAACCCAAATGATGTCACGGTTCAAAGGCTACGCGTTGCCACTCAGGGTCTCACACCCGAGACTCTCTAGGTACATGACAGGACCGCCCCCAGAAGGGGCATCAAAGACCGTGCCCGGTCCTGCTCCCGTCTGGCAAGTCGATTGAAATACCCAAGTTTACCCTCAGTACGTGCCAGACCAGGGATAGCCACATGTGCTTACTCATGCCTCCGCCCCTCGTACAGCCTCGAACAACGCGCCACGACCTGGAGGGTCAATAAAAACCAAAAGGTGTGAGTGGACAAAAATAAATCAGTTTAGCAAAACAGTTGCAACAAGCGTTTTTACCCTCCGCGTAAAACGAATGCATGCATACAAAAATCATTTCGCAATCGGTTAAGATTTTCCACATAAGCAAAACTGTGTATCAAATTCCAACATAAGGGAAAACTCGTATGAACCACAAAATCATTTTTCCTTTCTCAACCATCGGGTCTTAGCCCGCAATCGTAATCACCGGGCCGCAGCCCAAAACCACGAATCAAACCAAATGCACAACAGGATCCAAAACCAACAACCATATACCGGGCCACTGCCCAACTCAACTGAAACATCAGAAATCATCAATAAATCACAAGTCAATCATTTTGCTGGGTATCAAGTGCGCCCGAGTCTTTAAACTCAAAAACATGCGCATAAACAGGCCTTCCCGGGATATCAACGAGTCTTTAAACTCAAAACATAATCAATAGGCCTCGGGGGTATCACAGTAACCGAGTCTTTAAACTCATTAAGGACCCTCCCCCGTCATCAATTAACCGAGTCTTTAAACTCAAAACGTGCTCCAGCAATAGCACCGGGTTTTTAAACCCAAAACAGTTTTCAAACACAGCAACGGGTCTTTAAACCCAAAGCATATTTCAACGGGTCTTTAAACCCCAAAACAGTTTATCAATCACGACAACGTGGGATCCATCCCCAAAATCATATTTTTCACAACAGGACCCATGGTTCGAATTTCCACATTCATTTTCCCCAAATCAGACTTTACCAACATAATCAAATTATCATGAAACACGGGGCATGCAAAATCAGACCAAATCACTTTATTAAATCCTTTTTCATTCCCGAATTCGAATTCGCAATAATGATTCCGTAAGCCGGCATCCGGAAGCATCATCCCGAACCCAAACCAAGAATCCACTTAAAATTTCCGAAAACCGTAATCTTGTTCGTTAAAATTACTTTTATGCCCCGAGCATCAAGCCCGAAATCGTATTTTCCAAAATCCATTTTAATTCCTTGAAATCACTTCATTTCTCAAATCTCAGTATCAAAACATCCGAACCACAATCATAATTACCAAAATCACGATCCAAGCAAAACATACTCAAAACCCTCATTTAAAAATCCTCAAAATCACAAGTCTCATTTAAATTCCCCAATTCAAACATCAACAGTGATCAAATCACCATAACTCAAAATCTCGTAAAACGTGCAAATCCGGAACTTTCTCGAAAAACGTGTCAAAATCGTGAGTCACACTCGCAAATCATAAACAACCTTTTTAAATCATTTTACACCCATTTCATATAACTTCTTCCATTAAACCATCATTAAGCATACGAGGGACCGTAGTCTCGAAATACGTGGAATTTCACATGTATAGTAAAAATACGTATAAATACGGGACCGAATACGTATAAATACGGAAATCAAAATCAATCACAACTTATAATCATAATCATAAAATTATAGAAATAATTTATGCATGCATTAAATTTGAAAGCAACGTCCACTCACACACCAATCTTAAGGCTCGGTTTCGCGCCGCACGCATGCCCGTAATTCCCGACATTTTCCAGAAACTCGAATCCTGTCCGAAAACACATTCCCGGGTCATTAAGGTCTCAAATATCATCATACAAATCCCCCATAATTTTCCGGGGTTTAATCGTTAATTAAAAACGAGACATAGACCTTCAGACCCTCGAAACAACATCGAAATGGTATCCGATAATTTCGAAACTAACGCTAAAATGTTCGTTATAACGTATAGGATAAAAGTCGTGTTGACCGTACCTCGGGATTCGTGCCCACGCGCCGTCACGCGCCGCCGTGAGTGGCTGCGCGTGACAGCCACGCGCCAGCTACAGTAACTGTGAACAGTTCGCCTTCTTCGCCCGTTTCTTCTGCAAACGGGTCCTGCGACCCGCGCGACAACCCGTTTTAATTCCTCAAACCATCAATTCGAGTCTGGTTTCCCGAAGAACATCCGACTCTGCTCAGTCGACAATGTCCCATGATTTCCGATGCCACTCATCAATTAATCACACCAGAAGCTTTGTACAGTCCCTAGGAACATATCTTCGATCTTAATTGCGTCCTCAAGCCCCTCAACTTCCACGACTCAACTTCAATTTTTTTCTGAACCTGCCGTGTCCGTCCCTGACTTCCCAGGGCATCATGCTTCGATCCCAAGGTTTGGATCGACCAAGTGAGGTCCCAGAAGAGTTTTTCCAGCCTCAAATCGGCTTGGGCTCGCCTGCAAATCGAAATTGGATTTTCCCTCCCAAAATCAGTTTTCTTCGAACTCGGTTTCCTCTCAACACTCAGGCCTCCCATTAGTTGGAAATGATCCCCAACACTCCTCCAATTGCTCTGATGATCAAACAAAACACCAACACCCGTGGGAAGTCACTCTGGCCCTCCAGTGCAACTGTCCCCCGCAAGCTCCCAAAACCAGTTAAAAATGGCACCCGTGGCCTGCACTCCCACTCCAGGCGCGCAACATCAAGCTCGTGGCCTCAAATTTCCAACCCACAACTCCCACACTGATCAAGATTGCCTAAACAATTCCTCACGCAGTGCACGCCAAGTCCCACTCTCTGTTTTTCAATTCAGAAAACACACTAAGCCCATACACGGCTGCTGCACAAAATTGCAGCCAAAATTACCATTTTACCCTCAATTGACGATTTACCAAATTGCCCCTCACCATCCGTGACCAGTAACTTGGTCCCCCCGATGTCCGTTCCACGCGTGCCGCCTGTCATTGTACTCGGGGCATCAAGACCTTCCTAACGGTCCTTGGCCCTCGGCCATCGGACCCCCCGATCGAAAAGTCAACATTTTCCCTTATTTCGTCCAAATTACGGTAATGCCCCCGGACTTCCGAACGTCATAACTTTCGCCACGAACGTCAGAATCGAACGTGCCGCCTGTCTATGAAGTCGTGACGTTCCAAACTATGTCACGGTCATCGGGCAGAGTCCATTTGACCGCCCGAATAAAAAGTCAACGTTTTGCCCACAACCAGGGGGAAAACGGTCATTTTGCACCATTCGTCCGAATTCGCCCAACTAATCACCGATTAACCCCTGCTAATCGTGATTAGTTAGTAATCTAATCCCGAATTCCGGGACGGGTCGTTACAGTACATCAGCTCCCGGTATCCCGGTCACTACCCGAGGTATATGAACATGCCTTCCTGAGAGTAAGCAGCCCAACGGGGGTCAACTCCACTCAGTCAGAGCCCCGTGACTACTCCAGGGTCCACCCAGGCCAAAGACCCTCCCTGGAGGAGACAATATACACAGGTAGGAAAGTACAGTACAATAACAGTATAGTTTACCCTATGTCCCCCGGACATCCCAAACAAAATCCACATATAATCCAGACGGGTCTCATGCCCAAAACATTGTAATAGCATATATAAACAGTTCATAAGACTCATCAGTGGAAATAGTAAAACAGTTTATGCATGCAAGCCTTTTATAAATTAAACAGCCCACTCACACTCAGTCCTTGCTGCTCAACGATCTCTATAAACCTGTATTATTATTCCTGAGGGTTACTTAAGGACCCTATAACATCAATACCAAGACCCTAGAACAAATCCGCTTCAAAATCGCATCCCGGGCACTATTCCCGGTGCTTCAAACCCCATTTTGACTAACATAACGATCTCCGATCGACACGAAACCACCTCCATTGGATCCGTATCGTCGAAACCTTGAAAATGGTACCGGCCCCACCAAAATCACTGTTCACATGTGCCCCCACGCGCCTGGTCAACGCGTGGGTCAACGCTGCTACAGTACTACTGACGTCAGCAGTGACGTCATGCTGACGTCAGCATGACGTCATCACTGACACTTGTCAGGTGACACGTGGCATGTTCTGATTGGTCCCTGGTCTGACAATATCTGACAGGATGACATCATCATGACGTCATAAGTGACGTCAGCATGATGACGTCATCATGCTACAGTACCGGGTCAGACCCGTTTGACTGGAACCGGGTCGCCGTCGACCCACGGCTTGACCCGATTCAACCGTACAATTCCGGCCACCATTTTCGACGGGGTTCATCCCTATAGGGTCGTCTAGGTCTTTTCTATGGTTCTACAACCTCAAACTAGAATGAAAACTAGGAGAAACTCACCAGTTCGTCGTTGAAACTCACGGCCAAAGTCCGATCGTCTTCTCCGGTGATCCACGCCGTCTCCATCGTCCAAACCGGTCCTGATCAACTCGTCTCTCACCCTAGGACATTTCCAACACCAAACAACTGATTTCCTAGCACTAAAACAGGTTGGTTCGAAACATAGGGGTAAAAACGGGTTCTCGGGTTTTCGACCTTACTGCCGCCGTGTCGCCGCCGCAGGCCGCGCCGTCGTCCAGTTAAGCTCCTGGGGTCCTCACGGTGCAGACTGGAGCTTCCCCTACGTCGAGGTGGTGTGGCTGTCGAGGTTTGCTTCTTGGACCCGTTTCCGTCGTGTTTCGGGTCGTGTTTTTGGACGGGATTTTCAGGCGGGGAAATGGGCTGGTGGTCGTCGGTGATGCAGGGTGTCGATCAGTGGTTGATGGTGGTGCTATGGGTGGTCGTCTGGTGGTGTGAGGGCTGCTAGTTCATGTGTTTGGATTGAGAGAAAATGGAAGGAAGAAGCACGGGTGATGGGGGGGATGAATGTTTGTGTTTGTAAGAAAAGGCAGAGATGATCGTGCATGAATAAGGGAAGCAGATGAAAATAGAAGGCTAGGATGCATTTGGGCAGTAGATCCAAGGGCTGGGGTTAATTGGAGGGAAAAATAAATAATATAAAATGGATTAAATAGTGTAAGTTGCTTTATGGGAATAGTGTAGGCTTGGATGGGTGACACTTGTCACCAATCCACTGGTTTGATTTAAATATTAGGTTGACACGGATTCCCGTAATAAATTAATATTTTATTCCGTTGTTCTCGGTTCGTAAATTCCGCTAAAATGCTTCCTTGACCATAACTTCTTCATACGAACTCCGATTTCGGCGTGCCGCCTGTTTACGGATTCGTGATGTCCCGACCTACGTCATAGTCATGGGTCAAAGTCCAAATTGTTTCCCGGGTCAAAAGTCAAAGTTTCCCCCCTTCATGGGCTAAATAGTCTTTTTACATTAAAAAATTATTATTCTCGATTCGGGTCGTTACATCTCTCATCTCATCAGATCAAATATCATCTTCATTTCTTTGTTTTTCCCCACAAAACCCGAACCCCCCATATTAGCTCCATTTCTCCATTTTTCTTCATAACACAAACACCACCCATCACACCATCACTCTACTTGCATGATCTTGACCGTGTGAGGAGTGTGAGAGGCTGAGGACTGAGAGGCTGGACGGTGGCTCACGATGGTGGCCACGGTGGAGAGAACCCGTGAGGTAAGGAAATATTTAAATTTCAAATTTGGGTTTTATTGGGTTTTGTTCAATTCTAAGGACTAGGTTATGTTTCTGGGGGCTCTAGGAGACTATTAGGATTAGTTTTGGGACTTGGGACGGCCGGGAATGGCCGTGAACGGCGGAGGAAAATCGGACTGCCATTGTTGAACTTGGAAGGTACGGGTTTTACGGTTTTTGCTCCGTTTTAATGGTCTAAAAGATAGGAAAGGATGTTAGGATTATATTAGGATTAAAATGGGACAAAAAGGATCGAAAACATGGAGATTTGGGTCTTGAACCAGTTCGGCCGGTTTAGGTTGCAGGTGGACCGGTCGACGTGTGAAGAAGAAGATGAATAGTGCGCGCGTGGGGCTCACGCGCAACACCTTCATTGGGCACGTGGGGGTGCGTGAACAATATTTTGGTAATGTGTTTAGTGATGTAAAGAACATTTTGGGACTGGTTTCGTGTCGATCGGACACCGTCTCGATAATGTTTGGGGCATCGGAAGGTTTCGGATTGAGTTTAAAAATAGTTAAAAATACCAAAAATTTAAGAGGCTTAAGTGGGAGGTTAATTAAGTAGTTAGTAACCTTCTACTACGATTTAGACAGGTTCGTGAGTCCCAATGAGGGTGATTGGATCGGGAGAACCGTATGGCACGCAAATCGAGGCGGCAGCTCGGACGGTCTGTGAGTGGACCTTGTTTTCTAAATTGGTGCATGCATAAATGTTTATTATTTGTTTTAAATACTTGTTTGTGATGCCATGAGTGCATTTGGATGTGTGGTTACGTATAGACACGTATTTCGAGGTTTTGGCCCTATACGGTGCCTATACGGGTCTGTATTTCTTTATTGGTCTAAATGAAATGGTTTTGGATTTCCAAAAGGATAAACTCGGGTATGAGACCCACTTTGTTTTTTCTCGGGCATATGACGCTATTTACGACCTTCGGGTCTAGATCGTGGTCGCGGCGAGTGCTATTGACAGGACCCATCCCAATCCCCCCCCCCCCCCCCCCCCCCCCCGGGATTACCGTGGATTATGCCCTGCTCCCGTCCAACAAGGGGTGTCAGACAAGGGATAACCAAAAGTCACTGCCCAAACGGGGCTTCCAGAGTGCGCAAGGATCGATGGAGGAGGCGTGCAATGTCCCAGTCCCTGCTGCAGTCGCATCCGTGATCAACCTGAAGGGCATTAAAACCAATAAAAGCTGTGAGTGGACGAAAATAAAGTTTGATAAGTACATTTACCAAAACACATTCTTACCCTTCAGTTTTCACAAACGTGCATGCATATCATAAAACATGAGTAATAGTATGAAATTATTCAAGTATATACAGTGGACCAATAAAATCAAAACCCGTTTTCCCATGGTCCGTAAAACTAATGTTCATCAAATCAGTTCAAGTTATAAAACATCAATCCTTACTCTCAGGCCAAAACATGTTAACACCATCACCTGGCCACACAGACCAAATAAAAACCATCACCTGGCCACAAAGACCAAATACCCGTCACGATATCAATGCAACGCGTGCAACTCGGTGTCTCACGTCCGAGTACATCCCCCAGGATCTACGACGTCTAGGGGGATATCGACTCTAGGAACTACGACGTCTAGAGGATATCATCATAATCCCACGCTCCTGCGAGTGAGCCTCCCTCGGAGCTACTCACCTCCAGGCAGTGGTCGTGACTACTCCAGGATCTACGACGTCCGGAGGAGACTATCAAATCACAGAGGATGGTATATGTGGAACAGGTCACCAAATCCAGTAACCTCATTTTAAAATCATTTATGTCTCAAATCAAGTCAAAAACATTTCAATGGGGCCTATGCCCGAGACATAGCTTTCATAAATCAAGTTCCACAAAACCATCATAAAACAGTGTCCAGAATTCACTTTATAAATCACAATCATCAATTTAATCATATTCATATGTGACTCCAAATCCGAGTTAAAATCACTATTCACTTAGGTCACAAGCCCAAAATCTCATTTTCACGCAAATCCGTGCAACCGTAAACCCGAGTTGCCACGATCACGTAAATCCATAAAATCAATCATTGACTTATAATCCGAGTCCAAATATCATTTTTAATTCCATGACTCATAATCCGAGTTAAAACATCATTTTCAATCCGGGCCTAGCCCAAAAACATCAATTTCATCATTTCTCGAAAATCGTGCCAAAATATAATATAATAATCATAAAACCGAGAAATCGCCGGATTGAAACATCAATCATGCCAAAGCATATAAAATCATATAATAAAGCATTTAAAATCATATATGCATGCATCACGGTTAGAAAACAAAAGTCCACTCGCAGACCGTTTAACAGTATGCCTCGATACGCGTGCCATAGGCCTTCCCGGGCCACACCACTATCACCGGGACTCTCAATCCTGTCCAAATCACATTAGAGGGTTACTAACCTCTTCATTAACATCCTATTAAAGTCCCGTAATTTTCCCGAATTTTTAACTATTTTTAAACCCGATTTAAAACCTTCGGACATCCCGAACAATATCGAGACGGTGTCCGATCGACACGAAACCAATTCCAAAATGTTCGTTACATTAAATAGGACAGAAGTCATGTTGACCTCACCTCGAGATTCGTGCCCACGCGCCGTCACGCGCCACCGTGAGTGGCTGCGCGTGAAAGCCACGCGCCTGCTACAATGTCATCGTTCTAACCCGTATGTCTGATAAACGGGTCATGTTGACCTGCGAGATGACCCATTATGTTTGCTGTCAATTCAACCTTAAATCCTTCAATTGAACATTCAAATAGATTCGTATTAAGTCTAATTAAAGGTCTGCAACGTTGATTACACAAAACCTTACTTAAAATCCATCGATTCGACGATGATCAACGAAGAAGACCCGTCACTGTTCAATCTTCGAATTTCCACAATGGCTACTGATTTCTTCCAATTGATTCACCTAGAAGCATCAATGGACCATGAGCAATTGTTTCCCCACATCAATTTCATCGTTTGATCACTCAATGATCACGACTCAACCTCGATTTTCTTCCTCTGTTACCAAGCCTGTTCAGAGCCAATTGGTGGCCAATTCCCTTCGTTCTTTCGACGATTCTGATCGTAGTGATCTCAGGAAGCTCGAATTGAGCTCAATTTGGACCCTCAGAGCCTAAGGCTTGAAATTCGAATTTCCCTCCCAAAACTTAAATTTCGATCTTTGATTTCAGTTTCTTCTCTCTGTCTCTCGTGATTATCTCAGCTAAAAACAGTCCTTAATCCACTCAATTTCACACGCACAAGCTCAGTTATTGAGGGGCTCAATTCTCTCATCGCTCCATTCATGTTTGTCCACGGTAGGAAGAAAATGTAAAGGAAATGAAGGAAAATGATGGAGGACAAAATGATTAGAGATGATGATGGTGTTTGGAGGGAATCATGGATCAGGTTTTAGGGCATAAATCAAGGGATGAGTGACACTTGTCACTCATCCAGGTGTGCACAGTCAACGGTCACTATTCATTATTATATTATTATTTTAATCGAAGCCTCGGTTCGTTAATTCGTTCCCGTGACCATAACTTCGTCGTCGAAACTCCGATTTCGGCATGCCGCCTGTCATTGGATTCGTATCGACGAGACCTACGTAACGGTCTTTGGCCCTCGTCCATCGGACTTCCCGGGTCAAAAGTCAACATTTGGCCCCCTTTTTGCCAAATTACCAAAATACCCCTCAACTTCCGAACGTCATAACTTTCACCTCGAATGTCGGAATCGAACGTGCCACCTGCCTATGAACTCGTGACGTCCCGAACTACGTCACAGTCATCGGTCAAAGTTCGTTTGACCGCCCGAACTAAAAGTCAACATTTTGCCCACGACTAGGGGCAAAACGGTCATTTGCATATTTTTTCCGATTCTGCCCTACTAACCACCGATCAACCTCACTAATCAACATTAGTCACTAATCCAATCCCGGAATTCGGGACGGGTCGTTACAGCTATGTACACGGCAACCGACGATACGACGCTCGCCTCCGGATTGGGATGTGTTCCTTCCGGAGAGGTCACGATGCACGATTCATGGTCGGGCAGCCTGGGGAGGCTTGACTTCGGAGTGCTGACGGTTCAGGATATCGATCGGTGATGAGTGCACCATGATCTTGTGGTGGTCGCGTCGGTTGATACGTTCACGGCGACATACCAGGATTGAGGGCGGTCCTGGATGGATGGTTGCACGCATCACTACGATCGGAGTCGTGACTGACCCTTAGATATCGGGCATGGTGCCCAGTTGATGTCATATGTTTGGGCACGAGACCCAGTTACTTTACGGTTGATGATTTCGGGTCAGGGACCCTACATGGATTTCCAGGTTCATGACGGTTTATAGGAACCGGCATGAACCCTTGTCAGGTCATTGTGGTACATGACGGTTTATGGGAACCGGTCATGAAGGATGTTGTCTATATGTATATGAATATAATGGATGTTATGGACCATGATGGTTCAGGGGAACCGGGCATGAATGTTTATGTTATGTATATATATGTATTCATATACCTTCCTTTACTTCTATTATCTCCTCCGGGGAGGGTAGTTAGCCTGGGTGGACCCCGGAGTAGTCACGGAGCACTGACTGAGTGGGAGTCGCCCCCGTTGGGTGCCTTACTCTCAGGAAGGCTTGTACTATAACCTCAGGATGGGTCATTGGTCTACGGACATTGACCTTGGACTGAAAGACTTGGGTGTGAGACCTCGGGTAGCACGCGCGTAGTTTTGGAAACCGTGACAGGATTGGTTGTGTGAATTATATGTATATATGATGTATGCTATATGAGATATATGATATGATATATGATGTGTGATGGATACAGGTTTTGGGAAGTGGCCCGTGTACTTGGTTTCTTTATGATTTGGGTTGAGTCCCGCACGGATTTGGGCAGTGGCCCGTATGATTGGTTTCATTATGGTTTTGGGCTTAGTTCCCACATGTGGTTTCTTCTAGTTAAATGGTTTTTGAATGCATGCATGCTTTTTAGTGAAGGGTACAAATGTCTTTATGGAAATGTTTTTATAAACTCTTATTTTGTTCACTCACAGCTTTTAATATTTTTACTGTTCTTCAGGTTGACAGCGGATGTGGACTGTAGCAGAGACCGAGATATCACATACCTCATCCGGATCCTGGCGTACTCTGACAGCCCGAGAGGGCAAATGTCGGAAATATCCCTTGTCTGACACTTCAGACGGGAGCAGGGTCATCCCGCACTAATCCCGGGGGGATTGGGATGGGTCCTATCACCCACACTGGCCCGATAAATGGACAATTTAAAAGTCAGAGACTCAATCCGATTCACTGACTCTCAGACGGGTCTAAGGGAATTTCGTTATGCAAAGTTAATCAACCCGATTAACTTCACATTAATGGATAAATCACAATCCCCAGCACATTTATATTTATAATTCTAAACATTTTCTACAAATTTTCCACAATTTTCTAACATAATTAAATCCAATTTTTTTAGCAAAATTAAAATGAGAGGCAAACACACATACCTTTTATAAGTAATCTTTCAAATCAACCACAAGTTACTTAAAACAAAAAATAATTTTAGCTTCTTATAATAAATAAAAATCGGAAAACTAAAACAAACAAAAAATAAATAAAATCATTAAGATGAAGTAATGATGAAGCCATGATGAAGTGATGATGAATGATGATGAAGTGATGAAGAAATGATGATTAAATAATGATGAAATTATATATGGTAGGTGAGAGTGAATAAGAGAGATTAATGAGAGAGTTATGAGAAAGAAGACGAAGAAATGCATTGCGGGCTGCATTTAATCAGTTCAGAGACTATCCGTCATGTGATTGGGTGATGTTTATGGACCCGTCAATTCAGCAAAGGTGGCTAAAAAACTTGGAGATAAGGAATCTTGTGAGAAATGTTGGGGCCAATTTAGATATTGCCAGATATTTCAGTTGGAACAAATTAATTAATTAATTAATTATGTTTAATGTTGGATTGGACTATTGGAGGAGAGAAGAAGACGCCTTTTTCAAGCAAAAAAAAGACAGCCTTTTTACAGCTATTAGATTCCTAGTTCTTTTGTATCTCCTCCATACAATTCAAGAATCTATCTCTCTCTATTCCCCACCAAATTCAATTGCTTTGTATTTTATTGACACATTTGAATTCAATTGCATATTTTTACTAAGATTTATATAAATAAAAAGTTCGGATTGGATCCGGCTCCAATTTCTCGCATCTCCATTAGTTTTTGTCGGAAGCATGTAATCAAGGAATCTTTGTGTCCATTTCACTCCACTAGCTTCCTCGGAAATTCTGCATTGATATATTAGTTTTTTTTCTAGTTGAATTGAAATTACAAACAAGATTTTAACGTTAACACTTATTTGCACAATTTCTACCCATAGATACAAATTTGTATACCATTTTATTTATCTAAAACATAGAGAAATACCTTTAATGATCATGCTCGATACTATTTTAAAAAAAAATTGGCCGGTAACAATTTATTGATTCAAGAAAAATAATTGCAATATTGTTAGCTAGATAGAATCTTTCAAAACAAACCAAGAAGAAGTGGCTTGAAATTTAAAAATTTCTACCCTAAAATGTGAATAGAAGTAATACAAGACAAATAATATTGGAGAAAAAACACTCCATTAATGCATAAGTTCGACCATTTCTCCAAATTTGTCTGCGTTTCCCATGTTCATAATTTGATGGGTACAATTTTGTTAAACTCAAACTACTACGACTGTTTTTAAAACATGTTCCATTGAACAAAACAAATATGTTCACATGCCATGGTAACCTTGAAATACAAAGCACAAGAAATGGAGAAGAATCCAGTATGATTTTAAAACATGTGTTTATGAGTGGTGTTTACACATGTGTTGTACTTCTATGCACGATTCCATATTTCCCATCAACCTTTGGTAGTTTTTTTTTTTTATCCCAACATCTTGTAAATGACACCTTACCCATTAAGTGATCTCCATTATTCCATCAAGTGCAAAAGGATATTAGTATTTGCATTTCATTTTTCGACAAAACATTTATCGAATTGTTCTTATCCTAATTATACTGTGATTGAAACTTTCCATTTCTATAAATTACCATTTCAATATCAACTCTGAAAAAAAAAAATAACAAGATTAAAAATCGTTTAATTATTCATATGTATCAAATAAATAAAAAATAATTAAAATCCCCACAATGAATCAGCTATTTACTTTATATATAATGATTAAATTGATTTCTAAATTATTTGATTTTTTTGCCTACTTGATCTCGAAACAATTATTAAGAGAATAGACTAACAGTTGTAGTTATAATATATATATAAGTAATTTAATTAATAAAAAAAATTGAGATGGTCCCCCAACGTGAAATAATGGAGATATACCTTAACTTAATATATGTGAGATCGATGTGACTTAATTTTACACTTTAAAATCCCGTAAAACATAGTACTCTAATAAAAAGAAAAAGAGTATTATCAAACTACATATTGTGTGGTCTTTTGTATTTCTTTTATACCATGATATTCGTAAAGAAATATTACACTCGGTTTAATAATCAAGAGCATTTCCTATATAAAATAGTATTAAACTGTAATATTACGATATTTTTTCTTTTGAGTGCTAGTGAGTTTTATAATGTTCATTATGATGGGTCAAAGCCCAAAGGGACATAAGATTCCATCAATCCCTCCTTGTAGTGAAAGCAATGATGGCATGGATTTGAGAAAGGTCTTTTGATCAATTCAAGAAAAAGATAAACAAAAGAGAAGGCATAGAATTTACTCTAAAGATTTATAAAATAGACAAAGAAAAAAAAAAAAAGGAGGTGGCTTGGCTTGAGCGCTTGAAAGCCAACCAACTTGTGTTTTGAAGGCCAAAGCAAAGCATCTCTCAATTCATTGAACAATGAATATTTTTCAATAAGAGATTTTGGTACTCTCTGGAATCCAAGAAATGGTATCTCTGTAACTACCACCCAACTGTTTGGTACTTATCTATCCCCACACATAGAATATTTATCAAACTTTTTTTTCTTTTAAAATTTCATCATCAAAGAAAGCAACCTGAGGAATCCCCAATAATATTATACATATATATATATATATAACTAATCTAATAATATCATGAATAGTTGAAGAACCTTCTAATGTAATCGTTTATCGATCTATTTTGATGCACAATACTTTTTTTTTATTGGGTTGAAAATCTTAATAAAATTTTAATAGATATGTTTTGATTCATAATACTCTTCTTCTTTCCATCGGATTGAAAACCCCAATAAAATTTTAATCCAGATCTTTTAATGCACGATACTTTTCCTATTTCCATTAATAAAATTTTAATTCTATTTTAGTTATCTTTTTATTTATATTGGATTGAAAACCTCAGTAAAATTTTAGTGAATTTACTGTAACGCATAATATACTCTTTTTTTTTTCCATTTATTACGTTCGAAAATCCTAACTAGTATGATTCTAATAAAACTAAATTCCCACCTGACTATATATCATCTTGTACGTTCGATCTATTTGAATTGATCATACTCTCTTCTTATTTCTATCGGGTTGAAAATCCTTATAAAAAATTTCACGATTTATTTTGATACATATACATGATATCTTCTTCTTTTCATCGTGTTAAAAATCTTAAGAGAATTTTAATTGACTTATTTAGAAGCATATAATATTCTTCTTTTTTTCCATCGGGCCGGTTAAAAAACCTAGTAACATTTTAATCAAACTCTTTTTATGCATAATACTCTTCTTTTTGCTGTGGGGGTTTTTTAACAATTCTTTTATATGAAAGCCTATAATAATTTATTTAATCGATCTATTTTTTAATGCATAAGATTCTTCTTCCCATGCAGTTAACAACCCTAGTACAATTTTTTAGAAAAATTTGTGCACCTAATTATCAACTTGTACAACTATTTCCAAAGGGTTTGCATTACCGTATGAGTTTTCTCGATCCAGAATGATGGGTTGTCGTAATTCGTCAATGATCCTTTTAAAAAAATAAAAAAAAAGTTAGCTTGTGTATGGTGATTCTAGCTAGGAAGTAGAAATGTTTTAGCTATGTTAATTTTTTTTTCCTTGTTGACAAATTTAATAAAATGAAATTGTCGGTGATATGAATTTTATCATCTCTCTAGTATTATATTATTATAAAGATTCGATAGATTATCACCTACTTTATTCTTTAATTAAAAATTCATAATTAATTAACATATAATAATTGTACTCACGCGGCATATATCCACTGGTAAGAATGTTGTGTACATAATAGTAAAAATCCATAATTAATTAACATATTATTTATCTATTTATTTACTTATTTATTCATTGTATGAAAAGTTACATTAATTTTATATGAAAAGTCAGAGACTTCATCCGATTCACTGACTCTCAGACGGGTCTAAGGGAATTTCGTTATGCAAAGTTAATCAACCCGATTAACTTCACGTTAATGGATAAATCACAATTCCCCAGCACATTTATATTTATAATTCTAAACATTTTCTACAAATTTTCCACAATTTTCTAACATAATTAAATCCAATTTTTTTAGCAAAATTAAAATGAGAGGCAAACACACATACCTTTTATAAGTAATCTTTCAAATCAACCACAAGTTATTTAAAACAAAAAATAATTTTAGCTTCTTATAATAAATAAAAATCGAAAAACTAAAACAAACAAAAAATAAATAAAATCATTAAACCTTAGATGAAGTAATGATGAAGCCATGATGAAGTGATGATGAATGATGATGAAGTGATGAAGAAATGATGATTAAATAATGATGAAATTATGTATGGAAGGTGAGAGTGAGTAAGAGAGAGTAATGAGAGAGTTATGAGAAAGAAGATGAAGAAATGCATTGCGGGCTGCATTTAATCAATTCAGACCTTTGTCCAGTAAAGGATTCGTCGGGCAAACTTTAGTGTAATGCCCCGAAAATTCGAAAAACGAAAATTTGGAAAATTTGAGGAAAAATGACGATTTTGCCCCTGGAATTGGGCGAACAGTTGACTTTTTATTCGCGCGGTCAAACGGACTTTGACCGATAACTGTGACGTAGTTCGGGACGTCACGAGTTCATAGACAGGTGGCACGCCCGATTTCGACATTCGAGGAAATCGTTATAACGTGCGGAAGTTTGAGGGCGATTTGGTAAATTGGTCAAAAAGGGGCCATTTGTTGACTTTTTGATCGGGACCATGTTTTGACCTTCCGTAAGTACCATTGGGTAGGTCTCGAGACGCTGATCCGTAGACAGGCGGCATGCGTCAATTGGGGTTCGGATGAAAATGTTATGGGCGTGAGAAAGTGAAGGGCAAAATGGTAATTTGATTGGGTTTAATTAGTTAGTGCGGTTGATGGCTGATTCAGCCACTTTGATGAGTAGATTAGGTCCTTGAGTGACATCTGTCACCATTAGAGGGGAATTAGTGGCAAAAAGGTGATGAGGATGTTTGTAAATACGTGTTGGTGACTATACACCTGTATACCTTGATCATACACAGCAGGGAGAAACCTTCAAACTTGAAACATTCAAAATTGAAGCAGGCAACAGCTCCCCATGCTCGATTAATTGCGGGTGTTTGAGAGAGGTTGCAGGAGAGATTAAGAAACTAAACAAAGAGGATCAAAAACTGAGCATTTGGGACCCGAATTCATAATCCTTCTCACCTCCCGATTTCGGGTTTTTCAAATCAGTGACCATTTGATCAAATTGATCTTGGATTAAGGTTCTGGGCTCAAGGCGAGTGGAACCAGATTAAAAAGGAGGAAAATTGACGCTGTTTAGGCTCTGAACAGACTGAGTGATAGAAAAGAACTTTGAGGATTGAGTTGTGGATTTGAGGCCATGGAACCGTGAAATTGATCGTGGAAATATGTTTCTTTGAACTCCACGATGCTTCCTGATGCATCAATTGAAGGAAAACATGGATAATTGATAACGATTGGATGATGAACAGTAACCGGCTATGCTTCGATGTTCAAACTCGAATCGTGTGGATTCAGGTAAGGTTTGATGTTATTGACTTCACAGAACCTTAATTCAGTTTCCAACGATGCTAACAGACGTTTGAATTGGTCAAAATGATGTCGAATTGATGGCAATCGAACCGGGTTACCTCGCGGGTCGCAGGACCCGTTTACCAGTCAGACGGGTTGGAACGACAACTGTTCACGACACTGTAGCAGGCACGTGGCACCCACGCGCAGCCGCTTGCGATGACGCGTGGGGGCGCGTGAAGGAGAATCCTAAGGTGAGTTCAACATGAAACTTGTCCTATTTAATGTAACAAACATTTTTGGTTTTGGTTGTGAGTCGATCGGACGCCGTCTCGATAATGTTTTGAGTGTCCGAAGGTTTGAGTTACGTATTAAATTAATATTAAATTCCCGAAAAATTATGATAAATTAATATGATGATAATTAGGTCCCTAGTGACCCTGAATAATGATTTTGGACAGGATTCGAGATTCTTGGCAAGTGTCGGAAATTACGGAAACGCGTGCAGCTCGAGAAGCGAGCGGTTTGGACAGTGTGTGAGTGGACGTTTGTTTTATAAACCATGATGCATGCATAGTTAAATGTTTTTCCATGATTGATTGCATAAATTGACTTGCAATGATGTCCTGATGATGTGGCATGATTATGTGTGATTTAATGAATCTTTTACTCGGTCTTTCAGGCACCTTTTTCGAGGAAATGTGCAAATGATATTTTGGGCTAGGCCCGTAGTCAAAATGGTTTCAAAATGGATATTTTGATAAATTGATAAGTCAAGGATGATTTCTGGATTATATTACTGTTTCCATGTGAATTGACGGTGTTACGTATAAATGCTATTTGGGCTTGAGTCCCGGTTGGTAACGATTTTGACTTGGTTTGAAGTCACGGATTTGATTGAGATGTTTTGGGATATGATCCCGGGATGATTGTCATTGTGATTATGGATACCATGACGGTCGAAGCTAGGGGTGTTCCCAGACGACCGGAGCTCGGGGTGTTCCCAGACGGCTGGTACTCGGGGTGAGATGTATTCCCAAATAGTCGAGGCTTGGGGTGTTCCCAGACGGCTGATGCTCGGGGTTATGGCCTACGCATAGTGCAGATGTGATTATGTGATGGTTTGTACACTGTGAATGGTGCAGATTGCTTGATGGATTGTTTGATTGATGTCGATTGTGATTACGTACTGGTATTGAGTACGAGTTCTGGTCTGTGTGGCCAGGTGACTATGTTTTCATGTGTTTGGCCTGAGAGTCGGGATTTTACTTATTTTGTGGTTTGGCTGGAAAGCCAGTGGTTGTGCTTCATATGTTTTTCCCTATGCATGCATGGTTTGATAAACTGGAGGGTAAATGATGTGTTTCAAACATATTTCAAATGATATTCTTTTTGTCCACTCACACTTTTCTATTTTTGATGACCCTCCAGGCCGTGGCACAATGTTTGGGGCTGATCTCGAGGCGGAAGCATGAGCGGAAATTAGCGCAGTTATCCCTTGTCTGATAGGTGCTGAAGGATAGTTTCGGGACTTCAGTTGACTTGTCAGACGGGAGCAGGACCGGGCACGGTTATCGAGGTCTAGTTGGGACGGGTCCTGTCATTTAGTGCCCCTTGGGGCAAAGCTTAGGCGCCAAAATCCCTTTGTGCCAAATTTTTTCCTGCCACGGGTCAACGGAAAGGGTTTGTTCGGCGAATGTAAATCGCCGTTAAGTCCACTTTGCTCGGTGGAGTTTGATTGCTTATCGGGTAAACCTCTTCCCTTTTGCGCGCCAACGACCACGACTTCCTGCGTGTGGTTTTGCCGGTGAGCCTCCATGCATTCGCTAGGAAAATGTTAATTTATCGGCAAGATTCCTTTTTCCGAGTAAACTTTGGACGACCAAAGGAAATTTTCTTGTAGTGTATAGCTCTCACACTCCACCCCACCTAGCATAGTCCAATGAGCAGTTTAGATATACATATTCTCTTAAAAAATTGATATGGGTATAATTTAGGAAGAATTGGAAGTCAAAGGAAGGATTTAGACCACACATGGTCTAAAAAAATTAAAATTATATATCTATATATATATATATCCATGTATAAAAGTTGTCTATATATGGGGCACTTTTAGAAAAAAGAATACTTTTATTGTATGTTTCATTCTCACTCCTCAGTCCTCATCACGGACCTGATCAGTTCGCTATTGACGTGAATGGCTTAATCCAGTAATTTGTTTAAGGTCTTTAATCCAGTAATTTCTAAGAGGCAACTAATTAAAGGAACTTTTCTTTGTGTTCTACTATTTTTTACACTAAGAGACGGATATGAGTGTAACTATGACTGGAATATTTTAATAATTTTTTTTTTCTTCAACTAACAACAAATATGACGATTCGCGAAAATGAAGTTAATTTGTCGTTTGAAGTTTCCTACTGCTTGCCATTCTCATTTTTCTAATTAAATATACACTCGAATGATACAAGCTTGTATCCCACAACATACTTGTATAATATCCTGTGATTTTTCGAAATATTTGTGATAATTTAAACACTTCATTTTTATATTATCATATCAAGATCATCTATATTAAAATCAATAAAACTGAATGTTATTTTACTCCTTTATATTATTAAATAATTTTTTAAATTATGATAATATATATGTATAAAAATAATTTTATCTATTAAAAATATGAGACGAAGAGTTAGCCAACATGGTTTGAGTTAAGGTGGGAAATCAAACCCTATATGGTTCTTTTTCATACGCCGATCGAGACAACCTTGATATAGGGGAGCGCCTCACGTAAATTAAACAAATGCCAATAAATTTAATTACATAAACATACAAATTAATGAGAAAGAGCTAACATCAACAAAATTATATCAAAAACTTATAATCGATAAATACAAAACGATTGTAATTAAGTCAATACGTAATATAAAATAAAATAATAATTTAAATTGAAATAATAAGTGTTTCCTTAAGCTTGCAATCCGTTCCTACACGTAGTACGTACTATGACTCATTACAACACCGTGCGTGATATATATATATAAGTGTAACTAGGTAGCTAAAGTGGCTATGGTAAGAAATCGTATTTTGAGTTGTGTTGGAGATATAGATAATTTGTAAAGAGATCGACATATATGGAGCGTTGCGAGAAACAGTTGAGTTGGTCTGATGTGAATGGCAGACTCCAGGTGACGACGGAAATGGGTAAAATCCTGCCGGCTGTAGATCGGGAGCATGATATCCCGATCAGAGTTGTAGACGATAAAGACACAGTCTACGTCTTCTACCTATCTGGCCGGCGACACGGACGCCATGCAAAGCCAGTCTTCCAGTTGAAAGCATGGAGGGCTTTTGTGAACAGAAGAAACATCACAGAAGGAGATGTCATCTATTTCTGGGCGGAGCAAGCTCATCAATATCGAATTGCTCTTCTCAAAACTTTTCGGCCTCGCCACGCAGATCTTCATCATCGTCTTGTGCAAATGCTCTCACTCAGAATTAACAATATGAATTAATACTACCATCCAGCAGCAGCAGCAGAAACGGCAGCAGCAGCAAAATATAAAACCTTTATGACACTTTTGAAACCCAAACAATATGAATTAAGGCTGTTGTAGCTTATTAGCTAGTTTCTTCTTGTTTACTTGTTGCTTATGTTTCTTCTGGCTCTTGTAGTTTAGTTTCTTCATGTGTTTTGGTTGATGAAGAATATATCAAAGGTGTTCTTACTCTACTCTACCGGTCTCTTCAATCTTTCTTCTCAAGATTCTTATTATTTCTTTTTTTTGTTTCTTTGCTTCACTCAAGTCACGACTCATCTGCATAGTCATCATCGTTACAAAGTCAAAGTCGCTGCCATTTGGCTGCTTCGTCGGCTTGCTGAATGATGACTTCGTCAGACAATAAAACTATATATATATATGAATAGTCCGAGAAACTCTTTCTCATCTTTCAGGTGTCAATACTGTTAGAAATTGGGTTGAAAATAGAGAGAGATTTTTTGATGCACAGCACATTAGTACGATCTTTAGAAAAATCACTTCCAAGGTACAACAAGAGATACGTCCGCAATATCTTAACAAAAATCATTTTGATATAGTGGTATTTTGAAATATATAACAATCCTTCTCAATTTAAAAATATACAATCCAAAACTCAAAATGAATTAATCATGATTTTCTCATGCGTTTTAATTTGTATTGAGATATATGTACCAAGCTTCAATTCTTCCTTACATTTTTGTAATTAATATACCTTACATAGATAAGATCACTTATCAAATATACTATTATGCTTACGAGAAACTCTCTTTCAATTTTTAGCCTTCAATTAGTGATAATATCTTTGACAGAAACGTTAGTTGTTGGAACCTAAGCTAAGTGCACTGATCCAAGAGTGAAATGTGAGCTGTGTGAAGTTAGTTAAATCAGTTAGGGAAAGGTGGATTACTTGGAGGATGAGGAGTGCTAGTTGTCACATGCTTCTAGGCTTAGGATCCAAGTGTCTCATTGTAATTGGATGAGCTGTTGAAATTGTAACAGTCTTCCTAACTAACTAACTAACTAACTAATTGTACAAAGCTCACATATAAAGCAATTAAAAGAGAAGAAAGAAATACAGAGAAAGAACACAATCGGATTGAGAAGAAAACACAGTTAGTATTCAATTCTCTGCTCAGACATTTTATCAAACACATTGTGTGCACTGTGTCATCATTGCAGAATTCTCAATTCCTACATCCAGTACTCTATTCCAGAATCAAACCAACAAGATCAAAACCCTATTCTACTTGTGATCAACCTATCCAATTCAATTTACAGGCTAGTGTGTGAAGTGTGATTCAAGAAGAGTACAAGAAACATACCTGGAGCATCCTGCTGGTGATCTCTAATATTAGTGGTCTTTCTAAACCAATGTTGAACGACCCGGAAATTCGAAAAACAAAAAATTTGGCAAAATTTGAGAAAAATGACGATTTTGCCCCTGGTGGGAAGGGCTAAAAGTTGACTTTTTGATCGGGACCTTGTTTGGACTTTCCGGGAGTACCGTTGGATAGCTCTCGGGACGCTGAATCCATAGACAGGCGGCATGCGTCAATCGGAGTTCGGACGAGAAAGTTGTGGGTCTAGAAAGGTCAGGGGAAAAATGGTAATTTGGGCCGTCAAAGTCCTAGGCGGTGAAATTAGTTGATATTAAATGGGCTAAAGGGTCGATTCAGCCAAATGGGGATAAAGATTAATTCTCAATTGACATTTGTCAAGTGTTAGAATAAATTAGTGGCTAAATGCCTAAATGACAAAGGAAATCGCCCATTTTCATTCGTTTAAAAATTGACCAAATTGATCGATGGAGAGGGAAAACAGAGAGATTTTGAAACGGTAAGAGGAACCCAGAGAGAAAACGAGTAAGATTGAAGGAACAATTGAGAGGAAATTGAGCTGGAAACCCAAGAACAAAACCCGAAAATCACCTAAGAACACCAAATGTCGATTTTGATTTTGTACAACGTTTCGGATGCAATTGATTAGATATTTAGCCTTATGGGAGCTCAACGAAGAGAATCAAATCAATTGGACAAGAAATTGGAGGCGAATCGACAGAGAACAGGCTCTGCGACTTCTTTGAAATTGGGAGCTTGAGTTCGATTACTTAGAGGTGATGATTCTTGAAATTGACTTCGATTTCATATTTAGAATGACTGTTAAATGCTTCTGGTATGATTAATTGAATGGTACAGGTCGTTTTTGGGTAGAACCCGAGTTAGGACCCGTCGGGTTTCAATGTTGAGTCGTGGGATTCTAGGCATAGTTTCATTAAATTGAGGTCACAGATCGATTATAAACATGGAATAGATGGTAATGTGTGAAAGAAACGATAAAATTGAGTTAGAATTAGTAGAGAATGAACCGGGTCTGATCGCGGGTCGTAGGCTCCGTTTATCAAAGAAACAGGTAAGGAATGACACTATTCACGGTTACTATAGCAAGGCGCGTGAACTCACGCGCAGCCGCTTGCGGCGGCGTGTGAGGGCGCGTGGTGACTTTTTTAGGAAGGTGGTCAACAGGTGTTTTATTCTATACAGGGTAACGATTATTTTGGTTTTGGTTTCGAATCAATCGGATACCGTCTCGATAATGTTTCGAGGGTCCGAAGATTTAAGTTACGTATTTAATTAATATTAAATTCCCGGAAAATTATGGGAAAATTAGATGATGAAAATTGACTTGTTAGTAACCTTGAATAATGATTGTGAACAGGATTTGGGATTCCTGGCAAGTGTCGAAAATTACGGAAACGCGTGCAGCTCGGGAAGCGAGCGGGTTGGACGGTGTGTGAGTGGACGTTTGTTTTCTACCCTGAATGCATGCATAT
Organism: Prinsepia uniflora; assembly: GCA_032719365.1. Taxonomy (NCBI): domain Eukaryota; kingdom Viridiplantae; phylum Streptophyta; class Magnoliopsida; order Rosales; family Rosaceae; genus Prinsepia; species Prinsepia uniflora. The sequence continues at coordinate 7,150,248 of CM064875.1, forward strand.
ATGTTTTAAATGCTTTATAATATGATTTGACATGATTTGGTATGGTTGATATTTCGATATGATGATTTCCGGATTTTAGGGAATATTATATTATTTTAATCGGTGCTTCGGGCGCATTTTTCGAGAAAATGTGAAATGACTGTTTTGGGCGCAGACCCGGGATTTATGATTGGTTTTGGCTTGGATTATGAGTTGGGAAATTGATTTAATGGATTTGTGATGTTTTTGGATATGATTTTATGGATTTGCGTCTATTGAATTATTTAATGATTTTACGGCTTGACGAGAAATGAAATTTGGGCATGTGGCCCCGTGATAATGGTTTTGACATGGTTTTGATACTTGATTTGACATAATGCTTTTGATTGTGTATTGATGTTTGATGACTCCAGATGCGTAATTCCCGGTGAAGCTGGATGTGTAATTCCCAGCATTGGATGACGACTCTGGATGTATAATTCCCAGAGGATCCTCGGATGTGTAATTCTCGAGTTATATGCTTTATTATGATGAACTGATTTTATAAAATGATTTAAATGATTTATGTGTTTTCCCTATGCATGCATGGTTTGATAAACTAGAGGGTAACGAATGTGTTTCAAATGTGTTTTACATGATATTATTTTTGTCCACTCACACCTTTGTTTTTAATGACCCTCCAGGCCGTGGCACGACACTCGGGGCGGATTTCGAGGCGGAGGCATGAGCAAAAATCAGTGCAGTTATCCCTGGTCTGACAGGTGCTGAAGGATACTTTTGGGATTTCAGTCGACTTGTCAGACGGGAGCAGGATCGGACATAGTTATCGAGGTCCAGTTGGGACAGGTCATGTCAAATGTCCTTGTGGTAAAAATAGAAAATAATACAAATATAATTATAGTGGTCTTTCTATACCAATGTCCTTATATTAAATTGCTCATTGGCGAAGACTTTGGTGCTTTGCGGGAGCGAATGTTTAGGATGCTTCGTGGGGTAAAGGCTTTGGAATGCTTCGCTAGAGCGAAAGCTTGGATGTTTCGCAGGGGCGAAGGCTTTGGACGCTTCACAAGAGCAAATACTTTGGATGCTTAGCAAGGGTGAAGACTTTCACGCATCGCGGGAGGCGATGGCTTTGATGCTTCGCATGAGCGAAGGATTTAGGGTTTATCAGATCATGCAGGTGAGTAAGACCCGTCCCCTTCCTCATGTTGATAGGTAGTTCATCTTGGCTCTTTATGTGAAGCCATGTGTTGCTTTCTGCTCCTATGCGAGTGTTCTGCACAAGATGTTGCCCCTATCCGTTTTCCAAGCCGCTCATTCGCTGACGACCTTGGGCGTTGTGGGTTCTTTGCTCTGCAGGTAGTGTCTTTCTTCTCTGGTGTCACTTAATGAGGTGTCTCAAGACATTGTTCTGTATTAGACTGTTTCCTTACGCGAGCGCCTTGGAACATCATCTTGCTTTCCAAGCGAGGTGGAGTGTCTCGGAAGTTCTTGAGTTGTTCGTTCTGCCAGGAGCTGTTGCAAAAGGTCTGACTGTATTTGGATTTGGTTGCTCAACCTTTAGACCTACTGAGACGAGTTATCCTTATGAGTTTGGAGTCGAGGTGTATACGACTGGGGCGTATCACGTCGAGTTCTTCGCCCTAGGAGTTGTCGACCCCCTTTGAGTCCAGCCTAAGCTTGATTCTCCTCTGGGGTGTCACGATGTAACGCCCCGGACGTTCTGGAAATGTAATATTATAAAATATTGAATAAAATGACGTTTTTACCCCTGTGATTTGTGTGGTCAATTTGTTGACTTTTTGATTGGGAGGTCGAACGGACGTGGAGTGATGACCGTGACGTAGTTCGGGACGTCACGAGTTCATAGACAGGTGGCACGTTCGATTCGGACGAATAGGGTGAAAGTTATGATGTTCGGAAGTTCAGGGGCATTATCGTAATTGGACGTTATTAAGGGGGGAAAAGTTGACTTTTGTTTGACAATTGATATTCATTTGACTCGAAGAACGTTATGTTCGTCTCGACGCCCTGAGTACAACGACAGGCGGCACGCGCGAAACGGACGTCGGATGACCGAGTTACGGGTCACGGAAGTTGAAGGGCATTTTGGTAATTTTTGCCCTGGGGGCATTTTGGTAATTTCCGCACGGGGTACTGTTCACCACCGTGGAAAACAGAGCAGCGGCCGTGGGTCTTGTGCGATCCATTGTTTAAGGTTTAGTGGAAGGCTCAGGGCATTGTTTAATTTGTTTGAGGTAGTGGAAGCAGGGTGGAGTGGCTCAGGTGCACGGCTGAACTGAGTGCAGGGCACGGGTGAGCTCGAATTGGCCATGGGTTCTGTGTGCGTGGGAAACATTTTCAGAAAAATCTCAGACAGTTTCCCACGGGTTGCTGGCCGCTTTGATCGATTACCTGGTCGCCTTTGAGTCTGGGAACTCATTTGGGATCATGCTGCTGAGGAGTGACTGAGAGAGATTGAGAGAAACAGTGAGAAATCAGTTTCGGGTTTTTGGGGGGAAATCTCAGAATTCAGTTTCTACTGGTTTAGGGATCACACTAGACACACTGAGAGTTTTCTGGGAGCAGCAGCAGCATAACCGTGCACGAAATCAAGCAAATTGAGCAAGGATTGCTCAGGAACCCAGGTACCAGTTCAGAGAAGAACCAGTTGGAGGGAAAAATTTGAATTCGATTTCTGAGGCTTGTTGATCGAAACCAAGGGCCATTCTAGTCTTCTGGGAGCAAGAGGGAACCAACCACGTCGAATTCGAAGGACGACACTCACGAATTGGCCAAGAACTGAGCTCCCTAGTTCTGAGAATTTTCGAGCTTGAGGACGACGACTTCCAGGTAACGACGAGTTCAATTGTTTGTGATATTGTGTTCGTATAGGTCCCTTTATGCTACTGGTGAAAGTAATTTGGAAATGGAACCGTGTAGGGTGAGTTCCAGAAGTCGACCTGTTCGACTGTTCGAGCTTGAGTTGGGTCGATTTGGTGTCAGTCGAGGTTAGTCATCGACACAGACCTGAAATTAATAAGTTAGAGAAGATAATAGGATCAAAAACGAGAGGAATTGGTTGAGAATTGAGCTTGAACTGGTTGGGTTGAGTCGCGGGTAACAGACCCGTTTATCAGTCTATCCGGGTAGGGACGATGACATTGTAGCTTGGCGCGTGGCCTTCACGCGCAGCCACTTTGGGCGGCGCGTGACGGCGCGTGCGATGTCATCTCCGATCACGGTCAACATGGAAATTGTCCCTTTCAGTCTAATTAACATTTTCCCTTTAGGATTCGAGTTGTTCGGGAGTCGTTCGGGATAATTTCGAGAGCCCGGAAGTTTAGGTCCTTAAGGTTTATTTCGCCGAAAATCCGGGAAAATTAGGGAAAAATCCTACGAGTTATTTTGGGATGTTTGTAACCCTTCTTGTACGTTTTTACAGGCCCGGACACTTCCGAAGCTACGGAGGAGCGCGTGGGACGCGATTGACGCGTCCTAAGACTATGAGTGGACTTTTTGATTTTCTAAATTGGGCATGCATGACTATTTTGCTTATTTATCTCATGGCTTTACATATGATTTTATGATGGTGATATGATATATCAGTTTTACGTGTTTTCACGTTTTTCGAGATATTTAACGTATTTCACGCATTTCGAGATTACGGTTTTTGCTTATGCATGCGTGATGATTTTGATGAAGTACCTGGATATGAATATGCATGTTTCAGATTTATGATGTTTGATCACATTGTGAAGTAATTTTTGGGAGTTCATGTGTTGGAATTTGCATGCGAATTCGGACATAAGTCCTGTTATGATAAGAAATGTTTTCGGAATAATGTTGGAAAACGGTTTGTGATGAATCCTGGTTTATTGTGTTTAAAAACGGTTTTGGGTTTAAAGACCCGGTTAATGGTTGGATCTGGTTTTGGGTTTAAAGACCCGGTATGTTGATGACGGGGGCGGGCCCGAAAATTGGGTTTAAAGACCCGAATTGAGTTTAAAGACTCGTGAGTTTAAAGACTCGATTATTGTGATACCCCCGAGGCCTATTAATCATGTTTTGAGTTTAAAGACTCGTTGATATCCCGGGAAGGCCTAATATTGAGTTTAAAGACTCGGATGGATCCAACGGTATAATTGTGGTTATTGATTCACCTTGTACTTGATTTGTGCAATTAACGTTCAAAATGACGGTTTCTGGAACCTGGCATTTTTAAATGGTTTTTGCATGAATTATGGCGATCCTTTGTAACGTTTTTCATGTGTTTCAGAAAAAGAGTTTTCAAAAGTTTAATACGCAAGTTTTGAATATTTGGTTATGCATGCGGATTACAAAACTGGAGGGCGAACCCGATTTCGAAAGAACTGTTTTTCCTGCAAAACTTATGTTTCGGTCCACTCACACTTTTTTGTTTTAAATTCCCTCCAGGTCGTGGTACAAGTGCGGGGGCAAGCGCCGAGGCAGAGGCGGAGGCATAAAGTTTTCCGTTGCGGAGTAGTTAGTTCACAAAGTAGGATTTGTTTCTTTAACTTGTTTTGTAACATTATGCTCTGTGAAACTGTGGATTTGACGTCCAATCGGTTGTATTTGTTTAATCTTCCTGGTCTGACAATGGGTGTGTTGTAATATTAATTAGTTTTCTGGTCTTTTGGGTTCGATTGTCAAACGGGAGCAGGATGCTTCTCGATTATCGAGGCGATAATCGGGGTGGGTCCTGTCACACGACGTCTGTCTAGGAAATCCCGAAGATCCATGCTTGCATGGGGATGACTTTGCCTTGGGGCTTGTTCCACCAATCGCCCGTCAGTTTGCTGAAAAACTGAAGTGCCTTTTCCTAATGCTAGCACTTGAGTTGTTTGGAGAAAGGAAGGTTTCGAAGCTGAAGTGTGGAATCTGACTCTGCGTCTGCATTGGCGCCTCAATGGATACTTGTCGAGGCCGACTAGGGTGCTCCTCTAGAGTCTCTATGTGAGCTTCATTCCTCGTCTGTGCTGTTGAGGCTGAAACCCCATCTCCGGCTAATTGAACGGATCGACGAGCCCTAGCCATACTGAATCGGAGAATCTTCAGTGGAAAGTTCTTTGTCGAACGATGAATAACGTTCAAGATCTTTGAACAACGTTTGATGAACGATGAACGATCGTGAGAGCTTCTTCTTGAATATTTCCAAGCTCTCAATGAAAGCACCAATTATTGAAGCAGAATTCATCCTTTAAACTCAAAAGCCTCATGGATTCCTACAAAAAGTAAACGGTAAGCTATCGTTCGTTCAATGATCGAGAACCGAGGGGTTGTTCGACCAAGAACGCTTCAATACTTAAGTTAGCTTTGAATGAGAAATCTTAAGAGCTTAAGTAGCGTTGAATCGAATTACCATTATTGGGTAATGTGTACCCCTTATGTAGGGGTGAGTGGAATGTTCAATTTCCATCGTTTCGATGTGGGACAAATGCTCCTTGATTTGCGTGCTGATACATGTTACGCAGATCGAGAGTAGAGAGACTTCCACGTGTCATCCCAGTTTGAGCCCAATGTTGGGGTTATGTAAGCGTTGTGGGTTTGGGCCATGTTCGGTGCTTGGGCTTTAAGTATTATTGTCAAGGGCAATTTGGTTATTTCAGGAATTATGGGCCACGTGGCAGCTCCATATTCTTTCGGTGATTTTAGGTTCCACAAGGTTCAGATCAAGCTATTCTAGGTAGGTTGACAATTTACATCTATTACGTGCATAACACTCGTGATCCTACAATCAAGGAAAAACACCTTGATATTTTTTCAAGATTAAGTATTCAAAGTTCAAGTTGGTGTTTAAGTCCAAATATATCACTTGAATATGAGCTGGTTCTGATTTCTTTTACATAGCTTTGGAATGCTCCTCATTTGCAATACTAGGAAAAATGTCATATCACGCATGCGGTTTGTTGTATGCTCGGTGTGTTTGCATCTTGATCAGATCAACATGAGTTGGTTGATCCACAATATCATCATCATTTTCACCATACACCATTTCAGGTAATCCTTGATCAGGTAATGATGAAGTGACGATGAATGATGATGAAGTGATGAAGAAATGAAGATGAAATAATGATGAAATTATGTATGGAAGGTGAGAGTGAGTAAGAGAGAGTAATGATAGAGTTATGTGGAAGAAGATGAAGAAATGCATCTGCTGGCTGCATTTTATCAGTTCAGACCTTTGCCCGGTGAAGGATTTGTCGGGCAAACATTAGTGACCCATTGGACAAAGTTTAGTGACCCGCTAGGCAAAGTTTAGGCCCCAAAATCCCTTCGCGCCAAATTTTTTCCCACCACGAGTCAACGGAAAGGGTTTGCCCGGCGAACGTAATTCGCCGTTAAGTCCACTTTGCCTAGTGGAGTTTGACTGCTCATCATTGGGCAAACCTCTCCCCTTTTCCCCGCCAACATTCACGACTTCCTGCGTGTGGTTTGCTCGGCGAGCCTCCTTATATTCGCCGGGCAAATGTTAATTTACCGGTAAGATTTCCTTCGCCGGACAAACTTTGGACGCGCAAAGGAAGTTTTCTTGTAGTGTATAGCTCTCACATTCCACCCCACCTAGCATAGTCCAATGAGCAGCTTAGATATTTACCAACAAAACTAAAAATTGTATTGTATATATGATACCCGGTTTGGTTTCTTATTTTATAGTTTTCACATTGTTGACGTATATATGGGAAAGGAGGGATGAATCCGAAAAGTAGAGAAAGGATGCAAAATGAAAAGTAGAAACAAATTAAGAAACTGTTTTAAATGGTTTTGTTATTGTAAAATACAGAATCTAGATGTCTTGTGAAGTATGGTGATGACACTGTGATACCATAAAATTAATAACAATATCCCTCTTCGCTTTTTTAATTACATGCAGATCTTTTTTCTTCTTCTTCTTTGGGAAGGAAGGTGCCATTGACTTGTGAAACAATTTACAAGCGTGTACAGTATGATTTCATTATAATCTTCCCGGGGTTATTATGGGAATATTTTAAATAAAATCTACTCCTTAAACAACTATTAAATTCGAGATAATTAGATCAGTGTTAGAAGATGCCAAATATAATTAACGAATGTTGAATTGATTTGATAAATTACGACTTTGTATCCTTTAAAAAAAATCATATGTTCATTAAATAGCAGTAACATGCCAAATATAAAGAGTTGGAAATTTTTAAGAGAATACGTATATATATCCCTTGATCACATATTAAACTTAAAACACCATATATACATCTTCATACACATTAATTAAGCCTACATATATATCATCTTCATCATATTCCAACATTAATTGGAGTCGTTGAAATCTTAACAAATATAATGCTTGGGTTTTACTTATAGGTATAATTTAGGAAGAAAGTGGGAGTCAAAGGAAGGATCTACACCACATACATTGTCTTTAATTGGCACCGGCATGCCGCCAGATGCATTCAACTTCCTATAGTGATAAGGGTTATCCTCATTGATATATAATTACGTAACTTGTGTTGAATGTTAGAAAACTTTCAATTTAGCTATATATATATATATATTAATATTTGGTAAATTTTACTGTTTTCTTTGTAATAAAGTATTACAATGTGATTATATATGCCTTCTATGTTTGTATAATTAATGGATTCAAAAACTATTTTTTTTATGTACTGTTATTGGAAAGAAAAAAAAACAACTACAAAAATTAAAATTAATATATATATATATATATATATATATATATATATATTTCTATGTGTAAAAGCTGTCAATATATGGGGCACTTTTAAAAAAAGAATACTTTTATTGTATGTTTCATTCTCACTCCTCAGCCCTCACGGACCTGATCAGTTCGCTATTGACGTGAATGGCTTAATCCATGCCATTAATTTGATTAAGGTCTTTAATCCAATAATTTCTGAGAGGCAACTAATTAACGGAACATTTTTTTTTCTTCTACTATTTTTTATACTAATTAAGGGACGGATAAAATAAAATAATAATTTAAATTGAAATAATAAATGTTTCCTTAAGCTTGCAATCCGTACGTACACGTCCCCCGCCATGAAACCGTATAAAATAATAGTACTATGACTAATTACAACACTATGCTTGATATATATAAGTGAAGCTAGCTAGGTAGCTAAAGTATCTATGGTAAGAAATCGTATTTTGAGTTGTGTTGGAGATATAGATAATTTGTAAAGAGATCGATATGGAGCGTTGCGAAAAACAGTTGAGCCGGTCTGATGTGAATGGCAGACTCCAGGTGACGACGGAAATGGGTAAAATCCTGCCGGCTATTGATCGGGAGCATGACATCCCGATCAGAGTTGTAGACGATAAAGACACAGTCTACGTCTTCTACCTATCTGGCCGGCGTCACGGACGCCATGCAAAGCCAGTCTTCCAGTTGAAAGCATGGAGGGCTTTTGTGAACAGAAGAAACATCACAGAAGGAGATGTCATCTATTTCTGGGCGGAGCAAGCTCATCAATATCGAATTGCCCTTCTCAAAACTTTTCTGCCTCGCCATCCATCTTCATGATCGTCTTGTGCAAGGGCTCTCACTCAGAATCAACAATATGAATTAATACTACCATGCGGCAGCAGCAGCAGCCGCAGCAAAATATAAATGCTTTATGACAATTTTGAAACCCTAACAATATGAATTAAGGCTGCTGTAGTTTATTAACTTCTTCTTTTTTACTTGTTGCTTGTGTTTCTTCTGGCTCTTGTAGTTTAGTTTCTTCATGTGTTTTGATTGATGAAGAATATATATATTAAAGGTGTTCTTACTCTACTCTACCAGTCTCTTCAATCTTTCTTCTCAAGATTCCTTTTTTTTTTCTTTGCTTCACTCAAGTCACGACTCTTCTGCATAGTCATCATCGTTACTAAGTCAAAGTTGCTGCCATTTGGCTGCTTGGTCGGCGCGAGGAGGATAGCTTGCTGAATGATTGACTTGGTCAGACAATAAAATAATATATATATGAATAGAGCCGGAAACTTTCTCATCTTTTTTCAGGTGTCGACACTGTTAGAAATTAGGTTGAAAATAGAGAGATATTTTTTGATGCACAGCACATTAGTACTATCTTTAGAAAGATCTCTTCCAAGGTACAACAAGAGATACGTCCGCAATATCTTAACAAAAATCATTTTGATATAGCCGTATTTTGAAATATATAATAATCCTTCTCAATTTGAAAATATACAATCCAAAATTCAAAAATGAATTAATCATGATTTTCTCATGCCAAATGTCAACTCGCAAGGAGAACATATGGCAAGAAAAACAGATACTACTAAAAAGCAGCTATTCCGTGACACTCTATTTAGACTTTTAATGACACTTTTAAAATAAGTGACATTAAAAATCATTCATAATTAAGGATGAAAAATTTGATATCGATGGATATATCGATAGTCAAATTTACGGATATTTCGTCCTAAATATCGATATCGATATTTTTTACGGTCAACAAAAATAACAAAAATTTTGTCTAAAAGTTGGAAATTTGGAATGAAACTTTGGGAAAAACTTAAGTACTCAATGATGGTTATATAAGATTAATAAAAACTATAAAATTACTTTGAAATAATAAATATATGATAAATAAAATGATATAATAGAGTTCTGTCGATAACTAGTAATATAAAAATTTAAACATAAACATAAATTGAAGTGAATTACTATAATTGAATGTTAATATAATTAAAAATATAACAATAAGCATAAAAAAAATTAGCAAGCAGAAAAAAAAAAAACATTAGCAAGCAGAATGAGTTAGGTATAATTGAAAATGTCGATATTTCGGAGACATTAACAAATTCAGTTGAAAATATAGGCAACCACATAATATATAGAGTACACATACTAACTTAAAAACAGTCATCTTCTACCTCGCGCGGGTCTGCGATTCGGGTTTTTTTTTTTACCCGGCGGCATGACCCGACTTGAACATAGTGGTTTTACGTCCGATATTCATGAAATTTGGCCATATCTTGATTGTTTTAATGAAATAAGGAGATCGATGAGCTTAAAATAAGGAAAAAGGTCGATATTTTGCTCAATTTTTCCCCCTCCCCTCTTACGTGCCGCCGGCCAAATTCACCGATATATCGAGCGATATATCGACGATAATGACGATATTTCCATCACTGTTAATGACACATTTATAATTAAACCCAGATGTTATTAAAGGAAAAAAGCTATCTAAAATAGAACTCAATAGTGCGCGAATATGAAAAAAGGGGCTGCCAAATTTTCCAAGTATTACCAATCTTTTCTCCTAAAACCCTATTTACAAAAAAATAAAAAGAACAAAAATAGGAAGAAGGAAAAAATCTCCAAAAATGGCTGCTCATACTCAGCCGAGAAACCCACTCCACCGTTGGCATCAATCTTCAAGATTCACAACAATCTCCATTCATTCTAGCCAGATAAATTTTTTTCTTCCCCGCCTAATTTTGTAAAATGTGCATTAAGCTTTGAATTGCTCGGCTTTTCTTATTGATTTGTTAGTATATATTTTATGTTGATGTGTAAACTGTCTACGTGGAAGGAATGACAGCAGGGCAATCTAATTCTAGAAGGATAGGTTAGATAAGTGTGTGTGTGTGTGTGTGTGTGAGAGAGCTGGAAAGTGGAAGCTCAAACCGTGAGGAGAGATGTGTGGTTTGCTTGGTAATCAAGCAAGTTTGTAACTAACTAGCTAGGTTCATTTTCGTATTGGATGTTGAGTGTGAGAGCATCTAAGGTGTGAGGAGTGTGTGAATGTACGAGTGAGGTGCATGTATACTCTTCCAATGAATTGAATGAGAACTGTGAAGATTCAGATTGAATTTGAGAGCTAAACCGTGTGAGGGCATTTTAGCAAACAGGTGGTGTGCATCAGTGTAGAGTGATTGCATTCACCTTTCATTCATCATCATCTTCTTCCATTGATCAATAAAATAGTAAAACAAACAAGTACAATCATCCTATACTAATCACGAGCTAATCCCAATACAAACTTCATTCAGCTAGCGTGTGAAAGTGTTGTTTGGTTGAGTGAGAACCTTACCTAAGCTTGTGCGATCCTGCAATCACCTCTGTGATTTCAATATAGTATCAGAGTAGGCTTGATCTGCATCTGGGGCGTACACGCAAAAGAGAACCTGACTCGTAATTGAAGACTGAAGCAACACCTGCAATGGCAGGACATGGAGGTGACTTGAAGATTCCACTCCTTAACGGGAGCAACTATGACTTCTGGAGAGTGAAGATGAGGACCGTACTCCTTACTTGCGATCTCTGGGAGTATATCGAAGTTGGACTTCCAGAACCACCAAGAACGGATGAAGCCACTGGAGGGACTGCTGCTGCTCAACCTGCAATCACTCCAAATCATGCTGATAGTGTCAAGGATGCCAAGGCACTCAACATGATCCAAAATGCAGTCACAGATGAAATCTTCCCCAGAATTCAAAATGAAGTCAATACAAAAGAAGCTTGGGATATATTACAAAGAGAATACAAAGGAGACTCTAAGGTACGATTAGTTAAGTTGCAATCTCTTAGAAGAGACTTTGAGTATGCTAGAATGAAAGAGGATGAAACCCTGTATGTATATCTATCTAGGCTCTATGCTATTGTAAATAGCATGAGGACATATGGGGAAGAAATTACAGAAAAAAGTCTAGCTCAAAAGATCTTAATTAGTCTTACCAAACCATTTGATCCAATTGTCTCCATTATTAAAGAAACAAGGGACATTGACACTGTAAATGTGGAAAGTGTTGTGGCCTCAATATGATCCTTTTATTAAAGGTTGGAGATGCACACAGATGAAGGTCTAGACAAAGCCCTTTCTAGCTTATCTGTGTCCAATAGATCAAATCAGGGTACAGATCGATGGAAGAACAAGAAACAGTTCAAAGGTACTAAGAACTGGAACCAAATGAACAATTCAGTAAAGCAAAATTCTCATCAGGGTTTTGGAACAGGTTCTAGTTCAGGGTCTGGTACTAACAAAGGTGAATACCTTGGGTCCAAGCCTCTGTGCAAGAAGTGTGAAAGACACCACTATGGAAATTGTTGGTTTAAGGGAGGAGTTAAGTGTTACAAATGTCGTTGACACAGAAACGGACTGTACACAGAAACGAGCAGGAAATATGGCACAAGAAGTCATTGACACAACACCTAATCTGTTCTATGCTTGCAATGCTGCAGCAGTCAAGGACAATAGTAAGTGGTACCTTGGCAGTGCTTGTAGCAATCATATGACATGGCATGAATCACTACTAATCAACATTGACAAAACTGTTAAGGCTAAAGTGAAGATGGGTGATGGAAACCTTGTGCAGGCAGTTGGGAAAGGAACACTGGTGATTCATACTAAACAAGGAGAAAGACACATCAAGAAAGTAATGTTATTACATGGACTGGATGAAACCCTACTAAGTGTAGGTCAGATGATAGAGCATGGTTACTTCTTGGTGTTTGGAGATCACACTGTGGACATTTATGAAGACAATGCCCTGGCTTAGAAGGTTGCTAAGGTTCAAATGATCAGGAACAAATGCTTTCCTCTGTCATTTGAATCAGTTAATCCAGTAGCCATGCGGACAACTGTGCGTGAAGCCTCTGAGTTATGGCACAGGAGATTTGGACATCTCAACTTCAAGAGGTTGAAGTTGTTACAACAAAAGGATATGGTAGTGGGACTACCTATGCTGCAAGCAAAAGGTGAAGTATGTGAAAGCTGTGTTGCATGGAAGCTACATGTTGAGCAATACCAGCTTGGAGAGCATCTGAGCCACGTGAACTGATTCACACAGATGTGTGTGGGCCAATACAGGAGACAACTAATGGAGGTAACATATATTTTCTCACCTTCATAGATGATTATACCAGAATGTGCTGGTTGTACTTTCTTACACACAAGTTAGGTGTACTTGGTGTCTTCAAGAAGTTCAAGAAGATGGTAGAGTTGCAAAGTGGATACAAGGTTAAGAACATCAGAAGTGACAGAGGTGGAGAGCACTTATCACAGGATTTTCAGTCATTCTGTTAAGAAACAGGGATAAGCAGGCAATTGACAGTTGCATACTCACCACAGCAGAATGGTGTGGCTAAAAGGAAGAATAGAACACTGGTGGAAATGGCCAGATCAATGATTCAAGAGAAGAATGTGCCTAACAAGTTCTGGGGTGAAGTAGTAAACACTGCCTGCTACCTTCTAAACAGATGTCCAACAAGATCCCTAGATGGAAAGACACCATTTGAGAAGTTTATTGGAAGAAAACATGGTGTCAAACATCTCACAGTATTTGGGTGCATATGTTATTCCCATATACCAAATCAGTTAAGACAGAAGTTAGACATGAAAGGAACAAAGTGTGTGTTCATGGGATATGGAAGCTGTGAAAAAAGGTACAGGCTCTACAATCTTCAAACTAACAAGATTATGATTTCTAGAAGTGTGGACTTTGATGAAGGGGTAAAGTGGAGTTGGGATGTAACAACAGAAAGAGAAGGAGGGTTGGTTGTGAATCATTTGTGTTTTGGACATAATCAGGGACATGTCCAAGAGGTGAATGAATAAGCAGCTGAACCTGCCCTTATTGTAACGACCCGTCCCAAATTTCTAGATTAGATTAGTGATTAATCACGATTAGTGAGGTTCATCGGTGTTAGTTAGGCGAAATCGGACGAACGATGCAAAATGACCGTTTTGCCCATAGCCGTGGCAAAACGTTGATTTTTCGTTCGGACGGTCAAATGGACTTTGACCGATGACCGTGACGTAGTTCGTGACATCACGAGTTCATAGACAGATGACACGTTCAATTCCGACGTTCAAAGAGGAAGTTATGACGTTCGGAAGTTAAGGTGCATTTTGGTAATTTTGGTTAAAAAGGGGCAAATGTTGACTTTTTGACCAGGAGGTCCAATGGCCGAGGACCGAGGACTATTACGTAGATAAGGACAATACGAATTCATAGACAGGCGGCACGTCGAATTCGGACGTTCGACGGCGAAGTTACGGTTCACGGAAGTTCAAGTGCACTATTGCACGAATTACGAAACGGGTTAACTTTTGGACTCTAGTGGGCCCAGATATTTAGTTCCTGTCCAATGGATGAGTTACAAGTGTCACCCATCCACTGGCCCTTAATTCCCATTCATGCATATCATCCCTTCATCGATCATTCTCCATTTCAAACCCAAACCCACCCGATCTCACCATTCCTCTCCCCTATGCAACCCAACCCTTCCCATTCGACCATGGCTGAGACCAGAGAGTGAGAGAGAGACTGAGGGAGCTGAGGAGGGCTGCTGGACGGCCAGAACCTTTGTGAACGGCGGTGGAGGCCAAGAGAAAACCCGAGAGCTCGGTAAGGCCCATTTTCCCCTTTAATTTGATTTTGACATCATGGACCGTATTGGATGATTAGGATGAGTTTATTGAGGTTGTAGGAAGGTGTAGAGGGCGGTTTGGACGGTGGTGAAGGGCTGAACAGCCCTGGGTGCAATCGGGAAAATTGAACCGTTTGAACCAAAATCAAACCGTAAGTTTTAGTTAGTTTCTTCTAGGTTTATTAATTGGAATGGATATGAAACATTAAATTAGGAATTTTAGGATTGATTGGGACTGAAACGAACGAAAAATGGGGGAGGAACCAGGCCGGACCGGTCACGCCGATCCAGGAAACCAGCGAACCGGCCAACCTGGTTCTGTCGAAGGTTAGGGGTGATGCTACAGTGGCGCGTGAGCCCATGCGCAGGGCCCTTTGGGCGGCGTGTGGAAGCGCGTGGTGGGGTTTCTGGGGATGTGTTCAACACACGAAATCTTCTATTCGATGTAACGAAGATTTTGGGACTGGTTTCGAGTCGATCGTACATCATTTTGATAGGTTTCGGGCTGTCCGAAGGTTTAGGATCGACTTTAAAAATAGTTAGTAAATCGGGAAAATTATGGGACTTCAATGAGAGGTTAATGAGGCTATTAGTAACCTTCTAAATGAATCTGGACAGGTTTGGGGGTCCCGGTGACAGTGATCGGCTCGGGAGAACCTTTGGCACGCAAATCGAGGCGGTAACTTGGACGGTCTGTGAGTGGACTTTGGTTTTCTAAATTGGTGCATACATAAATTTTTATTATATGTTTTAATACATGTTTGATAACTCCATGGGTGCATTTGTATGTGGTTATGTATAAGCACGTATTTCGAGGTTTCGGCCTTATACGGTGCTTATACGGGTCGGTATTTCCTTATTGGTTTTAATGAATTGGATTTGGATTTCAAAGGGATAAACTCGGGTATGAGACCCATTTGGTTTTGTCTCGGGCATATGACCTCAGATATCGGGCATGGTGCCCAGTTGATGTCCTATGTTCGGGCACGAGACCTAGGTTACTTTACGGTTTTGATTTCAGGTCAGAGAACCTTAAATGGATTTTCCGGTTCATGACGGTTTATGGGAACCGGCGTGAACCCTTGTGATGGTATCGTGGTTCATGACGGATTATGGGGATCGGCATGAACCCTGGTTATGTTATTACGGTACATGACGGTTTATGGAAACCGGTATGTTACCTCGGTTATGTTATTATGGTACATGACGGTTTATGGGAACCGGCATGTTACCCTTGTTTTGTTATTACGGT
The DNA here is from genome assembly GCA_032719365.1 of Prinsepia uniflora. NCBI lineage: Eukaryota > Viridiplantae > Streptophyta > Magnoliopsida > Rosales > Rosaceae > Prinsepia > Prinsepia uniflora. The sequence continues at coordinate 7,165,880 of CM064875.1, forward strand.
ACATGACGGTTTATGGGAACCGACATGTTACCTTGCTTATGGATATTATGGATCATGACGGTTCAGGGGAACCGGGCATGGATATTGTGTTATATATATATATATGCTCATATACCTTCCTTTACTTCTATTATCTCCTCCGGGGAGGGTCGTTGGCCTAGGTGGACCCCGAAGTAGTCACCGAGCACCGACTGAGTGGAGTCACCCCCCAGTTGGGTTCCTTACTCTCAGGAAGGTTATGGTTACTATTACCTCGAGTAGGATCAGTGGTCTGCGGACATTGACCTTGACTTTGAGAAGACTCGGATTGAGACCCGGGTAGCACGCGTGTAGCTTTGGATACCGTGACAGGATTGGTTGTGTGACTTATATGTATATATGATATATGATATGATATATGGATTTGATATGTGGTGTGCACAGGTGTGCAGAGGATTTGAGCAGTGGCTCGTGTACTTGGTTTTAGTATGGTTATGGTTTTGGGCTGAGTCCCTTGTTGGTTTTCTTATGGATTTGGGCGGTGGCTCGTATGGTCGATTTCATTGTGGTCCTTTCGACCTTGGTTTATTTCTGATTTGGGCTTAGTTCCCACATGTGGTCCATTTGGTTAAATGATTTTCGAATGCATGCATGCTTTTTAGTGTAGGGTACAAATGTCTTTATGGAAATGTTTTTATAAACTTTTGTTTTGTCCACTCACAGTTTTTAATGTTTTGACTGCCCTTCAAGTTGACATCGGATGTGGACTGTAGCAGAGACCGAGATATCATATACCTCCTCCGGATCCTGGCGTACTCTGATAGCCCGAGAGGGCAAAGGTCGAAAATATCCCTTGTCTGACACTTCGTGTCAGACTGGAGCAGGGTCATCCCGCACTAATCCCGGGGGGATTGGGATGGGTCCTGTCACTTATGGAACCAATTGATCAAGATCAATTAGATTCTCATTATCATGAAATGCCTCAACCTAAGTACAGGGACTTAACTGATGTGTATGCAAGATGTCACATGAGCATTATAGAGCCTGAGAATTACCTAGATGCTGCAAGGACAAAGCTTGGCAGAAGGCCATCGAAAATGAACTTGAAATGATAGAATAGAATGAGACATGGGAGTTCGTTGAGAAACCACTTAAGAAACCTGTGATTGGTGTTAAGTTGATCTATAAAACCAAACTGAATCTTGATGGATCAGTACAAAAGCAAAAAGCAAGATTAGTGGCTAAAGTTTATCTCAGAAGCCTGGGATTAATTTTAATGAAACCTTTGCCCCAGTGGCAATGTTAGATACAATCAGGACACTAATTGCCTTGGCTGCACAGAAACAATGGAAGTTGTATCAATTTGATGTCAAATCAGCTTTTCTGAATGGTGTTCTATAGGAAGAAGTTTATGTGCAACAACCTGAAGGTTATGAGGTCAAGGGACATGAGGAGAAGGTTTACAGGTTGCACAATGCTCTATATGGATTGAAACAGGCACCATGGCCTGGTATGGAGAAATCGACTCTTATCTGTTGAGTTATGGATTCCAGAGAAGCACAAGTGAAGCAACACTGTATCTCAGAATAAATCAAGATGTGGGGACCTTGACTGTTTGCATTTATGTGGATGACATCATATACACTGGTAACAGTGAGGAAATGATGAAGGAGTTCAAAATTGAGATGATGAGGAGGTATGAAATGACAGATTTAGGTTTGTTACACCATTTCCTTGGCATGGGAATCCTACAATCTCATTCTAGTATCTACATTCACAAAAGGAAATATGCTAAAACACTACTGGGCAAATTTGGTTTGAAGAACTGTAAAGCTGCAGGAACTCCACTTGGAGTTAATGAAAATCTACAGAAGGATGATGGGAGTGGAGTAGCAGATGAACAACTATACATGACAGGACCCATCCCAATCCCCCCGGGATTACCGTGGAATGTGCCCTGCTCCCGTCCAACAAGGGGTGTCAGACAAGGGATAACCACGAGCCACTGCCCAAACGGGGCTTCCAGAGTGCGCAAGGATCGATGGAGGAGGTGTGCAATGTCCCAGTCTCTGCTGCAATCGCATCCGTGATCAACCTGAAGGGCATTAAAACCAAAAGCTGTGAGTGGACAAAACCAATAAGTTCATCAAATACATTTATAAGACATTTATGCCCTCCAATAAAAACGTATGCATGCCACCAAAACCAGTAACCAAAACGTTTGCTCAACCGAGCCATTAGGGCCATAGCCCAAAAACCGTTAACCAAAAACCAAGTGTGGGAACTCAGCCCAAAACTGTGGAATACCACCACCATACATATTAAAACCATGTGGGTCACCACCCACGACCATAAATGAACATCAATCCATAAATCCAAAACCATTTAGGGTCCCTGACCCGACATACCATTTCATAACCAATAATCCATTTTTACCACATAACACATATCCAACCAATAAGCCATTTTATTCATTAACCCATATTTTACCATTACCATCACCAGCATCCCAGATGCTTAGCGTCCCAGACGCTTGACGTCCCTGACGTCATATCTCACGGTTTCATAAGCTACGCGTGCTGCCCGGGGTCTCTCCGGGTCCATATATCTGACATCCCTGATGTCTGACGTCCCTGACGTCAATCATAGCAATCCTGCTCCTGAGTCATCATACGGTCCGGCTGCTCCGTATAATGACCCCTCGCAGGCAATGCACCGTGACTTCCCCAGTGTCTCAGACATCTGGAGGAGACCATCATATATCCTTGTATCCCGATGGTATATGGAAAAACAGTTTTATTAAATCCTTTTATCACATTATTACCATTGGGCCCTGCCCGAAATTTCCATAAAACCACATAATTCCATTTAGGGTCCCTGACCCAAAATCACAATTATTAAATATAGGGTCCCTGACCCGAAATCACATTTATAATCCAACTGGGCCCCTGGCCCGAGAACATAACTCAAATGGGTCTCAGCCCGATTTCATACCAACTGGGCCCCTGGCCCGATTTCATTAACCAACTGGGCCCCCGGCCCGATTCTCAAATGGACTCCAAGTCCGAAATTTCCAACATAATTGGGCCTCAAGCCCGAGTTCATATTTTCAATTTCAAAACCATTTCATCATATTATATCCAAATCATAATTATGGAAAATCCATGTAAAACCGGAAACCTCGATTTACGTGCAAGCACGTAAATCGCCTCGAAATACGTGAAACCGTACAATTTACCAACAACCAAACCAACATCATACAATCACAATCATAATCCATGTAAAACATTTAAGCATGCATAGAATTTATAAAACCAAAGTCCACTCACAGACCGTTTTAACGGTATGCCTCGATACGCGTGCCACCGACCCTCCCGGGCCACACCACTATCACCGGGACTCCCAATCCTGTCCAAATCACATTAGAGGGTTACTAACCTCATCATTAACATCCTATCAAAGTCCCGTAATTTTCCCAAATTTTTACTTATTTTTAAACTTAATTTAAAACCTTCGGATATCCCGAACAATATCGAGACGGTGTCCGATCGACACGAAACCAATTCCAAAATGTCCGTTACATCGAATGGATTAAAAGTCATGTTGACCTCACCTCGAGATTCGTGCCCACGCGCCGCCACGCGTCGCCGTGAGTGGCTGCGCGTGAAACCCACGCGCCTGCTACAGTGTCACCAGCCCAACCCGTTTGTCTGGTAAACGGGTCCAATTCACCCGCGACACAACCCGGTTCAAGGTCCATCAATTCAGCCTTAATTCCTTCAATTAATCATTTAGTTAGTTTCGTTTTAAGTCCAATTTAAGTTCTGTAAACTCAATTACACGAACACTTACCCAGATTCCATCGATTCCACGATGAACACGAAGAACACTCCGGTCACTGTTCAATCATGGGATTCCTTCAATTTCGATCGATTTCCTAAAATTGATTCAACCAGAAGCTTCCATGGACTCCGTTAAACCTTTCCCCCAACTCAATTGCTTCAATCCAGTGCTCAAACGTCACGACTCAAGCTCGAACACCGTCCACTGTGCAACCATGGAGTTCCATCGATCTCGATCGGTTTCCTTCAATTGATGAACCCAGAAGCATCGTGGGATCATGGGAAGCAGTTTCCCCACCTCAATTTCATCCAAAGAAGCCTCCAATTCCACGACTGAACTTCGAAATTCCTCCTCTGTCACCAAGTCTGATCAGAGCCAATTGGTGGCCAAATCCCTTTCGTTCCTTCGACAAAACTGATCGTTGTGATCCCAGAAAGCTCGAAGTAATCACCAATTCGATCCTCACAGCCTAATTCCTCCAATTCGATTTTTCCCCCCAATTTTCCCGAAATCCAAAATCCAAAATTCAACACCCTCACAACCCCTCGTGTTTCCCCGTTAATTCAATCATCATAGTCTCCCAGTTTTCTCTCAGGAACGGCAGAGAGAGGGAGCCAATTCTCCCAGTTCATACTCTCCCCAAATCGTGCACGGTTTGAAAGAAAAACAAAGGAAAAGGAAGGAAAATGATGGATAAGGAATGATGATGTTGTAATGATGGTGTTGGGAGGGAAACATGGAGCTGGAAACAAGGGATGGGTAACACTTGTCACTCATCCGGATGTGCACAGTCAACGGTCACTATTCATTATTATATTATTATTTTAATCCCGGCCTCGGTTTGTTAGTTCGTTTCCTTGACCATAACGTCGTCGTCGGATCTCCGATTTCGGCATGCCGCCTGTCGTTGGATTCGTATCGACGATACCTACGTAACGGTCCTTGGCCCTCGCCCATCGGACCTCCCGATCAAAAAGTCAACATTTGGCCTCTAATAAGCCAAATTACCAAAATACCCCTCAACTTCCGAACACCATAACTTTCTCTACGAATGTCGGAATCGAATGTGCCACCTGTCTATGAACTCGTGACGTCCCGAACTACGTCACGGTCATCGGTCAAAGCCCGTTTGACCGCCCGATCAAAAAGTCAACATTTTGCCCACGACCAGGGGCAAAACAGTCATTTTGCACAATTTGTCCGATTCCGCCCTACTAACCACCGTTCAACCTCACTAATCAAGATTAGTGACTAATCTAATCCCGGAATTCGGGACGGGTCGTTAAAATTCAGGCAGATTGTGGGGAGTCTGTTGTATCTAATTGCCACCAGACCTGATATTATGTATGCCTTAAGTCTTTTGGCTAGGTTCATGCACAATCCTACCAAGAAACATCTTAGAACAACAAGAAGAGTGCTTAGATATGTCCAAGGATCATTGAACTATGGGCTGGAGTACAAGAAAGGAAATGCAGCTGTTTTACTTGAAATCTGTGATAGTGATTGGGGAGGCTCAATTGATGACAGCAAGAGCACATCAGGCTATGCTTTCAGTTTTGGCAGTGAAGTGTTCTCATGGGCCTCAGTCAAGCAATCTAGCATTGCTCTATCTACTGCTGAAGCTGAGTATGTGAGTGCTTGTGAAGCAACAACACAGGCTGTTTGGTTGAGGTTTGTATTGAAGGATTTTGGTGAGGAACATCTAGAACCTACAAAGGTGATGTGTGACAATCAATCAGCCATTGCTATGGCTAACAACCCTGTTTTCCATCAGAAAACAAAGCACATAAATAGGAAGGTGCACTACATTAGAGAAGCAATTCAGAATGGGGAAGTTACACTATTCTACTGCAAATCTGAAGCTCAGATTGCAGACATCTTCACAAAGCCACTTCCTAAAGCTAGGTTTAATTATCTTCGAGGGTTACTTGGAGTGGTTCCAGTGAACAGTTTAGGAGGGGCTATTGATGTGTAAACTGTCCACGTGGAAGGAATGACAACAGGGCAATCTAATTCTAGAAGGATAGGTCAGATAAGTGTGTGTGTGTGTGTGTGTGTGTGTGTGTGTGTGTGTGTGTGTGTGAGAGAGAGAGAGAGAGAGAGAGAGAGAGAGCTGGAAAGTGGAAGCTATAACCGTGAAGAGAGATGTGAGGTTTGCTTGGTAATCAAGCAAGTTTGTAACTAACTAGTTAGGTGTCATTTTCGCATTGGATGTTGAGTGTGAGAGAATTTTAAGGTGTGAGGAGTGTGTGAATGTACGAGTGAGGTGCATGTATACTCTTGCAATTGAATGAGAACTGTGAAGATCCAGATTGAATTTGAGAGCTAAACCATGTGAGGGGAATTAGCAAACAGGTGATGTGCATCAGTGTAGAGTGATTGCATTCACCATTCATTCATCATCATCTTCTTCCATTGATTAATAAAATAATAAAACAAACAAGTACAATCATCCTATTCTAATCATGAGCTAATCCCGATACAAACTTCATTCAGCTAGTGTGTGAAAGTGTTGTTTGGGTGACTGAGAACCTTACCTGAGCTTGTGCGATCCTGCAATCACCTCTGCACCTCTGCGATTTCAATACTTCAGGATTGTTTTAGTTGTATTCATTTGTTTTTTCTCCTCTTTCCCTTTTGTTCGATCTCCCTTCTAGTCCCAATTAAGATCTAAAATTCAGACCGTCGCTCCCTTTCATCTGGCTCCCCCTTCATCTGGAATTTTGTTCTTCATCTCTTAACACTCTCCACCATCTTTGAAATTGCATGTTCCTTTCAATCCCCCCCGCTCTGTAACAATTGTTGTCACAAATCCTAAAATCTTCTTTGATTTTTGTTGAGTTTTGTTTACTTGAATTAGTTATTGAAGATTTTCCTTCCAATTTTTAATAGGAACTGCGAATTTTGATTTTGTCCAATTTATCAAATGGTTATGGCTTTTTAATTTTGGTTCTTTAGCTCAAGTTAATACTTTTTTTACTGCTTTAAAGATATTTGACTTCAAGCCTTAATTGTATTTTCCCAATTTCTAAAATTAGGTCTATTATCCTTCAATCCCAATTATCTCTTAAATTTATCAAGCAAGGAGGCATCAGACATGGGAGAGGTGGTAGAAACCCTATAGAATCATAGAGGCTCGATGGCAGCTCCTCTCTTATTTGTCATCGTCGTTGCTTTTCAATTTTTCTCCAGGTGGTTGGAACAGTTAAGGAAGGTTATATATTGCTTCAAAGATTACTGATACGCATTCAAGCAATAGATGGTAATTTCGAGAAATAGTCCTATTAATCCATGTATTTGATGCTTTAATTTTGTATTTATCCACAGAAGGCAAGAGCGATATGCTGTGTGGAGAAATTAAAGACCTTTTGAAAGAGGCAAGCTCGCTGTGATAATGAGTGATTCATTATAATCACTCACTATGGTTTCGTAGAAAATTTTGATTCTTTCACCTCCTAAATTTTTACATTTACTGTAGTAGGTGTTAGTTTTGTTTGACAAGTTGTGTGATTTTTTTTTTTTTTTTTAAATCTAGGCTGTCAAAATTTGTGCAAGCAGCAAAGCTTAGGAGGATGGCAGCTGCTAAAGAAATAGAACTTGTAAATTGTAAGAGCTTCAACTCCACCCATTGAATTTTGCTTTTATTCTGCTTTTATTTCAGTTTTTGCAATCAACCAACAATATACACCAAATTTTTACAACTGTTTTGCCTTGTTCATCAATGGAGTACAATTCTTGGTTTGTAATTATTCTACAAATGAGTTTTCGTTTCAAATTTTTCTTGTTAAGTTTATTGTGGGTTATTGTAGTTTTTTCCTTTAGGTGTAGAACATCAGTAATTAGGGGAAAACAAGGTACCCGTTGCTTCAAATTCAAATTAACAGAACTAACAGTAAAATATGAATTAGCTTTGATTAAAGGTATTTTTCTTTTATTTTTTTCTTTCGCATTTATCTTGAAGTAAAGATTATAACAATTTCTTCTTTTGGTTTAGGATTTGTATAAAGTTTTGTTGTTCAAATTTTTTGTTTCTATCAATTGCAACAACGGTGAAAATATCACACTTATGGTGGATTATGGATGGATACCCTCGCGGCCTTTTCGTTATGCCTTACTGTTAACATTTTCACCCAATATTTTCTTCATCATAGGTTGATTTTGATTACTAATTAGTCAGTTTCTGTCTTCATATAAGTGCTTCATTCATTCAACAATTTGGTGTCTATTTGTAAGTATGTATATACATAGTATAATGTTTCATGAAATGAGGTGTTTGTTTTCTCGAAAAATGGGTGAGAATTATTGCACATTTTCAATTCGTTCGATCCAAATGCTTTCTCATGACATATGACATTACAAAAATATTCTTTCTATTTTCGGTTGTATATAGGCTCTAAGAAGTTACTTCCATTCTAGGTTTGTTCACTGACGCATAACTATGAAGTTGCATTTGCTGGTACGCCATTATCTCTTTCATTTGATCGCACTTAATTTAGGATAACGGTACTTTATTCAAACTGATTAATGATACTGATCATATGTTTCATCTCTTTGATTTCGTTCGCTTCACAAATATGCTTTTGTCTCCATGGAATCCGACCAATTTCTTCTCGGTTCATCAATTCGATGCTTTGTTCTTGAAGGTCATACCAATTTTTGATTTCTGTCGTTTGTTGTACCTTTTGATTCCCGTTGATATGTCTTGCATCTGTGTTTCGAAAAAGGATCGAAGAACATATTCTTCAGTTTTGAGAGAATTTTCAAATAAGCTTTTGGTTCTCTACTACGAAAGTTTGGTTCTCTATTAATTTTGTCGGTTCTTCTATGTTGTCTTCTATATGTTTGTTCGTTTGTGTGACTACAGATTCAATTTACTCCTTTAAATTTTGAACAACATCAATGCAATTTATTCCTTTAAATTTTGAACATCATCAATCTTTGATGAGTTCAATTGTGACATTGTTTTACTCTGTTTAATAATTTGGATGCTGCCTTTGTAGATGATTGGATGCTTCATAATGATGTTGATTTTGTTTCCTCCGCATTTTTATGTTATGTACAAGGTTCAAAACGGCGGGTTAGGCGGCCACCTAGGCGCTAGGCGGAGTAGCGCGGCCACGAATAACCCCTACGCGGAAGCTATAGGTGGGTCACCAATTAGGCGGCGCCTATGCGGCCTGGGCAGTGCTTGGGCGTTCCTGGGCGGCCTAGGCAGCCTGTGCAGTGGTTGGGCGACAACTGGGTGGCGACTGGGCGGCGGCAAGGAATAGGCGTCCGCGGTTTGGAGAAAAGAAAAAAAAATCCAAAAAATCATTCAAAATTACCAAATCCAAAATTCCAGAGCATATGAATTCAAATTATACTTATAATCATTCATTCATTCATAATTCAAAATTACCAAATATGAAATTTCAATGGATCATTCATTCATTCATAATCATACTTATAATTTATAAATTCAAAATCAAAGAATTAAAGTATTAAACAAACAAATCAGACTCAAACTAAATGATTCTTAAATCTTAATCATACTTACAAATTCAAAATCAAAAGAATTAAACCAAATATCAAAAGAAATCAAATTTCATATCAAAAAAATTAAACCAAATATCCAAACAGCCAATCTTGATAAATTATAAGTTTATAACCCAAATATCTAATACAGTAATACCCAAACCAAACCAAATCAAACTCAAAGTCTCAGACTACCCATACCCAATACTGCAATACCGCAATACCCATCGCCTACGGACCTACCTACCTCGTGAACTCGAAATCTGCTCCACAAGTCCGCCGCTGTGTGGCCTTCAAACAGATTCGAAGTCGACATCTCTGATTCTCGCACTCCCACTCGAACTCGAACTGAAACTCGAAGCCGAAGTCGAAGTCCCACTTTCTCAGCCTCTCAGGTATTGAACTCGAAGTCGAACTCCGATTCTCACACACACACACTCTCTCTCTCTCTCTCTCTCTCTCTCTCTCTCTCTCTCTCTCCATTGTCTCTCGCTCATTTGTCTCTGCTTTATCTTCTTTGTTGCTCAACGAGTGACGAATAAATGAATAGCAGACTCGACGAGGGAGAAAGGGAGACAGGGAGAATATCGAATGAAAGTTTGAGACTGAGGGGCGGACTCGACGAGGGAGAAGAGAATATCGAATAAATGGTTTGGTCGTTTGGGTATTGGATGGCACTGATGCATTAGATAAATTATAAATAGATAAGGATTATCTGTGTTTGAAAACTTTGAATAGATAATGAATGAAAAAAAAGTAAAAATCTGATTGGTAGATATGGATTATGGACTGAAAGTTAAATAGATATTTTCTTTGTCTCATTAATTTTTATTGCAGTATTGGTACTTGGTACTTACTCCTTGGTGCTTGGTATAGCCTAGAGAGAATTAAAGAGATCAAATAATAATGAATTAAAATATTAAAGAGAGATATTGAGTGGTGTCGTGCACTAGTGGCTGGTGCTCATTGGCCATTGCTAATTGGTGCTAAGTTGCTAACTGCTAACTAGTGATCATTGTCCATTGCTAAATGGTGCTAAGTGGCTAACTGCTAAGTGGTGCTCATTGTCCATTGCTAGTGGCTGGTGCTCATTGTCCATTGCTAGTGGCTGGTGCTCATTGGCCATTATCAATCTTCACTGCAAAGTAAAGTGCCTTGACTCTTGATTAGATAAGTAAATATGAAACTTAAAAACATTATCTACTTGACAATGGAAAAATGACATAGTTATTTAAATAAAGAGTTAATTAAAGAATAGTTGATAGCACCTTAATAAGACATTGGCCACTAAACAAGTAGCATCTATGTATCCACTATGGCTCTATCCAATGGCTTCATTGTAAAATGAGTATAGGAAATGAGAAATTGGCCACTAAATAAGTGATCCAATGGCTTCATTGGAAAATGAGTATAGGAAATGACTCAAATGAGACATTGGCCACTAAATAAGTAAATAAACTAGTAAAAGCCTACTGTAAAACCTATTAAAGACTCATTGCCATTGGTCACTAAATAAGTAAATAAACTAGTAAAGAACTTAAGTGCACCATTGCTAATGTAATGTGATCATGATATCATGGAATGTTAATTGTTATTGAAATTGAATTAGTGCTTTTCATTTTTTTTTATTGACTATGGAGTATGGTATATGTTTGAAATTTTAAATTGTAGGTTTTACATAAATGGCTACACCTTCCGAAGCAAATGTAACGTCGGAAATCGAAAGATCATTGAAGCGGGGTAGTGGTGATATTGGATGGGAGTTTGCACTTTTGGAAAATCCTACAAACTTTGATAAGGTCAAGTGTAAGTTGTGTGGTAAGTGTATGAGTGGTGGAATCAATAGGATAAAACAACACATAGCCCACATCAAGGGAAATGTAGCTTTGTGTTCAAAGTCTTCGGATGATGATAAATTAAGGTGTAAAGCCGCTTTAAAAAAGCAAAGGTAAAGAAAAGACAAAAGAATAGACTTGAAGAGGAAGTGAGACAAGAAGTTAGAATTCAAGAAGAAGAAGAAGATGAAGAAGAAGAAGAGGAAGTTGAGATAGGTGGTCCAAAAAAAAATGAAACACTTTCTTGGGCCTATGGATAAGTTTGCAAACACTATCAATTTCGAATCTTCAATGGGTGGAAATAAGAAACTTCGACAACAAAATATCAATGATGCACTTTGGAAGGAAAGAAAACATTATGTGCCTCAATATTTGGCTCGATGGGTGTATGAATCCAGTATTCCTTTCCATGCCATTGAGAATAATAGCTTTAAAAGATTTGTGGAAGCGGTGGGTCAATTTGGTCCGGGTTACCAACCTCCAAGTCAATACCAATTAAGGGAGCCATTATTGAAGGAAGAATTTGAGAGAACTAGAAAGTCACTTACCATGCAAGAAAAATAGTGGGCTAAGCATGGTTGTTCAGTCATGATCAATGCTTGGAGCGACCGAAAAAGAAGAAGTATAATGAATTTGTGTGTAAATTGCAAGGAAGGCACAACTTTTTTTTTTTTCTTCTAAAGAAGTTTCGGGGGAATCGCACACAGGCCTATATATATATTTGAATATGTGGACAAGTGCATTGATGATATTGGGCCACAAAACGTAACTCAAGTGGTGACGGACTGACAGGACCCGTCCCAACTGGACGTCAAAAACCGTGCCCGGTCCTGCTCCCGTCTGACAAGACAACTAAAGGTCTGAAGCTACCCTTCAGTGCTTGCCAGACAAGGGATGTTTGCGCGGATTTCTGCTGCTGCCACTGCCTCACGATCAGTCCCGAACGTCGTACCACGACCTGGAGGGTCACAAAACAGAAAAGGTGTGAGTGGACAAAAATGACCTCTTATAAAAACATTTATCAAAATACATTTTTACCCTCCAGTTTTCCCAAACTTGAATGCATATCGTAAAACATGAGTAATAGTATGAAATCATTCAAGTATGTACAGTGGACCGATAAAATCAAAACATATTTTCCCATGGTCCATAAAACTCATGTTCACCAAATCAGTTCATGTTATAAAACATCAAATCCCGGCTCTCAGGCCAAAACATGTGAAAGCATAATCACCTGGCCACAAAGACCAAGAACCCGTACTCAATACTAGTACGTTATCACAAACAACATCAATCAGCACTAATCACCAGTGCACAATAAATATATCAATCCAATCAATCCGCACTACTCACAAGTGCATAAAATATCACAAATCACATCTGCACTACTCACAAGTGCACAATCAATCAAACTGCACTACTCACAAGTGCTGCACTACGCGTAGGCCAATATCCAGTCACTCTCTCGGGAACAGACACCTCTGGGCTCAACCTCCCTCGGGCTCAGTCACCTCTGGGCGAACACATCCCCAGGCTCAGACCCATCCGAGTGGTACATCCAGGCTCAGTCTCATCCGAGAAACTGACTACCATAGGATCAACTCATGATCCTACAATCACATCCCTCAAGCTCCGGTTGTCTGGGTAATCCCCCCAAGCTCCGACCGTCTGGGAATATCATAATCACAATGAAAACCATCTCGGGAATTACATCCCAAAACATTTCAATCAAATCTTGACTTCATACAAAGTCAAGATCATTTCCGACTGGGTCTCAAAGCCCAAAATACCTTTTACACATAAACCGTTAAAATCATATTTTAAATCAATAAAATAATCCGGAAATCATCATTGACTCACCAACCAAGTCAAAATATCATTTTAGAAATCATTTAAACTCCGGGCCTAGCCCAAAACATCATTTGCACGTTCCTCGTAAAACGTGCCCGAAAGACTGATTAAAATAATCATAAAATCACAATAAATCATTAATTTCACAATTTCACAAGTGACTCCAAATCCGAGTCAAAATCACTATTCACTTGGGTTCTCATGCCCAAAATATCATTATCACGCAAATCCATGCGTTGCAACCTCCGTTGCCATTTTCACGTAAATCCACGAAATTGACCCTTGACTCATTCCCGAGTCACCACATCATTTTTCAATCCATGACTCAATAATCCGAGTCCAAACCTTATTTTCAATCAATTTCAATCCCGGACTCATAAACCAAGTCCAAACATCATTTTTACCTAATTTCGTAATTTCTCGAAAATCGTGTCAAATATAATAATATAATAATCATAAAATCGAGAAATCACCGGATTGAAACATCAATCATGCCAAAGCATATAAATTCACTTAATAAGTCATTTAAAATCATATATGCATGCATCACGGTTATAAAACAAAGTCCACTCACACACACCGTCCAAAACGGTACGTTTCCGAGTTGCACGTTTTTCCGCAAATTCTGGAAATCACAACTCCTGTCCAAAATCATTATAGAGGGTTACTAACATCTCAAAATACATCATATAATTTTCTCCAATTTTTCCGGAATTTAAATACGTATTTTAAACGTAAAACAAAACTTCGGATACGCGGAACATTATCGAAACAATATCCGATTTCCTCGAAATCAACGTCAAAATGTTCGTTACACTGAGAGTATCAAAAGTCATGTTGACCTCACCTTGAGACTAGGCCGGACGCGCCCTCACGCGCAGCCGTGAGTGGCTGCGCGTGAAACCCATGCGCCAGCTACAGTGCTGTCTCCCTCACCCGTTTGTCTAGTAAACGGGTCGTTTAACCCGCGATCAGACCCGGCTGGTTTTCTGTCAATTCCACACTGTTTTCATCAATTGAACATTCAGTCAGCTTCGAATTAAGTTCAATTAAAGATCTGCGGACTCAATTACAATCGAACTTACCTCAAACCTCACGATCACAGTTGATCATTCGAAGGACACCCCGAACACTGTTCATAATCAGAAATCCCTCAATTTCACACGATTTTCCTAAATTGATTCATGAAGAAGCTTCAATGAACTCAGGTAAGCCTTTTCCCCAACTCAATTGAATCAATTCATGGCTCAAACTCCACGACTCAAACACGTTTCTTCGAAGAACAGCCGTACACTGTGCAATGATGGCACTTCATCAATCTCCAACGTTTTCCTTCAATTGATCCTTCCAGAAGCATCGTGGGATCCTCAGAAACATAATCCCCAGTTCAATTTCATCAATCGAAGCCTCAAATTCCTCGACTCAAGGTCGAAAATTCGAAGATTTCATCCCTTCTGTTCTTGCTTAAATCGACACCAATTCCCTTCGTTCTTGTTGCAGATCGACTCGTATTGATCCCAGAAAGCTAAATGAGGCTTCAATTCCACTCCTCACGGCTCAATTCTTCCAATTCGATTTTCCCCCCAAATTTTCTAAAATCCGAAATTCAATTCCTCAGCTCTCAAACAATCCCTCGTTTTATCCCAGTTGAATCAGTCTCACATAGCTCTCAAACTCCCCTCAAAACTGGTTGTGAAAGGGAGCTCAATTCTCCCAATTTCTGCTGCTCAATGTTCACGGGTAAGAAACAAAGAAGAGAAAATGAAGGAGAAAATGGAAGAAATGATGAAGGAGAAATGATGATGTTGTAATGATGGTGTTTGGAGGGAAACAAGGAGCTGGAAACAAGGGATGAGTGACACTTGTCACTCATCCAGGTGTGCACAGTCACTGAGTACTGTTCATATTAAAATATTATTTTAATCCCGGTTCGTTCGGTTAATCGAGCCTGATTCCGTGACCATAACTTCGTCGTCGAATCTCCGATTTCGGCATGCCGCCTGTCGTTGGATTCGTATCGACGAGACCTACGTAACGGTCCTTGGCCCTCGTCCTTCGGACCTCCCGATCAAAAAGTCAACATTTGGCCCCCAATATGCCAAATTACCAAAATACCCCTCAACTTCCGAACGCCATAACTTTCTCCTCGAATGTCGGAATCGAACGTGTCACCTGTCTATGAACTCGTGATGTCTCGAACTACGTCACAGTCATCGGTCAAAGTCCGTTTGACCGCCC
This sequence comes from Prinsepia uniflora, assembly GCA_032719365.1. Lineage (NCBI taxonomy): Eukaryota > Viridiplantae > Streptophyta > Magnoliopsida > Rosales > Rosaceae > Prinsepia > Prinsepia uniflora. Next base: position 7,181,140 of record CM064875.1, read on the forward strand.
GAACTAAAAGTCAACATTTTGTCCACGCCAGGGGCAAAACGGTCATTTTGTACAATTCGTCCGATTTCACTCAACTAATCCCCGATTAGTCATTCTAAACCATAATTAATTAATATTCAATCCCCATATTCGGGACGGGTCATTACACGGACAATGCATCTAACAATATGGCGGCGGCGGTGTTGTTGAAGTTGAAGAGGCCAAACATCTTTTGGACTTCATGTGCCACTCATACTTTGAATCTTATGCTCCAAGGAATTGGTAACCTCCCTAAGTTCAAAGGAGTCATTGAGAAGGCAAAAGCCATCACCATCTTTATTTATGCCCATCATAAAATGTTGGACTTAATGAGGAAGATCACAAAGAAAAGAGACATTGTAAGGTCGGGAGTAACTAGATTTGTAACTTCTTTCCTAACTTTGCAAAGCTTGGTAGAGAAGAAGCAAGAGTTGAAGGCAACGTTTACAAGTGATGCATGGGGGCAAATCAAGCTTTCCAAAAGTGAAAAAGGGAAAGCTTCATATAACACAATTTTGAGTATGAATTTTTGGAATGGTGCAACCCTTTGTTTGAAAGTTTTTGGTCTTCTATTTAAAGTTCTTCGACTTGTTCACGGGGATAAAAGGCCATCAATGGGATTTTTGTATAGAGAGCTACGTGAAGCAAGGAATGATATTAAAAAGACTTTCAAACATCAAGAGGTAAACTATACTCCAATCCTTGATATTTTTGATGCAAAAGGTCGTGGGAGCCACGCGCCTGACACTATTCCTGCTACAGTCTCCTTCTTCACCCGATTAGCCTGCAAACGGGTCTTGTAACCTACGATTCAACCCGGTCAGAAACTCAACAATTTGACTTCATTTTCAAAAATTCAAACGTCCATTTGTATCGAATTAGCCTTAATTAGGGATCTATATACTCAATTTGTATCACAACTTACCTTAATCCTTCAATTCGAACTCGACTTTCCGAAGAATATCAGCGTACTGTTCATTCTGCGACGTTTATCAATTCCACTTGTTTTTCTTAAATTGATCCATCCAAAAGCTTCGTGGGACTCTTATAAACTGGTTTCTAATTCCAATTGCACCCTTCAACCCCTCCAATTACACAACTCAACCTTCACTTTCCCAGTTATCCGTCAGGTCTGTTCTAGGCCAAAACGATGCCAATTATCTTCATTCTTGAAGAGTTCCTGATCAAATAAGTCCCAGAAGACTTAATCAAGGTTCAATTTCACTCATCACAGCCTACAAATTAAATTTTGAATTGTTGAAGCCTTAAACTTCCATGGTTTATGCTTTCGGGTTTAAGGGTTATTTTTTTCCTTTCTTCCCTTATTCTCCCTCGTTTTCCTTTCTTAATTTCTCTCCCAATCTCAGTTTTGCACACTCAGGCTTATCCTTATCGAATTGATTGAAGATTGGATGAAGGGGCTTACGGTTTTGTTAATGTTCATACACGTACATGGCCACCAATCCATCCAATTTCAGTGACATGTGTCACTTACTGGCCAGCTAACTCACCAAATGCTGCTTCATCAAATAGCCCACAAAATTACCATTTTATCCTTACCAAAAAAATGACTAAAATTCCCCTCGTCGTTCGAGACCCATAACTTTTCCATTCGGACTCCGATTGACGCATGTCGCATGTCTACGGATTCAGCGTCGTGAGACCTACCCAACGGTCTTTACGGTCAGTCCAAAAAGTATCCGGATCAAAAAGTTAACTTTTTGCCCTCAAAACCAAAGGCAAAATAGTCATTTCCTTCCAATTTTTCCTTTTTCGAATTTCCGGGTCGTCACAGTGGTGATATTGATGAAGTTGACCCCGCTCCTGATGATGAAATAAGAGAGCTTAATGAAGAAATTTTGGAATCCGATGAGGACATTCAAGACAAGGAAAATGAAGATGTATATGAGTTTGAGTCCGATACGGAAAGAGTATTGGAGGAATGTGGGGAAGAAGAGTTAGAGCCTTAAAGGTTGTTCAAGTAATATAAGTATGTAATGTATATACTTTAAGAAGTATATACTCCTTTTGAAACTTTCGTTTTGAATATGTATATGCTCTTGATGAAGTATATGCTCCTTACAAAATGTATACTCTTTATGTATGTATATGTTCTTTATGAAGTATATAAGTCTTTATGTATATGCTCATTCATTTATTAAATTTTGCCCTCAAAAAAACCGCCTAGGCCCCTGCCCACCGCCTTAGGAGCGCCTAGCGTCGTTTTGAACATTGGTTATGTACCTCTTGATTTGAGAATCTGTAAAATGACTGCTTTGGTATGTTGGTTAATTTTAGGTAGAAATAAGGAGGGGATGTTTTGGTTTCCGCTTTTTTATGCTGCCATTTGAAAATGACTTTGTATGTTTGGGTATTTCATCATCTTTTTTCCTTACCTTCTTTCTCTTTTGCATTCACAGAATCGTGTTAGATTTATCTATTTTGAACTTTCTTTGCTGTCCTTTTTTTGTACACTTTTCCTTGCCTTCTTTCTATTTACTCTCCTGTTTTTTCTTTGCATCTGTTGTTGCCTGGGAGACTCTAAAGGTTTGCATTAAACTTAATTATACTCTCCTAGCCATGTACGGTTGAAGGTACATAATTTATGATGGTGTGTCTAAATAGAATGTAATTCCTCTATTCAAATTAGAATTATTTATCATTCATTTACCAATAGTATAAATCTATAACAACAAAATATGGCTATCCCATCATTTAGAAAAAGTCACATCAAATATTAACTGACTATTTGAGCAAAACTTTCATGTTTTTGGTCTTTGAATTTTAGTGCATGACTTTGATCTCTCTGGATAAGATATTGCTCAATCTTATCATATTTTTAGACTTGCTTTCCTCAAGTTGATAGTTTTGTATCCTTTTTGTTGTTGTGTAATCTTGATTTCCTTAGTACATAGGATAGATGGTGATTGTGATGCCTATTAATGTCAAAATTGATTTTTTTTGATGCAGAATATTTGGAGTGAGCAACTGCAATCAACACCAACATCATCACGTATTAGTAGGAAATTGTGTATTCTTATATATTCGTACCCTTATTAGTAGGAAATTGTGTACTCTTATATATTTGTATTTTGAATATTTATTTGTAATACCTATTTAGTATTGATTTATATGAAATAAAGGGTGTCACAAATTGTCACTTATTCTTCTTAGAAGATACTTGTATTTTATCCATGCCATTTATTACGGGTCTTTAAAATAAATTAATGACACATTTATTTATTCAAGAAAATCTGGTAGGTGTCCTTAAATATAATAAATGACACGTTTTTTTGTGTTGTTTATTAATTTTAAAGACACATTTTTGTACTTCAATGACACTTGTTAGGACGCATTAAATGTGTCATTAATCATTTTCAATGACACTTATTAAGCATCATTAAACATAATAGATGACACATTAAAATGTGTCATTAATTATCTTCGATGACACGTCTCTATATTTCCATAACACTTATTGGTGTCCTTAAATGTAATAGATGACACGTTTTTGTGTCATTAAAAATATCTTTCATGACATCCGTATAGATGACACCTAACTGTTGTGTCATCAATTATAAAAGATGACTTGGTTTATGTGTCATTCGTATAGTGAAAGGAGTGTGTGCAAATTATGTTAGAAAGAAGAGTGACATGTAAAGTGATCCGTGAAAATAGTGTACTAACTCCTAACGGAATAACAATGAGCGTGTGTGAGGTGAGAGATCATGATTGTAATCTGTAATGTAATCTCGCATTCAGAAAACTAATGAGAATGTACAGAAGAGAAGATGAAGGGCATTAAAAACCAAAAAAAAAGACCGTGAGTTGACGAAAATAAATAAGTTTATAAAACACATTTTACAAGAAAATGACATTTTTTCCCTTCACGTAAAAACCAACGCATGTATTCGAAAACCATTTAATTTCCAATATAATAAAACGTTTATAAAACCAAAACATTTCCTTTCTCAAATCCTTGGGCCTTAGCCCAAAACCATAACCAAAATCTCGTATAAAACCGTAAATCCAATCATATGAGCCACTGCCCCAAAACATTTGAAAATCCATATGAAAACCATCATGATATCACAGAAATCGGAGACAGCATATCAATCAATCAAACCTGCTGGATTACATCCGAGTCTTTAAACTCAACATATCGGAGTCTTTAAACTCAACAGGCCTTTCAGAGTCTTTAAACTCAAATAATAGGCCTCTGGGGGTAATCAATAATCGAGTCTTTAAACTCACGAGTCTCTAAACTGAAATAACATATTCGAGCCCGCCCCCGTTAATCAATCACCAGGTCTTTAAACCCAAAATCCGGATCCAAAAAATCCAATTCAAAACCATTTTATCAAATCCAAATCCATAAATCCATTTCCAAACATGAATTCGAAATCACCATTTTGAAACCATTATCAAAACATCGCATATATCGTCACGGTATAAAGCATATTCTCGAAATACGTGCAAATACGTAAATCACATCAAAATACATGCAAATATGTAAATCACAAATATCGCACTCAAAAGCATAGAAATCATATAATAAAAACATATAGAACAGTTATGCATGCATTAGAATTTAGAAAGCAAAGTCCACTCACAGACCATCCTAGCTGCCACCTCGTTACCGGCGCCACACGCCCTTCCGGCTAATCCACCATCACCGGAACTTCCGGACCTGTCCATATCACACTTGAAGGTCACAAACACTTCCAATAACCTCTCACTAAAGCCCCCTAATTTTTCAAGATTTTTAAACGTATTTAACATAGACCATAAACCTTCGGACACCCCGAACTACCACGAAACGATGTCTGAACTACTCAAAACTAGTCCCAAAATGTTCGTTACATCAAAAGAATAACATTACATGTTGATCGTGCCTCGAAACTAGGGCCCATGCGCCCTTACACCGCCCATAGTCCCTGCGCGTGAAACCCACGCACCTGTACAGTCGTCCCTGTCCTCCAGTCGAACCCGGTTCACTGTAATTCTGGTTCGACAGGACCGGTAAGATGGTTCTTCCCCAATTCTTACTCTTTTTTATCCTATTAATTCCTAAGGCTTCGTCTTAGTCCTTAGACTCGATTAATGGACTCAAAACTATGAAACCAACTCTAGACTTACCTGTTCGAACTCTGTACAGCGACCCCGTCCTTCAACCCAGTTTTCCGCCACCACAGACCGCCTCTAGCCTCAAACTTACGTCCTCTGAGCTCATATGATTATCAACAACTTCATCCAGTGAACAGAAAGGATAACAACCACTCATAACCAAGTTTCCAAATTCAAACTACACAACTGGGCTCATGGGTTCTACCTAACCATCGTCGTCGTTGCCCCGCCTCCTCTCCAACTTCTGTTTATGGTCTAGCATTATCAAGCGAAGGTTGAGGGTGTTTGTATGGGTTTGGGTTTCACGGGTGTGCAGGTGTTTCACGGATTTCATGACCACCGTCCACGACAGTCCTCGTGGCATCACCACCACGCTCATCTCCTTCCACCCTCACGTTTTCCCTTATGGTCACAAACAAATAATTAAGATCAAAGGGGTTTGTGGGGGTTAGTTTCACGGGGTACTGACAGGACCCGCCCCGATCCCACAGGCACCACAAGGGGACGTGCCCTGCTCCCGTCTGACACCCAATAATTCATACCAATTTTTAACCTCAAAACATCAAATGCATAAATAACCAAATTAAAGTCATACATCAAATCCGAATTAAACGAATGTCAGACAAGGGATGAAATCCAAAATTACAAGTTGCGAGCACGACTCTATAGTAAACCTGCGGGTACACCACCCAACAGGGGTTCAGGTACGCAGAAGTAGATCTATGCCTCAGCCTCAGGTTCCTCCTCTACCTCAATATCACGACCTGGAGGGGTTACCAAAAACATTAAGGGTGAGTGGACCGAAACTCAAGTTTATAAAATCGTTTGATAAGTAAAACATATAATTTACCCCTTCCGTTTTCCAAACATGCATGCATCATCATTTAAAATCATAAATCATATAACATGAATCATAAGGCATGTAATGAAACCATAAGTATAATTTTAGCCATTGCACTATACACTCCAATCCCGACATCCCTGATGTCTGACGTCCCTGACGTCCAATAAGGTCACAATCACAAGGCTACGCGTGCCACTCGGGTCTCAATTCCGAGTTCAATCCCCGAACCCCGTTCGGGTACAGCATCCCTGATGCTTAGCGTCATAGACGCTGGACGTTCTAGACGTCCGTGACCACTCCGGGGTACCTCATCCGGAGGAGACAGTATCATATGGAAGGATCTATACAGTGCAGTACCAAATACATTTTATTGATATCCACATGCAAGCATATATATATACATAGATAGAATCCGAACCAATCGTTAAGTCTCATCGGACGGGTCTCAAGCCCAAATACCGTGAAACGTACCATAACCATATTTTTCATATCATCAAATCCATTATTGTTTTTAGCATGTGAATAAGTATAATAAACCAGAAAACATTTATGCACGCAAGGGTTTAAGAAAATGGCCCACTGACAGTACGGTCCTGCTGAAAACCGAACGTATACCCTCGTTCTGGTACGATTATACAATCCCTGTCATAACCAAAGCATATGGAAAGGTCAAAACAAACCCCTAACATTCAATCATGAAACCCTAGACCGAAACCGATCCGGAAAAGCTGCCCGAACGCGCTTTCCAAGGCAATAACTCTCATTTTGACCAACCTAATGATCTCCGATCGACCCGAAACCACCGCCATTGGATCCGGATCGTCGAAACCTAATGAATGGTGGTGGTCCCACCAAAATTACTGTTCACATGCGCCCCCACGCGCCTGGTCAACCCTCTGGTCAACCGTGCTACAGTACTGATGACGTCACTGCTGACGTCAGCATGACGTCATCACTGACAGTGTCAGAGGACAAGTGTCAGTAGTCCATTGGTCACTGGTCTGACAGTTTCTGACATGATGATGTCATCATGACGTCACTGCTGACGTCAGCATGATGACGTCATCAGCTACAGTAACCGGGTCAGAGAAACGGGTCACCGCAGCCCCACGGCTTGACCCGATCACAGATCGCGATTCTGATCACAATTTCAGGTGAGGTTTGTTCCTATGGACTCGTCTCAACCTCCTCAACGGTTCTGTGCAATTAGAACTGGATTCTAGGTCGAAGAGATTACCTGAAAATCGACTGGAAGGTTGGCTGCCGGTTTTGGTTATCTTCTCCGGCGAGTCGACGACTTTCCAGTCACGGTCCTGGGTTCGAACTGGTCGTCAAGGTCCCCTGAATGTGTCCTAACAATAACCAAACAATGTCAACGTCAAAAGAAGACGTTTCGAAGCAGGGAAGGAAAACGAGCACTCACGGGTTTATCGTCCTATCGCCGCCGTGTCGCCGCCGTACACCGTCCAGATCAGTTCCTCGTCGTCCTGTCGTCACGGTGAACCCAACCGTACGTTGGTTCAAGTCCCAGAGTGAAGGTTTGGATGGTTTGGTGACTTGGGCTGTTCGGGTTTCCTTCTCGGGTCTGAAGGAATGCCGACCGTGCAGGGCGGCCGTGGAGTGGTGGCCGGCGTCAGGGAGGTGGTGGTTGGTTGCCTGAGGTGTGGGGTTGAGTGGTGAGGGCTTGTGAGTTGGTTCCAAGAGGGAATCGTGCAATCGGGTTGAGAGAATAAAAACATGGGTGTATGATTTCATGCATTTTAATACAGAACAGGAGCTTAAATCAAGGGCCAGGATTGAATCTCAAAATGAGATCAAGGGCTGAGATCAGATCTGGAGGTTTCAGATCAATGGCTGGAATTAAAAGTTGATTTTAATGCTATTTAATCCCATAGTGGATCTGATCCAATCTAGCCAATGGGTGAGTGACACTTGTCACTCACCAGGTGTCCTCCAATCAGATTTCCAGAATAAAATATTTGGCACGAAAACCGAGACACGAACCTCCCGATTTCACGTTTCTGACCATAACTTCTTCGTACGAAGTCCGATTTTGGCGTGCCGCCTGTCTACCGGCTCAGGACGTCGAGACTTACCTAACAATCCTTGAGTCAACTGAAAATTAGTTGCCAAAATAAAAGTCAACATTTCCACCCCTAAATGTTCAAATTACGGTAATACCCCTGAACTTCCGATAGTCATAACTTTTTCCCTGATCGTCCGAATTGGACGTGCCACCTGTCTATGAACTCGTGACGTCCCGAACTACGTCACGGTCATAGGTCAAAGTCCATTTAATTTATAAATCAAAAAGTCAACAATTGGTCATACCAATCACAAGGGTAAAAGCGTCAGTTCGCATAATAAATTAGAATATTGAAATCCTCAAATTTCCGGGGTATTACAACCTTCCCCCCTTAAGAAATTTCGTCCCGAAATTTCAAAGAAACAAATGAGGAAAATGATCTCGCATCTGAGCCTCAGGCTCCCATGTGGCTTCTTCCACATCCTCGTTTCTCCAGAGAATCTTCACGAGAGGGATCGTCTTCCGACGTAGTACCTTGTCCTTCCGATCCAAGATCTGTACTGGTTGTTCCTCAAAGCTCAAATCCCCCCGTAGTTCGACAGGTTGTTCCCCAAGTACATGAGAAGCATCACGTACTTACTTCCGTAGCATCGATACGTGGAAAACATCGTGAACTCTGGATAGTTCTGGAGGTAGTGCCAATCTGTAAGCAACTCTGCCGATTCTCTCCACAATCTCATATGGTCCGATAAAACGCGGACTCAGTTTCCCCCGTCGACCGAATCGGATAATCCCCTTCCACGGTGATAACTTCAGGAAGACGAAATCTCCCACTTCAAATTCCAAGTCTCGAATCCGTCGATCGGCATAACTCTTCTGGCGATCCTGTGCCGCCTTCAATCTCTCCTTGATAACACGAACAGTTTCCATGGTTAAGTCCATCAATTCCGGACCTACAGCCGCTCGCTCTCCTATCTCTGTCCAGCAGATAGGTGTCCTGCACTGTCGACCATACAGTGCCTCATAGGGTGCCATCCCGATGCTTGCCTGATAGCTGTTGTTGTAAGCGAATTCCATCAATGGCAAATGAGTATCCCAAGAGTCCTGAAACTGTAGTACACATGACCTCATCATGTCCTCCAGGGTCTGAATGGTTCTTTCAGACTGTCCATCGGTCTGTGGATGGAACGCAGTACTGAAACGTAGGGTTGTTCCCAAAGTACCTTGCAAACTTCGCCAGAACCTGGAAGTGAAATGCGAATCACGATCGGACACGATGGATTCCGGCGTACCATGCAATCGTATGATTTCCTTCACAAACAACTGAGCCAGTCGGTTAGGTTTAAAGCTCTCCTGAACTGGCAGGAAATGGGCTGATTTGGTTAGCCGGTCCACGATCACCCATACTCCGTCAACTCCACTCTGAGTCCTTAGCAATTTAAAGATGAAGTCCATGGTGATGTGATCCCACTTCCACTCGGGAATCAGAAGTGGCTGCATAGCCCCATACGGTCTCTGCCGTTCCGCCTTAACCTGCTGACAGGTTAAGCATCTGCTCACGAATTCAGCAATATCCTTCTTCATTCCTGGCCACCAATAATGGTTCCGGAGGGTACGGTACATCTTTGTACCCCCTGGATGCATAGCATAGGCCGAACTATGGGCCTCCTCAAGAATCTCGGCCCGTAACTCTGCCACTGCATGTACACACAAACGGCCCAATTTCACAAGTTCCCCATCATCCCGGATGGTAAAATCCTGTCTCCCATCCGCATCGACCTCAATTCTGTAAATACAGAGTATCAGATCCTGAAGTTGTGCTTCGATAATCCGATCAATCAGTACAGGTCGTACATGGAAGCTGGCCAACAAAGCTCCATGTGCATCCGTACCCAAAATAACTCCCGCCTGCCGGAGTTCCACCAGTAAAGGAAGATACACCATCCCTAGGTGTGCAACGGATCCTGCTGACTTCCTGCTGAGTGCATCAGCCACCACGTTGGCCTTACCCGGATGGTACTCGATCGTACAGTCATAGTCCTTCAGCAGCTCCAACCATCTCCGTTGTCTCATGTTAAGCTCCTTCTGAGTGAATAAGTATTTAAGACTCTGGTGGTCGGTGTATATCCGACACGTTGCGCCGAATAGATAATGCCTCCAGATTTTGAGAGCATGAACCACCGCCGCCAACTCCAAATCATGGGTAGGGTAGTTCAACTCGTGGGTCTTCAGCTGCCGGGATGCATAGGCGATAACCTTGCCAGTTTGCATCAACACGCAGCCCAGACCTTGCAGCGATGCATCACTGAAGACCACAAACCCTCCACTGTCATCCGGCAATGCAAGGACAGGTGCAGTGGTCAATCGATCTTTCAACTCTTGAAAACTCCGATCGCACTGCTCGTCCCAGATAAACTTCACTCTTTTCCGAGTCAAACGAGTCAATGGTGCAGCAATTTTGGAGAAACCATCCACGAATCTCCGGTAGTAACCTGCTAATCCGACGAAACTCCACACCTCGGTCACCATTGTCGGTCTAGCCCAGTTGGTCACCGCTTCTGTTTTCTGGGGATCCACGCAAATCCCATCCGTCGATATCACGTGTCCGAGAAAACCAATACTGCTCAGCCAAAACTGACACTTGCTCAGCTTGGCATACAATTATTCTTGTCTCAGCCTCTCCAAGACCAACCGTAGATGTTCCTCATGTGCACGGGCACTCCTCGAGTACACCAAAATATCATCGATGAACACAATCACGAACTTATCCAGGTAGGGTCGGAAGACCCGTTTCATCAAATCCATGAATGCTGCTGGAGCATTCGTCAATCCAAATGGCATAACAAGGAACTCGTAGTGTCCGTAACGGGTTCGAAAAGCAGTTTTCGGAATATCCTCCTCCGAAATCCTCAGTTGGTGATACCCAGACCGCAAATCAATTTTCGAGAAGCACTGAGCTCCCCGCAACTAGTCAAAAATGTCATCGATCCTGGGTAGAGGATACTGGTTCCTCAGTGTCACCTTGTTGAGTTGTCGATAGTCAATACACAAACGGAGACTTCCTTCCTTCTTCTTCACGAACAACACCGGTGCTCCCCACGGTGAAGTACTGGGTCGGACATATCCCAAATCCACCAACTCCTGCAATTGAGTCTTGAGTTCTCGTAACTCGGCCGGCGCCATCCGGTAGGGTGCCTGGGATATAGGTCAGGTACCCGGGAGTAGTTCAATAGTAAACTCAATCTCCCGCGATGGCGGTAATCCAGGTAAGTCTTCCGGGAACACATCCGGAAACTCACATACCACCGGTATCTCGTTGATACCCGGAGTATCAACCTGATCCGACATGACATGCGCCAGATAACACTGGCATCCCTTCCGTAGAAGTTTGGTAGCAGTAAGTGAAGAGATCACTTCAGGAGGCGAACCGTCACGTTCCCCCTGGAAGATAACCTCCGGCAAACCCGGGCTCCGCAGAATCACTTGCTTGCTACAGCAGTCGATGAGCGATCCATGCTCCGACAGCCAATCCATCCCTAGGATTATATCGAAGTCGTGGATATCCAGAATAATTAAGCCTGCTGGTAAATCCACATCCTCAATTCTTACCGGGCACCTCCGAATCACCTGATTCACAAGGTACACGATACCCATCGGGGTTCCAACACCCATTTCGTAATCTAAAGCTGATACCACACAATCAAGCATACCAGCACAACTTTTCGAAATAAAAGAATGTGTAGCCCCCGCATCCATCAATACACGTACAAGAAGGTTAAAGATATATAATGTACCTGTGACCACGCCTGGGGCAGTCCTCGCCTGCTGTTGGGTCATGGCAAAAACTTGGGCCCTCGGCCCTCCGTTCCGTCTGCGCCCGCGCGCGCCACGCCTAGCACCACGGTCACCTCCCTGACCGCGACCTCCATTAGTGTGGGAAGCCGTGCTCTGCACCACACTAGAGCCCCCAGCGTCGTTGTTCTTGGACAACTGCGGGCAATCACAGGCATAGTGGCCCTCCTCTCCGCAAGTAAAACAAGTTACTGGCCTTGGCCTGTCCGAATGCCCACCAGAAGCACTGCTCCAAGATGAGCGTTGCCCAGAGTTGTATCCTGATCCTTTGCCCTGAGAGCCTCCGCGTCGACCTGACCAGCCACGACCTTTGAAGGATGAGGGTGCTCCCCTGTAGCCCCCTCCCTTGTTGTTCTTATGGCCCGATGGCCCACGATGTGGGCGATCCTGACGTCGCCCCTCGCCAGAAGGTTGTCGTGTCTGGTGTGCCGCCAGACTGGCCTCGACACGCATCGCAGCGTCGACCAAATCTCTCAGTGAAGCATGAGTAGCAGCAGTCACACTTGCCCGGATCTCCCCTCGGAGTCCAAGCTCAAACCTTTGGCATTTGTCCTCCTCCGTGCTCACGAATGATGCAGCGAACCGGGATAGTTTTCCGAAAGTTTGCTCGTAGTCCGCAACGGACATGTCACCCTGCTCCAGCCGCAGGAATTCAGCCTCCTGCGCCGAGTGAAAGGATCGCGGGTAGTACTGGTCCAGAAATCTGGAACGGAAAGCTTCCCAAGTAGTGGTATGGACAGACCACCCAGACATTTCGAGTCCGTGCCACCACTGGTAGGCTCCTCCTTCCAGCAAGAAGGCCGCCAAGGTTACCCGTTCGCCCGGAGGACAGTGCATCACCGAGAAGATCCTCTCCCACTTGGTGATCCAATCATGAGCATCCTCGGGGTTTGATCCCCCGCAGAAAGGAGTGGCTCCCAACCGTTGAGCCCTTTCAATGCTCGCGCATTCCATCTCCCTTTCCAGATCCTCGTCAGTTCGTGTATGAGGAATTCTCCTAGGAGGCATAACCAACTGTCAAGAGGCATAGATCAGATACCGATGTTTTTAAAAGTCGAAAAGTAACTAGTACTAATCGCTAGTCTAGCATGCTGACCATACCCTAGTACTGACCACAACCTAGTGCTCTGATACCAAGCTGACAGGACCAGCCCCGATCCCACAGGGACCACAAGGGGACGTGCCCTGCTCCCGTCTGACACCCAATAATTCATACCAATTTTTAACCTCAAAACATCAAATGCATAAATAACCAAATTAAAGTCATACATCAAATCCGAATTAAACGAATGTCAGACAAGGGATGAAATCCAAAATTACAAGTTGCGAGCACGACTCTATAGTAAACCTGCGGGTACACCACCCAACAGGGGTTCAGGTACGCAGAAGTAGATCTATGCCTCAGCCTCAGGTTCCTCCTCTACCTCAATATCACGACCTGGAGGTGTTACCAAAAACATTAAGGGTGAGTGGACCGAAACTCAAGTTTATAAAATCGTTTGATAAGTAAAATATATAATTTACCCCTTCCGTTTTCCAAACATGCATGCATCATCATTTAAAATCATAAATCATATAACATGAATCATAAGGCATGTAATGAAACCATAAGTATAATTTTAGCCATTGCACTATACACTCCAATCCCGACATCCCTGATGTCTGACGTCCCTGACGTCCAATAAGGTCACAATCACAAGGCTACGCGTGCCACTCGGGTCTCAATTCCGAGTTCAATCCCCGAACCCCGTTCGGGTACAGCATCCCCGATGCTTAGCGTCATAGACGCTGGACGTTCTAGACGTCCGTGACCACTCCGGGGTACCTCATCCGGAGGAGACAGTATCATATGGAAGGATCTATACAGTGCAGTACCAAATACATTTTATTGATATCCACATGCAAGCATATATATACATAGATAGAATCCGAACCAATCGTTAAGTCTCATCGGACGGGTCTCAAGCCCAAATATCGTGAAACGTGCCATAACCATATTTTTCATATCATCAAAACCATTATTGTTTTTAGCATGTGAATAAGTATAATAAACCAGAAAACATTTATGCACGCAAGGGTTTAAGAAAATGGCCCACTCACAGTACGGTCCTGCTGAAAACCGAACGTATACCCTCGTTCTGGTACGATTATACAATCCCTGTCATAACCAAAGCATATGGAAAGGTCAAAACAAACCCCTAACATTCAATCATGAAACCCTAGACCGAAACCGATCCGGAAAAGCCGCCCGAACGCGCTTTCCAAGGCAATAACTCTCATTTTGACCAACCTAATGATCTCTGATCGACCCGAAACCACCGCCATTGGATCCGGATCGTCGAAACCTAAAGAATGGTGGTGGTCCCACCAAAATTACTGTTCACACGCGCCCCCACGCGCCTGGTCAACCCTCTGGTCAACCGTGCTACAGTACTGATGACGTCACTGCTGACGTCAGCATGACGTCATCACTGACAGTGTCAGAGGACACGTGTCAGCAGTCCATTGGTCACTGGTCTGACAGTTTCTGACATGATGATGTCGTCATGACGTCACTGCTGACGTCATCATGACGTCACTGCTGACGTCAACATGATGACGTCATCAGCTACAGTAACCGGGTCAGAGAAACGGGTCACCGCAGCCCCACGGCTTGACCCGATCATAGATCGCGATTCCGATCACAATTTCAGGTGAGGTTTGTTCCTATGGACTCGTCTCAACCTCCTCAACGGTTCTGTGCAATTAGAACTGGATTCTAGGTCGAAGAGATTACCTGAAAATCGACTGGAAGGTTGGCTGCCGGTTCTGGTTATCTCCTCCAGCGAGTCGACGACTTTCCAGTCACGGTCCTGGGTTCGAACTGGTCGTCAAGGTCCCCTGAATGTGTCCTAACAATAACCAAACAATGTCAACGTCAAAAACAGACGTTTCGAAGCAAGGAAGGAAAACGGGCACTCACGGGTTTATCGTCCTATCGTCGCCGTGTCGCCGCCGTACACCGTCCAGATCAGTTCCTCGTCGTCCTGTCGTCACGGTGAACCCAACCGTACGTTGGTTCGAGTCCCAGAGTGAAGGTTTGGATGGTTTGGTGACTTGGGCTGTTCAGGTTTCCTTCTCGGGTCTGAGGTAATGCCGGCCGTGCAGGGCGGCCGTGGAGTGGTGGCCGGCGTCAGGGAGGTGGTGGTTGGTTGCCTGAGGTGTGGGGTTGAGTGGTGAGGGCTGGTGAGTTGGTTCCAAGAGGTAATCGTGCAATCGGGTTGAGAGAATGAAAACATGGGTGTATGATTTCATGCATTTTAATACAGAACAGGAGCTTAAATCAAGGGCCAGGATTGAATCTCAGAATGAGATCAAGGCCTGAGATCAGATCTGGAGGTTTCAGATCAATGGCTGGAATTAAAAGTTGATTTTATGCTTTTTAATCCCATAGTGGATCTGATCCAATCTAGCCAGTGGGTGACAGACTTGTCACTCACCAGGTGTCCTCCAATCAGATTTCCAGAATAAAATATTTGGCACGAAAACCGAGACACGAACCTCCCGATTTCACGTTTCTGACCATAACTTCCTCGTACGAAGTCCGATTTTGGCGTGCCGCCTGTCTACGGACTCAGGACGTCGAGACCTACCTAACGGTCCTTGAGTCAACTGAAAATTAGTTGCCAAAAGAAAAGTCAACATTTCCACCCCTAAATGTCCAAATTACGGTAATACCCCTGAACTTCCGATAGTCATAACTTTTTCCCTGATCGTCCGAATTGGACGTGCCACCTGTCTATGAACTCATGACGTCCCGAACTACGTCACGGTCATAGGTCAAAGTCCATTTAATTTATAAATCAAAAAGTCAACAATTGGTCATACCAATCACAAGGGTAAAAGCGTCAGTTCGCATAATAAATTACAATATTGAAATCCTCAAATTTCCGGGGTGTTACAGGTACTCTATTTTTCACTCAAACCATTCAACCATTTTAACAATTCTCACATGTGTAAAACCATTGATGGGTGGTTGTACAATCTTCCACCAGATTCCAGAGAGGGGACAAGTGTCCCTTTCTGATTGGGCACACTTCCCAATGCAAAGCAAAATGACCAAATTGCCCTTTACACCAAATTACCAAAATGCCCCTTCAACTTCCAAGCTTAATAACTTTTCCGTCGGATGTCAAAATTGAACGTTTCACCTGTCTACAGGCTCGTGACGTCCCAACCTACGTCACGGTCGTCAGTCAAAGTTTGGTTGACTACCCGAGCCAAGAATCAACGTTTCGCCCATTCCTAGGGGCAAAACGGTCATTTTGTACAGTACGTCCGAAAATCACTCGACTAATCACCGATTAATTCCACTAATCCTCATTAATCACTAATTTAATCCCGAAATTCGGGACGGGACGTTGCAGCTGCTATGCCAAGGCAGTGAACACTATCATCGTGTGAGTTCCTGATCTTTAACAGTACTATTATGCATATGAGAAACTCTATTTCAATTTTTAGCCTTCAATTAATATGTTAAAGTTTTGACGGATAAATTAGCAGGGAATGGATCATTGCTGGTTCATACGAAACAATGCTTCATAGTTAACACTTTTGTGTACTTATTGAACAGATGTCCTACCAAGGCTGTGCAACACAAGACACTTTTTGGGAAATTCTTAGGAAGAAGACCTGGAGTGTCACATTTAAAAGTGTTTGGATCACTATGCTATTCACACGTTCCAAAACAAACAAGATATAAACTAGATGACTCTAGTAGCAAAGGAATATTTGTTGGTTATGAGAGTTGTGAAAAGGGGTACATGGTGTATAATCTAGAGACCAAGAAGGTTGTCGTCTTAAGAAGTGTAGTTTTCAATGAAGGAGGACAGTGGGATTGGGAGAAGCAGAAGGTATGGCGGCGTGTGCGGTATTTCCTCCGGGTCCGGTCAACGTGACTTTTTGTTTTCGAGTCTATCGGACACTGTTTAGAGGTAGTTCCATGTGTCCAAAGTGACTATGTACCTTTTTAGAATACGTATAAACCTCTTGCGGTTTGGGGGATTTGAATATAGATTCTTTATTAGATATGTATATCGGTTGAGGTTTGGAAGGAGCCTAGAGATCCGAGCATAGTGCTCGAATATAGCTAAGGTATTAGAGGATGCAATTCGTCAGGGTCAGTAGGTTGGTGTGGGCGGACATGAGGACCAAATTTATTTAGTTTGTATATCAAGATAAGAATTCTGACATGATCAATGTACATCACTTGTCTGACAAGTTCTCTAGTGATGTTGTCTAAAGGATAATTCTGGGACATAGGCTATCTGACGGGAGCAAGACAAAACAAGGTTATCAAAGCGATTTTGGGAGAGGTTCTGTCAGTTTGGTATCAGAGCGAACCAAATAACATTGTTTCGGGAAGTTAAAAAAAGTTTTCAGCGCGGGATTGAGATTGTTCGAAAGAATAGTGAGTGGATATTTGTTTTATAAATTGTGATGCATGCATAATGAAATGTTTAAGATTTTTTATTGCATGATTTGAATTTAAATGGTCTGAATAAATGATTCTATATGTGTTTTGATGTTATTTTGAATTTAGAATATTTATTCAGGATTTTAGTAGTTCATGGACACAGATTTTACGATGTCATGGAAACTATGGTTTGGGCGTAGGCCTGTTTTGGGAATGTTTTTACTTGAAATTTGAGTCAAGTTTTGGATTTAATTCATGAACGTTTTTCACTGTTATTGTTATGATTTCCTAGAAGGTTAAAGGTAGGGGTTTTTCCCAAACAACTGAAGCTCGGTGCTATTGTTTCCTATGTAGCCGAAGCTCGGGGTTCTTCCCATACGGTTGATGCTCCAGGTAACTTCCAACAGTTGGTGCTTGGGGTACTTTCCAGATAACCGAAGCTCGAGATTACGGTTTGCCAAGCAGCCGAAACTAGGGATTTTCCAGAAGACTGATGCTTGGGATAGTTTCCCAGACAGCAGAAGCCCAAAATTTTTTCCAAACAGCTAAAGCTCGAAATTATTCCTAAGCAATCGAAGCTCAAAAGTTGTCCTAGATGGATGATGCTCGAGGTTATTTCCCAGACTACTGATGCTAAGGGAGTTTCCTAGGCAGCGAATTATTCGGGGGTATTTTTTCCCATGTAGCTAATGCTAGGAGTGTTTCCCAAGCAGCGGATGACTTAGAAGTATTGTTTCCCAAATAGTGGACTACTCGGGGGTTGTAGGTACACTCCAAGATCTTGAGACTGATCGAATGGCAGTAATATCACTTTGCAAGATCTTGAGGCTGCCTAGTGGTGGGTCTAAAGACTTGCGCCGGGAGGCTTGATATGATATCCCTAAGGTGAGTTTAAAGACTCGTTCCTAATGAGACCATGATATGATACCTTCGGATGTGACTGCGCCAGTGCTACTACTCGAATGCTTCTGGTCCTAGTGATGTGATGAGCTAATATTCCAGGATGTGGGAACTTGTAGGAAATAGACTCTCGACTTGCAGGTGCAAATTTCGAAGACAAAATTTCTTTAAAGGAGAAGATTGTAACGACCCATCCAAAGACTTCATGCAATTTTGAAAAATAAATTGGGAATGGGGGATTTAACACCCCCCACCCCCCCCCCCCCCTCCCCCGCGCCCGCCCCCGGGGTCTTTGTTCATGGCCCAAAAGTCAATTTTAATTTGGGAAATTTCTCAGAAGTTCATAGATGGACGGCACATGGAAAACAAAGATCAGATGAAGTTAGGGGCCTAGTAATCCAATGGTGTTTTGGTAATTTGAGTATTTTAATTCGGGTATATGCTTATGAGATGAGTCAGCAGACGTTTTGTGGATGTGTGATACGTGGCACCAGGGGAAGGTATGACTCAGCTGTTGGGTGACATGTGTTATATGGATAGGAAGGATAGATTCGATGGGGAAGAACTGAAAGCCCCAAAGTCACCGCCCTCACCGTTCAACAAGAAGGTAGGCTGCGGGACAATATCGAGGTTGTTTCCCTCGATTCATTGAGTGAAGTCTGAGCTCCCTTGAGTGTTGTCGATGGCTGTGGGTGAAAAATTTAGTGCTGGATGCGTAAGGAGGTTCCTTTCTGTGAAAAGGGGAGGTGAGGGGGATGATTCAATGGCAACCAAGGCTGGGAAAGTGTTCTTCCTAGCTCTACGAACTGATTGGAGCCATCCTCATGGTGGAGGAGCTCATAGTGATGGGTTAACGGAACCGCGACCACGAAACTCAGACTTCACGGCCATTTTCCAGCCAACCCAAGTCAGGAACTCCAGCTTTAACATCATAAATGAATTGCTGATACTGAATAGATCAAACTTCATGTATGGAACTCTGGATTTCTAAGAGTTGTGACTTGTAAAGTTAAGTTTTTATCAAATGTCGGCATAATAGTAATTTCTTTCCTCGTTATTTCTCAATGACGTGAGAGGCTCAGTGTAGGAAGGCTCAGTGTACTCTATGACTGGTATTTTAACAATAATAAATTATATAATTTTCGTCGATTAGCAGCAAATGAAGTTTGCTTGGCTGTGAGGCTGTGCTAATTTGTTGATCCCTTTGGCCTCTTGTGGGTGCTTTGTCACCCTTTTATTGAACTGATTTTTTTTTTTTAAAAAAAAAAATTTGTTGTGAAGGAAATCCGGTAGATGAGAATGTAGAGAGAATGTTAGGAGGCAGGAAGATGAAAATAATACGTCTGATCTTTATGAGATTAGATTAGGGTTTACAAGTATTAATTATCCCTTATATATGGGAGAATAATTAATGAATACAAAAGGACAAAACTACCCCTAGCACCTATTACATAAATAGACATAACCAATACAACTATTTACAATACTCCCCCTTGGATATTTCATGTAATGGTACAGCTTGGCTACGCACATATATGTTGCCTCGTTAAAACCTTGCCAGGTAACAACCCTATGGGACAAAAAATAACCCCGGTCGAAGGAAAAAGAGTGCAACGTGCATATAGGTGATCATATCGGAATCTTCTGAGGTAGTTGATGTCGTCTCTTCTGGAATATGGATAGATAATCCGCCCTTGAGGTAAAATGCATTAGTGTTTCTCCACCAAAACCTTACCCGGTAAACCCAGTGGGACAAACCCGTGGTTGAAGGGAAAAGATGTGCAAATGCATATGAGTCAAATCGTAGCATCTTCAAGATGCATTGTTAGCGGAGTGATCATACCAAAATGTGTCTCATTAAAACCTAGACAGGTAACAAAACCCAATAGGACAAAATAACTCTGGTCGTAGGACAAAAGAGTACACGATGATCATGTGAATATACTTCGGGATACTTGGTATACTTCAGGATACTCCCCCTGATATTGACTCCCCCTGAAAACTATAGATTAGGTAGATCAACCAATCTACGTAAACCAATACCTCGCACATGCTGCTGGAATGTGGCCTTTGGTAATGACTTGGTGAACAAGTCCGCATGGTTATCTTGGGATCGTATTGGCTTGACCTCAATCTTCTGATGTTCTTGTTGTTGCTGGTTAAAGAAGAACTTCGGTGCAATATGCTTGGTGTCGTCTCCCTTAATGAAACCGGTCTTCATCTGCTCTATGCAGGCAGCATTATCTTCGTAGATAACTGTCGGTTCATTATGGGTGGAATTCAGTCCACATGTACTTCGAATATGCCCAGTAATAGCTCTTAGCCATATGCATTCACGAACTGCTTCGTGCAAGGCTAAAATCTCGACATGATTCGAGGACGTAGCAACAAGGGTCTGTTTTGTAGACCTCCAAGATATCGCTGTGTTCCCAATGGAAAAGACATAACCGGATTGGGAACGTGCCTTATGTGGGTCTGATAGGTAACCTGCATCAGCATACCTAACGAGGCGTGCATCATTTCGAGGGCCAACGGGGTATGTTTCATTCCTCGATGCATAGGGATAGAATAAGCCCATATCCGTTGTACCTCTAAGGTATCGGAAGATGTCTTTTATGCCATTCCAGTGGCGGCATGTTGGCGCAGAGCTAAATATAGCTAGCAAGTTCACAGCGAATGAAATGTCTGGTCTAGTGCATTGAGCCAAATACAACAGTGCGCCTATTGCACTTAGATATGGCACTTTTGGTGTCAATATCTCTTCGTTGTCATCTGCTGGATGAAACGGGTCCTTTTTAGGATCTAGACTCCGGAAGATCATGGGCGTGCTTGAAGGTTTTGCTTTATCCTCATTAAAGCGTCTCAACATCTTCTGGATGTAATTCGATTGATGGACCAAAATTCCATCTGCACGGTGCTCGAGCTCCAGGCCGAGACAGAAGTGTGTTCTCCCAAGATCCTTCATTTCAAATTCTAACTTCAGGTGCTTAGCAGTTTCTTGGATCTCTTCAGGAGTACCAATCAGATTCATGTCATCGACATAAACTGCCACTATAGCGAACCCGGAACTTGTCTTCTTAATAAACACGCATGGGCATAATTCATTATTCACATATCCCAATCTGATCAAATATTCACTTAGACGGTTATACCACATCCAATCCGTAAAATGAACGTCTCAAACAAATGGAAAGCGTGTTCCGTGGTCTAGAACTATTTGAATCAGATAGCTTAAGTCCTTCAGGAGCTTTCATATATATCTCTGTATCTAGATCCCCATAGAGATAAGCTGTGACCACATCCAAAAGCTGCATACTCAGTTTTTCGGAAACTACCAAACTGATAAGGTAGCGGAACGTTATAACGTCCATTACGAGAGAGTACGTCTCCTCGTAATCAATCCCAGGGCGTTGAGAAAATCCTTGCGCCACTAAACGAGCTTTGTATCTCACAATCTCGTTTTTTTCATTACGCTTCCTTACAAATACCCATTTAAAGCCTACAGGTTTAACATGGGGAGGTGTGGGAGCTACAGGTCCAAACACCTTTCTTTTTGTCAAGGAATCAAGTTCGACCTGGAATGCTTCTTTCCATTTTGGCCAGTCATCTCTACGTTGGCATTCATCAACGGAGCGAGGTTCGATATCATCACTAGTTATTATTTCAGTAGCTACTGCGAATACAAATATATCATCAATGATAATATCATTCCGATTCCATATCTCATTTAAGCATGCATAGTTTACCGAGATCTCTCTATTCTCGGGAATGGGTTCAGACGTTGAGGCGTCCCCCAACGTCGTCTCTTCTAAGACAGACCCATAATCCGGATTTATCTCATGAGATGGATCGGATGATATAGTGATATCCAAGGGATTCAATTGTGCCAAATTTGTCCTCTTCCGGGGATAAGAATCCTTCGAACCTATTGGTCTACCTCGCTTCTGGGCAGGGACATATGACTGGTTAGCCGCCATGGTCGTACTTTGTCCATCTGGGACGACCCGTCCATCTGGGATGGCGCGTCCTACGGGGACGTCTATCCTTGCAGGCACGTTTGCAGCAGGTATATGTGATCTCGTCACTTTAGCTAGATCAGAGAAAGCGTCTGGCATATTATTAGCTACACTCTGTAGATCTAGAATTCTTCGCACTTCATTCTCACTTTGTACGGTTCGGGGATCAAGATGAGACATAGTGGAGACAGTCCACGTCAATTCACGTCGTTCTTCAGGAACGTTAGCGTTCTTATCTCCCCCTAACGGCGGGAAGACTGTCTCATCGAAGTGACAATCTGCAAAACGAGCGGTAAAAAGATCGTCTGTCAAGGGCTCTAAATAACGTATAATGTAGGGGGATTCATAGCCGACATATATGCCCCTCCGGCGTTGAGGTCCCATTTTTGTACGTTGTGGCGGCGCAATTGGCACGTAAACGGCACACCCAAACACGCGTAAGTGCGAAACATCAGGTTCGTACCCAGTTACCAGCTGTAACGTGGAATAGGGTTAGGTGGCAGTGGGCCTCAACCGGACCAACATAGCTGCATGCAAAATTGCATAGCCCCACGCAGAAATTGGTAGCTTGGTGCGCATAACTAAAGTCCGTGCAATCATTTGTAAACGTTTAATGAATGCTTCTGCGAGACCATTCTGGGTGTGAACATGTGCAACTGGATGTTCAATATCAATCCCAAGGGACATGCAATAATCATCGAAAGATTTCGATGTAAACTCCCCGGCATTATCAAGTCTAATGGAATTTATGGGATAATCCGAATGGTGGGCCCTTAATTTAATGATTTGGGCAAGGAGTTTAGTGAACGCAGCATTGCGTGTGGATAATAGGGTCACGTGTGACCACCTCGTCGATGCATCAACCAAAATCATGAAATATTTAAATGGTCCACATGGTGGTTGGATGGGTCCACAAATATCCCCTTGTATTCTGTACAAGAAAGGGACAAAGTCTTTATCGATCTTTGCATATGATGGTCTAGTGTTCAATTTTACCATTGAGCAAGCTTGGCATAGTGTGTCACTAAACACTAGGTCCTTATTTGTAAGGGGATGCACGTGTGATGTATTGAGGATACGGCGCATCATACCTTGACCGGGGTGTCCCAATCGGTCATGCCATAATAAGTAGTTGCTGGGCTTAGGTAGCTTCCGGCTAGCTATGTGATTTGCCTCAATGGTCCTAATAGTGGTCATGTAGAGTCCACTCCTGAGGCATTTTAATTTCTCCAATGTACGCTTCCGGCCATACAAGTTGGATGTTATGCAAAGATATTCCACATTTTTTTCGGTTGTGGTTTCAACATGATAATTATTAGCTCGAATATCCTTAAAACTCAATAACGTTCTGCTGGAACGTGGGGAGTATAAGGCTTCATCAATGGTAAATACGGTACCACTGGACAACATAAATTGGGCTCTTCCGGAGCCTTCAATCAAGTTTGATTTGCCAGAAATAGTTATGACCGGGGTGTGGTTAGGAATTAAGTTTGTGAAAAATATCCTATCACGGAGGATAGTGTGCGTAGTAGCACTGTCGGCTAGACAACAAACTTCACCATTTGACATGCCTAACCATCAATATAACTAAAGTAATCAACAATCACATGTATTAAAAAAATGAATAAATAGATTGAATAATATTCGAGCAAATAACAAACTAAGTCCAAAATAAAATGAATCACCAAACAATATCCAGAAATAGTAATGGAAGAAATAAAAAAACAATATGCATAAAAAAAGGGCAAAAATGCCGATCATATCCATGGGTATATAAATAACTTAATCCTCATTATGTCCAGCTGCAGTCTGGAAATCGGCAATGGCTAGGGTGGTATCAGCGGGGACTGGTCCTGTAACAAAATTAGCCTCTCGAGTATCACGTCTAGCATGGTACTGGGCAATAATTTGAGCTGATGCACGACAGTTGCGGGACCAGTGATCACGACCTCCACATTTATAACATAGGTCCGGTGGGTTTTGATTCTGGTGGCGACGGGCCGGACCATAGTTTCTCTCATTTTGAGCACGCGGACCAGGATGAGTGTGATATCCACCACGTGGACCTAGCCCACGGTTACCACGACCACGTGGGGCATGGTAATCTTGGGCTCGATCATAGAGGTGTCCACCATGTCGATTACCACGACCACGAGGGGCATGGTAACCATGGACCCGGTCATAGGGGTGTGCACCATGTGTTGGACGATTACATCCTCCACCTCTACCACGTCCCCTATTTCTCCAACCACGGTTGGCATCGCGAGGAGCAACAGCGTTTGCTTCAGGCAAAGGTGCTGCACTAGTGCCTACAGGTCGGGATTGATCATTCTTCATTAGTAAGATGTTGTTCTTTTCAGCGAGCAACAAAGTAGTGATCAACTTCGCGAACCTGGTAAACTTCCGCTCTTGGTATTGTTGCTGCAGGACAATACACGAGGCCGGAAATGTGGAGAAAGTCTTCTCAAGTAGGTCAGTTTCAGTGAGTTCCTCCCCACAATACTTGAGAAGAGACCGGATACGGCATATCTAAGAGTTATATTCATTTACGGATTTGAAATCCTGAAAACGAATGTTATGCCAATCATGTCTTGCTTCAGGCAAGAATATATCCTTCTGGTGATCGAAACGATCAGCCAGTGAAACCCATAAAGCTCTCGGGTCCTCTTGACCCAGGTATTCACGCTGCAGTGCGCGATCCATATGCCTCTGAATGAGGATCATCGCATCCGCCTTCTGATGCTTGGAAGCCACATTGTCTTCCTGGATGGTTGAGCGGATTCTTTTGGCGGTGAGATGAAGCTTCACATCTTCTGTCCACTGGTAGTAGTTTCTTCCGGAAACTTCTAGTGCGTCAAAATCCAGTTTGTTGAGATGTGTCATGCTCTACAAAGATTAATGAATATGATTAGTGCTTTGGGAAAAATGCATCCATAAGCAACTAATGAGAACTTCAGGTTCTATAACATGGTATGATAATTCAAGATATTAATGAAGGAAGCTTCAGGTTCCTTTTATTTACAAGTGGTCTATGACATTGATAGATAATATATAAAGAATTAACTAAACAAGCAAACATACAAGGAAACAAGATACAATATGCATAAATATAAATAAATGTTATTTTTTATCCTTGATTTATGAGTATGGCAATGCTTCAGGCATGCATGAGTTTATGTTTTAGGCCCAAGGAGTACAAAAGAGGATTCTTTTTTTTTTTTGGTCGGAGCCGAGCCGAGCTACTTCCGGGCGGGCCAAGCCGGGCCGTCTGTTGGCTCTGGGCCTGCACGCTGGCCTTCTGGGCTGAACCAAAGTGGGCTAAGCCTGCACGGAGGCCTCTTGGGCTGGACTGAAGTAGGCTGAGCCTGCCGGGCCTTGTTTTCGTTTTCTGCTGGGCCTTCAGGGCTCAGAAAATATTTTTCGGGGCCATTGAGCCCCCCATTTTTCTTCTGTTTTTGGGCTAGCCTTCTGGGCTCAGTAAATTTTTTTTTTTTTTGTGAGAGGCCTTCCTGGCCTGGATTTTTCGGGCTTATTGGGTAGCCATCTAGGCTCCCATCTATATTTCTTCCTCCCTTTTTTTTTCTTTTAGCCATTACTTGGCATTTGAGAAGAATTTGAATTGAGTCAAAGGGAATGGCCGAAAATATGGGAAGAAAATAAGGAGTGTGGACTCCTCAACTAAGTCATGTTTGCAGCCGTAAGGGTTCCAAACATCATCATGATTAATTTATGATTTTAGTATTCATTACTATTAACACAATCATATAATTATCAATTATGTATATGCAACAACATCATCAACATCAATAATATTCAACAATATTCAGTGTTTAACAAAAATCAGCTATTTAGAACCAAATAAAATTAATTATAATTCTAGAATTTCATCAAATATAAAAAACAATAAAAGAGTCATCATATCAAGCCAATTTCCAATTAAATTATCACATTCATGGATTTCTATTGCATGCTGCCGTGATTTTTTTTTTCAACTTCTAATTCAATTCAAACCTATGCAATCACACATATATATTAACACAAACCGATAATTCATATAATTCAATTGATCAAATTAAATAAATTAAATCAAGTTTTGAATTAATCAATCAAATAAAATAATTCATAATCTTAGGATTCAATATCATTATCAATTCTAAGCAATATGCAAATCAATTTCTAGAAATATGGGTTCTAGGTTTGATGCAAAATAAAATAAATTCTAGGATTTGGAAAACCTACTTGATTGAATTTATCCTCCACTTGAATGATCACCGATTCGGAGACGATCGTGCTAATAACGTGTTGTGAAGGAAATCCGGTAGATGAGAATGTAGAGAGAATGTTAGGAGGCAGGAAGATGAAAATAATACGTCTGATCTTTATGAGATTAGATTAGGGTTTACAAGCATTAATTATCCCTTATATATGGGAGAATAATTAATGAATACAAAAGAACAAAACTACCCCTAGCACCTATTACATAAATAGACATAACCAATACAACTATTTACAACAAAATTGGAGTTTCCTACGGTTGCCATGTTCAAAATGATGCGCTGGACTGGATCCTTTTCCATCATAAATAGGAGCCAAGGTAAGCTCTTACGTACATCAACGAATTAGTGACGCTTATAAATCAAACAAATGCGAGCTTGATTACATCAATAAAATTATATAAAAAATAATGAATAAACACATAGAAACGGTTGTATTACAAAGTATATTATTATAAAATAAAGAAAAAATTATTTACAGCATCCTTGAATTTTATTCTAATTTTAGTTGTTATTGCTAAACTTTATTATTAGCTGTATATTTCAAAATTTTATATTAATAAAAAATGTAAAGCTGTCATATCATTTTTGTTTTTTTAATTGATATCGTTGAGAAAATTGTTGAAAATTTGTTATTAATATACGCTTAGATATAGTTCAACGACATCTAGCTATTACTAATAATATAGCTTAAGAACGAAAACTAAAATTAGTTTAAAAGTCAAGTATGATCGCAACCATTTTCCCTAATATAAAATAAATAATTTAAATAAACATAATAAATATTTCCGTAATATGATCGCAACCATGTCCCCCGCCATCAAACCATAAAACATATTACAATGACCATTTACAATGCCTTCCTTGATGGACTGATCATTCATGATTATATATAAGTGTGTTCGTACCTAATCTAATCGGCCTGAATACAAACTGAGCAGTCCGGCCTTAGGAATTCTCAAGCCTTTTAGCTTCCATGATCAATCGACCAAGGCTAACCGATCACATCTAGTCGGCTAGACCCCGCTATTCAAGCCATCTTGATCACCACCAATGAGGCAGAGCAACAAAGGCTGATCACACCTGATCGCCTACACATCTAATCAGCCAGGCCTCACCTTTGGCCACACCTGACGACTCAGCAAAAAACCGATCTCATCACAAGCCGACCACATCTAGCTGGCCAGACCCACTAACATGTTAGAATGTTGCTCATGACTACACTAGGACACGTGTCAGCTTCTAAAGGCAACAAATTTTATCCCACATAGATAAACACCACCAACAATATTCAATGCTACTATAAATACAAAGGTAACCCCCTCCAAAAGGTAATGACAATCATGCCCTCACACTGCCTAAATTATCACAGTACCTTCCACACTTAATCTTACTTAAGTATCATAGACTTTTAGGCTGACACCATACCGGTGTCTCTTTGCCCTTACTTTTTTCTACGCAGATCTTCCTACCCCGAGAAAAGCAGCCAAAGATACTCATCAAGGCAAGTCCAAGTTGGTCTATTTCTTGCATCAATAGTTTGGCATCGTCTATGGGAATTCTGAAACAACACCCTATGCTCTCACTCACCACTTCTACCATCCCGATTGCACCTAGCACATTTCGGACGAACAATACGAATGAGAGCTTACTCACACCCCTCTACTCGTAATGGAATTCAAGGGGAAACATCCTTGATGTCTACCGACAGACACTAGAAGGTCTCATGCTCTAGGTGGCCGAGTTTAAGGCTCATAGCGCCAAGATCGATGCCAAGACCAGGTTCTAGCAAAATAGAACACTAGTACCCTCACCATCGCGAAGATGTCTCAGCACAAAAACAACTGAGACAAGGGCTCGATCAACCGGACCCTAGCCGACCAACAAGAGGCCGATCGACCTCAAAATATTCAACCGGTAATTGAAAGGATATCACCTAATCAGCCAAGGAAGCAACAACCCAGCGCTAAACCCACTTTTTCCGGATGATTCCTTATTCAACCCTCCAACAATGTTGGTCCTTCTAGAACTAAGATCTACCAAGACACTCAAAAACTACTGGAAGATCGCCAAGTCGAGATGTTGCCTACGCGGCTAACCTACGAGGTATCTGATCACCGGATAACGGGGTAACACCATCCTTCCAACTAGCGTGGCCGCTAGGCCGTTGTAGGAAACTCTAGCCGAGCAAATAGAAGGGGTTGCTAAACAACCCAAAAACATGAAACTCGTCTGCGGGAGAACCATGAGGTGCTGGATGAGACAGACTCAATAGCAAGAAGCTACTCTCATGGTCAGAAGAGAGAAGTCTACGAGGAGAAGAGCATCAGCCGCACTGAATGCCAATCTGATTAGCCAGCTGCCCAGAGCAACAAGACCATGGAGAGTCTCTTAAGAAGAATACACATCCTTGAGGCTAGGGAGGATAAAGGTAAGGCGCCAGCCTTGAGGAATACCAACGATGGTCCCTTCACCAACCGAATCTTCTAATGCCGACATAGGTCTGAGGTGAAACCCCTCAAGATTGTTTTATACATAGGAAATGGGGGGACCCTATCACCCACATGAACAACTACATCTCTTCCTTGGCATACATGAATGCAATGGACGAAGTATAAAACCTTGTCTTCAGCTCCATCGTCACCGACGCTGCCCTCAACTGGTTCTATCGTCTGACCCCTAGGACCATCGACTCCTTTGACGAGTCGCAGAACCCTTTCTTGAACCAATTCATGATTCAGACAAACAGACTTGTCTCCACATAGGAGCTCTTCTCCATCAAGCAGGGAAAGGAAGAAATGGCCTAGAAATACACTAACAGGACCCATCCCAATCCCCCCGGGATTAGTGCGGGATGACCCTGCTCCCGTCTGACATGAAGTGTCAGACAAGGGATATTTCCAACCTTTGCCCTCCTGGGCTATCAGAGTACGCCAGGATCCGGAGGAGGTATGTGATATCTCGATCTCTGCTACAGTCCGCATCTGATGTCAACCTGAAGGGTATTAAAAACAGAAAGAATGTGAGTGAACAAAAATAAAGAGTTTATAAAAACATATTTCATAAAAGACCTTTATACCCTCCACTAAAAAGCATGAATGCATAGTAAAACCATTTATCCAATCATATATGTTAAAACATCCATAATTAGGGTTACAACCCCAAGTTCCGTAAATACAAGTCACACGGGCTCCTACCCAAAACCATTTATAGAAAACCATAAGATAATAACCATATGTGGGATCTCAGCCCCAAAACCATTTATCATCATAAACACAATTTCCCAAAACCAATTGAAATCATGTTTATCCATTATATTCATATCCAGAACCTGTCACGGTGAAATAGAGCTACGCGCGTGCTAACCGGGGTCTCAAACCCAAGTCTCTCCAGGGTCCACCCAGGTCAATATCCGTAGATCAATGACCCTCCCTGGAGGTAACGAACCATGCCCATCCTGACAGTAAGGAACCCAACTGGGGGCGACTCCACTCAGTCAGTGCTCCGTGACTACTCTGGGGTCCACCTAGGCCAACGACACTCCCCGGAGGAGACAATCATATATAAAGGATGGAATAGGAAAAACCTTTTGAAATCATTCTTTAAACCTTTCAAGGATTCATGTCCGGCCCCCATAAGCCGTCATGAACCATAAAATCTTTTCCAAGGGTTCATGCCGGTTCCCATAAACCGTCATGACCCGTAAATCCATTTCAGAGGTTCATGCCGGTTCCCATAAACCGTCATGACCCATAAAAACCATTTTTAACACATAATTGGGCGCTAGGCCTGAATCCAAATAGAAACTGGACCTCCGGTCCGAATCGTAAACCAATTGGGCCTCCAGCCCGATTCCGTAAATCAAATGGGTTTCGAACCCGAGTTTACCTTTTCAAATCCAAAATCATTTCATTAAACTATTTCCAAAACCATAAGAATGGAAAATCAGAGTAAAATCGGAAAACCTCAATTTACGTGCAAGCACGTAAATCGCCTCGAAATACGTGAAACCATGTAATTCACAAGAATCCAAATCAACATCATAAAATCATATTCATAATCCATATAAAACATTTATTCATGCATCACAGTTTAGAAATCAAGGTCCACTCACAGACCGTCCGAAGCCACGCGTCGATACGCGTGCCATAATCGTCTCCCGGGTCAATCACCGTCACCGGGACTCCCAAACCTGTCCAAATTAATATAGAGGGTTACTAATAGCCTCATTAACCTCTCATTGAAGTCCCATAATTTTCCCGATTTTCTAACTATTTTTAAAATCAAACCTAAACCTTCGGACGTCCCAAACTATATCGAAACGGTGTCCGATTGACACGAAACCAGTCTCAAAATGTTCGTTACATCGAATAGATGATTTGACATGTTGGAACCTTCCCCAGATTCTTCCCCAAGAGCTCGCACGCGCCGCCCGAAGTGGTTGCGCGTGGGAGCCACGCGCCTGCTACAGTGTCACCCCTAACCTCGCGTCGACCGGTCTGAACCGGTCCGATCCGGTTCGCCTGCAACTTGGACCAGCGTGACCAGTTCAAACCCATAACCGGTCCAGTTTTCACCCGTTTCACTCCTAATCGATCCCAATCTTCATCATTTAATCCTAGGATCCTTACCTAATTAATTTGAAGCCCTAAAACCCACGAAACTACCCGGTTCGATTTTTTGTTCCCACTGTTCAATTTTCAAAATCCACCTCGGGGGCTCTCGACGTCTCACCACTCCCAAAACCTTCCTAAAAACCCCTTAGAAACCTAATTAGTTCAATAGAAACAATAAAAGCGGCCCATAATCAATAAAATCGAAAAATGGATTAAAACGGTAAAAACCGATTACCCGATTGATTTTCCTCCTCCGCCGCGCACGGCGGTGCTGCCTGGGCCAACCACCACCTCCTCTATGTCCTCAGTTCATCTTCTTGGTTTCCATCTTGATCAAAGGGGCTGAAGGTTTTGGTTTTATGGTGAAGGGTTGATCGGGTTTTTGTTTTGGGAAAAAATGGGAAATGATCAATGTAGGAGGATGGATGGATGTGCATGTATGTGTGAGATTGGCCAGTGGATGGGTGACACTTGTCACTCATCCATTGGCTATCTAAAAATCTGGGCCCACTAGAAACAAAACTGCACTTTTTGTCTCGTAAAACGTGTCGTCGTAAATAGTAACTTGGAATTTCCGTGAACCGTAACTTCGTCGTCGAATGTCCGAATTCGACGTGCCGCCTGTCTACGGATTCGTATCGTCCCGACCTATGTAATGGTTCTTGGCCCTCGGCCATCGGACATCCCGGTCAAAAAGTCAACATTTGACCCCTTATTCTCAAAATTACCAAAATGCCCCTAAACTTCTGAGCGTCATAACTTCCTCCTCGAACGTCGGAATTGAACGCACCACATGTCTATGAACTCGTGACGTCACGAACTATGTCACGGTCATCGGTCAAAATTCATTTGACCGCCTGATTGAAAAGTCAACGTTTTGCCACAACTAGGGGCAAAACGGTCATTTTGCATCATTCGTCCGATTTTGCTCAACTAATCACGGATTAGCCTCACTAATCATGATTAGTCACTAATCTAATCATGGATTTCAGGACGGGTCGTTACATACACCCCAAGGTTTAGTCTTGAATACTCCCCCTACCGGGACACACACAACAAGGCTGCTTTCAATGTCTCCAAGAGCGGCCTCAAGGAGTCACCCTTCAAGTACGCAGCTCATACGGAAGATTGGGGAAGCTACACTAAGATCATGAGAATGGCAGCCATCCACGTCAAAGATGAATTCTTCCACACTCCTACCAAGGACCAAGGCAACCTCTTACCCCACACCCCCTACTAGCAACAATCAGGGTAAGAGTCACCAAGACTCAAGAAACTACAATCAGGGTGGTAGCCACTCGAATAAGGGGAAGAGGAAGCTCAACTTTGATGGGTAGCACCAGGATAAGAAGGGCCAATTAGGTCGTGATGATTTCGGTTTCAAATCCGGTGACAACAACAACTAGGGAGGCCGAGGCGGGGTGGGAGACAACCCCGGTCTGAAGTGCCACTTCGAGATGTACACTGTCTTGAACACCACCCTGGACAACGTCCTACTGAACGTGGAAGAGATGATTCTGAAGGCCAAATCAAGGAACCTCAACTATCGCTCCATCGTGACAAATGAGGCTTTTTGCCAATACCATAAGTATAATGGTCACACCATTAAGGAATGCTTCACATTCAAAGACATCATCGAGCAGCTCCTCCGTGAGCACCATTCACTTCGTTCGGAAGGTTATCTACGCCGATTGGGTTGCCAACGTGGTCCTTGTACAGAAAACAACCGACCTTCGGTGCATGTGCATCGACTTACTGATCTCAACAAGAACTGCCCAGAGACATTTTCCCTTTTCCCAAGATCGACACTTTGGTGGAATTAACAGTGGAACACAAACTCCTCAACTTCATGGGCGCCTACTCATGTTACAATAAAATCCTCATGAGTCCAAGTGATCAAATCCATATAGGCTTTAGGACCAATCTATGCATCTACTGTTACATTTTTATCCTTTTGGCCTAAAGAATGCAAGATCAACATACCAATGCTTGGTCAACTTCATGTTTTCCAAATAGGTCGGCAAAACCATGGAATTATACGTGGATGACATGCTTTTCAAGAGAAATAAAGATGACTAGCACATCCCCACTAGAAAAGATGTTCAAGGTCTTTAAAGAGTACAAGATGTGCCTCAGTCCCACCAAATGCATCTTTGGCGTGGGATCAAGCAAGATTCTAGGCTACATGATCAGCTAGCGAGGCATTGAGGCCAATTTGGAGAATATCAAGGCTATCCTTGACATACAGCCCCCTCAAACTCACAAGGACATCGAAAGCCTTATTGAACGAGTAGCCGCTCTCACTCGCTTCATCTCCAAGGCAGTGGACAAATGCACCCATTTCTTCAAGGGCTTGAAAGGAAAAAGCAAGGAGATCGACTGGATGGAGGAATCCTCCAAGGAAGAGACAACCTAGGAAGAGCAATCCTCCAAGGAAGTTCTGACGCTATTCAATACACCCGACATCGATCCTCAATGCCCATGAAAGACACTGTATGACGATGGGTCTACCTGCCACAGTGGATCAAGAGTAGGCCTCGTCCTCACATCCTCTGAAATATTCAAGCTCGAGTATGCTCTTTGCTTCAGTTTCAAAGCCTCCAACAACGAGGCAGAATACGAGACACTCTTGGCTGGCCTACATCTTGTCAAAGACATGGAGGCCAAGCAATTGCGCATTTTCAGTGACTTCCAGTTGGTCGTTTGTCAAACCAACAATGAATCTGAGGCTAAGGAAAAGTCCATGACTCTTTATGTGGCCGTCACCAAGCAACTCCTCCAGACCTTTCCAACATACAAAATCATCAAAGTTCCCCAATCGGAGAATAGCCACACTGACATCCTCGCATGACTTGCATCGTCCTTAGATTAGAAGGAATGTCACAAGGTACTGGTCGAGGTCTAACATATGCCAAGCATAAGGCCGCGCCCAGTATACACCATCAATACTAGTCCAACTTGAATGGACCTATCAAGGCCTATCTCCAAGATGGCACATTTCTAGACGACAAACTCGAGGCCGAGAAG
Organism: Prinsepia uniflora; assembly: GCA_032719365.1. Taxonomy (NCBI): domain Eukaryota; kingdom Viridiplantae; phylum Streptophyta; class Magnoliopsida; order Rosales; family Rosaceae; genus Prinsepia; species Prinsepia uniflora. Next base: position 7,215,295 of record CM064875.1, read on the forward strand.
ATCAAGAGCCAATCTCGCGACACAATCCAGCATGACCATCTCTACAAGCATGACCATTTCCAAATCCGAATCCAAAATCACCATTCTGAAGCCAAGTCGGCATCCGGAATCATCATTCCGAATCCAAATCCAGAAATCCATTTTTCAAGTTCCAAAACCGAATCTTGAATCATTTTTCCAAAATCCGATTCCAAAACTGAAAATCACGTTTACCGAAATCACTTTTCAAAATCCATTTCTAAACCTTTGACATCAAATCATATTTAAAAGCCCAAAATCATAATATCGAAACCATTATCAAATCAAGCATAAAACCATAATCTCGTAAAACGTGCAATTACGTAAATATCTCGAAATACGTGAAAAATCGTAAATCATAGGTTATAATCATAAACATAGAAATCACATAGAGAAAACATATAAAAACATTTACGCATGCATCATAAGTTAGAAACCAAGGTCCACTCACAGGCCATTCGGGTCGCCGTCTCGATACGCGTGTAATTACGCTTTCTCGGCTAATCCACTATCACCGGCATTCCTGAACCTGTCCAAATCTCATAATAATGTCACTAACTACTTCATAAAGTTTATACAAAAGTCCCGTAATTTTCCCGAATTTTTAACTATTTTTAACCTAGCCTTTAAATTTTCAGACATCCCGAAACATATCGAGACGATGTCCGATCGTCTCAAAACCAGTCCCAAAATGCTCGTTACATCGATTACATTAAAATTCATGTTGAAACCTTCCTCAAAAGATGCTCCACGCGTCCACAAGCGTCGCCCAAGGGGCTGCGCGTGGGCCTCTCGCGCGGGTGCACAGTTCATCGCCTACCTCTTGTGAACCGAGTCTGGTTCGGTTCATTGTAACTCGATCTGGCCTGAACTAGCGAGGAGGTTTAAGTTCTAACTTCAGTCCAATTTTGTTCCTTTTTCTTCTATCCCCTTCGCCCTACCCTTTACATCCCATCCAAGACTGTAAAACTGAAGAACAGGGCCTAGAGATTACCTTCTCGATCGACCTTCAGAGTTTGAGTTTTACTCCGTCGTGATCTTAGGGTTCCGGCCACCATTGGCTGTGGTTCTAATCCTAATCGACATACCTGAACCTTCAGAACATCATCACTTCATCAAGATCAATCAACAAACACTACATCAGCATTTACCATTTTTGAATCACCAAGCCTTACCGTGTCGGTTTCACGGCCTCCGTCCTCGGCGGGCCTCACTTCCAGTCCCGTGGATCGCTGTGCCACCACCATCATCCTCGTCTCACCCTTCCCTTCCACTTCTATTCACAAACCACCAGCAGAGGAGCACTTGGAGGGTGGTTGGGTCGATTTGTTCTCTCACGGGTTCACGGGCTCTGTTTTTCTTCAAGGCCAAAATCGTGCACAAACATATTTAAAACAATTATAGGCGGCTGAGAAAGGTTCCACAGACCTCTAGAGATGGGACAAGTGTCCCAATCTCATTAAACAACCATCCCAAGGCAGCCAAGTGTCCCAATTCCACTGGGCACAGATCCCAATGCCACCAGATGACAATTTTACCCTTATTTCATAAATTACCATTTTGCCTCTCGCACGTTTAGACCAATAACTGAATCGTCCGAAGTCCAATGACAACATGCTGCCTATCGTTGCACTCAGAGGATCGAGACCTACCTAACGGTCCTAGAAATTCATGACAAATCCATGTCGTATGAAAAGTCAATAGTTTGCCCCTTTTCAACCAAATTACCAAAATAAACTCGAACTTCCAAACATCACAACTTCTTCCTCGAACATCGGAATCGGACGTGCCCCCTGTCTATGAACTCGTGGCATCCCAAAATACGTCACAGTCATTAGTCAACGTTCGTTTGACTACCCAAACTAAAAGTCAACCTTTTGCCCATTCTAGGGGCAAAATCGTCATTTCGCACCGCCCGTCAGAAATCGCCCAACTAATCACTGATTCATTCCACTAATCCGTCATTAACCACTAATCTAATCCCGGTTTCCGGGACCGGTCGTTACAATCTCCCCCTTTAAAAGAATTTCGTCTCTGAAATTCTGAATATCGTATGTCCGCAACGAACTGGGGGAATCCAACTGATCACACACCTGGGTCTCTTACCCGGTGTCCATTACCTGCCAATCTGGTTAACCCTGATAGTTCCCAAACTGTCACCACAACTCTGCCAGGCAAACCAACTCTTATCAACTCTCGGTAAGCTAGCGATCGTCCCATTCTCACCGAGGTCAACACATTTTCAATTCGTACCCGAGGTACCGCTAACGTCGCACCAGTCGACACTCACGGTTCAAAAACTACTAGGTATGTCACAACACCACCACTACCAGTTCCATCAATCTCGACTCTCTTCTCGTGTCATGCGTACCTCGTATCAACTCCCTCAGTAACGTAAGATCTGTCGTTGACCAGCACGAATTTCACCTCGCAAACCAATTCTCAAGATGGCATCTACCGGTCTCGGTACTCCTCTTTCCTGAATATCCATTCAACGTTCCATACTACTTCCGTTAGTGATCCGCGCCGACCTTACTGGAGTCACAACGTACCCGCTCACTTCGAACAACATAACAACTCAACACATCATCTCATCGGTGGTTGACAGGACCGCCCCCGAAGGGACATTGATAATCGTGCCTGGTCCTGCTCCCGTCTGGAAAGTCGACTAAAGTTTCCAAATTACCTTCAGTACTTGCCAAACCAGGGATAGCCACACACATACTCACTCATGCCTCCACCTCTCAATCAGCCTCGATCAACGCGTCACGACCTGGAGGATCAATAAAACACAAAAGGTGTGAGTGGACAAAATAAATCAGTTTATAAAACAGTTACAGAAAACGTTTATACCCTCCACGTAAAACCAATGCATGCATTCAAAAATCATTTCACAATCCTTTTCATCTCCAACATACGAAAAATCGTGTATGAAAATCAAATCATTTTCCGTTTCTTAACCTTTGGGTCTTAGCCCGCAATCATAAACACAGGGCCTAAGCCCAAAATCATGAATCAATCCAAGTACACAACGTAATCCAAAATCCTTCAAACCATGTAAACCGGGCCACTGCCAACACATCCGAAAACATCAGAAATCCACAATAATTCAGAAATCAATCAATCTGTTGAATCTCAAGTGCGCCCGAGTCTTTAAACTCAAAACCATGCGCATAATCAGGCCTTCCTAGGATATCAACGAGTCTTTAAACTCAGAACATAATCAATAGGCCTCGGGGGGTATCATAATAACCAAGTCTTTAAATTTCGAGTCTTTAAACTCAATCCGGGTCTTTAAACCCAATCCGGGCCCGCCCCCGTCATCAATTAACCGAGTCTTTAAACTTAAAACGTACTCCAGCAATAGCACCGGGTCTTTAAACCCAAAACATATGCAATTCATAATAAGTCCGGATCCATCATGATCCAAATTCCAAATCAATTCGAAACCACATTTTGTCATAATAGGACTCATGTCCGAATTTCACATTCAAATCTCAAATCATATCTGTCATCCATTTCCGAATTCAAATTCGCAATAATGATTCCATAAGCCGGCATCCGGAACCACCATTCCGAACCCAATCTAGAAATCCATTTTCAAGCTTCCGAAAACTGATATCTCATTTATCAAATTACTTTTATGCCCTGGGCATCAAGACCGAAATCACCTTTTTCTGAAACCCGTTTTAAATCTTTGAACTCAAATCATATTTCAAATCCCAAGGTCAAAGCATCAAAAACCATGATCAAATCACCAAATACACGAACCTCGTAAAACGTGCAAATCCGTAATAGTTTCGAAATACGTGTCAAAACAGTAAGTCATACTCACAAACACAATCACAACATCCCTAAAACATCATATGCACAAATCATGTAAAATCGTTCATCAAAACATCACCAAGGCATAAGAGAAACCATAGTCTCGAAATACGTGTAATTACGTATGTCATATCAAAATACGTATAAATACGAAAATCGTAATTATCACAAATCATAATCATAATCATAGAAATCATAGAAACATTTATGCATGCATTAAATTTTTAAAGCAAAGTCCACTCACACACCATCCATAACGCCCGTTTTCGCGCTGCACGCGTTTCTGTAATTTCCGACATTTTCCAGAAATCTCAAATCCTGTCCGAAATCATTCTTTAGTGTTACTAAGGACCCAAATAACATCATTACTAATTTCCCATAATTTTCTGGGAATTAAACATTAGTTAAAAACGTAACATAAACATTCGGACCCTCGAAACAACATCGAAACGGTGTCCGATTAATTCGAAATCAACGCTAAAATGTTTGTTACATTGTGCAGGACAAAAGTCGTGTTGAACTCACCTTGAGAATCGGGCCCACGCACCCTTACGCGCCGCCGTGAGTGGCTGTGCGTGGAACTCACGCGCCTGCTACAGTGCTGCTATAGTTGTCTTCCTCACCCGACTCACCTGGTAAACGGGTTTGCGACCCGCATGTTTGACCCGATTAAATTCCTGCCATAATCAACCTAATTTCCTCAATTGATCCATCAAGTAGAATCGCAATACTCTTAATTAAGGGCCTGAAGTAATCATTCCAATCAACACGACCTAAAACCAACTCAATTGAACTCAAGTTCTAATCAAGGTTCATCGTCCCAATTTCACTAAACAGTCACTGGTTTCCTCAATTTTTTAGTTATAGAGCATCGTAGGCTTACTATAGAGATGATTTTGTGACCAATTCCATTAAAACATACCTCCAATTTCACGACTCAATGCTCGATTTTTCTGGAATTCCGTCGTGTCCGTCCATGGCTCCAAGGGATTCGAGCTTCGAATTCTTGATTGGATCGACTAATTGAGGTCCCAGAAGATTGATTCGAGCCTCAATTTGGCTTGGGCTGGCCTACATTTCAAATTCGGATTTGAATTTATCCAAAAATGAGATTTGGATTCCAATGTATAATCTCCACTCAGTCTCCCCGTTTTTCCTCTCTAATTCATCTCTCTGGTTCTCTCCAGTTCTCTGTAACAACCCGTACCTTCGGGAAGGGTATAAATGTAATTTTTGTAAATAATTGTATGAAAGGACAATTTTGCCCTTGTGAATAGTGCATCAAAAGTTGACTTTTTGATTTACAGATTGGATGAGTGTTGACCCTTGACCGTGACGTCGTTTAGGACATCACGAGTCTGTAGACAGGTGGCAGGTTCGATTCGCACAAACGGAGAAAAAGTTATGACATTCGGAAGATTGAAGGCGTTACCGTAATTTGGTCTAATTGAGGGAAATGTTGACTTTTTCTTGGACTTGTGATTTTCTCGTAGACCGAGGACCATTAGATAGGTCTCGACGTCCTGAGTACAACGACAGGCGGCACGCTGTCATCGGACGTCGGATGGAATAGTTACGGGTCTGAGAAGTTCGAGGGTAAAATGGTAATTTGTACACCTAGGGGTATTTTAGTCTTTTTCCTCAGTCCAATCAGATCAGAACAAGTGGCATTTGTGGGCTGGGATATTTTGTGCTGAGACCATGGAGAGTGGACACGTGGGCAGAAGCTAGAGGCTTCTGGGGGAGTCTAAGTGTGCACGGCCACACATTGTGCACGTTCAAAATAGTGCATTTGGGCTTTGAGAATCAGAAAACAGAGAGGAAAAATTAGAGAGATTGTGATCGATTCAGTGCAAGAGAGAGTGGGTGGTGGATTGTGAGAGTAACAGGGAGCCAAGGCTGAGCTACTGATCGTGTTTTGGAGCTGCAACCGTGCACGGAGGCACTACGGAGGAGGCTGGAAGTTTTGGGAAAACAGAGAGGCGGTGGCCCTGTGGCGGTGGTTGTGTCGTGTGGTGGCTCAAACCAACGTGCAAACATATCAACCACATGTAATCATCATCAGAAAGAATAAAAAAATATTTAATATCGTAAAACATCAATAAACAGTTAGGCATGCTCGTAAAGAAAGAAAGAGTCTACTCACGAATCTGAACGAGTCAATCGCGCTCTGTGCGCTCCTCGACCGTCTCAGGCGTCTCCCGTCCTGTCAATATGCACCAAATAGGGTCACAAATACATTAAGGATACTAACCCTAATTCCTCCAATTTTTCAGGAATTTATTAATATTTTAATCTTAAACCCTAAACCGTCCGGATTCCCGAACTACCACATAAAATCGTCCGATCAACCCAAAAATCACACCAACAGATTCCTTTGGACATTTAGAATCAAAACCATGTTGGAAGGTTGGCCTGAATCCTTCCCACGCGCCTCCACGCGCCGCCCAAAGTGGCTGCGCGTGGGCCTCACGCGCCAGCTACAGTGCTCCTTCAACCTCGAGTCACCCGGTTCAACTGTGTTGAACCGGCGTGACCGGTTCTCCTCCGTTCCTCAACCGTTCTTCATCCTTTCAATCCCAATTGCACCGTCCAGTCCCCAGCAATACTTTCCCCTCCTAACTTTTGAAAATCGAAGCCTAAAACCTATCGTTCACGGCCTCGAAACAGACGGCCCATGGCCCCTGTTTTGGCCTCCGGCCACCCAGGTCCTCCCCTGTCACGGTACCATACGCAGACAACTCCTAGGACCTCCCTGAACCTCAACCTAACCTCCAAATCCCTCGACTCTAGCCCTAAGTCCACGACTTTTGAAAACAAAATCACGGGAAAAACAGGGGATTCGAGTCTCACCTGCGATTCAGCCTCCGCCGTCTGGACCGCCGCGTGCCACGGTGCTCGTTGGGTCCCCTGCAAGAGACATTTTCGGGATTTTGCAAATTTTCCGAGAAAAGATGGATTTCGAATTTTGATGTCATACTTAGGGATTTCAATCTATAACTGTTTTCTGATGATGATAAATGGATTGTGAAACGTGATTTGTGATTAGGCGAGAATTTTGGTTTAAAAGTAGATTTCCGGATTTGGGTTCGGAATGACGGTTCTGAACGCCGGATGGGCTTCGAACCGGGGATTTCGAATTCGAGTTTGGCTATGGATTTAGGAATGGGTTTATATTGAATTTGGATTGGATTTGCTGGATCTGGATATTGGGTTTAAAGACCCGGATATTCTGATTGACGGGGGACGGGCCCGGATTGAGTTTAAAGACTCGGAAGTTTAAAGACTCGGATACTTATGATATTACCCCCGTAGGCCTATTGAGTTTAAAGACTCGGGAGTTTAAAGACTCGGATAGTATTGAGGCCTGATTGAGTTTAAAGACTCGGATAGACCCAACAGGTTTGATCGTAAAATGATACCTTGATATTCACGATTTATGATGCAGTTTTATAGTGTTTCTGTTTCTTATGATGTTTTATGTTATGGTTTTCTAATATGTAGTTGGGCATGCATGTTTTCAAAACGGAGGGAATAAACAGTATTATTGTTTTTCGTAACTCTGATTTGATGACTGTTTTTGAAACTTTTATTGTCTCTAGTCCACTCACATCTTTTGGTTTTAAATTTTCCCTCCAGGTCGTGGTGATAGCGTCGGGGTGAACGTTGAGGCAGGAATTGAGGCATAGAGCTTACGACGTTCTTCCGTTGCGAGACTAGCATAGTAGGATTTTGTGCCCATTTTGTAGAACTATGCTCTGACTTACAGTTGTATTATATTTACTCCTGCGTCTGATAGTTATACTTACGGTACTATTACGGGTATTCTGGTACTTTATGTGTGATTGTCATACGGGAGTAGGGTTCGTCCCGGGTATCGAGGTGATCTTTGGGACGGGTCCTGAAAATTGGTATCAGAGCATAGGTTTGTTGGTTTGTGTCGGTATGAGGTCGGATCTAGGTTGTTTTACTAACTCTATGCCTCTTTCAGTGTACGTTCGACCATGCCTCCGAGACGTGAACCCCCTCCACGACCTGAAGATGAAGCAGCGAGAGGGACTGAGAGCGCTTCGATTGACCGAGCCCAGCGGCTCGGGGCTACTACTTTCAGCGGTGGGGCAGACCCAGAGGAAGCTCACCGATGGATCACCCGGCTCGAGCGTATTTTTGGAGTGATGCATTGTCCTCCAGAGGACCGGGTCTTGTTGGCTACGTTTCTGCTAGATGGAGCAGCGTATGAGTGGTGGTATACGCTGGAGTTGTCCAGCTGGGATGCACATACGGTGACGTGGGAGACTTTTCGGGAGCGGTTTTTAGACCAGTACTATCCCCGCTCTTTCCGGGATGCCAAAGAGGCGGAATTTCTTCAGTTGAAACAAGGGAACATGATAGTAGCCAAGTATGAGCAGAGATTCCAGATGCTATCCCGATTCGCCCCTGCATTTGTGGCAACCGAAGCTAAGATGTGCCGTCGGTTTGAGTTGGGCCTTCGAGGAGAGATTAGAGCCATTGTGACAGCCGGCTCCTTTGCTACATTCCGGGAGTTGTCTGATGCTGCTGTTAGAGTGGAGGCCAGTTTGCCTGCCAGGCCACAGTACTCGGGCAGTGTGCGACGCCGAGAGCATTCTTTTCCTAGGGCATCGAGTCAGAGGACCCCGAAGTGGGGCAATTATGGTGGTTCGTCATCAGCTGGTGGAGCCCAGTTTGGTAGACTAGGCAGTTTTCAAGGCTCAGGATTTCGGGGAGCTAGAGCACAACCGACTCCTCAGTCGAGTGCTACTTCTGTTACTTCTACTGGGAGGCAGACCGATGGACCCGGTAGAGATGTTTGCTACTACTGTGGAGAGCGAAGACACTTTCGGAGGGAGTTCCCATTGTTAGCTCAGGAGGGTGGAGCAGGCCGAGGTGTAGCAGAACCTGGGCGGAGTACTGCATCAGTGTCAGGGGTAGCAGGCCCTAGGGGTGGCGGTGGTGCCACGAGCAGTTCTAGAGGGCGCGGTAGGTCATCAGGACCGCAGGCGCGAGTTTTTGCTATGACCCAGCAGGAGGCCAGATCAGCACCGGGCGTGGTGACAGGTACACTCACCATACTTGGTCACACTGTTTTTGCTTTGATAGATCCCGGGGCTACTCATTCGTTTATAGCCCGGAGTTGTAGTCTGGTGATGGAGAGGGAGGTATCTGCTTTGGAGTGTGCGTTAGGGGTGAGTACACCTACTAGGGAGGTGTTGGTAGTGACTCAGGTGTTGAGAGAGTGTCCGGTGATGGTAGGTGAGGTTGAGTTAATGGCGGATTTGTTACTATTGGATCTACGGGATTTTGATGTTATATTGGGTATGGACTGGTTGACGAGACATCATGTTTCTATCGAATGTTTCGATAGGAGAGTGACTTTTCAGAGTCCATGATTACCAGAGACTACATTTCAAGGTGATCAACGTGCACTTCCTACCGGAGTTATTTCGGCACTTGAGGCTAGCAAGCTGTTGTGTAAGGGGTGTCAGGGTTACATAGCCCATGTGGTGGATACACGTGCTTCGCCAGTGAGGGCGGAGGATATACCAGTGGTACGGGAATTTCCCGATGTCTTTCCCGAGGAGTTTCCAGGATTACCACCTCAGCGAGACATTGAGTTTACGATTGATCTTTTACCAGGTACACAGCCTATTTCACAGACTCCTTATCGCATGGCACCTGCAGAATTGAGGGAACTTAAGGCCCAGTTACAAGAGTTGGTCGATATAGGATTCGTTTGACCGAGTATTTCACCGTGGGGAGCACCTGTACTGTTTGTGAAGAAAAAGGACGGAGGTTTGAGATTGTGTGTTGACTACAGACAGTTGAATAAGGTAACCATTCGGAATAAGTATCCTTTACCCCGGATTGATGATTTGTTTGACCAGTTGAAGGGAGCACAGTATTTTTCGAAGATTGATCTTCGCTCCGGCTACCATCAGTTACGGGTCAAAGAGGAGGATGTACCGAAGACAGCCTTTCGGACCAGGTACGGTCACTATGAGTTTGTTATGATGCCTTTTGGATTGACTAATACCCCAGCAGCCTTTATGGACCTCATGAACCGAGTGTTCCGGTCGTATTTGGATCGTTTTGTGATTGTCTTCATTGACGACATTTTGGTGTATTCGAAGAGTGCAAAGGCGCACGAGAAACATCTGAGAGCAGTGCTTAAGACCCTGAGAGAGCATCAGTTGTATGCGAAGTTGAGTAAGTGTCAGTTTTGGTTGACCAGTGTTGGATTTTTAGGTTATGTGATTTCAGCCGAGGGCATCAGAGTGGATCCTCAGAAGGTTGAGGCGGTAGCAAATTGGGAACAGCCCAAGACGGTGACAGAAATCAGGAGTTTTCTGGGTTTAGCAGGTTATTATCGACGATTTATTGAGGGTTTTTCTATTCTTGCTACTCCATTGACAAGGTTGACTCGGAAAGGAGTTCAGTTTGATTGGGATGAGAACTGTGAACAGAGTTCCCAGGAGCTTAAAAGACGGTTGACATATGCTCCTGTGTTAGCCCTTCCAGATGATAGTGGGGAGTTTGAGGTTTATAGTGACGCTTCTTTACAGGGTTTGGGCTGTGTATTGATGCAACATGGGAAGGTGCTTGCTTACGCTTCTCGACAGTTGAAACCCCATGAGATGAACTATCCTACTCATGACTTGGAACTGGCGGCGGTGGTTCATGCACTGAAGATTTGGCGACATTATTTGTATGGCGAGAGGTGCAGGATCTTCACGGATCATAAGAGTTTAAAGTATTTGTTTACTCAGAAGGAATTGAATCTGAGACAGCGCCGATGGTTGGAGTTGCTTAAGGACTACGACTGTACTATTGAGTATCATCCAGGGAAGGCTAATGTGGTAGTCGATGCTTTGAGCAGGAAGTCAGCTAGTTCTTTGTCGCATTTGAGGACAGTACGATTACCTTTGTTGGTTGAGCTCCGCAGGCTGGGAGTAGAGTTGACTGTGGATGATCAGGGAGCACTTTTAGCGAGTTTCCACGTGCGACCTGTTTTGATTGATCAGGTTATGGATGCTCAATTTGAGGACCCCATTTTGGGCATCATTCGGATTGAGGTCGAGGCTGGCGAGAGACAGGACTTTGAGATTCGCGAGGATGGAGCCTTAGTTAAAGATGGACGATTGTGCGTACCCGAGGACGAAGCCTTGAAGAAGGTGATACTGGATGAGGCTCACTGTTCAGCTTATGCGATGCATCCTGGTGGGACCAAGATGTATCGTACCCTTCGAGTGCATTACTGGTGGTCAGGGATGAAACGTGAGATTGCAGAATATGTCAGTAGATGTTTGATTTGTCAACAGGTGAAAGTTGAGCGGCAGAGACCCTATGGAGCAATGCAACCTTTACCGATCCCCGAGTGAAAATGGGATCACCTGACATTGGATTTTGTATTCAAGCTTCCCAGAACACCGAAGGGACACGATGGTGTGTGGGTGATCGTGGATAGACTTACGAAGTCTGCTTATTTCTTACCAGTAAGGGAGAACTTCAGGTTGACGCAGTTTGCCCAGTTGTTTATAGATGAGATTATTCGACTGCATGGTACTCCAGAGTCGATAGTATCTGACAGAGATCCGTGATTTACTTCCCGGTTTTGGCAGAGCTTACAGGAAGCTTTTGGGACAAAGTTACATTTCAGTACTGCTTTTCATCCTCAGACCGATAGACAGTCTGAGCAGACTATCCAGATTCTCGAGGACATGATGCGAGCTTGTGTCTTGCAGATTCAGGGTACTTGGGAATCACATCTGCCTTTGATGGAGTTCGCCTACAATAACAGTTATCAGGAGAGCATTGGGATGGCTCCTTATGAGGCTTTGTACGGGCGACAGTGTCGGACTCCGTTGTGTTGGACCGAGGTAGGTGAGAGGAGATTGACTACTTCCGAGCTGGTAGATCTTACGCAGGAAAAAGTGGCACTGATTCGAGATCGATTGAAGGCAGCTCAGGACCGACAGAAGAGCTACGCCAACCGTAGGATCAGGGATTTGGAGTTTGCCGTAGGAGACTGGGTTTTCTTAAAGTTATCTCCTTGGAAGGGAATCGTACGGTTTGGCAGACGAGGGAAGCTGAGTCCTCGTTACATTGGACCTTATGAGATCATAGAGCGGATTGGTCCTGTTGCTTATCGGTTGGCTTTACCAGCAGATCTGGAAAAAGTACATAATGTCTTCCATGTATCTATACTTCGGAAATATATACGGGATGATTCGCATGTTCTGGAAGCACAACCTGTTGAACTGAGGGAAGACTTGAGCTTTGAAGAGCAGCCAGTAGCAATTTTGGATCGAAAGGACAAGGTTTTACGGAGGAAGACGGTTCCCTTAGTTAAAGTATTGTGGAGAAATCATCAGGTGGAAGAAGCTACTTGGGAACCCGAGGCCTTGATGCGTGAACAGTACCCTTATTTGTTTCATTGAATTTCGGGGACGAAATTCTTTTTAGGGGGGTAGATTGTAACAACCCGTACCTTCGGGAAGGGTATAAATGTAATTTTTGTAAATAATTGTATGAAAGGACAATTTTGCCCTTGTGAATAGTGTGTTTGGTGCATATTGACAGGACGGGAGACGCCTGAGACGGTCGAGGAGCGCACAGAGCGCGATTGACTCGTTCAGATTCGTGAGTGGACTCTTTCTTTCTTTACGAGCATGCCTAACTGTTTATTGATGTTTTACGATATTAAATATGTTTTTATGCTTCCTGATGATGATTACATGTGGTTGATATGTTTGCACATTTTTCGAGACATTTTCGGGATTTTGCAAGTTTTTCGAGAAAAGCTGGATTTCGGATTTTGATGCCATACTTAGGGATTTCAATCTATAACTGTTTTCTGATGATGATAAATGGATTATGAAACGTGATTTGTGATTAGGCGAGAATTTTGGTTTAAAAGTAGATTTCCGGATTTGGGTTCGGAATGACGGTTCTGAACGCCGGATGGGCTTCGAACCGGGGATTTCAAATTCGAGTTTGGCTATGGATCTAGGAATGGGTTTATATTGAATTTAGATTGGATTTTCTGGATCTGGATATTGGGTTTAAAGACCCGGATATTCTGATTGACGGGGGACGGGCCCGGATTGAGTTTAAAGACTCGGGAGTTTAAAGACTCGTATACTTACGATATTACCCCCGTAGGCCTATTGAGTTTAAAGACTCGGGAGTTTAAAGACTCGGATAGTATTGAGGCCTGATTGAGTTTAAAGACTCGGATAGACCCAGCAGGTTTGATCGTAAAATGATACCTTGATATTCACGATTTATGATGCAGTTTTATAGTGTTTCTGTTTCTTATGATGTTTTACGTTATGGTTTTCTAATATGTAGTTGGGCATGCATGTTTTCAAAACGGAGGGAATAAATAGTATTATTGTTTTTCGTAACTCTGATTTGATGACTGTTTTTGAAACTTTTATTGTCTCTAGTCCACTCACATCTTTTGGTTTTAAATTTTCCCTCCAGGTCGTGGTGATAGCGTCGGGGTGAACTTTGAGGCAGGAATCGAGGCATAGAGCTTACGACGTTCTTCCGTTGCGAGACTAGCATAGTAGGATTTTGTGCCCATTTTGTAGAACTATGCTCTGACTTACAGTTGTATTATATTTACTCATGCGTCTGATAGTTATACTTACGGTACTATTACGGGTATTCTGGTACTTTATGTGTGATTGTCAGATGGGAGCAGGGTTCGTCCCGGGTATCGAGGTGATCTTTGGGACGGGTCCTGACAACACTACTCCAATTAATCCATCAAATGCGACCGATGCTCTGCTCAAAACTCTCAAATGAATACAACAATTATGCCCGTGCTCTGCACCTCACCGTCCCAGGGCATTCTTGCTTCCCACTTAGCCCCGACTAGCCACTGATCCAGCCCCTGTTAGTGACAATTGTCACTTGATTTGCTAAACAAAACACTAAACAGATTAAACAATTCACTCACTCTGTTCAACAAAGTCCCACTCACGGCTGTTTCAAATTTCAACAGTCAAGTTACCATTTTGCCCTTCCTTTGGCAATTTACCAAAATTCTCTTCACGCTTCTAGACCCGTAATTCAACCGTCCGAGGTCCGTTTTCAGCGTGCCGCCTGTCGTTGTACTCAGGGCATCGAGACCTACCTAATGATCCTCGAATTGCGTAAAAATTAGTGGTCAATCAAAAAGTCAACATTGTAACTACCCGTCCCGAGTATCGGGATCTAATATTATTTAATTATGATTTAGAAAGACTAATCTGGGATTAGATGAGCGAATTCGGGCGAATTGTGCAAAATGACCGTTTTGCCCCTAGCGTGGGCAAAACGTTGACTTTTAATTCGTACGGTCAAATGGAGTTTGACCAATGACCGTGACGTAGTTCGGGACGTCACGAGTTCATAGACAGGTGGTACGTTCGATTCCGACATTCGTGGAAGAAGTTATGACGTTCAGAAGTTTAGGGGCATTTTGGTAATTTGTTCAAAATGGGCAAATTGTTGACTTTTTGACCGGGATGTCTGATGGCCAAGGGCCAAGGACCGTTATGTAGAGCAGGTCGATATGAATCCATTGACAGGGGGCACGCCGAAATCGGACCTCGAACAGGAAAGTTATGGGTCACGGAAGTTCGGTTTCACTATGCAAGCATTACGAGGCGAGGACACGTGGCTTTTTCTGATTGGTCAGAGATTCTGAGTGGTACATGTGGACCACTAACCTTAAATTATGGACTCAGATCTGGATTGGTGAGATGGGATTAAAATATTAGGATTTAAATGATTAAAGATTTCCCACTTTGTTCAACTTTTGATCTCGGCCTTTCATCTGGTCTGTGCCTTCAAAACAGACCATCCATCTCCTCCCTCCCCACCTGGACAAATTCCATCTCCATCTCCTCTATTTTATAATTTAACCCGATACCCCATTTCCTTCTCCCACATACAAACACACATATTGCTCGCCTCACCATCTCTACTGTGCGTACACATCCATGTGTGAATGACTGAAGATTATGAGAGACGACGGAAGGCGGCGGGACGACGACGGCGACCACGGTAGTCCACGGCGAGTGTGTTAACCCGAGGGAGAATTATGTCCAGGTTTTGGAGGTTGACCTTTAGTCGAGTTTCTGAGCTCCTTCTTGATTCTAATGAGACTTTAGGACAGAAACAGGCTCAGGGGACGTGATTTCGAAGCTCGAAGTGGCCTGGAACGGCGGGGACGACGGTGCCCGTAACCCGGTTCGAAACCAAAAATGGAAATCAAGTTCTGGACAGGTGTTTGCCGTTCGATTTGATCCTGTTGTGTTCTAGGAACCTAAACTGATTTTGTGGACGCAGTTTTGAGGAGGGAGACGGCCAGAATCGACGACACGATGCACTTGCAGGTGGCCGGTCTGCACTCTTCCTTGAACAGGTAACATATTGAACTTGTTTTTGGATTTTGAAGCAAATAATCGATTAGAAATGATGAGACAAACTTAACGGGATTAAATGGGATCGAAATCCGGACGGATTTGACGGAAACCGGTGAACCCGGTTCACCAAGGGAAGACGATGACACTGTTCACCGCGCGTGGGCTTCACGCGCAGCCCCTTTGGGCGGAGCGTGAGGGCGCGTGGAGGGTATTTTGGGGAAACTTCCAACTTGAATTTTGTTCTACTCAATGTAACGAACATTTTAGCGTTGGTTTCGTATCAATCGGATCCCGTTTCGATATTGTTCGGGATGTCCGAAGGTTTTAAATCCAGTTTAAAAATAGTTAAAAATTCGGGAAAATTACGGGACTTGAATAGGATGTTAATGTAGAGGTTAGTAACCCTCTAAGGTGATTTGGACAGGATTGGGAATCCCGGTGATAGTGGTGTGGCCCGGGAAGGCCGGTGGCACGCGTATCGAGGCGCTTGGTTAAACGGACTGTGAGTGGACATTGGTTTTATAAATTCGATGCATGCATAACTGTTTCATGATTGTTATAATTGTGATTATATGATTTATTGTGGATATCGGTGAATTTATATGTTTTCACGCATTTCGAGGCGACGAGATTTTTCCGGATTTGCACTGATTTCCATAATGGTGGTTCGGATATGATTTTATGAAACAGTTACGGATTTGATAAAGTAAATTCGAGACAGGGGCCTAGTTGATTTAAGAATTCGGGCCAGGGGCCCAGTTGACTTATGAAATCGGGCCAGGGGCCCAGTTGATTTATATATGTGATTTCGGGTCAGGGACCCTAAAATGGAATTGAATAAATGATTTCGTATTTGATAATCAACTATTTGGACTTATGACGGTTCTATGGAAATGAATAATAAAATGTGTTCCATAAAACCATCTCGATACAAGGATATATATATATATATATATATATATATATATATATATATATTGGTCTCCTCCAAGTGTCGGGGACACTGGAGAAGTCACGGTGCATTGTCTGCGAGGGGTCATTGTACGGAGCTACCGGACCGTATAGTGATCCAGGAGCAGGATTGCTATGATTAGACGTCAGGGACGTCAGACATCGGGGATGTCAGAGATATGGACCCGGTGAGACCCCGAGCAGCACGCGTTGCTTAATACCGTGAGATATGACGTCAGGGACGCTAGGCATCGGGGATGCCGGAGATGGAAAAATACTAAATGTATATTACTGGATTTATGAAATAACTCTTGGATTGACTTTTGGGATTTGAAACTATGCTTTGGTTTCCGGGCTAAGGCCCTAATGGTTATTTCTAAGTAAATATGTGAATATTGGTTTTTGGTGCATGCATATGTTTTTACCGAGGGGCATAAATGTCTTATAAATGTTTTAAGCAGACTTGGTTATTTTCTTCCACTCACAGCTTTTGTTTTTAATGCCCTTCAGGTTGATTCCGGAAGCGACTGCAGTAGAGACTCGGACATCGCACACCTCCTCCATCGATCCTTGCGCACTCTAGAAGCCCGTTTGGGCAGTGGCAACAGGTTATCCCTTGTCTGACACCTCTTGTTAGACGGGAGCATGACACATTCCATGGTAATCCCGGCGGGATTGGGATGGGTTGTGTCAACATTCTCCCCCTTTTCGTCTGAATTACAAAAATACCCTTGAACTTTCGAACGTCATAACTTTCTCCTCGAATGTCGGAATCGTGCGTGCCACCTGTCTATGAACTCGTGACGTCCCGAACTATGTCATAGTTATCGGTCAAAGTTCGTTTGGCAGCCCGAGCAAAAAGTCAACCATTTGCCCATTACCTAGGGGTAAAATCGTCATTTTCTTCAAATTTTTCAAATTTCCCTTTTCTGAACGTTCGAGTCGTTACAGTGGTTCAACTAACCTCCAACACCATCAACCTGTGGGAACACCATCCACGTCCCACACTACTTATCTGCAACTGGACCCTATCGCTTACCTGTCAAACCGTCTGCACACATCTCTAACCCCACATCTCAGCATCAGGGTCCCACCAGCCACTCATGGCTCTGAGCATCCAGCTCACCTCAATATTGAATCCTGCCATAACCAATCAGATCACTCGGGTATCCTCATAGATATCTACTACCTGATCCCCAAACACAAGGAAATAGCCATGTACAATCATATGTCCTACACTTAGTAGGTTCTCATCCAATCTAGGTACAAGCATAACATCCCTGATGTACTTGTCACCTTGACTAGTGTGAACAAGCATTGAGCCCTTCCCAGCAGTTTGAACAAGGTCACCAATTCCCATTTTCACTTTCACATTCAGAGTCCTGTCAATATCAGACAATAAGGACTCATGACCTGTCATGTGGTTGCTGCAGCCACTGTCCAGGTACCACACTCCTGCATTTTTCTCAACAGAAGCAGAGTGATATGCATAGAACAAATTCCCTTCAATTTTCTTTTCTGGTTCCTTCACCTGCTGTGCCATATTTTCATTCTGTTTGACTCTACAATCCTTGGCAATATGACCTAACTTCCCACACTTGAAACATTTAAACCTGTTCTTGGTCCATCAAGGTTAATAATGATTTCTATCACAGGTCTTACAAGCAGGTTTTGTGTCACTATTCTTACTTTTTTGAAATTCAGATTGCTTATCCTTAGAACTAAACTTGTTCTTATTGTAATTCCACCTTCTACCATTCCCTTTCTTCTTGAAACTTCCTTGATTTGAACTGGACTATCCACTTGACTGACTTTGTACATTCAGACTAGAAAAAGGCTTTCTTTACTTCACTGTCATCATACATCTCCAAACGATGATCAAACCGCAAGCAATCACAGCTTATACTTCATCACAGCAAACAGACATCCCAAAGACAGTAGATCTTACTACTCTGATACCATGTAGAAACTCGAGATTCCGCCCCACAATAGACTCGGGATTTCAGCCCTAAAACCAATTGGTGATAGGGGGAGTTATCCAAGCCTATATAATGTACACTCTTTTTCTCATATTTTCCAATATGGGCCTACACACTCCTCACATCCCAACATCTACCACTCTAATCGGGATATCACACTCACGGTCAACATCCAGATCGACTCAACTCTTTTTGACAACGCTTCATATCTGTTATTTTCTTTCCAATTATCGATAGTCAAATGGAGTATACTAATTCTATGTAGATATATATACATAGAATTTTTCCCATGCATGGCATGCTTTTATGCATTGATCACGTAACTATCTTTTCCCATGACATCACCATTTCGAGAGTTGATCATGGAGAGCCTGATGAAGTACATACGTTGGTAGGATTATACGGGTAGGTGGAGCTAGGGTGGTGCCAGGCCAAGGAGTCTGGACACTCAAACCAACCGACTCAAAATCCATTCTCTTTGCTCTTTGTTAAATTTTTTTCTTTTCTTTCTTAACTATTAATATTACTAAAATATATTTACTTCATATTTCAAAAGGGATCAATTTTTAATTTCCATTTCTCTACTTATTTTTTTTTTTCATTTATGAATGTTTACAACGATATATATATATATATATATATAGTGGTCAACTTATAAATTTTCTTAAATTATTGTGTTATTAGATTTAAGAGTATGAAGATATGTGTAACGACCCGTCCCGAATTCCGGGATTAGTTTAGTGACTAATCCTGATTAGCGAGGTTGAACGGTGGTTAGTAGGGCGGAATCGGACAAAATGTGCAAAATGACCGTTTTGCCCCTGGTCGTGGGCAAAATGTTGACTTTTTGTTCGGGCGGTCAAATGGACTTTGACCGATGACCGTGACGTAGTTCGGGACGTCACGAGTTCAAAGACAGGCGGCACGTTCGATTCCGACATTCGTAGAGAAAGTTATGGTGTTCGGAAGTTGAGGGGTATTTTGATAATTTGGCTTGTTAGGGGCCAAATGTTGACTTTTTGATCGGGAGGTCCGATGGACGAGGGCCAAGGACCGTTACGTAGGTATCGTCGATACGAATCCAACGACAGGCGGCATGCCGAAATCGGAGATCCGACGACGACGTTATGGTCAAGGAAACGAACTAACGAACCGAGGCCGGGATTAAAATAATAATATAATAGTGAATAGTGACCGTTGACTGTGCACATCCGGATGAGTGACAAGTGTCACCCATCCCTTGTTTCCAGCTCCATGTTTCCCTCCCAACACCATCATTACAACATCATCATTCCTTATCCACCATTATCCTTCCTTTTCCTTTGTTTTTCTTTCAAACCGTGCATGATTTAGGGAGAGTATGAACTGGGAGAATTGGCTCCCTTCTTCTGCTGTTCTTGTGAGGAAATGGGAGACTATGATGATTGAATTAACGGGGAAACACGAGGGGTTGTGAGGGTGTCGAATTTTGGATTTTGGATTTCGGGAAAATTGGGGGGAAAATTCGAATACTGGGAATTAGGCTGTGATGATCGAATTGGAGGTTACAAACATCTTCCTGAGGTTGTGACGAGTCGATCCACATCAAAAACGAGAAGGAATGGTGCCGTTTTGGCTCTGATCGAGCTTGGTGACAGAGGAAGAAATCGAGGCTGAGTCGTGGAGTTTGGGGCTGTGATTGATTCAATTGTTGTGGGGGAATGCTTTCTCATGATCCCACGATGCTTCTGGGATCATCAATTGAAGGAAAACGTTGGAGAATGGCAGAACTCCATTGTTGAACAGTGACGGTGCTCGAGTTTGAGTCGTGACGTTTGAGCACCGGTTTGATGCAATTGATGTGGGGGAATTGTTCCTCATGGTCCATTGATGCTTCTGGAATCATCAATTGGATGAAACCTGCATCAATTGAGGGAGTTCCATGATTGCACAGTAACCGGGTGTTCTTCGTGGATCATCATCGAATCGTGGGAATCTGGGTAAAGATTTGTGTAATTGAGTTTACAGACTTGTAATTGGACTTAAAACGAAACTAATGGAATGATCAATTGAAGGAATTGGGATCGAATTGACAGGATTGGAACCGGGTTGTGTCGCGGGTGAATTGGACCCGTTTACCAGACAAACGGGTTGGGCTGGTGACACTGTAGCAGGCGCGTGGGTTTCACGCGCAGCCACTCACGGCGGCGCGTGACGGCGCGTGGGCACGGATCTCGAGGTGAGGTCAACATGACTTCTGTCCCATTTAATGTAACGGATATTTTGGAATTGGTTTCGGGTCGATCGGACACCGTCTCGATAGTGTTCGGGATGTCCGAAGGTTTTTAATTAAGTTTAAAAATAAGTAAAAATTCGGGAAAATTACGGGACTTTGATAGGATGTTAATGATGAGGTTAGTAACCCTCTAATGTGATTTGGACAGGATTGGGAGTCCCGGTGATAGTGGTGTGGCCCGGGAGGGCCGGTGGCACGCGTATCGAGGCACACGGTTAAAACGGTCTGTGAGTGGACTTTGGTTTTATAAATCCTATGCATGCTTAAATGTGTTATATGGTTTATATACATGATTTCTATGATGGTATTTGTGAGCATTGATTTTGGATATGTTGCACGTATTTCGAGGTGTTTTCCGTATTTCACGTATATCGGGATTAACGGTTTATTTGTGGTTTTGTGTGCTTGTGGTTAAATAAATAATATGATGAAATGGTTTTGAAATTGGAAATATGAACTCGGGCTTGAGGCCCACTTGTTTTGGAAATTTCGGACTTGGAGTCCATTTGAGAATCGGGCCGGGGGCCCAGTTGGTTAATGAAATCGGGCCAGGGGCCCAGTTGGTATGAAATCGGGCTGAGACCCATTTGAGTTATATTATCGGGCCAGGGGCCCAGTTGATTTGTGAATTCGGGCCGTGGGCCCAGTTGATTTATAAGTCGGGCTGCGGGCCCAGTTGGTTTACAAATCGGGCCGTGGGCCCAGTGGTTTATAAAATCGGGCATGAGGCCCAGTTGGATTATAAATGTGATTTTGGGTCAGGGACCCTATATTTAATAATTGTGATTTTGGGTCAGGGACCCTAAATGGAATTACGTGGTTTTATGGAAATTTCGGGCAGGGCCCATTGTGATGATGTGATAAAAGGATTTAATAAAACTGGTTTCCATATACCATCTGGATACAAGGATATATGATGGTCTCCTCCAGATGTCTGGGACACTGGGGAAGTCACGGTGCATTGCCTGCGAGGGGTCATTATACGGAGCAGCCGGACCGTATGATGACTCAGGAGCAGGATTGCTATGATTGACGTCAGGGACGTCAGACATCAGGGATGTCAGATATATGGACCCGGAGAGACCCCGGGCAGCACGCGTAGCTTGTGAAACCGTGAGACATGACGTCAGGGACGTCTAGCATCAGGGATGCTGGTGATGGTAATGGTAAAATACGAATTAATGAAATGGCTTTCCTGGTGGACTTATGATTGTGTGATTTTAATGAATTAATGTTCATTTATGGTAGTGGGTGGTGACCCACATGGTCGTATATGTATGGTGGTGGTATTCCACGGTTTTGGGCTGAGTTCCCACACTTGGTTTTTGGTTAACGGTTTTTGGGCTAAGGCCCTAAGGGCTCGGTTGAGCAAACGTTTTGGTTACCGGTTTTTGTGGCATGCATACGTTTTTATTGGAGGGCATAAATGTCTTATAAATGTATTTGATGAACTTACTGGTTTTTGTCCACTCACAGCTTTTGGTTTTAATGCCCTTCAGGTTGATCACGGATGCGTTTGCAGCAGGGACTGGGACATTGCACACCTCCTCCATCGATCCTTGCGCACTCTGGATGCCCTGTTTGGGCAGTAGCTCGTGGTTATCCCTTGTCTGACACCCCTTGTTGGACGGGAGCAGGGCACATTCCACGGTAATCCCGGGGGGATTGGGATGGGTCCTGTCATATGACTCATAGTGTTTATTAAAAAAAAAATCGTGAAACCAGTTTTTTTTTTTTTTTGAGAAACCACCAAAAAAGACTTGAAATTTTATCAAAACATAAAATTTTGTATAACTATGCTTGCAAATTTGCGATAACTAATGAATAAAAATATTATCAACTAGAGTTGAGCTCGGTATTTTAAGACTGGTGTTGTGATGGTGACTCAGACATCCAAATTAGGGCTCTGTTTCCTGAGTCGGTTTTCACTCGAGCATCTAGAGTGGGGCTCTGTTTCCCGAGAGGTTGGCCTACTGATAGTTCGGTTTGATTATGGTGATCGGTATTCGAGCATCGAGGATGGGTTGGTTATGTGTGATCGTTAATTTGGTATCATGATATATTTTTCATATTGACTTACTTAATGATATTGATTGATTTCCATATATTTGCTCGTGTTTTGAGATTTGTAGTTTATACTTTGTTTTAATCGAGATTTGACAGTTTTACATATGCATGCATAATTTTACAAAACGGATGGTAAACTACTCATGTTTTTCGAATTATGTTTTTAAATGTCTTTTTTCGTCGACTCGGTTTTTTTTCTTCTGGTTTTACTTGCCCCATAGGTCGTGATACGGAGACGGAGATCTACTTGGAGCCAGAGGCATAAACTAGCTACAGTGCACTCGTTGAGGTTTTAGGGTAGACTTTTGTACTTTAATTTGTGTTTTGATACTGATGCTCTGTGTATTGTAACATAAATGGTTACGTAAAGTATCCCAGGTCTGACAGTTGGTTGGTTTTATTAATATTGTGGGATACTTAGAGGTTGTTTCGACTTTTAATACTGACTGTCATACAGTAGCAGGATCCTTCACGTATATCGAGGTGGTTTTGGAAAGGATCCTGCCAACGGGAGGTCCTCGGACGTGTCCTATTCCTTGGTACTTCATTGGAACTCCGATAGGAGTCATTCATTTTACTATATTGTTAGAATGCTCAACTTTCGAAAACCTTCACGTGTCTCACAAAAGCATTACTTTATACTATTAATGGCCAAGAATTAAACTGAATCTAAGAGAAAGGGATGGTAATTGACCCAAGGTACATGTGAGTTCTGACTTAAAAAATGCCCACAAACCTAACTTTTACCCTTCCTCAAGAAAAACAGAGAATAAAACTAAAGTAAAAACTAAACGACTCAATCTAATTGGGAATAGATCATTTACACCTGTAAGTTTATCTAGTAGGAGGAGTCGTGTCCCCCATTACTTAACAACTTAAAACAACAATTGACACAAACTAAACAAAATACTTACCAGTTAGCAAGGGACACAACAAAAATCAAACTTTCCATGCCAAACTACGGATATGCCAATTTCAAGAAGGTACCATGTGTTAAGTGGGAATGCTTGTACTTCAAGATTTTAAGTTTTTTAAAAAAAGTTCAAATGCCTTTAAAAGATTTCGCCTCGACTCTAACCTCACTAGGCAACTATCAATTTCTTTCATGACTCCTAGGGTTCACTTTTGCAAGCATATATGATGAGATTATGTAAGGAAATTAGATATAATCACATATGAAATAGCGTGTAATTTGAATATGAAAATAAGGTTGGGCTTAAAATTTTGAGGAAGAAATTTTCTTTTAGGGGGGAAGGTTGTAACGACCTAGAAATTTGAGAAAAGTCAAAATGAAATTTTACCCTTGGGGGTCAAAATATTGAATTTTTTATATGAAGAATTTTTGTACGTTTTGAAAGGACAGTTCTGAAGGTCTCGAGCTTCTTAGTATGTAGACAGATAGTTTGACAAAAATGGAGTTCGGATAAATTTGTTTTGAGCTTAAAAAGAGTAAGGGCATTTTGGTAATTTTTCCATGAAGGGTATTTTGGTACTTTCTAGAGAAACCTAGAGGTTTCTTGAATTTTCCTTAGTTCTCCCATTCTAACCCTCCCCACCGACATACCTTTCTATTTATATGATTGTGTGTGGGTTCAAAGGGAAAAAGGGTGGGTGGTGGTCGAAGGAAGGAAATGGAAAACTGGCCACCACCATGAGAGAGGGAAGTTAGGGAGGGAGAGAGAGAGAGAAAAGGGAGAAGAAAGGAAGAGAAAAGGAAAGGATTTGATAGGAAAACGAGGAGCAGACAGTATGAAGGGAGGAAAACATGAGGGAACTAAGGGACCTGAAGGTCCCCATATCGGGTTCTGTTTGGGCCTAGGAAACTAAACAAACAGGCATGGTTGAGTGTTCTTGAAGATCATACAATCACTATGATGCAAGAAGGGAAGAGTTTGGGCGCAAGAAAGACGTGGTCAGAGACTTGGAAACTATGGCCGAATTAGGAGAAGATCAAGCAATGTTTTTTAGGTATTTTTTTCTTACATTTTGAATCCATAGACCTTCTCGTGGGGCCAATTCAATAAATTGGACGTTTAAAGTATGTAAAACAATGAAGGAATGCTTAGGTTTGAATCGGGTCCATGAAGCGGGTCGTACAACCCAGTTGTAGGAAAACAAGTCAACAACCCAAGGTTGAAGATGACCCCCTGTGACGCGCGTGAAGCCCACGCGCAGAGGCCTTTCGGCAGTGGGCACACGTGCGGCGTGTTTTGGGAAAATGGTCAACATGAACAATGTTCCTCTGTGTTTTATGAGTTTATTCATATAAAGTTTGAGTAAATTGGATACCTTTCGAGTATGTTTTTGAAAAGATAAAGTTATGTGCTTATAATGTGTTTATGAATTCAAATTGGATGTGCTTATAAAGTTCGAGTAAATTGGATACCTCGGGAATCATTATGATCCTTGGATGTGTTTCATCAAGTCTATGATGTGGATTAGTATGTTAATATGATAATCTTATATGATGAGAGAACATGATAATGGATATACTGGTGCTAGTTATGGTGGTCGATTAGAATGCAAGTTAGTATGATATTACTGGTGTGAAGTACTAGTAAATGTATTAAATAGGGTAAATCTTGGGTAAAGGAATAATGACAATTCTAAATGATGTTATGAACACTAACTAATTTGGTAGTATGCTTTCTTAAGTGATTTTGATTTTTCCCTGTAGTATTAAGTTGGAGAATAGGGAATAATATATATGAATACGGGACTAGTAATCTGCCCTAAATTGGTAGATATTTTAACAACTTTTGTTAAGTATATAACATTATAAATTGTGATAATATCAATTATAAGATAATTAAGACAAATAGTCGAACTAAGTTGCGTACTCTACTTACAGGGTAAGTGGGTCGGACGGGGACGGTACCATACGAGGGAGGGATTAATTTGGTTAAATTTGGTAGCATCCCTTGTCTGGCCAGCATTGTCAGACGGGAGCAAGAACGCTACAGTTTTTAATGGAAATTGAGAAGCGGGCCTTTTCAATAGCATTGATTGAATGAATAAAGATTATAAACAATAGAGCCAAATTATACTCTCAACGATGAACTCCAAGCAAGGCCGCGAGAAAATCCTTGAAGCGCAATCTGGTCTATCGTAAACAAACCTCACGAATAATTCTACGAAGTATCTCTAAGGTGTGTAGGCATTACTAAGTCTGATCTAGTCTGAATTCTGGGTCTAAATTGTATGTTTGGCATCCTTCTAAGTTGTTGCTATTCGTTCTTCAAAATAATAGACAGAGTCTCCTTTATAGACAAAAAGAAAATCTCGTCCTACAAGGAGTATAGATCATAAAAAAAGCTTAGAACATTCTAGAATGTCTATGGAAATATTGCAAAATCCTAAAACAACCTAGCAACCAATCAGAATTGAGCTAGGGATGCAAATGCAAATTGTTTGCTAGCTGGAATTAGGGCAGCTTCCTAGGCAGGCCGTGAAACTTGGAACTAGGCTCTAATATCCTTTTGGTTGCGCCCTGGCACATGAATAGCTTCAAAAATATGTTAAAAATTCCAAAAAAAAAATGCCTAGCTTGATTAAAAAATTGTAAGATGAGAAAGGGCCAATTTGGTTCCTACCTGGTCAGGCCCTAGACCTAACCTAGGTATTGCCCGGGCTTCAGCGAAACCTCAATTGGAAGGAACTTTGGACTTGGCGCTGTCATGGCATGCACTTAAACCTGGCACTTCTTTAGCGTGACATTGATGTCATGGGATATGGTTTTGGGACGTGAATGGGCTGGTCTAAGGTACTTGATCTATACCCAAAATGTGGCGCACTTGGCGAAGACATGTCGAGGACAAGTCCAAGACTCAAAAATTTGGTTTAGGTCTAGGATTTTGGAAATTGAACTCGAGAAGGCACATCTTGAGCTTGGCTTGGCTGATCCTCAAATAAAGATCGAGGGCCCAGATAGGTATGTTCCTGATACTTCGAAGTGGCACTACGGGAGGTCCTCAAACGTGTCCTTATTGTTAGTATCTCATTGGAACTCCAATTTGAGTTATTCTTTTTCCTTTATTCTTAGAATTAGCTCAACTTTCTAAAACCTGCACATGTCTCACAAAAGCATCACTTTATACCATTGATGGCCAAGAATTAAATAGAAGCTAAGGAAAAAGGATGGCGATTGACACGAAATACATGTGGGTTTTATGACTTAACAATCACCAGTTTTATTTTGTGTTTCTAAATTGAACCATCTAAATTCAATCTAGTTTTGTAAATCCACGTGACACCTTTAACTAGCTTGTCCACCAACTCCTAACTCACATTCTTCTCAATGATCTCAATTTCAGCCTTCATAGCTTTCTTCCAAGCTTGATCTTATGAAGCTTCATAGTAGCTTTCTGGTACGATGATGTAAATGTGAAGTCTGGACGAAATACATGTGGGTTTTATGAATTAACAATCACCAGTTTTATTTTGTGTTTCTAAATTGAACCATCTAAATTCAACATGGTTTTGTAAATCCATGTGACACCTTTAACTAGCTTGTCCACCAACTCCTAACTCACATTCTTCGTAATGATCTCAATTTCAGCCTTGATAACTTTCTTCCAAGCTTGATCTTATGAAGCTTCATAATAGATTCCAGGTACGATGATGCAAATGTGAAGTCTGGCATATGTCATTGAGACTTCGTAGTCTCACATTTGTATTGCTTGGAGTTGATGGATTGTTAGGCTCTAAAACTTGAGCTAGGAACTTGTATTGATTCTTCGTGCACTGCATTGCTTGCTTCAATCTAAGTGTCAAAGTTCCTTGGAATGGATATATAATCCTCTTCACTTTCTCCCAATTCTACATTCCTTTCATATTGAAGATTACATTTCTAGATATGACAACATTCTCAGGTTTTAGAGTCGATAGCATTTTTCAAGTTTCCATATTCCATAAAATACACCCTAGTGCTAGAATCATCAGTTTCTTTCTTTACTGAGATGGAATATCCCTATAGCAGATGGAACCTAACATTTTCAAGTGTCACTCCACGTTTTTTTCCATTGAATTGTTCACATGGAGTCATACCCTGTACAGCCTTAGTAAAACGCCTATTTAGTAAATAGATAGCAATATTGATTGCTTCACTCCAAAATTCATAGGGAAATTTCTTCTCATGCATTATAGACTTAAGCCATCTCCACCAAAGTTCTATTCTTGCTCTCAGCCACACTACTTTGTTATGGTGAGTAAACAACTGAGTTGTCCTTCAATGCCACAATTTTCACAGAAAGCTTGAAAATCACTTAAGGTATATTCTCCATCTCTATCACATCTCAACTTCTTTCTTAAAACTACTTTGAAGTTCAATCATTGATTTGACCTTTTTGAATAGTACCCTTGATTTGTGCCCTAAGAAATACAGCCAGCAAATTCTTGAATAATTATCAATAAAAATGAAAATACTTATTAACTCCAATTGTTCCAGTTTGCATTGTTCCACGCACATGATTGTATACACTTTCCATTATTTGTTAGTGTCAAATGATTCTACATGTTGTTTATCAGCAACATGACATTCACACACATCATTTCCACATGCTAGACTAGGTGGACCGATCATCATTTCCTTCAGTTGCCAGGTCTTAAGAGTATTGTAGTAGATGCCCAAATCTTATGTGTCATAGCTCAGGATTTCCTTCAATTTTAGCCTTCCTTGCCTCATGATTGCCCTAGTCAAGTGACAATGGAAAACATCAGCTTCCAATTATTGACATGCTTGCCACTCTGTGAGTCATATCCTTATCTTCGTAGATAGAAGCTAACTTGGCTTCACCAAAAGGCCTCATCTCTAGAAGCCTAGTTTCACACTAAGCTCTTTGATCTAGAAGGAGCAAAGAA
This sequence comes from Prinsepia uniflora, assembly GCA_032719365.1. Taxonomy (NCBI): domain Eukaryota; kingdom Viridiplantae; phylum Streptophyta; class Magnoliopsida; order Rosales; family Rosaceae; genus Prinsepia; species Prinsepia uniflora. The sequence goes on from CM064875.1 coordinate 7,243,707, forward strand.
GAAGCGCACATTGTTGACGAAGGTCATTCATTTTTCAATTTTTATTGGAAATACTATAGTGGGATTTCAAAGAAATGGGCTTCATTTTTTAAGCTTCCACAGTTTGATCACCAAACACTAGGAAGTAAGTTTTAGAAGGGTTAGAAGAAACAAAAGAAGAGAATTGTAAAGGATAATAAAGAAGATTTGAGAGGAAAGGCTAATTTCACTAAGGGATTTCATTGTGTTATTAGGTACATTGCAAGACTAGTTTATATAGGAAATACACAAGATTAACAAACTGAAAACTAACTCTAACAAACTCTAACATCCCCCCTCAATTTGATGGCCCCAACATCAAATTGGAAGAGAGATGGGAAAAGCAGAGGATCAGATAAGGAGGGCACAATAGGAAATGTGAAAGTCATAGTCTGATCCATGTCATATTCCAAAGAAAAAATATGAACCGTTGATGAGAGGAGTAGAGAAACACAATATGGGTCCATAATGACCGTCCGATCAAGCAACTCAAGTAACAGCCGCACAAGCTCCACCGTCTTCGAAACACTTCTTCTCCTCCTCTTCATCCCCTTCTGTTAGAGAGATGGGCGAAGAAGTCAAGCCAGTCCTGGTGGTTCTGGAATCCGTGTTGAAGAAGAGAAAGAGAGAAAAGCAATGGGCTCTTGCCAAAAAGCAGGACCTTGAGTCCTCAAGAAAGAAGAACTCCGAAAACCGCAAGTTGATTTTCAACCGAGCTAAGCGATATGCTAAGGAGTATGATGAGCAGCAAAAGGAGTTGATTCGTTTGAAGCGTGAGGCGAAATTGAAGGGTGGGTTTTATGTCGAGCCAGAGGCCAAGCTTTTGTTCATTATCAGGATTCGCGAAATCAATACCATCGACCCAAAAACTAAGAAGATTTTGTAGCTTCTGCGTTTGAGACAGATATTCAATGGTGTTTTCTTGAAAGTTAACAAGGCCACAACCAAAAGCAACAATAATAAAGTAGAGCTGGGCTTTCTCATTCTCTACATAGCTGCTTTCTACGACTTCATCATCCATCGATCCCTTCAACTCTCTCGTGATCATTATGCTAAACTCGTTGGTTTGCGTCCTGGATGGCTCCTCCCTGGTGGTCGTTGAAGGTGGGCCCATCAAGTGGAAGAAGAAGGCGGGTGGACTCAGGTCGAGGTTGCGACTCGACCGCTTCGGACAGTGAGATTGCAGTGGAGCGATTTTTGTCGTGGTATCTTCGCGGTGGGAGTTGCAGACCATCAATTTGATGGCTTTCTTTCAGACCTAGTGAAAACGAAGCAGAGGAGAGAAGAGCAACTCTGATTTCTCTGAAATTAACTTGCAGCATATAAGGAGGAGGAATCTTGATTGAGTCTCTTTTGAGTTCTTTGAGTCTCTTTTTTGAGCTCGTTTAGTCCTTTTTTCTTGAGCTCTTTTGTATCAAGATGAATTTGATTTCTTTTGATCGATTTTCAGTATTGAAGGCGGAGGAGGAAAAATCTTGAATGAGTATCTTGTGTGCTCTTTGAGTCTTTGCTTTGATCTCTTTGAGTCTTCCTTTTGAGCTTTTTTGTTCCAAGATAAAACGCAGAGAAGAAGAAGAAGAATAGTGTAAAAAAAATTCAGGAAGACGAATTCTCAGAGAAAAAGAAGATATTCAAGAAGAACCATTTTGTATTGAAGCGGAAGCATAGGAATCAGGATCATTCATGAATGGTGTTAACCATGGATCATGAATATGGCTCTGATACCATGTTAGAAGGGTTAGAAGAAACAAAAGAAGAGAATTGTAAAGGATAATAAAGAAGATTTGAGAGGAAAGGCTAATTTCACTAAGGGATTTCATTGTGTTATTAGGTACATTGCAAGACTAGTTTATATAGGAAATACACAAGATTAACAAACTGAAAACTAACTCTAACAAACTCTAACAGTAAGAAACTATGTTCAACCATTTGTCCAACACTTTGCAGATTTTCATCTAGACCAAACACAAGTAACACATCCTTGATCAATTTGTCATCTTGCTTAGTATGAATCACAAGTGTGCCATCTCCAGCTGCTTGTACCAAGTCTCCTGTGCTCATTTTCACTTTCACTTTTATGCTCCTCTCAATATTGATCAATAGGATTCATGTGTTGTCATATGGTTACTACAGCCACTACCCAAGTACCGCACATCGGCGTCTTTTTCAATTGAAGCAACATGAAATGCATATAATATAATTCCCTCTATTTTTTCAACTAGGGGATGAGCCAAATTTGCAATTTGTTTCACTTTATATCTTTGGAAATATGACTAAACTTGAAGCATTTATGTCACGTAGGTTTTCCCTTGAACCAGCACTCAGCATCTTGTCATAGATTTCATAGGCATCTGTAGTACCACTTTCAGCTTCATGATTTCCTGTGAATTTATCATTATCATACTTCACATTAGATTTGAACTTCTTGCAATTCCAATTTTTGCTTCCTCCTTCGCATTGCTTCTTGAACTTGTCATGATTAGTGTTTGATTGATACTGAGACTTCTAGTGTTTGATTGATACTGAGACTTTCTGTTAACACCCATGCTAGAGAATGCCTCATCATGACATTCACCATCAAAGTGCATTTCAAACCTCTGATCAAATGGCTGGATAAATGCAGTAATACTTTGAAGATTTATAATTTTTAGATCTTTTGTTTCTTAGAATTTTATGTGCTAGTCTTTTCTTTGCGATTTCTTCACCATAGGTTTTCGTTACTCCATACAGTCTAGACATATATACAGATAATGTCTCATCATTTTTTTTTATCCTTATATATTCGAAGTCTCTTCTAAGAGAATGTAACTTAATAGCTCTCACTATAGGATCTTCTCTGTATTCTTGTTTCAGGATGTCCCCTGCAGCCTTGGAACAATCCTGATTTTCAACTTTAGGAAAAATGTCATCAGCCACTACAGTTTGCAGCATGCTCAGTGCATTTGCATCCTTAATAAGATCAGCATGAGTTGGTTGATCCATAACCTCATCATCTTCACCATACACCATTTTTGGGTAATTCTTGAAATGCAAGAATCCATAAATCATAAGCTTTCCGTATTATTCTCATTTGGATGCTCCAAATATCATAATTTATTCCAGTGAAGACTGGAGGTCTCAACTCCACCATTTGAACCAGCCATGTCAGGCTAGAGTTGCAGCAATGTCATGCTACGCTTCACAGTTGGATGTCCCAGATATGGTGATCAAGTAGCTTTGGTTTCAGAAAAGTCTAACACAGCAACATAGAAAATGGTGGTGCTCAATTGATACTGCTATGAATCTCATGTATCATTTATGAACCAAAATTTCTAACTGAAAAACGATTGGTTTAAGATTCTCTCTCCCTCTTTTACGTTTGGATTGAATTTTGGATGGAATTGATAATGTAACTTTGTGTGATGAACAGTACAAATTTCAATTCACACCAAGTGTTTGATAAAATGCTCTAAAGGAATTTTCCGTGTAATTTTCACTATATGGCCGATTTCATTGATTGCAATTTGGATTTGAGGACATGTTAGTACACACACATCTCTACACTTCTTGGGCTAGGTTAGAGTGATGACACTATGATGTCATTCTCCCCAATCACAAACTTACACACACTCGAACCAATTGTGTTATGACACATGGTTCAACTTGCTCTCCAAGCAAACACACACCCTCTCCACCCCTAGCATAATCCAGTGAGCAGCCTAGTTACCAAAAAAAAAAAAAAAACGGTATTGTATATTACTCGCTTTGGTTTTTTTATTTTACAGTTTTCACATTGTTGACATAAAAAACTATTTTAAGTGGTTTTTATATGGTAAAGATTTTCATTCTTCTCATTCTTCATTCATGTATTCTTTTTTATATTACTCCATAACTCATGAATTTTTTTAATATATATATATAATGCTAAGCTTATTTTGAACAAACATAACTCTGAGTTCTTTTGCTCAATTAAGAAATCGATGGATTGCTTTCATATATTGTTAAAATTAAAATATGTTATTGGGGGATTTCATCCCCCACTTGGAAAATACCTTGGTACATGACTTTGGATCAGAATATGAATTTTTTTTTTTTAAATAAACCTTTGCGAAAGTACAGAATCTAGATTTCTTGTGAAGTATGATGATGACACTGTGATACCATAAAATTAATAACATTATCCCTCTTTGTATTTTTAATTACATGGAGACCGTTTTTCTTTTTCTTCTTTGCCAAGGGAGGTGCAATTCTCATTGACTTGTGAAAATAATTTACAAAATGGAACACATTGTGGTCTCTTTAAAATTTTATCGGGATTGTCATTGAGACGTTTTAAATAAAATCTATACTTTATACGGCGGTTAAGTTCGAGATAATACTAATTTTAGAAGATGGAAGCAAGATATTCTGAATCGGGTACAATATAGGGATCTAAAGGGAGATTAGGAATACCAAGACTTTACCCATAACGTACGTTGAATTGATTTGATCAATTACGTACGACTTTGTATCCTTTAAAAAAAAACATATGTTCATTGGCAGTTACATGCCAAAGGATATAACTATTCATAAGCAGTTATATATGTTCATAAACAATTGGAAATTTTTAAGAGAATGTATCTCTTAATCACATATATATTAACTCAACACATCATACATTTTCATACACATTTAAGCCTGTATCATGCATGCATATATCTTGGACATATTCCAACATTGGAATCGTTGAAATCTTAACAAATATAATGTTTGGGGTTTGCTTATACATATCTAGGAAGAAACTGGGAATCAGATGTGTTGAGTGTATAAGAGATAAGGATGAGTCGATTAAGAAAGTAGTTAGGTTGTTAAGCAGTTAGTTAGAAGTTAGGTAAAACAGTTAATACTATAGCATCAATATAAAACTCTCTTCCTCTACTCTGCAGATTAGATTGGTATCAATTGTACTCTTCTCATCTTTTCTAAAATACTCTAAAGTTCAATACAACTATCGAACTCTTTCTTCATTTTCATTACTGCATCCTCATCTTCCTCACATATTCCATCAATCCTTGATGCCACCTCACATGGTATCAGAGCCGTGAAAAACGATCTGATTCTCTTCTTCTTTCCGCTGCTCACACAATCCTGTTCTCTGTTTTTCCCAGTTTTTTCATGGTAGAGTCTACATAGCAAGAAGATTGCAAAAGACTATTTGTTGTCATTCATTGTGAATCTGTAAAGCAGTAAAGCAAAAGCAACAAAGACCACCAGTGATTCTTCAGTAAAACCAGTAAGCCAGTAGAGAAAACTGTGCCCACCAGGTGTTTGTGAAAACGTTTTTATGTTTTTCTTGGAAATTCTTTTGTTTCTTTGTCTTAGTTTCATTCTTTCCCTTCTTGAAATCGTGTGATCATAGTCTTGTGACAATGGTTACCTCCTTTCAACTTCAGATTCTGAAATCCCCTATCACCAGTCTTATTCCCACAGTAGGAAGTTCTGTTAGTGTTAAGCTTGATGATCACAACTTTCTAACGTGGAATTTTCATATGTAGTTGCTATTTAATGTTCATGGTATTATTGGTTTTGTTAATGGCACAAATCTGTGTCCTGTGATGGTTAATTCTGGGTCTAACAGTGACAATGTGTCTCAAATGGAGGCTATTCAGATTTGGAATATGCACAATCGAGCCTTAATGCAGCTAATCACTACAACTCTTTCAACCACTGCCATGTCTTGTGTTATTGGATGTCGTACAGCTCAAGAAATGTGGGTCAATCTCAAGGAATGGTTTGCATCTGTTACTAAGGCTTCTATATTTCAGATGAAAACTGAACTTCAAAATATAAAGAAAAGGCCTGAAAACATGACACAGTACTTGCAGAGAATAAAGAATGTCAGGGACATGTTAGAGTCCTGTGGTGTGCAATTTTGGTGATGTTGACATTGTTATCTTATCCTTGAGGGGTTTGCGTAGTGAGTATAACACGTTTAGATGTGTGATTAGGGAAGGGAAAACACAATCCCCTTAAAAGACTTTAGATCTCAGCTTCTTGCTGAAGAGAGTGCCTTGGATCATTTAGATGAGCATGTCCCTTTTCTGTCAGCCATGGTGGCTACCAAGACCTCTGATTCACTACTGCCTAGTTTTCAGAATCCTTCTTTTCATCACGGGCCATCTAATTCTTCATGTCAAAGACCTGTTGATAATGGCCAGAATTCTACTCTCAGTCAGTTTCCTACTTCAGGTACACTTGGACTACAAGGTCCCTGTCAATAATTTCCTTACTTGGGGTCAACACCACGACAACCAGGTTGCCCTCCTTAACAATTTCCTTATAGACCTCATAACAATGGTGTAAGAGGCAGGAAAGGAAGAAGAAATTATGGTGGCAAAAATCAACCTAGAGGCTATAACAACTTTCAGAATTATCAGCACAATTCTAGTTATTCAGGTGCTTTGCCTAAGTGTCAGATCTGTGGAAAGAAGGGACATTATGCTGCAGACTGCTATCAAAGGCATCAGGAGCAGACACAAGCATCTCAGGATCCTGAGGCATGCCAAATTTGCTGGAAATTTGGTCATTCTGCAGTCAACTGCTATCAAAAAGGGAACTACACCTATCAGGGTGCTCCACCACCACCTGCCCTTGCAGCTATGACAATCAGCCCTCAGTCCATGTCAGTTCCACAGTACTCAGATGCCTCTCAGTACACTGCGTTGTCAGCCACTCCTCACTTCCTGCCTATTTCTCAGAACCAGACTTTTTCACAGTTCATGCCCTTTCAACAAGTCCAGAATTCATCTCAATTTGCTCCTGCTCAGCATCACCAGAACCAGGACTACTGGATTGCTGATAGTGGTGCTTCTGCTCATATGACAGCAGACCTATCAAACTTGAGTACAACCACACCCTCATCTATGTCAGATACAATTCTCACAGCTGGTGGTCCAGGTCTGCAAGTAGCTCACACTAGAAATTCTGCACTTATTACAAACAATCCTTCTTCACAATGTTTCAAACTGAAGCAAGTGCTTCATGTTCCCAAGATTTCTTAAAACCTGCTTTTTGTGCACTGTTTTTGCAAGGATAATAACTGTCAATTTGTGTTTGATGAACTTTGCGTTGTGATACAGGACAGAATCACAGGGAAGGTGCTGTACAAAGGTCTGAGCAATGAGGGGTTGTATCAAATTCCTGTCCAACTTCTTTTCACTTTTCCATTTAGTGTATGTCCTCTATCAACCTCAGCCTTGCTGTGCAAGAAAGTCAACAACCAAGTTTGGCACAAACGTTTAGGTCATCCATCTAATGAGATTGTTTTTCTGTCCTTACAAAAGTCTCATGTTCCTTATCTTGCTAAATCTGAACTTGACATCTGTGAATCATGTTTACAAGGGAAATTCACTAAGCTTCCTTTTGTATTTCCTGGATCTAAATCAGTACACTTGTTTGAGGTTATTCATTCTGATGTTTGGGGACCAGCTCTTGTTAGGTCTATGGAAAGGTTTAGATATTATGTTAACTTTGTTGATGAATGTACCAGATATACGTGGTTGTTCCCAATGAAAAACAAGTCTGATTTGTGCTCTATCTTTCTGCATTTCTATGCTTTCATCCTAAACACATTTTCTGTTTCAATTAAAGTCCTTCAATCTAACAATGGTGGGGAATATCTTAACTCACATCTCAAGTTATTCCTCCTATCTAAAGGCATCACACATCAAACTTCTTGTCCCTATACACCTGGGCAAAATGGTCTTGCAGAAAGGAAACATAGGCATATTGTTGAAACAGCTGTTACCTTGTTACAATGTGCTTTGCTACCCTCCAAGTTCTGGTCCTATGCTTGCTCATGTTCTATCTACCTAATAAATCTTATGCCCTGTCATACTTTGCAAATGTTTTCCCTTTTGAAAAACTCTTTGGTACCTTACCTAATCTCTCTAATCATAGGATCTTTGGTTGTGCTTGCTTTCCACTTCTTAAGCCCTATAATCAACATAAACTTCAACCTAAAACAGCAAAGTGTGTATTTCTTGGTTATGCTACTCATCAAAAAGGGTATATCTGTTACAATCCTACTTCTGCTCACATTGTGATTTCCAGGCATGTGCTCTTTAATGAATCTGATTTTCCCTATCAGTTACTGGTTTCACACACTACCCCTTCCCAATGCTCCTCACCTGTTCATGTTTCTCCTCCTTGTTCCTCCATTCCATTATTTTCCTTCTTTCTCCCATCTCTCATTGCTCAGACTGGCCATGCACCTGTGACTTCTGCTCCACAACCTCACAATCAGTCCTCTCCCACACCTGTTCAGCCTACATCTGCAACATCTTCTATGCCTCCACTTTCTGCTGATTCTTCATCAACTGAGGATTCTGTCATGACCACCTTTCAGCCACAGTTCCTTGAGGTAATTCTGCATATCAGTGGGGTGAATATGCACCCTATGCAAACTAGATCCAAGAGTGGGATATCCAAGAAGAAGGCCTTTCACTCTGTCCACTCCAAATCAGATATTGATTTCACTATGACTGAACCTACTTCCTATAAGACAGCATCTTCTGTTTCTGTGTGGCAGCAGGCTATGAAGGAGGAGATTGAGGCTCTCTTGGCCCATAACACTTGGGATGTGGTTCCCCTGCCCCCCCAATCGCAATCTCATTGGGTGTAAATGGGTCTATAGAATCAAAAAGAAAGCAGATGGTACAATTGCCAGGTATAAAGCAAGGCTGGTTGCTCAGGGTTTCAGTCAGGAGGAAGGGTTACTATGGGGAAACCTTTAGCCCTGTGGTAAAGCCTACCACTGTCAGACTTGTGTTAGCCTTGGCAACACAGTTTCATTGGAGGCTGAGACAATTGGATGTGAAAAATGCATTTTTGCACGGTGACCTGAAAGAAGAAGTGTTCATGAAACAGCCACCTGATTTTGAGGCTGCTGTTCCTCCTGACTTTGTGTGCTCACTTAAGAAATCTCTATATGGCTTGAAGCAGGCTCCTAGAGCCTGGAATGAGAAGTTCACAAGTTATCTTCCTGGTTTGGGTTTTGCTTCAACATGGTCTGATGCCTCTCTATTTGTTAGACAATCCTCAGCAGGTCTGGTTGTTCTTCTTCTCTATGTTGATGACATTATCATCAAGGGCAGTTCTGATTCGGAAATGCAGGTTGTGATTGATGCTCTGAACTCTGAGTTTGACATGAAGGATCTAGGTGACTTAAGCTACTTCCTAGGGATCCAGATTACACATACTAAGTCAGGTCTGTTCTTATCTCAGTCTCAATACATAACTGAGCTCATTACCAAGACAGACATGATCCTTAGCAGCTTTGTGGACACTTCATCAGTCCCAGGTTGTCGATTAAGGAAAGATGATGGCCCCCTATATTCTAATCCCTCCAACTATCGCAGTATTGTTGGTGCTCTCCAATACCTCACCTTCACTAGACCCGATATAGCCTTTTCTGTGAATCAGGTCTGTCAGTTCATGCAATCACCCTGTGATTCCCATTTTATGGTAGTTAAGAGGATCTTAAGGTACCTCAAGAGTACCCTGACTCATGGACTTCTCTATCAGCCTGGTTCCTTAGTCCTTGAAGCCTTTACTGATGCTGATTGGGCAGGTGACCCCAATGATCGTCGTTCTACTACTGGTTTGGTGGTGTACCTTGGTTCCAACCCCATTTCCTGGTCTTCCAAGAAGCATACCACGGTGTCCCGATCAAGCACAGAGGCTGAGTATAGAGCTCTTGCTATCACTTCTACTGAGATTGCCTGGATTTGTCAACTACTTCGGGTTCTTCATGTTCCTTTGCTCAAAGCTCCACTTGTTCATTGTGATAGCACTTCTGCAACTAGTCTGTCTGCCAACCCCACCTTTCACTCTCGGGCTAAACATATTGAGGTGGACTATCATTTTGTTCGTGAGGAAGTTATCAGACATGAGCTGGATGTTCACCATGTTGCTTCTGCTGATCAAGTTGCAGATATATTCACCAAAGCTTTGCCCGAAACTGTCTTCCAACTTGACTCTTTCAATTTGACTCTAGAGCCTTCAAATTGAGGGGGGATGTTGAGTGTATAAGAGATAAGGATGAGTCGATTAAGAAAGTAGTTCGGTTGCTAAGCAGTTAGTTAGAAGTTGGGTAAAACAGTTAATACTGTAGCATCAGTATAAAACTCTCTTCCTCTACTGTGCAGATTAGATTGGTATCAATTGTACTCTTCTCATCTTTTCTAAAATACTCTAAAGTCCAATACAACTATCGGACTCTTTCTTCATTTTCATTACTGCATCCTCATCTTCCTCACATATTCCATCAATCCTTGATGCCATCTCACAAGATGAAGGATTTAGACCACATACATCGTCTTTGGCACCAACAGCTTCAGATACATTCAACTTCCTTGTGATAAGGGTTATCCTTATTGATATATGATCATCTAGCTTATGTTGAATTGTAGAAAACTTTCAATTTAATTAGCTATATAATATCTGATAAAATTTCATTGTTTTGTTTACAATAAGGTATTACAACTCTATTTTCTATGTATATATGGTCGATGTATTCAAATTTTTGAAATTTTGTGTATAAATGGTTCGAAAACTGAAAAAAAAAAAAATTAAAGATTGATAAGCATATATCTATATATATACACATATATACATGTAATCTATGGGGGCATTTTTTAAATTTTCACCCTCTGCCTCAAATTTTTAAATTAACCCTGAATAATCGGTGGCATATATGTGGAACCAAAACTGTGGAACTGTCATGTGACCTATAATTCCTATAATATTCAAATTACCTCTAGTAATGACATTAATCAATCGCTCACTGGAGACATCCACACATTATATAATGTATTTATCAACTAAATATATAATCAGATTAAAACCTCAAAAATAGTAATATTCTATTTGAGAATTAATTTTTATTATAATTTAAATTAATATAAAATATTTTTTATTAAAAAGAATATTATTAATTACAAAAGTTATCAACCAATCAGAAGACTCTCAAAGTTTCACTCCAAATAAAGGTCCCCACTTCACTTTCGATGTACGTGCTTCGTTTCTAGCTTTTAAAGTTTTTTTTTATTACGTGTCTCAAAATGTATTTAAGTATCAAAATATTTTTTGTTGAAGAATTCCCCGAGACTTCAATCTTAACTTCGATAGTCCCTTATTCGCTGTTTATAGGAATCGTAAAGACTTTTTTAGCATGCCACATGAATACTTTGCTAACGTATAATCTAAACTTAAGATCAGATATATGTGTATAATTTAAAATATTTATACAAGTTTCTTTCCTCGTTATTTCTCAATATCGTAAGAGTTAGTTAGTTGAATATACTTTTATTATCTCTCTCCTCACCGACCTGATCTCAGTTCGTTATTCACCCTACGGGCTTAATCCAATAATTTCTCAGAGGCGACGAACGGGTCTTCGTTATTTTTATCTTCTACTATTTTGATAATAAGGGATAGATGAGTGCGACTATAACTGGTATTTTAGTAATAATAATTAATAATTTTCTTCGACTAACAACAAATGAAGACTCGCGAAAGTGAAATTTGTAGTTTGATTTTTTGAAGTTTGAAGTTTACACTGCTTGCCATTTTCATTTTTCTAATTAAATATGCCGTAATATTATAAGAAAATAATTGTATATTCTATCATCATTTTGACTTATCAAATTATTTTTATACATATTTATATGATAATTTGAACCGTTCATTTTATAAATTATTATGTTAAAATTATCTTCATTAAAAATAAATAACATTAGATGTTATGTATCAAATAAATTAATTTATGATGTTGGTAAGAATTAAGATCGATCTTATGATCAGTTGTCTATTTAATTGTTATATATTTCTATATATTAATAACTAAATGATCTCTATTTTTTTTTTACGGAAATGATCTTAATCACCAAAATAATTTAGAGAATAAACCGTTTCGATTATAATATATATATATATACAAAAATAATTTGATAAATTAAAAAGGTAGGACAAAAAGGTATATATATATATATATACCATCAGAGTGAGATGTAAGTATTTTCCTAATATACATTCATGTCAAAAATTACACACTGATCTATATCCTTTTCCATAAAGAACTAGGAGCTAGCGAAGGACGTTTGAGCTAAGGTGGGGAATCAATACCTATATGTGGTTCGTTTTTCATACACTGATCGAGACAACCTTGATAGAGCAGAGCGCCTCACATAAATCAAACAAACGCCAAGGAAACTTACATCAACACAAATGCGAAAGAGCTTACATCAGCCAAATTATATTTAAAATGTATAATGGATAAACTCATACAAACTAACGATTGTAAGTCAATACGTAATATAAAATAAAATAAATAATTTAAATGGGAATTATAAATGTTTCCTTAAACTGCTCATTCGCAATCCGTACGTACACGTCCCCCGCCATGAAACCGTGCGTGATGAACTCGATCAGCGTGCACTATGTATATATATACATATACATAGTATATTATACATACGAGTGTAACAAGCTATATAGTTACAAATCATATATTTAGTTGTGTTGGAAATATAGACAATTTGTGAAGAGATCGATATGGAGCGTTGCGAGAAACAGTTGAGTCGGTCTGATGTGAGTGGCAGACTCCAGGTGACGACGGAAATGAGTAAAATCCTGCCGGCTGTTGATCGGGAGCATGACATGCCGATCAGAGTCGTAGACGATACAAACACAGCCTACGTCTTCTATTTATCTGGCCGGCGTCACGGACGCCATGCAAAGCCAGTGTTCCAATTGAAATCGTGGAGGGCTTTTGTGAACAGGAGAAACATCACAGAAGGAGATGTCATCTATTTCTGGGCGGAACAAGCTCATCAATATCGAATTGCTCTTCTCAAAACTTTTCTGCCTCGGCACCCAGATCTTCAGCACCATATTGTGCACAAGGCTCACAGTCAGAATCAACAATATGAATTAATACTAGCTAGCTACCATCAAGAAGCAGCAGCAGCAGCAGCAGCAGCAAAATATAAACGCTTTATGACAATTTTGATACCCTAGCAAGCTAGGAACGTAACCGGTTTAGCTTTTGTTTTGAGTCAATAACTATACTGTGCGTCGGTCCGTATAATATACGACCGATCCATCTTGTTACTTCAATGTGTGTGCGTGTATATATATATATATATATATATATATATATATATATATATAAAGGCTGTTGTAGTTTATTAGTTTCTTCTTGTTCGCTTGTTACTTGTACGTGTCTGGCTCTTGAAGTTTATATAGTACTTTCTTCATGCTTTCGTCTGTGAAGAATATAATAAAAGGTGTTCTTCACTCTACTCTACCCGTCTTTTAATCTTTTTTCTCGATATATTCTATCATTCACACAAGTCGCAAAAATTCTTCATAGTCATCATCGTTACTAAGTCAAAGTCGCCGTTGCTGGCATTTGACGGCTTTGTCGGCGAGGGGATATATATATATAGCTTGCGGAATGATGACTGCCAGACAATAAACTAACATGGACTGTTAACGAGTTACATAGATGGAGGTACGTGGTTAGTGACCACGTCCATTAAATTAAACACATAATTTTTATATAATTTAAACATTTTTATATAGATATAATATTAGTAAATAGAAATCGTTCATCGGAAAAATTAGGAAACATTAATAGTATGTTAGTGAGAAAAAATAATAAAAATAATAATAAAATAATTAATGAATAAATAAATTAAAGAATAATGAATTAAAGAATTAATGCATTAATGAATTAATGAATAAAAGAATAAAAAATAAATAAAGAATAAAGAATTAAAATGGGGGGTTTGAAAAGATTTGTAATCTAAACTAAAGAAAACACTAACTAAGAATTAAAATACAAATGCTCATGCTAATTAGAACTTACAAATCATAGAGTAGTTTCATAGACAAAACTCACACTTTTACGTAAGTAATTTCAAATTAACAATCATATTAATTAAACTACCCCTAAAAATAGATTTTCTTTAAATCCAAATTTTACCAACACTCTAATATTTTGTTCGTAACAAACCAATCACGAAATCCTACCTTCATCATCTCAAATACTTGCATATATCTTTCAATATTATAAATGCATCAACAATTAATATGCGTCAAACATTAATATACTTCAAACATTTACAACATCATTCACCTTAAGTTTCTAATTAAATGCGCCGACAGCGATCAACATTTAATCTCTTCAATTCTAATCTAAATGCACCGAACAGCTGATAAAACATATAGCATCAAATTGAAGTTTAAGCACTAAGATATACGAAGTAGAAGAAATTCTGAAAATAAAACACATGGAGATTGTATTCATACTTACAAAAATTTAGAAAGAAAATACCATCACATGTATTGAATTATAAATAAACCGAAACAATAACAAGAATTTAAGTAAAGGGAATAAAGTTACACTTTCGGAACCCAAGAACAGTTTGTGATTCTGAAAGTGGATGGAAACAATGAAATGTTATTCATAAAATTCTTTGAACAGCAGAAGAAACCTTATGAAGATGGAGGATAAAACATAAGAATTCGGATTTAAATTCTAGAATTACTTCGGAAATACTCGACCTAGGATTTTCTTAAGGAAAGCATAAATTCATATCTAAAAGAGAAATCAAAGGAGTTAAAAAGAAAAGTTTACAAAGAAAATCTAAGAACTAAAATGAAAAGGAAATGAAACTAAAAATAATATAAAGAAAATGAAACTAAGAACAAAATAAAGAAAATGAAATTAAAATAACTAATTAAAAGAAGTTACGAAATGGTCCCCAAAAATGTCTCTCAAAAGAGAGAAACAAAATAACTAAACTAAAACTAAAAACTAAGAAAAATGGAAGAAATTGAAAAATTGGACTAATGGGGACCCCTATTACATGAAAGGGACTCCCTATTTATAGAGGGAGTGCCACAATTGTTCAAATAAAAATACAAAATTAAAATATAAAAATAATAATGAAATAATACATGAAGAAGTGATGGAAATGATGAAATTAGAGATGGGTTGTTGCTGGAAAAATCAAAGAAAAATATTGAAATTCGCAGGCAAAAGAGGGAAATGGAGTAGGTTGGAGTGGATTGGACTGCAGCTTTGCAGTGGGCTGCACGTGGAGCAAGCTGGCGCGGACGTGGTCTGTACGTGGAGCAGGATGGCGCGGACGTGGGCTGGGTCGCTGGCGTGGGTCGCGCAAGTGGATCGCGGCGTGGGTTGGGTCGCAAGCGCGCATGGGCTGGACTGCAAGGGCAAGTGGTAGCGGGCCATGAAGACTTGGGCTAGATGGCTGCGATTTTGGGCTCAGTTTTCTCTGGGGCTGCAACAAAATGGGCTGGAATTGAAATAACTGGGCTTGAATAATGGATTTTTAATTAATTTATATAATTCAACCGAATTTCGTCCATAATTGTTTTGTTATAATTCCGATCTGGATAATTCTTTCGCCAAAACGCTCCAAATTACAATTTTTATTTATTTCTTCGTCCATAATATCACAAAATATATTATTTTCTCAAATTGTTTATTATTTTAATATTAAAAGTCAAATATAAAGGGTATAAAATAATATAAAATAATATTTATTTAACGACCTATCAGTAAGGCCATTTAATCAAAATCAATCATCTAATACCAAAGTTTTTGGTGATTCACCCTGTAAAAAGAGCTATATCTACTATATTGCTTGTATTATATATGAGTATGAGAATACATTGATATTTACTTGAGATGTAGAATACATAAGTGTAAAGTACGAAAGAGAGAGACGTCTCTCATCCAACCTTTCTTCTAAGCAGCCAAGAGCCAATATATATAAAGAAGGAGACTTCATGTTGAAGTCTTCATAATGGAGAGTGTTGTGGCCTCTTCTAGTCCAAGTGGTCTTCTTGAGTGGAGCCCACGTGGAGGCTTCTTAGAGGCTAGTCGATATAGCTAAGTAGTAGTACCACTGCGAGGATATGGTACTTCCCATGGCAAGGGTGGTACCACTTGCTATAGAACTTATGCCAATCTTATCTTATGTGGGGAGCCACCAGAAGGGTAACACATGGTGCTCTAGGCTAACTCCTAATCCTTGGGACCCCAAATACCTCTGCTTGAGGCCACATGAGGAAATGTAAGCAATGCTTCCTATGATAGGACTCGTCCAAAATCCCCCGGAATTAACGTAGAACGTGCCAGGACTACCAGATAGTGCCAGGATCCGGAGAAGGAGTGTGATGTCTCGGTCTTTGCTACAACCCGCATCCGCAATCAACCTGAATGACATTCAAAACATCAAAAGTCGTGAGTGGACAAAACAAATATTTTTAATAAAAATATTTCATAAAACGACATTTATATCCACTAAAAACATGCATGCATTCGAAAACTGGTTATCAAAACATTCACAAACCATTTGGGTCTTGGCCCGAAACCGTAAAGTAAGTACATGGGAACTCAGCCCAAAACCAGTTTCCGTAGGGACTCAGCCCAAATCAACATACGTGGGTCTCAACCCAAAACCATAGCGAAAACATAGAACACGGGGTCTACGCCCCAAACCACTTTCCAAAACATAGAACACGGGGTCTCCGCCCCAAACCACTTTCCGTGAAATCTCATATACAACCCATCCTCGGCATCTCAGATGAGATACCAACTCGGGGCACACAACCCCTAGGGAACACATCCCCGATATATGTCACGATTCATCTCTATATAAGTGTGCACACTATCGAGGTCTCAATCTAAGTCTACCTCAAGGAATTCTCCGTCTGGGAGGCTCTATCCAACATCCAGGATGCACGAAGTCTGGATGACTGTCTCCGGACCTAGTCTGAGACCATATCATAACTCCCACTCCTGGAATGTGCTCCCTATGGGGATACTCATTCCAGATAGTGGATCGTGACTCTCCAGGTCGACGTTTGGAGAAGACCAATCAAATCACGTCGGGGGGTATATACATTTTCAAAATACTTTCTTTCAAATCTCAATGCAACTGGGTCTCATACCCGAATTCTTAACGGGATTCCTCGAATCAGATTCCATATCCACTTTCACAGGCCTCGACCTAAATCCACAGTTCAATAGGGTCTCATGCCCGAATTCTCATTTCGTAAACCAAATTGGGACTTAAGCCCGATTTCACAATTAACTGGACCTCTAGCCCGATATCACAACTAACGGGGCCTCAAGCCCGATACCATAAATCAACGGGGCCTCGAGCCCGATTACACAATCAACGAAGCCTCAAGCCCGATTACACGGTCAAAGGGGCCTCGAACCCGATTTCAAAATCAACTGGGCCTCTAACCCGATACTAGGGTCAACTGGGACTCAAGCCCGATTTCATAATTCAATTGGGCCTCAAGCTCAAGTTCGTAAACCAATAGGGCTCTTAGCCCGATCGTATAACTCAAATGGGCCTCCAGCCCGAATTCTAGTGTAATCAAATGGATTTCAAGTCTGAGGGTTCGTAAATCAAATGGATCTCATTCCCAATTTCGTATTTCTAAATCGAAAACCAGTTCATCAAACCATCATTGAAAACACGGTAAGCATAGGCCCGACATAAAGCCAAAAACCTCGAAAAGTGTGCAATTATGTCAATCCTAAGCTACCACAAAAAATGCACTCATGGAATCACAAAACATGTTCTAAAACAATTATAAATCATTTATGCATGCATCAGTTTAGAAAGAAGGGTCCACTCACAGACCGTCCGAAACCACTCCTCGATACGCGCGCCATAAGCCTCTCCCGGGCTATTCGTCGTCTCCGGGATTCCCGAACCTGTCCAAATCATAATAGAAGGTTACTAACTACTTAAATAACCCCTCACTAAAGCCCCGTAATTTTCTAGAATTTTTAACTATTTTTAAAGTCAATCCTAAACCTTCGGACGTCCCGAACTACATCGAAACGGTGTCCGATCGACTCGAAACCAGTCCTAAAATGTTCGTTACATCGAATAGATGATTTCATGTGTTAAACACATACCCAAAAGGGGTCCCCATGTGCCATCACGCTCCGCCCAAAGGGGCTGCGCGTGGGAGCCACGCGTCGAGCACCTTTCATCTTCTTCCTTCGGCAGACCGGGTCTGACCAGTCCGCCTGTAATTCCGGTCTGATCAGACCGACGGAACTGGTCCAGTTCATTCCTCACTCATTTTTCGTCCTTTTCCTTCCCTTTCAATTCCAATCCCTTTGTCTCAAAAATTCCTATCTTTCTATGGTTTCAAATCACAAGAAGATCAATTGAAAAGGGTACCTCTAGATTGAAGAACACACGGCCAACTTTGGTCGTCCTTCCACGGTCGTTCAACTGTCCAAACTCTCCCCTTCCAATCCTCACAAACTCGAACAAACCTCGAAAACATCATCACATCATCAGAGGCCATCCAAAACATTTGAAATTAAAAATCCAAAATTCAAACTTTTGGTTCACGGCTTACCTTTCGCAGTGATCCCACCGCCGTCCACGGCAGCTCTGCCCTCGACCAATCCTCATTATTTTTCCCCTCTCAGCCTCACTCTCAATCACTAAGGTTCCCTCAAGCACCAGCAAAGGAAATGGGGGTGGGTGGTCATCGAATTTTGGGTGAGATCGGGGAACCGTGTGAAAAATGAGGAAATGGGATATGCATGTATCAAATTGGGTGGGCAATGGATGGATGACAAGTGTCATTCATCCATTGGGCCTGCCCTCAAATATTTGGGCCCCACATGGGACAAAAGTCCCATTTTTGCCTCGTAAAACGTGTCGTCGTAAATAGTTCCCTCGAACTTCCGTGAACCGTAACTTTTTCGTCGAACGTCCGAATTCGACGTGCCGTCTGTCTATGGATTCATATTAACTCGATCTACGTAATAGTCCTCGGCCCTCGGCCATTAGACCTCCTGGGTTAAAAGTTAACTTTTTTCCCTCGTTTAGGGGCAACATCGTAATTTCGCCATGCACGTCCGTTAATCCTCGTTTAATCCCCGATTAGTCTCGCTAATCCATCATTAATTCTTAATTAATCCCGATAATTCAGGACGGGTCATTACATCCTAGGTGAGACTTATACACCAAGGGATGAGAAACAAGTGTCCTTCATTTATAGCAGTGTATGAGAAGGTGTGAGGCATAGTTTACGGGGGCGCAATCCCCATTGGCTAGGCAGTTAAGTGGTACCTCAGTGAGTGGTATCCCAGTGAACGATACCCGGTGAGTGGTACCCAAGTGAGTGGTACCCTTATGGACAACATTACAGCGTGAATGGTGTTAGGCGAGTGGTACTAGTTGAGTGATATTGGGGCAGGAAGTGGAGTGGTAACCTCTTCGGCGATTGTTGTCTAGGCCGAGCCTAAAATAGGCCTTGTGAACTTGGGCTAATGGTAGGTCTACCTGGTGGGTCCTTATGGTTTAGCCTTTGAGGATCCCAATTGGGTCTTGTGAGGTGATATCAATTATAATCTACTAGATTTGGCTTGCATATTATGACCATCAAAAGAGTCCCCCAACTCCCTAGCTGAGAGCTTCCTCTTAAGTGGGGAGTTGAATAATTAATGACATCTGAGTCGAATCTTACATATCCGAAACAGTTGATTCTCTTAGACAAGGTGGGAAGTTGAGGCAGTAGCCATGATGGACAGGTAAGATGATATCAATTATAGACAACTGACTTGGTAATGGTGGTGGACAGTTGAGGCAGTACCAGTGGTGGACAGCTGAGGCGACCCCAATTGTGGATAGCTTAAGAGGTACTAGTGGTGGATAGTTGAGTTAGTACCTGAGGTGGGCAGCTGAGGCGGTACGTGAGATAGATAATTGAGGCGATAGCAGTGGTGGCTAGCTGAGGTGGTACTGGTGGTGGACACCTGAGGCAATACCAGTGGTGGACAACTCAATAGGTTCCAATGGTGGATAGCTGAGGTCGCCAGCTGAGGCTGTACCTGAGATGGATAGCTGTGGCGATATCAAAGGTGGATAACTAAAGCAATACCGGGATGGTAAGTCCCCAAGTCTACTCTAGTCGCCTAATCTAGTGTCCATGCTAGATTGACCAGACTTAGATAACACAAAAAGATCAAATAGACATATATATATATATATATATATATATATATATATATCCAAGTGCTTACCAAATAACATATAATATGAAGGCATGAAAACATGGTTGGAGTACCCCTCTACCAATTGGGTACCACTAGTTAGGTACGAAAGGGAAAGCATGGGTGGTTGTCCACATTAAAGGTAAGCATTGGTAGGTAAGAAGTAGTGGTGCCAACATAGTGCTACCAGGCATAATGATACCAAGCGGAGTGGTACCAGGCGCAATAGTACCAAGTGCAGTGGTACTAGGCACATTGGTACTAGGTGAGGAGTGTGCAGTTCATGTTGGCTGTGAGCAGATCTGGATACCACACTTCACGCTTGCCCTGAAGACCGCTGAGGGAGAACAGATCTTCCCATTAACATGTGCTAGGTGGAGAGCGGTTTATCCACGAGAGGAAGAGCTAGTCATCCCCTCAACATACATAATTAGAGAGGTGATCATCCACGAGGAGAAGAATTGGTCATCCCCTCAATATATACAGTTGGAGAACTGGTCATCCATGAGGGGGAGAGTTGGTCATCCATGAGGGGGGAGCTGGTTATCTCTTCGATATATGTAGTTCAAGGGCTATTCATCCAATAAAGGGAAAATTGGTCATCCCCTCGACATAGGTAGCTGGAGAGATGGACATCCATGAGAGGGAGAGCAATTCGTCCCCTCGACTTAGATAGTTGGAGATCTAGTCATCCACATAGGGGAGAGCTGATTATCACCACGACATATATAATTGAAGAGCTGGCCATCCATAAGGGGGAAATATGGTCATCTTTTTTACATAGGTAATTGGAGAACTGGTCATCCATGATGAAGAAAAAGGTCATCCCCTCAACATAGATGGTTAAAAATTTGGTGACTGGAGAGGGGGAGAGCTGGTCATCCATCGATATATATAATCAGAGAGCTGGCCATCTATTGGCAAGGAAGGGATGCCTGACGAGGAAAATGGTACCTGCTAAGTGAGTAGTGCCAGTTGAGTGGTACGGGGGTGAGTGATGTCGCTGCAGCTAGGTACTTACCTTTTGACTTTCTTTATGCATAAATAGGGCCATTGGATGGCGAAGAAAAGTCACTTGAAGAGGCAAGCAATGGTAGTGGCCTTCTTGTTGATTGTCTCAGTTGTTAGGAGTTTTTTTTGTTTGAGGATTTCTTCCTTTGAGTATCCGCCTAAATGGCACCCGCCAGAGTGATACCCCACATGATCAGCACACCATGAGCGGTACTTGCTAATCATTCAAGTAGCAGTAAGAGCTATTGATGTGTTAGTACATTGACTGGTTGATGCACATATGGTATCAGGTTCTAGGGTTCCTGAGAGAGAGCCAATGGAGTAGTCCTAGCAGTGATACTGGTGTATCAATGCATGTGTGAATGATGGTACCACTCTTCCTTGGCTCATTGGTGAATGGAAGAGCTTGGACATCGGGTTAGCTCTATATATGTTGACCAAAAGAGCCTGGACGTCAAGTCTGCCCATGATGGGTAATGATCCTACCGAGCCCCCGGGAGTTGCAAGGAAGAAAGGCTCACGGTAGTGAGGGTGGTTGGTATCACAGTTTTAAGCGACGCTTGTGGTCAGCTAGGAGAACACAAAGCCCTTTGTGGCTAAGATCCTACGGACAACACCAAATTTTGACGAGTGACATAGATCGAGATACAAGGAAAGATTGTCTTATCTAAATCAATTATTTAACACCAAGGTTTATAGTGTTTCACCCGATAAAAAGAGCTACGTCCACTGTAGCATTTGTATTATATATGAGTATGATAATACATAGGTGTTTATATGAGATGTAGAATACATAAGTGTGGAGTATGAACGAAAGAATTCTTCAGCCTAATCTCTCTTCTAAGTGGCTAGGAACCACTATATATAGAGAAGAAGACTTCATGTGGAAGTCTCCAAGATATAGTCCATAATGGAGAATGATGTGGCCTCTTCTAGTCCAAGTGGTCTTCTTTAGTGGAGTCCACGTGGAGGCTTCTTATAGGCTGGTCGCCCCAGTAGAGTAATAGTACCACCGTGAGAATAAGGTACCACCATACTGGTATAGCCCATGGTAAAGGTGGTACCACTTGCTAGGGAACTTATGCCAATCTTGTCCTATGTGGGTAGCCACCAAGGCGGTGACATCTGGTGCTCTAAGCTAACTCTTAGTGGCTTGGGACTCTAAAGAACTCTGCCTAAAGCCACATGAGGAAGTAGGAGGGGGCTACTAGGTGAGATCTTATTTACCAAGGGAGGAGAGACAAGTGTACCTCATTTACAACTGTGTATAGGGAGGTGTAAGGCTTGTTTTACAGAGGTGCAATGCATGTTGGTTGTGCAGTTGAGTGGTACTCAATGAGTGGCATGAGCATATGTTATACATGTAATTTTCCGATACCTGAACATTGTAAGATAAATTGTTAAGTTTCAGTAATCTTGGGTATCGAGAATAAGTATCGTTCGGTTCTAAAATTTCGAGGACAAAAATTTTTTAAGGAGGAGAAATTGTAACGCCCCAAATATTTGAGAAAAAAATGACAACTTTACCCCTGAGAAGTCAAAAGGTTGACTTTTTGACCGGGACATCCTCTTGAAACTTTGAAAAGACCATTACGAAGGTCTCGACCTCCTGAGTATATAGATAGGCGACACGCCAAAATTGGAGTTCGGACAAGTTGGTTATAATTAAAAAATAATTAGGGGCATTTTGGTAATTTTCACTTAAAGGGCATTTTAGTCTTTTTCTTAAGTGAGATATTTGTGGCTATGACACTTGTCCAGAAGTTTCTGGACCTCTCTTCACCTGCATCCCACTGACTTGCTCTTCATGTATTTATGTATGTGCCTTGTTGTGTATGGGAGCTTCGGTGGCAATTGGCCGAAAGGGGGAAAAATAAGGAAACATAGGAAATCGGCCAGGGAAGAAAAGCAAAACAAGAAAAGAGAGGGAGAAGTGAAGTTGTGATGCAAGGAGAGAAATAAGATGAGAGGTCGTGGTCTGAGATGAACCTAGAAGCCAAGCCCGAGAACCCAAAATTTGGGCAGTGAAAGGTGAGGATGTTTTGTAGCTCTCTCGCGTTCATTGGAGGGGTCTGGGGCTTTGTTCAAGTTCCTAGGGCCATTTTGAGGTGGGAAGGATGAACTTTGGACATTGGAGAACCTTGG
This sequence comes from Prinsepia uniflora, assembly GCA_032719365.1. Classification (NCBI taxonomy): domain Eukaryota; kingdom Viridiplantae; phylum Streptophyta; class Magnoliopsida; order Rosales; family Rosaceae; genus Prinsepia; species Prinsepia uniflora. The sequence goes on from CM064875.1 coordinate 7,266,976, forward strand.
TTTTAACTTTGGAAACCATGGTCGAAAGCTGGGATTTGCAGTTAGGGCATTGAGGTAAATTTTCCTCGTTTTGATTTCATAGATCTTTCCTGAGTCCATCAGACAAAGTTTGATCGTTAGAGTATGAATTATGGTGGCGAAATGGTGAAAATATAGTTAGGTCGTGATCGCTGGTCGGATAACCCGAATCACATACCCGCGATAGGAAGACAACCACTACGCTTGCAACTGCACACTGTGACGTGCATGACCACCACGCGCAAAGACTCGTGATGGCACGTGAAGGCGCATGCGGCGGAAAATCGTTTCACCAAGATATGCATATGCAATATCCTAACAAAAATAATCTCTAATATATTTATATTTCAAATTATTTAACAATCCTTCTCAATTTCAAAATATACAATCAAACACTCAGAATGAATCAGTCATAATTTTCTCATAAAGCCTTTTATTTTATATTGCAATATAGGTCTAAACATTCAACTCTCTTTTACATTGTAATATACCTTATATAGATAAGCTCACTTATCAAATACTATTGTCAAATACTATTATACATACAAGTGTATCTTTCGATATATATAACCTTCAATTTGTATAAATATCTCAATTTTTTTTTACAGAAATATTGGTGATCTTTCTATGCCATTAAACCAAACGGGGTACGATTCCGATCCAGATCGAAAAATTGAACGATCCAGATATCTTGCCCTCGTCAAGGTCTGAATGCAACTCCAGGGCGAAACCCATGCCCCTAACCCGACTATTCAAACTTCAAACCGTCGGCCCCGTCTACGCAGCTGTCCACACCACCGCCGTTGCTCGTGGACGGTCTATCCCTCATCTACTTGTTGACCATCAGATTGAGTTCGTGAAGATGATGGAGGAAAAAGAAGTGGATGTGGTGGGCCATTTCGCTGAAGGAGGGTATCATGGGGTTGATGTTCTCAATGAAGCCCCCGAAGAAAGAACTATTTGCAGTTGTTAAAACTTTAATATTTTCTTTCAACTTAGGATGCTGATAACTGGGGATTCACTGAACTAGGTAACCCTAATCCCTCTCCCTCCACCACCACCTCATGCGGCACGTTTGGGTTGCAGTACGCATCAGTTAGCAGGATTCAGGAAGGCGTCGCTGCCTTGTGATTGGATTGGGGTTGAAGACTTGAAGATGATCTGGGGTTTTAAAAAATCCTAACTTAAAAATTAAGGTTGAACCTGGAGTTGAAGAATTTATGTGATCGAACCCGTAGTTTAAAAAAAAATCCTAATTTAACTCACTCTAATGGCTAATTTAAAAGTAATAAAATTATTTTTATATTATAATAAAAAAAATTATATTTATTAAAAGAAAACAAATCTAATTCTATTAGGAGTCCAGATTCTTCAGAATCGTTTTTTTCTTTTCCAAAGAGTAGGAAAGGTTGTTTAGTATGTGACTCCTTTTCCTTTGGGGATTGGGAGATCTCTCTCTACATAGTATTTTAGGTAATTTAATTATTTTCCAAGTGCTTGGGGAATTTAATTATTTTCCTAGTGGTTGGGTACTTTTCTAAATAGAATCTTTTTAGGTAATTTAATTATTTTCCCAACGCTCAGAGATTTTTTATTTATACTATCTTTTGTTTCAAAATATGATGACTAAGAAAGTTATATAAAATAACTATTAAATTTATATTAAATAAATTTTCAACATGAACTAAAAAAAATAAACAAACGAATTACGATCCAAAAGTTCGTACCGATTATGTATACCCTAACGTACCGGAATCCATCTAACCTATCGAACCTCGTACCCAATCCCATTTTTCGTACCAGACCAACCTGCGAACCAAATAACATTGCTGTTATGGCCATGTGTTGCATCCTCGTTTAATAAACTTTACAAGAGAAAAGCCTATAATCTCTTGCCAAACCATTTCTCATGTTGATGTAAGCGAGGTTGCTCTGGTATATGTGTCTGCTACTAAACATTTTTACCTCATTAAGAGTTGAAAAATACTCATCCTCTCTGTCATAGTATCAGTATATCAAAAAAATTAGGATATCCAGGGTTAATTAAAAATATATTCCAACTATAAAAATTAAATTTTTTATATCAAAACTATATCATCAATTTCAAAGAAATATCTCTGTTAAATTCTCAATCTAACTTTCTGTTAAAAATATAAGCGACAAATAAATGGTCAATTAACTTTTAAGGTGACCAAAATTAAAAAACCATTTTCATCATAATATTAAAATATCCTAAGTCATCATCATGTTTCCCAATTCCTCATCTTCCCCAATTCTTCAGCTTCATTAATCATCAATCGTTATCTCATCTTCATCAACCATTCATCTCGAAACACAAACAACATCAACCATTCATCTCAAAACACAAACAACAACTATTCCCTAATCTCCGAAACCACGCTTTTTTTTTAAGTTCATCTTCATCATCCTATGAATTCAACAAATTATGGATCTGGGTTTTGTTTATCTTCTGGGTTTATGGATCTGGCCAAGTTTATGAATGATAAGTTTATGGATTCCATGTCGGGCTCGTCAGTCTTGGGTTACATTATCTAAGTCCCTTCCTAATTTCCGTCACTAATGTGCCTCTATCTTTTTTTGGGTTTTCCTGCTCGGGCTATTATAATTTTGTGCACCTGCAAACCAAAAATTAAAGAGAGCAAAATGAAATCCCTACCAAAACAAACAACACTTAATTTTTGTTTTTGACTATTTTTGTTTTTTTACTCAATATGCCCCTAAACATTGAGTTAAGTCTCAAAATGCCCATCGAGCATGATTGTGACTCAATTTACCTCCTGAACACAATTTTAGTCCTAATCAACCCCCCCTCCCCCGCCCTAGGGATAAACGAAGAAGACTTTACCTCATGTTTCGGAGGTAAATTGGGTCAAAATTATGTTCAGAGGGTATTTTGAGACTTAATTTAATATTCATAGGGCATATTAAGTAAAAAGTCTTAATTTATTATCATAAGCACTAGTGATCCAACTAGCGTCTGATTAACCTCTATTAAAGCTAGGAATTTGGAGTAAAATAAACCCAAGTAATGGACTTCTTCAGATAACCCAAAATTCTATCAATGATGTATACTCAGATTACTTGTGTGGCTTAAGATCTTAAAAATAATAAATGCTACATATGGCGTGGTGCTATGTGTAGCATATACTAGTAAGGTAACTCACACGATGCCGCTGATTTGTTATCAGAACCATTTAAATCATTTCAAAACGATTTAAGCTTAGCTAAATATAATAGAAATCTAAAATTGAAGAAACTAGTCCTTGATTTTCTTTGAGTGGAAAAAATAGTTTAAACTATTATTATCAGACCAACTTTTTGAATGAACCATTTTCAATGTAATGATCCACTCCATGTAACATTCTATATAATTACATCATTTATTCTTTCTATCAATCATCTTTGTTAAGTTGCATATCATCATTCTATCTCAAATTGATGTACATGAAACTTTAAGTACCACTGTGATTCATTCGTAGATCAACAAATCTAGTCATATAAGTGAATGAAAATGGTCATAATGCAATAATAGAATTGAATTCAACCATTAACTAAAAAACAATTCAGAAATTTTCTCTAAAGTTTTTTATTAACATCAGCAAATTTGCATTTGACATTACAGTCAAACATGAATTATGAATTAAAACGACGAAATCAAATCCTAACCAAACATTTTTAGCTACCCCAGCTACCCATAGTAAGAATGAAGATAAATAAATTGAAAAACAAAAATGTATCCCTATATTTCTCGAAAACTGTATGTGATCATGTTTCTGAAATATTATAAAAAGGCAGAACTTACTCAATCATAAATTTGACTGCAGTATCTTTAAGGAAAGCTTTTTTCAACTGATTCCTCACCAAAGGGCATCATGTTCTAAAATTAACTTTGGAAAGAAAAATTTCTTGAAGAAAAGAATTCAAATTTATGTTAGGATCAACAAATAAGCATGCATAGAGAAACAAAAAAAATTAATTTCAAGCATAAAAAACGAAAGTTACCATCTTAATCAATAGCCAAAGTAAATACCTTCATCAACACCCATGAAGAATTGATGCTTGAAGTAAAATCAAGAACTGCCTTCTACGCAGGATTCGGCATTGCAGTTGCAGCTAAGGCTCCAACAGGTTCTCCAGCAGGAAATAAATTCTGAGAAGCAGATCCAGTCTTACCTCCATACTCAAATTTGACAATAAGAGTTGCTGCAAACATAAACAAACTTAAAATCAATTTTACGATCACACCAAAGAATTAGAAAAGGTAACCCCAATTTTAAATCTCCTTGGAACCTCCGTACCTCGCGTATCCTTACCTCCCAACCTCCCAATAACCTATTAACACTTCACAATTGAATATACCAAAAATTTAGTTCTCTACTTCCTAGTTCTGGAAGAAAACCGATATGTATCTTCCAATATGTAAACCAACATCCAACATGAAACAAAATCAAATCAGTAAATTTATTCACTAAAATCCAAAAGCTTACCCTACAAATTCCTCAAAGGTCTTCAAAGCTATGGACCTCTCGCGGTGGATTGACAACTTGATCAACTACTTTGCTGGAAACAAAACACCAAATAGCATTTTAGCATAAATTGACACAAACAACAAAACAATTTATACTCAATGCATGAACCCAATAATTAATTGACACAAATCCATAGAGAAATTGATGAAAACTTACTGAAACATAGATTGACTAAACCCCCAACTTACCTGCAAATTCCGCGAAAGTTGTTCAAATTTTCAACAGTTCCTTGCTTAATTCTTTAAAAAAAAAAACATGCAAGACAATCAAGCCCCAAAATCCATGACAATAACCTAGTTGAAAAATGAATTCACACAAACAATAACCAAAATAAAACTTACCTCACGCTCAACCTTGTGCGGGAGATGATCGCAAGCCGAAGCCAAATAGAATTGGAACAATAACCTTTGTTGAGTGTGTTATTCTGATACAACAATAACGAAGGAAAAGATAATTGACAACGAAGATGAACTTCAATGTGTGTTTAAAGAAGATTGCAGAAGAGAGAAAAAGGAGGCCGTGTACGAAAAGAAGAACGAAGAGATCGAAGAAACTGGATTGATGAACGCTGCTAGGATTGCAAGTTTGTTCTGAGGATCAAAGGTTTTTCCTGAGGATCGAAGGGAGGAGACAGATGAAGACTAGTTGATTCGTTGATTCACGAACAAAGAAGAAAAAAAAGGGGGAAAATCTGAGGGCGAGTACACGTGAAGGGTAAAAATGCGACACTATTGTTTACAACAAACAAAACCAAGATAAAAGAGGGACAAAACAGTCAATCAGATACTGAAGGGCATAGATGGAAATTCACTGTTCTATGAACAGTGAAAACTTGACTTAGCTTTATTATATGTATAATTAGCTTCCAATTATGCTGAAGAAATTACTTTGTGCAACTGAACTTTCAGAATTTACAAGAAACTTGATTTGTGAAGCATACAGGGCATGTGCTCTTGTATTTTCAAATGCTTTTACTTTTGTAGCATTTTTTCTATGTAGTGTACATGACTGATACAATGCATAGCCCCCACCATGTTTATCACTTTTATGCCTAAAATAGTATCCATGTCATTTAGGTCTTTCATTTTGAAATTCTAACTTAGATACTTTTTAGTATTAGAAATAACTTGCATACTTGTTCCAAAAATTTAAGATTTAAAAAATGAATATTTCTAATATAATATATGTATATATATAAAAACAATTCGATTAATCCGAGTAAAGAGAAGATACTCCAAATGGGATCTAATCATCTAAGCATTATCCCAACAATATTACTTCTGATTAATAATTTAGGAAGATGGATGAAATCGTCCATTAAGCGAAGAAAATTGGGAACATAACTTCCTCCAAAAAATTAAAAAAGGGATTAACAAAACAGAAGGCTTCTGCTTTGTTACCCCAATCGGCCGAGGCTTAACGACCAATAAGACTCAACAGGTTAAAGTCATGGCAACGAACACTGACTACCAGATTTTATTACTCCTCTTTCTTGTCCAGTGTTGTTTTCTTTATCTATGACCAACAATAAATAAACGTTAAAAGTTAAAACCCAGTGTGAATTCAAGCCGTAGGTTTAAATTATAAGGCACATGGGTAGCTACATTAATGAAGGAAAAATAAGGTTGGTTTTTCAATTGAAGCCACGGAGGAGTTTTACAATACTGAGGCAATTTAAGCATACATGTTTCACAGAAGAGTAACAAGGAAGACGCTGGAGACGAGGAAGATAACTTAAACGTGTACAATGCATAATCTAAGGAGACGAATAATATGTAATCGCCCATTTGGGCATACTAACTACAGCTTTACACTCAAATATCAACACAGCATATAAACTGGTAACCAAGCTTTGCACCTGCAGTGTCGTTGGAACGTACCCCTCTTCCACGTATTGGCACGAAAAGGATCATTCACTCCTTGTGTGTGCCAAGGCAGATACCGTAGAGGGGCCATCTAGGAAGACCAAACCTTGAAATCAATCTCAATAGGTGCATGTTTATGATAGCGCGCATCTCATTTGGCTAAAACGCATACATAAATAATGCAGTTGCATCTTCACTATGCTTTGGCAAATGTCCGGCTGGACACACCATGCAACAATTTCACAAACCCAAGGAAGCTTAGCTTCCCATCGGTGTGCCTAATCCAGTCATGGAGAACCACGTGAAGCGGGATGGAGGGACCAAGTCCAAGTTCCTGAATCACATTTTAGAGAGGATATGAATAACGGCAGTCTCATTCATATAAATCTTTTGTTTCTAGAATGGTAAAAATATCAAGATTCTGTTTTCTAAATAGTCGGAGGATCTTAAAAGAAATTTGGTGACTAAAGGAGATGCTAGTAGAATGCAGAGATGCATAGGATGCCCTCACCATTTCAATTGTTTCAGTTACATCTTTATATTTTTTTAGTGAGGCAATATGGTCTTTTTTTTTAGCGAGGCAATATGGTCTTTTGGGCACCATAATCACGCTTTTGTTATCACAATATTGATGTGGCCGGATACTAAACCATAACTGCTAATATGATGTCAAAGGAAGGTTGTAGAGCATAAGCAATGCAACTTTCATGTTATGTGTCTATATTATAGTCTAGGTAAGTATGCTATCATGTGTATCACTAGTTTTTCCTCTCAAAGGTTCACATCCTGAGAAAAAAAAAAGCCCAACTATAACCTATTGAGTACTCCGGGCCAACCTAGGATGACCAAACTCTAATAATATAGAGAAGACTGCAAACTATTCAACTTACCGAAGCAAGTTCTTCAATGACAATTGCCCTGTTTCCATCCTTCTCGAAAAGTTCATATGCACATCGAGCATGTTGTTCCCAACGATCCAGCGCCTCAAGCTGATGAACACTTAATGCAGCAGCACAGAACTCTTCAAAATTCATTCTTCTGTATTGTAGTGCATTTAGCTGCCATTGAAGAAGTATTAGCCAGACAATACTTTTATAACCTCTGAGCCTAATGCCATAGGGAGGTCAAGGAAATTAAATCAAACTGCTAGCAACCAAAGTATTACCGATGAGATGAGATCAGGAATGCGAGATTCCTTCATTGCGTCTGTAGCATTTTTCATCAGGGCCTGGGCAGGACAAAATCAAAAGGACACTTTGAACATCAACTTATATATATGTACATATAAACATATATGTATGTATATATAGAGAGAGAGAGAGAGAGAGAGAGAGAGAGAGAGAGAGAGAGACCAACCGTTCTTATATTGTCAAGAGTTATAGTGCCATTTTTGTTTGGCTCCAACAGTGCAAACTGCTCTTTCAGATAAAATAGTTCATCCACAGTCAATGTCTTAGATAAGGCCTGTCACAAATATTTACATAAATAAAATATTTAGAGATTGTTCAAAATATATGCCTAATTTTAGTTAGTTTAAATATGCAAAAATAAACTAATAAAATCACAACTAAACAAACATTTAACTGATATTACCTCAGCAAACCCTCTTACTTCCTTTATTTTAACAACTGACATTAAACATAATTGATCAATACTTAATTGTTCTATTGCGTTATCACTATTACTGAATAATATTATTTCTAATGTTATACCATTTTACGACACAAGAATCCCATTCATCAAGAAAACTAACCCAATCATTTGACTTGATATACAAACTTGTTAAAGACCAAGAATCTGATTCAGCATGGGCAAAATTCGAGAAAAAGTTCAATTCTTTCGTCAGTGAAAACATATACACACCCTTAAAGCAGCCTTTCGAAGGGATGAAGACCGCATGTAAGACTTCATGAGTCTAAATACTAAAATATCAAGAGGCACTTTTACATCATTATAGTTCCTGATCCAAGGATGACCTGCCAACAAAAGATTAAGGTCAGTTACAGAGGAAAATGATAGAAGAAGAAACTCAAAAGACAGTGGAGATGAGGAAAACTCACTTAAAGCCTGAGCTGCTGTCATTCGCTTCCGAGGATCCTTGTTCAATAAGCGCTTGACAAAGTCCTTTGCTTCAAGAGATAAAGAAGGCCAAGGTGCTTCATCGAAACTGGGATCAGCTTTCAAGACCGCCCGAAAAATCCCAGACTCAGTACGAGCCCAAAATGGGCGACTACCGCATAAGAGAATATATGCTATTACACCTACGCTCCATACATCGGCCTCTGTACTATACGATCTGTGTAGAACCTCAGGTGCGACATAATATGCGCTTCCAACAATGTCATTGAGCCTCTCATCTGTAAGCAAGAATTACTATTGAAACGACATCCAAACTCCAAAGGCTGAAAATTGATAATACGAAGAACTGCAGCAGGGAAGAAAGGACAAACCTGGTTTGGCAAAATCTGATAAGCCAAAGTCGATGGCTTTCAACTGGGAGTTCTCATCCTTAGACGAATACAAAAAATTCTGGTAATAAAAATGAAAAAACATAAGTTCTGTTTTATGAAGAAAAAAGGGCACAACTTTAATATAAAGATAATTACAAACTAAAAACACAATCAACAATAACAAGTATACCGAATAGATGAAAATAAATAGAAGTACTTGGACTGAAACTGCTAGCTTTAATGATCTACATCTGACATAGGCATCTAACGTAAAAATGTAGGTGGGAAGCGTCATAACATGCCTTTTAAAAAAAAGCACATAAGATACCATATTGACCAACAAAATGTAGGACATGGGCCAATCTTTTCCTTTAATTTTTCAAAGCGATTTTTCTCAATCTTTAATGTCACTAGAACGAAATGCATGGCCAATTTCTTCATCTTACAAGGAATAGCCAAAAATTCAGTGGTCAATGGTCAAGCAGAACAAATAAACAGAATTTTCTGACATTTCGTTTCAGAGATCCTGGGTTATAGGCCAAGGAGAGATGTCCAGATATTCATCACTCAAGTAATATTTAATATCAAACAATGCATAAGACCCGAAGTCCCCTGAAAGCCTTTACGGATGTGCCTAATTGATGTTATGTAATCAGATATGCCTAATTGAAAAAGCTATAAAGAAAAAAAAAATTAAGTCAGATGGCATATAACGTTCTACTCATGTCACAGGATGGTTTTGAGTTTTAGTCCAGAAGGCAAAAACCAACCATCCAACAATTTGAAACAGCAACCACTATTCGTGGCAGTTCTATTTCTTTTATAAATTAACGGGGGTTAGGGTGGGTTAAGCGCAGAAGCATGCACTACAAAGTTTCTAAACAGCCCCTTCATACAGTCCATTTCCACTTCAACAGCGACATTACCTACACCCAAATCTTAATAACGTACGTCACCATCAAACGATGCATCTCATCTGAAGAAAGGTAAAGAAATATGTCCCACCTCTGGCTTAAGATCCCGGTGCACCACACCCTGAAGATGACAAAACGCAACAACATTCAGTATCTGTACCATGACATTCTTCGCATCATCTTCTGAATACTTCCCGCCCCTACAGAAGTAACAGAATATTAAGTTAGTGGGGATAACAAACAGTATCTGAAAATTCCAATGAATATTTTTACTCTATATATCTACCATCTAGAAAATACCTTGAAAGAATCCTATCTAAAAGCTCCCCTCCTTCACATAACCTGAAATATTGAATACCCTAAGTTCATATATCTGTAAGCAAGCAGTCATCAATCTTCCATATCAATGTAAACATTAAAGTAAAATTAAAAACAACCAAACCAGACAGTAAACATTAAAATAAAATAAAAAACAACCAAACCAGATAGTTACAACTGCATCACTTCTGATTCATGGTGGCATAAATACCTCAGACAATAACTATTACACATGCAAGAGGAAAAGTAGATCTCTTAAACATAAACTCAATTTTTAAGCTTACTCCATTACTATGTAGACATTATCACTGTCTTCAAATGCATCATAGAACTGAACTAGATTGTTATGTCCTGTCAAGGCGCGCAATATTTTGACCTCCCTTCTCACATCCTCGATTGCAATAGCAGTTGTCATCTAACAGCAGAGAATACATTTTCATAAGAGTAAAAAAGAAAAAACAAATACAGAAAATGCATATTATTTAATATATGAACCATCACCATCAAATATGACACAACAACTCAGATAAATTCATTGCCATGGCCTTCTATGACAGCATAATCTCGGACTTCTTTTCCAGGAAACTAGAGTACTTACTTCAATCAGTGTTACATTGTTCAACATTAATAACTCCCAATCAACCTGATAGAATACAATCAAACACTGCCTGACAAAGACAATTTCCAGTCTATAAGACATGCTTTATGTTTATTAAAAACTCTTTCCCTTTTCCCTTCTTTTACAAAGACTTGTATGGAAGGAAACTGACGACTAGAAGTATCGTCTTCTTTTCTACAATAACAGAGTGGATAAGACTGAGTACACTTGAACCTGGATATTGGTTGAGTTCCTTATTCCCTTAGTCTTGGTTGGACAAAGATTCTTGTAGCTTTGTTCAAAAGAATATATTGTCTACCATACAGCTGCAATTATTGGTGAACCATCTCATGTTGCATGATCATCAGAAAACAAAACAATACAATATTAAGTAGAATGTCTCTTTCCTCTTGGAATATGAAACGGACCACCTTCTGAGGCTTCTGATGGTTAACCATGTATAGAGTCAAGATTGTCAAATGTGACCCACCAAAATTTTTCAGCAGTTTGGAATGGCTGTAAGCATGGGTTGCTCCTGGCCATTATCCGACTGGCTGCCATTTGATCGAGTTCAATGATATGCCCGAGTTTGGCCAAGACCACAATTTGGACCACCAATTTTCTCAATGATTAGGTCTACTCACAACCAATCGATTGCATGACTTGTTTTTCCTTTATAAGGAACTATCACATCTTAGGCATCTACAAAGTGTTATATGCAGAAGAAGCCGTTTAACAAATTTAAAATAGTGTGTTTATTCCTATTCCCATTTCATGCAGTTGAATCAATTAATAAACATACAAATTCTTTAAAGGAAATATCTACTTAGTTCCAAAATGTAATTTAAACATAAAATATTCAAACTTGGGTGGCAAAGCATGGTGTTAAGCCAACCAATTCAGGTGGAACAAATAGGCCAAGAGATCAATACCTATCATTGACCAAAGAAAATAAATAAATAAACAAGTTGGTTGCTTTACACCCCTTTCACTCAAAGTTCGCAGGTATGGAGTTGTATGCATCTTTAAAATAATAAAGCTTAATATTCCCTATCAAGAAGGAATCCACAAGAGTCAAATGATATGAACACATGACGAGATTTTGTTCAGAACTTTCCTTGTGCCACATTCAACCTCGGGTATTCTTCCTTCTCAGACAAGAGTTAACCAATCACACATTTTACTGGTAAAGTGCCTAATTTAATAAATTCAATCACACATTTTACTGGTAAAGTTAAGGCTCCCACTCTCAACAGCAACAAAATTATAAAACAAAAATTAAAAAGTAGAAATTTATGGAAAACCCCAAATTTTATCCAGCAACTGGGCAAGCAATCCAATCCCTAAAACAATAGATAACCAAATCATACACGATGGGATAATCAAAATAATCAATTCAATCTAAGAAAGTGAGAGCTTGCATGTATAATATAGTGAGCTAGAGGGATGAAGATTAAAGAAAGCACCGACCTTTGATTTAGGGATGACCTTAACAGCAACCTGCTGACCCTTGAACTCGCCCTTCTTGAACCTAGCAGAGCAAGTATACCCAAAATGCCCTCGACCCAATTCATCCCCAACCTCTAATCGACTCGTTAGCTCCTTAGAGAACCCAAACCTCTTGTCCAGCTCAACCCCATCTTCGCTCTCGGCATCCTCCGGTATAGCCACAGAAGCCGAGGCTTTTTTACCCAGACGCCGAGCCAGAACAGCCTTTATATGCTTCGCCGGTGACGGCGGCGGAAAAGGTCGACGGAAAAATCTGCTGGGAGTGGAAGTTGCGCTGTTGCCTTTTGCCGGAGACCCCTTCTTGAGGTAGTGGGCGGGGCTTGGACTGTAGAATGGGAAGAAGGGGGACTGGGATTGGGACTGACGAGAAGCGACTTCGTCTTTGTGGTGGTGGGGGGTGTGGGATGGGAGTGATTTGGGGGTTTGTGAAGGGTTGATTTGGTCATTTGGGTCTCTTGAGGAATACGGGTTTGGTTTTGGTGGTTTTGAGGTGCAGGTTCCCATGGCGAATCAGCAGTGTGAGTGGAAATTGAGAGAAAATGAGCACCTGGGTTTGGAAGCTTGAAGCTTTCAAGGTTGATTGGTTGCTCAATTCAATGGCTGTGGGTGTGACATTGTGAAATGTGGGTGATTCTAGCCTCTAGCTCTAGGGTTTGTCTGTGAGTGCTGTTGTTGCTGTAGCTCCACTTTTTGTTGTGTCTGTAGAGAGAGAGAGGAAAGAGACTGGTGGAGCTGTTGGAGTTAATAATAAAAGGTAGCAAGGTCGCAAAAGGTACAAACTTGAGAGAGAGAGAGAGAGGGAGAGAAAGGAGAGAGATTGAGGATTTGTTGGGAGGAGGAAGGAGAGATGACAGCAGAAGGGGGAGATAGAAGTCTGGGAGTGAGCTGTAGGTTGTAGCCTTGTATGATCTCACTGGCCACGTGTCAAGCACATTACTGTTCACAATTATTTTTTTCTTTTTCCTTTTTTCTCATTGAGTGTTTGGTTTTTTTATTGTGAATTGGGATTTGGGTAATTTGGGAACAGAGACAAAGAAATAAAATTGGAAAATGGATTAAGTAATTCCCCAACGCCCATTGCCCTTGGTAAAGGCTCTAATTTTTGGCCCCAAAGCACAAAGTACAAAGTGCCAATAAGATACTTCCAATATCACTAAAGTGACTACCACGATATAAAATAGTATTTCTTTTTAATGTATATTGAGAAAATTCAAATCTCAGATTATTTTTTTATAAAAGTAATAATCTTCGAATCAATTATTTATACGTATTTTACATATAAATAATATAATAATTTGATATAACAATTTAATTGTATCCATTCTCAATGTGTAATAGATAATTTTGCATTTAACTTTGTAAGTTTTCTCTTATACACAAGGATCCAAAACCAAGAAGATAATGACATTATTAAGGAATTATTTGTATGCATAAAATCGGTTACATACTAAGCTTGGGATTTAAATATTTCTCAGGTGGTGCTAACTTTAATTAATCTTTCCATTCAAAAACTTCTCATTTTACTTTTTCTGTCTTTGGTGATAACAAATAACTTTTCTTTTTTACATGTAATTCTAACAACTCATAATTACCATGTAGTTTTTTTTAATTAAAGTTAATTTTTTTAAACTCACTTCCATGACCTCTGATTTAAAATTATATTTCGATTACAGTAAAAATTAAACTCAAAACTTATAAAACAACATGGACATGGACGCAAGCTCATACTTGGCATAGCGATTGCCCTATCCAAGTGTTGCTATTGCAACAAACTTATACATGATTACCTAATCACCATGAAATCTTAAATGATACTACTTTGACCATTTTCATTTCACAGTAAAGATGGAAAAATGTGTGTAGTTAATGCATGTCGACGTACGATTACAAATACAAATATAGCAAAGCCTGATTGATACTGGTTGGTAAAATGTCAGTGAAAACAGTTGTAAAACACAATCACTGAGTGAAACTTTCTACGATTCATTAGTGTACATAAATATATTGATAGTGACAGATTATTTGCTAATTAGAGCATAGATTAGTATTTAATGGCAAAATTGTTTTGCGTAATTAATTCAGTAATGCACAGTTTAATAACGTAGAATTTAATTAAATACTAATGAATGGAGTTAATATTAAAATGGAAAAGCACGATTATCGAGGACGACGGGGGAAACAGAGGAGCATAGATTCGTACAATGAGGAATTGATCCGTATCCCAATTTTTTATTTGATTTTATGGTCTCCTAAAGTTTCTAATTTCTAGAGCAGTGAACGGTGATTATTTGATTATTTGTTTTTGTCAGAAGACAACGACTGAGATTTGGGATGGAGACACCAAAAAAAAAAGGGTTACAGTACGAAATATAATAGACTGGCAATGTAGGAAAAGAAAGAAAAACCTGACGAGGGATTGCTTCGAAAGAGAGATTTACTGTTACTTTATTGTGTTTGGTATGGAGTGGATAGATTCTTTTATTTATTTAACTCATTTTTAGGTAATTCAATAGTTATGGAGCATTTGCGTTTATATGCTTCATATATTTTGAGTTTAATTTCTTTGTTTTTTTAAATGAGAAAATGAGATGAGAGTAGAAAAGCAGAAAGAGTAGCCTAAATCACTTGACGAGATTGCGAAGAGTAGCCAATATTCATGGTATCTGCATGCATAAGTAGACATAAATATCTCGTTTGATACGTTGTATTGTACTGATTATTTTAGTGAGATAGACTAATTTATTCATCGAATATACTGACTATTTAGTCAGACATTTGGTATTCGACCGGATTAAAATACCGACTATATTATACTAGACTAGTTATATTATTGTAGTTGATAAAAAATATTTATATATAAATATTAATTATATACATTATTATTATTATTATTATTATTATTATTATTATTATTATTATTATTATTATGCTTTTCAAGATTATTAGTCATCCGACTATTTAATACGGACAATTTGAAAAGTATTATTTTGGCGTGTCTGGACTGTATAAAGGCACTCAATCGTATTAATTTATACGGTGACTAATTAATACGAGTGATACCAAACACTGATTTTATATTATCTTATTCTATCTAGTCTCGTATACGGCGTAACAAATGTAGCAAAAGAAGAGTAGCCAGGGAGTTCGAACCCTCCTTCGAGAGCATATTACATTTAAATGCGAGATAGTGTTGGTCGATTGTTGCTGAAATCTTAATGAATTTTTACCTAATAGAAGCAAGTTTAATGTGAGTTTACTTTCAAGAAAATAAAAAAGATAAAATTTTATCCATTAATTTATTTAATGTTTTTCCAAGTGACATTTTAATTTATTTAATTATTTATACATAAGAACGTATGATCTCAAAAATACCTAATCAAAAATAAAAATGATCTCATAAATACCTAATAAAAAATAAAAATGATCTCATAAATATCCAAAAAATTTAATCTCCTTTTTACAATATTATTATTATTATTATTATTATTATTATTATTATTATTATTATTATTATTATATACACATACCTTTCTTCCTTTCCCTTTCCTATCATTTCAAGAAAAATGGAAATCTTCTCTCATCTCATGTAGATTTAGCCTTGCAAATAGCAGCCAATTTGTCATTACTTGTGATTGCATGCAATCTTCCTAGTATTTGTAGCCTTGTATTTTTTTCAACCGTGTATTTGTCACGCAATTAATTAGAGGTGACAATGAAGTCAGTATTGTATTTAATTAAATGATATTATATATTATGAAAAAGATATGTTAATATAAATCCTTTGTCATATTTTCAAAGAAAATTATCGTCATCATTACCAGTCTGCATAGATCAATTTGTCTTTGTGTTGAATATTAATTACTCAATCGTGTGAGTTGTCTTAGTAATAATTTAAGTCACTTGACATACTTCTGTGCTATGTGTGGAGGGAAAGATACAGGCACTGTCCCTATAATAACAAAGTAATCAAACTTGCTTGCATATATGCTTAAGATACGTAGCAGCCTCAAAGGGCCACACCTAGCTCATAGCTTTACCCCTAATTTGATCACTTCCCTTTCAATTATGATCAAATCCAATAGACTTTTCTTTCTCATGTTCCTACATTCACCCTTATTTTCATTGGAAACCTAACAACTGTGATGATTTGTCCATGTTTCATTACTTAATGTCTTTAAACATAATAATGTAGAATAAATATTGGATTGGAAATTTAATAAATGATTTATCAGGAATTTACATATTTTAGCAATTAACGAAGATGAATTTTGAGCATCCGAGGCCTTAAAACCACTTTTTTCTATTTTTAGTTGGTGTTAAGGTTTTATTTGTTTGGGTTTAATAATATATATGAGTTTGATTCGTTAGAGCGTAGGCGAGTTTGTAGTAGGGATAATTAAAATTATGCCTAATAAGCTTTTGATCAGTGTTTTACTCTCATAAGCTATTTTAATTTTTTATGTATCAAAATTACCCCAATTTTTGCAATAATTGCAAAAGTTCAACCATAAAAAAATATGGTCATATCTATTATAATTCAGATTGCTATTATACAAATTAGAGAATGATGATATATTAATTTTTTTAATGGATGGAATTTTACAGAAAATTACGAAGAACACTTAATTTATTTTTTAATAAAGTTGTTCAATAAACGGATTTTCAGACAGTTACAAGAAGAGAAAGAGATGTTGATAAACTTGGAAAAAAGAAAGGGTTTTTAGTAATCAATTAATTTTCATTTCGATTAATAATGGTCAGTAAACAATAACAATGAAATTTATTTTCATTAATATTCTGATTATATATAGTTAGTAAATTTCTCAATATGAATGATTACCCACTTCCCCAATCGTCTACCTCTCTCATTACCCATTATTCTCATTCTTTGGAAGTAAGCGTGTCATAATTGTTCCGATATGGTGTGGATTTTCATAGTGGGATATATATATATATATATATATATATATATTTGAGTTTATCATTTGTTAAGACCCTGGCTAGGGTTATGAACTTGTATTTATGGAAAGTTACAATACTATATATATATATAAAGGGAAAATGATTAATGATATCTCTAAAATTTATATTAATTTGAGTTATCATATTATTAATAGTATTCATCCTTCAATTATACCTAAATGTGCAAGAAAAATCTTTCCATTAAATTTCTCTAACAAATTTTGTTAAAAAACGTAGATGATAGGACAACTTTGTTTTTTATTCTCAATTGACTTAATTGAAAAACTCAGTAAATGACGGATATCCTTAAACACTTAGACATAATTTTAAAATGACTATTACTAATAATAAAAAATTTAAATAATAATTAAAATTAATCTAAAATTCAAATACTCTTATTAGAAATTTCCCTTCCTATAAATATTGGTGCACAGTGGGATTGACGGTCCATTTCCAAAAAGTAAAAAGTTAAAGTGCAAAGAAGGATGGTTATGACTGAGTTCAGCCTAGAGGGTGGATTGCATCTTTTTTTTTTTTTTGTGGCACTGCCAAAAGTGGTTTCCAATCTCTCATGGAAATTCCCACTTCCCTTTATTCTTCCTCTCCACAAACTTTATTGTTTCTTGAAGGGTCCTCAAAATTATATTCCAAGTCCAAGAGACTTTGAAAATTCTTCCCTCATTATCCAATTTTATGGTACGTCAATGAGTGGGTTCCCCACTACATGACATTGTGAGGGAATAATAAACCTTCTCTCTCTCTTTCTCATCATCATCAACGTGGTTTTTGACATGGGACACATATTTTTGACCTCCCTTAAACTAGAAACTGGCACTTAATCAATGCACTTAAATGAAGGAGGCCACCTGCCTGCAGAAAAAGAAAAACAGTTATATTATGGATTAACAATTTTTATTATTATTTTGCACATGACCGGTCCAATAAATTGGAGGTCTAGGACCAATATTATAAAAATATCTTTATAATATATGTTTACATACACAAAATTAATAATTTTTTTTAATTTTTAATTTTTTTTTCATCCTCCTAGTAATATACCAAAAAAATTCAAAAATTTAAGTATATCAATTATACATAGAAAATATGGTCATTTTTTGCAATATTATATTTTTAAGAAATGGTATTTTATCAAAAATTTAGAATTAGAGTCTTAACGACTTTATAAGACAAACTAGATAACTATATATTAATCAGAATAACTCTTATAATATTTTAAGAATATGAGCTCAATTTTTTAATAAAATATTTCTTTAAATTCAATTTAAATATTTTTTTATTTATTTTTTATTAAAAATTAGACTAATTTATAATTTTTAGACCTCTTCTTATTCGTGGGCTCAGATCGGCCACCCTTTGGGCCTTAGGCCATGACCGGCCCTGATTTTGCATTTGTAATTACATGTTAGGGAGTTCTTGTGCATGATTTGATTTTGCTAATAGCATTCTTTTTGGTGGGTTTTTTTTCAATGCAATGATGTTGTTGAAATTGAACTGCCCATTAAATCAGTGATTTGATATGTACACGTGTATTTACGTAAACGTAAATATATATATATATATATTTCATTTATGAGGTTTAATCACTCATTTATAGTTAATAAACAAAAATATAATTAGATTGTAATATTTTGGCTTATATTCATCTACGCATAGGAAAAATCACTCGAAAAGCTAGTACTCTAAGGCTAAAGGTGATGAACGTGCACAGGCGGTTTAAGCTTAAGATAAAAATAAAAAATGTGCCTTTAATTTATACATTTAATCATTATAAATGTAAATCTTAATTTTTGATTAATTGATTCGTTTTTTTTTTTTTTTTGGGAAACTACCTTCTTAGTTTTAGAATTCTCAGCATGAAAAATGACTCAATATTAATACTAATTGTCCTTTGTTTTTTTCATCTCCTTTATTTAATTCTTCTAAAATATATATTTAATAAATTATTATTTTGAACTCTATATTATTTTAAGTCAAGGGTTTGAGCTCCTTTTATCCACCCCTATAGTCAAGCCTTAAATGGGGAACTGATGTTTTAGGGCGGTTTTATAACCATTCTGTTTTCAATTTTTGTTTTTGTTTTTTTTTTTGTTTTTGTTTTTAATTTTCTAGGCTCGAAATATGAGAAAAAAAAATGATAAAAAATGGAGAAAAAATAAGGAAGAAAAAGCAGAAAAATTAAAACATAAGCCTATTATTTTTGGTGTTTTTTTTTCTTTCTATTATTCCTTCTTTATTTCTTCTACCGATCATACCAACACTCTTCTTCGTCCATTCTACCACTTCCATACTTTCCACATATGTCATGTACAAAAATAGAAACGGGGTCAGATATAAGGTATTTTTTTTCATTAATGGACAAGAAAATAAGGATTAATTGTACCCTTCTCCTTAGCAAAGATGAAGATTAATGAGTCCTGCGAACTTCACTGTTCACTCCCCACTGTTAATTAGATTGATCCAAATTTCTGTGGATTGAAGTGGTAAAATGGTCTTTACGATCATGTCTTTTTTATCACCTAAGAATTCCATCAACATAATTTTAAATCCTTTTATATCTTTTTAATTATATGTTATTACGTGTAAGTAAGATTAAGATAAAAATATAATTTATATTATACAAGAGGTAGTAGAATTCAGAGAATACAACTACATGAAATGTAACCTAAAATTAGTTGAGGAATCAATTCTCCAAAATAGCCTTTAAAAAGTTTGTTTTCAATTCAGAAGTTAAAGCATCATTGAAGTGCATTTGTGTTGGCACAGGCATTAACCAACCTCATTGATGTTGATCTTCAACTAGTTTTTCAGTTTCTGAGAATTCTGACCTCTCAGCAGCCTTACCCCCATAAAAATGAATTAAAAGACGCTGTCCTACTCAAGAAAATGATGAACAATAATGTTGATGATGAACAATTCCCTTATACCCACTTTTGGTTAGTAAGTGGTTGGAGTGAATTTGAATCCATATGCTTTAAAGGTTACGAGTTTGACTTCCCTTGAGAATAGATCAAGTTTTAAATGAAATGTGATAATGAATTATTGTGATAGTCTTCTCGAAATTTTATGTGACAAAAATAAGGTCAATATAACGCTAACTAAGACTCTGACTTACGCAAAAAAATGATGAACAATAAAGTTGATAGATGAATAATCCTCTTACTCACTTTTGGTTTGTAAGTGTTTAGAACGAATTGCATTTTATATGTGCTTTTAAAAATTGTGAGTTTGAATTCTTCTGGAATTAAATCAGGATTTAAATGAGAGGTCGCGATGGTAAATTATTGTGCTAATTTTTTTGAAATTTTACATAATGATAATAAGCCAAATGCGATTCTAACTTAAAGGAACTCGCCCTCTTTTGTGAACCAGCACTTCGTGCATGTCCTTGATTCCAAATTTCCAACCCCTTCTGAATAATCAAATTCTTCCGAAAAGTAAAAACAACAATGCTACCTTTATTCTTTTACCCACTCATAATCAAATTTCTCCCTGAAGTGGCAAAACATTTACCCATGCCACTATACCTAATGTAATTTACTGCTACTACTCTTGTGCAGGCCTGAATCTCACATATTTTAAAGGCATGCATGGGCCGAGTTTCTTTAGTTTCGACAGTGACAATCTTTATGTATGTCTATACTCTAGAGAGGAAGATTTGATTACTTACAAGCCCACAAGTTCAATTCATTCAAAATAATAAAAAGTAAAGTTTTAGTGGTCAAATGCTTGATGATAATATAAGATATTTAAAATTGTAAATTTGATCATTCATCGCATTTATTTTTATTCGAAGATGCGGTTTAGATTTAGAAACTTGTAATGTATGTGATTGTCCGGAAAAGTTACTTATTTTTACACATACGGAAAGATTATAGAGAAACTTTACTTGATTCAAAGAAAAAACATATTGTAATGTGCAAAGATGCTAACACAACTATTAATTACTCTAATCTTGAGTGAAAAGATAAGCTTTAAGTAATTTTAATAAAATAGTCGATAAAATTATCAGTAAATGACGTCTGCAAAAGCCAACCAGTAACCAACCCAGCCACAAGAAAAGAGGTAATTGTAATCGGAAGGTGACCACAAAATCAAAACGATAGAGAGGTAGAGTACTAGAGCGTTTCCTCTTTATTAATCAGGAAATGGCCCATGAATGAAACTTTTACCCAACTGCCAACCAACCCAAATTTCTTTTACGTAGATTTGCCTCTGAATTGATCCATCCACAACATCAAAAGTGAGCTTTTATGGCTTGAGAATCACAGTGTGAATTAATGCGTTTCATAATTGAGTAATATTGAAGGCATGCATTTACTGTATGCCGTAATTAGTTATTTTGTTTGATATTTTAAAGAAAGCATATGTCGTGTGCCTTTAAAATTTATAAATGATTGAATATTCATGTTGTATAAATTATGTTGGAGTTTGAGGCAATGACCTACATTGCAAAATAAAATTTTCATTTGTGTCTTAAACAGACTTAGACTACTGATTTTGGGGCTGAACTTTACCTGCTAAATCGTATCAAAGTAGGTTGTCTTGCGTATAAGACTTAACCAGCATACATGTCATACTACCTATCCACATCGCCATGTATTAGGCGCGGGTTGTCTCATGTGATAAGGCTTGACCACTTCCTCTTCCCGCTTTCTCTCATGGCTATGATAAGCACATTGAACTATCCATGTGATGAGGCTTAACCACCTCCTCACTGATTGTCTTTTCAAACAGCTTTTCCATTTTAGATTATAATATTAGTATAAAATGTGATTTTCGTTTTTCTTTTTATTAATATGCAACACGAATTATATATTTTTCACATATTTAATTGAGTCCAAATAGCACAGAGCATATTGTTCGGGTTGCAACCCTCGATAACCTTCCACGAACAAAGTAAAGGGAGCGACAAAGTCAACTCTAATGAGGGCAGCTAGACATAAATGACCTATGATACGGGAGGAGGAGCATGTCCTGAAGGCCAACTCTCAACATATGGAAGACGTAGCCGAATCAACTATTTCCAAATCGGTTGGAATACCAAATGCACTGATTAGGCATGGCTGAGCTGTAACGCCCCAGACCTTTCATAAATTTTAAATCAGGAAATTCTATGTAAAATGATCATTTTGCCCTTGGCCAAGGAAAAATATTGACTTTTGACTCGGGACACTGTTTTGACCTTGATCGAGGCTCATTACGTAGATCAGGACGTCACGTGTCCGTAGATAGACGACACATCGAAATCGGATATCCGACAGGAAAGTTACGGGTCACGAAAACAAATCGGAACAATTCATATTTTACGATGAATTGTGTAGGTGGCATTAATTAATTGGTCAAAGAGTCCAATGGACCAATTAGATGAGTGACAAGTGTCATGACCATGGAGTTTTTTCCTCCATTTCCAGGAATTTCCTCCCCTTATTTTTCCTATATTCTCCTCCTTCTTCCTTTCCTTTTTCATCTGCTTTTCTCTACCTTCCCCCTTCTTTCATGGTCACTCACTCACGGTTCTACTTTGTTTTCGTTCTCTTCGGCCAATCTCCACCGAACCACACCTTGATCATATAACACACATATATATTCACATGAGTCGGTGGGAAGAGAAGTAGAAAGAAAAATAGAGACTTTTCTTGAACTCTCTAGTCCTTTGGTGTAGAATTGCTAAAATACCCTTAGTGATCAAAATGACCAAAATTCTTTAAGCCTTCATTGACTCATAACGAACCTATTCGACCTCTATTTTCATCATGCCGTCTGTCTATGTATTTAGGAGGCTGAGACCTTCGTAAAAGTTCCTAGAAGATGTCCTGATCAAAAGTCAACACTTTGACTTTCAGGGGCAAAATGATCATTTTTCATTTTCTCGAATATCCAAGGTGTTACATCTACTATGTCAGCAAAGGAATTCCATAAACCTGTTATCAACAAGTTCTTCTTTGCAATGTCTTTTAGGACTTGTTTGATCGTGAAATTGACCTAACGTGATGAGACCCATTGGGAGATCTAGTGTAACGACCCGTCCCGAATATCGGGATTTAATAATATTTAATTATGATTGACTAATCTGGGATTAGTTGAGCGAAATCGGACGAATTGTGCAAATGACCGTTTTGCCCCAGGGCGTGGGCAAAACATTGACTTTTAATTCGGACGGTCAAATGGACTTTGACCAATGACCGTAACGTAGTTTGGGACGTCACGAGTTCATACACAGGTGGCACGTTCGATTCCGACATTCGTGGTGAAAGTTATGACATTCGGAAGCCCAAGGGCATTTTCGTAATTTGGACAAAATAAGGGAAAATGTTGACTTTTTGATCGGGAGGTCTGATGGCCGAGGGACAAGGACCATTAGGAAGGTCTCGATGCCCTGAGTCCGTAGACAGGCGGCACGCATAAATCGGAGTCCGAATGGCCGAGTTACTGGTCTGGATGCGTGAGGGGCATTTTGGTAATTTTCTGCACAAGGGCAGAATAGTAATTTCACAGGGGCACTGTTTGATCGAACAGCCGTGAAATGGGAAGTTTTGTGCGATCTGTTCCATGGATTGTTTAACATTTAGAACTGATTTTGGGGCATCTTTGAGGTGTGGTTGCACATGTGTTGAGCTGGCTATTGATTGCACAACATGGACACTGATTTTATATTGGTTTCGGGTCAGTGCAGGGGTCTTTACACAGAGGATTGAGGAATGCTTTGGAGTGCTTTTAATGACTGATTTGGATTGAAAGAATTGAGAGTAAGTCGTGAGGGTTACTCTGAGATTGAGAAAGGAAGGAAATGAGTGAAAATGGTGAAGGAATGTTCAAAAACCCGAAGCTGGTTTTTGAAGAGTTCAAAATCGAAATTCGGTTTTTAGGCCAGCCCAAGCCTAATGGAGGTCCGAAATGGCTTTCTGAAAACTTTCTTGGTCGATTCAAATCATTTGGGGCAAGTTTTGAAGCTCCTAGAGCCGTGGACGGACGAGGTGGACGGCCGGAAAATCCAAGCTGGAGTCGTGGTGATTGAGGTAACTTCATGTCCAATTAATCATGCGAATTAGTTCGTATTAATCCTAATGTGCTTACTGGGAAGTTAATTTGATTATGGTTGGGGAATCGTGGAGTTACGGTGATCGACCCGTTTTGAGTGATCACGGGTTGATGGCACGATTGAGGGATGGTTGGTGTTGATCATTGACACAGAACTGAAATTGTTTGGTTAATGATTGTTTTAGGATAAAAAACGGAAGGATTCAAGTTTGAATTGATGGTTATCTAGCCGGGTCAGATCGCGGGTAATCAGACCCGTTTACTAGACATACGGGTTGGAACGATGACTGTAGCAGTCACTGTAGCAGGCGCGTGGCTTTCACGCGCAGCCACTCATAGCGGCGCGTGAAGGCGCGTGGGCACGAATCTCGAGGTAAGGTCAACATGACTTTTATCCTATACAGTGTAACGAACATTTTAGCGTTGGTTTCGTGCCAATCGGACCCCGTTTCGATATTGTTCGGGATGTCCGAAGGTTTTAAATCCAGTTTTAAAATAGTTAAAAATTCGGGACAATTACGGGACTTTAATAGGATGTTAATGAAGAGGTTAGTGACCCTCTAATGTGATTTGGACAGGATTGGGAGTCCTGGTGATAGTGGTGTGGCCCGGGAAGGCCTATGGCACGCTTATCGAGGCGCTCAGTTAAACGGTCTGTGAGTGGACATTGGTTTTAAAAATTCGATGCATGCATAACTGTTTCATGATTGTTATAATTGTGATTATATGATTTATTTTGGATATCGGTGAATTTATATGTTTTCACGCATTTCGAGGCGATTTACGTGTTTGCACGTAAATCGAGATTTTTCCAGATTTGCACTAATTTCCATAATGGTGGTTCGGATATGATTTTATGAAACAGTTACGGATTTGATAAAGTAAATTCGGGCCAGGACCCCAGTTGATTTATGGATGTGATTTCGGGTCGGGGACCCTAAAATGGAATTGAATAAATGATTTCGGATTTGATAATCAACTATTTGGACTTATGACGGTTCTATGGAAATTCGGGGCAGGGCCCTTGTGATATTTTGGAAATGAATAATAAAATGTGTTCCATAAAACCATCTCGATATGAGGATATATATATATATATATATATATATATATATATTGGTCTCCTCCAAGTGTCGGGGACACTGGAGAAGTCACGGTGCATTGCCTGCGAGGGGTCATTGTACGGAGCTACCGGACCGTATAGTGATCCAGGTGCAGGATTGCTATGATTAGACGTCAAGGACGTCAGACATCGAGGATGTCAGAGTAATGGACCCGGTGAGACCCCGGGCAACACGCGTTGCTTAATACCGTGAGATATGACGTCAGGGACGTCAAGCGTCGGGGACGCTAGGCATCATGGATGCCGAAGATGGAAAAATAATAAATGTATATTACTGGATTTATGAAATAACTTTTGGATTGACTTTGGGATTTGAAACTATGCTTATGGTTTCTAGGCTATTGCCCTAATGGTTATTTCTAAATAAATATGTGATTATTGGTTTTCGATGCATGCATATGTTTTTACTGAGGGGCATAAATGTCTTTATAAATGTTTTAAACAGATTTGTTTATTTTCGTCCACTCATAGCTTTTGTTTTTAATGCCCTTCAGGTTGATTCCGGAAGCGACTGCATCAGAGACTGGGACATCGCACACCTCCTCCATCGATCCTTGCGCACTCTGGAAGCCCATTTGGGCAGTGGCAACAGGTTATCCCTTGTCTGACACCTCTTGTCAGACGGGAGCATGACACATTCCATGGTAATCCCGGGGGGATTGGGATGGGTCGTGTCAAGTGGTATCAGAGCATGTTTGCTCTTTTGTGTGCGAAGGTCGAGGGTGTGATGTCTCTTTGGGCTGCAGTTCTGTTGTCAACCTGATAGATAGTTTTGGGTTTAAGTAGTGGATAGGGTGTGTTTGGCCTGATACGTCGTGCGTTAACGTGATTCGATCCAAGTGGGGTTGTTTGTGGTTAACTGGTAATGTGGGACCGTCGGTTCGGTCATGTGATGATGGATTGTTGTGCTACTGGGCACAGCTGGGTTCAGGGAACCCCATTTGGATAATGATATGGAAATTCGAAACTCAGTTGAGTAATGGTCTAAAATGTGGACCCTGGTGGTGATGGCTAGGGTAAGAGATGTCGGTGCATCGGAGTTAGCCGATGACCTTCGTGGTGGAACCCACGATAGAACCCACGTTGAGTTGACGATTTGATTGGATTGGACGTCTATACGATGTCAGGACCGCGGAGTCGGCCAGGTTGTGGATTTTACTGCAGAAGGCAGTTGGGTTCGGTGGAACCCTAGGGTGTGATTTCGGAACCCTAATTTATAATTGATGGGCTGGAAAAGTGAACTTTAAATGAAAACTTATGCTGCGACGAGCGGAGAAGGTCGTGGATGACCATGTGGATGACTCTAGTGAGTCTAGTCAGGATTATGGGATTCGATCCACGGGTACGGTTATGAGATAAAATATGGAATTCCGTGTTGGATCGAATAATAGTGTGAGGTGTGAATACGGATCTTGACAACGTTGACTGGTTATCGAGGGTATTTAGTGTGGTTTTAACACTTGAGGATCAAGGGACGTTCAGGGAACATTCATTATCCTGATGTGCGGATGGTCAAATTGGGGGTACCCATAGTCGTGGGGTACGAGTGGTGATACGGGATCGTAGTTCGGTATGAACGGAGATCCAGGGTATCAAATTTGCACACAGTGTGCTAGTGTGGATGTTCGTGTGCTAGTGTGGATGTATGGATGCCTGTGTGTTGAGGCAAGTATCGGTGATACTAGCGCAGGTGCTGGTGTCAGTGATTGTGATGACGATGAGCCACGATGACACGACCCATCCCAATCCCCCCGGGATTACCATGGAATGTGTCATGCTCCCGTCTGACAAGAGGTGTCAGACAAGGGATAACCTGTTGCCACTGCCCAACCGGGCTTCCAGAGTGCATAAGGATCGATGGAGGAGGTGTGCGATGCTCAAGTCTCTGTTGCAGTCACATCCAGAATCAACCTGAAGGGCATTAAAAACAAAAGCTGTGAGTGGACGAAAATAAACAAGTCTGTTTAAAACATTTATAAGACATTTATGCCCCTCAGTAAAATCATATGCATGCACCATCATTTAAAATCATATATCATATAATATGAACCATAAACATAATTTTAGCCACTGCACCATACACTCCAATCCGACATCCCTGATGTCTGACGTCCCTGACGTCTAATAAGTTCACAATCACAAGGCTACGCGTGCCACTCGGGTCTCAATTTCCGAGTTCAATCCCCGAACCCCGTTCGGGTACAGCATCCCCGATGCTTAGCGTCATAGACGCTGGACGTTCTAGACGTCCGTGACCTCTCCGGGGTACCTCATCAGGAGGAGACAGTATCATATGGAAGGATCTATACAGTGCAGTACCAAATACATTTTATTAATATCCACATGTAAAGCATATATATATATACATAGATAAAATCCAAACCAATCTTTAAGTTTCATCAGACGGGTCTCAAGCCCAAATACCGTGAAACGTGCCATAACCATAATTTCCATATCATCAAACCGTTATTTGTTTTTAGCATGTGAATATATATAAAATGTAAACCAGAAAACATTTATTCAATTCCATTTTAGGGTCCTCGACCCGCAATCACATGTAGAAATCAACTGGGCCCCTGGCCCGATTTCATAAGTTAACTGGGCCCCTGGCCCGATTCACAAGTTAACTGGGCCCCTGGCCCGATTTTACTTTATCAAGTCCGTAACCGTTTCATGAAATCATATCCAACCACATTTATGGAAATCGGTGCAAATCCAGAAAACCTCGGTTTACGTGCAAATATGTAAATCACCTCGAAATGCGTGAAATCATTTAAATTCACTGATATCCAAAGTAAATCATTTAATCATAATTATAACAATCATGAAACAGTTATGCATGCATCGAATTTATAAAACCAATGTCCACTCACAGACCGTTTAACCGAGCTCCTTGATACGCGTGCCATAGGCCTTCCCGGGCCACACCACTATCACCGGGACTCCCAATCCTGTTCAAATCACATCAGAGGATTACTAACCTCATCATTAACATCCTATTCAAGTCCCGTAATTTTCCCGAATTTTTAAGTATTTTAAAACTGGATTTAAAACCTTCGGACATCCCGAACAATATCGAAACGGGATCCGAATGACACGAAACCAACGCCAAAGTGTTCGTTACATTGTATAGGACAAAAGTCATGTTGACCTCACCTCGAGATTCGTGCCCACGCGCCATCACGTGAGTGGCTGCGCGTGAAAGCCACGCGCCTGCTACAGTGACTGCTACAGTCACCACCTTCACTCGTATGTCTGGTAAACGGGTCTGATTACCCGCGATCTGACCCGGCCAGATAACTCTCAATTCGACCTTGATTCCATCCGTTTTTTATCCTAAAACAAACATTAACCAATTAATTCCAGTTCTGTGTCAATGATTAATCTCGACATGGAGTAAATCGACCAATCCAAGTCCGAACAGCCAAACGGGTCGATGATATCAACTCACCCAACTCAAGTACATTGTCAAATTAACTTCACAGGAAGCTTATTAGGATTAACACGAACCAATTCGAATGATTAATTGAACACGAAGTTACCTCAATCACCACGACTCAAGCTTGGATTTTCCGGCCGTCCACCTCGTACGTCCACGACCCTAGGAGCCTCAAAGCTTGCCCCAAATGATCTGGATCGACTCGTGGAGGTTCCAGGAAGCTCATTCAATCATAAATAAGTCATGGGCTGGCCTAAAACTAGAAGTTCGAATTTGAACTTCACAAAAACCAGTTTCGGGTTTTTGAGCATTCCTCCACCATTTCCACTCCATTCCTTTCATTCTCAATCTCAGAATCAACCTCTCGACTCACTCTCAATTCTAACAATCCAAATCAGCCATTAAAAGCATCCCAAAGTGCCACTCAGTCCACTGTGTAAAGTCCCCTGCACTGACCCGAAAACATAATAAAATGGTGCCCATGTTCTTGTGATCGATTGCCAGCACAATTACATGTGCAATCACTCCTCAAACTGTCCCAATTCAGTCATTTAATTGATAAACAATCCATGGGATCGATCGCACAAACATCCCATTTCACGGCTGTTTCAATCAAACAGTACTCCCGTGAAAATTACCATTCTGCCTCTGTGCAGAAAATTACCAAAATGCCCCTCACGCATCCTGACCCCTAACTCGGTCATACGGACTCCGATTGATGCGTGCCACCTGTCTACGGACTCAGAGCATCGAGACCTTCCTAATGGTCCTTGGTCCTCGGCCATCGGACCTCCCGATCAAAAAGTCAACATTTCCCCTTATTTCGTTCGAATTACGAAAATGCCCTTGAACTTCCGTACATCATAACTTTCACCACAAACGTCGGAATCGAACGTGCCACCTGTCTATGAACTCGTGACGTCCCGAACTACGTCACAGTCACCGGTCAAAGTCCATTTGACCATCTGAATTAAAAGTCAACGTTTTGCCCACGCCCAGGGGCAAAACGGTCATTTTGCACAATTCGTCCGAAATCACTCAACTAATATCAGATTAGTAAATCATAATTAAATATTATTAAATCCCGGTACTCGGGACGGGTCGTTACACACGACTTGGGATGTGACTCTGTCATGATGGACATATGATCGATATATGCGACTCAGTGGCGGTTGAGTCTTGGACTGGATGGGATCCAGTGGAGGTTGTGACTTGTTGGGATAAGTCCCAACAGATATGAAATGACAAGTGATGAATGGATAAAAAGGAATGATTGAGACTTGAGGAATCTTGGGATGATGTTCCCTATGTTATGAGAACTTGTGGTTTTGGGGAGTTGTTGTCAACTCCGAGATTGGTAAGATGGTATACTTTTTATATCCCCAGAAAGTACAAGGAAATTATTGAAATTGGAAAAGTCGAGGAAAATCTTTGGGTTGTGTTGATGTGAGGATATGTAATTGTTAATGACTTGGAAAACCGAGTGTTGAACCTGTGAAGGTGATGATGTGGGCAGTCCAGTGGTTGGACTTGACATCTCATTGGGAGTATGTCTGTTTCCAATATGGTTGGAACTTCAGATTCGGGGAGAGTTGTGATTAGGAGACGAGAGGAGTGCTCGTTTCCTCATTGGTGATAGGTATCCTGAAGTCATTGGGGTTGACTTCTTGTTTTCTGTCCTGGCAGACGTTGATTATTGCTACCAGTACGTTGAGCGTGTATTGGTGGGTGGACCCATGTTTGGCTTGGGGTCATTGGACACAAGAAGTTGTGTATGATTTTGGATTTGGTGGTGAAATGTGAGGTCATCATTCCCACCAAGGGAAATATAACGAAGGATTCATGAGGGTGCAAGACCCTACGATCAGTTTTCAGATGGATTGTTTGCTACGTGAGCATGTGTGGATCCTAGGTGGATCTTAATTGTGATGTTGTGAACTTTGGGCATGGTGACGATCTAGGATCGTGATGTTACTTGTCGGATGACGTAGTGATGGATCTGGATCTGGATCGTGATCTTGATGATCTAGATAGGTGGAGAGTTTATCACTCATACCTTGGTTTATGTGAGTCGTAAATGACGGGACTGAACTTCTTTTCGGAGTGGAGTCCATATGGTTGTTACTCAGGTGAGTAGGTTTCCAAAATGGTCGGATTTTTGTCAACCTTAGACATGTGGATATTGGGATTGGCTTCCCTATGAAATCAATCGAGTGTTTTGAGCTGGTAACCGATAGGTTCGGTTTTGGTACGTCTCAGGTAGACGTAAATGAGATTTTGGGTTTTGGAATCGAATTTCTGGGTGACGATTCAGGATTCGATTTCGAAACTCGAAAGTGGATAACCGGATTTGGGTGCGGAATGATTGTTCCAATGCTAGCTTATGGAATAATGATTTCGGATTCGGATTTGGATTTGGAAATGGATATTGGGTCAGAGTTTTGATCTGTCTGGTAGGGTATCTGACAGATGGACTCTAGAGTAATTAGAACGTGTTTGGCCACGACCTAGGTGGTTGTAGGCGGATTGATGGATAGATGTACGTACAAGGTACGTTGTACGAGGATCGATAGTGGATAGGTTGAGTGGTGCCTAGTGACGGTACATGGGATGTACCAGTGGTGTGTGATTAAACGTGTTGGTAATCGGCTTGGTTCCGATATCATTTGTTTGGTTGTGTGTGTGAACTGGACATTGAGTACTATGCATTGGGCAGAGTTATTCTTGTTGGGTTCAGCGATTTTATGAGCAGGCGCTCTTAGCCACAGATGGCTACTGAACCCCAGTGTTGAGATGTGTGATCACGGCTGGGCTGGCATTCAATGTGTTCCAGTTACACCACTTGATTGAGTAAGTTGACGGTATACGTACAATCAGGATGAGTGAGTTGATGGTCAGTGAAACTACGAGTAGCCTTGAGTTATGTTTTTACGCCGTGATTTTTCCAGCGTCATGGTTCGCTGACGGGGTCGGCAGTTATGGACATTGAGATTAACTTACGTCGCAGGATTGGGCTTGCCCTACGAATTGAGATCATGTGGTTTATCTTACGCTACTTTGAGCGAGTGGCAGTATGGGGTGTTGCCACTGATTAGCTGATGGTTAGAGCTTTACTCGGGTGGTAAAGCTTGGTGGTGACAGTGTGGCTGATGGTGTCAGCATGGACTGACAGGTGTGTTTTGGGGACTCCCAGGGGGGGAGCAGACGTCGTATATATTGATGATGGAAAGGAACCGACAAGCTGAAGGAGTCAGCTAAATGGTAAAATTGACAAGGATCATGTGATCAATTTCACTCGCGGTGTCGAGTATGGTCGGTACGGTGAGAGACTGTGATGGGACGTCTGAGTTCAGACGAGCCTTGTATTGGTTAGTGGGTGTACAAGTGTACACAGATGTGAGATCGAAATGTTTTCCACGAGGTGGATGTGGAGTAAGGATATTTGGTAATTTCGAGGACGAAATTATTTAAGGAGGGAAAGTTGTAACGACCCATCCCGAATATTGGGATTTAATAATATTTAATTATGATTGACTAATCTGGGATTAGTTGAGCGAAATCGGACGAATTGTGCAAATGACCTTTTTGCCCCTGGGTAGGGGCAAAACGTTGACTTTTAATTCGGACGATCAAATGGACTTTGACCAATGACCGTGACGTACTTTGGAACGTCACGAGTTCATAGACAGGTGGCACGTTCGATTCCAACATTCGTGGTGAAAGTTATGACGTTCAGAAGCCCAAGGGCATTTTCATAATTTAGACGAAATAAGGGAAAATGTTGACTTTTTGAACGGGAGGTCCGATGGCCGAGGGCCAAGGACCATTAGGAAGGTCTCGATGCCCTGAGTCCGTAGACAGGCGGCACACATAAATCGGAGTCCGAATGGCCGAGTTACGGGTTTGGATGCGTGAGGGGCATTTTGGTAATTTTCTGCACAAGGGTAGAATAGTAATTTCACAGGGGCACTGTTTGATCGAACAGCCGTGAAATGGGAAGTTTTGTGCGATCTGTTCCATGGATTGTTTAACATTTAGAACTGATTTTGGGGCAGCTTTGAGGTGTGGTTGCACATGTGTTGAGCTGGCTATTGATTGCACAACATGAACACTGATTTTATATTGGTTTCGGGTCAGTGCAGGGGACTTTACACAGAGGATTGAGGAATGCTTTGGAGTGCTTTTAATGACTGATTTGGATTGAAAGAATTGAGAGTAAGTCGTGAGGGTTACTCTGAGATTGAGAAAGGAAGGAAAGGAGTGAAAATGGTGAAAGAATGTTCAAAAACCCGAAGCTGGTTTTTGAAGAGTTCAAAATCGAAATTCGGTTTTTAGGCCAGCCCAAGCCTAATGGAGGTCCGAAATGGCTTTCTGGAAACTTTCTTGGTCGATTCAAATCATTTGGGGCAAGTTTTGTAGCTCCTAGAGCCGTGGACGGACGAGGTGGACGGCCGGAAAATCCAAGCTGGAGTCGTGGTGATTGAGGTAACTTCATGTCCAATTAATCATGCGAATTAGTTCGTATTAATCCTAATGTGCTTACTGGGAAGTTAATTTGATTATGGTTGGGGAATCGTGGAGTTACGGTGATCAACCCGTTTTGAGTGATCACGGGTTGATGGCACGATTGAGGGATGGTTGGTGTTGATCATTGACACAAAACTGAAATTGTTTGGTTAATGATTGTTTTAGGATAAAAAACGGAAGGATTCGAGTTTGAATTGATGGTTATCTAGCCGGGTCAGATCGCTGGTAATCAGACCCGTTTACTAGACATACGGGTGGAACGATGACTGTAGCAGTCACTGTAGCAGGCGCGTGGCTTTCACGCGCAGCCACTCATGGCGGCGCGTGACGGCGCGTGGGCACGAATCTCGAGGTAAGCTCAACATGACTTTTATCCTATACAATGTAACGAACATTTTAGCGTTGGTTTCGTGCCAATCGGACCCCGTTTCGATATTGTTCGGGATGTCCGAAGGTTTTAAATCCAGTTTTAAAATAGTTAAAAATTCGGGACAATTACGGGACTTTAATAGGATTTTAATGAAGAGGTTAGTGACCCTCTAATGTGATTTGGACAGGATTGGGAGTCCTGGTGATAGTGGTGTGGCCCGGGAAGGCCTATGGCACGCTTATCGAGGCGCTCGGTTAAACGGTCTGTGAGTGGAAATTGGTTTTATAAATTCGATGCATGCATAACTGTTTCATGATTATTATAAGTGTGATTATATGATTTATTTTTAATATCGGTGAATTTATATGTTTTCACGCATTTCGAGGCGATTTACGTGTTTGCACGTAAATCGAGATTTTTTCAGATTTGCATTTATTTCCATAATGGTGGTTCGGATATGATTTTATGAAACAGTTACGGATTTGATAAAGTAAATTCGGGCCAGGGGCCCAGTTGATTTATGGATGTGATTTCGGGTCGGGGACCCTAAAATGGAATTGAATAAATGATTTCGGATTTGATAATCAACTATTTGGACTTATGACGGTTCTATGGAAATTCGGGGCAGGGCCCTTGTGATATTTTGGAAATGAATAATAAAATGTGTTCCATAAAACCATCTCGATATGAGGATATATATATATATATATATATTGGTCTCCTCCAAGTTTCGGGGACACTGGAGAAGTCACGATGCATTGCCTGTGAGGGGTCATTGTACGGAGCTACCAGACCGTATAGTGATCCAGGTGCAGGATTGCTATGATTAGACGTCAAGGATGTCAGACATCGGGGATGTCAGAGATATGGACCCGGTGAGACCCCGGGCAGCACGCGTTGCTTAATACCGTGAGATATGACGTCAGGGACGTCAAGCGTCGGGGGCGCTAGGCATCAGGGATGCTGGAGATGGAAAAATAATAAATGTATATTACTGGATTTATGAAATAACTTTTGGATTGACTTTGGGATTTGAAACTATGCTTATGGTTTCTGGGCTAATGCCCTAATTGTTATTTATATATAAATATGTGATTATTGGTTTTCGATGCATGCATATGTTTTTACTGAGGGGCATAAATGTCTTTATAAATGTTTTAAACAGATTGTTTATTTTCGTCCACTCACAGCTTTTGTTTTTAATGCCCTTCAGGTTGATTCCAGAAGCGACTGCATTGACGTTGTTACCCTTGTGATTGGTATGGCCAAATTGTTGACTTTTTGATTGATGAGTTAAATGGACTTTGACCTATGACCGTGACGTAGTACGGGATGTCACGAGTTCATAGACGGGTGGCACGTCCATTTCGGACGATCAGGGAAAAAGTTATGACTATCGGAAGTTCAGGGGCATTATCGTAATTGTGATGGTTAGGGCGAAAATGTTGACTTTTCGTTTAACAATTAATTTTCACACGACTCCAGGACCGTTAGGTAGGTCTCGACGTCCTGAGTCCGTAGACAGGCGGCACGCCGTAATCGGACTTCGTATGGCTGAGTTACAGGTCTAGGAAGTGAGGGTCATTTTGGTAATTATTAAACCAAGGGCATTTTGGTCTTTTGCCCTGGTTACTGTAGCAACCGCGGGGGAACCATGGACGGCACCACCATGTGCGGTGGTCCAGTGCACAATTGATTATGCCAATATGTGCTGGAAAGTCTGGGCTGTCTTTTGCTTTTGAACGTGGCCTGAACCGTCCAAACCTGCACGATCAATTGTTAATTGAAATTCGAAGCTTTCGGGGGACAAATTTCAGTGGACAAATTGGACACCCACGAGCCTCTGGGACGGCTTGAATTTGTTTAAAACTGATTAGGACATAAGTGAGCATCACTCTGATGCAGAAATAACTGAGAACGGGTTAGGAAAACCAGAGAAACCATTTCGGGCAAAATTGGAGGGAAAATCGGGTTTTAATTTCTGGTGAGTGTTGGACCAAACCAAGGCCTGGTTTAGTCTTCTGGGAGTGTTTGGAACTCAACCAAATCGAAATTGAAGGCTAACAGTCACGGTTGAGCTAGGACGGAGGCTGCTGTTTTCAGGGAAGTTGCAGAGCTTGGGACGACAACCTTCAGGTACTTTTAGACACAATTGATTGTTCATTTTGGTTCGTTTTGATCCTGCTATGCTTCCTGTGAAGTTAATTGGACAATGGGGTTGAAACCAGGAAGTTCTGGTGATTGACCCGATTGGTTGATCGCGGGTCGATGGGTCGTTTGGGGATGTGTCGAGGTTGATTTTTGTCACAGAACCTAAATTGGATAGTTAATGAACATGTTAGGATCAAATTGGACTGAAATCGAGTAGGAATTGATGGGTATTCAACTGGGTCAAGCCGCGGGTGGCAGGCCCATATTACAGACAAACGGGTGAAGGAGGTGACACTGTAGCTACAGTGTCAGGCGCGTGACTTTCACGCGCAACCACTTTGGGCGGCGCGTGAGGGCGCGTTGGACCTTATCTCCGATCACGATCAACATGACTTTTGTTCCTCTCATAATTCTGATCATTTTTGGTGATTTAACCATGTTGATCTGAGATAAGCTTTGATGGGTCAGTTTAGGGCCGGTTACCTCGGGAAACGTGTTGTACGGTTTCCCCGGGCCGATTTCTATTTCGGACTTTGTGGTTAAATGTGTAAGACTTGTAGTGACCCTTACATGTGATTTGAACTGACAGGAATTGTACGATAATCTCGATACAGGTCCGTACGCGCTGATTCGCAGCGGAATCGTACAGTGAGTGGGCCCGTTTTCATTAAACCCTTGCATGCTTATGGCACGTTTCACGGTATTTGGGCATGAGACCCGTTTGATGAAACGTAACGATCGGTTCAGATTTTACCTATGTATACCTATATGTTTGCATGTGGATATCAATAAAATGTATTTGGTACTGCACTGTATAGATCCTTCCATATTATATTGTCTCCTCCGGATGAGGTACCCCGAGAGGTCACGGACGTCTAGAACGTCCAGCGTCTACGACGCTAAGCATCGGGGATGCTGTAACCGAACAGGGTTCGGGGATTGAACTCGGAATTGAGACCCGAGTGGCACGCGTAGCCTTGTGATTGTGACCTTATTGGACGTCAGGGACGTCAGACATCAGGGATGTCGGATTGGAGTGTATAGTGCAGTGGCTAAAATTATGGTTATGATTTTATTACATGCCTTATGATTCATATTATATTATTTATGATTTTAAATGATGCTGCATGCATGTTTGGAAAAAGGAGGGGTAAATTATATGTTTTACTTATCAAACGATTTTATAACTTGAGTTTCGGCCCACTCACCCTTAATGTTTTGGTAACCCCTCCAGGTCGTGATACTGAGGTAGAGGATGAACCTGAGGCTGAGGCATAGATCTACTTCTGCGTACCTGAACCCCTGCTGGGTGGTGTACCCGCAGGGTATTGTTAGAGTCGTGCTCGCAACTTGTAATTTCGGATTTCATCCCTTGTCTGACATCTGTTTAATTCGGATTTGTTGTATGACTTTAATTTTGATTAATTATGCATTTGAGGTTTTGGGGTCAAAATTGGTATGAATTATTGGGTGTCAGACGGGAGCAGGGCACGTCCCCATATGGTTCCAGAGAGGATCGGGGCGGGTCCTGTCAGCTTGGTATCAGAGCACTAGGTTATAGTTAGTACTAGGGTATGGTCAGCATGCTAGACTAGCGATTGGTACTAGTTACTTTTCGACTTTTAAGAATATTGTTATCTGATCTATGCCTCTTGACAGTTGGTTATGCCTCATAGGAGAATTCCTCATACACGAACTGACGAGGATCTGGAAAGGGAGATGGAATGCGCGAGCATTGAAAGGGCTCAACGTTTGGGAGCCACTCCTTTCTGCGGGGGATCAAACCCCGAG
Organism: Prinsepia uniflora; assembly: GCA_032719365.1. Taxonomy (NCBI): domain Eukaryota; kingdom Viridiplantae; phylum Streptophyta; class Magnoliopsida; order Rosales; family Rosaceae; genus Prinsepia; species Prinsepia uniflora. The sequence goes on from CM064875.1 coordinate 7,304,620, forward strand.
GATGCTCATGATTGGATCACTAAGTGGGAGAGGATCTTCTCGGTGATGCACTGCCCTCCGGGTGAACGGGTAACCTTGGCGGCCTTCTTGCTGGAAGGAGGAGCCTACCAGTGGTGGCACGGACTCGAAATGTCTGGGTGGTCTGTCCATACCACTACTTGGGAAGCTTTCCGTTCCAGATTTCTGGATCAGTACTATCCGCGATCCTTTCGCGGGGCACGGGAGGCTGAATTCCTGCGGCTGGAGCAGGGTGACATGTCCGTTGCGGACTACGAGCAAACTTTCGGGAAACTTTCCCGGTTCGCTGCATCATTCGTGAGCACGGAGGAGGACAAATGCCAAAGGTTCGAGCTTGGACTCCGGGGGGAGATCCGGGCAAGTGTGACTGCTGCTACTCATGCTTCATTGAGAGATTTGGTCGACGCTGCGGTGCGTGTCGAGGCCAGTCTGGCGGCACACCAGACACGACAACCTTCGGGCGAGGGGCGACGTCAGAATCGCCCACATCGTGGACCATCGGTCCATAAGAACAATAAGGGAGGGGGCTACAGGGGAGCACCCTCATCCTTCAAGGGTCGTGGCTGGTCAGGTCGACGTGGAGGCTCTCAGGGCAGAGGATCTGGATACAACTATGGGCAGCGCTCATCTTGGAGCGGTGCTTCTGGCGGGCATTCGGACTGGCCGAGGCCAGTAACTTGTTTTGCTTGCGGAGAGAAGGGCCACTATGCTAGTGATTGCCCGCAGTTGTCCAAGAACAACGACGCTGGGGGCTCTAGTGTGGTGCAGAGCACGGCTTCCCACACTAATGGAGGTCGCGGTCAAGGAGGTGACCGTGGTGCTGGACGTGGCGGGCGCGGGCGCGGACGGAACGGAGGGCCGAGGGCCCAAGTATTTGCAATGACCCAGCAGAAGGCGAGGACTGCCCCAGGCGTGGTCACAGGTACACTACATATCTTAAATCTTCTTGTACGTGTATTGATGGATGCGGGGGCTACACATTCTTTTATTTCGAAGAGTTGTGCTGGTATGCTTGATTGTGTGGTATCAGCTTTAGATTGCGAATTGGGTGTTGGCACCCCGATGGGCATCGTGTACCTTGTGAATCAGGTGATTCGGAGGTGCCCGGTAAGGATTGAGGATATGGATTTACCAGCAGACTTAATTATTCTGGATATCCACGACTTCGATATAATCCTAGGGATGGATTGGCTGTCGGAGCACGGATCGCTCATCGATTGCTGTAGCAAGCAAATGATTCTGCGAAGCCCGGGTTTGCCGGAGGTTATCTTCCAGGGGGAACGTGACGGTTCGCCTCCTGAAGTGATCTCTTCACTTACTGCTACCAAACTTCTACGGAAGGGATGCCAGTGTTATCTGGCGCATGTCGTGTCGGATCAGGTTGATACTCCGGGTATCGACGAGATACCGGTGGTGCGTGAGTTTCCGGATGTGTTCCCGGAAGACTTACCTGGATTACCGCCATCGCGGGAGATCGAGTTTACAATTGAACTACTCCCTGGTACCCGACCTATATCCCAGGCACCATACCGGATGGCGCCGGCCGAGTTGCGAGAACTCAAGACTCAATTGCAGGAGTTAGTGGATTTGGGATATGTCCGACCAAGTACTTCACCATGGGGAGCACCGGTGTTGTTCGTAAAGAAGAAGGAGAGAAGTCTCCGTTTATGTATTGACTATCGACAACTCAACAAGGTGACGCTGAGGAACCAGTATCCTCTACCCAGGATCGATGACCTTTTTGACCAGTTGCGGGGAGCTCAGTGCTTCTCGAAAATTGATTTGCGGTCTGGGTATCACCAACTGAGGATTTCGGAGGAGGATATTCCGAAAACTGCTTTTCAAACCCGTTATGGACACTACGAGTTCCTGGTTATGCCTTTTGGCTTGACGAATGGTCCAGCAGCATTCATGGATCTGATGAACCGGGTCTTCCGACCCTACCTGGATAAGTTCGTGATTGTGTTCATCGATGATATTTTGGTGTACTCGAGGAGTGCCCGTGCACATGAGGAACATCTACGGTTGGTCTTGGAGAGGCTGAGACAAGAACAATTGTACGCCAAGCTGAGCAAGTGTCAGTTTTGGCTAAGCAGTATTGGTTTTCTGGGACACGTGATATCGACAGATGGGATTTGCGTGGATCCCCAGAAAACAGAAGCGGTAACCAACTAGGCTAGACCGACAACAGTGACCGAGGTGCGGAGTTTCGTCGGATTAGCAGGTTACTACCGGAGATTCGTGGAGGGTTTCTCCAAAATTGCTGCACCATTGACTCGTTTGACTCGGAAGGGAGTGAAGTTTATCTGGGACGAGCAGTGCGATCGGAGCTTTCAAGAGTTGAAGGATCGATTGACCACTGCACCTGTCCTTGCATTGCCGGATGACAGTGGAGAGTTTGTGGTTTTCAGTGACGCTTCACTGCAAGGTTTGAGCTGCGTGTTGATGCAAACTGGCAAGGTTATCGCCTATGCATCCCTGCAGCTGAAGACTCATGAGTTGAACTACCCTACCCATGATTTGGAGTTGGCGGCGGTGGTTCACGCTCTAAAGATCTGGAGACATTATCTATTCGGCGCAACGTGTCGGATATACACCGACCACCAGAGTCTTAAATACTTATTCACTCAGAAGGAGCTTAACATGAGACAACGGAGATGGTTGGAGCTGCTGAAGGACTATGACTGTACGATCGAGTACCATCCGGGTAAGGCCAATGTGGTGGCTGATGCACTCAACAGGAAATCAGCGGGAACTGTTGCACACCTGGGGATGGTGTATCTTCCCTTACTGGTGGAACTCCGGAAGGCGGGAGTTATCTTGGGTACGGATAAGCATGGAGCTTTATTGGCCAGCTTCCATGTACGACCAGTACTGATTGATCGGATTATCGAAGCGCAACTTCAGGATCCGATACTCTGTGTTTACAGAATTGAGGTCGATGCGGATGGGAGACAGGATTTTTCCATCCGGGACGATGGGGAACTTGTGAAATTGGGCCGTTTGTGTGTACCTGCAGTGGCAGAGTTACGAGCCGAAATTCTTGAGGAGGCCCATAGTTCGGCATATGCTATGCATCCGGGAGGTACAAAGATGTACCGTACCCTCCGGGACCATTATTGGTGGCCAGGAATGAAGAAGGATATTGCCGAGTTCGTAAGCAAATGCTTAACCTGTCAGCAGGTTAAGGCAGAACGGCAGAGACCGTATGGGGCTATGCATCCACTTCCGATTCCCGAGTGGAAGTGGGATCACATCACCATGGACTTCGTCTTTAAGTTACCAAGAACTCAGAGTGGAGTGGACGGAGTATGGGTGATCGTGGACCGGCTAACCAAATCAGCCCATTTTCTGCCAGTTCAGGAGACCTATAAACCTAATCGACTGGCTCAGTTGTTTGTGAAGGAAATCATACGATTGCATGGTACGCCGGAATCAATCGTGTCCGATCGTGATCCGCGTTTCACTTCCAGGTTCTGGCGGAGTTTGCAAGCTACTCTGGGAACAACCCTACGTTTCAGTACTGCTTTCCATCCACAGACCGATGGACAGTCTGAAAGAACCATTCAGACCCTGGAGGACATGATGAGGTCATGTGTACTACAATTTCAGGACTCTTGGGATACTCGTTTGCCATTAATGGAATTCTCTTACAACAACAGCTATCAGGCAACCATCGGGATGGCACCTTATGAGGCACTGTATGGTCGACAGTGCAGGACACCTATCTGCTGGATGGAGATAGGAGAGCGAACGGCTGTAGGGCCGGAATTGATGGACTTGACCTTGGAAACTGTCCGTGTTATCAAGGAGAGATTGAAGGCGGCACAGGATCGCCAGAAGAGTTATGCCGATCGACGGATTCGAGACTTGGAATTTGAAGTGGGAGATTTCGTCTTCCTGAAGTTATCACCGTGGAAGGGGATTATCTGTTTTGGTCGACGGGGGAAACTGAGTCCGCGTTTTATCGGACCATATGAGATCGTGGAGAGAATCGGCAGAGTTGCTTACAGATTGGCACTACCTCCAGAACTATCTAGAGTTCACGATGTTTTCCACATATCGATGCTGCGGAAGTACGTACGTGATGCTTCTCATGTACTTGGGGAACAACCTGTCGAACTACGGGGGGATTTGAGCTTTGAGGAACAACCAGTACAGATCTTGGATCGGAAGGACAAGGTACTACGTCGGAAGACGATCCCTCTCGTGAAGATTCTCTGGAGAAACCAGAATGTGGAAGAAGCCACATGGGAGCCTGAGGCTCAGATGCGAGAACAATTTCCTCATTTGTTTCTTTGAAATTTCGGGATGAAATTTCTTAAGGGGGGAAGGTTGTAACACCCCGGACATTCGAGGATTTTAATATTTCAATTTAATGTGTGAATTGACGTTGTTACCCTTGTGATTGGTATGGCCAAATTGTTGACTTTTTGATTGATGAGTTAAATGGACTTTGACCTATGACCGTGACGTAGTACGGGATGTCACGAGTTCATAGACGGGTGGCACGTCCATTTCGGACGATCAGGGAAAAAGTTATGACTATCGGAAGTTCAGGGGCATTATCGTAATTGTGATGGTTAGGGCGAAAATGTTGACTTTTCGTTTAACAATTAATTTTCACACGACTCCAGGACCGTTAGGTAGGTCTCGACGTCCTGAGTCCGTAGACAGGCGGCACGCCGAAATCGGACTTCGTATGGCTGAGTTACAGGTCTAGGAAGTGAGGGTCATTTTGGTAATTATTAAACCAAGGGCATTTTGGTCTTTTGCCCTGGTTACTGTAGCAACCGCGGGGGAACCATGGACGGCACCACCATGTGCGGTGGTCCAGTGCACAATTGATTATGCCAATATGTGCTGGAAAGTCTGGGCTGTCTTTTGCTTTTGAACGTGGCCTGAACCGTCCAAACCTGCACGATCAATTGTTAATTGAAATTCGAAGCTTTCGGGGGACAAATTTCAATGGACAAATTGGACACCCACGAGCCTCTGGGACGGCTTGAATTTGTTTAAAACTGATTAGGACATAAGTGAGCATCACTCTGATGCAGAAATAACTGAGAACGGGTTAGGAAAACCAAAGAAACCATTTCGGGCAAAATTGGAGGGAAAATCGGGTTTTAATTTCTGGTGAGTGTTGGACCAAACCAAGGCCTGGTTTAGTCTTCTGGGAGTGTTTGGAACTCAACCAAATCGAAATTGAAGGCTAACAGTCACGGTTGAGCTAGGACGGAGGCTGCTGTTTTCAGGGAAGTTGCAGAGCTTGGGACGACAACCTCAGGTACTTTTAGACACAATTGATTGTTCATTTTGGTTCGTTTTGATCCTGCTATGCTTCCTGTGAAGTTAATTGGACAATGGGGTTGAAACCAGGAAGTTCTGGTGATTGACCCGATTGGTTGATCGTGGGTCGATGGGTCGTTTGGGGATGTGTCGAGGTTGATTTTTGTCACAGAACCTAAATTGGATAGTTAATGAACATGTTAGGATCAAATTGGACTGAAATCGAGTAGGAATTGATGGGTATTCAACTGGGTCAAGCCGCGGGTGGCAGGCCCGTATTACAGACAAACGGGTGAAGGAGGTGACACTGTAGCTACAGTGTCAGGCGCGTGACTTTCACGCGCAGCCACTTTGGGCGGCGCGTGAGGGCGCGTTGGACCTTATCTCCGATCACGATCAACATGACTTTTGTTCCTCTCATAATTCTGATCATTTTTGGTGATTTAACCATGTTGATCTGAGATAAGCTTTGATGGGTCAGTTTAGGGCCGGTTACCTCGGGAAACGTGTTGTACGGTTTCCCCGGGCCGATTTCTATTTCGGACTTTGTGGTTAAACGTGTAAGACTTGTAGTGGCCCTTACATGTGATTTGAACTGACAGGAATTGTACGATAATCTCGGTACAGGTCCGTACGCGCAGATTCGCAGCGGAATCGTACAGTGAGTGGGCCCGTTTTCATTAAACCCTTGCATGCTTAAATGTTTTCTGATTTACTTATATGTTCACATGCTGGAATCTATAAATGGTTTTGATGATTTTGAGATTTCGGTTATGGCACGTTTCACGGTATTTGGGCATGAGACCCGTTTGATGAAACGTAACGATCGGTTCAGATTTTACCTATGTATACCTATATGTTTGCATGTGGATATCAATAAAATGTATTTGGTACTGCACTGTATAGATCCTTCCATATTATATTGTCTCCTCCGGATGAGGTACCCCGGAGAGGTCACGGACGTCTAGAACGTCCAGCGTCTACGACGCTAAGCATCGGGGATGCTGTAACCGAACAGGGTTCGGGGATTGAACTCGGAATTGAGACCCGAGTGGCACGCGTAGCCTTGTGATTGTGACCTTATTGGACGTCAGGGACGTCAGACATCAGGGATGTCGGATTGGAGTGTATAGTGCAGTGGCTAAAATTATGGTTATGATTTTATTACATGCCTTATGATTCATATTATATTATTTATGATTTTAAATGATGCTGCATGCATGTTTGGAAAAAGGAAGGGTAAATTATATGTTTTACTTATCAAACGATTTTATAACTTGAGTTTCGGCCCACTCACCCTTAATGTTTTGGTAACCCCTCCAGGTCGTGATACTGAGGTAGAGGATGAACCTGAGGCTGAGGCATAGATCTACTTCTGCGTACCTAAACCCCTGCTGGGTGGTGTACCCGCAGGGTATTGTTAGAGTCGTGCTCGCAACTTGTAATTTCGGATTTCATCCCTTGTCTGACATCTGTTTAATTCGGATTTGTTGTATGACTTTAATTTTGATTAATTATGCATTTGAGGTTTTGGGGTCAAAATTGGTATGAATTATTGGGTGTCAGACGGGAGCAGGGCACGTCCCCATATGGTTCTAGAGAGGATCGGGGCGGGTCCTGTCATGACACCTCTTGTCAGACGGGAGCATGACATATTCCATGGTAATCCCGGGAGGATTGGGATGGGTCGTGTCATCTAGGACCAGTTGCGTGGTGTTTTGGGCCCGCTGAAAGCGTCGTCGTTCCTTGGACTTCCTCTCGGCAGATGACCTGCAAGATGGATCAAGCACTTGACACTGGTGGGGTGAGCTAAATGGACTCCGATACTTAAGTCAGTAAGCGTGTGCCGAATGGTGTGAGAGTGAGTGTAAGTAATTCGTCGGAAGAGAGTCTACCTTTGTGAAAGATTTGAGGGTATTAATAGCAGTCATGAATGTGGTGGTTGAGTCACTGTTTGGGAGCAGGTCCCATGTTGCGGCTGTGATTCGACTGCGGCTCCCTAGAGATCAGGGGCAGGTACCAGGTGGTGTCTGGCCTGCTGGAGTCAGGAAGTTGGTGTGCTAAGGAGTTGGTGTGACCAGCTGGTATGAACAGGAAACGGGTGCCGAGTGGTAGGACTGTCTTGGTATACCGATCGGCCAATAACGATCTGCCGAGTGAGATCCGAGGCTGGGTACCGATCGGTTGGGTCATCTCCGACCTAGCGGTTCTTGTGTTCGGACCGTGGTTGGTCGATATGGTTTCAACATGACCTGTTATCTATTACCTCTCATCTAATTTCTTTTAGAGAATCAACTCAAAACTATTCTATAACCTACTTATGCTACATGTATGAATTTAAAGATATTTTGTGTTGGACAGATTGTATTATGAGTACTTACAAATTATGATATGTATTAAGATTCTACATGTTAGAGTTTCTCCCTTTTGTTTTTGAATATTTCAAATTATATATGTTTTGTACTTTGGAGCTGTAGTTTATGCACTTCAAATTATGATGTGTTCTGAGCTTCTTGTAGGTCATAATGATCACCTAGAATATATTTTGAGCTTCGTGAAAAATAGAAATCCAAATATTGAATGATTGGCATGCCTTTCTCAATTGAAAGCCTACTACCTATAGCTTGCAATGTGTGCCATCAAATTGGATATATATATAGCACAAAGCATGTCATGAACAAGTCTATTAAAGCGCCTTTTTTTTTTTTATCTATGATACACATAAGCAAGCTGTAACTGAAATGTACTTTTTTACGGCCGAAGTTTTTACTACTCACAGTTGTGCACCATAACTAATATTTGATGGTGTGCAATTTGCACCATAAAAATCCTAATTTGGCCTATTGATCTCATTTTTGCATAGATTATTACATGCGTATCACATACGATCATATGACACTTTAATTTACGAGTTAAACTCAAAATCTTCTATACACAATTGAATATAAATACTATTATGGCTTATTTGGCTGGTGAAATTAAATTTAATTGGAAAAAATATAAAAATAAAAATAAAATATTTAAGTAAAATTCAAGTAATGTAGAAGTTAAATTTGAAACCTCCATGAATTCCTAAGAGTAATAACCATTATTCATACCTACCACTAAAAAGACTTAAAGATTTCCAGTGTACAAACACGAATAAATTAATTACTCTCAAAACGTTCTAGTCCCTCCCAGAATAAATACACTACCAAAACTAGCTTCCTTTGCAAACTGGCACCATACGGGCTATCTACTACTATTAGAAACAATCAATCCCTAATATGAATCTCCAAAAGGAAGCATATTATTTCAAGGTCAACATTATTTAAACGTACTTACAAATGACTCTAAAATAATGTGTATTTCAAAGACAATAAATATAAAATGTGCAATGTGGGAGTTCTAGAATCATTACCATATAAATAAGAGTAATGCTATTTGGACATACGCTAAGACCATCTCTAGCAATGTCCTCTTAAAGGGTTAAATAGCAAAATTTAGGAATTCTAGGTAAAAAACTGTCTCCAACAAACGTCCTAATTGTTATTTTGGGATGGGTTAAAAGGCGGGCCCCCTTGTTTTTGGTTGTTTTTACAACTGCTGTTTTTTTTGTATCTAGTTACAACCAAAGATGAAAATATCGATATCGAAGGATATATCGCTAGTTAAATTTACGGATATCTCGCCCCAAATATCGGTATTGATATCGATATCGTTTATGGTAAACAAAAATAATGGAAATTCGATCTAAAAGTTAGAAATTTGGAATGAAATTTTGGGAAAATATTAAGTGCTGAATGATGGTTATATAACTAATAAAATTATAAAATAACTTTGATATAATAAATATATGATGAATAATATGATGTAATATGATTCTGACGATAACTAATAATATAAAATCTTAAATATAAATATAAATTGAAGTGAGTTACTATAATTGAAAGTTAAAATATTAAAAAACATAACAATAAACATACAAAAATTCATTGTAAGAAAAATGATAAAATAAGTTTAAAATATTTAAAATTGGAAAAAAAAATAAGATGAAAAAATATGACCAAACTTTGTTAAAAAATTGGAACTAATGGATATATTTAAAATTGGACAAAAATGAAACAAAAAAAAGACCAACCTTTGTTGAAAAATTAGAAAAAAATAAATAACAAGGGAGAGGAAAAAGAAATTGGGAAAAATGAATAAAAAGGGAGGGGGAAAAACTGGAAAAAAATTAATAAAAAGGGAGAGAGAAAAAAAAACTTGAAAAAATGAATAAAAAGGAAAAGAGGAAAAAAATCTGCAGTTTGGACAAGGGGGGGTCGAACCCGTGACCCCCCAAACTTAACCCCAAAAACAACTCAAAGCCATCACTGCTACACTTCATTATTGTTATTTAAGATCGTTTAATATATAAGTATACACATTACCAGTCATCCCTAGCTTTCAGTCGGGTCTGCAACTAGAGTTTTTCGACCCGGCGGCATGACCCGACTCAATCTCTCTCGTTTTACGTCCGATTTTCACGAATTAATATGTATCTTCATCGTTTTGATCTTAGAAAAGGATTTGTGAGCTCAAAACAAGACAATTGTTCGATATTTTGGCGAATTTCTTTCCCCCCTTCTTATGTGCCGCCTGGTTAAAATACCGAAATTTCGGAGATATTTACCAATATTTTCATCAATGGTTACAACTACTACTTTGTAGCTGTTTTGTTGCTGCTTTGCTCTTGCTTTGCAATTTGAAATGGCTACAAATTTATGGACATATATGTTCTGCTCTTTACAATTTGCTCCGCTCTTTGCAATTTAAGCCCAACGGATATATATGGACAACGACTACAAATGTAGCCGTTGTAAAAGTTTTTTTTTCTTTACTTAATTTTTTCAAAAAAAAATTACAAAAAATATTTTTTATGTTTTTCCTATAAATATATTTATAATCCATACATATCTTCTTACCTATTCCTCATTCTGCCCAATTTTATTCTAAATTTTTTACTCAATATTTTTCATATTCATTTTGTGAGTATAATGAGTTCTAATTCCAGCAAAGGTCCATATTTTTATCAAAGATAAAGATCGAGCTCTTTGCAAAGCTTACATAGATGTTATTGAAGATAGCACTGCAAGTTGCAACCAATCTAGTAAGGTTTGTTAGACCAATGTTTCTAACAAATTATACGAGGTTTATGAAGGCATTGATACAATGGAAGAAACTTTGAAAGTCTAATAGTCGATCGAAAAGCACATCTTGCCAAACATGAACAAATGGAATAAAGTCGTGCACACTTTCAACATAAGATACAGTAGTGGCAGCAATCTCTCCGACAAGTTAGTATTTTCACTATTTATCTTTGAATATTATTTTATTATGTAAGTGTTGTTTCATTATATTTTGTTAATTTATTTTTTCATAGCAACATCAAACAGAGGAAATATTTATAGCAAGTGAACAACGTTCTTTCAAATTTCCCCATTGATGGGAAATTTGTAAGTATTGGGTGATGTTTCAAACTCCACTAGAAGAAGTATTTGTTTATATATCGGTGTAATTGCCCTTTAATTTAAATGATGATGTTGAAATTCTCCTACATCAGAGGTAAATATGTCTCCGAGACAACCATCAGTTTCTAGGCCTATAGGAAGAAACAAGGCAAAAAGAATGAGGTAAAGGGAAGGGATCTTGTTGCTACTTTGTGAGAATTGGCAGAACAAAGCGCCAATTTAGAACATGAGAAGAAAGTGAGGTACGCGGAAATGGCCCAACTTCAACAAGCTGAGTTAGATGATAAGATTATGGCTATGAATACTACAGATATGGCTCCACTAAGTAAGGAGTATTTTGATGGAAAAAAGAAGAAAATTCGCAGCCGATCTCGAGCAGGTGAGTTATTTCCAAATTCTTATTAAACATCTAACTACAATCCTACAACGAGGGGAGATGATTACGATTTTGGCTTGTAGTAATTATGTTTAAGTTGTAGGAAGTTACTTTGTATGTTTAAGTTATTCTATTTAAATTTCTTATGCTTGACTTGTTGTATTTAAATTTCTATTTTTAAGTTATTTCTTTTTAGATTTGTTGATACCATATCAGTTTAGGCTCATCTAGACCCAACACTTCTGACCACCGACCAACTTATGAAGTTCAAAGGGCCCAAACCCACACTAATAAACAAACTTTAGTAAAGGCTAACCAGCATTGACACGTGGACAAATCCCTCCTTCCATCATCAGGACACGTGTCAGCCTCACAACGAATGTACATTCACCCACATCGGTAGAACATATTTATTATCGTTCTCACACTCATACAAAAAGGGTCATTTTCCTAATAAAGGGAACTATGCATTTACTATTCCCATCTACTTATAAATTACTATTCACCACTCCTTATACACATAGACTCACACTGACTGAGCGTCAGAGTACCCTTAGGCTGGTACCACACCAGTGCCTACCTCAGACCGACAATTAGTTACCCTCTTTTCACAGGTCAGACTAAGGACACATGACTGAGAAAGATTCTACCGTAAGTTGGCAAATTTTGTATATCAACAAGATTAATAATAAAAATATTTTTTCAATTAAGTTTAAATAACTAATCAATTTAAATATTACTATTCAAATTTTGCAACACTTAGTGTGAGAATTAAGAGATAGGAAATAATAAATAATTATCTTATTGGGAAAAAAAAATCGGGTGTTTACATGTAGTAAATTATTTTATCAGTATCTTAATGATTTTATTGTCTCAAGATAATAATTAATAAATACGAATTTCATGAGCCTATACGTGACAAAAAAATCATATATAACCTTTTTTGTTATTTTCTGAAAAATAGTTAAAATGTGAATTTAGTGCATTTATTAATTTATTACACTAAAAAATATATTAAAAAATTAAAAAATATTAAATGAATAATAGCATATCCCTCGACCGGTGGAGATGGTAAAATATAGCCATACACTATTCATTAAAAAAACTAATTTTTAGAGGGTTAAATTTTAGTTTAGATAGCCTTTTAAGAGGGCATTGCTAGATATGACCTATAAAATACATAAACCGTGGGTCTAACATAAATCATATAAAATACATAAATGCTCCTGACCCACATTTTCCTGAAATCCCCAGTTATAAACCATTATGAAAACCTCTGGACCCAACAAGCAATAAGAGTCAACCCTCGTCTGGCTGGTCCTATCAGCTAGGTGGTCCAACTAGTATTCCCTTTTTAGTATACATAGAAACCACAGATTATGTGGAGTCCAACTTCGTCAGCACGTGTGGAGTCCAACTCCGACAACGTCTGACATCCTTAGGAATTATCAGAGTCCAACTCTGGAATAGCGATTCAATCATACGCGGCTGACCATAACCATAATAGAAAACTATTTACCAAAAAAACCTTTTACCTATTTTTGAAATACCCACAATGTAACGACCCGAACTTTCGTAATTATTATTTTATTGTAAAATGACCATTTTACCCCTGAGGGGGGGGGGGGAAGTTGACTTTTTTCTCGGGAAGTATTAAGGACTTTTACCCATGACCGTGACGTAGCTTAGGACGTCACGAGTTCGATTCCGACGTTCGAGGAAGAAGTTGTGACGTTCAGAAGTCTAGGGGTATTTTGGTAATTTGGTCATTTAGGGGCCAAATGTTGACTTTTGACCCGGGAAGTCCAACGGACGAGGGCCAATGACCGTTACGTAGGTCTCGTCGATAGGAATCCGTAGACAGGCGGCACGCCAAAATCGGACTTACGACGAAAAAGTTATGGTCAAGAATGTAATTACGATTAAACCGAACTAACCGAGACTCGGAATAAAATAATAATAAAATAATAGAATCTGATTACTTTAACCCAATCAATCTAGATCCTTGATGAGTGACACATGACACTCATCCCCACACTCCCTAGAACCAGGATCTTTGTCTGCCTTTTGATTAATTAATTAATTAATTTCCTTAAATCCTCACCTTTCATCCTTAAGTCAGACTCAATCCTAGCCGTTGGTTTCTAATGCCTATGCTGTTTTTAAAATCATCAGAGACTCACACTCTCACATTTTCATTCTCTCAAAACCGTGTACTCTCACTCTCTGCACAAACACACCAGCGACTACACCACCTCTCAGCCTCAACCCACACACCAGACCACCTCTCAGCTACCTCCAGACGACCATCACCACCACCACGGCCACCCTGCACAGCCGGAAAACTCCCAAACCCGAGAAGAACCTGATCAGCCCAAACTGTCCAAACCGTCCAAACCATGACTTCTGGGCTCGAACAAACCTAGGGCTAGGACCACTGGGACGGCTGGACGGCTCAGGACTGGACTGCGCAACCCACGGCGGCGACACGGCGGCGGTGAGTCCAGAAACCCTAGAAGACCGATTTTCTTTCCCTATCTCGAAACGCCCGTTTTTTACGTTGGAAATGTTTGGTTGTTTTTGAGACATAACCTAGGGGACTAGACGAGCATTTTGGACCAGAGTTCGTGGCTGGAAGTTTGACGGCTCGCCGGAGAAGACGAACCAGAGCCGGCAGCCAGCTTCCCGTCGATTTTCAGGTGGTTACTGCTACCTAAAAGCTTGTTTTAATTACACAGGACTGTAGAACACCTTGTGACGAGTTCATAGGAACAAATCCCATCGATTTTGGTGGTCGGGTTGATGAGAACTGATCGGGTCGAACCGTGGGTCTGCGGTGACCCGGTTCTCAGACCCGGTTATTGTAGCAGATGACGTCATCATGTTGACGTCAGCAGTGACGTCATGATGACGTCATCATGTCAGAAAACTGTCAGACCAGGGACCAATGGGCTGTTGACACGTGTCCTCTGACACTGTTAGTGATGACGTCATGTTGACGTCAGCAGTGACGTCATGTTGACGTCAGCAGTGACGTCATGTTGACGTTAGCAGTGACGTCATGCTGACGTCAGCATCATTGTAGCACCGTTGACCAAAGGGTTGACCGACGCGTGGGGGGCGCGTGTGAATAGTATTTTGTGTGGGACCAGTGCCATTTGCAAGGTTTCGACGATACGAATCCAATGGCGGTGGTTTCGTGTCGATCAGAGATTGTTAGGTTGGTCAAATTGGGATCTGACGCCTTGGGAAGCGTGTTCGGATGGCTTTCCAGGGCCGGTTTCAGTCTAGGGTTTCTTAGTTATTTAGTAGGGACTTAAAGTGACCTTTACGTATGCTTTGGACATCACAGGAATTGTACTTTAATCCTTGGACGGGGCTTTACGCTCGGGATTGCAGCGGGATTGTACTGTGAGTGGGCCTTTGATTTCACTAAACCTCAGCATGCATAACTGTTTTACTTTCTATTATATCTATATGTGATTCAAGTAAAAGTATCTGTTTATCTTGAGTCTGATTTATGGCACGCATTACGATGTTTGGGCATGAGACCCGTCTGGTTGTTTATGAATGGTTTGGAGTCATGTATATGTATAATGGATCTCGATATTATATGTGGTACTGCACTGTATAGATCTACCCTAGGATTCTATCTCCTCCGGATGTAGGTACACCGGAGTGGTCACGTCGTAGTGCCTGTGAGGAGTCATTCTACGGAGGGATCGGACCGTAGAGTGACTCAGGAGCAGGATTGCTACTATTGGACGTCTGGGACGTCAGACATCTAGAATGCCATGCTCGGACTGGGTTCGGGATTTGGACTCGGGATTGAGACCCCGGGTGGCACGCGTAGCCTTGGGACTGTGACCTTATTGGGCGTCTGGGACGTCGGACATCTGGGATGTCAGGGTTGGGATGTATAGTGCAGTGACTGAGATTATATTATGTTGATATTACTCTGCTTATGATGATATGATTTTGTGGTTTATGATACTAATGCATGTCTTTTCGGAAAACAGAGGGGAAAATCTATATGTTTTCGGAATGGTAAACTATTTTGTAAACATTGAGTTTCGGCCCACTCACCCTTGTTGTTTTACTACCCCTCCAGGTAGTGCTATTGTGGAGGAGGATCCCGAGGAAGAGGCATAGGTTTACGTTGCGCACCTGAACCCTACTGCTGGGTAGGTTGGCACGTAGTGTGTCTAGAGTCGTGCTCAATAAACTGTATTCGGGAACTATCCCTTGTCTGACACTATTTGTATTCGAGTATTTGTGTGGCGTGCTATGTATGACTTAACTATGGATTTTCGTTATGCATTTTACTTTCAATAAGGGTAATTATGATATTTTAATGTCGGGTGTCAGACGGGAGCAGGGCACGTCCCGGGTGGTCCCAAGGGGATCGGGGCGGGTCCTGTCAACTTGGTATCAGAGCACTAGGTTGTGGTCAGCATGCTAGACTAGTGGTCAGTACTTAGTTTAAAAGATGTCTGTATCTAATCTATGCCTCTTAACAGTGGGTTATGCCTCCAAGGAGAATTCCTCAAACATGAACTGACGAGGAAATCGCAAGAGAGATGGAATGTGCTAGCATTGAGCGGGCTCAAAGATTGGGAGCTACACCTTTCAACGGGGGACCAAACCCCGAAGATGCCCATGAGTGGATTGCGAAATGGGAAAGAATCTTCACCGTGATGCATTGCCCACCCGGCGAGCGGGTGGCACTGGCGGCCTTCTTACTGGAAGGCGGGGCTTATCAATGGTGGCATGGTCTTGAGATGTCAGGGTGGACTGTTCACACCACCACATGGGAGGTCTTTCGTGCCCGATTCTTAGATCAGTATTACCCGCGATCATTTCGCATGGCACGAGAGGCAGAGTTCCTGCGGCTGGAACAGGGAGATATGTCCGTGGCAGATTACGAGCAGACTTTCGGGAAGCTTTCCCGTTTTGCCGCAGCTTTTGTGAGTACTGAGGAGGAAAAATGTCAAAGATTTGAGCTGGGACTCCGAGGAGAGTTACGGGCAAGTGTGACGGCTACTAGTTACGCGACTCTGAGGGACATGGTGATAGGACGTTAAATAAGCATTATTTTATATTATTTTATACCCTTTATACTTGACTTTTAATATTAAAATATTAAATAAATTGATAAAATAAATTATTTTGTGATTTTTTTGTTTAGAAAAATAAAGGTTGTAATTTGGAGTATTTTTGGCGAAAGAATCGTTTCGATCGGAATTATAACGAATAAAATATGGACGAAATTCGGTGGAATAATTAATTTAGTTATTAATTAATTAATTAATTATTTCTGTGCAGCCCAACCCACTCCTAAGAAAATCCAGCCCAATTGCAGCCCATCAGCCCGTGCCCAAGCAGCCCAGCCCACTGAAGAGTTAGCCCAAATCCGGCCCAGCCCCAAATCCAACCGCAAGGCCCAGCGCGAAGCCTTCCTGTTCAGCCCTGCAGAGACGATCGGAGCGCGTACACCGAAGACTTTCCCTCCCGCTCGACCAGCGCCTGCCGAACCGCAGCTGCACTCTTCAGCGCATCCCAGCCGAGCTGCAGCTCACCAATTCAGCAGGCAGCCACCGAAATTTCCTGCCCTATTTTCCAGCAGACCTCCACTCAATTTCCAGCCACCTTCCAACAACTTTCCAACCCAATTTTACAACTTTACAACTCAAACCACCTCTAAACATCATCACAAATCTTTATTACTCATCATTCCATTATTCCATTTTTTTTATTGTATTTTTATATTATTTTTGGTAGCTTTCTCCACCTATAAATAGGAGTTGATTTCACTTGTTGAAAACACTTCCAAGTAGCACAAAATTGAGCTTCTTTTAGGAGAAATCTTGGCAAAATAGTTCCAATACAATTTTGAGAGTTCAAGTCCAAATTTCCTTGTTTAATCTTCTTCCATCTTCATAAGGTTCCAGCCGCTGTTCGGTGTTCCTTGTGAAAAACAATCCATTGTTCTCATCCAATCTGAAAAGTGTAACATTTGCTCTCCATTCTCTTAAACTTTCTTATTTGTTATTGGTTCTAATTATAATGCAATATATGTATTGGTTTCTCCTTCCTATCTTTTGTGAAAATTGAGTATAATCTCCATGTGTTTTACTTTCTAAAAATCATTTACTTCTTACATTTTAGAGCTTAAACTTCATTTCGAAACTAAATGTTGATCCGCTGTTCGGGGCATTTAGAGTAGATTTGGAGAGATTTAATGTATGACCGCTGTTCGGCGCATTAAATCACAAACTTAAGGTAATTATATTATAAGTAAAAATCCGCTGTTCGGTGCATTTATAATATGATTAATGTATGAGGAAATATGAGTTTGTGAAGGTATAATTTCGTGATTAATTCGAATATTTGCAATTGTAGTATGTTGTTGAAGTTTGTGTTTACGGGAAGTCTACTTTGTGCATAAGTTAGAATAGAAATAGAATGAGTTCATCTATGCTTTTACTTATTTACATAATTACAAACCTCTTCAAAACCCCCCTTGTTTATTCTTTATTCTTTTATTCTTTGATGCTTTTATTCTTTCATTCCTTTATTATTTAATTTATTGATTCTTTGATTAATTAATTCCTTTATTCTTTGATTAACTAAGTCCTTTATTCTTCTATTATTTCATTCTTTAATTCGTTAATTTATTAATTCTTTGTAATTCATTAATTTATTATTATCTTGTTCATCTATTCTTTAATTGTTTAATTCTTTTATTATTTAATTCTCTAATTCATTATTCTTTTATTCATAATCCACTAACATATTATTAATGTTCCCTAATTTCCCCGGTTAAGAACGATCCCTATTTATCAATACTACATCTACACAAAAAGGGTTTAAATTGCATAACACTCGAATTACATGTTCAATTTAATGCGTAGTTTGAGCATAGTCAATTTTTGGCGCCGTTGCCGGGGAAATTGAAAATCATTTTAATTTGTTAGTGTATGTATATAAATTGTGCATATTATACTTGTTTATAAATTTTATTTTTGTTAATATTATATTTGTTTATAACATTTACTTACTTGTTTATATTTTATTTATCCATCTTATTATTGTTCTTATTATGTTTGTTTATAATGCTCATACTTTACTTTTTCTTAATTTCTAATTTATACTTGTTCATAAATGTTCATAATTTTTTTTTTTATATATATTTGTTCATAATAAATTTGATACTTGTTCATAAATGCATATTTTATATGTTCACTTTTCTTTACTTTTATTTTATATGTTCATATATGCATATTTTATATATTCACACTTTTTTCTTTATTCCCTTAACTTTCATCATATTACATCAACTTTATTCCATTAACTTTCTTTTAATTTTATTACATAACCTTTATGTTCCACTAACTTTATGTTTACACTTATTTTATTTTTATGTAATCAATTATTTGTTTATGTCTTGTTAAACTTTAAATCTGAAATGAAAAAAAGAAAATTCGGAATAAATAAAAAAAAATTTTAAAAAAAAAAATTTTAAAAAAAAGAAAAAAAAAAAAAAAAAAAAATTTCCTATTAATTGTTTTAGAGTTGCATGAATCTCTTAGTCCCTTTTTCTTCGAAATCTTACTTTCGGGAACAGGTAGTGCCCCTCTTATTTACTTTCTCCTTAACCCTTCATGATGTGTGGATTTCATCACCACATACCATAGACTCGAATCTATGGACATGAGGTTGGGGCGGAGTTTGTAAACACTAGGGTTTGGTAATTCTCTACGTCATCATTTGGATTAATTATGGTGTCTAGGAGAGTTATGACTGGTGACAAGTTTTGGATTAAGAAAGGGAACACCAATGGAGTATATGCCAAGCTAGCCTCGGGGTGCTCTTAAAATTATCCTTGCTTCTCGCGTTACATCTATCTCAACTGGCCATGATTAATGTTGAATGGTGGAATGGTGGTTATCAGTACGCGCAGGCCGTACGCCCAGGAAAGTACTATGAGAAGCGGAAGGGGAAAGTTATTCATGACACTCTAAAACTCTACTTATTGCATTATTAGTTTGCATTTGAAACTTGTGTATTTTCTTTCCAGTAACGTAACTTTTTGGTAATTCTGGTTTCTATTTATGTGTTATTTTATGCAAATCTCTACTATCTTACACTTATTATCTTTTCTTATGTATACTTGCCTTCTAACTTAGAGTTTTGTTTTCATAGAGGTACGAACTTATGAATGCGTGCTCATCAATCTAAGCTTGATCGGCTGAGAAGACAACTTGACATCTCACCAAGCAACGCCACATTCAGAGACGCACTTAAGCAAACCAGTTCGTTCGAACCTCCATCCCCAATATTCGGTGAGTCCAAAAGCGAGAAGAGTAATTCAGAAGAAGAACAGATTTTCGGAACACCGATAACCATGGCACGAAACCTGAGTATCCGGGAGCAGACATGTGCAAACACAAATGGCACTACAGACTTCTGCATCCAGTATCCCGAGCCTCGAACCAACAAGAAAGATATTGAGCTTAAGAGTGGAGTTCTTCATCAACTACCCAAGTTCCGTGGAATCAGAAATGAAGATCCACACAAACACTTAACGGAGTTCCAATTCATCATTAGTAGTATGTGTCCGGATGATGCGGACTTGGAAATCATGAAGCTGAAAGCTTTCCCATTGTCCTTGGAAGAAAGAGCACGGGTATGGCTTTTAAGTCTCCCACCCAATCATATTGACTCTTGGGAGAAGTTGGTTCAGGAGTTTCTTACCAAGTACTTCCCTGCCTCAAAGATTACGGTCTTAAGAAAAGAGATCACTGGAATCAAGCAGAAAGAACATGATGAGAATTTCAGCCAGTACTATGAGAGGTTTAAGGAACTTTGTGCTTCATGCCCTACTCACGGGATCACAGAAGGCTATCTTTTAACCTACTTTTATGAAGGACTCAAAGGTTGGGATAGAGGACTGCTCGATGCTGCAGCTAATGGAAGTTTCTTAGCTCGGAGCCTAGTAGATGGTCGTGCACTACTTGAAAGCCGTGCACTCAATGATGCACAATACGAAGGTGCCGATCCCATTTCTAGAAAGGTACATGAGGTAAGTTCCCATGCTATAAATGATTCAAAGTTAGATAAAATCACCTCTATGCTTTCGAATATGCTTGAGCTAAAGAAACAGGTAGCTCCAGTTTGTTCCATATGCTCTCAAGGCCATCTTGAGGAACAATGTCCCTACACTGCAAGGGAAGAAGACTCCGGAACTGAAATGGCACACGCCATTGGAGGCTATCAAGGAGGGCCAAGGACCCAAGGTTACAGTTGGAGAGATCCGAACAATGTCCTAAACCCTCAGCACATGTCGGCTGGGCCAAACCGTGTCCCAGACCAGTTCCCAAGGCCCACATGGCAACCAAGGCCCACATGGCAACCAAGGCCTCCGGTCCCATTTTCTAACTTTTCTCATAATCATGCAAATAATCATACCTCTTCATCTTCTAATCCTGATTATGATAAAATGCTGGCTGCTCTTTCCCAAGGGCAGCAAACACTAATGGCGTCAACTCAGGCTCTTGTCACAGGTCAGCAAAATCAACAAAAAGACATCGCTGATCTCAAGGACCAAATGGGCAAGGTCGTGGACTTCATGGGTAAGATCCAAGCTAGCGGGGTGCTTCCACCTCAACCTACGCCCAACCCAAATGTAAGACCTGAAGCCAATGCAATCACCACTCGAAGTGGTAAAGTGCTCGGAGAAATAGAACCAGATCCAGCCGTTTCTGAGGCTGAAAAGCACAAGGTGGCAACTAAGACCACCATGACACAACCGCCAGTTCAACCTACCCACACACAAGGTAATAACCCAATCCCTTCAAGTTCGGTTGTTACTAATTCCCCGTTTGTGCATGCACCATTTCCAAGTAGGTTTGCCAAATCTAAGAAGAATGAATCCGATGAGGAAATCTTGGAGATCTTCAAAAGGGTGCAAATCAACATGCCCTTGATCGAGTGCATCAAACAGGTGCCGAAATACGCAAAATTTCTGAAAGAGTTATGCACACCAAGGCGCCAGACGAGGGAGAAGGAGGTTGTGATGGTGAGTGAAACAGTTTCTGCTGTAATCCAGCGTCGGCTACCCCCAAAGTTGAAGGATCCAGGGAGTTTTTCTGTTCCCTGCGTGATTGGTAACAAGTCATTTGATAAAGTCATGCTAGACTTAGGCGCATCCATTAATGTTATGCCATATTCACTATATGTTGCCCTAGGTCTAGGTAAATTACAGCATGACGATGTTATCATTCAGTTAGCCGATCGCTCTAATGTGTATCCTAAGGGATACATAGAAGATGTTCTTGTGCAGGTTAACCAGCTCATCTTCCCAGCTGACTTTTATGTCCTAGACATGGAGGATTCCCCTACGAATCAAGCTCCACTAATGCTGTTGGGAAGACCATTCATGAGAACTGCCAAGACAAAGATTGATGTGTTCAATGGAACATTAACTATGGAAGTAGACGGAGAGGAGATTGGCTTCAACATTTTTGATGCCATGAGGTACCCTAGTTCCGCAACTCATACTACTTTTTCTGTTGACGTGTGCACTTCTCTCGCAGAGAAACATTTTGATTCAATTCGAGAAGACACACTCAACATGATAATCCAGAAAGGAGTTGGCCTAACGCAATCAGGGGACGCCTTGGTTGAGGATACGGATTACGAACTAGAACCTCGAATTTGGGATGAAGTCATGACCCTAAATGAGACCCCCAGAATGGTGAATCATCAGGTACCCTCGTCATTTCCAATTAGTACTAATGCCACTCCTCCTTCAGTGATTCAGGCCCCAGTTCTCGAGCTCAAAGTTTTGCCTGACCACCTGAAGTATGCCTATCTTGGCTCGGACGACACTCTGCCCGTCATAGTGTCTTCTGCACTAACCGAGTCACAGGAAGATAGACTGGTACAGGTCTTGACAAAGTACAAGACAGCCATTGGATGGACTCTGTCAGATATCAAGGGAATCAGCCCTACAACTTGTGTGCATCGAATCTTACTGGAAGATGATGCAAAACCCTCTCGCGAAGCCCAACGTCGCCTCCATCCTCCGATGATGGAAGTTGTGAAACAAGAGGTCATCAAACTCTTGGACTGTGGTGTCATCTACCCAATTTCAGACAGTAAATGGGTCTCACCAGTCCAAGTAGTCCCAAAGAAAAGTGGAGTCACAGTTGTTGCGAACAGTGAAGGAGAGCTAGTGCCCCAGCGAACAGTGACCGGATACAGAGTCTGCATCGACTATCGACGCTTGAACAAAGCAACTAGGAAGGATCACTTTCCTTTGCCCTTCATTGATCAAATGCTTGAAAGGTTAGCAGGTCACTCCTATTATTGCTTTCTTGATGGTTATTCCGGGTACAATCAAATCTGTATCGCTCAAAATGACCAAGATAAAACGACTTTCACTTGTCCTTTTGGCACTTTTGCCTACCGAAGAATGCCTTTCGGTTTATGTAACGCCCCAGGTACTTTCCAAAGATGCATGCTTTCTATTTTCTCTGAATACGTCGAAAAAATAATTGAAGTATTTATGGACGATTTTAGTGTCTTTGGGGATAGTTTTGATGCATGCTTAGAACACTTAGCACTTATCTTACAAAGGTGTGTCGAAACTAATCTGGTACTTAACTGGGAGAAATGTCATTTCATGGTTAGACAAGGGATAGTCTTGGGCCATATTGTCTCTGAAAGAGGAATTGAAGTCGATAAATCTAAAGTTGATACTGTGCGCCACTTACCCTCTCCCACTTCGGTGAGAGGAATCCGTTCATTTCTTGGTCACGCAGGATTTTACAGAAGATTTATCCAAGACTTCTCCCACATTGCAAGGCCCTTGTGCCGACTGCTTCAGAAGGAGACACCCTTCGTCTTTGATGCAGACTGTCAGGAAGCTTTTGAAAAGCTTAAAAATCTCTTAACTACTGCCCCCATTCTTTGTGCCCCTGATTGGTCCTTACCCTTTGAACTAATGTGCGATGCCTCTGATTATGCAGTTGGAGCCGTACTCGGACAAAGGCGGGATAAGAAGCCCTGCGCCATCTACTATGCATCCAGAACCTTAAATGATGCCCAGATGAACTACACCACTACAGAAAAGGAGTTGCTTGCTGTTGTATTTGCTTTAGATAAATTTCGTTCTTATCTACTTCGAACTAAAGTCATTATTTACACTGATCATGCAGCACTGAAGTATCTCCTAGCCAAGAAGGAAGCGAAACCAAGACTGATCCGATGGATTCTTCTTCTTCAAGAGTTTGACATCGAGATTAAAGATAAGAAAGGCGTAGAGAACGTGGTGGCGGATCATTTGAGTCGCATTGCACATGAGCGAGATCCTGTGGCGATTCAAGAGATGTTTCCAGACGAACAACTCTTCAGAATCGAGGGAGGTACTCCTTGGTATGCTGATATTGTCAATTATTTAGTCACCAAGCAGTTGCCCACCACCCTCTCCCGTGCACAAAAAGATAAACTTAAGAAGCATGCTAGGCACTATATTTGGGATGAACCTTATTTGTGGAAACACTGTGCAGATTTATTGATTAGGAGATGTGTCCCTGATATTGAACATAGGTCAGTCCTAGAGTTCTGCCATAGCCATGCTTGTGGAGGCCACTTTGGATCTAGAAAAACTGCACTCAAAATCTTAGAATCTGGACTATATTGGCCCACACTTTTTAAAGATGCACATTCATTTTGCTTAGCCTGTGATAAATGTCAGAGATCAGGAAACTTAGGACGCAGGGATGAAATGCCACAACATTATGTTCTTACTGTTGAAATATTTGATGTTTGGGGTATCGATTTTATGGGTCCGTTTCCTCAATCTAATGGCTATCTCTATATCTTACTTGCCGTTGATTATGTATCAAAATGGGTGGAAGCTAAGGCCACCAGGACTAATGACTCTAAAACTGTTGCAGATTTCCTCAGAACTAACATTCTTTCCAGGTTTGGGATCCCGCGGGTCCTAATAAGTGATGGAGGAAGTCATTTCTGCAACAAGACCATTGAAGCTTTACTGAAACGGTATGGTGTCACTCATCGAGTATCTACACCTTACCATCCTCAAACGAGTGGAATGGCGGAAGTCAGTAATAGAGAGATCAAGAAGATACTAGAGCGAACTGTGGGTCCTAATCGAAAGGATTGGAGCCAACGGTTGGATGATGCACTTTGGGCATACAGGACGGCCTACAAAACACCTATAGGAATGTCTCCCTATAGGTTGGTGTACGGAAAAGCATGTCACCTTCCGGTGGAACTAGAGCATAAAGCATGGTGGGCCGTCAAAACGTTCAACATCAAGCTAGATGACGCCGGTCTGCATCGGAAGCTCCAGCTGAGTGAGCTTGAGGAAATAAGAAATGATGCATTTGAAAGCACTCTGATCTACAAGGAAAAGGCAAAGGCATTTCATGACAAACAGATCAGGAGTAAAGCATTTGGCATTGGCCAGAAAGTTTTGCTTTTCAACTCTCGGCTCAGACTCTTTCCTGGTAAGTTATGTTCTAGATGGGTAGGACCTTTTGTTATCACTAATATTTTTGCCCATGGAGCCATACAGATAAAACACGTTGGAACTGGAAAAGAGTTCAAGGTCAATGGCCATAGATTGAAGCCTTATATCGAGGCAATTGGCCAACACGATGTGGAGTCAGAAAGAGTGCTACGACGTCCCATCAGATGAACTAAATTTGGTCTAGGCTGGATGGACATTAAACTTCAAGCGCTTGTTGGGAGGCAACCCAATGTGTTCGCGAGTGTGAAGGAGTCATCAACACAGATTTGCTTTCTTTCAACCCTTCACTCTCTTTTATGTTTTTCTTTCTTATTTCATTTTCTTAAATCATCTTCCTTACTTTGATTCTATGTTTAAATTACTTCGTACTTTCCTACATTGAGGACAATGTAGAATTTAAGTATGGGGGAATGGTTTACAAATTTATTTGTGCATTTGAAATTGATTTATTAAGTCTTTCTTAATTTGCAATTGTTTTATTTCTTTCTCAAAAAAAAGCAATTGTTTTATTTCTTTCTCAAAAAAAAAAATAAAAAAAATAAAAAAAAAATAAAAATTAAAAAAAAAAATTATTATTTCTTTCTTGAGTCTTTTTGTTTTAACGTAGTGTTTTTACGAGTATCAAGTTGCCCTTTAACTTGTCAATGATATAAATGAACGGAAATGAATATGTTATGGCTATAAAGATGATCACTACAACTTGAATTTGTTTGTTAATATTTTGTGATTAAGTGTTACTACTTGAAGATAATGTATGTAAATTGGTACATAAATAAGCATGATATGATAAGTATGAATCATTTGAACCTTATGTGAGCTTTAGAACTTATATACATCTTTGATGAGTGATTCATAAGTTCTTTGTTTAAATTGATATACATATGCCTCATAACTGCTTGCCATAGCTTTTAATGAACTCTAGAGCACTAGAACTTATTCTATGTGATTTTCAAAGCTTTTAAGTCAATAAATTCTCTGATTTTGGAAATGATTAAGGCATTAGGGTTAACACCACAAATTCAAACATTCATGTTCCCTATTTTGTGCGCACAAGTTGCGACCCCCTTAGTTTTACCCCTTTTGAGCCCACATTAAGCCTTTCTTTCCTCACCATGATTATCTAAACACTTGAGCTTAGTATAGACATCTTTTACCTTTGTTCCAAGGACTCGGTTGAAGACATAATGATTATGTAAAGAGAAAATGATGATATTGAAAGACTTTTATGTGTAGTTTGTGGATCTACTTACTCAAACATTGTTGTATTTTTGACACATGTTATTACCTTGATATATGAAAAAAAAAATGAAAAAAAATAAAAAAAAAGAGAAGAAAAAAAGAAAGAAAGATATATTGAAGTTTTTATCAAGGTAATAAGGTTTGATTATGAATGTTTGAGTTAAGTCCTTTACATTTGTAAATCCGGCACAAAGAATGAATTTGAGGCCCAACAAGATGAAATTAGGCCTATGTTCGAAGGGATGGATTACTGACATCATTGCACTAAGGTTGGGAAGTTATGATACGTTTTGGGAGTCTATTGAGTCTTGGAACGAATTTGAGCACCACTTGTCCTATATATTCCTTGCCTCTAAACTTAGCCCCATTACAACCTTCGTAAAGACCTTATGATCCTTAAGATGGTAAATTTTGATTAGTTGAGTCAATCACTTGAGTAAGCTTATGGTTTTGGTTCATTTGTGCAAGTATGTTTTGTTTTTATCTTGAGGTGTTTGTTTGAAATTTTGCAAAAATACTTCATTTCGATTATGTGAGTATTTCTCACATACTTTGAGTGCAAACACAAACCCTCACAAATTGAGTGAATTTATGAGTGCATATCCTTGTGAGTTGATTCATACTTGTCTTATTCGTGCAGAACTCCATTTCACCATATTTACTCATTATCTTACTTGTTGAACATTTTGTTACCATATATTAACTTTTGAATTCCATTTGCTTAAATGTTTTAAGTGAAAATCTTTTATGCCATGATTATAACAATGAAATTTGAGACAAATGGTTAAGGGTCTACTTGTTTTGAATTCGTAGTTTGATTTTAGTATTTGCTAGGGACTAGCAAAGTTTAAGTGTGGGGGTATTTGATAGGACGTTAAATAAGCATTATTTTATATTATTTTATACCCTTTATACTTGACTTTTAATATTAAAATATTAAATAAATTGATAAAATAAATTATTTTGTGATTTTTTTGTTTAGAAAAATAAAGGTTGTAATTTGGAGTATTTTTGGCGAAAGAATCGTTTCGATCGGAATTATAACGAATAAAATATGGACGAAATTCGGTGGAATAATTAATTTAGTTATTAATTAATTAATTAATTATTTCTGTGCAGCCCAACCCACTCCTAAGAAAATCCAGCCCAATTGCAGCCCATCAGCCCGTGCCCAAGCAGCCCAGCCCACTGAAGAGTTAGCCCAAATCCGGCCCAGCCCCAAATCCAACCGCAAGGCCCAGCGCGAAGCCTTCCTGTTCAGCCCTGCAGAGACGATCGGAGCGCGTACACCGAAGACTTTCCCTCCCGCTCGACCAGCGCCTGCCGAACCGCAGCTGCACTCTTCAGCGCATCCCAGCCGAGCTGCAGCTCACCAATTCAGCAGGCAGCCACCGAAATTTCCTGCCCTATTTTCCAGCAGACCTCCACTCAATTTCCAGCCACCTTCCAACAACTTTCCAACCCAATTTTACAACTTTACAACTCAAACCACCTCTAAACATCATCACAAATCTTTATTACTCATCATTCCATTATTCCATTTTTTTTATTGTATTTTTATATTATTTTTGGTAGCTTTCTCCACCTATAAATAGGAGTTGATTTCACTTGTTGAAAACACTTCCAAGTAGCACAAAATTGAGCTTCTTTTAGGAGAAATCTTGGCAAAATAGTTCCAATACAATTTTGAGAGTTCAAGTCCAAATTTCCTTGTTTAATCTTCTTCCATCTTCATAAGGTTCCAGCCGCTGTTCGGTGTTCCTTGTGAAAAACAATCCATTGTTCTCATCCAATCTGAAAAGTGTAACATTTGCTCTCCATTCTCTTAAACTTTCTTATTTGTTATTGGTTCTAATTATAATGCAATATATGTATTGGTTTCTCCTTCCTATCTTTTGTGAAAATTGAGTATAATCTCCATGTGTTTTACTTTCTAAAAATCATTTACTTCTTACATTTTAGAGCTTAAACTTCATTTCGAAACTAAATGTTGATCCGCTGTTCGGGGCATTTAGAGTAGATTTGGAGAGATTTAATGTATGACCGCTGTTCGGCGCATTAAATCACAAACTTAAGGTAATTATATTATAAGTAAAAATCCGCTGTTCGGTGCATTTATAATATGATTAATGTATGAGGAAATATGAGTTTGTGAAGGTATAATTTCGTGATTAATTCGAATATTTGCAATTGTAGTATGTTGTTGAAGTTTGTGTTTACGGGAAGTCTACTTTGTGCATAAGTTAGAATAGAAATAGAATGAGTTCATCTATGCTTTTACTTATTTACATAATTACAAACCTCTTCAAAACCCCCCTTGTTTATTCTTTATTCTTTTATTCTTTGATGCTTTTATTCTTTCATTCCTTTATTATTTAATTTATTGATTCTTTGATTAATTAATTCCTTTATTCTTTGATTAACTAAGTCCTTTATTCTTCTATTATTTCATTCTTTAATTCGTTAATTTATTAATTCTTTGTAATTCATTAATTTATTATTATCTTGTTCATCTATTCTTTAATTGTTTAATTCTTTTATTATTTAATTCTCTAATTCATTATTCTTTTATTCATAATCCACTAACATATTATTAATGTTCCCTAATTTCCCCGGTTAAGAACGATCCCTATTTATCAATACTACATCTACACAAAAAGGGTTTAAATTGCATAACACTCGAATTACATGTTCAATTTAATGCGTAGTTTGAGCATAGTCACATGGTCGACGCTGCAGTTCGTGTCGAGGCCAGTCTGGCGGCACACCAGGCGCGACAATCATCAGGCGAGGGGCAGCGCCGGGATCGTCCACATCCTGGACCAACCGGCCCAAAGATCTCTAAGGGGGGAAATTACCGAGGAGCACCCTCATGTTTACGTGGTCGTGGCTGGTCAGGTCGACATGGGAGCTCTTAGAGGGGCGGATCGAGATTCAGCTCTGGACAGCATCAGGCTTGGAGTGGTGCATCAGGAGGGTCTTGGGATGGACTGAGGACAGTTAATTGCTTTGCTTATGGAGGAGCGGGCCACTATGCCCGAGATTGCCCTTTACTGTCGAGGAACAACGAGGCTAAAGGTGTTAGTGTTGCGCAGAGTTCGGCTTCCAACCCTGCCGGAGGCCGAGGGCAGGGTGCTAAGCGTGGCGCGCGTGGGCGTGGACAGACTGCGGGGCCCAGGGCTCGTGTTTTTGCAGTGACTCAGCAGCAGGCGAGGTCAGCCCCAGGCGTGGTTACAGGTACTCTTCATATCTCAAATCTTGTTGTACGGGTGTTAATGGATGCTGGGGCTACTCATTCTTTTATTTTGAAAAGTTGTCCGGGTATGTTAGATCGCGAGGTGTCAGCCTTGGATAGTGAGATGGGTGTTAGTACACCGATGGGCGTTGTGTACATGGTGAATCAGGTGATCCGGAGATGCCCAGTAAGGGTGGAGGAGGTTGATCTGCTAGCTGATCTAATCGTTATGGATATCCATGACTTTGATGTTATCTTGGGAATGGATTGGTTGACGGAGCACGGTTCGCTCATCGACTGTTGTAGTAGGCGGGTGATTCTGCGGAGTCCGGGTTTGCCGGAGGTTACTTTTCAGGGAGAGCGCGATGGTTCGCTACTTGAAATAATCTCTTCACTTGCCGCTACCAAGCTTCTACAGAAGGGATGCCAGGGTTATCTGGCGCATGTTGTGATGACGCAGAGAGATACTCCGAGTGCCGATGATATACCTGTGGTGCGAGAATTTCCGGATGTGTTCCCGGAAGATTTTCCTGGTTTACCACCACATCGGGAGATTGAGTTCACGATTGAACTACTTCCCGGCACACGACCTATATCGCAGGCACCATATCGGATGGCACCAGCGGAGTTACGGGAACTGAAGGTCCAATTGCAGGAGTTGGTGGACTTGGGATTCATCCGACCGAGTACATCACCGTGGGGAGCACCGGTATTATTTGTGAAGAAGAAGGAGGGGAGCCTCCGTTTGTGTGTAGATTATCGATAGCTCAACAAGGTCACGGTAAGGAACCAGTACCCCTTACCCAGGATTGATGATCTCTTTGATCAACTGCAGGGAGCACAGTACTTCTCGAAGATTGATTTACGATCTGGTTATCATCAGTTGAAGATTTCTGAGGGGGATGTCTCGAAGACAGCATTTCGGACCAGATACGGGCATTATGAATTCCTTGTGATGCCTTTCGGCTTGACGAATGCTCCAGCAGCATTCATGGATCTGATGAATAGGGTCTTCCGATCTTATTTGGATAAGTTCATGATCGTGTTCATTGATGACATCCTAGTGTACTCAAGGAGCGCACAGGCTCATGAGAAACACTTACGATCGGTGTTAGGGAAGCTGAGGCAGAACCAGTTATACGCCAAGCTGAGTAAGTGTCAGTTTTGGCTAACTAGCATTGGTTTTCTGGGACATGTGGTGTCAGCAGTCGGGATCAGTGTGGATCCCCAGAAGATCGAAGCGGTGACAAATTGGGCTAGACCGACAACCGTGACAGAGGTACGGAGTTTCGTTGGTTTGGCAGGATACTACCGGAGATTTGTTGAGGGCTTCTCTAGTATCGCTGCACCGTTGACTCGTTTAACCAGGAAATGAGTAAAGTTTGTTTGGGATGAACGGTGTGAGAAGACTTATCAGGAATTAAAACGCCGGTTAACTACCGCACCTGTTCTTGCCTTGCCGGATAACAGTGGAGAGTTCAAAGTCTACAGTGACACATCATTACAAGGGTTGGGTTGCGTGCTGATGCAGAATGGCAGAGTTATCGCTTATGCATCAAGACAGCTAAAGACACATGAACTGAACTACCCGACGCATGATCTAGAGTTGGCGGCTGTGATTCACGCTTTGAAAATCTGGTGACATTATCTGTACGGGGTGACTTGCAGGATCTTCACCGATCATCAGAGTTTAAAGCATTTGTTCACTCAGAAGGAGCTGAACGTAAGGCAGCGACAGTGGTTGGAACTAATTAAGGACTATGACTGTACAATTGAATATCATTCAGGAAAGGCGAACGTTGTGGCAGACGCACTCAGCAGGAAGTCAGCAGGATCGATTGCACACCTGAGATTGGTGTACCTTCCTTCGCTAGTGGAACTCCGAAGAGCTGGAGTTATGCTGGGGATGGATGAGCAGGGAGCTTTGTTGGCCAGTTTTCATGTACGACATGTGCTAGTCGATCGGATTATCGAGGCACAATTAGTGTATCCAACACTTTGTATCTACCGGATCGAGGTCGAAGCGGATGAGAGGCAGGACTTTACCGTCCGACGAGATGGAGCTCTGGTGAAACTAGGCCGTTTGTGTGTTCCTGCAGTGGCAGAGTTACGGGCAGACATTCTCGAGGAAGCCCACAGTTCGGCTTATGCCATGCATCCGGGAGGTACAAAGATGTACCGTACCCTCCGGAACCATTATTGGTGGGCTGGGATGAAAAAGGATATTGCAGAGTTTGTAAGCAGATGTTTGACCTGTCAGCAGGTCAAGGCAGAGCGGCAGAGACCGTATGGAGCTATGCAACCACTTCCGATTCCCGAGTGGAAGTGGGATCACATTACCATGGATTTTGTCTTCAAGTTGCCTAGAACTCAGAGAGGATGCGATGGAGTTTGGGTGATTGTCGACCGATTGACCAAGTCAGCTCATTTCTTACCGGTACAAGAGACATTTAAGCCAAACCGACTGGCTCAGCTGTTTGTGAAGGAGATCATTCGACTTCATGGTACGCCGGAGTCGATAGTGTCTGATTGAGATCCGCGTTTTACATATAGGTTCTGGCGAAGTTTGCAGAACGCCTTGGGTACAAACTTACATTTCAGTACAGCGTTCCACCCACAGACCGATGGGCAGTCAGAGAGGACTATCCAGACACTGGAGGACATGATGAGGTCTTGTGTACTGCAGTTTCAGGATTCGTGGGATACTCATTTGCCTTTGATGGAGTTCGCATACAACAACAGTTATCAGGAAAGTATTGGGATGACACCCTACGAGGCACTGTATGACCGACAGTGCAGGACACCTATCTGCTGGATGAAGGTAGGAGAGCGAGCAGCATTAGGACCGGATTTGATGGACATGACCCAGGAAACAGTTCGAATCATCAAGGAAAGATTGAAGGCAGCGCAAGATCACCAAAAGAGCTATGCTGATCGACGAATTCGAGACTTGAAATTCGAGGTGGGAGATTTTGTGTTCCTTAAGTTATCTCCCTGGAAAGGAATTATCCGTTTTGGTCGACGCGGGAAGTTGAGTCCACGTTATTTTGGGCCGTTCGAAATCATAGAGAGGATTGGACTAGTGGCATACCGGTTGGCATTACCTCCAGAACTTGCCAGAGTACACGACGTTTTCCATGTGTCCATGTTACGGAAATACCTACGGGACGATTCACATGCCTTGCCGGAACAACCAGTAGAACTGATGACTGATCTGAGCTTTGAGGAGAAACCAGTGCAGATTCTGGATCAGAAGAACAAGGTTCTGAGAAACAAAACGATTCGGTTGGTGAAAGTCCTATGGAGGAACCATGACGTCGAGGAAGCGACGTGGGAACCCGAAGACTTGATGAGGGAGCAGTACCCGTTTCTATTCGAGTAAATTTCGAGGACGAAATTTTTGTAAGGTGGGTAGATTGTAACGACCCGAACTTTCGTAATTATTATTTTATTGTAAAATGACCATTTTACCCCTGAGGGGGGAGGGGGGGGAAAGTTGACTTTTATCTCGGGAAGTATTAAGGAGTTTTACCCATGACGGTGACGTAGCTTAGGACGTAACGAGTTCATAGGTAGATGGCACGTTCGATTCCGACGTTCGAGGAAGAAGTTGTGACGTTCGGAAGTCTAGGGGTATTTTGGTAATTTGGTCATTTAGGGGCCAAATGTTGACTTTTGACCCGAGAAGTCCAACGGACGAGGGCCAATGACCGTTACGTAGGTCTCCTCGATACGAATCCGTAGACAGGCGGCACGCCAAAATCGGACTTACGACGAAAAAGTTATGGTCAAGAACGTAATTACGATTAAACCGAACTAACCGAGACTCGGAATAAAATAATAATAAAATAATAGAATCTGATTACTTTAACCCAATCAATCTAGATCCTTGATGAGTGACACATGACACTCATCCCCACACTCCCTAGAACCAGGATCTTTGTCTGCCTTTTGATTAATTAATTAATTAATTTCCTTAAATCCTCACCTTTCATCCTTAAGTCAGACTCAATCCTAGCCGTTGGTTTCTAATGCCTATGCTGTTTTTAAAATCATCAGAGACTCACACTCTCACATTTTCATTCTCTCAAAACCGTGTACTCTCACTCTCTGCACAAACACACCAGCGACTACACCACCTCTCAGCCTCAACCCACACACCAGACCACCTCTCAGCTACCTCCAGACGGCCATCACCACCACCACGGCCACCCTGCACGGCCGGAAAACTCCCAAACCCGAGAAGAACCCGATCAGCCCAAACTGTCCAAACCGTCCAAACCATGACTTCTGGGCTCGAAAAAACCTAGGGCTAGGACCACTGGGACGGCTGGACGGCTCAGGACTGGACTGCGCAACCCACGGCGGCGACACGGCGGCGGTAAGTCCAAAAACCCGAGAAGACCGATTTTCTTTCCCTGTCTCGAAACGCCCGTTTTTGACGTTGGAAATGTTTGGTTTTTTTTGAGACATAACCTAGGGGACTAGACGAGAATTTTGAACCAGAGTTCGTGGCTGGAAGTGTGACGGCTAGCCGGAGAAGACGAACCAGAGCTGGCAGCCAGCTTCCCGTCGATTTTCAGGTGGTTACTGCTACCTAAAAGCTTGTTTTAATTACACAGGACTGTAGAACACCTTGTGACGAGTTCATAGGAACAAATCCCATCGATTTTGGTGGTCGGGTTGATGAGAACTGATCGGGTCGAACCGTGGGTCTGCGGTGACCCGGTTCTCAGACCCGGTTACTGTAGCTGATGACATCATCATGTTGACGTCAGCAGTGACGTCATGATGACGTCATCATGTCAGAAAACTGTCAGACCAGGGACCAATGGGCTGTTGACACGTGTCCTCTGACACTGTTAGTGATGACGTCATGTTGACGTCAGCAGTGACATCATGCTGACGTCAGCAGTGACGTCATGCTGACGTCAGCATCATTGTAGCACCCTTGACCAGAGGGTTGACCGACGCGTGGGGGCCGCGTGTGAATAGTATTTTGTGTGGGACCAGTGCCATTTTCAAGGTTTCGACGATACGGATCCAATGGCGGTGGTTTCGTGTCGATCGGAGATCGTTAGGTTGGTCAAATTGGGATATGACGCCTTGAGAAGCGTGTTCCGACGGCTTTCCCGGGCCGGTTTCAGTCTAGGGTTTCTTAGTTATTTAGTAGGGACTTAAAGTGACCTTTACGTATGCTTTGGACATGACAGGAATTGTACTTTAATCCTTGGACGAGGCTTTACGCTCGGGATTGCAGCGGGATTGTACTGTGAGTGGGCCTTTGATTTCACTAAACCTCGGCATGCATAACTGTTTTACTTTCTATTATATCTATATGTGATTCAAGTAAAAGTATCTGTTTATCTTGAGTCTGACTTATGGCACGTATTACGATGTTTGGGCATGAGACCCGTCTGGTTGTTTATGAATGGTTTGGAGTCATGTATATGTATAATGGATCTCGATATTATCTGTGGTACTGCACTGTATAGATCTACCCTAGGATTCTATCTCCTCCGGATGTAGGTACACCGGAGTGGTCACGGCGCATTGCCTGTGAGGAGTCATTCTACGGAGGGACCGGACCGTAGAGTGACTCAGGAGCAGGATTGCTACTATTGGACGTCTGGGACGTCAGGCATCTAGAATGCCATGCTCGAACTGGGTTCGGGATTTGGACTCGGGATTGAGACCTCGGGTGGCACGCGTAGCCTTGGGACTGTGACCTTATTGGGCGTCTGGGACGTCGGGCATCTGGGATGTCAGGGTTGGGATGTATAGTGCAGTGACTGAGATTATATTATGTTGATATTACTCTGCTTATGATTATATGATTTTGTGGTTTATGATACTAATGCATGTCTTTTCGGAAAACGGAGGGGAAAATCTATATGTTTTCGGAATGGTAAATTATTTTGTAAACCTTGAGTTTCGGCCCACTCACCCTTGTTGTTTTACTACCCTCCAGGTAGTGCTATTGTGGAGGAGGATCCCGAGGAAGAGGAGGAGGATCCCGAGGAAGAGGCATAGGTTTACGTTGCGCACCTGAACCCTACTGCTGGGTAGGTTGGCACGTAGTGTGTCTAGAGTCGTGCTCAATAAACTGTATTCGGGAACTATCCCTTGTCTGACACTATTTGTATTCGAGTATTTGTGTGGCGTGTTATGTATGACTTAACTATGGATTTTCTTTATGCATTTTACTTTCAATAAGGGTAATTATGATATTTTAATGTCGGGTGTCAGACGGGAGCAGGGAACGTCCCGGGTGGTCCCAGGGGGATCAGGGCGGGTCCTGTCACACAAAACCCCAAAACATTTACATCTCAGGCACCAACCCAAAATCCGATTTTCCCCAAAATTCGTCAAACTTGTGTCCATAAAACTGTAACAGAATATATATATATATATATATATATATATATATTCTAAAATCAGGCATTCATATAGAAAACATTTAGAATCTCGATGCAACGACTTATATGACAAATTAGCGTGTATGAAGTTTCATATTTGATTCAAGCAGGGTGATAGAACCTTCATTTAACTTAAGTTGATCTAGGCCAGAAGCAGACCTAAGTCAGGATAACCCTTCTTTGAAACACTTTGGTAGTGCTCATGGATTGCATTGAATCCACATAAGGAATCAGAGCACATGGAGCCATCCTTTTATCTTTATATCAAGACAAAAGATGGCAGACCATAACAATCCAATCCATGCCATAAAAGCATTTAAATACGTAAATATGCATGCATCACATTTATGAAAGAAAGTGTCCACTCACAGTCCAACCGATAGCTTAATCCTTAGCTGTGTGCTCCTCCAAAATCTCCGGAGCATCCTGACTTGTCAAAGTAACAGTCGAGGGTCACTAACAATCCATATAAGCTCGTATGTAAACCCCCATAAACCTCGAAATAGTAATTGCATCCCGAACACGCAGCCCGAGGCTAAATATGACCAAAACTACCCCTAAACAAACTCTAATTGGTCTGAACCCATCACCATTAGATTTAGCTCGTCAAAACCTTACAAACAAGCATGGCCTCACCTCGAGATTCTCGCCCATGCTCCCTCACGCACCGAGGGAAAATGACCTTCCCCACGCGCTGTCTATACATGTCATGTTAGCCCTAGCTAATGTGGCACCTAACACGTGTCTTGACATCTAACAACCCCTGCCACGAGGCACCTTCTAACATCTGCCATGTGGCACAATCTACCACGTGTTCACATGCTGGTGTCATCATGATGTCACCCCTCGCTGGAGACAACGGTGGCAGCTGGAAAACTCCATTTTTGCCCCTAAATTTTATACCTCCATACCTTCCTCTTTTCTCAACCCTAGGAATCCAAAACTAAGCCCATAATTCAAAGAAAGTACTTGGATTCTAAGATACGAGCTCCCAAAGTTTCAACCTTCTTCCTCCTCTCACACCGTCCACCTCCACACCATTCAACCTCCAACCCCATGCTTACCTTGATCGTAAGATTCCCTAGAAGCTGATTCTAGCCTTGATTTACTCCAAAAACTCCTCAAAATCAAGATGGGAAATTATGGTAGTATGGTTTGTATGTGTGTGTTTATGTTTGCACGGGTTAAGGGAAAATGGGAGAGAGAAATGGATAAAGATAATGAAATAGACTTGTGGATGACAATAATCCACACCAAAATATCCAACTTTCCTATTTGACCAATGTACCCTTCTCCAAAATAGAAGCCCAAATGCAATCACAAGGAAAAAACAGTCAAACGTACTAAAACAACTCTGAAAATTCCCATTAACAACATAATTAAAGTTCGGGTCATAACAGTAGCCCTTTAGGAGGGCATTGCTAGCGGTGACCTAAATTAACCACATTTAGTGACACACTCAATGATTGAAATATCGATATCGACAGATATATCGCTCGTCAAATTTACGGATATCTCGCTCCAAATATCGGTATCGATATCGATATCGTTTACGGTCAACAAAAATGACGGAAATTCGATCTAAAAATTGGAAATTTAGAATGAAACTTTGGGAAAAACTTAAATACCCAATAATGGTTATATATGACAAATAAAAACTATAAAATGATTTTGATATAATAAATATATGATGAATAATATGATGTAATATGATTCTGACGATGACTAATAATATAAAATCTTAAATATAAACATAAATTGAAGTGAGTTACTATAATTGAATGTTAATATATTAAAAACATAACAATAAATATACAAAAATTCAATATAAGAAAAATGATAAAATAAGTTTAAATATATTTAAAATTGAAAAAAAAGGATGAAAAAATAGGACAAAACTTTGTTTAAAAATTGGAAGTAATTGATATATTTAAAATTGGACAAAAAATGAAAAAAAAAACCCAAACTTTGTTGAAAAGTGGAAAAATGAATTCAAATGGATAAAAATGGATAAAAAAAAAAGAATTCAAATGGATAATAAAGGGAAAAAAGAAATGAATTCAAATGGATAAAAAGGGGAAGAAAAAAAGGAAGAAAAAAAGTAGCTAATAGGCTTGAGGGGGGTCGAACCCAAGACCCTCCAACTGAGAAACAAAAACCCAACCAACGCTGCTAGCCAACGATTTTGTAAATTAACTAACACCAATTATATAAATATAAACAATAGAAGTCATCCCCTACCTCCAGCCGGGTCTGCAACTCAGGTTTTCCGACCCGACGGTAAGACCCGACTCAATCTTCTTTATTTTACGTCTGATTTTCACGATTTAATAGTGCATCTTCATCGTTTTGATCCCAGGAAATGATCTGTGGACTCAAAATAAGAAATCATGTCGAAATTTCGGCCAATTTCTTCCCCCGTCTTATATGCCGCCGGCCAGAAATATCGATATATGGGTCGATATATAGGCGATAGTGACGATTTTTCAATCCATGGACACACTTGATGTGATAATGAATGAATAATGAAGTTGGTGCATCAAGTGATTTAATTTATTAATACTACTATTCATTGATTGTTATATCAAGTGTGTCATTAAATGTGATCAATTTAGTGTATCCAATTAGTAAACAGAGAATTGAGATGATTAGGTGAGAACATGCATAGGTGAAAACCCTAAAACTTCTAAATTTGCACCAAAAATAAGCGTCCAAATACTAACAAAATTGAAATTTCCACCTAACCGTTCACCCTCTACGTGGTGCCAAAAATAAACATTCAAATATTAACAAAAAAGAATAAAATATTTCCGCTAGTTGTCTTCTTAGCTTAAGTCAGCCGCCTAAATGGTGCTTGAGATAAAGAAAAAGTGGATGAGGTGGTTTTTATGCCGCCCAAAGCGGGGCTTTAGAACTACTGTATATATTATTATATACAAGTTATATAAATTTTTTAAATTATCGAAGTGGTCCAATCATATATATTGTTCATAAAAACCACCACATCCACTTTTTCTTTATCAATATATAAAGCCATCTCATTCCAACTTTAATTTTCCATTAAAAAAAAACCTTCATATATTTTGTGTTTACAAAGTAATTAAACATTGCAACTCCGTACCCGGAAAACCAAGATATGACTTTGCATGCATTATGTATGCATACATACAAGGTACTATTGCTTATTTGCTCGAAGGACACTAATAATTATCAAAGAAAAGACTCCATCGCCACAATAGCTAATAAGGTCTGCGTGGAATATGAATCAGTAATGCCAGCTAGGGAGCCTTGGGAAGACGAAGAACTTCATGAGTCCGTCCTTGCAATGAATTCCGTCGTGCTCGCCGCAAGCGAAGTAGTACGGCTGCCATTTGTTGAGCACAAACTCGAAGCCTTCTCCGCCACCTTGCGTCTGGTTTCCGACCATTGTTGCTTGAGTCAAGTCACAGTTCATGAAGCTCCTCGGGTTCCGGAACAAGTACACACTGTGTGGACGTGTGGTGTCATTTGGTGGATCATACTTGAAAACTGCATGCATTAATACCACCCCATTGATTAAGCGCCATATCTACTTTTCATCATTATTTGCAACAAAATTTTGGGAAAAAAATAAGACTTCTTACTCTCAATGCTTTTGAAATTGGTATAAGCTAGATCTCATTTTTCCCTATCAATTGTAAAATGTCTTACTTAACCTCTAAAACAGGCCAAAAAAAATCTCGCATTGCTATAGTAATGTAAGATCTCATTTACTTTTCACCCGATTGATGGGTAATTGTATGTTGTCATCAGATATTGGCTATAGTAATGTGCTGTATCCAATAACATGCTTACAGTTGTCAATACAATCCAATTAATTAAGTGGTTAAAATTAAAATAAATACGAGAAAAATACAGTTTTATGCTTGGTCATAATTAAGGTTCCTACATAAGCATATTTGACGACATTCGGATGTACTAGAGGTAAAAGGAAACAACGTGATATTTTTTTTTTGCTCTGTTTTGGAACTAGGGCTTAGTTAAAAAATGAAAGAAAAAGAAACACCACAATTTATGCTGCAAAATGTAGACAACGTGCGGCCTTTAGGTTTTTGTTTTTTCGAAATTGGAAGTTATATGAGAAAAAATCACAATTTATACTGCAAAATGAAATTTTTAGGATAGTAATTCGGAAACATTTGGAAAGAAAACCCCTAAAAAATGCAAACTCATCTTACCTAGAGTGTCCTTGACGTAAAAGGTGGCATTGTTTAAAGCCCATTGATTATAGTTGAACCCGAAATGCCAGCTGTTTTCGGAGCCACCAACTATGATCTTGTTGGGTCCTTTGGTCTTGTTGAGATTATGGTTTCGGCCATAGTTGAAACCCCAGCCACTGTAATTGCCATACTTCCAATCCTTGTTGGCTGTGCTCACTGCTACCATTGAACCAATTAGCAGCAACATTATTGCTGCTGCTTGTGCAAAATTAAAACCCATATCGGCCTCTTTCAAATGCAAACTCTTAAGAAATTAAGACTTTAAGCTTAAGAAGGATGGTAGGTTGTGAGCTTTGTGAATGAGTTACAGGGTTCTTATATAGGTACGTTGATTAAGTGCAAAGTGGCCTAATTCATCTTTTGTCAAGACTCGTGGGTAAGACAAAAAAAAATGTAATAATTTGAATTAGTCTCCCTAATTAGTCAGTTTTCCACTCATATATATGCTTCTCCTTCTCTAACCAAAATTTCATGCTTAATATGTTTGCTTGGTGGAAATAATGGGATTTTGTGTGCTTTCCCATTGACAGGAGTACTTGAAGTACTAGTTTTTTTTTTGGTTTGTTCAAAGATTCACCGCTTCATTAACATAACATCGAGTAGTGGGCGGAAAGGTTTTGGTAGAAAATTATACACGTATAAGTCTTTGAAGTATGAATGCACCATTCTAGATTGTATCTAGTATTGTAACACGATATAGTCACGAAGAATAGCGCATTCGTGTTTAAAGAGAGTGTTGTTCACGCCATCATGTATAATGAATATCCGTGTTTGTAAAAATGTCAAAAGAACAAAAGTCTCACATTAAAAATTGTACAATTTTGTAAGGTTTTATAATGAATATATTGAACCTCTCATCCTCGGCTTCAATTAGTTTTGGATCGGAACCTCAACATCCTTCGTCATATCAAAGCAGGTTTTCCACTTGTGATGCCAAACGGCCACATATACTTCATTTCACCAATATGAGTTACCTACTTGTGTGATGGGGCATGTGAAAATGGAAAAAAAAAAAAACAAAAATCATACATTAAAAAGTTAAACACTCTTATAAAAAATTTCAAGAAATTACGGTTTGAATTGAAATTAATTTGACTGAATAAAATAAGAATCAATGCCAAATTAATGGAAACTAGGGATAGGGGCAATGCGAATTTAACCGAATTAGAGTTGAGGTAGAAAATGTGGCATACTATTTTGTGACACAGAGATGACATCCTCAAATTAGACAAAGTACATCATCATCTGGTAGAATTAAAATCATTGAAACATATAGGATTGTGATTAGTGCAAAGATTTGTGGTGACTTGTAATTTTGATGGAAGATAAAAACAAAAGTTAACCTTTTTTTAAAAAAAATTGTAAAAACAAAAGTTATTACAGTTAAATTATAATTTGATTTTTTTCTTAAAAATTAGCAAGTATTGTGTGTAGATAATCTTAATTTTTTTTTGGTTCATTGAAGTTTTTTAAAAATTTCATTGTTATGCCATGTAGTCTAATTTAGTGTGTTAGTCTCTTTTGCTATCTTAGTTTTAGTTGGCTTTTGGGGGTTGTGCTCATTCATCCTGCATCATTCCCTTTTCCATTTTTTTTTAACATTTGTTTTATAGCTGTTTGATAACGGAGCCATATTATGTAGTTCTACTCGCTTATTCCTTAATAACTCCACTTTTATTAGCATTAATAGAAAGAAAGAAAAAAACTTGTATATATATATATATATATATCTTCAACATGAAATCTCCTTTCCGATTGTGTTCAGTGTGTGAATTAGTAGGTGGTTGTTGTATCTGCCTCTATAACTACTAACTATAGTGGTGAAATGTTTTGAATGAATTGAGAGTTGAGACTATTGATAAAGCACAATGAAAAATAAATGAGGTCCCATTAAAAAAAAATGTAAGTTTGATGAAATTTTTATTTCTACGCATAATATTAAGTACAATGTGGTGGTATTTATTTCTTAAGATAATACATGCATTTAATATTTGATGGTATCTCTTCGTATCACTTGATCTTTTGATTTATTAAATTGATTTTTGTAAGTATATATACCATAATCGGAACTAATCATTTTCCGAATCATCATTTAAAGATCATCTCAGTAAATAAAAAAAATTAATAAGGTTGTCGATCATTATTTAGAAATTCGTAAGTATCAAATAAATAAACTGTTTTAGTAACAATTAAGATGTTCATGACGAATTTTCCATTTAATTAGTATATATAAACAATCAAATGATCTCTAATTTTCGAATATATAATCATGAAATGATGATTAGAAGTTGAATAATGTTCCGATTACGATATATGTATAACGACAATAAGATAAATCCAAACATTAGTATGATGATGTATCATCAGGGTGGTATGCAATCCTTATCCTATATTTCTTATAATATATAAGTGAGAGGGCACATATTTAATTCCTCAAAAAACTATGATATATTTGTGTAAAGTCAACTACGTAAAATGCAAATCTCCCTTCCCCGTCTAATATAATTAAACATGAATCGTACAGAGGGAAGAAAAATGATATTTGAAAGTTGTTCTCTATTTCTTCTTCGGTAGTCGCTAGGGATATCAGTAAGTTGTTTGTATAAACAATGATGGGTTTCTAATTTGTGTTTTGTTTGGATCCATTTTAAGACCTAAGGAGAAATATATACTTCATTACATTGATGTAAGCTAACACGTGTAGGGTAGATCCACGTTATTGAATCAGGTTGTTAGTAAGTTAGTTATCCAGCTGTGCAAATGATGAGCTGTTAAAACTGTTAGTAGGGTTGTTATGAACTTTAGACTCACAAAACCCGTGCTATATTTGTTCGGTGAATGTAACAGTTATTGTATTGAATTAGAATGAGATTTCTCTCTTCCCTCTAGCCCTCTTCTCTCCCAACTCTCTGAAACTCACCTTCTCTTCATCTATCTTCTCTCATAATCGAAAACCTTGATGGTATCAGAGCAGTAATGGCTCACAGCTATAGATCATGTGCTCGATCAAATCGCACTACTGCGTAATTGTGCTTTTGTGAACAAGTGTTCTGTCTCTTCTCCTGCTTCTGTTTCTGCTCTTCCTCTGATTCATTCCTCAAATTTATTCTTGTCAATCTTAGTCTCTGAATCACTACTCTTGGTTACTCAGTTGATCGTTGAGCTTGAGCAATTCGAGAAATCATCCTCTCCAAGATAAGTAGCTCTTTTTTTCCTCAGTCCTGATTTCTGAAATTCAACAAAAACGTTCACTATGCTAGCAATTATGAAGATTCTCAAGAATGTTACTTACTTCATGTCGATGAAGCTTGATGAGACTAACTATGTCTCTTGGAGTGCCAAGATCCAGCGTCTGCTGAAAGGCTATCATCTGTTTGATCACCTAGATGGCACCAGTCTGTGTCCTTTAAATACAGATCCATCTTTTAAGTCTTGGATGGATGTAGATGTTGCACTCCTGAATGTCATCATTATTACGATTTCAAAAGGCGCATTCACTGAGATCATGAACTGCGACACCTCACGAGAAGCCTGGCTTACACTGTAAGAAAGGTTCTCATCGTTTTCAGAGGCCAATTTTATGCAGTTGAAGACTAAACTCCAAAAAATCCAGAAGGGATCAGATTCTATTGAAGTCTTCCTAAGCAAAATACAATCTGCAAGACAAAGGTTAGCAGTGCCGGTGTACCCGTTTTAGA
This sequence comes from Prinsepia uniflora, assembly GCA_032719365.1. Classification (NCBI taxonomy): domain Eukaryota; kingdom Viridiplantae; phylum Streptophyta; class Magnoliopsida; order Rosales; family Rosaceae; genus Prinsepia; species Prinsepia uniflora. Next base: position 7,348,209 of record CM064875.1, read on the forward strand.
CAAGGATGTCATTCTCATCACTCTCAATGGATTACCTTGTGAATATCATCCCTTTAAATCGCACATTTGTGCAAGACCCGTACCTGTTACTCTTCCTGAATTACGAACACTGCTCCTAGCCGAGGAAGGTGATCTCTCCAAAGTAGCAACTCAAACTGCCTCACAGAACTCACTGCTTACAGCAATGACTGCTGCCAAGGAAGGAGCTTCAGGCCAAGAATCTAATTCTGCACCCCAATCACATTCTCATTGGCAAGGTAGAGGCAACAATAATCATTGGAACACTAACTAGTGGTCAAATAACAGAGGTCGAGGAAGGAACAATGTGAGGGGTCGATGGAACTGGAACGACAACTGGAATGGAAAATATAACAACTATGGGACTGGAAACTGGAACAATAGTAGAGGAAATTGTGGAGGTTACAACAATGACTGGAACAATAGTCGTGGTGGCCGTGGAGGTTATAGCAATGAAGGCTACAACAATGGAAGCTACAGCCCTGGACATCTGCAATCTCATGGCTATAACAACCAAAACCTGGATTACTCACCAGGCAGCACCACTAACTCTTACTCTCCACAAGGTTCAATAGGATAAGTGCTTGTGTCTACACCAAGTTCAGGGGTTCTAGGTCATTTACCACACTATATGCAGGCCTCAACCTTACCAGTTTGTCAACTGTGCAAAGTCTCAGGTCATGAGGCACCAGACTGCTCCCAGAGAAGTAACTTCATACTGCCTGCTTACACTGAATCACACCCTCAGGCTTACACTGCTACAGCACCACCACAGGTGTAACGACCCATCCCGGAACTCGGGATTAGATTGGTAACTAATCATGATTAAAGAGGGTTAATCGGTGGTTAGTTGGGTGGAAACGGACGAACGTGGCAAAATGACCGTTTTGCCCCTAGTCGTGGGTGAAACGTTGACTTTTTATTTGGGCGGTCAAATGGACCTTGCCCGATGACCGTGACGTAGTTTGGGACGTCACGAGTTTATAGACAGGCGGCACGCCGAAAACGGACATCGGGTGACCGAGTTACGGGCATGGATGCGTGAGGGGCATTTTGGTAATTTTCTGCACAAGGGCAGAATGGCAATTTCGCAAGGGCTGTTTGAACGGTTACTGTAGCACCTGTTAATGGGAGACATTCCAGTGCACAGGTGGTTGGTTTTTGGGGCAAATTGAATGGGCTAAATTGTAGTTTAAGGGTTATTGGATTGTTTAATCTTGTTAGTGGGAGACATGGCCGTGTGGACGGTGGAAATGGGCAACCAAACCGTGGCTGGTGCACCTGAAAATAGAAGAAACAGGGGATGTTCCCCACGCCTAATCGACCACCTACACAACCTGTGAGAGGAGTATTGGGCTGATGAGTTGCTTAATGGCTAAGGGATTGTTTATGCGTCGGGTGGGAAACAAGAGATTGTGGGTGTGTGTAGGCAGAGCACGGGAAGAATTTTTAAAATTGGTCTGGGCTTGTTTGCGGGAAACAGAGACTCAATGAATCTGAGTGTGGTTTCCACGGGTGTTGGGTCACAATTCTGATACCAGGGAGCATTGGGAGTGAGAGTGATTCATTTGGTGTGTCTGAGAGCTGAGGAAATGAGAGGAATTGGTGAGGGAATGCTTAAGAAACCCGAAACCGTGTTTGAGCAATTCAAAAATCTGAACTCGAAATGTAGGCCAACCCAAGCCAATTCAAGGCTCAATTCAGTCTTCTGGGACATCATTTAGTCGATCCATATCAAGGGGACCGAGGCTCGAAGCCTGGGAGCCATGGACAGTCACGACTGAGTTGCAGAAAAACCGAGCTTGGAGTCGTGGTCATGGAGGTAAGTTCTTGTGAAATTGAGTTCACAAACATCGTGTGGGTGAGTCTACGATGCTTCCCCACTAATCAATTGAAGGAATCAGTGACATCGAGTTGAACTGGGATGGTGAACTTCAAGTACGATTTGAGTTCAGTTGAGTTGGTTTTAGACCGTGTCGATTTGAATGAGTATTACAGACCCCTAATTGAGTGTATTGTGAGTCTAGTTGTGGGATCAATTGAAGAATTTGGATGGTTTCTTGCAGGAATTTGATCGGGTCGAGTCGCGGGTGAAAGGGCCTGTTTACCAGCAATCCGGGTTAGAACGACGACTGTACACCGCACTGTAGCTGGCGCGTGGCCTTCACGTGCAGCCGCTTGCGGCGGCGCGTGAGGGCGCGTGGGACGGTTTCTCAAGGTGAGTTCAAAACGACTTCTGTCCTACACGGTATGACGAACATTTTAGCGTTGATTTCGAGAGTTTATCGGACCCCGTTTCAATATGGTTCCGAGGATCCGAAGATTTCCGTTACGTTTGTAATTAACGATTAATTCCCGAAAAATTATGGGAAATTAGTATGTTTTTATGTAAGCCCTTAGTGACACTAAAGTGTGTTTTCGAACAGGATTTGGAATTTCTGGAAAATGTCGGAAATTACGAAACTGCGTGCGGCGCGAAACCGAGCTTTAAAATTGGTGTGTGAGTGGACGTTGCTTTCAAATTTAGTGCATGCATAAATTATTTCTATGATTTTATGATTATGATTATAAGTTGTGATTGAGTTTGATTTCCGTATTTATACGTCTCCGATTTCCGTGTTTATACGCATTTTTACTATACATGTGAAATTACACGTATTTCGAGACTATGGTCACTCGTGTGCTTAATGATGGTTTAATGAAAGAAGTTATATGAAATGGGTATAAAATGATTTAAGAAGGTTGTTTATGATTTGTGAGTGTGACCTACGATTTTGACACGTTTTTCGAGAACGTTCCGGATTTGCACGTTTTACGAGATTTCGAGTTATTGTGATTTGATCACTGTTGATGTTTGAATTTGGGGATTGAAATGAGACATGTGATTTTGAGGATTTTAAAAATGGGTTTTGAGTATATTCTGATTGGATCGTGATTTTGGTAATTATGATTGTGGTTTCGATGTGTTGAAAATGAGATTTGAGAAAGAAGTGATTCCTAAGAATTTAATTGGATTTGAAAAAGGTGATTTCGGGCTTAATGCTCGAGGCATAAAAGTAACTTTGATTTACGCAATTTCAATTTTCGGAAATAATAAAGCGGATTCTTGGTTTGGGTTCGGGATGATGCTTCCGGATGCCGGCTTACGGAATCATTATTGCGAATTCGAATTCGGGAATGAAAAAGGATTAAATAAAGTGATTTGGTATGATTGTACATGCCCCGTGTGTAATGGTAATTTGATTAGGTTTGTGAAGAATGATTTGGGGAATTGAATGGGGGAATTCGGACCATGGGTCCTGTTGTGAAAAATGTGATTTTGGGATGGATTCCACGTTGTCGTGATTGGTAAACTGATTTGGGGTTTAAAGACCCGTTGAAAACTGCTTTGGGTTTAAAGACCCGTTGTTGTGTTTGAAAACTGTTTTGGGATTAAAAACCCGGTGCTATTGCTGGAGCACGTTTTGAGTTTAAAGACTCGGTTAATTGATGACGGGGGAGGGCCCTTAATGAGTTTAAAGACTCGTGAGTTTAAAGACTCAGTTACTGTGATACCCCCGAGGCCAATTGATTATGTTCTGAGTTTAAAGACTCGTTGATATCCCGGGAAGGCCTGTTTATGCGCATGGTTTTGAGTTTAAAGACTCAGGCGCACTTGATATCCAGCAAAATGATTGACTTGTGATTTATTGATGATTTCTGATGTTTCAGTTGAGTTGGGCAGTGGCCCGATATATGGTTGTTGGTTTTGGATCATGTTGTGCATTTGGTTTGATTCGTGGTTTTGGGCTGCGGCCCGGTGATTACGATTGCGGGCTAAGACCCGATGGTTGAGGAAGGAAAAATGATTTTGAGATTCATACGAGTTTTCCCTTATGTTGAAATTTGATACACAGTTTTTCTTATGTGGAAATTCTTAACCGATTGCGAAATGATTTTTGTATGCATGCATTCGTTTTTACGCGGAGGGTAAAATCGCTTGTTGTAACTGCTTTTGCTAAACTAATTTATTATTGTCCACTCACACCTTTTGGTTTTTATTGACCCTCCAGGTCGTGGCGCGTTGTTCGAGGCTGTACGAGGGGCGGAGGCATGAGTAAGCACTTGTGGCTATCCCTGGTCTGGCACGTACTGAGGGTAACTTGGGTATTTCAGTCGACTTGCCAGACGGGAGCAGGACCGGGCGCGGTTATCGATGCCCCTTCCGGGGGCGGTCCTGACAACAGGCCTTCTCAGCTAACTCTGCATACGAATTCAGTGACCCTAACTTCTGGCTTGCTGATTCAGGTGCCACCAATCACATGGTCTCAAATGCGGGTCAACTTCGACAGGTTCAAGCATGTGCTTCAAAACCAGGTATAGCAGTAGGAAATGGCTATATCCTCTATTTTTCTAGTGTAGGTTCCTTGACATTTCCACTAGATGAGCATATCTTTAAGATGAAGGAAGTATATCATGTAACGACCCGTCCCGGAATTCGGGATTAGATTACGAACTAATCATGATTAGCAGGGTTAATCGGTGATTAGTTTGGCGAACTCGGACGAACGGTGCAAAATGACCGTTTTGCCCCTGGTCGTGGGCAAAACGTTGACTTTTTATTCGGACGGTCAAATGGACTTTGACCAATGCCCGTGACGTAGTTTGGGACGTCACGAGTTCATAGACAGGCGGCACGTTCGATTTCGACGTTCGTGGTGAAAGTTATAACGTACGGAAGTCCAAGGGCATTTTCGTAATTTGGATGAAATAAGGGGAAATGTTGACTTTTTTGATCGGGAGGTACAATGGCCGAGGGCCAAGGACCGTTAGGAAGGTCTCGAAGCCCTGAGTTCGTAGACAGGCGGCACGCATCAATCGGAGTCCGAATGACCGAGTTACGGGCATGGATGCGTGAGGGGCATTTTGGTAATTTTCTGCACGGGGGCAGAATTGTAATTTCACAGGGGCTGCTTGCACGGTCACTGTAGCATCTGTGATTGGAAACACGACCAATGCACAGGGGCATTGTTTAAGCTTGAAATTGGAGTGGGGTATGGTTTAATGTGCTAATTAATTGTTAATGGACTGTGTGGTCAGTATGTGGGAAGCATGGACAGAGTACGGATGGGATTAAATATGGTTTTGGGCTGTTTACGGGAAGCTTTTCCCAGTGGGGGCTGAGGGTGTCTCCCACGGGTTTTCGTCCATTTTGAATGGTTAGTTAGGTGGCTAGTGAGTGTTAGAATCATTCTGGGTCGAGTTCGAAGTGAGGGCAGAGCGCTGTTGAGAGGAAATCGAGTTTGGAGGAAAAATGGAAAATGGAGGGAAAATACTCAGTTTAATTTCTGAGGTGAATTGGACCAAACCAGGGATGACTTGAGACTTCTGGGAGGAATTGGAACCGAACTCCATCAACTTCGAAGGAAGACTGACGCGGGTTGGACTGGAACTGAGGTTCCTGTTTCAGAGTTGTGCAGGGACTGTGGACGATCACTTCCAGGTAATGTCGTGTCCAATTGATCGCGTATTTCAGTTCCTTCTAGGCCTAGAATCCTTACTGTGAGGTTAATTTGAGTTTGATTGAGAAAACACAGAGTTTGGGTGATCGACCCGTTTGGGTGATCACGGGTCGTGGGTCTAATTTTGGGACTTTCTTGGTGAATCAGGGACATGGAACTTTGATTAGATAGTTGAAGAATGTTTTAGAATAAAAAACGGAAGGAATCGAGGTCGAATTGATGGCTATCTAATCGGGTTGGAATCGCGGGTATCAGACCCGAATTAGAGAGAAACGGGCGAGGACGGTGACTGTAGCAGTCACTGTAGCTGGCGCGTGGGTTTCACGCGCAGCCACTCACGGTGGCGCGTGACGGCGCGTGGGCACGAATTCCGAGGTACAGTCAACACGAATTTTATCCTATACATTATAACGAACATTTTAGCGTTGGTTTCGTGTCAGTCGGATTCCGTTCGGATACTTTTCGGGATGTCCGAAGGTTTTAAGTCGGGTTTAAAAATACTTAAAAATTCGGGAAAATTACGGGACTTGAATAGGATGTTATTGAGGAGGTTAGTAACTCTCTAATGTGATATGAACAGGTTCGGGAGTCCCGGTGTTAGTGACGAGGCCCGGGAAGGCCGGTGGCACGCGTATCGAGGCGCTCGATTAAATGGTCTGTGAGTGGACATTGGTTTTGATAAATTCTATGTATGCATGACTGTTTCATGATTGTTATAATTGTTTTTATATGCTTTGATTTGGATATCGGTGAATTTATGTGATTTCACGCATTTCGAGGCGATTTACGGGTGCACGTAAATCTAGATTTTCTGGATTTGCACTGATTTCCATAATTGTGGTTCGGATATGATTTTATGAAACAGTTACGGATTTGATAAAGTAATTTCGGGCCATGGGCCCAGTTGATTTAAGGAATCGGGCCAAGGGCCCAGTTATTTTATATATGTGATTTCGGGTCAGGGACCCTAAAATGGAATTGAATAAATGATTTCGGATTTAATAATCAACTAATTGGACTTATGACGGTTTTATGGAAATTCGGGGCAGGGCCCTTGGGATATTTTGGAAATGAATAATAAAATGTGTTCCATAAAACCATCTCGATACGAGGATATATATTGGCCTCCTCCAGGTGTCTGGGACACTGGGGAAGTCACGGTGCATTGCCTGCGAGGGGTCATTGTACGGAGCGGCCGAACCGTATAGTGACTCAGGAGCAGGATTGCAATGATTAGACGTCTGGGACGTCAGACATCTGGGATGTCAGAGATATGGACCCGGTGAGACCCCGGGCAGCACGCGTCACTTAATATCGTGAGATATGACGTCTGGGACGTCAAGCATCTGGGACGCTCGGCATCTGGGATGCCGGAGATGGTAAAATAATAAACATGTGCCACTGGATTTATGAAATAACTTTTGGATTGATTTTTGGATTGAAACTATGTTTGCGGTTTCCGGGCTAAGGCCCTAAGGGTTATTTCAAATAAATATTTGATTATTGGTTTTGATGCGTGCATATGTTTTTACTGAGGGGCATAAATGTCTTATAAAATGTATTTTACGAACTTGTTTATTTTCGTCCACTCATAGCTTTTGGTTTTTAATGCCCTTCAGGTTGAGCGCGGATGCGACTGCAGCAGAGGACCGGGACATTGCATGCCTCCTCCATCAATCCTGGCGCACTCTGGATGCCCGTAGGGGCAGTGGCGTTGGGTTATCCCTTGTTTGACACTTCGTGTCAGACGGGAGCACGTCACATCCCGTGGTAATCCCGGGGGGATTGGGATGGGTCGTGTCAGCTTGGTATCAGAGCAGGGTTGTTCTTTTTGTGCGCGCAGGTCGAGGATGTGGTGTCCTTTGTTGGATGCAGTTCGTCATCAACCTGATAGTTAGGGTAGTCAGATGGATGGTTGCCGAGATTGGATCCCGGTCAGTGGATAGTGTGCGATTGGCCTGATACGCCGTGCATTAATGCGATTCAACCCAAGCGGGGTTGTGTACGATGAACTCGTAATGTGGGACCGTAGGTTCTGTCATATGGTAATGGATTGTTGTGCTGCTAGGCACAACTGGGTTCGGGAAACCCCATTTGAGTGGTAATTTCGGGAAATGCGAAACTCGGTTGAGTAATGGTCTAAAATATGGACCCTGGTGGTATTGGCTAGTGTACAGGGTGTTGGTGCATCGGAGTTAGTCGATGACCATCGTGGTGGAACCCACGATGAATTGATGATTGGGTTGGATTTGATGTCTATACGATGTCGGGACCGCGGGGTCGGTCATGTTGTGGATTTTACTGCAAAAGGCAGTTGGGTTCGGTGGAACCCTAGGGTGTGATTTTGGAATCCTAATTTACGATTGCTGGACTTGGAAAAGTGAACTTTAAATGAGAACTTGTGCTGCGACGAGCGGCGAAGGTCATGGATGACCATGTTGACGACTCTAATGAGTCTGGTCAGGATTTTGGGATTCGATCCACGGGTACGGTTATGGGATAAGATGTGGAATTACGTGTTCGATCGAATAATAGTGTGAGGTGTGGATACGGATCTCGACAGCGATGACTGTTGGTCGACAATTGTGTCGAGATGACTAGCTATCGAGGGTGTTTAGTGTGGTTTTAACACTTGAGAATCAGGGGACGTTCAGGGAACGTTCATTATACTGATGTGCGGATGGTCAAATTGGGGGTACCCATAGTTGGGGGGTACGAGTGTTGATACGGGATCGTCGTTCGGTATTAACGGAGATCCAGGGTATCAACTTCGCACATTTTTGCTAGTGTGGGTGTTCGTGTGCGAGTGTGGATGTTTGGATGCCTGTGTGCCTAGGCAAGTGTTGATGATACTAGCATTGGTGATGGTGTTGGTGATTGAGATTGTGGTGAGCCACGAGATGGGATGTGACTCTGTCCTGATGGAGGAATCTAGGGATGATGTTCCCTATGCCATGAGAATTGGTGGATTTGGGGAGTTGTTGTCAACTCCGAGATTGGTATGTTTGGGTGTTGTCGAGATCCTCAAAAAGTACAAGGAAATGACTGGAATTGGAAAAGACGAAGAAAACCATTGGTGGTATAGATGTGAGATTTTGTAATTGTGAATCACATGGGAACTTGAGGGTTGAATCCATAAAGGTTGAGATGTGAGGCGAAGGCAGTAATGTATGCACGTTCAAGAGAGTGGAGTAATTCCCGTTCGGAATCGGGATGTGTGCATAAATGGTTTTTATCGGAGGTGAGGTCTGAGTATTGGATTGATTGCGGACACGTGGTTGTCCAAGTGAGTTGAGGACGTACGAGGTCCAGTAGTTGGACTTGACATCTCATTGGGAGTATGTCTATTCCCAACATGGTTGGAACGTTGGTTTCAAGAAGAGTTGTGATTGCGGACGAGATGAGTGCTCGTTTTCGCATTGGTAATAGGTACTTTGAAGTCATTAGGTTTGACTTCTTATTTTCTGCCCTGGCAGACGCTGTTGTGGTTATCGGTATGTTGAGTGTGTATGGGTTGGTGGACCCATGTGTGGTTTGGGTCGCCAGGTGGAGTTGCATAATTCGAAGTTGGGTAAATGAGATTTCTCATGTTCCGCTTGGTAGCAGACGGTGTTGGATCACTAGGTATGGTGAGTGTTGTGGGTTGTGCTTGCACTCACTTAGGATGGGTGATGATTTCATGTATTTTGATTATCCTTGATTTTCCTGGGTGGAGCGACAAGGATCGAGACGAAGTAATTGGATGTGACCCACAATGTTGATGTGTCCCATTGTAAATGTATGATTGTATGTGGAAATAATTGGAGAAGTGTTGTGTGGTGGACAAGGACTCATGAGGGTGTAGGACCCTACGATCGGATTCCAGGTGGATTCCAAGCCACGTGAGCGTGTGTGGATCCGAGACGGATCTGGATTGTAATGGACATTGGACATGCTGACGATCTGGGATCGTAATGGTACCCGCCTGGTGACGTGGTGATGGGTTTGAATTGTGACCGTTTGGGTGAGGTTAGGTGAAGAGCTTATCGCTCTGTCACATGTTTGGATACGGGAAAAATTGGACTGAACTTCTTCTCGAAGTTAATCAGTATTCGAGTGTGTTGGAATGCTTACGCATTGACTCGAGGATTTGACCTGTGAGTGTGTGGTTTTTCCACGAGGTCTAGTTGGTCAGTTTTGAGATATGAGGATGTTGGGATTGGCTTCCCTATGAAGTCAATCGAATGGATTGAACAGGTAACCGATAGGTTCGGTTTTGGTGCGTCTGGGTAGACGTGGTTGAGATTTCGGGTTTTGGAATCGGATTTCTGGGTGACGATTCAGGATTCGATTTCGAAACTTGAAACTGGATTTCTGGATTTGGGTACGGAATGATTATTCTAGATGCTAGCTTACGGAATAATGATTTTACTGAGGGGCATAAATGTCTTATAAAATGTATTTTACGAACTTGTTTATTTTCGTCCACTCACAGCTTTTGGTTTTTAATGCCCTTCAGGTTGAGCGCGGATGCGACTGCAGCAGGGGACTGGGACATTGCATGCCTCCTCCATCGATCCTGGAGCACTCTGGATGCCCGTAGGGGCAGTGGCGTTGGTTTATCCCTTGTTTGACACTTCGTGTCAGATGGGAGCACGTCACATCCCGTGGTAATCCCGGGGGGATTGGGATGGGTCGTGTCATATCATGTTTCTAGACTGGTGTATAATCTGCTTTATGTTCATAAGTTCTGCTTGAACAACAATTGCCAAATGCTGTTTGATGCCAAGTGGCTTCTCATTCAAGATCACTTGGGGAGAACTCTGCACAAACTTCCTAGCATTGATGACCTATAACAACTTCCTAAGACCATCACCACTACCCATGTTTCTTCATCTTCTCCCTATACTGTATATCTAGGCTAGAAGGTTTCCTCTTCAATCTGGCACCAGAGTTTGGGACATCCTGCCAGTGCAGTACTTGACTCAATGCTCACTCAGGCACATCTTCCTTGTTCCCCAGATACATTACTTCCGCTTTGTCAATCATGTCTTCAAGGAAAGGTATCAAGACTACCCTTCACTGCTTCTGATCATCGATCCACAAAACCTTTTGTCAAGATACATTCAGATGTGTGGGGACCTAGTCCATGTCTGTAACAACCCGTCCCGAGAGCCGAGATTAGTACAGTGATTAAGATGGGATTAGTGAGGTTAATCGGTGGTTAGGTGGTTCCGATAGGTCCATGAGCGTAGAATGACGATTTTGCCCCTGGTTCGTGCAAAATGTTGACTTTTAGTTCGGGTGGTCCGATGGACTTTGACAGGTGACCAGAGAGGGAGAGCGAGACAAGAAGACGGTTAGACGGTGTGAAGGTGGTGTGTGAATGAACTGGGTGCTACGGGAAAACCAGGGGTGAAAAGCAGGGAGGTTGTGAGACTCGTGGTGGTGGCGGCCGTGTACGGTGCCAGTGAACTCGAGAGGAGGTGGAGACGACACTGTGGACTCCAGGGAACGCGGCGGTGAGCACGGCGGTGGACGGTTGCAAGTAATTTCTAATCTCTGGGTCTATACTCTGTTTTTCCCGTCGAGTTCAAGTTGAAAGTCGTGAGTCACGGGGTTGAATCGAAGCTTATAGGGAGGTCTAGGGGACTCAGGGGAGTCCTAGGAGGTCACTGGTTGTGCTGCTGTGACGGGGGGTGCACGGTGGCGGTTGGCACGACGAAGGGGACTTTGTGTACTCTGTTTTGCCGTGAGTTTCAGACGGGAAGTCGTGGACTTAGGGAGTGAGTATAGCGGATCGATATGAGGTTATTGAAGGAGAGAACCCACAAGCTAGAGTTGCCTTAAGGGCTTTGTAGGTTTATTCCGATAAGTGGCCAAAGTAACAACCGAGGGAGGAAACCTAGGAGACGTTGCTGTGGGTGAAGAAAGGAGGTGAAATGGTGGCCGGACCGGCGAGAACTGTTCTCCGCCGTACCTGCAAGGAGAGAACCCTCGGTTTTTGGGGTGAAACCGGGGTGGGTCCTGACAATGTCTTTCTAATCTTGGTTTCAAGTACTATGTACTCTTTGTTGATGACTTCACTAGGTATACATGGTTGTATCCATTGTTAAATAAATCGGATGTCTACTCCACTTTTGTCAAGTTTCATGATTATGTACATAATTTCTTTAATAAGAACATCAAAATCTTTCAAAGTGATGGAGGGGGAGAGTTTGTAAACAAAGCTATGACCGAGTTCTTGTCAACTAGGGGCATTTTACACTATAAATCATGTCCCTATACACCTCAACAGAATGGATTGGCTGAAAGAAAACATCGATATTTTATAGAAACCACCATCACTTTGCTTCAAACTGTTTCACTGCCTCTGTCATTCTGGTTTCGTGCTTGTTCCATAGCCAATTTCCTTATCAATCGAATGCCAACAGTTACATTACATATGAACTCTCCCTACTTCCTGCAATTTGGTTATCACCCCTTTCTTCTATCTTTTAAGGTATTTGGCTATGCATGCTATCCCTTTCTTCAACCATATAATAATCACAAGCTAGATCCAAGAACTAAGTAATGCACATTTGTTGGCTACGCTCATGAAGGTTATCTGTGTTATCATATCCCTTCCAAGAAAACCTTTATTTCTAGGCATGTTGTTTTTGATGAAAGTACCTTACCATTTGCTTCTGCCTCTATCCCTAGGGAGACCCTCATCACCAAGGATTATAGCATGGTAACACCATCTAGTTACACTCCCCTCTACTCTACACCAAGTGCTGATAGTATGGTCTCATCAGGTCCTCGCAATTCTCCTTCCTGCACTCAACCTACTACCACAGAAACTGTACAACAGCCTAGTGTCACTCCTGAAGATCCCGTGCTATCCAATGATGCCCCCACAACACCTCTATCATCTGGTCATGAACCGTTAGATCAGCACACATGTATCATCACTCCTGTCATAGGATTAGTGTTATCTCCCTCAACTAGTTCTCCCTTAGATGTTTCAGCACAAGACTCTATCGATCTAGTGGTTGACATTACACATCCTAGTCCCTTCTCATCTGTAACGACCCGTCCCGGGAGTCGGGATTATCGAAGTGATTAGTGACGAATTAGTGAGGTATAATCGGTGGTTAGTTGGCTACTGTTGGACATTAGGCGTTGAAGGACGATTTTGCCCCTGGTTTGGGCAAATTGTTGACTTTTTGTTTGGGCGATCAATTGGACTTTGACCGATGACAGTGACATAGTTCGGGACGTCACGAGTCCGTAGACAGGTGGCACACCCGATTCCGACATCCGAGGAGGAAGTTATGATGTTCAGAAGATTGAGGGCACTGTCGTAATTTGGTTAAAATAGAGGGAAAAAGTTGATTTTTTACACGACAAGGTTTCTCCACGCAAACCGAGGACCGTTAGGTAGATCTCGTCGTCCTGAGTACAACGACAGGCGGCATGCCTCCATCGGACGTAGGACGAGTGAGATACGGGTCTAGAAAGGCGAAGGGTAAAATCGTAAATTGGACAAGGAGGGGTATTTTGGTCTCTCTGTGCTTTGGGATGAGTGAAAATTGGATGAAGACAAGTGTACAGAGCTGATTGGGTATTTTAAATGTTGTCCATGGAGTGATGGACACGTGGGGGACACCTAGAGGTTTCTAGGAGATTATTGTGTGCACGGCTACAAATTGCACGATTGTGAACCGTGCAATCGTTCAAAGAGCAGAAAACAGGGAGTTGAGACCGTGAGGATTGTTGATCGATTTTCAGTGTGTGGAGGCTTGGGGCTTGAGTGGTTGATCAGGACGGGTTGGTGAGTGAGTGTTTGTGTTTCAGAGAGGGTTGGACGGTGGCTATGTATGTGTGTGTCGTGCCCGGAAACCAGGAGACAGAGCGGGGACACTGTGCACAGTTGAGCACCCCAGTTGATCAAACCATCAAATTGGATGGGTGGAGGTGTTCAGTGACTTGAGAGAAGTCGTGTGGACTCAGTGAACTACGACGGAGCTCACGGTGGAGGTCGGCAGGCAGGTAATTTCTCGACGTCCCTTTGTGTACTTTGTTTTTCCAGTTTTATTCAAAGTGAAAGTCGTGAGGTTTGGAGGGTTGTCGAAGGTTTCTAAGGATCCTATTAGCTCTAGGAGGGTGAGAGTGATCTTAGGGTTTGAACTGGAGCTTCACGGTGGCCGTGGGTGGCCGAAGACAGAAACTCAGATTTTCTGAGTTTTCTTCGAGTTTTGGACGATGGGATTTGGTTCTTTATTTCAGGAATTAAGTAGTGGAATCAATTACCCAGACTAGGAAGAAGCTATTAGGATTGTTTGAACGGAAAATGGTTGGAAAATGACGAAGAACCGCCCTCGCCGGTTCAGACTGGTCGAACGGCTGAGGAAGACGATGAACAGTGCCACTGTTGTAGGCGCGTGAAGCCCACGCGCAGCCCCTTTGGCCGGCGCATGAGGGCGCGTGGGGAAGATTCTGGGGAAGTGTCCAACATGGTTTTAGTCTAATCGTTGTAACGAACCTGTTGGGACAAGTTTCGAGGCAATCGAACAACGTCTCGGGTTAGTCTTAAGAGTTCGAAGGTTTAGGGTTCCGTTTAATTACGTTTTTAATCCAGGAAAATTAGGGAATTTAAATATAAACTTAATGAAGAAGTTAGTGACTCGTTATGGGATTTGGACAGGTTCGGGAAAGCGGAGGATAGCGGAATGGCGGGGAGCGGCGTAAGTGCGCGCGTATTTACGCGACGTCGAAATGGTCTGTGAGTTGACTTTTCTTTCTAACTCTTGATGCATGCATATATGTTTTAATATTTTTTCATACGTGATTCTATGATTTACTTTATGATCTTGATGGTTTACGGTTTGTGCACATTTTTCGAGGAAATTACGGAATTTCACGTTCTACGAGGTTTCGTTTTCTCTTTTAATTTGATGATGGTTTTAATGATTTGACTTCGGGTTTTGAAATATGATTTGATTTCAAGGTTTTAAAACGGATTTCGAAAAAGTGATTTCGGGCTGGGAGCCCTATTCTTGTGATTTCGGAAATGATGTTTCGACTTTGGTTTTCGAGGTTTGGAAAGGAAGTCTGAATTTGGGTTCGGGATAGTGGTTCCGTGTCAGGACCCACCCCGGTTTCACCCCGAAAAACGAGGTAAATCCTGCTCCCGTCTGACACCCCAACACTAAACCGAAATCATATCATAAACATCATTAAACGGTATCACAAAACATAAATATCAAGCCATCATTATCCGATCAAACCTGCTGGATCTATCCGAGTCTTTAAACTCCTGAGTCTTTAAACTCAATCCAGGCCTCAATAATATCCGAGTCTTTAAACTCCCGAGTCTTTAAACTCAACAGGCCTACAGGGGAAAATCAATATATCCGAGTCTTTAAACTCCCGAGTCTTTAAACTCAATCCGGGTCTTTAAACCCAATCTGGGCCCGTCTCCCGTCAATCACAATATTCGGGTCTTTAAACCCAATAACCAGATTCAGCAAATCCAATCCAAAACCATTTGAAAACCATTTCTAAATCCACATCCAAACCTGAATCCGAAATCACCGGTCTGATGCCCTTCTGGCGTCCCTAACCGTCATTCCGAACCCAAATCCGGAAATCCCACGTTTCAACTCTAAAACTAAATTCCGCTTTCCGAAATCCGATTCTAAAACCGAAAACCCTTAATCATTAAATCACGTTCGAAAATCCCTTTATAATGATTTCTCATTTGAAATCCCGAAACTATACCATCATAGTCAGAAATCAACCTTTTATCGTAAAACGTATTGAAAACCGAACTTTCTCGAAAAATGTGCCATTAGATAAAACCAACATATAACCGTATGAGAATCATAAAAACATACTTAATAGCGTAAAACATAAATAAAAGTAGTTATGCATGCTCAAGTTTAGAGAAAAGGTCCACTCATAGATACCGGCACGTCACTCGCACCCCGTACGTTCCTCAGCTTCCTCGGGAAATCCCGATCCTGTCAACAATCACCAAAGTACATTACTAACACATCTACGAAGGTCCACCTAATTTCCCCAAAACTCTCTGGGTCCTACACGTAACGAACCGGAACCCTAAACCTTCAACCTCGTGGACCTAAGCTCAAACGACGTCCGATTAACCCGAAACCAAATCCATTAGACTCGTTATGACATTTAGAACTAAAACTCAGTTGACTGTTTTCCCAAACACCCTCACACGTGCCCCCACGCGCCGCCCAAAGTGGCTGCGCGTGGCCTCACGCGCCTGCATACAGGGTACTGTTCACCGTCGTCTACCTCGTATGAACCGGTCTGAACCAGCGTTCCCGGTTCTCCGCCATCCTATCTCCGTTTTCCTCCCTTTCTTCACCCTCTTCATCGTCCAATCCTAAGGAACCTATCCCCCTCTTAACCCTAATTTCCGGGACGGGTCGTTACATTCCGGATGCCGGCTTACGGAATCATTGTTGCGAATCCGGAGATGGATTTTCTGTGGTTTTCATGGTTGATTGAAAAATGGTTTTGGGTTTAAAGACCCGGAAAGAAAAGAGAAAACCCACTGGACTGGTTTTGAGTTTAAAGACTCGGATTAATTGACGGGGGGAGGGCCCTGGACTGATGGTTTTGAGTTTAAAGACTCGGTATGGTTTTGAGTTTAAAGACTCGGATATGATACCCCCTGAGGCATGTGATTGTGTTTTGAGTTTAAAGACTCGGATATCCCGGGAAGGCCTGGCTATTTGCGCATTGTGTTTTGAGTTTAAATTCTCGGGCGCATTTGAGATCCAGTAAACTTGTATAATTGATGTTTTCACTGGTTTTCTGATGTTTTGGGCAGTAGCCTGGATGAATTGGATTTGATGAGTTTTGGGACTGAGTTCCCAGTGTTGAGATTGAATTGTGATTTGAGGCTGAGGCCTGGATGATATGGGTTTTCAAATGGGTTTGCAATGATGGTTTATGTTATGAGTGATTTCATGACTTAAAGTGATATGCATGCATTGGTTTTTGCATGGAGAGTATAAATGTACTTGTTTGATTGAACTGTTTTCTAAATTATACTTTGTTTTTGTCCACTCACAGTCTTTTCGTGTTTTCGATACCCTCCAGGTTGTTGCGGCACATGCTGTTGGTCGAGAGAGACGGAGACATCACACGTACGATCCACAGTAGACTTTGCGCACTCTGGGAAGTTTGGAAGTTTTTGGACGGTCGGATCGAGAATTCCTTGTCCGACTTACGTGTCACCTGAAGGTTGGACGTCAGTTTAGCCTTCGTGTTATGCCTAAGTTAGACGGGATCGGGATTTAGCCCTTAATCCCGGGGGATTAGGGGTGGGTCCTGACATCATCAACATCATCTCAACATCCTATGGTGACTCGATCCAAGAGAGGGATTATCAAAACCAAGCGCCATGGCTACCTTGCTCTCCACACAACCTTGCAATCCGTGAGTTCTCTCATCGAACCAGTGACATATTAGCATGCCTCACAGGTTCCTGAATGGAAACAAGCTATGCTTGAGGAGTTAACTGCCCTTAAGCATCAGAAGACCTGGTCTTTGGTGCCTTTGCCATCCCATCGCAGTGTTATTGGCTGAAAATGGGTATTCAAGTTAAAAAGGAATACAGCTGGATCAGTGGCACGGCACAAGGCCCATCTAGTTGCTAAAGGATATCTTCAGGAGGCTGGCATTAACTATGGAGAAACCTTTAGTCCAGTAGTGAAACACACAACAGTTCGTCTTGTTCTTGCCCTGGCTACTCATTTCCACTAGACTCTCAGGCAATTGGACGTGAAGAATGCTTTTCTTCATGGTTATCTTGATGAGGAAGTTTACATGACACAACCACCCGGGTTTAAGGATGAACATGCTCCTTCCTATGTGTGTAAGCTACACAAGTCCCTATATGGTTTAAAACAGGCACCTCGAGCCTGGAATGCTTGATTCACGGGTTATATGCTCAAACTAGGCTTTGTTTAATCCCTCTCTGATTCTGCTCTCTTTGTTCTTCATCACAACTCAGACCTCCTTATAGCCTTGTTATATGTTGATGATATCATAGTGACTGGGAACAACTCACAGGTTATGTCACGACTGATTCAAGATCTTCACACTGAGTTTGACCTGAAAGATCTTGGCAGCTTGTCCTATTTCCTTGGTCTCCAGGTCTGCTATCATGCTAATGGTATCTTTATTAATCAAAGTAAGTATGCACGCAATCTCCTAGCAAAGGTTGGGATGTCAAACTGCAGTTCAGTCACAACTCCCATAGTACCAGACTGCAAATTACTCCTCCATGATGGCACTCTTCTACCTGATCCCTCACTTTATCGACGCATGGTTGGAGCTCTACAATACCTGACATTTAGTGGCCCCGATATCGTGTTTGCGGTTAATACAGTCTGTCAATTCATGCATGCACCCACGGATGCATACATGGTAGCCGTGAAACGCATACTCCGTTATGTTAAGGGCACCCTCGAGCTTGGACTCAGCTATGTCCCAGGGACCCTCCATCTCCAAGCTTTCTCAGACGCTGATTGGGGAGGGGATCCCAACACAAGATGTTCCACTTCCGGCCACATCGTGTTCATTGGTTGTAACCCCATTTCGTGGGGAGCTAAGAAACA
The DNA here is from genome assembly GCA_032719365.1 of Prinsepia uniflora. NCBI lineage: Eukaryota > Viridiplantae > Streptophyta > Magnoliopsida > Rosales > Rosaceae > Prinsepia > Prinsepia uniflora. The sequence continues at coordinate 7,366,351 of CM064875.1, forward strand.
ACACACCATCTCCCGATCCTTTGCTGAATCAGAATATTGAGCCTTGGAAAATACAGCGTGTGAAATACATTGGATAAACTACTTACTCACAGACCTCCATCTAACTCTCCCTCGCATACCATTGATATGGTGTGACAGCATGTCTGCCATTCAGATTGCCCACAACCCTGTGTTCCACGGATGAACCAAACATGTGGAGCTTGATGTTCATTTTGTCCGTGAGCGTGTTCAAAACAAGGCTCTTCGTCTGGCTCATGTGTGTTCACGGAACCAGTTAGCTGACGTAATGACTCATGGTTTGCACCTACCTAAGTTCGAGTTCTACCGCACCAATCTGCTGCATCGTCCCTCTACCATCAGATTGAGGGAGGCGGTAAGCTAACACGTGTAGGGTAGATCCACGTCATTGAATCGGGTTGTTAGTAAGTTAGTTATCCAGTTGTGCAAATGATGAGCTGTTAAAATTGTTAGTAGGGTTGTTATATACTGTAGAATCACAAAACCCGTGCTCTATATGTTCAGTGAATGTAACAGTTATTGTATTGAATTAGAATGAGATTTCTCTCTTCCCTCTAGTCCTCTTCTCTCCCAACTCTCTGAAACTTACCTTCTCTTCATCTATCTTCTCTCATAATCGAAAACCTTGAATTGACACATCACTAGGTAGAAAAATTTTAAGTTGAATAAGATAACAAATAATAAATTCAACTTCGAATACCAATACCAACCTTCTCTAAAGCCACAAGATTTTATTTCGTACATAGAATTAAAAATTTCAGTTAATTTAAATTTCATGCAAGATCGGTGCATTGTAACAATTAATCACTGCTGGTCTTTATATATGAATGTGCCAAGTATTTTTATTTGCTCCTCAAAGCCTAATTAACTATATGAAAATCATCCATGCGCGCATATATGGATGGATGAATCAGTAATGCCAGCTGCGAAACCTTGGGAAGACGAAGAACTTCATGAGTCCGTCCTTACAATGAATGCCGTCGTGCTCGCCGCAAGCGAAGTAGTAAGGCTGCGATTTGTTGAGCACAAACTCGAAGCCTTCTCCGCCACCTTGCGTCTGGTTTCCGACCATTGTTGCTTGGGTCAAGTCACAGTTCATGAAGCTCCTAGGGTTTCGGAATAAGTACACACTGTGTGGCCGTGTGGTGTCACTTGGTGGATCATACTTGAAAACTGCATGTAATTAATAGCACCACCCCGAATCAGCAATTTTGAAGATATTTCAATGAAATAGAAAAAACTGAAGCGCAACGTGAGAAGTTTTAGTTTTTTATTTTCGATTTGTGGAGACTAAGTGAGAAAAATCAGATCATGAAACAACGTGAAATTTTTAAGTTAGTTCTGGAGATATTTGTAGTAAAATTATAGATCTAAAAAATGCAAACTCATCTTACCTAGGGTGTCCTTGACGTAAAATGTGGCATTGTTTGAAGCCCATTGTTTGTAGTCGAAGCCGAAGTGCCAGCTGTTTTCAGAGCCACCAACTATGATCTTGTTAGGTCCTCTGGTCTTGTTGAGCTGATGAGTTCGGCCATAGTTGAAACCCCAGCCACTGTAATTACCATACTTCCAATCCTTGTTGGCTGTGCTTACTGCCACCATTGAAGAAATTAGCAATAATATTGCTAGTGCTTGTGCAAAACTATTAGAACCCATTTTTTCTTTCAAGATGCAACTCAAGGAATTAAGAGAGTGAAATTAAATTGATTAGAGGCTAATTAAGGAGGATGCATGAGATAGTTGTGTGTTTTGTGAATGAGTTACTGGGTTCTTATGTAGGCTGATGGAGTCGGTTCAAAATGGCCAAACTGATCCTTTTTTCAAGATTGGTGGGTAAGACAAAAAAAAAAGTATTTTCATTCTTCTAGCTTCTTAAGAATAATAATTGGTCTCCTTGAGTAAGTCTTCCACTCACATAAGTCTCTTTCTCCTTATTCTGCAACCAAACTTCTTGCTTTAACATGTTTGCTAGGTACAGAATGGGATTTGTGTGTTTTCCTAATGGCAAGGGTAGTTGAGTGTGTACTTGTTTTCTTGGTGGTCAAATTTTACTGTTTTAACAAAATAATTTTACATTTATTTTAGGATGGATGTACGTACGTAGTTTTCTAAATTTAATTTGTTACACCCTTTTTTTTAATATGTAATTGTGAAATCTTAGAAATCAATAAAATTTGGGATTGTTTGATAGTATGTATATACTAAACAATTGACAATTTTAGTAATAGCGAGCTGGACTTTTTTGGGCTTCATAGGTGCAGTCGGGTCGGATTTAAATGTGTTTTATTTGACCATAAAAAATGTTCACTCAATTTTTTTTTTTTAAAAAGCGGAGAAATTCTAGTAGCAAAGCTGCTACGCACCCAATCTCTTAGCCCCGGTTTCGAGCCGCATTGTTGTTCAATTATTTCTTAACAATAATAATCAAAACGTTGGCCCTACACATCAGACTTATATGGGTTGTAATGACACGTGGTTCATAACAGTTAGGTTGGGCTTAGTACGTTGGCCTTATAGGTAGGACTTACATGGGTTGTGCTGGCACGTGGTTCACAACAGTCAGGTTGAGCTTGGTACGTTGGCCTTACAGGTCAGACTTACATGGGTGTGCTAGCATGTGGTTCATAACAGTCAAGTTGGGCTTTTCTTCTATTAGCCAATTTGACCTCTGCATGTCCATTGACTTATGGCCGAATGTTGAGGCCTAGTTAACTGTGTATAGTGAATGACTTATGACTTATGGCCGAATGCTAAACCATCACCAATTAATTCGTTCAATTTCTTATATATATAGTTTTACATGACATTTTATGGAATCTATGTTTCTAATTGTCATATATTTAGTTAGATATAATCTTCGATAATCAATTATAGGAGAAATGAGCACATTCTTTATAGAACAGATATATATTACCCATACTCTATTATTATAAGTATCTAGAGATAAACTTTGCCATTTGAGTTTATATATACTTGCAAATGAATTTGAATGCATTAACAATGTGCAAAATCCCCAAAGAGGTAAAGCCGAAAGTCGAATTAACAAAGGGCACCCCAAAAATTCATTAAAATCATACCAAAACAAAATGAAGAAAAAGAGGGACGGAGGCATTGACTAGGGAATTGCATCTCCATCGACTGAAAGGAGTGTCAACCAAATGCAAATGGGCCATCCCTTTTAGTCTTTTACTATTTTTTTTTCCAACCTTTAGTCTTTTACTATTGGTTTTTGGTTTTTGATTTTTTTAATTTTTTTTTTAAAGCTGACTGAATAACATAAAGAAGTCAATGCCAAATCAAAATGGAAATTAGGGGCAATACCATTTACGCCTAACTAGAGATTAATTGGCAAAACGAGTAAGAGCATGAAGCCACATTGAGGGAGAAAATGTGCATATACAATTGTCTGACATGAAGATGACATCTTCAAATTAGACAGTCATGGTAGAATTAAAACCATTGAGACATATACGATTGTGTAACATTGTGGTCATGCACTTTAAATTTTGATGCAAGATAAAATTTATTTCTTAATTCTTTGAAAAAATTAGGTTTGTTGGCTGGTTGTAATTAATAGGATCGATAAAAGAAAGTAGACTCGCTCTCCGTTGTCTTTTTTGTTAGTTAAAGGGTTACATTTAGATACGAATTCATAAACTAAAAATAAAGTATGCTAAATTTTAGTATGAACTTTCATTATTATTAAATTTTGACGGTATTAGGTGAATTTCATGGATTAAAAAATATATCTAGTAAAAATATATACCTTCTGCAAAGAAACAACAAATAATCATGAAATAAAATATAACATAAATCATCGAAATTAAAACAAGATTCTCTTTTATGTGGGCAAAATATCATACGATTTTTTTAAAAATTCAGCATATCTCTTATTTAAGTGTAGAACAAATTAACAAGTTGAGCTATAAGTTTTTTCCTTTGAGTCATTAATTTCGAGTGGACTGAAACAACACTTCATACTCTAGTCTGTCCCCTACATTTATTAATGGCTCAATATATATATATATATTGATTCCGGTTTTATTGTAACTCGTTCAAGCTCGTCTTAGTGAAAAAAAAAAAACAAGTCCAATCGAAGCTGGTTATGCAAATATCTCCATACCCAACCTAGTGATTTACTCATTATGTAATTACATTGGTGCAAACATCCTGGCCTCCCCGTTAGAAATAAGAATCAAGTGAAGGAAATAGGGAAATTGTTTTTGGAATTAGTTGCCCCCTATTTTTTCTTCAATAATTGGGATTTCAAGTACTTCATTACTTCATATAAAATGTGTGAGATGTGAGGTACAAAATTTCTACATTAAAAAATTGTACAATTTTGCAAAAAACTGATAATGAGTTGAGCCTCGTTCCCTCTATTGCCAATTGATTTTGATATGGAATCTCAAATTTCTTAGTGGTATCATAGCACCTTATCTCACTTGTAAGGTGTAACCACCATATATGCTCCATGTCACTTAATGTGAGTTGATCACGTATTAGGCTTGAAGATTCCTACACGTAATAAGATGTGTGAATTTTGAAGATTCGCTACACGTGAGGGGGACATGTGAGTTTGTCACATATGAGGGGGCGTGTGAATCCCCCACTCATGAGGGAGCGTACGAGAATCTGAAGGTACAAAAATCCTAGATTGGACAGCTACACAACCTTACATTCGCCACACGTGAGGGGGCATGTGAAAATGTAAAGATATAAAAATGGAAGCCAATCTGCCAAATTAAGCCACAAGGTTTCTGTTTCTGTTTCACAAGTAAAATTAAATTTTCATTCTATATCAAGAATAAGAAAGAACAACAAGCAGATCAGTGCATGACTGCGCTGACCGTAATCATCAATTATATATCTATACTCTCTAAAAACTTTGCGTATATACTAATATGCCAAGTATTTTTATTGCTCCTCAAACCCTAATAACTATGAAATAACAAAATGCCTCATTACGAGGAAGTGTGCGTGCAATCAGTAATGCCAGCTGCGAAACCTTGGGAAGACGAAGAACTTCATGAGTCCGTCCTTACAGTGAATTCCATCGTGCTCGCCGCAAGCGAAGTAGTAAGGCTGCCATTTGTTGAGTACAAACTCGAAGCCTTCTCCACTACCTTGCGTCTGGTTTCCGACCATGGTTGCTTGACTCAAGTCACAGTTCATGAAGCTCCACGGTTTCCGAAATAAGTACACACTGTGTGGACGTGTGGTGTCACTTGGTGGATCATACTTGAAAACTGCATGCATTAATACCACCCAATTGATTAATCACCATATATTTTTACACATCAATTAATATCTTAATGAATTAGCAACAATTAACATTTTGGGAAAATATTACCAATACTAGATGTTGACCCGGCCTTCACCATCTAAATTTTTTTTTTCTGTGATATTTTACAACATAAGCATTTTTTTTATTTGAAAAATAATCGCCTATCTTTATATCTGTTAGTTTTTTAGTCAAAAAACAGCCATATGTAAGTTACATGCCATATTTTCGAGAAAATTGGAGCAAATTGAATATTTAATGGCAAGAACAATATAGTTGGGCTTAATCGGTATGCGATAAGAACTAATTAATTTGACAAAAGAACTAACACAACTTAACGATATTGTAAGTTACAAAACGCTTGCATGGTTGTAATGCATCACCCCCAAAAAAGTGTTATATATATATATATATATATTTATATTGTGAAGAATCGCTGATGGTAAGAACTATAATTTTACCTTAACATTTTGAAACAAAAAGAATTAATTAATACTGCATGCATGATCACCAACTTACCAAGACTGTCGTTGACGTAAAATGAGGCATTGTTTAAAGCCCATTGTTTGTAGTCGAACCCGAAATGCCAGCTATTTTCAGAGCCACCGACTATGATCTTGCTGCTTTCTAATTTTGTTTTGTTGAGGTGATGATTTCGGCCATGGTTGAAACCCCAGCCACTGTAATTACCATATTTCCAATCCTTGTTGGCTGTACTCACTGCCACCATTGAACCAATTAGTAGCAAAGTTGCTACTACTTGTGCAAAATTTAAACCCATATCGGCCTCTTTCAAATGCAACGTCTCAAGAGAGATCGAGTCATAAACAATAAATTAAGCCTAAGAAGGATATGTTAGGTTGGTGAGTTTTGTAAATGAGTTGCTAGGCTCTTATATAGGTAGATTAAGTCAGTGCAAAATGGCCAAATTGATCCTTTTTCAAGATTGGTGGGTATGACAAAGAAAATATGTTGTAAGTTACTGTTTAATCCCAAACTTCATGCTTCACATGTTTGGTAGGTCAAAATGGGATTGGTACGTTTTTCAACTTTTCCTAATGGCTGGAGGTGCGAGAATACGGGTCAAATAATAAAGAATAATATTTTGGTTTCATATTTGGGAATTTGTTCATTTCACTCTTTCTATTTATCGAATTATATATATATATATATCATAAATCACAACTCTTCATTCTTAAAAAATCAAAACGATTTGATTGAGCTCGTTATATATGTATATATATATATATAAATGATAGATTTTCTATTTAATTAGTTGATATGTATAAATGATCTCAAATTAATTAGATATTTGTATGAATAATTTTAAGGATTCTAAGAACGAAATTAAGCAACTCGAAGAATAAAAATAGTGTAATGAAAGTAGGAAGTTTGATCAACTTGAAACCCTCCCCCCATTGAAATCCTTTAGTTGAAGTTAAGTTGACAGAATGAGAAAATAGAAAGTCAATGCCAAATGGAAATCAACCAATGCGATTTTAACAAATTCTAGAGAGTCAATTGGTAAAACGAGTAAGAATTACGGCGAAGTTGAGGGAGAGAATGTGCAGTACACGATAGTCTGACATGAAGATGATGGCATTCCTCAAATTTGACAAACTCATGGTAGAATTGGAATTGCCGACACAGACGATTGTGCGACGTTACGATGAAATCTTTAATGTAAGACAATTATGGCTTCATTCTTATGTAAAAAAAATATTAGAAAAATAAAGGGATCAAAGTTAATGGTAATTTATAACTTTATTGTACAAAATTTGATTCAATAAAATTTCATTGATATATAAAGGTTATGTTGAAGCAGTATTCGTCATTTAAACTCAAAAGACTCAAAGATCACTGCAAACAGTAAACAGTAAACTATCGTTCGTTTAATGATCGAGACCCGGGGGTTGTTTGACCAAGAACCCTCCAATGTTTAAGTTAGCTTTGAAAGAGAAATCTCAAGAATTTAAGTAGCATTGAATCGAATTACCTGGAAAGTGAAATGAATTCCGCTATTTATAGGAAATCCTTGGGAGCCTCGGAGCGTTCTGATTGGTCGGTTGAATTTGTAATTAATAAATAATATATTTATAATAAAATATATTATTTAATAATTATAATAATTGCTCATTATGATAATAATAATAATTATTGCAATTTAATATTAATATTAACTGTCCATTATTAAGAATAATGACAATTAACTCTCGGGGAGAATATTAATATTATGGATGCTTCTAACCTGATTAAATAACGTATTTAGTTAGTAAATAGATTATTTGATTTGCGGGTGTGTGCAAGCCATTAACATTGTTGTCAGGGGCAATTTGGTCATTTTGAAAATTTTAAGCCATGTGGCAGCTCCACAATTTTCCGGTGTTTTATGGTTCCACAAATGCCCCAACTTCGCTTAGGAATTCAGGGAATCCTAAGGGAAGTAGGTTTCCGGAAATCCTAGTAAACCTTATTTGGAGTAGGACTCTATCTTGTATTGCATTGTTCTTACGCGGGTTAAATTCCGTAGGGTACGGAATGTTACTTTAGGTTGATGAGCCTATGTGACTGGGCTTGACTTGTGATCTGCTTGTGATAAATTCCCTCATTGCTGATGAAGGTTTCATTTCTTTTTGTTTAGTAAAAGTTTATAACTTCTATTTCAGACAATCAAAACTGTTTGATCAATGATGATGGTTTAATTTCTTTCTGTTTAAAGGAAGGTTTGTAACCTCCAAAAGACTCCTGCCATGCATTGCCGTTGATAAGGGAGAATAAAGGTGGTGGAGGTTTCTCTAATTAATTCACCCATTGATTTTTTGGGTAAAATAATTATTTAAGTGGGAGATGGCAACCTCTATTTTCAAATGAAACTGACATGCCCTTTGCCGCTCGGCAGAAGTGAAGAGGTGGCCAGGTGAGAATGTATTTCTATTCTTCTATTTGCTGCCGTTGCAAATGGTGACAAAGCAAGAATTTCAATTCATTCATTATTTGTTGTCTCACAGCTGCACGAGAGAGAGTGGATAGTGGTAGAGCCGCACAGCTAAAAAACTACAGAAATCAGGCGCAAGTGGCTAGACGGAGGTTGAGGTGAATGTTGGTTGCGTCAGTGCAGCCAGCAGCTTGGCTCTGGCTTAGAAGGTAAGGAAGTATTAGGGAAGGAGATGGGCGGTCGCCAGCTCACGCTCTTTCCGCTTGGCTTTCTCAATTAACATGGTGGGAAAGCACTTTTTGGATTCATCCTCTACCATCAATTGCAGTTTTGCACCAATACACTATTTTGTTTATATTAATTATTTTTTTATTGTCCATGTGCATCAATGGCTGCTACTGGATATGGCAAGGCGTGTGTGTCCGTTGGCGCAAGAATGACTGCAACGTTTCCTTCTTTAATATATATGTATGTATATGTGTCCGTTGGCGCAAGAATGACTGCAACGTTTCCTTCTTTAATATATATGTATGTATATATATACACATTATATTTATGAATATATAATCATTTTAGCAATTAATTTAAAGCTATTATTTTTTTTGTGCATTCCGCCTGTTGCTTTACATATATATATAATGTGTAAAATATGTATATATAATTATGCACTTTTGCTTTATATATATATACTGATGCTCCTTTTGCTGTTTTTTTGAAGCTTAGGCTATATATGTATATTTAATATATGTATAATATTATGTTTAGAAACTGGTTTAGTATTAATTGTTTTCAGTTTCATTTTCTTTTTAGGATTCTAGGAGCTACGAGAGCCCGATGGTGATGATTCAAGTGGAGATGCGCTCCATTTTCAGAGGGGGTCATTTCAAGATGCATGAAGGCATACTTGCATCGAGAGTTCGAAAGACTCAATTTTGTGGGAGCTCAAGTTGTAAGACCATCTAGTGACGTGTTTTGAATTTTACTGGAGCTTCCGACTTCTAGAGACGGTGGAGTTGACATCAAGATGCTTATCCAACTGACACGCTCGTGGCGTTTCGCGGATTGAAGAGTTCGGCGTATTGGGAACGATATGACATTGTGCATTAAGGCTTTCAACAGGGAGAGACAAAGAGTTCCATCATTCGAAATGAGGAGTGTCACAACTCAATGCGGGCGCATTACAACTGTGAGGCGAGGCATGGTACAACTACAAGACGAGGCATGTAGCAAGTGCGATGCAAGGTATTTTACATCCAAGGCTTGGTGTGCCACAATGAAAGACAAGGCAAGGTTGGAACAGGAGGTGATGCGCCGAATGACATGAGGTGTTCTTCCTAGTGAGCATTCACTTGGTGCGTGGTGGATAGAAGAGTTCGACACATGGAGAGCAAGGGGCACTATGACCTGTCTAGGTTTTCATCCACAAGAGGTGAAACACCCCATGACTTGAAGTTAGGCACGCCGCAATGCAAGGGGATACATGCCATAGTGCAAGGCGAGCCAAGGTATCCCATGACGCGAGGCGAAGTGCATGTGGTGCCATGTAGTGAATGAAGTTTCTCGAGGAGTTGTTTTGGCCGGCGGAGGACCTTGTAGAGACCTGAAATTTCAGGCCCTGTTAAGCTCAAAATAGGGTGGCTGTAAGGTGGGGTATAGAGAAGAGGATCGATCATGCCCCCTATGAAGCTCCGGATGGTGTACGCCATTACGTAATTGAAGGAAGAAAGCTTGGAGGTAGACCTTACATGTGGTGCTTGGAAGATAATAGGGTTTGACACACGAGGATCAAGGCATAACAGAATGGAAGGCATGGCCTGGTTAGAGCTCAAAGTGTTGCACGACGTGTACTTCCAATGACCATGCATGTGGTGCCTGGCAGATAGAAGAGCTCGGTGCATTTACAGACTTGTCATATTCAAGTGCAGGTGGAGCCAACATCAAAGGTTTTAGCAAGGGAAGTAAGGAGTCTCATCACTTGATGTGAGGTGTGTCACAACCCAGCAGGATACATGTTCCAACTGCGCGAACGCTTGCATTATTCCGAAGAGAGTCAAACGGTTGGATGTTGAATCCCAAAATTTGAGAGTTGATTACCTGTTACCATCACATGCCCCCACAACATTGTGTTTTAAAGAAAGATGAAGCGTAAATGTTGGGTATGGAAACCCGGAGCGGGATCACTACCAAAGAGTTGGAGCTTGAACTAGAGATGGAATCTGAGCTTGAACTGGAGCCTGAACTGGTGGCTAAGAAAGGTGACGTTCCTGAAATTGACGAGTCACTATTTGATGATATCCCCATACTTTCAGCAGAAGAGTAGGCAGAGTTTTGAAGAACGATGGACTTTGAAGATTTGCATCCGTCATAAGTACATTGGTGTCTGTTGAATATTATATTTGCGTTCTTGTATTGAATAACTGGTTTGAGTGATCAAGGTATGATTAGGCAACTATCTTTCAAATAAATGAAAACAGTACTTATGAAGAATTTTGAAATCCGAGCGTCTAGTCTCTTTGTAAAATTCTACTAACAGCTTTGATTGAGTCCAAACTAACACATGCATTAGTAACCATGGACGTCCAATATTGGGGTTTGGATAGCTTGAGTTAGTATTGGTTTTGGTGTTGCCTTCAAGGAAGTGCTTTTGCTTCTTAAAAAAAGGCTTGAGGTGCTTCTTGGTGGAAGGTTTTTAGTGCTTCCAAAAGGAAGACCTAGGGTGCTTCCTAATGGAAGACTTTGAGTGTTTCTTAGCGGAAGGCGTTCGCAAGGCGTAGGCTGAGATGCATTGCATGGCGAGAGCATGGGTGCTTTGCAGGGAAAAGTCTTGGTCACTTCGCATGGCGAAGTCTTGGTTGCTTCGCATGGAGAAGGCTTGGACGCTTCGCAGGGTGAAGGCTTAGGTGCTTCGTGTAACGACCCATCTCTGATTTTAGGGATTAATTAAGACTAATTATGGATTAGTGGGTCTAATCGGGGATTAGCCGAGGATTAACGGACGTTTAGGGCGAAATTACAATTTTTCCCCTAAACGAGGGTGAAAAGTTGAATTTTGACCAGGGAGGTCCAAGGACCGAAGACCGTTACGTCGATCAAGTCGATACGAGTTCGTAGACAGGTGGCACGTCGAAATCGAAAGTTCGACGGTAAAGTTAAGGTTCACAAAAGATTTTAGAAATTATTCAAAATGACACGTTTTACGAGGCAGTTGACTTTCATATTTTGTCTTATGTGGGCCCAGATATTTCTCAGGCCCAATGGATGAGTGACAAGTGTAGCTCATCCATTGCCTATCATCCCACATTCATGCATATCACCCTCATATGTTTCATCCCTTCAACCAAACCCGAAACACCCATACGACCCACCCCAAGGATTCAAACCCACATTTCTCAATCTTCATCTATTGTCCTTGTGTTGCGAAGGGAAGTGAAAGAGTGAGGGAAGACAAACTGAACGGTGCGAAGGGAAGTGAAAGATTGAGGGAAGACGAACTGAACGGTGGCGAGGTCGAGGACCGTCGTGGACGACGACCTGAGAAACCGAAAACGGTAAGTTTTTGGGTTTAAATTTGTATATTGGTTTTCAATGCTCATCAATCGATTCTAGTGATTGCAAAAGGGTTTTTGGTGATCCTAGGAACAGAATGGGAATGGGATCGTGGCCGGAGGTGGTCGGAGACGGCCGAAAATCGAGGAGGAAAACAAGTCGTCTATTCTTCGATCTAAAGGTATGATCTTTGACCCGTTTTATTGGTTTTGAAATGGTAGGATGATAGGAATGGGAGGGACTAACATGTAGGACTTGGAAGGATCGAAAATGGATGAGAAAATGGAGAGAACCAGTCTCGCCGGTCCGGTTAGACCGGATTTACAGTAAACCGGCCGGACCAGGTCTATCGCGAGGTAGGGGATGACCTGTAGCAGGAGCGTGGCTCCCATGTGCAGCCCATTTGGGTGGCGCGTGAGGGCGCGTGAGTCATCCTTTGGAGATGTTTCCAACATGTAATTTCATCTATTCGATGTAACGAACATTTTGGTTTACGGTTGTGATTTATGATTGTGATTTTGAGTCAGGAACCCATAAATGGATTTCTGGTTTCATGAAGGTTTATGGGGAGCGGGCATGGATCCTCTGAAAGGTTTTGAGAATGATTTCAAAATGGTTTTTCGTATACCATACTTTATTATATGGATTGTCTCCTCTGGGGAGGGTCGTTGGTCTGGGTGGACCCCGGAGTAGCCACAAAGCACTAACTGAGTGGAGTCGCCCCCGTTGGGTACCTTACTCTCAAGAAGACTTATATGGATTATAACCCCCAGGAAGGGTCATTGATCTGCGGACATTGACCTAGGTGGACCCTAGGGAGACTTGGGATTTGAGACCCCGAGTAGCACTCGTGTAGCTTTGGAAACCGTGACAGGATTGGTTATATGATGTATTATATGATATTGATAAACACAATTTCTTGAATTTTGATGTAATGGTGTTTTGTGAATAGTAAATGAATTTGGGAAATGACCCACATACTCGGATTTACGATTTTGGGCTGAGTTCCCACATATGGTTAAATGGAATTATGGATTTGTGTAAATGGTTTTGGGCAGGGGGCCCGTATGACTTGAAGTTACGGAATTTGGGGCTGAGACCTAGTAATGGTTATTTGAATAAATGGTTTTTGTATGCATGCATGCTTTCTAGTGAAGGGCATAAATGTCTTTATGAAATATGTTTTTATGAACTTATTATTTTTCGTCCACTCACAGTTTTCGTTGTTTTTAATGCCCTTTAGGTTGATCACGATTGCGGACTATAGCAGAGACCGAGACATCACACTCCTCTACCGGATCTTGGTGCGTTCTAAAAGCTAGTCGGGCTGAAGGTTTTAAATTATCTCTTGTCTGACACGAAGTGTCAGACGGGATCATGACACATCCCGTGTTAATCCCGGGGGGATTAGGATGGGTCGTGTCACTTTGCATGGCCAAGGCTTAGATGCTTCGCAAGGTGAAGGCTTGGATGCTTCCTAAGGCGAAGGCTTGGATGCTTCACAAGGTGAAGGCTTAGGTGATTCGCATGGCAAAGACTTAGATGCTTCGCAGGGCGAAGACTTGGATGCTTCAGAAGGCGAAGGCTTAGATGCTTGAGGGAATAAGTTTTCAAAATTGTATATGATGAACAAATATGTTTGTATGAATTCAGAACAATTTTTCAATCTTATTCATAATTCAAATGCATGGTACTTGAATATAGAAGACAACTTGAAAAGAAAAATTGAAATCCTCATATACTTCTTTGTCTCTCTAATTTTGACATGCAGCTAGTTGATGTTGATCACTTTTGATGTTGGCTCCTTAGGTTCTTTGTTCTCCATGTGATCCCCAGTCTTCGTTTTGATATAGTCTACGCAATGTCCCTCCTTCATGAGATTTTGGAGATATCTTTCGAAAGATATACATGTGCTGATATTGTTCCCATAACATTCATGATAGGCGCACCATTTGGTTTTATCAGCTTTCTTCTGATCACCCTTGATGGGTCTTGGTTTTTGAACCAAGTCTTGTCCTTGATCTCATTATGAATCTAGTGGACCAGTATTAAGAATTTTAGATTAGGCTTCTCGATGGTTGAGGCATTAGGATTTTTGTTCACCTTGCGTTTGTTGAAACCCCCATGTGAAAATTTGACACTAACATCCTCTTTGCATGGTGATGACGGTTTGGAGACTTTCTCGCTCGTCTAGGCTTGATCTGGCGCATGTGTAGAACTCTTTTCATCCTCCCAGCATGCATGACGCTCTGCCAATGAGAGCATCTTGGTGAGACTTCGTGCATTGCCCATGACAATGTCTCTGTAGAGCTGGCTGTCTCGGGGAAGCCCTTATTTGAAAGTCATTGCAGCAACAAGGTCGATGCAGCCAACAATCCGAGACTTTTCCTCGCAGTACCTCCGAATGTATTGGCGGAGGCTCTCTTTTGCTTGCTTCCAGATGGAGAAGAGATGATCTTCCTTTACCTCGACCATACGAAGTTGCAAGTGCTCCTTCATGAACGCCAAAGCCAACTCTTCAAAAGAAGCGATCGACCTCCTGGGGAGATGATTGAACCACGTCATGACTTGGCCTTGAAAAGAAGCTTGAAACATTTTGCACATGAGTGCATCATTACGTCTATGAGGAACCATGACTCCCCGGTAGTAATCTATGTGCTTCACTGGGTTAGAAGTTCCTTTGAACTGATTGAAGTTCGGTGTCGCGAATATTTGAGGGAATGAATCCTCCTCAATATCTCTCACAAAAGGGTGTGGATTGTTGAATTTGGAGGCGTAGATCATCTTCTAAGTCACCATCGCGCTGAGCACGAAGTTATCGATCTAGCATCTTTTGGACATTATCAGCTTGCAGCGTACCCTTCTGAGGCAGAAAGTCATTTTCGTGCTAAGCGTTGGGAACCTGCTCGAGTTTCCACCCTTGTCCTCTTAGGTCGCGTAGGCGAGTAAGCCTCGTCCTCCCTCTCACTGCCATGAGCATATCGTCTTGGAGTTTTCTAGGGAGTCTGCTCCTATGTGAGCATTCCACCCGTGAAGTTGTCTCGACCCTACTTCCAACCCGCTCATGTACTGATGGCCTTGGGAACCGTGGGCTATTTTCTCTACGAGTGTGACTTTCTTCTCCGGAGTCACTTAACAAGGCGTCCCGTGACATTGTTCGGCATCGGACCTTTTCCTTCCTCGGGTGCCTTGGAACATTCTGTTGTCTTTCACACGAAGTGGAGCTCCTCTTAGGTTCCTGAGTTGTTCTCTCCACCAAGAGCCGCTACAGAAGTTCTGACTGTATTTAGACTTGGCTTCCCAATCTTTCGACTTACTGAGCTAGGTTGTCCTGAGCAGGCTGGTGGTTCTTCCTTGGGATGTCATGGCACCCGTCTAGGAAGTCTCACAAGTCCATATTTGGATTAGGCTGACTCTGCTTGGATGATCCCCTTATCAACTGTTCGCCGGTTTGTTGCATTGTTGAAGTTCCTTCCCCTTAGCACAGACACTTAGGTTGTTGGAGAAGGGAACGCTCTGGAGCTGAAGGTTGACATCCTTACCTACGTCTCCATGGGCGCTTCTATGGACACACGTCGGGGTCGAGTTGGGCTTTCCTCCGGAGTCTCTATGTGAGCTTCATTCCTTGTCTAAGAAGTTGAGGCAGAAACACCTTCTTCGGCTGATCGAACGGATCGACGAACCCTAGCCATGCTGAATCAAAGAATCTTAAACGAAATGTTTTTGTTGAACGATGAACAATGTTCAAGATCTTCGAACAATGTTATGAACGATGAACGAAGTAAAATGAACGATGAACAATCATGAGAGCTTCTTCTTGAATATTTCCAAGCTCTTAACGAAAGCACCAATTGTTGAAGCAGAATTCGACCTTTAAACTCAAAAGACTCAAGGATCCCTGCAAACAGAAAACAGTAAGCTATCGTTCGTTCAATGATCGAGACCCGAGGGGTTTTTCGACTAAGAACGCTCCAATGCTTAAGTCAGCTTTGAAAAAGAAATCTTAAGAGCTTAAGTAGCGTTGAATCGAATTACCTGTAAAGTGAAATGAGCTCCGCTATTTATAGGAAATCTTTGGGAGCTTCGGAGCGTTCTGATTGGTCGGTTAAATGTGTAATAAATAAATAATATATTTATAATAAAATATATTATTTAATAGTTATAATAAATTCTCATTATGATAATAATGATAATTATTGCAATTTAATATTAATATTAATTGTCTTTTATTAAGAATAATGACAATTAACTCTCGGGAAGAATATTAATATTATGGATGCTTCTAACCCGATTAAATAACTTATTTAGCTGGTAAATAGATTATTTGATGTGCGGGTGTGCGCAAGCCATTAACATTGTTGTTAGGGGCAATTTGGTCATTTTGAGAATTTTAAGCCACATGTCAACTCCACAATTTTCCGGTATTTTATAGTTCCACATGTTATCAGCTCAAGCCTCCAACAAAATAACATGATTCAACAATGAAACATTATGTATGTCTCAAAGACTCAAACTTCCTTGCCTATGGTAATATAATTAATAGGCAACAATTATTGAGCTAGTTGGTGCCTAATCTTGCAATAGTTCACTTGGGGAGCCATTAGTGCCTTTTAATGTTTCGAAGTTATTGCCAATATAACAAATGTGTGAAACTTGCCGTCATAATGAAAATATTATAGGCAACGATTTGTGTAAGATTTGCTTATTATTTTGCAGCACAACAATTGTTGCGCACATATTTTGAAAGGAAACAATTTCTTTTTGCGAATGGGAAACAACTTCTAAAACAGAATATGTGATTAAGGATGTATATATCTTTGTTTTCTAAAAGAAAAGTAACATAAGTTATGGCACAAGGTAACAGCTACGTACTGGGTAATTAGGATATAGTACTTTTAGGTCTGAAATTGGATTGTATCTTACTTAGAAGAAATTCGGTTGTTTCTTACTTAGAATAAAATTTTTAGCTTCAAACAAGTAGACTCAAATTTCAAGCTGAAGAAGATGAAAACCTGGATTAGCATTCTAAAATCCACATTAGCATTCGAAAATCACACTTGATTTACACAGAACTTTAGATGACTTAATGTAAGACAATCCACATTAGCATTCTAAAATCACACTTGATTTACACAACTATATATCAATCACCAATATGGAAATCTGGATTGAGAAGATTGTTGGTACCAAACAAGTTCCCACAGAACAAAAGGTCCTAGAACATACAATTCTTCAACATAACAACATTCATGCCCAAAATCAAAATGACAGGCATACCTTGATAGTTTAGTAACTCATAATTTTATTACTTCGTCAAGTAAACAACTTACAACAATATCTATTCAAAAATAATTTAATCAGATGTTTTCTCTAATTACACTGTCACTAATACACATCAGTGCATTGAAATATACAAAGCATCTATTGAGTTACATAAACGCATATCAATGACCAATCTATGAAAAATGGAACCATGCAATGCTTTAGTAAGGGGATCTGCGATCATTTTGCAAGTGCTAAGATGCTTAATATCGATTAGACCCTCTCCTACCTTGTCCAGAACAAGAAGGTATTTGATATCCATGAATCTGGATGATTCTGATATTTATTATTCTTTGCAAAGAAGATTGCTGCAATGTTGTCACAGTATAGATTTAAGGGTCTTTCAACACTTTTGACAACTTCTATACTAATAGTCAGGTTCCTTCTCCAGACAGCTTTTCTGTTTGTTTTAACCAATGTATTCTGATTCCATGGTAGAAGTAGAACTAGTTGTCTGTTTCTTACTTCTCCATGAAACAGCCCATCCTGGAAGCATGAAGATGTGTCCACTGGTTGACATACGATCATTAATGCATCCAACAAGGTTAGCATTAGTATAGCTGGTTAGTTCCAAGTTTTCAACTTGTTGGTAGGTTAAAACATGAGACCTTGTCCTTTTCAAGTACCTAAGTACTTTCTTTCTAGCACTACAATGTGCTATCCCAGGATTCGATTGAAATCTTCACAATACACTTAGTGCAAAGGCTAAGTCAGGTCTAATGCACACTTGTGCATACATTATGCTTCCCACAAGTGAAGCATAAGGCTTATCTTTCGTTGCTTTAATCTTAAAATTGGTTTTAGAACACTGATAATGAGAAAACTTATCACTTTTAGTGATGGGCACATCGTTTCCATTATAGTCTTCCATGTTAAACCTCTTCAAAATTCTGCCCACATAGTTTTTTTTAGAAAGCCCTAAAACCCTTCTTTGTCTATTCCTTTCAATCTCATTTCCCAAAACCAAATGAGCAGCTCCTAGATCTTTCATGTCAAAACTGTCAGACAACATTTTCTTAGTGTCACAAAGGAGATGTTGATTAGAACAAGCAAGAAGGATGTCATCCATATACAGAACAAGAAAAATGAAATTTAACTTCACTGTTTTCATGTAGATGCAGTTGTCAAATCTATTTTGCACAAATCCATGAGATGTCACAACTGCATCAAATTTTAGATGACATTGCCTTGAAGCCTGCTCCAGTCCATAAATTGATCTGTTGAGTTTACAAACCCAATTCTCCTTCCCCCTTTCAATGAATCCCAAAGGTTGTCTCATATAATTGTCCTTTGTGAGGTTTCCATTGAGAAATGCAGTTTTCACATCAATTTGATGTAGTTCAAGATCAAAATGAGCAGTTGATGTCATAATGATCCTAAATGAATCCTTGTTGATGACAAGTGAGTATGTTTCAGTGTAATCTAGACTAGGTTTATGAGTGAATCCCTTTGCAACCAGCCTTACTTTTAGTCTTTCAACTTTGCCTTCTGCATTCCTTTTGGTTTTAGAAACCCATTTGCACCCAATTCCCTTTCTTTTTATGCTCCCTCTACTAAATCCCACATTTTGTTCTTGTACATGGAATATAGTTCCTCTTCCATTGCTTGAAACTAGGAACTTGCAGCTGGATTATTCATAGCTTATGAGTAGGAAGTTGGATCATTTTCATCCTCTAATGCCTAATTCCAGTTCTTGTAGGTAGACCGCATAATCATTATGGTTGAAATTTTTTTCTGGTTCTTTGGGATCTCCTTGTGGCCGGTTCTGTATGAATTTGATTAGATACAATGGATTGATGTGTTTTTGGTTCAGCCAAAATTTCAAGTTCTATTGTTTGACTTGGATTTTTTGTGGTTGTAGTGGACTGTTGTGGCAAAGGGGCATTCGTGAAGACAGACAATATCTCTGGGACATGTACGGGTAAGGAAACAACATTGCTTGTGGAAGGAATATCAGTGTGATCCATCTGTGTCATCTCCTAAAAAATAAACCCTTTTTTTGTTCCCTAGTTGTTCATTCTCAAAACCTTCAATGAACTTAGCATTCTGTGTCTTAGCTATCCTAGTGTGAGAGGTAGGACAATAAAATATGTACCCTTTAGACTTTTCTGCATATCCCACAAAGAAAAAACAGCTGATTGTTTCATCCAATTTCCTAGCATTTGGATTGTAGAGCTTGGCTTCACTCTTACATCACCATGTATGGAAATGATTGAAACTAGATTTTCTGGTTGTCCAAAGTTCAAAAGGGGTGGAAACTACAAATTTTGCTGGGACTCTATTTAGGATGTAGTTAGCTGTTTTTATAGTTTCCCCCCAAAGAAAATTTGGAAATCCTAACAAATACATCATATTCACTACCATTTTCCTTAATGTCCTATTTCTCCTTTCTGCTACCCTATTCTATGATGGTGCTCCTAGAGTAGTATATTGAGCTGCAATGCTTTCTTGCTACAGAAACAAAGCAAATGCACCTTTATTCTATCTAGCCTCTGTGTATCTACCATAATATTCCCCTCCTCGATCTGACCTCACAACTTTAACTTTTTTATCAAGTTGTTTGTTAGCTTCCAACTTGAAAATCTTAAAACAATTTAAAACTTGAGATTTTTCTTAAATAAAAAACAGATTTGAATACCTTAAAAAATCATCAATGAATAGAACATAGTAAGAGTTCCCACAAAGTGTTCTAGTTGGAAATGGACCACAGATATCAGTGCGGATCAATTGCAGAAGGTTATCAAATACGGTGTACTGCCTGATATGAAACTTTCAGATTATTAAAATTGTATGAACTGCATAAAAGGAAAAACTAAAAATTTTAGTAACAAGTCAAAATTTAGTTTATCAAACGATTTCATCAATTAGTATATCAATCTTAGATTAAACATCAAGAATACATAAAATTATACTTGATAAACAATCAATGCACAACGGAAGTAAGAAAACTAAACCATATTTGGAAAACGTGAAAAAAACTTGATTTGAACGAATTTAAGGCATGATTGCATAGCTCTGATACCAATTGTTAGAGTTTCTGTCAGGACCCGACCCTTCTCTGTTAGGACCCGGCTCATCTAGCACGACATTGTCCGCTTTGGGCCTCCTTGCCCTTACCCTCACGATTTTGTTTTCGGGAGCTCACCGTGTAACTTCCCAGGAGGTCACCCATTATGAAATTGCACTAGCCTCAACTCGCTTAACTTTTGGAGTTCCAACGGTACCCAAAGCCACTGAGTTCCCAAAATGCCTCGTTTATATCAGAGTTGTACAGCGGCCCATTCTATTTAACATGATATTGTCCCCTCTGGGCAGGGCTCACTATCACAACCGCAGGGTTTTGACCCCATGACCTCACGCTTGGCTGGGCACACCTTTACCAACGCTATCAAGGGAGACCTCGTGCTAGATAGGTGTGTGCCTAAACCTTTAAGGCACACCACCAATCCCCTCCCAGACCATTCCCCTCGCAAGAATGTGGGATCATTCACTGTTCCCTCCAGGACACGGGTCTTACAATCCATCCCTCTTAGGGCCCAACGTCCTTGCTGGCACACTTTCCGGTCGGGGTCTGACTCTGATACCATTCTGTCAGGACCCGACCCTCATTTTTCAGGACCTGACTCATCTAGCACGATATTGTCCGCTTTGGGCCTCCTTACCCTTGCCCTCACAGTTTTGTTTTCGGGAGCTCATGGTGCAACTTCCTAGGGGCTCACCCATTATGGAATTGCACCAGCCTCAACTCGCTTAACTTTGGAGTTCCAACTGAATCCAAAGCCACTGAGCTCCCAAAAAGCCTCGTTTAGATCAGAGTTGCGCAGTGGCCCACTCTATCTAACACGATATTGTCCCCTCTAGGCAGGGCGCACCATCACACCCGTAAGGTTTTGACCCCAAGACCTCATGCTTGGTAGGGCACACCTTTACCAACGCGGTTAAGGGAGGCCTCGTGCTAGATAGGTGTGTGCCTACAGTTTTAAGGCACACCACCAATCCCCTCCCAGACCATTCCCCTTGCAGGAATGTGGGATCGTTCACCGTTCCCTACAAGATACGGGTCTTACAGTTTCATAGATTTAAATCATATAAGATCAACAATCATCACTAAATCACGTTCAAAACATTAATGAACAATGCAGTGTTAAAACTGAGAGGAGATGATCACTTACTTGTGATCCAAGTCATCGTCGAACAAGAAGGAATGAAGGCACACGGGCATGAGAGATTGGTGATCTCTTCTCTTAATACAAAATTGATCAACTTTAGATAGGGGAAGTGTTCTCTGATCAAGTTATTCGAGAAAAGGGGCCAAAGATGTGACGACGTGGAAATTCGAAAAAGGAACAATTGGAAAAATTGGAAGGAAATGACGATTTTACCCTTAGTTATAGGGGCAAAAGTTCACTTTTTGATCGGGACCTTGTTTGGACTTTTCACAAGGACCGTTGGATAGGTCACATGATGCTGAATCCGTAGACAGGCGGTATGCGTCAATCGAAGTTCGGATATAAAATATATGGGTCTGAGACGGCGAAGGGAAATTTGGTAATTTGTCAAAGATGGGCAGAATGGTAAATTGGACGGGTTAATGGCTGATTCACCCTGATTAGTGACTCATTCAGTCTATTTAGTGACATCTGTCACTTTATAATTGAGATTGGTGGCAAAAGGATATGTGTGTGCGGTGGTGAACAAAAACCCGTTTGTGTGTGTGTTTTGAGAGAAAACAGAGCAGTGATCGATTTATACCTCCACCCACGCAGTAATCGATTCTGATTCGAGGAATTGAGCATAAGCCATATGTCACTCCAATCCTATGGGGTTCTATCAATAAAAGGATTTCCCCTATCCTTAAGTCATCAAACATATTAACTTCCTACTTAGTATACCGGCTATCTCATTAGCCGCTCCAACATGATACCCGACCTGACGATGCGGTCGTAATCTCAATATGTCCCGACCATTGCCTTAGCACACATTAGGCCTTTCTCTTTACCAATCATTACCAATCCTGATGGTCGATATAGTACTCGTACATTCCTTCCCAGAGGTATGACCTCTGCATACTCGACCCATGGATCATTATGGTCGATCCAAAATCATTCAAGGAAAGTAAAACTCCTGAGGGTTCAGCTAGCAGCGGCAATCCCAGCCCTATGCTACCGAAGCACACCTCACAAAAGCCCAAATCTCATAGTGACATATCACTATGCACACGGAAATGGTCACATCGAGCATAAGTCATTGTTTCTCCACTTTGTAATTATTATATTTCAATTCTCATTTCCAATAACTCTAACCTCCTTCCGGGTCAATCACCATAACTGGCAAAACATTGTAGAGAATCCCTCTACAATCCTCTGTGGTATCCATCCAATCTCAAAACAACTCATGTTCCCCGTGACAGTCTTTAATTATTTTCCATTGACTAATACATGTGTTTCTCCTGGGATTCACACTAATCCCGCCCGTTATTAGTATATGTTCCACAAACCTACTCTGGTCGACCAAACCTAACACTTATTCAACCATATATTTGTTCTCCCTGAGGGCATTCAATAAATCTATTCAGTATATCACACTCTCATCCGTACATATGAGTACACCAACATATCATCAATCATGTTACCAGACACCATCCAAATATGGCCAGGTATACATTCACCCTCTTAACCGGCCAAGCATATCCAATTGGTAGTTAGGGTTCTTCATGACAGTTCTAAATAGTAGCTGTCGACTTTGAATTCAAATCAAGTTTGAATTCCTTGATTGCACATGTCTTGTTTCATTAAGTGTCCAAGTTTCTTAGTTTGTCCACTTGGTTCAAATAAACTAACATTCCTTACATCAATCTCTCTAAAATACTCAAAGCCGTTAACCTCTCAATTCTCTTTGATATTTCAAAGACCCATCTGGGCTTTACAGCTTTGCTCTTGTCAAAGCCATGTATGTCAACATGGAGGTCAAATAATATCTAAACTTTCCTCTTCATTTTTTTTCTTTAACAGATCTCAATCCCCTCTGAAATACATGAGTCATATCACCTCACCTTCCTCTTAAAATACCCAAACCAGAAAGGACATGCTGGCTTATTTTCTATTCTGAGGAACTCCAATCTTTCTCAAACCGAAAAGGTATGCTAGCTTAACCTTTCTCAAACCCAATTGCCGTTCCTAATTAAATATGAAGAAACAATATTATTTCGCTACTTCAGCCCCTCGAAATCTATAAGGATAAGAAATTTGTTAGCAAAGATTATGAATGTCAAGACCCAACCCTCCTCGGTCAGGACCCGACTTTAGCACGATATTGTCCGCTTTGGGCCTCCTCGTCCACACGGTTTTTTTTTCGGGAGCTCACGGTGCAATTTACCAAGGGGTCACCCACCACACCATGGGATTGCATCAGTCTCAACTCGCTTAACTTTGGACTTCCAACTGAACCAAAAGCCACTGAGCTCCCAAAAGGTCTCGTGTTAGATAGGTATTAGATAGGTGTGCCTACACCTTTAACGCACACCACCAATCCCCTCCCAGACCATTCCCCTCGCAGGAATGTGGGACCGTTCACCTTTCTCTCTAGGATACGGGTCTTACAATCTAGCCTCCTTAGGGCCCAACGTCCTCGCTGGCACACTTCCCAGTCAGGGTCCAGCTTTGATACCATTCTGTCACGACCCGACCCTGCTCGGTCATGACCCGACTCTAGCACGATATTGTCCACTTTGGACCTCCTCGCCCTCACGGTTTTTTTTGGGAGCTCACGGTGTAACTTCCTTGGAGGTCACCCATTATGGGATTGCACCAGCCTCAACTCGCTTAACTTTGGTGTTCTAACCGAACCCAAAGCCACTGAGCTCCCAAAAGGCCTCATGCTAGGTAGGTGTGCCTACACCTTTAAGGCACTCCACCAATCCCCTCCCAGACCACTCCCCTCGCTGGAATGTGGGATCATTCACAGTTCTCTCTAGGATATGGGTCTTACAATGAACAACAACTTGAAAGGTTATTGCACACGCATAAATATAAGTCTCATTCTTATCTTGCATTTGCAATCCATAACAACTTGGACTATTCTTGTTGAAGAATATACTTGTAATTGCCTTGCGTTTGCATTTCGTAAAAACATGTAAATTTTGTTGCGTACTACATATGAACATGACCATAGGGGTAACGATGTTGGCATCTAATTATTAATTTTTTTGTTGCCTATAATTTTAGGTTACGACTTCTGATTTAGAAAATAATTGAATATTGTTGTTGCGTCCATGTTTTCTTGTATGTAACAACCCAAAAAATCAGAAAAAGGTAATTTTGGGAATTTTAAAAGGGAATTAACAATTTTGCCTTAGGCGTCAAAGGTTGACTTTTTGCGCCGGGTAATTTTTGGAATTTTAGTGGAATCGGTTATGTAGGTCTAGCGTCTTGAGTTCGTAAACAGACGACACATCAAAATCAGAGATTGGGTGACTTCATTACTAGTCTAATTGGATGATGGGCATTTTGATAATTTTTCTACTATGGGTGTTTTGGTAATTTCACAAGGAGATATTTTTTTGCCGATTTCATGTGATGGTTACAAGTGTCCTACCTTCCCCCATATCTTCTCGTGTGTGTTGATGAGTGTGGCAGTGTTGTGTGTGTTTAAGTGTGTGGGAAGTAAACCAAAAAAAAAAAAGAACAAACTAGAAAGGAAGGAAAATTGAGGAAAGATGAAAAGAAGAAATAGAGAGAGAGAAAGAGAAGAGAAATAGAAGAGAGAAGATAAGGTAGAATAGGGAGGCAGAGCCGTTGGACGATAGACACGCAAAAACTCGAGAAAATCAAAAACTAGACTGAGGACATTTGAAACTTTCTAGCTTGCAACTAAGTTTTCTAGGCTCTTAGTTGCGTCCCTACGATCATTATGAGATAGAAAGACGAAGGTTAAACGTAGCAAACTGCCCAAAATTGGTTTTGAAGTTTGGCCAAAACTTCAAAGGTATGTCTTTAATTATTAGATCTTTTTTTTTTTGCGATTTGGACACCATAGAACTTCCCTAGGATAGATTAGAAGCATTTTGATGTTTAAAAAATATGGTTTGGATGTGATACGAAGGAGCTACAACCGGGTTGACAAGCTAGGTCGGGAAAGCCGAGAGGTAGGGGATGACCTCTGCTACATGCGTGTGAGGCCAGCACACAGAGGCCATGGGCGATGTGTGGGGGCATGTTCCTCACTGCTTGGGTTTCCGATCAACATGTTTTTTTTTTACTTTCAATGTTACGAACACATTGGTGCATTTTTTGAGTTGATTAGACATCATTTCGGGGTATTTTTGGGTGTCTGAAGTGTACGTTCAGGTTTTAAATTTGTATTTAATGCCAAAAAAATTTAGGGAATTTAAATGTGAGGTTATTTGGGACAATAATGAACCTTGGTGGTAATTTTTGATACGTGTACAATTCCTAGATTTACAGAGAACACGCGGTTCAAAATTTAGTTACGAGGACAGTGTATGAGCGAACTAAATTTTTATAAATTATTTTGCATGCATATAGATAAATATTTTAGTCGCTTTATTGTGTGATTTATGTTTCAATGGTTTGCATGTGATTTCGAAATGATTATTTGACGATTTTTTTGGATTTATTGATTGGTCATGGACACGGTGATTTTATGGTATTTTGTAGAAAGTATGTTTGGGGTTCAAGCTCGGTTCGAAAATAGTATTTTGACTTGGAATGCGAGTCAAGGGTTTGTGTTCAAATGTGATGCTTGTGTGATTTGATCCATAGATTTGTCCATTGTTGTTGTGACGAGTTTCCCAGACGACGGAACCTAGGGGCTTTTCCAGATGGCTGATGCTCGGGGATTGTTCCCGGACAGTCGAGGCTCGAGGTGTTTCCCTGACTGCCGATGCTTGGGGGAGTTGGTGATTGGAGTGTTGATTGGCTTTTGGTTGGTTATGAATACTGGTGTCCAAATTTTGCCATATGGTTATATAGACATGGATTTCAGGGATTGTGGGTCATGTGCTATTTTCTGATGTTTTATCGTTTGTCAAATAAGAGTAGAACCGAACATGATTATCAAAGCGTTTTAGCAGTGGGTCAAGTCATTAATTGTAGGTAAAGAAGATTGGAATAGGTGTTGAAATTAGAATAGGTCTAGGGTTAGAATATATTCATTTTAACAAAAACAATGTGTATAAATATTGTTATGGGGTCTGATAAGCAAGGATTGAGAAGAAATATATATAGTGCTATGTTACAATTTTTACAAATTATGCCGAAATTAGCACATAATTTAGTGGTGTTTCTTTTCATTATATATTATGTGGTTTGAGTTTTAGGTTCGTTTTCTTAAAAGGAAAAGTCGATATCCTAATGCGTATAATCATCCATTTTAAATATAATTGTATACAAATCAAAAAATAAAACTCGTAAAGAAATCGGTATCAAAAAAATCAACCAGGCCAGAATCTCCTTTCTCCCAATCTTTATAAGTTCTCACTTACAATATTCAATTTGACTCATTTATAAGGATCCGTTCATGTATAAATATGTGTGTATATATATATATATATATCGCGATCATATATATATATATATATAGATCACGATCACTCTTGTTGTGGTTCCATGTGTGTATAGCATGCATATTAGGGCATATGCCTACTTATCACTACTGTGAATGTAATCAAAAGTAATGGTTCTTATTAGTTATTACTCTCACTACGTACTGTGTTTATTTGCAAAAGTAAATTTTTTTAATTAGTGGATTCCATCTGACATCAAAGTAATTATCCATTTGGGGTGATGGGATCAAGTAATGAGAATCATTACTTATTTTAATTCGTGATATATCTACCAAATTACCGTACACCTTTCACAATAATTATAAAGCTCATACTATAATAAAATTTTGGGTGTCCGAATTTTCTTCTTAATTAATGTTTCAATTCCTCGCTAAAATCCTTCATTTGCAATATATATATATATATATATATATATTACAAAATTAATGACTATTGTAAATCCACCTGAAGTTGATGTTGAGATAACAACAAAAAGCTCGCAGCCCTAATCAATTTTAAATTGCCAAATAATTGTTTTAAGGATGCAAAGTATTATCAAATTGCAAATTTTCTTTTTAATGATGCTAAGTATGTGCATCGTTTTTATGAATCTTGTTTGTTAAAGCAGTATATTGTTGATGATATTTGGTAAAACGAAGTATATTTGATAATAAAAATTCAGCAACTCAATCTATGATGAAAATCTTGTGTCAAGGGAGACTAATTAATTAAAAAACGTGTCCACATAATAATGGGTTTTAACAATTTTTATTGCTGTAGATTACATGCATATTAATATATTAATATTTATTAATATAAAGTGTGCTTTTATTTTTGTGTAAGGATATTTTAGTAATCAAGTTTATTTTTACTCTGACTCGAAGGAACTAGCAAACAATAACAATGAAATTTCAATCTTCTATATGGTTAGTAACTTAGTAAACAACTCAATGATAATGATTACCCGCGTCACCGTTTACTTACTTCTCCAATTACACATAATTCTAATTTTCTACTTCTCTGATTATTTATTGTTCTCATTCATAATAAGTAAACATACCTTATTTTCTTTCTTTTATTAGTTTTGGTTGGGTGAGCATTGTTGATTATTCATATCCAATGGCAGTGTTTATATTCTGCGCGTAATATTATGTATTAGCAATTTTTATTTTCACTTATAATCGAAAAGTGTAAATCCAAAGGTTGTGGCAAGTAATTAGCTCACTAAATACAACAACTAAACAAATATTATCTGTTGATGTATAAAATGGACAATTAGTCTCTGATGACCGCACACACAAAAAGAACACGAGATGTACGTGATTCACCCAAATCGGGCTACGTCCACATTGTTGCTCTATTCTCATTAATGATATAAATGTTTGTACATTATACAAGAGGCCTTAAGTATTAGAGGAAGAGTAAGAGTGTACAAACAAGGGAGAGCTCATTTTTAGAGAGAGTGGTCCCTTCAAATGAGGGAGAAGACTCCATATTTATAGGAAATATCTAAATTTAGGTGATGGGACTAGTAATGGGCTTCATGTAACAGAACCCGTCCCTAACTACTTGGGAAAACAAACTGGTCCTGCTCCCATCTAATCTCTCAGATCAGACTAGGGATTTCATAAAATTTAAATCCGATTTGAATCAACCAAAATTAATTCCACTTTGCGGGATACCACCCTTATCCAACCCACTTCCCGACACGTAGTGGAATTATGACTTTGATTATTATAAAACTTACCATTCTCCTAGTTACTAATCCTAACAATTCCCTATTTAGTCATGTTCCAATATAATTCTATCAAATAGTCATTTAACACAATTTATCAACAAAGAAAGGAAGGTTTGCTACTATCCTAATTGCACCTAAATCACATAATCCATCATAAATAATAATTGTATACCTTAGATCATATTGTCCATACCAAACCATGAATCCTCATGATCATTCATCAAGATTTTTCATCAACAAAATTCATCATAATCTCCCCTTAATATCTTCCTAAAACTACCTTAATTTTCCCAAATTTCCTAGAATAATTTAGGAGTATTAAATAACCTTTAAAACTTTGAATATTCATAACTCCCTCAAAACATGTCCAATTAATGTGATTCTTGAACCATTAGACTCATAATTAAAAGAGGAACAAGTTTTATGTTGGCCGCTTTTCTAGGAAAAGTACCATTCACCGCCCAAAGTGGCTGCGAGTGAGTTCACGTGCTGCTACAGAAAAGAAATACTATTCATCTCGTCAACCTTGGGTCATCAGACTCGTTTTTGCAATTCGGGTCCTTTTGACCCACGACTTCAACCGGGTTCCAAGTCCAATTTTTCATGTCCTTTTTCTTCATTTTAAGTACCTAAATTCATCTAAGCAGACCTAGAAAGAGATCTAAAATCTCAAATCATCGAAACCTTCCCTTGAATTATGGTATGAAGCTTGAACTTCCACGGCCATGGCAGCTATGATTGTCCAGAGGCTTTCCCACGTTCAAACATCATGGTTCTCACTTCTATCATCGTCCTACGATCTCCAGAAGACCATTGGGACAACTGATTTAGGATTCTTGGTTCAAAACCAAAAAACCCGAGAAATACCTCCCGAATTTCCAACTTTCTCTTTACTGTTTCATCATTTTCCCTTCACGATTTCTACACAGATTTCATCCCCTTTATTCCTCGAATTATTTTCTTCATCTTCCTCTCTCTTTGGTCTCTGTTTCCTCACGATTTAGGGTTATTCATGGCCTTTGGTGGGTTTTGGTTCATACCCACCGAACCCAACCCAAACCATTGCTTTTTGTTTTTCATTCCTCCTCCCGTTTAATTAAATATGTATATATTATAAGGGTATATCAGTGATAGGAGAGTGAGGAGAAGATTTTAGAACCTTCTATGGTACTCTAGACTTTTACAAAAAGACCAAAATACCCTTGTGACAAAATTACCATTTTTCCCTTCACGATTCTTGACTCATAATTTTCTCATCTGATCTCCGATTTTGACGTGCCATCTGTCTACGAATTCAGAATCCCGAGACCTTCAAAACGGCTTTCTCGGAATTCTAAAAAATGATTCACAATAGAAAGTCAATATTTTGACTTTTTCCAAAGGTAAAATGGTCATTTCTATTTTTTTGAAAGTCCAGGGCGTTACATCATGTATGGGCCTTCTTAATAGGCCTGATCGAGGTAGTCTTCTATCTCGTGATGGGCCGATCCTGGTTCGAGTAGTCTTCCGAGTCTTGGTCGGATCAGTCGATATGGTATCTATAGAAGTCCCCAAAGTTGTTGACTGAGGTAGATTCCCTCGGTCGAGGAGTTGTAATCCAGGCTGATTCATGTCGACTGGTTAGAGAAGTATACCCCCTAGTCTTCAGAATGCAGATCAGAGCATCAGATCGGTAGCTACTAGTAGTGTTTTCTGACTGGAACCTGTTTTCCGGAGGAAGTAAACTCGTACATCCGATTGGTAGCTACTGACAACGTTTGCCGATCGGAGCATACTTCACAGAGGAAGTAAACTCGTGCATCTGATCGGTAGGTATTAATAGTGTTTGCCGATCGGAGCATGCTTCCCGGAGGAAGTCGAGTGGAGCGTCTGATCAGTAGCTATTGATAGCGTTTACCAATCAGAGTATACTTTTCGGAGGAAGTAAACTCGTGCATCTGATCGGTAGCTACTGATAACGTTTGGCGATCGGAGCATGCTTCCCGGAGGAATTCGAGTGGAGCGTCCGATCAGTAGCTACTGATAGCGTTTGCCGATAAGAGTATACTTCTCAGAGGAAGTAAACTCGTGCATCCGATCGGTAGCTACTGATAGTGTTTGCCGATGAAAGCATGCTTCACGGAGGAAGTCGAGTGGAACATCCGATCAGTAGCTACTAATGGTGTTTCTCAATCGGAGCATGCTTCTCAGAGGAAGTAAACTCGTGCATCCGATCAGTAGCTACTGATAGTCTTTGCCGATCGGAGCATGCTTCACGGAGGAAGTAAACTCATGCATCTGATAGGTAGCTATTGATAGCGTTTGCCGATCAGAGCATGCTTCATGGAGGAAGTCGAGTGGAGCATCCGATCAATAGCTACTTATAGCGTTGGCAAGACGGCTATGCTGATTTGCTTATAAATCCTTTTTGTTTGTAAACCCAATTTGGAGTCCATATCTATATAGTTATATAAGTTATTTTATTTATTAAATACTTAGTTAATAATATAATAAAAATTAATTAAATACTTAGTTAATAATATAATAAAATTAATTAAATACTTCTATTTTCAACATTTATGATTCCTAATTCAATTTATTTAATTAATTAATTAACTTTTATTATGGAATTATTTAGCAATATTCATTATATTATTAATTTGTTGAATTTTGTCCCTAAAAAACGCATAGCCAGTGCCTAACCGCATAGGCGCTAGATCCATATCAATAATATTGTAAACACTTAGTGCCGTTTTGAACATTGTATATGATGATAAATATGTCGCTCATTTAATTAAAATGATATAATCTTATCTTTTGCACATCACTTTTGATAATGTTTGATGTTATATATTGATGAAGACATTGCTTATTTAGTAAAAGCAATGCTATATATGGCCTTAGGATTTCGCTTTGTTCCCTTTTTTTGATGCTCTATATATGTATGGTCAGCATCGCTTTTTTTCTGGGCAGTTGATGCTCTTTTATTTTATATAGCATCACTCATTCATGTACTCTGATGCGTTAATTATATGTATCATATATATTATAAATCTATTTGCAAATGTGAAAAAAAATTAGAGAAATTACACAATAAAGCATTCCCTTAAATAGTTGCAAGGAGTAATATATATCTAAGTCTTCCAATTAACGTGCAAGAATATCAATTTGGGAATAATAAATACAACTTCGTCATCTACACATTATTAATAGCTATAAAACTCATGAATAGAAAGAGTATCTGAGAAGTGCTTATTTTGTTTAATATGTCCGACTCACAGTTTATAAGTAAAATAAAAGGACTTATGAATAGAAGGATCATCTAATAATTTAGTACTCTTCAAATACACCATCTCAGCTAATTTTCTAAATTATTAATAATTTATGCTTGACAAAAAAGAAACGAAAAAAGAAAAGTAAAAGAGGACCCTCCACAATGGCCTATATGCATTCCACATACACCTAAACTATACTAAGATCATATACTAGTATACTACCTTGTATTAAAAAAAAATCAGAACTTTAACCATAGGAAAAGGCAATCTATAACTCTTAGTGAATTTAGGAGGATCATATCTATAAATGAAGATTTACAGTGTAATCTAATCAAGGATAGACAAGGGATCATGAAGGAAACAGCAGAAAAATATCCAGCTCTATTGTTATTCAAGATCATCGACTTGTCACAGCAAAAATCAACCACCAAAATCATAAACCATCGAAGAAAAAGCAATAGAGAAGATATCCAAGACATCAGTAGAAGACATTAAGACAGGACAACATTCCAATAAAAAAATAGCAGAAAATGAACTCCCTCTACTCCTTACTCCTTTGTAAAATACAACACAAATACGCCATTATTGCAAAGCTTCTCACTAGAAAATCGAACACACACAAAAAAAAAGGGCTATTTAGTTAGTGAAGTACAAATAGAAATCGAACACACATCAATCTGCAAAGGCTGAATTCGGGAGCATCTCTGCACATATAAACACAAATCGAGCACACACACACAAAAAAAAATTGAAAACTGTTAGCAGTGGAACTTCAGAGGGTGCATGAGAGCTTGCACGATGCAACCATCGACATGTGCACAGAAAGGAATATTCAGAGGCAAGCGTCAACCACTAACAGGTACACTTCCTCACTCTCTACTCTCCCTAACTGATGTATCGAGGCTAACTCGATTGGATTAGGATAGATTAGTCTAAGAACTCTTCCTTCTACCTAATTCTGGTGATTGAAACTATGGAAATCGAATTGATGATTGTAATGAACAATTGTGCACTCTATGTGTTTGTGAATTTGTTTGAATGAGATGAACTTCAATCTTATGTAATTTCTCAGTGTAGAGTAACACTATCTACTGAGTATTTTCCTTTCTTCTCATAGGATTGAACTCTGCATCCTTCATACACACATATAGGCGTGCATCACACACACACACACACACACACACACACACACACACACACACACACACACACACACACACACACACACACACACACACACACTCACACACATACACACAAACACATTGTGAAAACGGTTAGGAACCTTCTGTGACCTCAGCACACCTCAGCACACTTTACAGCTCACACACTCACCTTTTCTTTGCTGATTTTCATTCAATGCACCTTCTCACACACTTTCACACACTTACATTCACTAACAGAATAGTAAGCACACACGGTTACATTAATTCACACACCCACTCACACGATTACACTTGTCACTTTCCACTTGACAGTCCACCTGGCATGTGCCAAGTCACACTCTACAGTGATTGGCTTAAACACTAACAGCCCCTCCTAAGCCAATCACTAGAACCACTCCCAGCAGCTTGCTTAGATAGCAGAATCTAGGCATAGGTAGAGCCTTTGTAACGACCCGTCCCAAATTCCATGATTAGATTAGTGACTAATCACGATTAGTGAGGCTAATCCGTGATTAGTAGAGCGAAATCGGACGAACGATGCGAAATGACCGTTTTGCCCCTAGTGGTGGCAAAACGTTGACTTTTCAATCGGCCAGTCAAATGGACTTTGACCGATGACCGTGACATAGTTCGTGACGTCACGAGTTCATAGACAGGTGGCACGTTCAATTCCGACGTTCGAGGAAGAAGTTATGACGTTCGGAAGTTTAGGGGCACCGTATGTGGACTGTAGCAGAGATCGAGATATCACATGCCTCCTCCGGATCCTGGCGTACTCTGATAGCCCGGGAGGGCAAAGGTCGGAAATATCCCTTGTCTGACACTTCGTGTCAGACGGGAGCAGGGTCATCCCGCACTAATCCCGGGGGGATTGGGATGGGTCCTGTCAGCCTTATTAAAAATATCTGCAATCTTTTCTTCAGTATTGCAGTAGTGAATCACAATCTCCCCATTCTGTAGGGCTTCCCTGATAAAATGAAATTTCCTTCTTATGTGTTTAGTTCTTTGATGAAACACTGGATTTCTAGCCATAGCTATAGTAGACATGCTATCACACATAAGATCAGTAGAATTTAGTTGCTCCTCACAAAAATTGTACAACACAAACCAGAGCCATATGGCCTGAGTAGTTGCCTCAGAGGCACTGACATACTCAGCCTCTGCAGTAGATAGGGCTACACTTGTCTGTTTTACTGATGCCTATGAGAAAATACCACTTCCAAAAGTAAATGCATACCCTGAAGTACTCTTGCTAACATCTAGTGACCCTCCTCAGTCACTATCACAGAAACCTATCAAGGTTGTTGTTTTCCCTTTCTTGTATTTCAAGCCACAGTCTAGGGTTCCCTGCACATACCTCAACACCCTCCTTGATGTGCCATGATGTTTTCTTGTGGTATTGTGCATGAACCTAGATAAGAGGCTTGCAGCAAACATAATGTCAAGTCTAGTAGCAGTCAAATACAACAGACTTCCTACAATCTGTCTGTATAACTGTTCATCAACCCCCTCACTTCCATCATCTTTCTGTAATCTGTCATTTGTAGCTAGAGGGGTGCCAACTAGTTTGCACCTTTGTAAACCAAACTTCTTTAACAAGGTCTCTGCATATTTCCTTTGATGTATGTGAATCCCATTGTTGGATTGTAAAACCCTCATCCCTAGGAAATGATGCAGTAAACCTAAGTCTGCCATTTCATATATGTCCATCATGTCCTACTTGAAAGTAGTCATCAACTCCTCATTGTCCCGTGTTTAGATAATGTCATCTACATAGATAGATACAATGAGAGTCCTTTCACCCTTTGTAACGACCCGTCCCTAATTTTAGGATTAGATTAGTGACTAATACGATTAGTGAGGCTAATCCGTGATTAGTTGGGCAAAATCGGATGAACGATGTAAAATGATCGTTTTACCCCTAGTCGTGGCAAAACGTTGACTTTTCATTCGGGTGGTCAAATAGACTTTGACCGATGTCCGTGACGTAGTTCGTGACGTCACGAGTTCATAGGCAGGTGGCACGTTCAATTTCGACGTTCGAGGAAGAAGTTATGACGTGCTGAAGTTTAGGGGCATTTTGGTAATTTTGGTTAAAAAGGGGAAATGTTGACTTTTTGACCAAGAGGTCCGATGGCCAAAGGCCGAAGACCGTTACGTAGATAAGGATGATACGAATCCATAGATAGGCGGCACGTCGAATTCGACGTTCGACGACGAAGTTACGGTTCACGGAATTTCGAGTGCACTATTGCACATTTTTCGAGACGGACACTTATTTGGACTTTAGTGGGCCCAGATATTTTATGGAGTCCCAATGGATGAGTGACACTTGTCACCCATCCACTGGCCCTTGATTCCCATTCATGCATATCATCCCATTGCATCGATCATTCATCGATTTTCTTCCATTCCTCCCACCAAACCCGATCCCATTTCTCACCCAAAACCCAAACCCTTAACCTTTGAATAATTGTGAGAGACCAGGGAGTGAGAGGAGGACCGGTGGACGTGGTGGCTGGCCAGGCAGAGCCGCTGTGGGCGGCGGAGGAGAAAACCCGCACGAGGTACTCGGTTTACCCATTTTAATTAGTTTTCGATTTCTAGTTGTTATGGGCTTGTTTGGATGATTGGTTTGAACTAAATAGGTTGTTAGGACGTGGTTAGGAAGATTTTGAGGGGTTTTGGACGTTGAAGAGCCATGGGGTGAGGTTTTGGATTTTTGAACTGTGAGCACCAAATTGGACCGGTCGGATTTAGGTTGTTTTAAAGGTTCTAATCAATTGGGTTAGGTTCCTAGGATTAATTAAGGAAGAATGGAATTGATTAGGAGTGAAACAGGTAAAAATTGGACCAGTTATGGACCTGGACCGGTCACGCCGGTCCAAGTTGCAGGTGAACCGGCCGGTTCAGACCGGCTGTGCGAGGAAGAAGACGGTACTGTAGCTGGCGCGTGAGGCCCACGCGCAGGCCACTCCTAGGGCGCGTGACGGAGCGTGATAGGGTTTTTGGGGAAGTGTTCAACACACGAAATCATCTATTCGATGTAACGAACATTTTGAGACTGGTTTCTTGTCGATCGGACACCGTCTCGATATGTTTCGGGGCATCGGAAGGTTTAGGGTCGGTTTAAAAATAGTTAAAAGTTCGGGAAAATTATGGGACTTCAATGAGAGGTTAATGAAGCTATTAGTAACCCTCTAAATGAATTTGGACAGGTTTGGGAGTCCCGGTGACGGTGATTGACCCGGGAGACGGTTATGGCACTCGTATCGAGGCGCGACTTCGGACGGTCTGTGAGTGGACCTTGTTTTCTAAATTGGTGCATGCATAAATATTTATTATATGTTTTAAATACTTGTTTGTGATTCCATGAGTGCATTTGGATGTGTGGTTACGTATAGGCACGTATTTCGAGGTTTCGGCCCTATACGGTGCCTATACGGGGTTGTATGTCTTTATTGGTCCAAATGAAATGGTTTTGGATTTCCAAATGGATTATGAATATGATTTTATGATGTTGATTTGGATGATTGTGATTTATATGGTTTCACGTATTTCGAGTCGATTTACGTGCTTGCACGTAAATCGAGATTTTTCAGTTTTACTCCGATTTTCCATTCTTATGGTTTTGGAAATAGTTTAATGAAATGTCTTTGGATTTGAAAAGGTAAACTCGGGTTCGAGACCCATTTGATTTACGGAATCGGTCCGGAGGCCCAGTTGGTTTACGATTCGGACCGGAGGTCCAGTTTCTATGTGGATTCGGGCCTAGCGCCCAGCTATGTGTTAAAAATGGTTTTTACGGGTCATGACGGTTTATGGGAACCGGCATGAACCCATGAAAGGTTTTATGGTTCATGACGGCTTATGAGGGCCGGGCATGAATCCTTGAAAGGTTTCAAGAATGATTTCAAAAGGTTTTTCATATTCCATCCTTTATATATGATTGTCTCCTCCGGGGAGGGTCGTTGGCCTGGGTGGACCCCGAAGTAGTCACAGAGCGCTGACTGAGTGGAGTCGCCCCCCAGTTGGGTTCCTTACTCTCAGGATGGGCATGGTTCGTTACCTCCAGGGAGGGTCATTGATCTACGGACATTGACCTGGGTGGACCCTGGAGAGACTTGGGTTTGAGACTCCGGTTAGCACGCGCGTAGCTTTATTTTACCATGACAGGTTATTGGATATGAAATATAATGGATAAACATGATTTCAAGTGGTTTGGGAAATTATGTTTTATGGTGATAAATGGTTTTGGACTGAGATCCCACATATGTTTATGATGTTATGGTTTTCTGTAAATGGTTTTGGGCAGGAGCCCGTATAACTTGTATTTACAGAATTTGGGGCTGAGACCCTAATTATGGATGTTTTAACATATATGATGGATAAATGGTTTTACTATGCATGCATGCTTTTTAGTGGAGGGTATAAAGGTCTTTGATGAAATGTTTTTATAAACTCTTTATTTTTGTCCACTCACAGTCTTTCTGTTTTTAATACCCTTCAGGTTGACATCGGATGTGGACTGTAGCAGAGACCGAGATATCACATGCCTCCTCCAGATCCTGGCGTACTCTGATAGCCCGGGAGGGCAAAGGTCGGAAATATCCCTTGTCTGACACTTCGTGTCAGACGGGAGTAGGGTCATCCCACGTTAATCCCGGGGGGATTGGGATGGGTCCTGTCACCCTTACTGCCCTTCAAATACAAAGTAGCCTCACTGATGCTTCTTTCAAAACCACAGTTTAGCAGATGAGTATCAATCTCCCCATACCAGGCCTGTGTTGCTTGCTTGAGCCCATAAAGAGCAGTCCTTAACCTGTAGACCTTCTTTTTACTGCCCTTCACTTCATACCCCTCAGGTTGATCAACATACACCTTATCTTCTAACACTCCATTTAGGAAAGCAGATTTCACATCAAGTTGGAATAGTTTCCATTCTTTCTGTGCTGCTAAAGAAATTAGGGTTCTGATGGTGTCCACCCTTGCCACAGGGGAAAAGTTTTCATTGAAATCAATCCCTAGTTTCTGAGCATACCCCTTTGCTACTAGTCTGCCTTTATGCTTCTGAACCGATCCATCCAGGTTTAGCTTTGTTTTATATATCCACTTAACCCTAATAACAGGCTTGTCAAGTGGCCTATATGTTAACTCCCAAGTGTCATTCTTCTCAATCATCTGCAATTCAGTTTCCATTGCTTTCTTCCATGCCATGTCTTGAGAAGCTTCCCTGAAACTTTCAGGTTCAATGATACTCATGTGATATCTAGCATAGATGTCACTGAGACTTCTTAATCTCACAAGAGTGTCACTGGTACTCTCACTGGTCTCACTCCTGGATCCTGAGCCTGTAGTGTTACTTGAGCTTGAACTTGAACAAGAACTAGGACCTGCTCCACTGCTTGGACTTGAGTTCTGAGAACTGGGCATGTACACTTCAGGTCCTACCTGTGTTCCTTTAGAATTCATTAACAATTGAACATAAGTCTGAGAACATGAGTCTTCTTTCCAATCCCAACAACCTTCTTCATTGAATATCACACTCCTGGATATCACCACCTTCTTTGTTGCTAGATTGTAGACTCTATAGCCTTTCTCATAGCTTCCATATCCTACAAAAATCCCCGTTTCACCTGATTCATCTAGTTTCTATCTTTTCTATTTTGGAATATGCAGTTAGCATATACTTCCAAACACTTTCAGATGTGAAACACCATGCATTCTTCTTGAGAACTTCTCAAAAGGTGTCATCCCTTGAACTGCTTTGGTGGGATTTATGTTGAGGATGTACACTGCAGTGTTCACTGCCTCACCCCAAAACTCATACGGTAGCTTCTTGTTGTGTAACATGGACTTAGCCATTTCCACAATCGTCTTGTTCTTTCTCTTAGCAACACCATTTTACTGAGGAGAGTAAGCAACAGTTAGTTGCCTCTCTATTCCAGTTTCATCACAGAACTCCTGGAAAGCATTTGATGTGTACTCTTCCCCTTTATCACTTCTAAGCTTCTTCACTTTGAATCCACTCTGCAGCTCAACAGTTGCTTTAAACTTCTTAAACACATTTAGCACTCCTGCCTCGTGTTTGAGAAAATAGGTCCAGTACATTCTTGTATGATCATCAATGATAGTAAGGAAATAAAGATTACCACCAAAGGTTTCAGTTTGCATTGGACCGCATACATCCGAATGTATGAGTTCTAATGGAATTGAGGCCCTCCATGCTTCTTCAGTGTCAAAATGACAGGACCCATCCCAATCCCACTGGGACCACCCGGGGACGTGTCCCGCTCCTGTCTGACAACGACTCCAAACATACCAAAAATACCCTTAAACGAAAAGTAAATGCTTCAAATTAAATAAACAACGTGCAACAACATTGTTCAGAGTGATAGCTGTCAGACAAGGGATAGTACAATACAAAATGTGAGCACAAAAGTTAGAGTACATTATTTGGTGCTTAACCTACCCACTGGGGGGTGTACAGGTGCACAACGAATAAACTAAGCCTCTTCCTCCTCCAGATCCTCCTCTAATCCCGTGTCATGGCCTGGAGGGATCAGTAAAACATTTAAAGAGTGAGTGGGCCGAAAATAAACAGTTTATAAATCAATTTCATAATAAAGTAAATCATAAGGTTTTATCCCTTCGTTTTCCAAATCTTGCATGCATTGAAAACATAGTATCATAATAGAATCATAACCACAGAATCATATAATAATCAAAAGGAAAAACTAACATATTAGTGCATTGTAAAACCCAACCCAAATGATGTCACGGTTCTAAGGCTACGCGTTGCCACTCAGGGTCTCACACCCAAGATTCCCCTAGGTACATCAGTGCCCGGTATCCCGGTCACTGCCCGAGGTATACGAACATGCCTTCCTGAGAGTATGCAACCCAACGGGGGTTAACTCTACTCAGTTAGTGCCCCGTGACTACTCCAGGGTCCACCCAGGACAACGACCTTCCATGAAGGGGACAAGATAGAAAGGTAGGAAAGTATAGTATAATAACAGTATAGTTTACCCTATGTCCCCCGGACATCCCTGAACACGTTCCACATATAATCCAGACAGGTCTCATGCCCAAAACATCATAATAAGTAATATAAACAGTTCATATAGTACTCATCTAAATCATAAGTGTAAATAGTAAAACATTTTAGGCATGCAAGCCTTTTATAAATCAAATAGCCCACTCACATTCGGTCCTCGCTGCTCAACGACCGCTAAAACCTGTATTAAAACATTAAAATTAGGGTCCCTATGGCTGGGGTTATTTGAGAGAAAATAAAATATTAAAAATCCGACCAATAGGTGTAACGACCCGTCCCAAATTCCATGATTAGATTAGTGACTAATCACGATTAGTGAGGCTAATCCGTGATTAGTAGAGCGAAATCGGACGAACGATGCAAAATGACCGTTTTGCCCCTAATCGTGGCAAAATGTTGACTTTTCATTTGGGCGGTCAAATGGACTTTGACCGATGACCGTGACGTAGTTCGTGACGTCACGAGTTCATAGACAGGTGGCACGTTCAATTCCGACGTTCGAGGAGGAAGTTATGACGTTCGGAAGTTTAGGGGCGTTTTGGTAATTTTGGTTAAAAGGGCAAAATAGTTGATTTTTTGACCAGGATGTCCGATGGCCGACGGCCGAGGACCATTACGTAGATAAGGACAATACGAATTCATAGACAGGCGGCACGTCGAATTCGGACGTTCGACGGCGAAGTTACGGTTCACGGAAGTTTCAGGATACTATTCACGATGACGCGTTTTACGAGGCACTTTTGGACTTTAGTGGGCCCAGTTGCTTTTCAGCAACCAATGGATGAGTGACAAGTGTCACCCATCCACTGGCTACCATTCCACATACATGCATCTCCCATTCCTTCATCATCGATCATTTCCCATTTTTCCCAAAACCATTACCCGATCCCATTTTCAAATCCAATCCAAACCCTTGACCCTGTAAACCATTGGTGAGAGACCAGGGAGTGAGAGGAGGACCTGCGGAGCTTGGTGGCCGGCCAGGAACGGCGCCGCCGTGAACGGCGGTGGGGCAGTGCGTTGTAAGCCCGATAAACCCATTTTCTTCTATTTTTCGATTTGGACATTATGGTCGATTTTGGTTGACTAGGTTAGGATTATTTGATGATTATGAGGGTTTTAGGATGATTTTGGACGGCTGTGGACGGCCACGAAGCCCAGGGGACGATCAGGAAAATTGAACCGTGGGATTCAATTTGAACGGATAGGATTTTGAAGGTTTTAGGAGTTTTGGTTGATTGGTTTAGCTTCTTAGGATTAAAATAGGATTTATAGGATTGAAATGGAGGAAATCGGACTATAAAATAGGGAGAAAATGGCCTGGACCGGTCACGCCGGTCCAGTTGTAGGGGTTGGACCGGTGTCGCGAGGTTGATGGTGATGCTACAGTGCCAGCGCGTGGGCTCACGCGCAGGCAACTTCCAGGCGCGCGTGTGGGCGTGTGCTAGGGTTTTTGGGGAAGGTTCCAACATACGAAATCTTCTAT
This sequence comes from Prinsepia uniflora, assembly GCA_032719365.1. Taxonomy (NCBI): domain Eukaryota; kingdom Viridiplantae; phylum Streptophyta; class Magnoliopsida; order Rosales; family Rosaceae; genus Prinsepia; species Prinsepia uniflora. The sequence continues at coordinate 7,407,722 of CM064875.1, forward strand.
TCGATGTAGCGAACATTTTGGGACTGGTTTCGAGTCAATCGGACATCGTTTCGATATTTTTTGAGGTGTCGAAAGGTTTAGGGTCGGTTTAAAAATAGATAAAAGTTCGGAAAAATTACGGGGCTTTGGTAGGAGGTTAATTAAGTAGTTAGTAACCGTATATTAAAATTTGGACAGGTTTGGGAGTCCCGGTGATGGTGATCGGCTCGGGGAGCCGAATGGCATGCAAATCGAGGCGGCAGCTCGGACGGTCTGTGAGTGGACCTTGTTTTCTAAATTGGTGCATGCATAAATGTTTATTATATGTTTTATTACATGTTTGATGATGCCATGGGTGCATTTGTATGTGGTTACGTATAAGCACGTATTTCGAGGTTTCGGCCTTATACGGTGCTTATACGGGTCTGTATTCCTTTATTGATTTAAATGAAATGGTTTTGGATTTCTAAATGGATAAATTCGGGTATGAGACCCATTTGGTTTTGTCTCGGACATATAACACTATTTACTACCTTTGGGTCTAAATCGTGGTCGCGACGGGTGCTATGTGCACGACGATCAATGATACGATGCTCGCCTCCGGATTGGGATGTGTTCCTTCCGGAGAGGTCACGATGCACGATTCGTGGTCGGGCAGCCTGGGGAGGCTCGACTTCGGAGTGCTGATGGTTGAGGATAGCGATCGGTGATGAGTGATCCATGATCTTGTGGTGGTCGCGTCGGTTGATACGTTCACGGCGACATACCAGGATTGAGGGCGGCCCTGAATGGATGGTTGCACGCATCACTATGATCGGAGTCGTGACTGACCCTTAGATATCGGGCACGGTGCCCATTTGAGTCATATGTTCGGGCACGAGACCCAGTTACTTTACGGTTTATGATTTCGGGTCAGGGACCCTAGATGGATTTCCAAGTTCATGGCGGTGTATGGGAACCGGCACGAACTCTAGAAAGGTGATTGTGGTTCATGACAGTTTATGGGAACCGGCATGAACCTTTGTCATGTCATTCTGGTTCATGACGGTTTATGAGAACCGGCATGAACCCTTGTTATGGATGTTATGGATCATGACGGTTCAAGGGAACCGGGCATGAACGTTTATGTTATGTATATATATGTATTCATATACCTTCCTTTACTTCTATTATCTCCTCCGGGGAGGGTCGTTGGCCTGGGTGGACCCCAGAGTAGTCACGGAGCACCGACTGAGTGGAGTCACCCCCCAGTTGGGTTCCTTACTCTCAGGAAGGCTATGATTACTATTACCTCAGGTAGAGTCAGTGGTCTGCGGACATTGATCTTGACTTTGAGAAGACTCGGATTGAGACCTGGGTAGCACGTGCGTAGCTTTGGAAACCGTGACAGGATTGGTTGTGTGAATTATATGTATATATGATGTATCCTATATGATATGATATATGATGTGTGTTTACACAGGTTTTTTGGCATTGACCCGTACGGTTGAGTCTTTATGATTCTTTCAATCTTGGTTTTGGGCTTAGTTCCCGCATATGATTTCTAGATAAATGGTTTTCGAATGCATGCATGCTTGTTAGTGAAGGGTACAAATGTCTTCTCTTATAAACTATTTTTATAAATTCTTGTTTTGTCCACTCACAGCTTTTAATGTTTTGACTGCCCTTCAGGTTGACATCGGATGTGGACTATAGCAGTGACCGAGATATCACATACCACCTCTGGATCCTGGCTTACTCTGATAGTCACGGTCATCCCGCACTAATCTTGGGGGGGGGGGGGGGGGGGGGGGATTGGGATGGGTCCTGTCGGCGTGGTATCAGAGCGGGGTTGTCTCTATTCGAGCAACCGCAGAGCTCTTGCTATGTACGCTGGTCGAGGATGTGATATCTCAAGGGGCTACAGTTCGTTATCAACCTGATATTTAGGGTGCCGGTACGATAGTTAGTAGGATTAAATTGTGGAATGTCTTGGTTCGGCACTTGATGCCGGGGTTGCCATAGTTCTGTCAGGGATGACAGTATGGGACCCTACGGAAGGATTAACGTATTCGTACTTTCGAATTTTGGATCGTGAGGCGGTTAATTGGGATCGTCTTTCACGATGTCGTAGGATCAGTTCCGACGACTGGTTCGGTTTTATGGCCATTCGATGGTCGGATACTGTTGAGTTAGACGGATATGCTGCAGGGGACAGCCGGATTCGAGGAATCCGAGTTGGATTGACGGTAGGATTGGATTGACGTCTTTACGATGTCGGGACCGTGGGGTCGGTCAGATTGTGGATTTTTCTGCAGTTGGTAGCTTGTAGTTGGGTTCAGAGTGACCCTAGGTGTGATCGTGGAACCCTACCTTGGGTGTATGGTTCAGAAATGTGAGTTGACGAGTAGTTTGACTTGGACGACTATTCGGATTTGGATTCGTTAGTCGGTCTAGTCATGTCAGCTTATGATGGGACTGCACTTCGCAGTCGTGGTTATATTTATCGGTTAGACATAGTTGGTTGTCATGCTACTTTAGTTGTGGTTTGGTGCAACTAAGGTCATGGGCGACCTGGTAGACGACATTGGTTGAGTCGAGTTACGACTGGTTAGTGATTTTGTTGGACAAGTTATCAGGGTTGGTACTTGTCGATGGAATCCCTGAGTGGGATCCGAAGTGGTAGTACGTACGGTTGATTCCGTTGGATGCGGAGTCTCGATAGTGATGTCTGGTAGTGAGGTCTGCGCGAGTCTGAGGTAGGCGCTACTACCGAGAGTGGTTGTAGTTACGGTTGTTGGGAATCAGGGACGTTTTCCTTTTCTCGTATGCATTATCAGGGTGACTGTACCCAGAGTTGTCGGGTACGAGGGAGGCAGAGTTTCTCCTATTCGAGCAGAGGTACGGGGTCGTCGCTCGGTGTGAGCGGAGATCCAGAGTTGTCAGTTTGCACACGGTGTGCTAGTGTTAGTGCTGATGCTAGTGTGGATGCTTGTGTGCTGATGCTGACAGGTGATGATATTGGTACTAGTGCTGGTGTTGGTGCCGGTGATTGTGATGACGGTGAGTTACGAGTCGGGATGTGACACCATCGGAATAGGCATATGTTCGGTATCTGTGGTTCAGGAGTGGATCACGGATAGAGTTTAATTGGTGATGGACACGTGGTTGATGTCCGGGTATGTTGTTTCCAATCTTGTTGGAATTTCAGAATCGCGAGAGGTTGCGACTGAGGTGATAAGTGGAATGCGGGTTTTCCGCATTGGTATCGGGTATTTCGAAGTCGTTTGGGTGACTTCTCAGGTTCTACCATGATTGATGATGGGTTTGTCACCAGTACGCTGATCGTGTATTGGTTGATGGAATTGTGATTTGTCTTGGGTCATCAGGTGGAGTGAGCATATCGAAGTTAGGTGACTGAGATTTCTCATTTTCTGCTTGGTGGCAGACGATGTTGGTTTACGTGGCGTTGTGAGTGCAATGAGTTTTGGTTGTATTCACGTAGGATGCGTTTTGATGTCATCGTGTTGGATCATCCTTGATTTTTCTCGGTGGAATAACAAGGATTGATACGAGGTAATCAGTGAGAACCCACAGTCTCGGAGTGTCTCGTCGTTGACAAATCTGTTTAGATGTGGGAATTGGTTTAGGACTTTGGGTATCGTTATGGATCTGGATCGTGATCTTGATGATTCAGATTGGTGGAGAGTTTATCACTCTTACTGGGATGTTTAAGTGGAGCATGATGGGACTGAACTTCTTTTCGAAGTGAATCCCGTATGGTATATTACTCAGGTGAGTAGTTTTCCGATGTGGTCGGATATGGTCAGCCTTAGATGTGTTGATGTTGGGATTGGCTTCCCTATGAAGTCAATCGATGGTAATGTGGTAATCGGTTGAGCAGGTAACCGAGAGGTTCGGTTTTGGTGCGTCTCTGTAGACGAGAACGATATTTCGGGTTTTGGAGTCAGATTTCTGGATGATGATTCAGGATTTGATTTTGGAACTTGAAAGAGGATTTCTGGATTTGGGTTTTGGAATCAGATTCTGGGTGACGATTCAGGATTTGATTCTAGAGCTTGACTGTGGATTTTCTTTTTATGGATTTGGGTTCGGAATGGTCATTCCTAATACTAGTTTGCGGAATGATGATTTCGGATTCGGATTTGGAAATGGATGTTTGAGTTGGAGTTTCGATTTGTCTAGTCCGGGATTGGACAAATGGACTCCATTAGTGAAATGTGTTTGACTACCACCTAGGTCATCGTGTGGTCGTGTTATTGTTGTTATTGTTGTGGTTGTCGTGGTTGTAGGCTGATTGATAGGTAGATGTATGTACGTTATACGTAGTTCAAGGTACGGTACTGGGCGTACTTGTGGTGCCTGGTGGCGATATATCAGTTATACCAGTTGTAGGTTGGTGAGCGTGTTGGTAGTCAGATTAGTCCCGATACCATTAGATTAGTCGAAGTCGTGAACTAGACATTGGATACTGTGCACTGGGTCATGGTTTTCTAATGGGTCTAGTTGCACACAAGTCGAGTGAAAGGCTTGGTTAGTATACGTATACTCAGGTTGAGTGAGTTGGTGGTTAGTGTAACCACAAATGGTTATAGTGTCAGTTTTCGACTGGCGACTGTCAAGTGGTGACAGTTTGTCAAATGTGACAGTTTGTCGAAGGTGTCAGCGTGGATAGGTTAGTGAGGTCTGATGACTCCCACTGGGAGCAGACGTCAAGATAGTTAGTCGTTGAGAAAGAACCGTCTAGTTGTTTATGTAAACGAAATGGTAGATCTGACAAGTGGTGTCAGTTCGGAGCGTACGACTTCTGTCATTCGACGTGGTCGAATGTAGTCGATACGATGAGAGCGTTAGTGGCACGTCTGGCTGCAGACGAGTAAGTATTATTCTGGTTAGTGGGTGTACGAGTGTACACGTGTCGTGAGATCGAATTATTTCCACAGAGTGGATGTGGAATCAGGATAGTTGGAGTTTCGAGAGCGAAACTAAATTAAGGAGGGAAGAACAGTTAGAATTAGGTCGGTTGGAATTTCGAGGACGAAATTAATTAAGGAGGGAAGGTTGTAACGACCCGTCCCAAATTCCATGATTAGATTAGTGACTAATCACGATTAGTGAGGCTAATCCGTGATTAGTAGAGCGAAATCGGACGAACGATGAAAAATGACCGATTTGCCCCTAGTAGTGGAAAAATGTTGACTTCTCATTCGGGAGGTCAAATGGACTTTGACCGATGAACGTGACGTAGTTTGTGATGTCACGAGTTCATAGACAGTTGGCACGTTCAATTCCGACGTCCGAGGAGGAAGTTATGACGTTCAGAAGTTTAGGGGCATTTTGGTAATTTTGGTTAAAAGGGCAAAATAGTTGACTTTTTGACCAGTATGTCCGATGGCCGAGGGCCGAGGACCATTACGTAGATAAGGACGATACGAATCCATAGACAGGCGGAACGTCGAATTCGGACGTTCGACGACGAAGTTACGGTTCACGGAAGTTTCAGGATACTATTCACGATGACGCGTTTTACGAGGCACTTTTGGACTTTAGTGGGCCCAGTTGCTTTTCAGCAACCAATGGATGAGTGACAAGTGTCACCCATCCACTGGCTACCATTCCGCATACATACATCTCCCATTCCTTCATCATCGATCATTTCCCATTTTTCCCAAAACCATTACCCGATCCCATTTTCAAATCCAATCCAAACCCTTGACCCTGTAAACCATTGGTGAGAGACCAGGGAGTGAGAGGAGGACCTGCGGAGCTTTGTGGCCGGCCAGGAACGGCGCCGCCGTGGACGGCGGTGGGGCAGTGCGCTGTAAGCCCGATAAACCTATTTTTCTTCTATTTTTCGATTTGGACATTATGGTCGATTTTGGTTGACTAGGTTAGGCTTATTTGATGATTATGAGGGTTTTAGGATGATTTTGGACGGCTGTGGACGGCCACGAAGCCCAGGGGACGATCGGGAAAATTGAACCGTGGGATTCAATTTGAACGGATAGGATTTTGAAGGTTTTAGGAGTTTTGGTTGATTGGTTTAGCTTCCTAGGATTAAAATAGGATTTATAGGATTGAAATGGAGGAAATTGGACTAGAAAAAAGGGAGAAAATGGCCTGGACAGGTCACGCCGGTCCAGTTGCAGGGGTTGGACCGGTGTCGCGAGGTTGATGGTGATGCTACAGTGACGGCGCGTGGGCTCACGCGCAGGCAACTTCCAGGCGCGCGTGTGGGCGCGTGCTAGGGTGTTTGGGGAAGGTTTCAACATACGAAATCTTCTATTCTATGTAGCGAACATTTTGGGACTGGTTTCGAGTCAATCGGACATCGTTTCGATAGTTTTCGGGGTGTCGGAAGGTTTAGGGTCGGTTTAAAAATAGTTAAAAGTTCGGGAAAATTACGGGGCTTTGGTAGGAGGTTAATTAAGTAGTTAGTAACCTTCTATTAAAATTTGGACAGGTTTGGGAGTCCCGGTGATGGTGATCAGCTCGGGGAGCCGATGGCACGCAAATCGAGGCGACAGCTCGGACGGTCTTTGAGTAGACCTTGTTTTCTAAATTGGTGCATGCATAAATGTTTATTATATGTTTTATTACATGTTTGATGATGCCATGGGTTCATTTGTATGTGGTTATGTATAAGCACATATTTCAAGGTTTCGACCTTATACGGTGCTTATACGGGTCTGTATTCCTTTATTGATTTAAATGAAATGGTTTTGGATTTCTAAATGGATAAATTCGGGTATGAGACGCATTTGGTTTTGTCTCGGGCATATGACACTATTTACGACCTTCGGGTCTAAATCTTGGTCGGGACGGGTGCTATGTGCACGACGATCAACGATACGATGCTCGCCTCCGGATTGGGATGTGTTCCTTCCGGAGAGGTCACGATGCACGATTCGTGGTCGGGCAGCCTGGGGAGGCTCGACTTCGGAGTGCTGACGGTTGAGGATAGCGATCGGTGATGAGTGCACCATGATCTTGTGGTGGTTGCGTCGGTTGATACGTTCACGGCGACATACCAGGATTGAGGGCGGTCCTGAATGGATGGTTGCATGCATCACTATGATCGGAGTCGTGACTGACCCTTAGATATCGGGCACGGTGCCCAGTTGAGTCATATGTTCGGGCACGAGACCCAGTTACTTTACGGTTTATGATTTCGGGTCTGGGACCCTAGATGGATTTCCAAGTTCATGGCGGTGTATGGGAACCGGCACGAACTCTGGAAAGGTCATTGTGGTTCATGACGGTTTATGGGAACTGGCATGAACCTTTGTCAGGTCATTCTGGTTCATGACGGTTTATGGGAACCGGCATGAACCCTTGTTATGGATGTTATGGATCATGACGGTTCAAGGGAACCGGGCATGAACGTTTATGTTATGTATATATATGTATTCATATACCTTCCTTTACTTCTATTATCTCCTCCGGGGAGGGTCGTTGGCCTGGGTGGACCCCGGAGTAGTCACCAGCACCGACTGAGTGGAGTCACCCCCCAGTTGGGTTCCTTACTCTCAGGAAGGCTATGATTACTATTACCTCGGGTAGGGTCAGTGGTCTGCGGACATTGATCTTGACTTTGAGAAGACTCGGATTGAGACTTGGGTAGCACGCGCGTATCTTTGGAAACCGTGACAGGATTAGCTGTGTGAATTATATGTATATATGATGTATGCTATATGATATGATATATGATGTGTGTTTACACAGGTTTTTGTGCAGTGACCCGTACGGTTGAGTCTTTATGATTCTTTCAATCTTGGTTTTGGGCTTAGTTCCCGCATATGATTTCTAGATAAATGGTTTTCGAATGCATGTATGCTTGTTAGTGAAGGGTACAAATGTCTTCTCTTATAAACTATTTTTATAAATTCTTGTTTTGTCCACTCACAGCTTTTAATGTTTTGACTGCCCTTCAGGTTGACATCGGATGTGGACTGTAGCAGTGACCGAGATATCACATACCTCCTCCGGATCCTGGTGTACTCTGATAGTCCGAGAGGGCAAAGGTCGGAAATATCCCTTGTCTGACACTCGGGGCAGACGGGAGCAGGGTCATTCCGCACTAATCCCGCGGGGGATTGGGATGGGTCCTGTCAATAGGTGCATAGGCGTGCTTTAATGGAATAGTGATCACTTGGATGAGTGACACTTGTCACTCATCCGATGGCTCAATTTAAAATTAGGGTTTTGCACGGATTCCAATATTTAATTAATATTTTATGTTTTGTTCTCGGTTCGTAAATTCCGCTAAAACGCTTCTGTGACCATAACGTTTTCATACGAACTCCGATTTTGACGTGCCGCCTGTCTACGGATTTGTGACGCCCCGATCTACGTCATCGTCTTGGGTCAAAGTCCAAATTATTTCCCGGATCAAAATTCAAAGTCCCCCCCCCCCCTTTCAGGGGAAAAATAGTCATTTCACATTAAAATATTATTAATCGCGGTTCGGGTCGTTACACCAAATGAGTCACATGGAACTTCCCGGCGATACATCCTTCACACAGTGCTTTTTCCTCAATCAAACTTAGTAGTCCCCCTTGAAACACTTGCTGCCTGTCATAGGGACCCTTGCAACCTTGTGTCTCATCTCTGTATATTCATAAACTTCTACTGCCTGATCCCCAAACACAAGACAATAGCCGTGTTCAATCATCTAACCCACACTTAGTAAATTCTCATCCAAACCAGGTACAAGCATAACATCTATGATGTACTTGTCACCTTGACTAGAGTGAACTAGCAAAAACTTTGCTTAAACTAGATCACCTGTTCCCATTTTCACCTTCACATTCAAGGTTATGTCAATATCAAACAGTAGAGACTCATGGCCTGTCATGTGGTTGCTACAACCATTGTCTAGGTACCACACTTCTGCATTCTTCTCAATAGAAGCTGAGTGACATGCATAGAACAGATTCCCTTCAACTTTATTCTCTGGTTCCTTCACATGCTGTGCCATATGTGCATTCTGCTTGACTCTGCAATCTTTGGCAATATGGCCGGTCTTCTCACACTTGAAACACTTGTACTTTTTCTTGGTCCAACAAGGTCCAAAATGGTTTCTATCACAGGTTTTTCAGGTTGGTTTGTTGTCATTTGGCTCACTTTTCTGAGCTTCAGCCTGCTGTTTATCCTTAGCACCAAATCGATTCTTATTGAAACTCAAGCTTTTACAAGTGATCCTCTTCTTGTAACCTCCCTGAGTTCCTCCAGACTGACCTCTGGACTGGTTTTGCATATTCATGCTAGAGAATGCTTTCTCTACTTCACTATCATCATGCATCTCCAACCTCTTATCAAAGGCCCTTCTAGATGTAGTGATGCTTTCAACACTGATAGTGTCAAGATCCCTTGTCTCTTCTAGGATATAAATAATTGAGTCATAGGATTTAGTTAAGCTAATGAGTATTTTCTGACCCAAACTTTTTTTAGTTATGGTTTCTCCATAACTTTTCATCTGATTTACAACACCATATAATCTAGACATGTATGCTGAAAACGTTTCATCACTCCTCATCCTAGTATACTCAAAATCCCTCCTTAGAGATTGAAGTTTAACTGATCTTACCTTAGGATCCCCTCTGAATTCTTGTTTCAGGATATCCCAGGCCTTCTTTGCACTTTCTTCATTGGAAATCCGGGGGAAAATCTCTTCAGAAACTGCATTCTATATCAGATTCAAGGCCTTGGCATTTTTGATCTAATTTTCCTTAGTCTGTGCAGTTTCCACCTCTTCATCATCACTATCATACTCAACATCAGGTACTCCTTGATCAACAATTGTTCTTTGATTCACAAGAAAACCGTGTAGCTTCTCCTTCACAGCTTCACAACGCCACAGAGACAGTAGATCTTACTGCTCTGATTCCATGTTAGCAGTGGAACTTCAGAGGGTGCAGGGAAGCTTGCAGGATGCAGCCATCGACATATGCATAGAGAGGAATATTCAGAGGCAAGCTTCAACCACTAACAAGTACACTTCCTCACTCTCTACACTCCCTAGCTGTTGTATCGGGGCTAGCTCGATTGGATTAGGATAGATTAGTCTGGGAACTCTTCTTTCTACTTAATTCTGGTGATTGAAACTATGGAAATTGAATTGATGATTGTAATGAACAATTGTGCACTCTATGTGTTTGTGAATTTGTTTGAATGAGATGAACTTCAATTTTTTGTAATTTCTCAGTGTAGAGTAACACTACCTACTGAGTATTTTCCTTTCTTCACATAGGATTGAACTCTGCATCATTCATACACACATATAGGCGTGCATCACACTCACACTCTCTCACACACACACACACACACTCTCACACACACACACACTCTCACACACACACACACAGTGAAAACGGTTAGGAACCTTCTGGGACCTCAGCACACTTTACAGCTCATACACTCACACTGTCTTACACACTTACATTTAACTAACAGAATAGTACGCACACACGGTTACATTGATTCACATACTCACTCACACAATTACACTTGTCACTTGACAGTCAACCTGGCATGTGCCAAGTCACACTTTGTATTGAATGGATTAAACACTAACAAAAACGAGCAGAATGACTGAGAGAGAATGCCTGAATGACAGAAAATTAAAAACTCAGAAAACATAACGAAGCAGAAGAGCTTAGTTCTTTGTGAATCGATTGATGAAAGCTAACATATCTGAAAGTCAAAATAGAGCATGTGAGACCTATCAGGAAGCAAGACTGACGGATCGAGGAAACGAAGCTGGCGGTCTTCGACGAGGATTGTCGAAGTGAAGAAAAGTGAAGAAGATAGCAAGGCGGTCGTGCGGGTTGTCTTCGAGTGGGAGAAACGAGATGAGGTCGCGCTAATGGTCTTCGACAGAGAAAGAAACAAAATGAAGATATAGAGTAGCCACTTCCCAGCAAGTCACTTGTACCAAGTGTAAACAACACACGTAAAATGGTACAGAGAGAAACTGCAGATTCTCTAGTTAAAGAAAATTTCGTAAAGGAAGGAACATGAAGCTTCATCTAAGGCTATATGAGTAAAAAAGTTTGGTACAACGCGGTTCTTCTTTCATGTTTCAATGTCAATATTCATACAGGTTAGAACGCGATTCGAAGATACTACATATGTGTAAAAAGTTTCGGTTACAAAATGCACGGTTGTTCCCTTTTCAACTTTTTTTTTTATAAATAGCGTGGCGTGATGTGTAATGTGATAATTATACATTTATGTATAATTTATAGTTTTTTATAGTTTGCTGATTTTGCTTGTTAATTATCGAAATTAAATTTCAACAATCGAAGACATAAATTAAATTTAAATTAAAATAGTAAAAATAGGCACAAATTTTTTTGGTCACATTTTTAATTTCACACGGAGCCGCTTAAAAAAAAGGAAATAGACATGAAGAGTCACTAAAAGCAAGGCGGTTAGAAAAAGCAACCCCTCCGCCGTGAAGAATGCCTGATCTCAACTGTCAAGCAGAAGAGCCGAAAAAACGAGAAATCCATTTAGTCCTGTGCCCTACTCCACCTCCTTGTGTAGAGGTGGCTGCAGCAGTGCCGCTGCCACTACCTCCTCCTCCTCCCTGTCCTTGAGTAGGTGAGGTTGGTGCTTGTCCTCCTCCACCTTCTCTTGAATGTGGATTGTTGAATTTGATAAGCTCATCATCAAAAAAAGACCTCCCATCGAGGGGTCTGCGAGCAGCACAAGGTATAGGAACACCTGGCATTTTATCACGTAGGGTCTCCGTAATATGATCCATAAGAAAACGTTGGGAACGAGGGTGAAGTTTGTCGAACAGGTGTCTGAAAATTGTGAGACGTCTGTAATCATCCTCCTCAGTATCAGTACTCTGGATTTGGTTTGGATCATCGTGATCAGCTAATTTAGTGGAGAATACTTGAATGTGCTGTCTTTGTTTATCCGCCGAAAGACACTGGAACCAATTACTTGACATACCTACCCAAAATCATACCGAAGGTGAGGCCGGCAGGCTCATTTCATCAATGTCCGTATGAGCAGCAAGATAGTACTTCTTAGCTTCATCCAGCCCGAAATCATACCAAAGGGAATCAGCAATGTAGGTGTTATACATCTTCATAAATCTTCTTTGTATGAACTCCTCTACGCTTTCGTCCAAGCTTGGATTCCTGATAATCCAATAACGGCAGTTATGAGGCTCAATACTGTTCATGCAATCATACATTTTGTTGATAAGCTCCTCTTGATCCTGGGAGTTTAATTGTATCAACCAAAATATCGCCTCTTTACTAGAGAATCTTGTTATAAAATCGCACAAGACATAATATTCCAAAGCTACTGAGTCGTCTTGGTTATTGAATAGCTCCGCAAATGCTTTGACTCTGAAATCTTCATCACTTTGTTCATTAAGTTTTGCTAGCCTTTGTAAGTGAACTCCTGGACCTTCATATTTCGATACCAACTCTTCAATCTCGTGTAGTTGTTCATTAGCCGACAGTTGCCTCAACCCAAGCTCCGCAAGACGTGACACTAATTCAGCAGCCTTCTCGTAACTCAGTTCGACGACATAATGTTCGTCGTGCTTGGACTTGAACATGTTGATACGTCGTAAACACCGGATTCTTCTCAATTGCACACTGCTCTGCTCAATTGCTCATAAAAATAAATGAGTTAGAAATTGTAATTTTAAAAAGCAAAAATCTGCACTAAAAAAGGTAAAAATCTTAACGTCTTAATTAATTGTAAAGTTTCTCATGTGTCACCAAAGTTCGTAGAAGCTTTCGTAAAAATTTAAGTTACAATAAAATGCACGGAAGTTCAGTAGGAGGTCACATAATAATTAAGTTACACTAGGAAACTTCGTCAAAGTCTCCATAAAAATTTACCTCCGTGAAAATTCTGATAAATATAGAGACTTATATTGAAGTATGGATTCATATTAGACTAGCTAAATTTTTGATCAAATTTAAATTGAAATGACCCAAAAATTACTAATGACTAGCCAATTTTTAATACTACTAAAATTAAATTATATTTTATCTATTTTCAATATTAAATTAATTATTTCAAATTTGAATATACAACAATATAATTTTTGAACAAGGGCCTAATTTTTTAAAGTGATCATTCCTCATCTATATAAAAAAAAAAAATATTAGTTTATATTTTGCTCATTCTCACCCATCCATACCAAATCACATTTCTACGTCATAAATATTCTCATATCTCAAGAATCAACTCATTCAATAACCAATCAAACGATAAAAGATTAAACCATAACCCACTAGTTATGACAAAAATCCAAGCTCATTTGCTATTTGAAAAATAAACATCAATTACATAAGCAAAACAAAGTAGGAGTAAACTGTGAAGTGTAACTGATATACCTTTGTCGTTGATGGATTAACAAGAACGTCGAATTAAATAGAACTCATTCTCTCACTAAATAAACACCTCTCTCGCTAACCACAAAAACAAATATCTCAAATTTAAAACCTAGAATGAAAACAGATTCTCAAGTAAGACCATTCTATTTTTAAAGAGAGGGTGGGACTATTATGAATATGAATAGAAGTACCTGAGAATCTGATTAGGACCAATGCAAGATAAAGAAAACAGATCAACGAAAGATACGAAACTGCTTACCAATTCAGACAACAAATCAACTAAGTAGTACTTGGGCGCTTTGCTACAGAAAATGACTGCCATTAGAGCACTATGCATTGATGCCATCTTTGATTCAAATAAGGAATTGCAAAGAATTTCCATCACTCATTCGGAGTATGAAAACTAACCCATTTCCTATCCTAGATTCATGGTAAATAATAAATATAAAGCAAAGGAAATTTTTCACCAATCCTCAAAGCAATTTTATCAAAATTTTAAATGAAAAGGAGAAGAAACTTTGTCTAAATGCATAACTACTTGTATCAACAAATGAGGTCTTTATTGAACGTAATCCAATATTTAAAGCTAAAAAATTACGCATCTGAGGGCAATTCGGGAATTGCACATCTGACATGACCCATCCCAATCCCCCCCGGGATTAACATGGGATGTGCCATGCTCCCGTCTGACACAGAGTGTCAGACAAGGGATAATCCGAAACCTTTAGCCCGACCGGGCCTCCAGACCGCGCCAGGATCTGGTGGAGAAGTGTGATGTCTCGGTCTTTGCTACAGCCCGCATCCGTGATCAACCTGAAGGGCATTAAAACCATTAAAAACTGTGAGTGGACGAAAATCAGTAGTTTTAAGAAAACACATTTCATAAGAAGACGTTTATGCCCTTCAATAAAAAGTATGCATGCATTCGAAAACCATTTACCAAACCATTTACTTTAATAACCATTATTAGAGTCTCAGTCCAAAACCAATCTCAGTTAAATATAAATCATAGAACACGGGGTCTCAGCCCCAAAACAATCGTACGGGCCCCTGCCTAAATCCATTTACACAAATCCATAACATATCAACCATATGTGGGAACTTAGCCCAAAACCTTAAATCCAAGTATGTGGGAACTCAGCCCAAAACCATAGAATACCAAAATACCATTTCTGAAATCCAATAATTCATGTTTACCATTTACCATATAACAAATCCTCTCACGGTTTCCAAAGCTAGGCGCATGCTACCCGGGGTCTCAAATCCAAAGTCACCCCAGGGTCCACCTAGGTCAATGTCCGCAGATCAATGACCCTCCCTAGGGGTTATAATCCATATATGTCTTCCTGAGAGTAAGGTACCCCACGAGGGCAACTCCACTCAGTTAGTGCTCCGTGACTACTCCGGGGTCCACCCAGGCCAACGACCCTCCCCGGAAGAGACAATCCATTATAAAGGATGGTATATGAAAAACAATTTCGCAATCATTCTCAAAACCTTTCAAAGGATCCGTGCTCGGTCCCCATAAACCGTCATGAAACCAGAAATCCATGTTTCCAAATCCAAATCCATTTAGGGTCTCCGAACCCGAAATCACCTTTATAAACCATAAATGGGACTCATGCTCGATATCATAACCAATTGGGCCTCAAGCCCGATTTTGTAAACCAACTGGGTCTTCGACCCAATGCCTTATTAAATCAAATGGACTCCAAGTCCGAGAGTTCGTAATTCAAATGGGTCTAATGCCTAATTCCATATTTCCAAATCCGAAATCAAGCCATCAATCCACGAACCAATTGGGCATGTAGCTCGATAATGTAACTAAAACGGACTTCAAGTCCGAGGGTTTCCAAAAAAAATGGGTCTCATACCCGAGTTTACCTTTTCAAATCCAAAACTATTTCATTAAACCATTACCGAAACCATAAGCACATATAATCATTGTAAAACCATAAACCTCGATATACGTGTAAATACGTAAATCGCCTCGAAATACTTGTAATTATGTAAATCACCAATATCCCAATCATCATCATAGAAATCACATATATAAAACATATAAACATTTATGCATGAATCACAGTTTAGAAATCAAAGTCCACTCATAGACCGTCCTATGTTGTCGCCTCGATATGTGTGCCATAAGCCTCCCTAGGCTAATCACCGTCACCGGGACTCTTAAACCTGTCCAAATCGTACTAGAGGGTTACTAACTACCTTATTAACCTTTCATTGATGCCCCGTAATTTTCCCGTATTTTTAAACATTTTAAAACTCGATCCTAAACCTTTGAACATCCGGAACTATATTGCTATGATGTCTGATCAATACGAAACCAGTCCCAAAATGTTCGTTATATCGAATAGATTAAAAGTAATGTTGAACACTTTCTCAACATACCCCCCACGCGCCCTCACGCGCCATCGCAAGCGGCTGCGCATGAAACCCTCGCACCTGGGCACTTCATCTTCAACCACCTGCAGACCGGCCAGTTCAGACCGGTTCTACAACCCGGTTCAACCTTAATCGGCGTTCCCAGTTTTCCCCATTTTCCCCATGTTTTTCAATTCCTTTTATTCCTATGCCTTCATATGGTCCTAACTAGGAGTTCTATGGGTTTAAAAACACGAAATACAAACCGAAACCTCACCTTTGATAATTGAACATCAAGCTCAACCTTTGAGCTCTGTTCTCAGCCATTCTTGCCACCCCCTTCCTTCGAAAACAATCCCCACAGAGTCGCCTTGGTCCCTAGGTCATGTTAGGGTCAATAGAAACTCCAAACAACATAAAAAACTAGGCTTCCAAATTTTGGGTTAACACGGGTTACGAGTTCTGACTTACCTCCGCCGTGGACCGCCGTGTCCCGTCGTCCATCAGTCCCTCTCGTCACTTTCTCACTATCTCAGTCCTCACTCTCGGTCTCTCAGTGCTCGTAGAGGATGTTAGGGCAGTAGGGTGGTGTGTTTGTTTAGGACGAATGGTGGTGCACGATTTGGAGAAGAAAGATTGAAGTTTGATTGTGAGGATGATGAATAATATGAGAGGAATGAATGGTGAGAATGAGGGATCTGAGGGAAATGGACGGCTGGAAATGATAGAGAAATGTGAGGGAATTATAAAATAATATTATAATAAATATTTTAACATAAAAACCATCCAATCATGATTAAGATCCACATATTGGGGGAGATGGCCAATTGGATGAGTGACACTTGTCACTCATCCAAGTGTCCCATATTATTAAATCAGCCAATCAGATTTAGCCATATAATTTACGCCTCGAAATGCGTGAATAGTCCAACTTCACTTCTCGTGACCATAACTTCCCCGTTCGACTTCCGATTTTGACTTGCCACCTGTCTACGGATTCGTGACGTCCCGATCTACGTCACGATCATCGATCCTCGTGACGTCCCGATCATTGATCATCGTGACGTCCTGATCTATGTCCTAATCTACGTCACGATCATCGGTCATTTTAAATCATCAGTCCGATTTTTCTCAACTAATCACCGATTAATTTCACTAATCCTTCATTAGTTACTAATCTAATATCGGAATTCAGGACGGGTCTTTACATCCGAGGTATTCCCGGGAATTACATATCCAGGCTTTCCTAGGAATTACACGTCTGGGGCATTTCGGGAATTACGCATCTGAGCTCTCCCGAGAATTACATATCAAGATTTTCCCAAGAATTACACATCCGGGCCACTGAACATAAATTCAAAACATTAGTTTCAAAACCATCATTGACTTAAAACCAAGTCAAAACCATTTCCAACAGGGTCTCAAGCCCAAAACACTATTTTCACGCCCATCTGAAAAATCACGTCTAGAAATCCTTAAGTAAATCCACACAATCATTCTTGACTCACATTCCAAGTTAAAATACCATTTTCACACTCGGGCCTTCGCCCAAAACATTGTTTTCACCGTTCTCATAAATTGTTTCCACAAAACCGATTATTAAACATGGAAAACATTTACTATGCATGCATAACGGTTTATAAAAAAAACGTCTAGTCACACACCATCCAATCTGCTCAATCTCGAGCTGTACGCTCCTCAGGAGTCTCAGGAATAGTTTGACCTTTCAATACAACAATTAAGGGTCACTAAATTGTTACATAACCTCGTATAACAATTTCCTAAACCTCGGGATTTAATAAAAATATTAAACATGAACTAGACGCTTCAGACACCTAAAATTACCCCAAAATGATGTCCTATCGACTCAAAACTTGTGCCTTTAGGTCCGTATCGTCAAAAACTATAAAACAAAATGTGTTGAAAACATTCCCAGAAAACCTGGCACGTGCCCTCATGCGATTCCTGAAACGGCTGCACGTAAGACCACGCTCCAAAGGGGGTACTGTGCTATTACTGTTCATCGTCTCAACTCGTTTCTCTGCAAATAGGTCGCCCAACCCGATTTTCAACCCGCATCAATTCCGTTCAATTTCACATCTTTTCTTGATTCCAATCAATCAAAAACCATCATAAGACACTTATAAACATGATTCCAAGTTCAATTCAACGATTCCTTACCTCCAATTACTTGAATTTAGAATTGAAATTCCAAAGTGAACACAGGGTGTTCTGGACTTGTTCTTCGTAAAATTCGTTTGATTCTTGAATGGTTTTGTTCGTATAGACCTCAAGAATTATAAACAAAGTTCAATTTCAACAATCAAGGTCCAACAATTTGAATTCAAAATCTTGGAATTTCGAATTTCTTGGGTTTCAAGTTTTAACACCTCTGAGTTTTCTTCTTCCTTTCTTTCCTCTTTATTTTCTCTGGTTCTTTCTTAATCCCTTCTCAGTCTCATCGTGTTTTCTTGAGCAATTAGGTGGTGGTCAATCAAATTTGTTTTCGATTTTTTGGCCATGTTCGAACAAGCACACACAAAGTTAAGCTTCCTGATCAACATGACACAACACAGATAAGGCCACGTTCTTCCAGCAATCCATATTTTGCGTTGATAGGTGTCACTAATTAATAAAAACATGATGAGCCATCAAAATCAGCTAAAAGACCACTTCGCCCCTTAAGGTTGAAATTATGAAAATGCCCTTGGCCTTCCTAGACTCGTAACTAACTCCTTCGATCTCCGATTTCGACGTGTCGCCTGTCTATGGAATCAGTGTTTCGAGACCTACACCATGGTCCTTGAATAATGTGAAAAAGGTATTTCAAACAAAAAGTCTGCTTTAACCACCACATTTACATGGGAAAAACATCATTTTACATTCAAAACGTCAAACATTACATTCCACGAATTTTTGGAGTGTTAAAGTTCGAATAGGAGCTGCAACTTTGGTGGGGTTCGGTGTGATATGGGGCTCCTTTATGAGAAGGAAATGTTATGGCAGGGTGGGTGAGAATTAGAGGGTACGTAGAAGAGAGGTGTCTGTTGTCGGCAACCGAATATGGGTGGTTGTAAGTGTGGCACAATGGTTGCAGGTTGTGGGAGATGTGGGGTTAAGCTTGGTGGAGAGAAAGAGGTAAGAAATGAAAAGAGCTTTAAACTCTGAAGGTCATGGAGGGGCGAATGAAACTTCCATGGCGTGTGCCTTGCTCCTCTGTGATATTTGAATAAAGGCGCTGGTGCTATCTTCGATGGAGGAGAGAGAAACAAGAAAAATAAAATGTAGCAAGCCATCCAGGCTCAACACTTCTAGCGAGCTATCTAAAAAATGTTAAAATTTGGGTAAATTTGTTGAGTTTTTTGCATGCCAATTTTAGAGTTTTTGCACAAATATTTTGTTAAATTTGTCTAAAAGTTACATTTGTTATGTCTGCTGCAGATGCTCTTACTGAGGGAAGGTCCTCGAAGAGTGTATATTGGCCAGGTAATGAAGCACGAGAACGAGGAAGAGCGGGAGATGATGGAAGGACTTGGCATTGTGCACCTATAGAGCCGAGTCTGCAACTTCTATTGTTTGGATTAAGAGGACATTTTGTTGATAGATTTTTGGAGCCGATTCCGGAGCGAATTCAATGGATTTTAGGGGACAACGAGTTTTTGGAGCGAAAAACTATGACCTTAGAGTCAAACTAGACATGTAGGAGCTGCATATAGTATATGCTATGTGATGCAGGGCTCAAATGAAATTCTGCTTGCTTTCATCTTTGTTTCTAGCTTTTGTAGCTTATTCTTTGGAGTTTATGATTTTTGAACATACATATAATTATTTGTTTTCTTTATTTTGTGAAACAAATTGTGAAAATTAACTCTCTTGTAATTATCATAGATTAACGACCTTACAATTCCAAACTGTTTTAGGAATGGTTCGTTTATCCCTACACACTTGTGACCGCTAGGTGACGTAGGAGCGAGCTGTAGAGGTGGTGTTCGAGCCTCATGTTATGCAATCGCGTGCTACCATGTGGCTTTGTTCGATTGGCCTTTTTTGCAAGCTTTTTTTTTCTCTTTTTGCGGGCCCTACAGTCAAAATTAAATATTTATACTTTTGCTTTATAATAAAGTGTATAAATATTTGGTATATTAATTTAGGTAATGCTTCAATTTTCTCCATTGCAACTTGCGGTTTCATTCCTTTCGAGTGTTTGAGGTGTCCATTGACAACAATTCAAGTGGTCATCTTTTCACTTTTACAAGGCGATCATTTTGAGATGCATCAAGGTGTACCTCCGGAACGGTTCGACAGACTCGTATTAGTGGAGTGTGGTGGTTCGCACAGCCAAAGTCCATTCCGAGGGATGGATATCGAGTTTGAGAAACCTGAATACTTCAATGAGTGGAAAGCTTGCAATCAAATTGGCTTTCAGGATGACGTATTTGTGGAGCTTGGCGACAGATACTCTTTCATGAAGGTTCTTAGACATGGAAGAGGCAAAAATCCTGTTGGCGGCTGATGGAGTAAATTCCACAATTTGATCATCAGGTGGGGTTTTAAGTTCTCATTCTCGAAGTTCTTTTCCAATATTATTGGTTGGATGGGATGCAACCCTGCTCAATTGGATGTCGATGCCTATTGACACATCATGTGTTTTGAAAGTTTGAAAAAATTTGTTGGCTTGGGACTTGCTGAAGACGAATTCTAGCATTGCTACTTCATGTCGTACAACGGGATTACCGGTGGTCGGCTTTCACGAGTTGTTCCTCGGGTGGAACTAATTTTTAGAACGGAATTTGATGATAACACGTATAGGTTCAATTGCATCGAAGTAGAAGGCGCATGGGACAAATATGCCTCCCCGGATATGAGAATCGCCATGCACTTTCGCATATTTGATGAGCTATAGAGTGGCTTTTAAGATCGTCTTGATCTTAAAAAAAAATTGACATGGCCTTAAAGATTCCTCCAGAGTTTTGTGATATGAGCTGGCTATTTTCTCCATTCAAAGATATGGATGGTGGGAGGCCTTCTTATAGCTTAATCAAGGAATGGTTGAGTGGTCCGCTGTGCCTGAAAAAGCCTGTTACCCTGAAGAAGAACAGCAAGCAGGATCCCATTTCTTATTTCGATAGAAAATTTGCTTATCAGGTTCCTTCCAAGCCTAGCCATTCTAGCCCCGCAGAGACATCTAGCAAGCGCAAAGCTTCAGACGGTCCTTATGAGGATGCAGCCAACCAACCTAAGTGGCTGAAGACGATTCCCACTTCCCCTAAAGTAATTGAGGCTTTGAGAGATGAAAGCCCGGATCTATTAGTGGAGGAGACGCGATTGTCATCCAAGACCCTATATGTGATAGTTCCCTACCTCCTAGCAGAAGAAGCTCTGAAAAATGTGCCACAAGGAGGGTAAAATTGGAAAAGTCAGATTGAATTGGCCCTTTTACCCCTAAAGTCAAAGGTTGACTTTTTTACCAAAGTTTAAAGGTTGACTTTTTTACCAAGAAGAATTTTGCCAATTCCAAAAATGTTGTTTGAAAGGTCTCGATCTTCTGAATTCGTAGACAAACAACATGCCAAAATTGGAGATCGTTTGATGGTGTTTTAGGTCAAAAGGCTTTAAAGGGTATTTTGGTAATTTTGCCATCTAAGAGAATCATGAACCCGTGAAATGGTTACTTCGGGTGTCTAGTTTTAATGCCTTGAAATGTAGAACTAGCTATCCTATTTGCTTTCTACAGTTTATTTGGTATTACAGGCAAGGAAACCCATGAGTTTTGATGTGGAAAAAGGGTTGGGTAACTCGAAGACTCCATGGCTGTTGATAACGCCCAAACTACACATTAAACTAAACACGTAATTCGGGTGTTATGCAATTTAAACCCTTTTTGTTTAGTTGTAGTATTGATAAATAGAGATCGTTCTTAACCGGGAAAATTAGGGAACATTAATAATATGTTAGTTAAATAGAATAATGAATAATCAAAGAATAATGAAATAAAGAATTAAAGAATTAAGTAATTAAATAATTAAATAATAAAGAATTAAATAATAAATGAGTTAAATAATTAAATAATTAAATCATTAAATAATAAAGAATTAAAGAATAAATGAATTAAAGAACAAAAGACGTAATGAATTAATGAAATAAAGAATTAAAAAATAAAAGAATTAAGAATTAAATGGGGGGTTTGAAAATATTGTAATCATAGGATAAAGAAAACAAGTAAAAATAATTACGAACTTAATTATACTTCTACTTTAACTTTTGTACAAATGACCTTTCTTCAAACACATATTTTTACCAACACTCTAACATCATGCTCATATTGAACCAATCACGAAATCCTACCTTAATCATCTCAAATACATGCATACATTTTTCAATATTAAGTAAAGGGAAGAAAGTTACACTTAAAACAGCTTGTGATTCCGAAAGTGGATGGAAACAATAGAATGTTATTCATAAGGAACACCGAAAGCGGCTAGAACCTTATGAAGATGGAGGATAAAACATAAGAATGCAGATTTAAATTCTAGAATTATTTAGGAAATACTTGGCCTAGGTATTTCTTAAGGAAAGCATAAAAATATGTTTAAGAGATCTCAAAGAAAAATCACAAGAACAAAATAAAGAAGAAATGAAATTAAGAAATAACATCAAAATAACATAAATTAAGAATAAGAATTAAAAGAAAACTAATTAATAAGAAAATCTACAAAAAGTTAAAATGGTCCCCAATCAAATGGTTCTACCGACTGGAGCTCGGTTCCATAGATTCCTTTGCATAACTAACCAGGATCTTCCTGAACCAGTTGATGATCCAGACCAACAAACTCTTCTCGGCCGAGGACCTCTTCCTCTTGAAACAAGGAGAGATTGAGACGTTGTGGGAGTATGCTGCCCGTTTTATACTGGAATACTCTCGATGCACCGAGTTCGACGACAAGGCAGCCTTCACCGCCTTCAAGGGCGGTCTACATGAGTCACAATTCATGTACGCCGCACACACCCAAGGTTGGTCTACTTACAATGAATTGATGAAGTAGGTGGTTATTCACGCCAAGGACGAGCTGCTGATTACCAAGGGAAGTGCTACAACGGCCAACATCTACCAGCGCAGTACTGGGGACTCGGTCAACACATATTGACCGAGAAACTCCAACCCCCAATCTACTCCCTAGCAAGCTGCCCCGAGCCAGACCCAACATCAGAATTCCCTGAGCGGGAAAAGAAAAAGGATACAATGCTTCCTATATCCCGGGGAAGAAAGGAAAGAATCACAGCCACCATTAGGGACAAGACTAGTAGGAGCACAGGGCTAACGAACACCATACCGAGCACCATCTTCCTCAGTCCAAGTATGAAACTTACAAAATTCTGAACACCTTCTACGACAATGTGCTGATGAACGCGGAGGGCATATTCCCCAAGCCATCATGGACCCTTGGCACAGGCCGACTAGCCAAGAACACGGGCGTCTACTACTAGTACCACAAGTACAACGGTCACAGTATTGACCAATGCGTGGCTTTCAGGGACCTGGTGGAGGCACTGGTCCTAGATGGCAAGATCAACCAGTTCTTGAAAAATGCTCCACAACAGCCTCAGCACTCCCAGATCAACACTTTCACTGGTGGCACTTCCATCTCCTCGTCATTGGCATCGAACCTAGCCAGAAAAGACTTCATTCGCACCATGAAGTACAACCAGTAGGTCTTCCAGGTCACAGAAGGGCGAGCTCGGAAAGTGGCACGCATTAGCTGGGAAGCCATATCTTTTTCAGAGGAAGAAGAACGCGGGGCCCGTTCGTCATCCGAGCCATCATCCATAACTTTGATGTCGGTTGGATCATGATCTACACTAGAAGCTCGATCAACGTCATCTTGATGGATGCCTACAAGTAGCTCCAGCTCAAGGAGACCGAGCTAGAACGATCGCTGACACTGCTTTTCGGGTTCACAGGGGACTCCGTCATCCAGGTCGACACGATTAACCTCCCTATCACGGTTGGGCAAAACTTGAAGCGCACCACTATTCTGGACCCCTTTCTTGTGGTCGATTGGCCAAATGCCTACAATGTCATCTTGGGTCGAGGTCTAATCAACCAGCTCCAGGCGGTCGTCTCCATCCACCTATTACTCATGAAAGTTCTGATCCCCATAGGCATCAGATAGGTCCGAGGCGACCAAATGGCAGCTCGGACGTGTAACTCCACCACTCTTGCTAGGAAAGCCATCACCTATCCCGCAGAAACCATAGTCGTCACCGAGTCCACCTACGAAGCCCATCTAGTGGACCCCCGGGTCCCGTAGAACCTGCTCGACGAACCGATCGAGGATTCCCGGGACCACTCGACCACACCATACCCTCAGCCGATTGAGGAGGTGAAGGAGATCGTCCTCTAGCACGACTTCACCGACAAGAAGGTTAAAATTGGCACTACACTAAGCCCAGCTCTGCGCATCGACCTGATTGAGTTCCTGCGTGATAATACAGAGATCTTTTCATGGTCTTACGCGGACATGCCTGGAATCTTGGCAGATGTCATTTGCCACCAACTCAGCATCAGTCCAAGTTTCAAGGCAGAAATTGTAAAGCTCAGCACCATCCACTTCGTCCGCAAGGCCGCCTATGTGGTCTGGGTGGCCAACTTTGTCTTGGTGAAGAAGTCTTCCGGTGCATGGGGCATGTGCATTGACTTCACCGACTTGAATAAGGCGTGCCCCAAGGACAGCTTCCTATTACCCAAGATCGACCAACTCTTCGATGCCACCACTGGGCACGAGCTCCTTAGCTTCATAGATGCCTACTCTGGATACAACCAAATCTTCATGCATCCTGCCAACCAGATACACAGCACCTTGCGCACCGACCAGGGTATGTACTGCTACAATGTGATGCCCTTCAGTCTGAAGAACGCTGAGGCAACCTACCAACGGCTGGTCAACTACATGTTCACCAACCAAATTGACAAAACCATGGAGCTCTACGTGGATGACATGCTGGTTAAAAGCAAGATTAGCCGACCAACATATTACCAATCTCACTCGGATGTTCGCGGTCCTACAAAATTTCAGGATGCGTCTGAACCCGGCTAAATGTATTTTTGGGGTTGGCTCAGGAACATTCCTCGGCTTCATGATTAGCCAGCATGGCATCGAGGCCAACCTTGAGAAAATGCGGGCACTCCTAGACATGAAGGCCCCCCATACACAAAAGGAAATCCAGAGCCTGACCTGCTGAGTGGAAGCTCTGACTCGATTTATTTCAAAGGCCACCAACTGATGCGTCCCTTTCTTCAAATAATAATCAATGAAAATATGAGTTCATATGCAAAGACTAGCATAGACATATATTTCCCCATCAAAACCAAAACACCCATCTGAACTAATAAGATCTTTGAGAAGCATGAAATGGGAACATAATTGCGAAAGCATGAAAGCAATGACCAAACATTTTTTTACACACAAAACATAAAGCAATCAGTACGGGATTTAGGTTTCCATAAAGGAGAATTGGTTGAAAATAGAACCAGCAAATTTTTATGGTTAAATGGTGACGAATGAAACTCCAAAGAAATATAACTAGGTTATCATTTTGTTGCCATCACAAACAAATGCTCCTGTATCATAGAAAGATAGCAACCACACAAGCACATTTATTGGAGTTTAAGAAAAAACCTACGTATCCACCTCGTCACATAAGGAGACAACAAAACAGCACCTTCCATTAGTAAAGAGTCCCAAAATTAGTCGCTCAGATCTGAGCATCGTTAGAACAAAGCTTTCTCCAGCATTCTCATAGCTCCTTAAAAGAAAAGAATTTTGCGTGTTAAAAAGAAAACAAAACCTGCCCTTTTCCATCTCAATCATATCGTATCGATGAACGGGAAACTCGATAATGCCCAAACCCAGCCCCCTTCCCATCCCATATGAATCGCACTCTGGACTGCTCCAGCCAGGCGGATCCCAACCCTTGCTGACAAGACCCGTCCCGACCCCACAGGGACCACAAGGGGACGTACCCTGCTCCCGTCTGACACCCAAAAATAACGTTCCAATTTTAACCTCAAAACATCAAATGCATAAATAACCGAATTAAGTTATACATCAAATCCGAAATAAACCGATGTCAGACAAAGGATAAAGTTCCAAATTACAAATTGCGAGCACGACTCTAAAATAAACCTGCGGGCAAACCACCCAACAGGAGATCAGGTACGCGGAAGTGCATCTATGCCTCAGCCTCAGGATCCTCCTCTACCTCAGTAGTACAGCCTGGAGGGGTTACCAAAACATTAAGGGTGAGTGGGCTGAAACTCAAGTTTATAAAACCATTTAATAAGTAAAACATATATTTTACCCCTCCGTTTTCCAAACAAGCATGCATCAGAATTTTAAACCATAAATCATATAATATGAACTATAAGGCATGTAATAAAACCATAAACATAATTTTAGCCACTGCACTATACACTCCAATCCTGACATCCCCGATGTCTGACGTCCCTGACGTCCAATAAGGTCACAGTCTCAAGGCTACACGTGCCACTCGGGTCTCAATTCCGAGTCCAATCCCCGAACCCTGTCCGGGTACGGCATCTCAAATGCCTAGCGTCCTAGACGCTCGACGTCCCTGACGTCAAATAAGCAATTCTGCTCCTGAGTCATTTTACGGTCCGGTTCCTCCGTAAAATGACCCCTCGCAGGCAATGCGCTATGACCACTCCGGGGTACCACATCCGGAGGAGACAGTATTATAAGAATGGATCTATACAGTGCAGTACCAAATACATTTTATTGATATCCATATGCAAAACATATATATACATAGATAAAATCCAAACCGATCTTTAAGTTTCATCAGACGGGTTTCAAACCCAATTATCGTGAAACGTGCCATAATCATAATTTCAATATCATTAAAACCATTTCTTGATTCCAGCATGTGAACATATAAGTAAATCGGAAAACATTTTAAGCATGCAAGTGTTTAATGAAATCGGGCCCACTCACAGTACTATCCCGCGGTGAACCTGCGTGTACGAACTTGTACCGGGATTATCGTACAATTCCTGTCAGTCCAAATCACATGTAAGGGTCACAACAAGTCTTAAACATTTTTCCAAAAAGCCTGAAACAGAACCCGGCTCGGGGAAACCGTCAATACGTTTCCCGAGACAACCGGCCCTAAACTAACCCTCCTAACTATCTCAGATCAACATGGTTAATTCACCAAAAATGTTCAGAATGATGAGAGGAAACAAAGTCATGTTGATCGTGATCGGAGATAAGGCTCAACGCACCCTCACGCGCCGCCCAAAGTGGCTGCGCGTGAAGGTCACGCGCCTGACACTGTAGCTACAGTGTCACCACCCTCACCCGTTTGTCTGTAATACGGGCCTGCCACCCGCGGCTTGACCCGGTTGACCCATCAATTCCTACTCGATTTCAATCCAATTTGATCCTAATATGTTTATTATTCTTCCAATTTAAGTTCTGAGACACTAATTAGCCAAATTAAACCCTTAAATGGCCATTCGACCCGTGATCATCCAAACGGGTCAATCACAAGAACTCACTGGTTTCCAAACCATAATCAAATTAACCTTACAGGAAGCATCATAGTATCAAAACGAACTGGAAAACACAATCAATTGAACCAACACTCACCTGGAAGTAGTCGTCCAAACCTCTGAAATTTCTCTGAACACGGCAGTCACAGTCCCAGCTCACCCGTGGCTGATGGCCTTCGATTCCGATGTGGTTGAGTTCCAAACACTCCCAGAAGACTAAACCAGACCTTGGTTTGGTCCAACAATCACCAGAAATCAAAACCCGATTTTCCCTCCAATTATCCCCGAAATGGTTTCTCTGGTTTTCCTCTCCAATTTCCCGTTCCTTCAACAGCAGAATGAAGCTTACCCATTACTTAATCAGTTTTAAAACATCTCAAGCTATCCCAGAGGCTCGTGGAAGCCTCACTGTCCACTGAATTTTGTTCCCCGAAAGAGCTTCGAATCCCATTAATCAATTCGACAGTGTAGGGTGGATGGTTCAACCCACGTTCTAAAGCAATAGACAACCCTTTCTTTCCAGCACACAATTGCATAAACAATTGCACACTGAACCACCGCACATGGTGGTGCCGTCCACGGTTCCCCCGCGGTTGCTAAAGTAACCAGGGCAAAAAGACCAAAATGCCCCTGGTTCAAATAATTACCAAACTGCCCCTCACTTTCTAGACCCGTAACTCAGCCATACAAAGTCCGATTTCGGCGTGCCGCCTGTCTACGAACTCAGGACATTGAGACCTACCTAACGGTCCTTGAGTCATGTGAAATTTTGTTGCCAAACGAAAATTCAACATTTTCACCCCAAAAGTCCAAATTACGGTAATGCCCCTGAATTTCCGATAGTCATAACTTTTTCCCTGATCGTCCGAATTGGACGTGCCACCTGTTAATTGACTCGTGATGTCCCGAACTACGTCACGGTCATTGGTTAAAGTCCATTTGACCCACCAATCAAAAAGTCAACAATTTGGTCATACCATTCACAAGGGTAAAAACGTCAATTCATACATTAAATTACAATATTAAAATCCTCGAATTTCCGGGGTGTTACACTTGCGCCGCCAATTTGAAACTCAGAAACCCTAGCAGAGCTATGGGTCAAAGCCATTCTCGAATGTGTGTGAAATTTGGAGTTTTTTTCAGTGTGAAATTTGGAGCTATGGGTCGCAGGTTTGAAGTTTCTAAGTTTCAGAATTTTTTTACTGTATAACTACAGTAATTCGCGTGTTTATACGTTTTTTTCCTTTGCCGCTTTCAATGAGAGAAAATCTTCAAATTCCTTCTATCAAAAATTTATAACAGTCATCTTTATAATTTCCATGTATCCCTTATAATCATAATAAATGACATTTTTTAAAAAAACTGTTTTCTTTAGACTATAAAAGATGACAATTTTAGTAAAAATTATCATCTCTTTAAATAAGATGACAGTTTTAACATAAACTTTCATTTTTCAGTATCATCTACATTTATGAATGGCATAGCGGTAGGTCCAGATGAGTCGGCTTGTTTGAGTGCGTCAATGAAGGTTGTGCCATTTGGTGGGATATCCAGTTGCCTTCTCAACCTATCAAGCTTGGATTGCTTAGTGCTCATTCATAATCAAGTATCTAAATCATCATAGAGAGCTAAGTTAGGATGCAAGGTTACACGATTTGGCATAAGCACATAAATTTAGGTCAATGTTGTTAAAGTTTAGATCATATTTACAATAGTTAGAGTTATGTTAGGAATGTACAAGTAGGGAAAAGCCACGACAAGTATTAAGAAAGAGAGTATATACAAGTGGAAATGACATATATACAAGTAAGGGATAACAAAGTAAAAGCAAGTGTTGCATGCACAAGTGTAAAAGTCACAACAATAGCAAGAAAATGCACAAAAACGTACTAGCTAATGGAACACATAGGTATCTACATGAAGAATGGAGTGAATGAATAAGAAAGAAATTTTTAGAACCTACGCAAGAGATAAGAGTTATGTGACAATATATGAAAAGAATCACCTGCACCTTCGATCTCACTTCCCTAGACTCACTTAGTCTAGGGGGCCTGGTGATGAAATCTTAGCATCATAAGACCTTATGGAGGGTATGCAATCTACAAATGCAATAGATAAAGCCTTAGAATTACAGGAATCACCTTCCACTTCCCTTCTCATAGTACCTTTCGGACTTACGACCTGTGGGTACTGATAAGCCAAACCTCAATTACCTCCACCATTCAACGTTGAATCATGTCTAGTTAGGATAAATGTAATGCGAGAAGCAATGACTAATTTTGAGAACACCCCAAGTCTAGCTTAGCTATGTCATATACTCTATTGATGCTTTCTTTCTTAGATCCAAACTTATCACCAGTCATGACACCTCTAGACACCATGACCAACCGATGGAAGTTTTCAAAGTTGGCTTACCAAATCCAAGTGTTTACAAACTCCACCCATAATTGCATGTCTATAGATTCACTTAGTCTACAGTGTGGAGATGAAATCCACACTTCATGAAGGGTTAAGGAGAAAGTAACCAAAAAGGGCACTACCTATTCTCGAAAAGCAAGATTTGAAGGAAAGTGTCACAAGACCCATGCAACTCTAAAAAATTTAATAGGAAACTATATATACACATTGGGGAAGTCAAGGATATTTATGGTTCACATAGCTTCAAAGTTTAGATGAAGAATTCTATGTCCATGCAGCCCAAGTGGATATCTTAGATTTCGAATCATGGTTCATCTCTTTGGAAAAGTCCAAGAGTAACCATGGTAGAAAGAATAAACATAAGAGGCAGGGCTGATTTACAGGCATCATGTGGTTTAAACTCCATTGATGTCTCTTTCTTAGACCCAAAATCTGTTACGAGTATCATCTTGTGTCCTAGACATCAGCCTTGAAAATTTCTTACTTGAGACAAACTAATTTCTGAATCATAAGCTCGAACCTTTATTCACTGCTTTGGGCAAGTTCAAAAGTGACGAGGTTAGAGAGAAAAAACACGAGAGGTAGGATTGATTTTGGAACTCCTCAAGGTTCTTTTCTCAATCCAAATCTAGTCACAAGTGTTGTCTCATTGCCTAGGCATCCTTTTCAAAAATTTCTTACTCAAGATGTATACGTGTTCGTTCAAAGATAACTCAAGTGTTAACAAACACCACCCACAACCTCATGGCTTTTAAAGTCCATGAAGGTTTTAAGTGATAAGTTAATAAACGAGATTTCACATATTCCATTAAAGATCAAAATCTAAACTCTGAATCACGTGTGATCCACATATAGCCGAGACTAATGCATGAAATGAAGTTTTATTAACATATATGGTGTATAAACAAGTAATGATATTCACAATGTATATTTACACTAACACATTTTAATGATGTTCAATTCCCTAGCAACGACGTCAAAAATTGATTTGCTCATGCAAGGTCTGGTTATTAACACTCAATTAATGCATTGCTTAATTTCAAACCCTTTTTGTGTAGATGTAGCATTGGTAAATAAAGATCGTTCTGGATCGGGGAATTCAGGGACATTAAAAACGGTTAGTAGAGAGATTAAAGATAAGGATGCGTTTAAAAGTGTGTAACCGAAGTTACGTTTTACAAACTATGAATTTAAATGCGAATGAGAAGGTTAATTTGAACCTGCAAACCATATATTAGTTTCATAGATAAAACCGACACTTTTACATAAGCAAATCCAAACTCCTACGTAACATATATATATATATATATATATATATATATTTACACGTGATCACCATTATCCACTTATCATGTCTTCGTGCCAATACCTACAAACATCAAAACAATCATGAAATCCTACCTTAATTACCTCAATTACATCTATATGTTTTTCACATTATAAATGCCCTGATAGCGGGCTCAAACACTTATAATATGATTCACCTTAAGTTATTGGTTAAATGGTCTAATAGTGGACTTAAACACTTAAAATAGAAATTGAAGATTAAGTACTAAACATAAAGAATAATCAAGATTCAAAAAGTAAAACACATGGAGATTGAATTTTAGTTTACAAGCATCAGAAGACATAAACCTTCACAAATATTGCTTTATAATCACAACCAAGACTTAATTCGAGGGTTTAGGGGAAAATAAAATTGTTACACTTTTTGGAATCCAAGAATAGATTGCTACGCCAAAAGTGGATGGAAGATGAATTGCTATTCACAAAATTTTCTGAATAGCAGAAGGAACTTTTCCAAGATGAACAAACGTAAGGAATATGGCTATAAACTCTTTTATTGAATAGTAAAAGTTGGCTAGGTTAGTAATTGAAATAATGGGTGACAACCCTTACAAAGATAAAAACTTCCCTTGATATAGGGTACAAAGTCCTAAAAATAAAAGGAATAAATATCCTAGTAAAAGTCTAAAAGACTTCATCGCAAATTATAAGGAAAGTTATTCCTTACGTCACAAGGAACCTTCATTTAATCCTTGCACGACTTTATTCCATGTTTTGGGTGGAAATCCTTCAAGTCTTCAGTCACAAGTTAAATCCATGTCAGAGAAGGGTTGAAAATTGGCTTTAGTCTCCTGATCGTAAAAGAAGTGGAATTTGAGTCCTTATTGCAAAACTAAATCCTTGTCGCAAAAGAAGTGCAGCTGTTGGGCCTGGCCGAGAGCCTTGGAGGGATGTCACCAGTGACACGTCATTGACATGTCACTGGGATAAGAACTGCAACTGAGTAGGCACACAGGACTGGGATTGGGCCTGGTTCTCGGCTAGAGAAAAATTGGAACATGTTGGAACACAGCTAAAAATTATAGGAATACGCTGGAAATGGCTTGAATTGGGTCATAAAACATGTCACTAGAACATTACTTGGTACTCGGTTATCACAACACATATTCTCAAGCACAGCATTGGGACATGTCTTAGTGACATGTTAGTGACATGTAACACGTGACACGTTGTTGGCACACAACCTGGAACACATCAATAGGGTCTTGGTGACATGCTTCTGGGTCTAGTGACATGGTCTAACATATTTTCCGTGTTTTAACTTCAAATTATCATAATTTGCAATTAGTACAAGAAATTCATAAAGTTTGTTAGAAATGACATGATTAAGGTTATAACAAGGTAAAATGCAATGGAAAATGATGTAATAAGATGATCAAATAAGTGCTCATCAGCATGGGCGGGTGTGGCCGGCGTGTGTGGGCTCCTCCCAACGTGTAGCGGGTTTTCAACCATCCGCCAATGCATGGGCTGCGCGTGGAGCCTTTTTCCAGCCCACGACGGCATGTGGCCACTGTTTCAGGCTGTCTTGGATCATTTTGAGTGGTTTTCTAGCCCCTAAATGGCACATATCATTGTTTTTCACCTTCTGGCAATGTGGAGGAGCTGTTTACCGGGGTTTCGGACACTTATAAACGTGTTTAGGTCGGCATAAGGTAATGCTAAGCCTCGTTTTGGACTACCTTAGAGGGTTGTGATTTGATTGGTTGATTGTAAATTAATAATAAACTTTTTGGTTGGTTGCCTATAGCGATTTTGACTTGGGAATTGTGCTAGCTGGGTAATTAGGGTGATTTCGACTCTTCTTTATCCTCGTTTGAAAATGTGAATACGAAATTGGGAAAATTTAACAAACTACCCTTATTTATCCCCCTTAAAGGGGCCTCATCTTCAAATTTCTAGCCTATTAGGCTACCTTTTTCTTTTGGATACCTCATGTGTGTGGTGCTTGTTTTAGCCTAATGCATCTTGGTGAGCCCATTTAATATACTCGAAAGATTAGGAATTTGTCTAATAAGGAATTTGTGAACACTTGTGTTAGGCCCAAGCCCTTGGCCCATATATTCATCCATGATTTCTCTCTCACACTTCACTTTGGGCCCAAGTGCCTATGAGCCGAAATCCATACCATTCACTGTGGTGTCACTGATTTCTCCTACACAGTTCCCACACTCGAAACAGGTATAACCCACACACATGCCCACTTGTCCTTTCCATTGGTCCCTTAAACAAAGACCACATTGAAACCTTGGCATTACCATCACCACCACAAGACCTAACATGGTCTCTAATTGATGGTTGTCCTCTATCAGTCTTCCGGAAAACCATCTTAGCCCTCCAGTCTCACCAAAAGAAAATAAAACACCGTTCGACCTCCCTCTTTTGCGATGCCAACACCGATTACTCTAGGCGCTCAAACCATGATTAACAGCTATCTCTCGACAAGATGAAGTTGGCTCTGTCAACCTGCGATGTCAACAACCACCTTGAGGAGAGATTCGGGATAGACTCGAGGCATACCCGATCTAAACCCGGTTGCTTTCCAACGAAACTTGAGGTATCTTAAGCTGAGATTGTTCCTTTGAACCTCACCATCGTCTTATTCATGATTAGGAATAATTTTTAATTCAGTTTCTTGTGTGTTCTACGAGGATTGGTGGTGACCCGAAGTGACCCGATTCTTTATTCCTCATGACTCAGCTCGTTTCAGGTAATCGTAGACCTTGTAACTTAAACCATACTAATCCTCATGCTAAGAGCTACATTTTGAACTAACTGCATGTCACTTTTGGGCAAGGTTGGACGACAGTGGATGGTGATCGGAGTTACAAGCCAAACTTTTCTCTGTGTCTTTATGGCTGAAGTAGGCAGTTTCTCAACCTAAAAGTTGGTTTTTTGGTATCCTAGCGTCGAGTAAAACTTTTTTAACTAACTGCATGTTAAATTCGAGTTAGAATCAAAGAAATTAGACCTTATCGGAATCTGGGAATTTTTTGGTGAAAATCCCAGATTCCGAGCACCATGGACGGCGACGCTAGCGGTGGTCCATTCATCGTCTCCCGCAATGCTTCGGCGACGATTGTTGTTGTTAGTCAATAGTCACTCAACGTCAAACTTAATGGTCAAACTAACGAACTATTAGAGGAAAATTACATGGAATATTTGGGGGAATATTCCCACACGTGTGGCGTGGGGTGGGGATACTGTAGCATCACGTGTATAAGCATGTGACACATGCGTGGAAGTGTGTGTCCACACATGGTCAGCGCTTGTGGCCTCCTGTCGGGGCGTGGGGGAACGTGGGAGGGTTTTTTAACCCGTCGTCGGCGCATGGGCCTTTTTCCTTCCCACAGCGGCACCTGGGCATTGTTTAGGTTGTCTGGTACAATTTTGAGTGGTTTTCTAGCCCTATATGGCACATAGTGTTTTTTCCACCTTCCGGGAACGTGTACGCATTGTTTTCCAAGGTTTTGAACACTTCTAAACATGTTTTGGTTTGTATTAGGCAATGGTAAGCCCCATTTTGGGCTACCTTAGAGGGTTGTGATTTGATTGGTTGGTATGTCGGGTGGGACTTGGGGATTGTGCTAGCTTGGTATGTCGGGAGATTTTGACTCCCCGAAAAGTGTGCAAGTGGATCGTTTTCCCTAAAATGTTTTTATTAAACCATATAATTGCTCGTTTTACGATGTCTATGCTATGTATTCCCCGAGCATGCTTGATTTCCTGATTTGGAGTAATCAATGGTATTGATGAATATGTCCACTTAATGTTATGTACTATCTGATATATTTATAATGCGGTGTGTACAATGAGGTATGAAATGCTAGCATGTGATAAGGTAAGTGATGTGCAATCGTGTGCCATGATGTGAAAGGTATTAATGTGTGCTTTAATGTGTTAGTGTACACCCGAGTATGCATAGTTGAGTTATGTATTGCACTACATGGTTGTTTGGTATTCTTGGTATTTGTACATATTGAGCCTCGGAACACTGATAAGTTAGTACCTTAGAACCACTTAGGAGTCACAGGTATCTCCATACCTGTTTGAGTGGCTACATACTAGTTTCCACGTGATTGTTCACCCACGCAGCTCGTAATACTAGTTAAATATGCATTAGTTTGTCCTCGAGCTCTAAGGGGACATAAGGTGGCTGTGCTTAGCACCAAGTTTTCATGTGGTGGAGGTACACGAGGTTATAGATACCTAGCTTGGCATGAGCGTATGCCGTGAGCGACTCATGAGCAATTAGAATATGGTTCAAGCATGATGTTTCATACTTCGGGCTGTTTACTATGATTGATGATTATTATTTAAATACTTTTATTATATCTCATAGAATGTGCAAGTCTAAATTAAGGTTTTTCGTTTTGGGAAAATTGGGGGTTTAAAATTATTTTACTATGAATGGTTTTACGCTGAAATAAAATATTTGGTCCACTCACCCTTCATTTTTGAACCTTTCAAGTGCCATTGGTGTGCACGTTCTTCGAGGAGACTTAGCAATAGCTCTACACATTTGCTTCCGAGTCTTGAAGTGACATGGTGACGATCGGGTACTTACCAGGTGGTAAGTACTCGCTTTATACTTCCGCTAAGGGGTAAAATGTAATCAGTTTGGACTCCTTATGTTTCACTCGGCTCATGAAACATATCATTTTATTTGATTAGCTTCGTCATTTGGACGCCTCTATCTAGATGTTGGCTAGCAAGCCTTGATCTCCGTGCCTTAAGTGGAGTTTCCAAGTCAGGGTGTGTCATCACACAATCTTCAATCAATACAAAGGTATGTATTTAATTTTGGAGATTTTAAAATTGTTTTTTATTTTGAAAAAAATGTTGCAATTTTTGGTTATTTGTGTAGGAATAGTGTAGGAAATTAGAAGAGTTATTAAGGAAATATGAAAATAGAAAGTCTGTTCTGAATTAGGAAATAAAAAATGTGGTAGGAAATTAGAAAATTAGAAAACATGTTATGAAATTAGGAAATTAGAAAATATGTTAGAAAATTAAGAAATTAGAAAATATGTTAGGAAATTAGAAATTAGGAAAATCTATTAGGAAATTAGGAAAATAGAAAATATGTTAAGAAATTACGAAATTAGAAAATATGTAAAGAAATTAGAAAATTAGGAAAATAAAAAATATGTTAGGAAATTAAAAAATTAGAACATATTTTAGGAATTTAGAAAACTAGGAAAATATATTAGGAAATTAGGAAAATAAAATCAGACAGAGCCTTCTTTTTCCTCCTCTTTCTTCTTCTTCGATTTCTAGCGTCTAAAACCTCTACTCCTCGCTCTCTCTTCACCAGCGAATCCTCAGCCCTAATTTTTGTCCCTTAAACACTTATCTCTCTCCCTCAATCACTTGCCTCTCTCCATCCCTCACTTGCCTCTCTCCCGCAATAGCGCGTCGCCACCTACGCAGGTCGTGGTCGCCGCAAACGCAGGTCGTCATCGACTCCACCAGAAGACCAGCCATTTATTCTCTCTCCCACTGCAAGTGTTTTCTATCTCTCATTATCTCTCTCTCTCTCTCAATGTATATATATATATATATATGGTTGATTGTTTAGTTAGTTATTGTATATATATATTTATTTATTTGATGAGTATTTGTTAATATTTTGATTATATTTTGGTTGGTTATTTGTGGATTATTTGTGATGGATTATGGTTGACTGTGTTATGTGAATTATGGATTACTGGTGATTATGGATTTATTGATTGTTATTAAATATTAGTAATTCGTAATTATTATTATTATTTTGTCAATTATTAGTTATTAATTATTATTGATTGTTGTTTATGGATGAATTGATTATTAATTATTGATTATTGATTATTAATTTTTTTTTTGTAGTTGTCGATATCTACGTTGATTACTTCAAGGTATCGACCTCGCGTTTCGCCGACTTTGGTTCAGGACACAACGAATGAAGCAAGTTTGTTAATACCGAACATGTCGAAGGTGGATGGAGGCCCTACACTGGTACCTGACACGTCGGTGGTGAATGCAACTCCTCCATCAGCATCTAACACATCGGCAGTCCCTCTGGTCCCAGTTTTCCCCATCGATGACTATATACAACCTAGTACCTTGTCTGCTCGTCGCCAACATTCAAATAACTGGGGGGAACGTCGTAATGATCTCGAGCCCCTGAATAGCATGTCAATAGAGACGAAACGGATCCAACCGGAACGATCTCTACATGTGAGTTGATGATTAACTTTATTTAGTTTTTTGCTAATTTTTCTTACTAATATTTACCGTATTTGTAGGGAGTAGCGTACGTGTGTGGGGAATCAACTGGGGGAGGTCATCCTATCAGATTTTCTAGTCGACGAATGCTATGATCGAAATCATTAACATCGATCGGCTCTGCCAAGTGCCCATCAAGGTCCGTAACTTGATGGTGCATGACATGAGTGTCATTCTTCACACCCATTGTCTAATGATGGGCGAAACTTTCCGGAAGCAATCCTCGGATAAGCTCACCTTCTGTTGAGGGGTGCCTTGTCAGTAAGTTTTTTTTTAATTTTTTAACTTAATTTTAACGATTTTACTTATTTTTAATAATTTTAATGATTTTACTTATTTAAAAAAAATTATTATAGGTTAATTTTCAATATGACAGTAAGAATGCGATCCTCATGAAATACATGAGGCAGAACTAGTAGCTGCAGTACCCTGAGTGGAAGTACGAGCTGCACAACTGGTGATTGAGCTGGACTACCCTGAAGGAAGCTCTTGCCAACCCTCCGCAGGAGCTGGACGGTGCTCAGAAAATCGAGTGAAAGTGGATCTGTGCGCACCTCGTGGCGTCCGAGTATATCATAAGTTCATTTTCCTAACTTGTTCAATTTTTTAATCTTTTTTTTCATTACCGAATTTAATTAAATTTATTAATGAACATAAAAAGTCAGATGCTACCAGGTGAAATCGGCGAAAGAAGACGTTGAACCACCACAAAGGGTAACGTCCCTTAGCTACAGGTACGAGGCCTGGCGCAACGTTGGGTCACTTTTCCTAGAGACGGATGCTTAGGGACAAGTGTACACTAGCTGGAGAAACCATCAAGCTAATGCGATTCACATAAGCTTAAATATTTATATTTATTTTTTAAATTATTTGTTTATTTTTTAAAAAAATTAATAAATGTGTTCTGATTTTGTAGGAAAGAATGCTGGCAAACGTCTAGCAAACCCAGGAAGAGTTGACCCAGCAGCAACCAGACACTCCTTAGAGCAATAGCTGCCAGATTTGAAACGCTCGAGGGCGATCTTGGAGCAACAGTTGGGTCGACGTCCGTGGAAAATAGTTCAGGGTCTCGGAAAAGGGCTAGAGTGAGACATCTCGACTAGCGCCGATGCTTGATCTAAGGGAATCAATTCCGAGGAGTACTTAGAGCTAAGGCGTAATTATACCACCCTCCAAATCGAGACCACCGAGATGAGGGCCCAAAACAAGAGTCGAGTCTTCAGGACCAAAATGATGAGAGCAGGGCTTAACTTGCGATGGTCTTTCGACACCTGGGATATCCTCAGCCCCCTGAGCAACAGCCTGCTCTGTCCAAACAACTTGCTGAGTCTGAACAGCCTCACCACCTTGACCAACCCCCTCTCCCCCATAATCGTTTATTTTATTTTATTTCATTATATAAATTCACTATGTTATTTATAGACATGGACATCACTAATTAGACGATAATTTTTATTAAAACTATTATCTTATTCTGAATGACGACAGGTTAATTTAAAAATGTCGTTTATAATAACATAAATACGAACATATGAAAAGTGATGTTGAAGATTTTCCCCAACTAAAAGAGGCAAAAGGAGAAGGCTGAGAAAACATGTGTTACTTTAGCTTTAGAAAAAAAGCCCAAACCATTGAAGCAGCGACTAATCTCGACCGCACTCTTGCTTGCACAAGGTTCTCACTTCATAGCCACCCTAGGGTAGCCCTCGGCATTGGGTCGGGCGGAGCAAGCTCGGCCCAAATTTTTTGGGCTTGGACCGGGCCGGGCTGGGTCGGGCTTATTAAATAATTTTTAAATTTGCAGGCAGGGTCGGGCGGGCTTAATGACATAAAAAAGAGCTTACGAGCTTTTATCGGGCGTGGTTTATATCGGGCTTTTCGGGTCGGGCCTATTAAGCCCACTTGGATCGGGCTTACGTGGGCGTTTGTAATAAACTATGTCTCAAATTTTAAAGTTACAAAAAACTATATGCATGAAAAAAAATATTAATAATGAAAAAAATACTCAAGGGTACAAAAACGTGGCCTCGTTAAAATAAAATACTCAAGGGTGCAAAAACGTTGGGCCTATTAAGTAGGTGGAGGAGTGGTTAGGGTTTGTATTGGGTATTGAGTATTGGGCTTTTTAAAATAAATTAGGTGGGCTTGGGGCTGAGATTTGAGTTTGGGTTGAAATATTAGTATTAAGAATGAGTTGAGTATTAATTTTTAAATAATAAGTATTTTATATTTTCGGGCTTATGCGTCGGGTTTATTATGGGTGGGTCGAGCAGGGCTTACCGGGTTTTATCGGGCTCGGGCATATCAGGTTTGAACACCATAAACCCAAGCCCAGCTGGCTAACTCTCGGGCTGGGCCGACCCACGGCCCATAGAGAGTCGGGTCGGGATTTTGTCCATCGGGCTTATCGGGCCCCCATAAGCTCATGGGCTTTTGGGCCAAATGGTGAGGGCTACCTTAGGGTTTGAGAGACGACTGAGATTCGTAAGCAGCAACCAATCTTGGCTCATCTGTGCTAGGCCCGTGGTGGTGGATGGTCGCCACCACATGCTCAGTCGTCTGGCATCGACGTAGCTATTCGCAAGCAGCGGTTCGCAAGCTGAGGTTCGCTCAGGTATCTTCTATTGAAGAATAAGCTGCTACTGCACTGTGTGTGATCATGCTGCAGGGCAGCTGATCTAAACACTCTCTAAAAGGTTTTGACACCTGTAAAGTGACTAGAAGAATCAGAATTTGACAGCTGTGAGTTTGTTATAGCTGTGAGGGTATGTGTGAGTGTCTTAATGAACAAGTAAAATCATGTAGTGTGTGTGATGAGTGAGGCAATTAATCCCAGCCGTGTGTTGTGGAAGTGTGTGTGTATGTAAGGAGAAATTATCACAAGAATCAAATAACAATATCTGTGTGAATCTCTGTAAACAGATTTTTTTCAAAGAAAGCACTAAAACAATTACTCAGAATCTCTCTTGGGCATTTTGACAAACACTTGGTGTTCATCATCATTTTCTCTTCTTCATTGTAATCAATTCAAATTGCATTCAATCCAAATTCAAACACAGTCATACACAATCCTAAACTAGCCTAATCCAATCGGTTTTCAGCTAAGAGTAAAGTTTTGAAGTGTACCTGATTGCATTCTCTTCAACTTCAAGTTTCTGCAAGCAATCCGATCCTTCCTCTGCTCAATCATTTGAAGCCAATATGGTATTAGAGCAGTATGATTCATAATCTGAGGGTACTGGGGCGTGTACTATGAAGGAATTGTGTATCTGAAATGGCAGGAACAGGAAGTGAGCTACGAGCTCCCTTGTTCGATGGAAGCAATTATGAATTCTGGAGTATAAAGACGAGAACCTTACTGAAAGCACAAGATTTGTGCGAATTTGTGGACAAAGGTCTGAACACTGATCTAGAGGATGCTGATGGAGCTATTGTTGTACCAACACGTGCAGACTACATCAGAGATGCAAAAGCCCTGGGATTCATTCAAACATCAGTGGTGGACACAATTTTCTCCAGGATACCAAATGAGGAAAGTTCAAAATCTGCCTGGGATTTGTTGAAAAGAGAATTCCGAGGAGATAAAAAAGTGAGGTTAGTCAAATTGCAAGGTTTGAGGAGGGACTTTGAGTATATAAGAATGAAAGATGATGAAACTCTAAGTACATACTTGTCTAGACTGTATACTGTTGTAGATCAAATGAGATCATATGGTGAAGTAATAAAAGAATCAAGAATGGGACAAAAAATTCTCATTAGTCTAACTAAACCATATGATCCTATTGTTACAATCCTAGACGAAACCAAGGATCTAGAAGAAGTAAATGTACAAGAGTTAATTGCATCAATTAAGGCTTATGATCAAAGATTAGAAATTCACTCTGAAAATTCTCTAGTAAAGGCATTTTCCAGCATGCACACTGGAACCTCTTCAAATCCAAACAAGCCTAAGAAGTTCTCTAGAGGAGGATTCAAGTCTTGGAACAAGAAACCAGAGTCCTACTCTAAGGAAGTGAACACTGGATATCAGAAAACTGAAAACAGACCAGACAATGATCCTAAACCTACCTGTAAAATCTGTTTAAAGAAGCACTATGGAAACTGCTGGTTTAAGACCAGAAAATGTTCAAAATGCAACAGGATGGGTCACTATGCAAAGGATTGCAGGGTCAGAGAGAATGTTAGTACTGCTCAACATGCTGAAGATGATGGGACTTTGTTCTATGCATGTCACACGGCCACAACCTCAAGGAATTCAGAAACCTGGTACCTTGACAGTGGTTGTAGCAATCATATGACTTCAAATGAGTCATCTCTGATAAATCTGAACAGAACCTTGAAGTGTAGGGTGAAAATGGGCACAGGAGAGCTAGTAGAGGCCAAAGGGAAAGGAACTCTGGTAATTAAAACTCAGAATGGAGACAAGATGATTAAGGAAGTTATGCCGGTACCTGGCCTAGATGAGAATCTGCTGAGTATGGGGCAGATGGTGGAGCATGGATACAATCTTGTATTTGAAGGCAGGCAAGCCACAATTTATGACCTAGGACAAAAGATTGCTTGTGTTGCCATGACAAGGAACAGGTGTTTCCCACTGTCCTTTCAAGAAATTCTACCTATGGCAAAGGTTGCAATTGAAGAAGGCAGTAACTGGCTATGGCACAGACGTTTTGGTCATTTAAACCAGTCCAGTTTAATCTCCTTAGCAAGTGAAGACATGGTGATTGGGCTGCCAGGAATATCTAAGAAGGAGGGAGTATGTGAAGGCTGTGTTATGGGAAAGCAACATGTTGAAACATTTGGCAGAGACAAAGGCTGGAGGTCAACTAAGTTGCTAGAACTAATTCACACTGATGTGTGTGGACCTATGCAAACAGAAACCTTCAGTGGAAACAGGTACTTCCTAACCTTCATAGATGACTACTCTAGAATGTGCTGGGTTTATTTTCTCAGACACAAGTCTGGTGTGTTCAATGCCTTCAAGAAATTCAAAGCAATGGTTGAACTTCAAACAGGCTGCAAGATTTTCAAAGTTAGAAGTGACAGAGGTGGAAAGTACACCTCACATGAGTTCTTAAACTACTGTGAAAACCTGGGAATTCAGAGACAGCTTACAGTTTCATACTCTCCACAACAAAATGGAGTTGCAGAGAGGAAAAACAGGACAATTGTGGAGATGTCTAAAGCTATGATGCATGATAAGAGGATGCCCTATGTTTTCTGGGCAGAAGCTGTGAACACTGCAGTTTACCTGCTTAATAGGTGTCCTACTCAGGCTGTCAAAAGCAAAACACCTTTTGAAGTGTACAGTGGAAGGAAACCAGGTGTGAAACATTTGAGAATATTTGGTTCAATCTGCTACTTTCATGTTCCTAATCAACTTAGACAAAAGTTGGATGCATCAGCTGAAAAAGGAGTTTTTGTTGGATATGGGAGTTTTGAAAAGGGGTACAGAATCTATTATCTTAAAACTAAGAAAATAGTTGTATCAAGGTCTGTGACATTCAATGAGAATTCTATGTGGAACTTGGAAGCTCAAGAAGAGTCA
The DNA here is from genome assembly GCA_032719365.1 of Prinsepia uniflora. Taxonomy (NCBI): domain Eukaryota; kingdom Viridiplantae; phylum Streptophyta; class Magnoliopsida; order Rosales; family Rosaceae; genus Prinsepia; species Prinsepia uniflora. The sequence goes on from CM064875.1 coordinate 7,450,605, forward strand.
AGTGTTATGTTTCCCTCTGAAGTTACTACTGAAGTTACTACTGAAGTTGGCACTGAAGTAACAGCAGCAGACAATGACCACTCAAAAACAGATCAAGAAATGCAAGGAAATCAGGTGAATTCTGAAAGTGAGGCTGATTCTGAACCTAGCAACACTCCTATCAAGCTAAGGAGTTTGAGTGATGTCTATGCTAGATGTAGTGTGGCCATTGTGGAACCTGAAAACTATATGGAAGCAGCCAAAGATAAAGCATGGCAGAAAGCCATGGAAGCTGAGTTAGAGATGATAGAAAAGAATGGCACATGGAGTCTTGACCCAAGACCATCTGAGAAACCTATTGTTGGGGTTAAATGGATCTACAAGACTAAACTCAACTTAGATGGGTCAATTCAGAAGTTGAAAGCTAGATTGGTGGCTAAAGGATACACACAAAAATCAGGAGTCGATTTCAATGAAACCTTTGCACCAATTGCAAGGTTAGATACCATCAGAACTCTGATTGCACTAGCAGCACAAAGAGAGTGGAAGCTGTTTCAGTTGGATGTCAAATCAGCCTTCTTGAATGGTGTCTTGGAGGAAGAGGTTTATGTGGATCAACCTGAAGGGTATGAGTTAAAAGGTCAAGAAGGGAAGGTCTACAAGCTGAACAAGGCCCTCTATGGTCTAAAATAGGCACCAAGGGCCTGGTATGATGAAATTAACTCATATTTACTTAACTGTGGTTTCCAGAGAAGTCTAAGTGAAGCTACACTCTATTTGAAGGTCAAGAAAGATGAGGGGGCTTTTATAGTATCAATCTATGTGGATGATATCATCTACACAGGAGATAGTGTGAGTATGATGAAGGAGTTTAAACAGGAAATGATGGAAAAGTATGAAGTGACTGATCTTGGTTTACTGCACCATTTCCTAGGCATGGGAATCCTGCAAACTACCTCTGGTATCTACTTACATCAAAGAAAATATGCATCTACACTGTTGGACAAATTTGGGCTTAAGGGATGCAAACCAGTGAGCATTCCCTTAGCTGCAAATGAGAAATTACAGAAGGAGGAAAACAGTGAACCTGCAGATGAACATGTCTACAGGCAAATTGTTGGAAGTTTACTGTATTTAACAGCCACAAGACCAGACATCATGTATGCTTCTAGTCTTCTATCAAGGTTCATGCACAGGCCTACCAAGAAGCATTATGGAACTGCTAAGAGGGTGTTAAGGTACATTCAAGGGACTCTAGATTATGGCCTTGAATACAAGAAAGGGCAATCAGCTACCCTAATTGGATTCTGTGATAGTGATTGGGGAGGTTATGAAGAAGACAGTAAAAGCACATCAGGATATGCTTTTACATTTGGAAGTGGGGTATTTTCTTTGGCCTCAGTTAAGCAATCAAGTGTTGCTTTGTCAACTGCTGAAGCAGAATATGTCAGTGCTTCAGAGGCTACAACTCAAGCAGTTTAGCTCAGATTTGTCCTACAGGATTTTGGTGAAGAACAGATGGAACCTACTGTCCTAATGTGTGACAATATGTCTGCAATAGCTATAGCAAAGAATCCAGTTTTTCATCAGAGAACTAAGCATATTAACATGAAGTTTCACTACATAAGGGATGCAATTCAAAAAGGAGAAATCCAACTACATTTCTGCAAATCTGAAGATCAGTTAGCTGACATTTTCACTAAGCCTCTCCCTACGATCAGGTTTAACTACCTAAGGTCCCTACATGGAGTTAAATCAGTAAGCAGCTTAGGAGGGAGTATTGAAGAATAAGCTGCTACTGTACTGTGTGTGATCATGCTGCAGGGCAGCTGATCTAAACACTCTCTAAAAGGTTTTGACACCTGTAAAGTGACTAGAAGAATCAGAATTTGACAGCTGTGAGTTTGTTATAGCTGTGAGGGTGTGTGTGAGTGTCTTAAGGAACAAGTAAAATCATGTAGTGTGTGTGATGAGTGAGGCAATTAATCCCAGCCATGTATTGTGGAACTGTGTGTGTGTGTGTGTGTGTATGTAAGGAGAAATCATCACAAGAATCAAATAACAATATCTGTGTGAATCTCTGTAAACAGAATTTTTTCAGAGAAAACACTAAAATAATTACTCAGAATCTCTCTTGGGCATTTTGACAAACAGTTGGTGTTCATCATCATTTTCTCTTCTTCATTGTAATCAATTCAAATTGCATTCAATCCAAATTCGAACGCAGTCATACACAATCCTAAACTAGCCTAATCCAATAGGTTTTCAGCTAAGAGTAAAGTTTTGAAGTGTACCTGATTGCATTCTCTTCAACTTCAAATTTCTGCAAGCAATATGATCCTTCCTCTGCTCAATCATCTGAAGCCAATATCTTCAGTATCCCTAATCTCGACCCACTTGAACCACCTTCATGTCACAAGCGAGGCCATCATAGGTGCCTGCGACTCTCCCTCTCCTTCTCACCATCGCATCGGGATGTCGGTTCGCCACAAGAAAGAAAAGGTCGTCAATGTCCAGGTCCTCCTTCGTTGCAGGTACAAACCTCTCACACACTGTCTATATTTGGATTTCAAGGGTTTGGGTTTTTGAAAGTTGTTACGAGAGTTCATCTAGTTCGGTTGACTAGCTGGGGAGGGAGATGCTTGAGATGAGATTGAGAGACAAGCCGGATCATGATGAGGATAGCGTAAGCGTTGTAAAATCTTCGCTGTTTAAAAACATGTCAAATTCTTCCATTTCTTGTCAATTGCTCCAAGCATCGCTTGAAAAATGGTGGGTCTATACATTTCTCCTGTAACAAGCAACATGCGAGCAAAATGGTTCCCAAGAATTTTGGTCTAGATTAGGAACTCCCTTTGATTGACTGGTTTAATTTGGTATTTAACCACACTCAATTGACAGTCCTTGATAATTCTTCTGTGCAGGATAGTGAACCGAATGTAATTGATGGTGTGGGTGCTGAAACAGGACATATAATACGAACGACTGTTGGTGGTCGAAGTGGTCAATCTAGGCAGGTAGGAACATAATTTATTTGTGTTCAAATTTACTCTACTAATGGATTATAAACCGGACGTGTGATTTATTGTATCTTGGGAACTTAAATTTTGCTTCATTGTTTGCCTTCACAGATAGTAAGTTATATTAATATTAATATTTTTGGGGTTGTTTCCAGGTAGGTAATATTAATATTTTTGTCAATTGAACCCACCTAATTTTCCAATGGATGACAGCGTTGAGGTAACTTTTATTTCTTTTCAAGAAGGTACTCCAAGACAAGCGCTACAAGAACAGGGAATTACAGATTATCCAAATGTTGGATCATCCAAACATTGTTGCCCGAAAACATTGCTTCTTTTCAACCACAAACAAAGAAGAGGTTTGCCCGAACCTTGTACTTGAATTTGTTCCTGAAGTTGTTAACGGTATTGCAAGGAACTATAGTAAGATCAACCAGCGGATGCCTTTGATATATGTTAAACCTTATACCTATCAGATATTGAAATTTCTTAGTTTTTAAATGTTCTCTATGATTTAGTTGTATTTTAACACAATCTATTTTGCAATTTACCATATGTTGAGTTCCTGTTTCTAATTTTATTTTGTTGCAGATCTGTAGGGCACTTGCTTAGATACATAATTGCATTGGAATCTGTCACCGTGACATTAAGCCTCAAAACTTGTAAGATTTTTGTTTTAATTTTCTTCCTGTAAGACTTACACACATGCATGTTATCTTTCACAACAATTGCCTGGGTTCCTAAGCAGAGCCAGTGCATGCCACGACGTATTGGTTGATAAATTTTTCTGGTGAACATACCCAATATGCCAATTTTCTGCGGATACCTTTTCTATTTAGATGTATCAATGAGCATAGGACCTATAGGTTGAGACTTGGTACCTGTCATGCATCATTATATGCGTTTTTGTGTGTGTGAAAAGTTTCCATCCCATGCTGCTTCTGGGCTTATATTTTTATTCGACTCCATTTCTTCATTCCTTGGAATTCCTTGCATTGTGATGGCTGCCATTCACTTCTAGCTATCTTGTATAATATCCTTACTTTATTATGCAAGATAAAGAAGATAGATAGTTTAATGTTTAACTTTTAGAATTCATTTAGGTTGGGGCGTTTTTAGTGTTTGGTATTGATATCTTAGTTTAGAGCCTTATATAATAAGAAGAATTTTGATGTCCAACGCTAGTGCTACCCAAGGATGAAAGTATCAATATCGACGGATATATCGCTAGTTAAATATACGGATATGTCGCCCCAAATATCGGTATCGATATCGATATCGTTTACGGTCAACAAACATGACGGAAATTCGGTCTAAAAGTTGGAAATTTAGAATGAGACTTTGGAAAAAACTTAAGTTCCCAATAATAGTTATATAGAACTAATAAAAACTATAAAATGACTTTGATATAATAAATATATGATGAATAATATGATGTAATATGATTCTGACGATGACTAATAATATAAAATCTTAAATATAAACATAAATTGAAGTGAGTTATTATAATTGAATGTTAAAATAGTTAAAAATATAACAATAAATATACAAAAATTAAATGTAAGAAAAATAATAAAATAAGTTTATATATATTTAAAATTAGAAAAAAAAAGGATGAAAAAATGGGGTCAAACTTTGATAAAAAATTGAAAGTAATAGATATATTTAATATTGGACAAAAAATGAAAAGAAAAAAGGCCAACCTTTGTTGAAAAAATGAATAAAAAACGGAAAAAAAACAGCTGTTGTCGTCAAAAGGGGTCGAACCCAAGACCCCCCAAATTAGAACGAAAACCCAAGCCAACTCGATCTACTAGCCAGGGTTTTGTAAGTTTAAATAACGTCCAATATATAAGTATACATATTCCTCTGTTAGCCAACAGTCATCTCCTACCTCTAGTCGGGTCTGCAACTCGAATTTTTCGACTCGGCGCCATGATCCGACTAAATATTCTTCGATTTACATCCAATTTTCACGAATTAATAGTGCATCTTTATCGTTTTGAACCCATCCCAAGAATGGATCTGTGGGTTGAAAAAAAAAAAGACAATTGTTTGATATTTCGGCGAATTTCCTCCCTCCCCCCCCCCCCCCCCCCTCCTCTTTCTTCTTATGTGTTGCCGGCCTAAAATACTGAAATTTTGACGACATTATCGATATTTTCATTCATGGTGCTATCCCTGCTATTCAGGTGAATCCACACACACATCAGCTGAAACTTATTTATGATTTTGGGAGTGCAAAAGTGTTGGGAAGTTTTGGATGCTATCCTGTTTAATGTGGAATTTGGCTTGTCTCATGGAATTCTAAATGGTTAGAGCTTGAAGTATATGCATTGAATTAGCTAGATAGACTTGTAGTTTTTTGAAGTTTGCAAAAAATTAATGTATTTTTTGCTATCTTTTTTACTTGTAGTTGATTTTTGTTGTAAGAATGGTAGATTTTTGTTGTAAGAATGTTGGATAGATTTTCTCTAAAGATTTATATATGCGACTTTCTTTTTATTTCAAAAGTGTTTATGGGATTCAAAAGAAATATAAATTACAAAACAAATCATGGAATGGGACAATAAGTAGAAAATTAGTTTTATCTTAGACGGGGTTTAAAATTTATCATCTAGAAGTAAAATAGAGAACACTTTTTAACAAAATTGTAATCTGGTTACTTTTTAGACAACATTTATAATATATATTATAGACGATAGTTAAAAACCATTGTCTATTATATAATTAGACGACAACTTTTTATTAAAAATCATCGTTTGATTATATTTTAGATGACATATTTTACATTCTAGACAACAGTTAAAACCGTCGTCTATGATATAATCGCCTAATTGGGCGATGGTTTTTATATAAAAAAAATTCGTATGACTAAGCTTTAGACATCTGATTATGCCAAAAATCTGTCGTTTGATTAGGGTTCAGACGACAGTTTGACGACACAAAAAAACTGTCGTCTGATACCTTTTAAATAGACGTCACTCACACAGACGTCGCTTATTAATACATTCAAATGACAGCTTTTCACGGTCGTCTAATGGTTATTTTAGCATAGTGATTGTTAAAAATAATAGTTAAATTTTTTTAAATATATATTCCCTAACTCCATATTTGAATTTTATTTAATTTTCATATTTCCAGGTCCAATAATTATATAATTAATTAAATAATATAAAAAAATTATGAAAAAAATAATTAATATAAAAAATTTATTAAGTTATGCCCGATGAATGTTTTCAATGTTACCCGATAAATGTTGTCTTTTTGGTGGATATACATTGAAGGATTTTTTTTTACTATTCATATGTTACTTGACGAATTCTTCACTTTGACACGACAATTTTTTAACCGAACAAATTTGCTTACTGTTCAGCCTGTTACTTGACGGAGACAACTCAACATCGTGCTGCTCAACGGCGACGGTTCAACATCGTGCTGCTTGACAATGGCCATTTTCATATCTTACTCGACGACGATTATTCGCCAATAAAACCTTGTTTCTTGTAGTGAAATATTGACCCAAATAAGAAAAGCACCTTGCTACCAATTTTCATTCTATACAATAAGAGTTTAGATTTTAAATTAAAGTGTTGTGGACTTAATTTAATTATAAACTATATATGTTATAATAAAATTAAATAAAATAATCGCTTAGGCTCCGCCTTATTACTAGGAGCTAGACTCCTATTTGTTGCCGTGGGAGCAAGTTCCTACATGCCGCCTTGGGAGTGTCTAACAATGTTTCAGCTATATGCAAGTAAATAATGTAACGAAAAATCACAAGAGGGTCATGTGGTCCCTTTGGTCCATTGATAAGGTGTTGGTAAAGACACACTCCTAAAATTTGGTAATGCTATTAAGTCATCAGGGTAGTGATGAGTTTATTTGCGATATCCTTCATGACATCTATGTATTGCGTAAGTCTTTTGAATTAGAACCTTTTGGTTTTGTCCAATGGTATGTAACATGACAGCTCATGTTATTGCTGCTCATCTGAAAAAACGTGGGAGGGTGTCATGTCTGGTCAGTTATTGAATTTGATTGACTATTTGACTTTGTTACTAAAGATGTTGTCGATACCATTTGTTTGTCAGGAAATAAAAGAGTTTTAAGTTGAAAAAAATATGATTAATTATAGTCCGTCTTGTGGGTTGTGGCTCGTATCGTCACAATTGGTTTATTTTTAGTTAATAACTTAATTTCTATCTGTGATGTTTGGTTTGAAAAATGGAGCCAAAAGATCATGCTCATTGTTGTATGTAGTTTGTTAAATGTAGAATATTAGAGAGCCAACCAAGGCCTGAAGGGCAGCTCAGTACTAAATTTTGAACCCACAATCACATCTTTATTCCTATTATATATACCACGAACGTAGAACGGTACCCCATAGAAGCTAAGATATATAATATTCTGAATCAGGAGAGCCCTAGCGTAGCTGTCTCATAAATCATATATATATATATATATATATAATATTGATTATATTAATTATGGGGCATCGGGGATTTTGCGACTCCATTCCTATGATTCCTTGTCCACATCTTCTAGGCAGAAAATGGTGCCTTATGGACATTACCAATGCTTTCATATTGTTGAGTGTGCATTGCCTTTCTTTGTTTGCCCCATTTTACTTCACCTGGGGGGCCTTCAGGCTCGCCTTCTGGCTCGAAGTCGTCACCGGGTTAGGAGTCACTCTATCGTTCCACCGAAACCTTGCTCATCGGAGCTTCCGCCTCCCCAAATTTCTCGAGTACTTGTTTGCATATTGTGCTGTTCATTCACTCCAGGTACTTGTTTGCTACAAAGAGCTCGTCGTTTCTTGTTGAGAAATTGAATAGTCACCCATCAAAGTGTATACTAAAACTAACTTCTTCTTTTTTCAATATATCAATTATGCCTATTGTTAGCTATCCAATATTTTGTAATAAATATAAATCATGTAAATAAACAAATAATAATGTGTGAACATAGTTAATTATTTTTTCTTGATTTTGTCATTTTGTAGAATTCATGTTTATAATCAATTGAACAGTCTTGAAGTAAGGCGCAGACAATTCTTGCCAGTGTAAAAGATTTGAGTTTTTTTTATTTTGCAGGGTAGCCCAATTGAATGGGTGAGTACACACTGGTACCATCATCAATATACTGATACAGAAAAAGATGCTCATAGCCCTCATTTTAAGGGTTTTTGGTATAGTTATGTTGGGTGGACACTCGATAACTATTCTCGTTTTCAAAGAGTAATTTTCTTAATTAAGACATTATCAATCTCTCTAAATAACTATTTGTTATTTTATTGACAAATATTAATTAATTATTTATTTATTTAATATTTGAATTGACAAATTTGCAGTGTGGAGGACTAAAGAACGTTGACGACTTGAAAAAACAGCCATTCTATGTGTTTCTTCATCATACTTACTTGCTTCATTCATTTATTCTTGCCGTTATACTATATGCCACTGGTGGACTTCCCTTCTTAGTTTGGGCAGTGGTGAGATATATAATTTAAATACTTGTAATCTCAACTCATTTACTCTTTGCAATTAATCTTGGTTTTATTCACTGTTATTAATACTTTTATATATTTTTTAATTTTTCAAAGATAAAGAACATTTAAAAAATAATGATATGGGCAAAGTAAAAAATTAAAAAATTAAAAATAGGAAAATGAAAAGACTAAAAATCACTTTTGGTCCCTCTAGTTTACTCAATTTTCAAAGTCCTTGTATTGTTTCTTATGCATAGCTATTCAAAGGTACATCCAAATTTTCATCAACTTAATTAACAAGAAAATAAGCACATGTTCCTCGTATAAAAGGGCATTTCATTTAGGTAATTAAGAGTTATATATCGTTTATCCTTTTTTCTTTCATGCCCGTTGTTGCAACGTAAATTACAAAACGATTTTCAAGCATCAAGTAGCAAGAAACATAAAGAACACATACATGTAATTGTATTATAACAAAAAAAAAAAGATATATAATTATAATATGATGAAAATATTTTTTCAATAAGTGAAGTATATATGTACTATATTTTATTAAATAATTGAAAGAAAATTTATTTGCATCCTTCTATTTCTATGAGTAAGAAATTATAAGGTTAAATTCTGCCAAATTCAAACTACATAGACTATAGTAGGGAATTCAGAAAATTACAGAGATCAAAAGTAACTTTTGACTGAAGAAAAAACTATCTAGCCTACTGCTAACAATCTAAAATAACGAAGATAAACCCTGATTTTACATTTTTAATTTCCTAAAAATGGGATGAAGAAATTTTTTCTTTTTTTGTTTTTACCTTTATTTTATGTTTTTTTTTAACTACAAAACAACCGTGCATAACTTTTGTTCTTATGGTTGCATGGTCTTGGTCGCCTAGGTTTTGGCCATGGTGCCTTCAATGAACGTAATATTCAGGTTTTTTTTTTAAAAAAAATAAAACATTTTCTTATTCATTTAAGAGTATATTAATTCGAGGAGAAAGGGCTTAGTTCCCTAAAGCAAGTGTTTTGGGTTTGATCTCAAGACCTTTTGTATGAAACAAGCTTATTTGTTAGAGATTCCCATTATTAGTGTCTGACTATACCTCGAGGGATTAGTATTGGCCGTTGGGGCAGGTGTTTAATTTGTCCATAATTTTTTTTTTTTGTGAACACTTGTAAAATCAAATTATCATTCTTGATTTTATGATAATAGATATACCTTATAGATGTGTGAAATTAAATCAATAATGATTTCAGGGCGTGCGGATAGCATTTGTTTTCCATATTACCTTCTTTGTAAATACGGCAGCCCACATGTGGGGATATCAGGCATGGAACACCAATAACCAGTCTAAGAATGTTTGGTATGTAATGTAACATAACGACATAAATTGAGAAATTTGAGTTTAAATTTTTTGTATAAATAAACGATTAATAATAATGTGTATATATATATATATATTAGGTGGTTGGCGGTGCTTTCATTTGGAGAAGGATGGCATAATAACCACCATGCTTTCGAGTACTCAGCTCGCCATGGCCTAGAATGGTGGCAAATTGATATTACATGGTGCATCATCAAATTTCTTGAAGCTCTGGGATTTGCCACAGATGTCAAACTACCATCCATGGCTCATAAGCAACGAATGGCTTTCAAAACAAAGCCCAAGCTCGCTACTCCTCAACATTAATAATTTCAATGGGAAAATGGCTGCTAACGTACTCAGAATCGTACATTCATTATAACTATTTTACATGAATTCTATTATTAATAATAGACATCCTTAAATTATGTCTAAATATGTATGAGTCATCCGTATGTTAAATTTCTCAATGAATTTGTTAAGAATAAGTGTAAAGTTGTAAGGACAATCTTTATGTTAAATTTCTCAATGATTTTTGTTAAGAATAAGAATAAAATTGCCTTATTATATGTAATTTTTTTTTAACATAAATCATTAATAAATTAAACAAGAATGTCCTTGTACAATTAGACATAGTTCATGAATATCGGCTTCTAACAATAAAGCCATGAGACGATAGATAAAATTAGTGTAAAATTCAAAGACACTGATAAAAATTCTTATCATTTCATTATATATAGCCATCTTCAAATTTTCCGCTAAATCTGCTTTCATAATTTAATTTAAATTAATTAGTACTTTACGCAAATTTTAATTACGGATAAACTTGGTCATTTCAAGTTCATACATACTTCAACTATAAATTTTTTTAGGTATCCAAATAATTATCAAAATATGACATTTAAATATCCGTAGGTAATAATTTGTTAACAAAAATTATTACTTAAGTGCCTAAATGATACTTGTACCTAGAAATTTCACAAGCAAAAAGCTCAGAATTGGTGTGGGCTTGAACTTTGAAAGAGAGAGGGGGGTGGAGTGGAAGGGGGAAAGGTAGCTTGGGACCAAAACATTCCTAAAATTACGACTTTACCTTGCACTTCGTCTATCTACCACTCTCCATAGGCAGCTCTCTCTATTGTCAATATGTTCTTTGCAGGTGACTTGTCGTTGGAGAACTTTTACAGATCCCATATTACCTTGATCCCCACAGTTCTGAGCCCTAAAATTGTTGCCCAATTTCGCCCTATTGCATTATGTAACTACTTTTACAAGATAATTGAAAAATCATTGCAAACTGACTAAAGCTCATCCTCCCATCCATTATATGGAGGCCTTTGATGTGATAATGATCAAGTCATTAAGATATTGACAGATGCTTTTCCTCATGCATATGATGATATGGATTGCAACGACCCGAATCTCGAGGAAAAGTATGATTTGAAAAATAGTAAGGAAATGGCAATTTTTCCACAGTAGGGTTCGATATTGACTTTTTTATTTAGACATTTTTTGGATGATTCACAAGTACCATTACGTAAATTTCAGTGCCCTGAGTCCATAGAGGGGTAGTATGCTGAAATGGAAGGTCTAATGGTTACAATATGGGCTTAAAAATATCAAGGGATTTTGGTAATTTTGGCATAAAAGGATAATTTGGTAATTTTACAATTTTACATGTGAATCATGTGTAATGTTGACATGTTTCTAGATTACTCTAGTGTTTTCCCTCCCTTTCTCGATATTACCCGATGAGTGATCGCGGACAATGTCTGCTTAAGATAAAACTTCTATTATCCGGCGATAATCGTCCATTCGTCGTTAAAATGTCTAACCCGACGGTGGCCCATCGGGTTTTGTCTTAGCCGACGAATTGCGATTGTTGCCCGACAAGGCTTATTCGCGGGGTAATGACTTGTTTCTTGTAGTGCAAATAAAAAGGAATAACACTAGATTATAGTACTAACTTTCATATGTGGCTTTGATTATGTTCAAATATTTATACTCAATGCATATTGAAACTTTAGTAATACATTGAAATTTTAGTAATGCATTAAAAATTTTAGTAACATGGCAGCTCATACTGTTGCTTCTCTTCTGAAAAAAGTGGGAAGGTGTCATGTCTGGTTAATTGTTGAATGTGATTGACTATTTGAGTCATGAATTTAATATTTAAATAGAAATCATGAATTTAAAAAACTAGCTTTTGTAAGAAGATTGTGTTTTTATATTTAAATGTGAAATAATTAAATTAATATTTAAAATTGTTAAAAAAATATAGAGTTTGATTTTGGTAGCATTCAAAACTGACTAACTATAAATAATTTTGAATTATTTCAAGTTTAATTTGATAAAAAATTTAGCAGTAAGGGTCGCGGGCAGAGAGGGGGCCCTATACTTTCACAATTAGCACTGTTGAAGCGTTAAATGTTCCAACTGTCGAGTACTCGTTGCCCAACCACCAAATGACGCGTGTCCTTCCTCGTAACCTGTCAACTTAAAAGGATCGCGGGTTCTCCGTTCGTACGGGCACCGGTGTGGTGCCGGCCTAAGGTTCTCCGACGGTCAAGTCAGTTACTTTGTTCGTAAGAGGAAGCAGTAAATGGTAAGTTCGGTAAAGTAATTGTAATAGTTAAACTTAGTTACCTTTATTGGGAAATGTGTACCCTTTATGTATGGGTAGGTGGGATGCTCAATTTCCAAAGTTCCGATGTGGGACAAATGCTTCTCGATTTACGTGCTGACACGTGTTACGTAAATCGATGGTGGGTACGCTGCTACGTGGCAGGTCACATTGGTCCCGGTGTTAGGGCTGTTGTAAGTATGGTAGTTTTGGGCCTTGAGTGGGGTCTGGGCTTTAAATATACAGCACAGTGGGTCTGGTCAGATATGGTGTCAACAGAAGTCCCCCAAGTCGTTGACTGAGGTGGAATTTCTCGGTCGGGGACTTGTTTCATTCTTCCAGACCCTGGTGGGAAGTATACCTGTAGTCCCCCAAGTCCCCTGGTGGGAGAGGCCGCCGAGACAGTCTCGGTTATGGCGAGTGAGCAGCTAGTGGTTGGCCGGTGAGGGCCGCAACTCGGCGAAAAAGGTGGATGTCGGTCATTGATGTGCATATGCAGTCGGGGGTGGTGTCTTGGTCGGTGATGGGGACCAAAAACTGGGTTGGGGTTTCGGATACCAAGCGGTATACATGGGTCGGTGGGGAGGCCCAGCGTCTGTACGGGGGGTGAAAACACCGAGCGGTGTATACGAGTCGGTGAAGAGAGCCAACATCTGCAAACGGGTGAGAGCACCAAGCGGTGTATATGGGTCGGTTAAGAGAGCCAACGTCTGCAAACAGGTGAGAGCACCGAGTGGTGTACATGGGTCGGTGGGAGGACCAGCGTCTGCAAACAGGTGAGAGCGCCGAGCGGTGTGCATGGGTCGGTGGGAGGACCAGCGTCTGCAAACAGGTGAGAGCACCGAGCGGTGTACATGGGTCGGTAGGAGGACCAGCGTCTGCAAACAGGTGAGAGCACCGAGCGGTGTACATGGGTCGGTAGGAGGACCAGCGTCTGTGCGGGGCCGTCTAGGAGGACCGAGCGGTGTACGGAAGTCAGTGTCGACCTGAAGGAAGACGGTTGGGCTCCCTCGGACAGATGGTTGACACGTGTCCGGTCAGAATGGGTGCAACACGTGTCTGTCACTGAGGGGGGGTGACACTTCGTAGTCTGTGCATCAATTGCTATAAATATGGGGAGCTCTTCACCGATGTCCACACTTGTGTTTTTTTGAGAAAACTTGGGAAATTCTGTCCAACTAAGGAGGTGATTTCCGATAAGCTCACGACGGTGGTGCGTACGGCGTTTGCGATTTCCGATCCACGGTCCTCCGTAAAAAACACGGTAAGCACCTGTCCAAGTTTAGTTTGTCGATTAAAGTAGGAGGTTGTGAAGAACTGGCCATGAACGTGGTGGAGGTTGTGGTCAGATCTTCATAGGAATGAGTCGGTCGGCTGAGTTCTGTTTTTTCTGTTTTTCTTTTGTAGATGTCGGTCGAGAGTGACTCGGTATCTGAGGGTAAATGCTACGACTCACAGGGCGATGAGTCGTCAGAGAGTAGTGTGCAGGTGCTCATTCCTATCTCAGGGAGTGAGGACGAGGCCCCCTCGGCCAAGGTACAAAAAAGGGTAGAGTCGGTGCACAGTACGGCCGAGTCGTCCAGTAGGACCACGAACATCGGCTCGGGGGCTGGGCCGACGGGTAGGTCGGGTAGTGGCAATCTGCTGGGAGACGCCGAGACGATTGTGAAGGTGGGGGTGCACCGAGCATTGAAGCTGACCCACGGCCGAGATAAGGGCACAGTTCGGGTTAAGGTGAAAACGGTCGGGGATGAGTCGGTCCCGAAGGCCATTCCGATTGAGCGGGCGGCCTTCACCGTGGACGAAATGGTGAACAAGGAGACCGAGAAGGGCCTGATGAAGATGAGGATCGAGTTTGGCATTCCCGACTCGGTGACAACAAGGTTACCCACAAGAGAGGAAAGACCGAGCAACCCCCCAGCCGGTATGGCATTGTTCTATACCGAGCTGATGCACCACGGGGTAAGGCTGCCCCTTCACCCCTGGCTGCGGAGAATGGTGAAGAAGATGGGGGTGGCACTCGGTTAGCTCAATCCGAACGTGTGGATTGTGCTCTGCTCCCTCTTCATGACCTTCAGATGGGCCGAGTAGCTGGAGCCAACCTACGCCCAACTGATGTATCTATACGAGTTCGGGTTTCAACAGCAGAGTACCGGGTGGGTCTTCGTCCGTCACCGCAAGAAGAGAAAACGGGGGGAGTTCATTCTGGACATACCGACCTCCCAAAAATTGTACAAGACGAAGTTCTGCCTGGTCGGTGGGAATTGGGAGGGGAACACCGAGGGACCCCCAATACCGTCCAAATTCCAGACCCAAGGTGGATAGTTGTAGCATAGGCCGACCGTTTATGTAAATGTTGATATGTTGATATGTTGAAGTAGGAGTATTGTGTCTGACTGATTCTCGGTGTGCAGGTTTGTTCCCAGAAGAAGAGATCACCTCAGCGGAGAAGGCAGTCGTCCACCGAGTAAGGGAGATCTTGGACGAGCTGAACCGGAACCGACGAATCCTTTGGTTACCTGGATTCCAGTACAAGGTCGGCCTCATCAACACCGACGAGGGTAAGTTTTTTTTTTTTTTTGTCTGACCTCTGTCTCGGTGTTGCAGTCCCCTATCACCTCGGTAGCCGGATTTACAAGGATTGTGAGCAACTGAGGATGAAGGCAGACAAAAGCTCTGGAGAATCCGCGTCCCTATCCAAGGCGGCCGAGCGCCTGGAGCTGCTGCTAAAAAAGAAAAAGGAGCGAGCCGAGAAGAAACAGCCTGAGAGGTCTGGCCGAGCACAACATGGCCAACCCTCAAAGCCGAGACCACCCAGCCCGCCACCCAGGTCGCTCAAGAGGAAGTAGGGCACAGTCGAGGGAGACCGAGTGCTCTCCCCTGACCCAAGGCGGACGAAGGTGAGAAAGGAGGCCGAGACGATCTTGTTGGCACAGGAAGCAATTGGCGGCGATGACGGTCCCAGAGTTCAATCCTCCACCGTCTCCCCCTCGGTTGGATGCGAGGATCCTGGAGATGCTCCAGAGGAGAAGGGATGTGAATCTCGGCGTGTTCACCGATGGAGAGGCGATCGGTGAGGGCTCAAGTGCTAAGGCAACCCTCTGCTGCCCGCGGCAAATGGTGTCGTTGCTGAACGGGGTTTGTCAGGGGGCTTCGATGCCCTTGGACGAGCTGGCCGAGGTGCATTGCCGGTCGTCTGACTAGAGGATGGAGAAGGCCCTGCTGCTACTGAGCAATGTAAGTTCTTTTCTATTTTCCAAGTGTGGTATATTAGGCCGAGTGAGTTGCCAATGGTTGTCATGTGCAGGCTCTCGGTGAGGTGTACCTCCAGTTTGGGAACAGCCAGAGGAGGGTGGCTGCTGCTCGGCGGGAGAAAGAGCGGCTGAAGCAGAAACAGGAAGAGCTCACCCCAAAGCTTCAGGAAGCCGAGAGGGCTATGAAAGAGGCGGCCGACCTCACTCGAAAGTTGGAAGACGAGAGGTGGAAGACTCAGGAGGCCCTTGCCTCCAGAGATCAGTTGTAACGACCCGAACCAAAATAATAATATTTTAATGTAAAAAGACTGTTTTACCCTTGGGGGGAAAACTTTGACTTTTTCTCGGGAAATAATTCGGACTTTGACCCATGACTATGACGTAGGTCGGGACGTCACGAATCCGTAGACAGGCGGCACGCCGAAATCGGAGTTCGTATGAAGAAGTTATGGTCAAGGAAGCGTTTTAGCGGAATTTACGAACCGAGAACAACGGAATAAAATATTAATTAATTACGGGAATCCGTGCCAAATTAATATTTAAATCAAACTGATGGATTGGTGACAAGTGTCACCCATCCAAAGCCTTACTATTCCAATAAAGCAATTAACACTATTTAATCAATTTTTATATTATTTAATTTCCCTCCATTTAATCCCAGCCGTTGGATCTTCTTCCCAAATGCATCCTAGCCTTCCATTTCCTCTGCTTTTTCTGCTTCATGCACGATCTCTGCCTTTGTTTACAAACACACACATCCATTCCCCCTTCACACCCGTGCTTCTCTTCCCATTTTCTCTCAAACCAGGCGATCGAACCAGCCACTCTCACACCACCACCCGATCACCAGCTGCATCACCAACATCCACTAACCATCACCGAGCATCACCGGCAGCCACCACCCCATTTCCCAGCCCTGAAAATCCCGTCCAAAACACGACCCGAAAACCTCAAGGAAACGGGTCCAGGAAGCAAAACTCGATAACCACCTCACCTCGACGCGGGAGGAGCTCCAGTCTGCACCGTGGGGATCCTAGGAGCGTAACTGGACGACGGCGAGGGCTACGGCGGCGTGACGGCGGCGGTAAGACCCAAAACCCGACAAGCCCGTTTTCATTCCCTGTTCGACCCGACCGTTTTTAATGCTTAGAAATTGATTGTTAGGTGATAGACATGTCCTAGGGTGAGAGACGAGTCGTTTGGGGCCGGGTTGGACGACGGAGACGCCGTGGATCACCGAGGACGACGACCGGACCGTGACCGTGAGTTTCAGAGACATTCTGGTGAGTTTCTTCCCACTTTCTTCTTGTTTTGAGGTTGTAGAACCATAGGACAGACCTAGACGATCCCATAGGGATCAACCCCGTCGAAAATGGTGGCCGGAATCGTGTGGTGGAATCGGGTCAAACCGTGGGTCGACGGCGACCCGGTTCCAGTCAAACGGGTCGACCCGGTACTGTAGCATGATGACGTCATCATGCTGACGTCACTTCTGACGTCATGATGACGTCATCCTGTCAGATGTTGTCAGACCAGGGACCAATCAGAACGTGCCACGTGTCACCTGACAAGTGTCAGTGATGACGTCATGCTGACGTCAGCGGTACTGTAGCAGCGTTGACCCACGCGTTGACCAGGCGCGTGGGGGCGCGTGTGAACAGTAATTTTGGTGGGGCCGATACCATTTTCAAGGTTTCGACGATACGGATCCAATGGAGGTGGTTTCGTGTCGATCGGAGATCGTTATGTTAGTCAAAATGGGGTTTGAAGCACCGGGAATAGTGCCCGCGATGCGTTTTTGAGGCGGATCTGTTCTAGGGTCTTGGTATTGATATTGTAGGGTCCTTAAGTAACCCTCAGGAATAATAATACAGGTTTATAGAGATCGTTGAGCAGCAAGGACCGAGTGTGAGTGGGCTGTTTGATTTATAAAAGGCTTGCATGCATAAACTGTTTTACTATTTCCACTGATGAGTCTTATAAACTGCTTATATATGTTATTACACTGTTTTGGGCATGAGACCCGTCTGGATTATATGTGGATTTTGTTTGGGATGTCCGGGGGACATAGGGTAAACTATACTGTTATTGTACTGTACTTTCCTACCTGTGTATATTGTCTCCTCCAGGGAGGGTCGTTGGCCTGGGTGGACCCTGGAGTAGTCACGGGGCTCTGACTGAGTGGAGTTGACCCCCGTTGGGCTGCTTACTCTCAGGAAGGCATGTTCATATACCTCGGACAGTGACCGGGATACCGGGAGCTGATGTACCTAGAGAGTCTTGGGTGTGAGACCCTGAGTGGCAACGCGTAGCCTTAGAACCGTGACATCATTTGGTTTGGGTTTTACAGTGCACTGATATGTTAGTTTCACCTTACGATTATTATTGTGGTTCATTGGTTTATAATATTATGTTTTCACTGCATGCAAGATTTGGAAAACGGAGGGGCAAAACCTTATGATTATTTTATTATTAAATTGATTTCTAAACTGTTATTTTTGGCCCACTCACCCTTGTTTTACTGACCCCTCCAGACCCTGACACGGCAATAGAGGAGGAGGATCCGGAGGAGGAGGCAGAGGTTTAGTTTACCTAGCTGTGCACCTGTACACCCACTTGTGGGTAGGTCGAGCACCGAATAAATGTACTCTGACTAGTGTGCTCATATGTTGTATTTTACTTTCCCTTGTCTGACAATATCACTTTAAACACTTTGTTTGTACATTATCTATCTATGTGAGTCTTCGGTTTTTATTTAAGGGTAATTTTGGTATGTTTAGAGTCATTGTCAGACGGGAGCGGGTCACGTCCCCGGGTGGTCCCAGTGGGATTGGGACGGGTCCTGTCATCAGGTGAAGGCCGACCTCGAAGCAAAGGAGGAAGACCGCCTGAAGCACTGGAAAGAGCTGTGTCGGGTGATGTCTGCTAGGGAGGCCGACCTGGAAAAGGCGAAGGAGGCGACGGTGGCCGAGTTCAAGGCGTCGGAGGAGTTTGACAAACTCAAGAACGACTACGCCGCCGAGTGTGAAGAAGATTTCTTCCGCAATCTTTTCCTGCACAACCCCAGCTTGACCGTGAAGACCCCCTGGCTCGGCCAGGACATAACCGCCGAAATGTTTAAAGACGAGTCGGGGGAGGATGAGGAAGAGAGTGCGCAGCCGAGTGACCAGCCGGAAGCCGACCAGGTGGAGCCTCAAAAGGAGCCTAAGCCAGAGGTGGAGGGAGCTCAGCAAGCCAAGCAGCCGGTGGAAGAGCCAGTGTAGGACGCTTGTATTTCTTCCCTTTTTGTTTTTTTTTTTTGGTTAGGAGTAGTGGGGACGACCGAGAGGTCGAATTTTGTAGAGCTCTTGCAGGCCGAGCATAATAGGTTTGCGCATTTGAAATAAAATACAAACTTTCCTTGAAACAAAAATTGTAGACCGAGTAACCCTTCGATTTCTGTTTGTCTGAGTGTTGGTGTAAGCCGAGTAGGGCTGTACACCGACTCAATAGTTTGAGTTAAAATAGCAAGTGTTGGGGTGTAGGCCGAGTAAGACCGAACCCCGACTCGTATGTTTGAGTCGTAATGGTGGTGCAAGCCGAGTAAGGCTGTACACCGACTCGTTAGTTTGAGTCGAAATAGCAAGTGTTGGGGTGTAGGCCGAGTAAGACCGAACCCCGACTCGTATGTTTGAGTCGTAATGGTGGTACAAGCCGAGTAGGGCTGTACACCGACTCAATAGTTTGAGTCAAAATAGCAAGTGTTGGGGTGTAGGCCGAGTAAGACCGAACCCCGACTCGTATGTTTGAGTCGTAATGGTGGTGCAAGCCGAGTAAGGTTGTACACCGACTCGTTAGTTTGAGTCAAAATAGCAAGTGTTGGGGTGTAGGTCGAGTAAGACCGAACCCCGACTCGTATGTTTGAGTCGTAATGGTGGTGCAAGCCGAGTAGGGATGTACACCGACTCAATAGTTTGAGTCAAAATAGCAAGTGTTGGGGTGTAGGCCGAGTAAGACCGAACCCCGACTCGTATGTTTGAGTCGTAATGGTGGTGCAAGCCGAGTAAGGCTGTACACCGACTCGTTAGTTTGAGTCGAAATAGCAAGTGTTGGGGTGTAGGCCGAGTAAGACCGAACCCCGACTCGTATGTTTGAGTCGTAATGGTGGTGCAAGCCGAGTAGGGCTGTACACCGACTCAATAGTTTGAGTCAAAATAGCAAGTGTTGGGGTGTAGGCCGAGTAAGACCGAACCCCGACTCTTATGTTTGAGTCGTAATGGTGGTGCAAGCCGAGTAAGGTTGTACACCGACTCGTTACTTTGAGTCAAAATAGCAAGTGTTGGGGTGTAGGTCGAGTAAGACCGAACCCCGACTCGTATGTTTGAGTCGTAATGGTGGTGCAAGCCGAGTAGGGATGTACACCGACTCAATAGTTTGAGTCAAAATAGCAAGTGTTGGGGTGTAGGCCGAGTAAGACCGAACCCCGACTCGTATGTTTGAGTCGTAATGGTGGTGCAAGCCGAGTAAGGCTGTACACCGACTCGTTAGTTTGAGTCAAAATAGCAAGTGTTGGGGTGTAGGTCGAGATAAGACCGAACCCTGACTCGTATGTTTGAGTCGTAATGGTGGTTCAAGCCGAGTAGGGCTGTATACCGACTCGTTAGTTTGAGTCGAAATAGCAAGTGTTGGGGTGTAGGCCGAGTATGGCCAAACCCCGACTCGTATGTTTGAGTCGTAATGGTGGTACAAGCCGAGTAGGGCTGTACACCGACTCAATAGTTTGAGTCAAAATAACAAGTGTTGGGGTGTAGGCCGAGTAAGACCGAACCCCGACTAATATGTTTGAGTCGTAATGGTGGTGCAAGCCGAGTAAGGTTGTACACCGACTCGTTAGTTTGAGTCAAAATGTTATGTTACAAGGCTAGATAAATGGAAGAGTTTATAAATAACAGGTGCAAGAACGGGTAAAGTACAACAAGTTGTAAGAAGGAAAAATACAAGGTCCTAAATGTAGTATTTCTTTAAATGGTTGTCATTCCATGGGTGGCCCAGCCTTCGCCTATTTGGGTCTTCCAGTAAATAAGATCCAGGCTGGCAGATTCTGGTAACCCGATATGGACCCTCCCAATTGGGGCCGAGCGTCCCGGCTGAGCTGTCCTTCGTGGCGAGGCTGACCTTCTGAAGGACCCAGTCGCCTTCCAGAAAACCCCGATGTTTGACTCTGGCATTATGGTAATTGCAGAGCCGATGTTTGCAGGCAATGTTTCTGAGGTTAGCCTGCTCCCTGTGCTCCTCAATGAGGTCTAGACTGAGTGCAATCTGATGTTTGTTTTGTTCAGGTTCATAGGTCGACACTCGGTAAGAAGTTTCGCTTAGTTCAGCGGGGATGACCGCTTCCGTTCCGAAAGTTAGCGAGAAGGGGGTTTCATTTGTAGATGTGCGGTAGGAAGTTCGATATGACCATAGTGCGCTGGGGAGAATTTCAGACCACTTGCCCTTGGCCTCATCTAGCTGCGTTTTTAGTGTATGCTTGATGATTTTGTTTATGGCCTCAACCTGTCCGTTGGACTGAGGGTGAGCTGGTGAGGCGAAGCAAAGACGGATGTTGTGTCTGTCACAAAAGGCACGGAAGCGTGCGTTGTCGAATTGCTTCCCATTGTCCGTGACGATTGTGTGGGGGAGACTGAAACGGCAGATAATATTCTGGAAGACGAACGTTTCGATCTGGGCCGTGGTGATGGAAGCCAAAGCCTTTGCCTCAACCCATTTTGTGAAGTAATCCACTGCTACCACTGCATACTCTGTCTTGCCCTTCCCTGTCGGCATTTTCCCAATCAAATCAAGTCCCCACTATGAGAAGGGCCAAGGGTTGACCATTGGTGTGAGGTTTTCTGGAGGTAGGTGGAAGAGAGGGGCGAACCGTTGACATTTATCGCACCGCTTGGTCAGCTCGGCCGCGTCTTCGTGCATAGTTGGCCAATAGAAACCCTACCGGAAAGCCTTGTGGGCCAATGACCTTGGAAGTATGGCTTGAGCTTGGAAGTATGGCCTGAGCTTCCGGGCAGACATGATGAGGGCGAAAGCGAGCTTTTCCAGGTCAGAGTATCTTTCCTCGACGTCCTGCAAAGCCTTGCTGACGTAGTATACCGGATGCTCCGTGCCATTCTTACGCTTAACCAGAACTGAACTCGTGGCAGAAGCGGAGACAGGTAGATACATGTAAAGGGTTTCCCGGTGTCTGGCCTTGATAGAAATGGTGCTTTGCCCATGTATTCCTTGAGTTCAATGAAGGCCTTGGTGCACTCCTCGGTCCAGGTGATGTGTTTGGACCTGCCTTTTAGGGCTTTGAAGAAAGGCACCCACTTGTCCGTGGCTTTGGAGATGAAGCGTGTAAGGGCTGCGACTCGGCCCGTTAAGCTTTGCACTTCCTTTTGGATTCGTGGGGGCTCCATATCGATCAAGGCCTTGATTTTTTCGGGGTTGGCCTCAATACCCCTCTGGCTAATCATAAAGCCCATAAATTTTCCAGAGCTGACTCCGAACACGCACTTCGCTGGGTTTAACCTCATTCGATACCGTTTGAGGACGTCGAACATTCGTGAGAGATTGGGGATGTGTAGGTCAGCCGACTTACTCCTGACGAGCATGTCGTCGACGTAAACCTCCATTGTTTTCCCAATCTGGTCGGCGAACATGAAGCTTACCAAGCGCTGGTAAGTGGCCCCAGCATTTTTGAGGCCGAAAGGCATGACATTGTAGCAGTATAGCCCCTGATCCGTCCTGAAGGTTGTGTGGATCTGATCTGCCGGATGCATAAATATTTGGTTGTAGCCTGAGTACGTATCCATAAAACTCAGGAGCTCATGCCCTGCCATGGAGTCGACCAGTTGGTCAATCTTTGGCAAAGGAAAACTGTCCTTGGGGCAGGCCTTGTTCAGATCAGTAAAGTCAATGCACATTCGCCACGCCCCTGAGGGTTTCTTGACGAGTACAACATTGGCTACCCAGGCAGCATAGACGGCCTTCCGGACAAAATGGATGGTGCTGAGTTTGACGATCTCTGCCTTCATAGCCTCGGTCCTCTTTGCATCGTAGAGGCGACGTTTCTGTTCGACATGTTTGTAGGTTGGGTCGATACTGAGCCGGTGGCAGATCACATCGGTGGAGATGTCGGGCATGTCGGCGTACGACCAGGCAAAGACTTCAAAGTTGTCCCTCAAGAAACGGATCAGTTGTGAGCGCAGGTCGGGCGAAAGAGTTGTCCCAATCTTTACCTTCTGGTCCGCAAAGTCGTGGGAGAGTACTATCTCCTCGACATCCTCAATAGGCTGTGGATGGGGTGTTGCTGAATGGTCCCGAGGATCTTCAATTGATTCGTCCCGTATTTTCTGTGCGTCCTGAGGGCTCACGGGGTCAGCCTCGAACGCGGACTCTGACACTGCCATGGTCTCCTTCGGAGGTTGGATGGTGGTGACAGAATTGCAGGCCCTTGCAGCCATTTTGTCTCCTTTGACTTGACCAATCCCCATAGGGGTTGGGAACTTTACTAGCAGTAGGTGGGTGGAGACGACTGCCCTCATCTGGTTGAGTATTCCCCGCCCGAGAATGGCGTTGTAGGCCGCGAGGCAGTCTACCCCCAAAAAAGGTGCCAGTACGGTTGCCCTCCGTGGATGTGTTCCGAGGGAGAGAGGGAGGGTAACCGTTCCATGCGGGACGATGGAGTCCCCCGTGAAGCCAAAGAGCGGCGTAGGTGAGCGGTCCAGACTTGCCTCTGGGATGCCCAATTGCCTGAAAGCTCGCATGAAAAGAACGTTGACCGAGCTTCCAGTGTCGACCATTACCCGTTGTACGTGGTAGTTGGATATCTCAGCCATAACGACAATGGGATCGTCGTGAGGGTACACGATCCCGCGCTCTTCCTCCTTGGAAAACGTGATCGGCTCCCAACCGAGTCGATTTGTTTTCTTGGCTCTTCCTTCCTCTATACTGAAGAGCTGCTGATTCTGTTTGGTGGCCCGTAGAAAGTTCTTCTTTGCCCGGTTGGAAGTGAGCGGGCAAGAAATTGATGGTCCTCCGGAGATCGTGTTGATCTGCGGGTTGCGAGGTGGAGGTGGAGCATATTGAAGAAATTGGTTGATCTTCCCATCTCGGGCCAAGGCCTCCACCAAATCCCGGAATGCAACGCATTGGTCAATTCTATGGCCATTGTACTTGTGGTATTGGCAGTAAATTCCTGTGTCTTTGCCAAGCTTGCCCTTTGCTGGTGCCCACGTAGACTTTGGGATCATGTGTTCCACATTGAGGAGGACGTTTTCGTATGGGGTATTGAGGATGGTGTCTGTCTCGTACTTGGAGCGAGGAACCCGTTTTTCCCCGGTGTTTGACCGCTCCCCCTGTTGTCTTTCCTGGTGATTCGGGTTTTTACCCTTCTTCCCAGGGCTGTACAGATTGTTTCTGTGGGGGTAGTCTTTCCGTTTTCCCCCATAGCTCTGTTGTCCTTGCTCCTGTGGACGCTGTGCTGAGCCCTGCTGTTCCGGGACGCTCGGTGGGTATGTTTTCACCGAGTTGGTCCGTGAAGGTTGGTACGTGTTGGCAGCGTTGGACTTTTGGCTCAGCGCTTCAGCCTTAGCGTGGATCGCCGCCTGTTTCATTATTTCATTATAAGTTGTCCAGCCTTGGGTGTGAGCTGCGTACCTGAATGGGGAGTCTCGGCGGCCACCCTTGAAGGCCTTGAAAGCTGCTCGGTCGTCCGTTTCCGCGCACCGGGAGTATTCGTGACTGAATCTTGCTACACACCGCTGCAACGACTCATGTTCGCCTTGTTTAAGTTGGAAGAGGTCATCGGCCGAGGACAAACGGTCAGTCTGTATCATGAACTAGTTCATGAAGGTGGAGGTGAGCTGTTCGAAAGAGTCGATGGACCTAGATTCCAGCTTGTAGAACCAATTGATTGCGGCCTCGGTTAGTGTGGAACTGAAGATGAGGCACTGCTCCTCGTCGGCGAGGTTTTTGAGGGCGATGGCCGAGTAGAAGTTGTTCAAATGATTCCACGGGTCGTCCTTTCCGTTATAAAGGGGGATCTTCAGGGGTTTAATCTCGTGATCGATCCTGAACTGGTTGATTCTTTCTGTGAAAGGGCCAAGGCTGGTTTTCAACCAGGCTGGTCTCGCTTCCCGGGCTGTCCCGGCCTCAAGTGTTCGGACTCGGTTCATGAGGTGTTGGACGAGCGAGTCGGTCTTGGTCTGGTGTTTATCTCTGGGTGCCTGGTCGTGGTCGGCCCTGTATGACAGGTCGGTGCCTCCTCCGCTCGGCGAGCTCTGGGATTCACTCCTTCTCTGACCGACCTGCCTTGACCGCTCGGCATACCACTGTTTTGGTACGCTCCGGGATATACTCCCCCCTTGACCGACCGGTCTAGACCTCTCGGCGTCCCTCAGGCGGGGTCGTTCCTGGGGTTCGTCAACCTTCCGCCCGGCCTGCCCTGACCGCTCGTTGCTCCTTCGGCGGGTTGGTTCTGGGTGGGGAGGGAGCGGTAGGCCGAGGTGGGTTGACCGCTCGGTGTCAATGCGAGAGGACCTCGTTGTTTGTCTCCCCTTGTGCGAGCGGTCGGTCCTAGTGCCAGGGTGCCGAGCGGACTTGGCCGTGCTCTCGGCCTCCACGGACGAGTCGGTGACGGGGACAGGGTCCCCCGCTGAAAAAATCCGGTGGCTGACATCTGGGCGGGACCACCGAGCGGTTATGTTTCCTCGGTGGTGATCTCCCTTTCCCACCTCCGACCGAGGATTAGGTCGGCGTGATGGTTGTTCGTTGACCGACCGGTTCTGCCCTCCCTCGCTGAGGGCGTCGCGGGCGTCTCGGTTGATCCTGGTGTCACCGGGTTGACTGTCGGGAATGATTAACATCCGAGCCGGTTTCTTGCTCGGCTCGGCGTCATCCTGCCTTCCCCTACGCGGCTCGGTGGCCGCATGTTCTTTTCCTTTTTCCGCATTCCGGAGATTCCTCTCGGTACGCTCCGCACACTCGGCCACTACCCTGTCGGTCTCATACCTGCCGACACGCTCTCGGTGGGTAGCGAGTTCTGCCTGTGCGACCCGTAACTGTTCGGCCACCTCAGTGTATCGATCGTCGAGCATCTGACACCTCGACTCGGCCTGGGTTCCCTTAGCTTTGACATCGGCCATGTCACTCTGGAGTTTCTCGATTATCTGTAAGAAGTTAGGAGAGGGTTCTCCCCTCGTTCTGGGGCCCTGCCCGGGTGTGATCTCACCGAGATCGTGTTCGCCCTGCATGTTCAAAGACGACGAGCTCTCTCTCGGTGTAACTGGTGGATGAGTCGTAACTCGGTCTAGTTGAGCGTGGGCGACCTTAGTCAGATTTCCCACAGACGGTGCCAAACTGTTGAAGCGTTAAATGTTCCAACTGTCGAGTACTCATTGCCCAACCACCAAATGACGCGTGTCCTTCCTTGTAACCTGTCAACTTAAAAGGATCGCGGGTTCTCCGTTAGTACGGGCACCGGTGTGGTGCCAGCCTAAGGTTCTCTGACGGTCAAGTCAGTTACTTTGTTCGTAAGAGGAAGCAGTAAATGGTAAGTTCGGTAGAGTAATTGTAATAGTTAAACTTAGTTACCTTTATTGGGAAATGTGTACCCTTTATGTATGGGTGGGTGGGATGCTCAATTCCCAAAGTTCCGATGTGGGACGAATGCTTCTCGATTTA
The DNA here is from genome assembly GCA_032719365.1 of Prinsepia uniflora. Classification (NCBI taxonomy): domain Eukaryota; kingdom Viridiplantae; phylum Streptophyta; class Magnoliopsida; order Rosales; family Rosaceae; genus Prinsepia; species Prinsepia uniflora. Next base: position 7,477,034 of record CM064875.1, read on the forward strand.
CGTGCTGACACGTGTTACGTAAATCGATGGTAGGTACGCTGCTACGTGGCAGGTCACATTGGGCCCGGTGTTAGGGTTGTTGTAAGTATGGTAGTTTTGGGCCTTGAGCGGGGTCTGGGCTTTAAGTATACGGCCCAGTGGGTCTGGTCAGATATGGTGTCAACAAGCACTATAAGAAATACGGTTTTACCCAGCAAAAAACGTCCATCGGGTAACATTAGGGACTCAGCGGGTAAAATTTAAACCTGACGAGCCAGCGTCTGGCAGCGATCCGCCGGGTCACCGTCGTCGAGCCACACGTTGTAACGACGAATTGTCAAACATCGTCAAATAACAATGATATAACCTGAAGCAACGATCGTCGGTGAACATTCATCGGGTAATCATTAGTCAACGGACCACACCCGGCGACTAATTGGGGTTGGTCGAGCCATGGTTGGTTTGGTAGCCATTTATCGAAGTGAATTATCCGTCGCGTTACATTATAGAATGCGTCGATTCAACACTTAGACAGGTTCGGTGGGTGTCCACCGAATCATGAACGTCATCGGGTTACAGTGACACATTCGTCTGGTATAGTTTTGCACAGTAATAAAAATACTTCCGTGGTTATCCACCGAACGATGAATGTCGTCGGGTTAAGTTGACAGATTTGTTGGCTATAGGTTTAAACAAGAAGGAAAATATTTCGGTGGATATCCACTAAACGAAGATGATCGTCGGGTAACATATATATTATTCGTCAAGCATGAATAAATAAATTTTTAAGTTAATAATTTTTTTATTTAATTAATGAAATTATTATTAATTATGAAAATGAAATAAAGTTCAAATTTGGAATTAGGAAATATATATATATATATAATATTTAATCTTGTAATCTCAACTCATTTACTCTTTGCAATTAATCTTGGTTTTATTCACTGTTATTAATACTGTTATATATTTTTTAATTTTTCAAAGGTAAAGAACATTTAAAAAATAATGATATGGGCAAAGTAAAAAATTAAAACATTAAAAATAGGAAAATGAAAAGACTAAAAATCACTTTTGGTCCCTCTAGTTTACTCAATTTTCAAAGTCCTTTTATTGTTTCTTATGCATAGCTATTCAAAGGTACATCCAAATTTTCATCAACTTAATTAACAAGAAAATAAGCACATGTTGCTCGTATAAAAGGGCATTTCATTTAGCTAATTAAGAGTTATATATCATTTACCCTTTTTTCTTTCATGCCCGTTGTTACAACGTAAATTACAAAACGATTTTCAAGCATCAAGTAACAAGAAAAATAAAGAATATATACATGTTATTGTATTATAACTAAAAAAAAGATATATAATTATAATATGGCGAAAATATTCTTTCAATAAGTGAAGTATATATGTACTATATTTTATTAAATAATTGAAAGAAAATTTAGTTGCATCCTTCTATTTTTATGAGTAAGAAATTATAAGGTTCAATTCAGCCAAATTCAAACTACATAGACTATAGTAGGGAATTCAGAAAATTCAACCCTTCATATGTTCCCACACGTTTCCAATTGGCAGATGTGTTCACAAAGGCTTTAGGGGCACAACAGTTCGTGACACTACGAAACAATTAAGTTGGGTATTCATGATATTCACTATCCAACATGAGGGAGAGTATTAGGAAAATATATTTGTACTTTTACTTTCCTAGTATTGTAAATATTGCTTTCCTAGTTATTAGGATGTTGACTTTATTTCCTACTAGAATTGTAGTCTTGTCATTTGTATAAATTACCTATCACATGAATAAAGCTTTTAAGCCTCAAACAATCTATTCAATTATTTTACAGAAACCGAGAATTATAACGTAGAGTGTCTATTTTTCTTCTCTTTTTAAAGGATTCTGACAGAATTAGAGGAAATGTGTGCTTGATATATAAATGATACTGGAGGATAATTAATAAAGACTTTAATAAAGGAAATTAGAGCTGTGAAAATATGAATGAATGATGAAGTAGACTTCTAGCTTTTGTTTTGGTGTTGTTTGAACTGTGAATGATCTTTTTATGAGTAAATATTATGTTTATTTAAATTGGTTAATTTTTTTGAATGACAATTATAACTTTTGTGGTGCTATTCGCCCTAATGAATCGGGTTGACTTAATGCAAATTGGAGTGAAAAGGATAGAAGACTTCAACGGGTATAAGTCCAGCTCATGAAGACCCGATGCAGCCTCACATAATGATATTACGGGATTATGACACATGTATTCCATTTAGTAATATTCAAGATGTAATAAAGAAGTTGTATATACAGCCGTAACAGCATGTTAGAATACGATTAGAGGTCGTTAAGAGGTAGTTATACTAGGCATGAAGTTAAAGAGTTTCGGTGAGGTTACTTAGCCATCAAATAAGGCTACTTCTGGGATAGTGAGGATTTAAAGCGAACATTCAAATTAGGGATCCATACATTTTTAACTCTTAAAATGTCGGTATATTAATATATGTGGAACCAAAATCATTTGAAAATTATGGAGCTGCCACGTGACCCATAATTCTCAAAATGCCCAAATTGTCCATGACAATGGTATTAACGGCTTACAAAATTCGCACAGTAAATAATGTATTTCTGAACTTATGTAGACTTCACCGAACTCTCTTTAATTATGAATCCGCACGGTAAATAATTAAAGAATAAAATAATAAATGAATTAAAGAATTAAAGAATTAACTACATCTTATAAAGGGACTGTTTTAGGAAAAAGGGACTATTTCATGCCTCTATAAAAAAGGGACTAAGAGGTAGTTAATTCTTTATTCTTTAATTCTTTAATTCATTTATTATTTTATTATTCTTTATTCTTTCTCACTAACACATTAATAATGTTTCATAATTTCTCCGATTAAGAAAGATCTCTATTTGTCAATACTACATCTACACAAATAGGTTTAAATTGCATAATACTTAAAATTACGTGTCTATTTAATGTGTAGTTTAAGCATTTATCAATTTTTGGCGCCGTTGTCGGGAAAATTGAAAATTATTTTTAATTTGTTAATGTATGTATATAAATTGTGCATATTATCCTTGTTTATATTTTTTATTTTTGGTCATATTATACTTGTTCTTAATTTTCATATTATACTTGTTTATAATCTTTGTACTTGTTTATATTATGTTTGTTCATATCCTAGTTGTTCATATTTTATTTGTTTATTTTTATTTTTATACATGTATATTATACTTGTTTTTAATATATTTGTTCATACTTGTTCAATATTATACTTGTTTATATTATATTTGTTTATTTTTATACTTGTTTATATTATAATGTTCACACTTGTTCATAATTTTTATTTTATACTTGTCATATTATAATTGTTCATACTTATACATAATTTTCATTTATTACTTTTTCGTAAAATTTTATATTATAATTGTTCACTTTTTCTTCTTTCTTTTGATTTGTTTTTGTGAAAAAAAAAATTCGTAAAAAAAAAAATCTTCTTAAATTAAGTCCGTATTTTCCTTCATTTTTTTAAAATAAAAATTCGAAAAAAAAATTGTTTTAAAATAAAAAAACGTTTTCATTACTTATTATATATTAAAAACAAATAAAAACAAATTTGAAAAAAAAAAATTCAAATTTTTCTTAGTCTTAGTTTTATGTTAGTGTAAATATATATTTGTGAATAAATCTTGTGCATATTTTAATATGTTAGTGTGAATTATCATTACTTGTGAATAAATTGTTCATACTTGTATAAATTGTTCATCTGTAAATTGCATATTCATATTATACCTGTTTATACTTGTTCATAAGTTTTTGTTTTTCATAAAACTAGCCTCGGTTATATGCATATGGATCACTTGTACTTCGGAGTTTAGATTTTGATCTTTAATGGAATATGTGAAGTTTTGTTTGTTAACTCCCACCTAAACCCTTCATGGGCCTAAGAAGCCATGAGGTTGAAGGCGGTGATTGTTAACACTTGAGTTATCTTAGTTTATCTAGAGTAATAAATTTTCGAGGGTGATGTCTAGGACAAGAGATGATACTCATAATGGGTTTTGGGTCTAAGAAAAGAATATCAATGAAGTTTAAGTCTCAGGATGTCTTGAAATTAGTCATGTCTTTTCTGTTTATTCTTTCTAACCTTGCCACCTTTGAACTTACCCAAACAGTTGAATAATTCTAAGATATTTACTTGAGTCGCACGGACGTAGAGGTCTCCATCTAAACTTTGAAGCTATGTGAACCATATACATCCTTGACTTCCCCAATGTGTAAATATTATTTCTTATTGCATTTGTAAATTGCATAACCTCCCTAAGGTTTCATAATGCTCGAGTTTCATCCCCGGGCCTCTAGACTAAGTGAATCTAGGGAAGTGAGATTGAAGGTGTAGGTCATTCTGTCATGCATTGTCACATAACTTTTGTGTCTTGTGTAGGTTCTAACTGTTTATCTTATGCATTCACGCCATTTTTCATGTAGATACGCATGTGTTGCATTAGTTTAAACGTTTTTGGAACTTGTGCATTGGCTTGATTTTACCGTGACTTTACTTTGTGCATTCTAAACTTGTTTATACTTTTTTTTATTCCTTACTTGTACATATGTTATTTCCTACTTGTATATATGTCGTTTACATTTGTTTATACATTTTCTTACATTACTTGTCATGACATTTTCAACTTGCATCTTTAACTCTACTTGCATTCTTAACAAAAACTTGCATCCTTCACAAACATGCATTTCTGACAAACTAACTTGTATCTCTGTCTAGGCTGGATGGACGTTAAACTTTAAGCGCTTGTTGTGAGGCAACCCATAAGTTCCCGAGATGTGAAGGAGTCATCAACGCATATTTGCTATCTTTCAACTCTCCACTCTCTTGTACTTTGTTTATTTAATGTGTTTCTTGCTTTATTTTCGTAAATCCTCTTCCTTACTTTGATTCTATGTTCGATTACTTTTTACTTGCTTACATTGAGAACAATGTAGAATTTAAGTGTGTGGGAATGGTTTACAATTTTAAGTGTGGGGGAATGCTTACATTAAATCGAGTTTTTATTGCTTTCTTTGAGTCTTTTCGTTGTAACTTAGTGGTTTTACGAGTCTTAGGTTGCCCTTTAACCTGTCAGTGATATAAATGAGGGAAAAACGCTTAAGTTATGACTAAAATATGATCACTACAACTTGAATTTGTTTGTTAATACTTTGTGATTAGGTGTTTATGACTTGTAGATAATGCATGTAAATTGGTACATAAACGAGCATATTAAGATAAGTATGAATCATATGAACCTTATATGAGCTTTAGAACTTTATATACATCTATGATGAGTTATTCATAAGTTCTTTGTATCAATTGATATACATATGTCTCATAACTGCTTGCTATAGCTTTTAATGAGCTCTAGAGTACTAGAACTTATTCTATGTGTTTTTCAAAGCTTTTAAGTCACTAAACTTTCTGATTTTGGATATGATTAAAGCATTAGGGTTAACACCACAAATTCAACATCTATGTTCCCTATTTTGTGCGCACAAGTTGCGACCCCCTTAGTTTTAACCCCTTTTGAACCCATATTAAGCCTTTCTTTCATCACCATGATTATCTAAACACTTAAACATAGTATAGACATCATTTACTCTTATTCTAAGGACTCGGTTGAAGACATGAAGATAGTGTGAAGAAAAAATGATGTATTATATGTATTTACTTACTCAAACTTTATTGTATTATTATGTTATTACCTTGATATATGAAGAAAAAAATGAAATGAAAAAAAAGATGAAAACAATGTTTTGAGTCTCTATTAAGGTAATAAGGTTTGATTATGTAAGTTTGAGTTAAGTCACTTATATTTATAAATCCGACACAAAAGATGATTATGAGACCCAACATGATGAAATTTGGTCTATGTTTGAAGGGATAGATTCTTGATGTAATTGCACTAAGGATGGGAAGCTATGATACTGACACGACCCACCCCAATCCCCCGGAATTAAGGGTTAAGTCATGCTCTCGTCTAACTTATGCGTGACACGAAGGCTAAACCGACGTCCAACCTCCATGTAACATGTAAGTTGGACAAGGAATTTCCAAAACAAACCGTCCACAAGTACTGGACTCCCAGAGGGCGCAGAATTTACGATGGATCACGTGTGTGATGTCTCCGTCTCTCTCTTCCAACAGCCTGCACCACAACAACCTGGAGGGTATCAAAAACATAAAAGACTGTGAGTGGACAAAAATAAATAATAAGTTTAGAAAACAGTTCATAAGAAATTACTTTTATACCCTCCATTCAAAAACCAATGCATGCATATAAAATCCATGTCATAAAACCACTTCATATCCAAAACCATCAATGAAAACCAGAATCGTTTCTTTCCTCAAATCCGCAATTCATATCCAGGGCCTCAGCCCAAAATCATAAATCCTCATCATCCGGGCCATTGCCCAAAACGTCTGAAAACCAGTGAAAAACATCAATCAATCAAGTTGGTGGATCTTAAGTGCGCCCGAGTCTTTAAACTCAAAACCATGCGCATAATCAGGTCTTCCCGGGATATCAACGAATCTTTAAACTCAAAACACAATCAACATGCCTCAGGGGATATTACAATAACCGAGTCTTTAAAGTCAAAACATATACCAAGTCTTTAAACTCAAAACATATCAATCCAGGGTCCTCCCCCGTCAATCAACCGAGTCTTTAAACTCAAAACCAGATCCAGCTGTTTTTTTTCCCGGTCTTTAAACCCAAAACCATTTTTCAACGAAGTGAAAACCATAGAAAATCCATACCCAAATTCGCAATAATGATTCCGTAAACTAGCATCTGGAACCATCATCCAGAACCCAAATCCAGAATTTCCCTTTCAAGTTTCAAAATTGAATCAAGAATCATCTTTTCAAAATCCAATTCCAAAACTGAAATCTCGTTTATCGAAATCACATGAACAGGGCTTCAAGCCCGAAATCACTTTTCCAAAATCCATTATCATTTATTAAAATCGAATCATATTTCAAATCCCAAAATCAAATCATCAAAATCATGATCAAATCACAATATAAATCGGAAACTCATAAAACGTGCCAATACGTCATAATCTCGAAATACGTGCAAAACCATAAATCATCAAGATCATAATCAAAATCATAGAACTACGTATAGAAACATATAAAAAAATTTATGCATGCATCATAAGTTAGAAAGAAAAGTCCACTCACAGACCATTTACGTCGCTACCTCGATACGCGCGCAATTATGCTTTCCCGTTCAATCCACCGTCACCGGCTTTCCCGAGCCTGTCCAAATCCCATAATAAGGTCACTAACTACTTCATTAAGCTTCTACTAAAGCCCCGTAATTTTTCCAAATTTTTAACTATTTTTAAAACGAGCCCTAAAACCTTCGGACATCCCGAAACATATCGAGACGATGTCCGATCGACTCGAAACCAACGCTAAAATGTTCGTTACATCAAATGTTTGAAAATTCGTGTTGGAACCTTCCTCAAAATGTGTGCCACGCGCCCTCACGTGCTGTCTAAAGTGGCTGCGCGTGAGTCTCACGCGCCGGACTACTGTTCATCTTCAACCTCAGGAAACCCGGTCCAGCCCGAACCGGCGTGGCCGATTTTCATCCAATTTTAACCCATTTTCAATTCTGTTTTCACCCTTAGCTTCGTCCCATCATTATCTATACATCTAGCTAATAAAACCCTAAAACTAGGTTTGTTACTTACCATCCAGCTCGAAGAAGAAATACCCAACTTTCCTCCTCTGTTTCTGATCATCACAGTCCATCTCCAGTCTCGAAATCGATCCTTCCAAGCTTGTATGTTCACCAGAAACCTTGTTCAAATAACCAAAATAATCAACAGCCCTTTAATCATGAACTGCCATTTCTAATTGAAAAACAGAACCTCACGGTTGCTTACCTTGTATCGCCGTCGTGGGGCACCGCCGTGGCCACCACAAGTCTCAACTCAGCCTTCCTTCCATCTTCTATTCACACCGTACATAAAATTGAAGAGGTTTGAGGGTGTTGTTCAAGTGTGGGAGTTCACGGGTTGCAGGGGAGTTCACGGGTTTGCTCACGGGGTCAGGACAACCGTCCACGGCTGTCCACGACGGTGGCACTACTGTATTCCACATCGTTCATCCCCTCATTTTTGTTCACACGACACAGCTAATTGAGGATAGCTGAGGGGGTTGAATTCTTACAAACTCAGGTTCTCTGTTTTTCAGTTCTTCAACAACCACACGATTGTTTAAAATGTGCTAGAGACGGTGGATGAGGGTTCCATGACCTTCTAGCAAGGGACAAGTGTCCCACATCCATTGGGCACTTTTCCCAAGCAGCCAAGTGTCCCCCTGATTACTGGGCACCAATCCCAATGCAGCCAATGGACCAAAATGCCCTTTATTGCACAAATTACCATTTTACCCCTCGTACGTTTAAACCACTAACTAACCGTCCCATGTCCAATGGCAACGTGCCGCCTGTCGTTGTACTCGTGACGTTCCGAACTACATCACAGTCATCGGTCAAAGTCCATTTGACCGCCCGAACAAAAGTCAACCTTTTTTCCCATTTTAGGGGCAAGATCGTCATTTCGCACCGTCCGTCCGAAGTCACCCAACTAATCACCGATTACCGTCACTAATCCATCATTAAGCATTAATCTAATCCCGATTTCCGGGACGGGTCGATACAGATACGTTTTGAGAGTATATTGAATCTTGGAACGAATTTGAGCACCACTTATCTTGTATATTCCCTGCCTCTAAACTTAGCCTCATTACAACATTCGTAAAGACCTTATGATCCTTAAGGTGGTAAATTTTGATTAGTTGAGTCAATCACTTGAGTTAGCTTATGGTTTTGGTTCATTTGTACAAGCATATTTTATTTTTATCTTGAAGTGTTTTTTTTGAAATTTTGCAAAAGTACTTTAATTCTATTATGTGAGCATCTTTCTCACATACTTTGAGTATAAACACAAACCCTTACAAATTAATTAAGTGAATTTATGAGTGTATATCCTTGTGAGCTGATTTATACTTGTTTTATTCATGTTGAGATCCATTTCACCATCTTTACTCATTCTTTTACTTGCTGAAACATTTTGTTACCATGTATTAACTATTGAATTTCATATGCTTAAATGCCTTCTAATGAAATTCTTTTATGCCATATATATATATATATATATATATATATGAAATTTGAGACAAATGGTTAAGAGTTTAGTTGTTTTAAATTCTTAGTTTACACGACCAGACTTGGTATATGCAATCCATATACTCAGTCAGTTCATGGAAAAACCTAGACAACTACACCTTGAGGCATCTCACCATGTATTAAGGTACATCAAGCAAACATCTGGCAAAGGAATACTACTGCCATTTTTAGATTCATTAGAGCTAAGGGCATATTGTGATGCGGACTAGGTTCGTTGCAGGGACATCAGGAGATCGTTAACAAATTATTACGTGTTCTTTGGGAATGCACCAGTTTCAAGGAGAACATGGAAGCAAGGCATAGTTTCAAGGTCAATTGCAGAGGTCGAGCATCATTCCATGGCAACAACATGTTATGAAGTAACATGGTAGCGCAACATAGTGAAGGACTTGAGCATTCAACTTGTACAACCAATAAAGTTGTTTTGTGATAACTGGGCTACCGTACACATAGCTTCGAATCTTTTTTTTGATGAACAGGCGAAGTACATTGAAATTTACTACCACATTGTACATGAGAAGGTGCAGAAATGACTCATTAAGACATCATATGTTTGAACAAATGAACAACATGCTGACTTGTTTACATAGCCATTAAGCTCGAATCAATTATTGGCGTTGTTATGCAAGTTGGGTGTCATTAATATCCACTCCAACTTGAAAGGGAGTATTGAAGTCAAGAAGACGATCCCAGGTAATTATGGTATCCAATCCCATGTAATTAGGACATTGACTATCCCAACCTTCTATAATTAGTTACATGCCTTACCTAGTCTAGAATGGTGGATCTTGACATCTGCCTTACTGTATATATGTCGTGCAACACTTGCTCAATGAAATCAAGGAAATTATTGAACACAAGTTTGTTTTCTTTAATGGGAGTCTGGTTGTTGTGCCAAGTAAGAAACAAGGAGGTTTCGGTTTTCTAAGGAGGATGCTGCTATGAAGAAAGAAAGGAGAAAGCAATAAACCCCAATCCTTGTCCAAATAAGCTTGAGTTATCTTAGATTGCTTATGATGTTTTGTTGCTTGAGAGAGAGTGAGCTGTGGCATTGCAAGTGTGGCTAGTGTATATATGTTACTTGAGAACTTAAAAATCATGCGAGTGTACCATTTGAAAAATGGGGTCCCAAAATCCAAGGGCATAGAATGTAGTTTGCTCTTGAAATTTGGCATGCTTCCATCAATTTTGACACAAATCAAGGATTATGTTGGCCCCTGGGAGATCAGTCATGAACCAAAGAATTAAAAATGAGGTGGGTTAAATATTAACGTAAGTTTTTTTATTATCAAATTTCGATGATATTGAGTGACTTTCATTGATTTAGTGAATACACCAAGTAAAAATACATATCTTATGTAAGAAATAACAAATAATCATGTAATGAATACATATAAAAAACCTTAAATTGCAACAAGTTCATCATTTATGTGGACAAAACATCATACAATCTCCAAAAAAAAAAATCACAATCCCTCTTATTTAAGTGTAGAATAAATTAATAAGTTGTGCTATAAGTTAACATTCGATACATTTTTCCTTAAAATATTTAATTTCAAGCAGATTTGAGCACACTTCAGCCTTAAGGTATGGCCCGTACTTGCCCACATAGTGAATTATTATATATATATATATATTAGCCTTTAACATTTCAAGTATATTTGGTTCTAACGAACTAGAGTGGCAGCTGCTTCCTTCATACCAAGCAAGGCCTCCTCGAAGCACTTGGCGAGAAATTCAGGGTCAGGGATGATATCTTTGGCCACCAAAATCTGCATGTCTGCTATTTCACCATAGCTCACAAAATGCATTGTGAGTGCCTGTATTACCAACCACCAAAAATATCATTCATCTCATTTAACAATTCAATGGTCCAATTCCTTGAGTCATATTGGATATAATTTATCTAATTTAATGTATTTTAAAGCTAGGAATAAAAGCCTCCCAGTTGTAAGTAGATTTTTGGAGGAAAGTTTCCCAAAGGCTTATTTGATGAATAAGATTAGATTGCATTAGATAACTCATCAATTTCAATTTACTTTGAATGTAACGTGAATGTGTTGTCATTGAGAGAGGATTAAAGAGAGATTAGACATAGAAAAAAAAAACTTATCCAATCCAATCCGTTCAAAATAGCAGAATTAGAAGAGGTAAGTTTTCTTTTATCTCTAATACAATCTAATCCTCTTGGAATGAAAACACACCATTTTTTACATTCAATACGATTTTGAATTTGAAAAGTTATCAAATCTCACCCATTAACATTTGATAACATGATAAGTTATTGAAATCGAATCCAATAAGACTAATCAAACATGATATGTCTTTAACCAAAATTATAAGTGATCTGAGGCTGACTGTACATGAGGAAAACCAGATGACGTCACTCGTAGGTAATTTATAGTGTTGCCTCCAAGTGAAATTTTTTCTTGTGGGCCAAGTATGTTTGAGATGCCAAAGCTAGTATTGCACAAAATCCTGTGAATGAGCCAAGCTACAAACTGCACACAATATATATTGAAAAGAAACTATCTTATTGCACATAATGATAACATGTCTTGTAGAAACTTCATTCCTACTCAATTTTTCCTAAAAAAACTTGATTCGAGTCTCACCTTTGCTTCGAAATAGTCTTGTAAGAAGCAAACAATTTTATATATGTAAGGAGCCTCCAGAGACTTTTTTTTCTGATCATTCATCACCTTAGCCCTCTTCAGATAGACCAAAGGATCAGTGCCACTGCCTTTATGATAGTAAATAGGTAAGAGGGTCATACTGACTTTGTTACCCCAACTTGACTCAGAGTTGCATTTCATCAAATCCGAAACCTGATGATTCGAATAGATCATTTCCATCCAACCACTAAAGCTTAGATTATGATTATTGCACAATGAAAACAAAAAACATAGCACATTGAAGTATGGAACTATAAGGGTTCATTTGCTATATGTATTAGGAAAATATATTTGTATATTTATTTTCCTAGTATTGTGAATATTGCTTTCCTAATAATTAGGATATTTGACTTTATAACCAACTAGAAATCGAGAATAGGTCTCTATCTAGTGTACATATATCGGCTATTATGTGAATGAAAAAATATCAGGCCTCAATATCCTTTCCTGAACAATTTGACAAACCTAATCAGGCAACCACCCTAGCCCTTTTTTCAAACCCATGGCAGAATTCCAGCCGCCACCACCCATAACAAATACTACGTCCTCAATGGACCCATCCAATTCTTACTATGTCCACCATTCTGATAATCTAGGCTATTCACTAGTTCCAATCAAATTAAATGGAGCCAACTATCCATCATGGAGTAAATCCATGATTCATGCTCTCACCATTACGAACAACATTGGGTTTGTTGATGGTACCATTCTGTTTGGATATCAGGTCAAAGAAAGAAGAGAAGGATTGAGTGATTATGGAAGAAGAAAAAGAGAGTGTGAGAGAAAGGAATTGAGAGGAAAACGATTCAATAGATTTTGCTTGAATGAATGTCACTGTTACATTGATCCTAAGCTTTATACTTGATCAACTCTAGCTTGATGACTTCAGTGAACCTCTAACTGTCTACAACTAACTACAGCTCATACATAACAGATTCTAACTAACATCTGTAGTAGTGATCGGCTGCATTGCATCATTATAGAACCATGCTGCACTCTTGACTGATGTGGACTAGAGATTGAATGTTATATTGCTAACACATTCAACCACTTTCACTAACCAAGCATCCGGCCGAGTTTTCCTAGTGGAATCAATACAACATGATTCTCTCATGGTTTGTACACTCGGTAGAACTCGATTTGGCCAAAGTCATAGTTCATGCCAAGATTGCTTATCAAGTATGGAAAGATTCCAGAGATCAATTCTCACACAAAAAATGCCCCACCATCTATCAGCTTCAAAAGACCATCGCCTATCTCACACAAGGAGGCATGCCAATTTCAGCCTATTTCACCAAACTCAAAGGTCTATGGGATGTCCTAGATGCCATCGAAGCCCTCCTACTTTCAATCAAATGACTGCACATAATAAATAGATGGAGGAAGATATCATGATGCAATTCCTCATAGGGCTCATTGATGCCTACAAAGCATTAACATTCTCATGATGAGTCCATTTCCAAATAACTGCCAAGCCCATTCTCTCCTCATTCAGGATGCAATACAGTGCCAAATGACATCAGGTTCTATTGACAATTTTTTCATTGTTGCTGCTATTCAGAATAAACCATAAAAAAAAAATCAAATAATTCCTCCAATGAACACTGCCAATTTTTTGATCGGAAAGGGCATACTATTGAAAATGGTAGAACTAGAAAATTTCATTGCAAACATTTTGACCTATGAGGACACACTGAAGAACGATGTAGAAAGAAAAAAAGCAGACAAGGCTAGCAGGACCAACAATGGCAGGTCCAACTAGCAAAGTTAACTATGCCATGATAGGCACCCTACACAAGTTCACACGGCTTGTTATGGCCAAACGTCGGAATCCCCTAATCTATATGGACCCGCGCCTTCTGTTCATGTGTCCTTCTTGCTAGGCACACCGCATATGTCTCTACCACCCTCGACTAGCGTGCAGTACTCTGACCTATAGCCACCTTTGCACCAACACCAACAAATTTCCAGCAACCATCATTTTTAGACCTTTCTCTAGCTGTACTCCAACAACTTTCCAGTGTCATCTCAGCTCTCAATACAAAATTGTCTGGTAACTCTACTACTTTTTCAAATGCATTGGGTTCGTCTGAATTTTGTTCTCATTATTTTATTAATTATGCATCTACCCAATCTTGGATTTTGGATAGTGGAGCAATTGATCACATTATTTTTTATCCTAATACTTTTACTTATACCACATCCACACCCATCACCTCTGTAAATTTTCCCTCACACTTTTCTGCTCTCATGTCAGCTAGTAAAGTCACTAACTCCCTCAGTTGTTGTGTTATTTTATTCCCTTCTTTTTGTGTCTTGCTAGACCTGGCTATAAAGAAGACGATTTTCTATGGTAAATAACACTCATGTCAGCTAGTAAAGTCACTAACTCCCTCAGTTGTTGTGTTATTTTATTCCCTTCTTTTTGTGTCTTGCTAGACCTGGCTATAAAGAAGACGATTTTCTATGGTAAATAACATAGTGGTCTTTATTACATATCTCTAGTACCCAGGACCCCCTCACCTACCTCTTACTTGGTCTCTTCGTCATCCAACATGTGGCATATGCACCTTAGCCATCCGTCTGTGTAAGATCCGTGTCATGGAGCGAACGGTGAACAATCCCACATTCATGCGAAGGGGGAATGGTATGAGAAAGGAATGGTGGTGTGCCTTAAAGGTGTAGGCACACACCTATCTAGAGCCTTCCGTGGTCGCGTTGGTTAGAGGCTTGCCTTCGAGTATTGCTCTACCACGAGGTCATGGGAACAAAACCCAGCGGGCGCATTGGAGGGAGATTCCCAATGTCGTGCCGATCTGTGGACAATATCATGCTAGATAGAGCGTGCCGCTGCGCCACTCTGATTTAGATGAGGCCTTTTGGGAGCTCGGTGACTTTGGTGGGGATTGGAACTCCAAAGTTAAGCGAGTTGAGGCTGGTGCAATTTCATGATGGGTGACCCCCTGGGAAGTTTCACCATGAGCTCCCGAAAACAAAACCTTGAGGGCGCAGGCTTGCCGTTGAGTATTGTTGTGGCCCAAAGAGGACAATATCGTGCTAGATGAGTCGGGACCTGACAGAGGAGGGTCGGGTCCTGACAGTTAGATATCATAGCCAGACCCCAACCGGGAAGTGTGCCAGCGAGGACGCTGGGCCCTAAGGGGGTGGATTGTAAGATCCGTGTCCTGGAGCGAACGGTGAACAATCCCACATTCCTGCGAGGGGGAATGGTCTGGGAAAGGAATGGTGGTGTGCCTTAAAGGTGTAGGCACACACCTATCTAGCATGAGGCCTTCCGTGGTCGCGTTGGTTAGAGGCTTTCCTTCGAGTATTGCTCTACCACGAGGTCACGGGAACAAAACCCAGCGGGCGCATTGGAGGGAGATTCCCAATGTCGTGCCGATCTGTGGACAATATCATGCTAGATATAGCGTGCCGCTGCGCCACTCTGATTTAGATGAGGCCTTTTGGGAGCTCAGTGGCTTTGGTGGGGATTGGAACTCCAAAGTTAAGCGAGTTGAGGCTGGTGCAATTTCATGATGGGTGACCCCCTGGGAAGTTGCACCATTAGCTCCCGAAAACAAAACCTTGAGGGCGCAGGCTTGCCGTTGAGTATTGTTGTGGCCCAAAGAGGACAATATCGTGCTAGATGAGTCGGGACCTGACAGAGGAGGGCTGGGTCCTGACAGTCTGCCTCCCGTCTTCTATTATTAACTCTTTTATTACCTCTTGATACAATTTCTTTCAGTAATCGTTGTCATCTCTGTCCTTCAGAAAACATACTAGATTACTTTTCCTTCTAGTTTTATCTCAAATACTATTCCTTTTGGTTTGTTGCACTGTGATATTTGTGGTCCTTATAAAGAACCCACCCATTTAGGGGCTAATTTCTTTCTTACTATTGTTGATGATTTCACTCGATACACTTAGCTTTATTGAATGCACCATAAATCTGACACGCAATCAATCCTTCAGCCATTTGTTGCATTTGTTCGGACTCAATTTCATCTTACAATTAAAGCCATTTGGGTTGGGTCTGAATTTTTTCTTCGCGTCACCTTTTCCAATCTAATGGCATTGAATATCAACGTACGTGTGTCTACACCCCTTAAAAAAATTGGGTAATTTAACACAAACACTATACATTCACACAATCACCCGTGTTTTCATTTTCTGTCTCACTTACCTTTTTCCTTTTGGAATGAGTTTGTTCATACTTCCTTTAATCTCATTAACCGTCTTCCATCTTCTTTATTATCTAATCAATCTCCTCTTCATTTATTATATCATCTTCCCCCTTCTCTTACTCACTTACAGATTTTTGGGTGTTCATGTTATGCCACAAATGTCTGCCACCTCTATAAATTTGACCCTCGTGCACAACCCTATATATCCATTGGTTATGTTATTGGTAAAAAAAGGTATAAGTTATTTGATTCAATTTCTCAACAAAAAAAAAAATTTGTCATTGGGATGTCATATTTCATGAATTTGTCTTCCCATTTTCCATGTCTCACCCCACTCTCCCTCCTCTCACCGGTGACCAGTCATCTCCATCTTTTCCCTCCCATGCATCACCTCCATTTTCTCCTACCTCTTCTTAATCCCCCTAACACCCCTCATATCCTACCAAATCCACCTACTACTCTACCTCCTACCTCATCTACCCACTCTGCAACCCACCCCGCTCCCCAATAAGTATACAATCCCCTTAACCTCATCCCACCATTTCCCCAAACAATCTTTTTTCCCCAAGTCCCTCTAGCAATAACTCCATACATGTCATTGATCAGCCTCCACCCATCCCTTCCATCCTTTACCCCACATTGCCTGCCACGACTGCATCCCTCTCTCCTGAACCTTCCTAGTTCCTACTCACCAGTCCCTTCATCCTAAACATTGCCGATATGGCATATTGATTATCATGTGTCCAAAAAGGTCAGTAATCTTCCATTGACGCCTCGTCCTTCAAGTACCCCGCTTTCCACTTTCTCAGTTTATTTCTTATTCTCGTTTTTCCAATACCCATTGTGCCTTTCTATCTAACATTTCAGGTTAGTCTGAACCTACTACTTATGCTCGGGCTATCTTTGATCCCAATTTGTAGACACCCATGGCTCCAGAATTATAGGAATTACAACAAAATCATACTTGGATTCTGGTCCCACTTCCCTAGGTCATAAGCCCATTGGCTGTAAATGGGTCTACAAAATCAAGTATAAGTCTGATGGCACTATTGAACGGTACAAATCTTGCCTTGCTGCCAAAGGCTACCCTTAAGTCGAGGGGGAAGAATATCAGGAGACTTTCTCCCCCATTGCCAAACTCACCACTTTCCGCTGCCTTCTCACCATTTTTGCTTCCGACAATTGGTTCATTCTCCAGTTAGATGTTCACAATGCATTTCTCCATGGTGACCTATATGAAGTTGATGGAACTTCCTCCTAGACTTAGCCGACAAGGGGAGAACACTATGTGTCAGCTCAACAACTCCCTTTATGGTCTCAAACAGGTATCTCGCGATTGGTTTTCTACATTTTCTCTGCTATTCATAAAGCTAGCTATCAACAATCAAAAGCTGATTATTCCTTATTTACCAAGGCACAAGGTTCCTTATTTATGTTGATGATATACTCTTCATGGGCAACGATCTTACCGAAAAGGAACACCTCAACATTTACACCTCCAACATTTTCGCATCAAAGACTTAGGAGATTTGAAGTACTTTTTGGGTATTGAATTCTCTTGTTCCAAGCAGGGTATCTTCATGTCTCGAAGAATGTATGCCTCAATATTTGGCAAGATTTGGGTCTTCTCGGTGCACGCCCAGATAAATTCCCAATGGAGGAAAATCTAAGTCCCACTCCCATAGATGGTGACTTAGTTCATGATCCAACTAAATACAGATGTTTGATTAGTAGGTTAATCTATCTCACTCTAACAAGGCATGATATTGCCTAATCAGTTCATACCTTGAGTCTATTTATGAGCGAGCCGCGTAAACCACATTGGGTTGCAGTCCTAAGAATTCTCAAATACATCAAAGGAGAACTTGGACAAGGTTTGTTGTTTACTGCTTCCAACAACCCTGCTTTGAGAGCTTTATGTGATTCAGATTGGGGAAGTCGTCATACTACAATATAACGACTAGTCCCGGATTTCGATATTTCATTAGTGATTAATGACCAATTAGTGAGAGTAATCGGTGATTAGTTGGGTGATTTCGGACGGACGGTGCGAAATGACCGTTTTACCCTTGGAATTGGGCGAAACGTTGATTTTTTATCCGAGCGGTCAAATGGACTTTGGCAGATGACTGTGACATAGTTCGGGCCGTCACGAGTTTATAGACAGGCGGCACGTCCGATTTCGACATTCAAGGAGGACGTTACTGGCTTCGGAAGTTGAGGGGCATTTTGGTAATTTCGTATTAAGGATATTTTGGTTATTTTTGTTGCCTAGGGAATTGTGCCCAGTGGAATTAGGACACCTGTCCTTCTCTGGATGGTTGTGGAAGCTTGGACACCACCTCACATTTGTTCAAAATGGTTGCACGGGTTTAAGAGAAACAGAAACAGAGAGTGTGTGTGTGTGTGTGTGTGTGTGATCATGAGAACCCAACCCCATACAACCCCTCCTTCCTTGATGATTACCCGTGGTTGGTGAAGGGGACTGAGAGAAGACGATGAGAGGGTTGTGGTGGCTTGATCATGACGGCTGTCGTGGACGGTGGCCCGGGAACCATGGAAAATAGAGTATGGCGAGAAGCTGTGAACTCAGCTCATTCAAATCACCTGCAAGACTCGTCATTTGCCTATGGTTTGTGAAGGGAAGATGGAGAGGGAGTTGATGGCTGGGAACATAGAAACTGGACGCTAGAAGTTGGTTTGATTGTACTTAGATTTGGAAGGTAAATTCTAATGCTTAAGTTGGTGTTTTGATCACGTAGATTCATAGGAAAGGATTGGACGAAACTAATGGTGGAAAAAGGAGTGAAAACACACTGAATTTGGATGGAAAATCGACCTTGTCGGTTCGGGTTGGACTGGGCTGAACCAGACCGGTCTGGACCCGGTTCACATGAGGTTGAAGATAGTGAACATTAGGCTCGTGAAGCCCACAAGCAACCCCTTTGGGCGGTGCGTGAAGCCCACACGCAGCCCTTTTGGGCAGTGCGTGAGGGCGCGTGGCACTGTTCCTAGGGAAGTGTTCAATATGACTTTTTAAGTATTCGATGTAACGAACATTTTGGGACTGGTTTCGAGTCGATCGGACATCGTTTCGATATGATTCGGGATGTCCGAAGGTTTAAGGACAAGTTTAAAAATAGTTAAAAATTCGGAAAAATTACGGGGAATTCGTAGAAGCATATTGAAGTAGTTAGTTACCTTAGAATGTGATATGGACAGGTTCGGGAAGTCCAGTGATAGTAGATTAGCCGGGAACGGCGTCTTGCACGCGTATCGAGACGACACTGGGAATGGTCTGTGAGTGGACTTTGCTTTCTAAATTATGATGCATGCATAAATATTTTTATATGTTTTCTATACGTGATTTCTCTGTTTATGATTGTGATATCTCTGAATTATGATTTGCACGTATTTTGAGATATTTTACATATTTACACGTTGTACGAGATTATGGTTTTATGCTATGATTTGATGATGGTTTCGATACTATGATTTTGGGATTTGAATTATGATTTGAATTCAATGGTTTATAAATGGATTTTGGAAAAGTGATTTCGATAAACGTGAATGATTTCTGGATTTGGATTCGGAATGATGATTCCAGATTCGGACGTATTCGGAATGATGATTTCGGATTCGGATTGGGAAATGGATTTATGGATTTGGATTTGATAAAATTGTTTTGAATTGGATTTTCTGGATCTGGTATTGGGTTTGAAGTAGTTAGTGACCTTAGAATGTGATATGGACAGGTTCGGGAAGTCCGATGATAGTTGATTAGCTGGGAACTGCGTCTTGCACGCGTATCGAGGCAGTAGCGAGAATGGTCAGTGGGTGGAATTTTCTTTCTAAATTATGATGCATGCATAAATTTTTTTATATGTTTTCTATACGTGATTTCTCTGTTTACGATTGTGATATCTCTGAATTATGATTTGCACGTATTTCGAGATATTTTACGTATTTACACGTTGTACGAGATTATGGTTTTATGCTATGATTTGATGATGGTTTCGATACTATGATTTTGGGATTTGAATTATAATTTCATTTCAATTGTTTATAAATGTATTTTGGAAAAGTGATTTCGATAAACGTGAATGATTTCTGGATTTGGATTCAGAATGATAATTCCAAATTGAGACATATTCGAAATAATGATTTCGGATTGGGAAATGGATTTATGGATTTGGATTTGATAAAATGGTTTTGAATTGGATTTGTTGGATCTGGTATTGGGTTTAAAGACTCATATATGATATGTGACGGAGGCGGGCCCGGATATGTGATTTTTAGTTTAAAGACCCGATGAGTTTAAAGACTCGGATATTGTGATTTCCCCCGTAAGCCTATTGAGTTTAAAGACTCCGGAGTTTAAAGACTCAGATAGATATTGAGGCACGTTGAGTTTAAAGACTCGGATATATATTGCGGTTAAAGACTCACATAGATCCAGCAGTTTCAATTGATTGATATGGATGTCAAATGTGTTTGGATTTTTGTGATATCATAATGGTTTCAAATGGTTTTAAGATGTTTTGGGTTGTGACCCAGATGATATGGATTTGATGGTTTTGGGCTGAGGCCCGGGATTTGAGAAAACGGAAATGATCTTGGTTTTTATTAACATTTTTTTTAATTATTATCTCAGATATGAACTGGTTTTCAAATGCATGCATTGGTTTTACGTGGAGAGTATAAATGTATTTTCTTATAAATATTTTCTGAACTTATAATTTATTTTTGTTCACTCACAATCTTTTCTGTTTTCGATACCCTCCAGGTTGATGCGGTGCAGGCTGTTGATAGGAGACGGAGACATCACACACGATCCACAGTGGTTTATGTGCACTCTGGGAAGTCGGAAGTTAGTTTTGGATGGTTCGCCTTGGTATCCCTTTTCTGGCTTACGTGTTCCATGGAGGTTAGACAAGTGTTTAGCCTTCGTGTCTGTAAGGATCCGTCCCGGAAGTTAGGATTAAGGAAGTGATTAGTGAGGGATTAGTGAGGCTAATTAGTGGTTAGTTGATTACTGTGGGACTTTGGGCGTAAAATGACGATTTTGCCCCTGGTTTGGGCAAAATGTTGACTTTGAGTTCGGGCGGTCAATTGGACATTGACTGTGGGGCCATGGGCTCGTGGACACGTGGTGGTGGTCTAGTGGCTTCTACACAATTGCACGGTGTGTTTTAATGTGGCCGTGTGTGATTGTATAGTCGTGCACGAGGGAGAAAAACAGAGACTGAGTGTTGGGAGGAAATCGATCGACGGCTGGGTGTGTGAGGCTTTGCGAACTGGTGAGTGTGCTCAGAGGGAGGCTGAGAGCGCAGGGACTGGGTTGAGAGGATTGAGAATTGAGTGGTTGTGTGTGAGGAGGGTGTGAGTTCGTAGGGGAAAACAGAGAGGGAGTTTGGTGGTGGTGCTGCCGTGCTTGAGCACTTGTGGTGGCTGGTGGTGTTCAAAGGACGGAGGAGGACTTGGGGAGTCGAGTAGGCACGGTGGAGCTCACGGTGGCGGCCTGAGCACAGGTAATTTCTGGATTCCCTTTGTTTGCTCTGTTTTTCCAGTTTGTTTCAAACGGTAAGTTGTGGCTTTTGAGAACGAGTCGAGGTGTTTGGTGAGGTCTAATATGTTTAGTAGGTTCCTAAGGAGCTCTAGGAGTCCAAGCCGTGACGGGGGAGTAGACGGTTGGTCGGGAGCGAGAACAGGGGTTTATAGGTGGTTTCTGTTTTGAGTTGGGAGGATGAGATTGAGGCCGTGTTGACGTGTTTGGTTGAGGGGAATGGATTGCTGGGTTGAGGACGAAGAGAATGGTGGAAAAAGGAAGGAAAATGGTGGAGGAAGGACGGAGAACCGGGAGCGCCGGTTCAGACCAGTCGACCCATCGAAGAAGACGATGAACAGTGTTCTGTGTGCAGGCGCGTGAGGCCCACGCGCAGCCACTTTGGGCGGCGCGTGGGGGCGCTTGGGGACGATTCCGGCGAACCTTCCAACATAGTTTTTGGTCTAAACGTTGTAACGAGTCTTTTGGGATAGGTTTCGGGACAATCAGACGTTGTTTCAGGTTAGTTTTACGAGGTTGAAGGTTTAGGGTCCTCGTTAGTTACGTTCGAAGTTTGGGAAATTTTGGGGAAAATTAGGAGGACCTTCGTTAACATGTTAGTGATGTACGTTGGTGACTTGTGACAGGATCGGGAATCCCCGAGGAGGTCGAGGAACGTACAGGACGTTCGGGACGCGAGTGACGTACCCGGTAATTGTGAGTGGACTTCTTCTTTATCACTGAGCATGCATAACTGCTTTTATGTACTTGATTTATGGTTTTATATGTGATTTCATGATTATTTGACTATGCCATACATGTTTGATATAATTGCACGTTTTTCGAGAAATAACGTATTTGGCCCGTTTTACGAGAAAAGCTTGATTTCTGATTATAATACCATGGTTTGGGATTTCAACCGATAAATGGTTTTCAATGATTATAAAGGGATTTTGAAACATGATTTGATAATCAAGGGTTTTCGATTCTAGAATCGGATTTCGGGAAACGGAATTTGGTTTTAAAGTTGAACAGTGGATTTCCGGATTTGGGTTCGGAATGACGGTTCTGGATGCCAGAAGGGCTTTGGGCCAGTGTTTTCGGATTCGGGTTTGGATATGGATTTAGAAATGAGTTTCAAATGGTTTTGGATTGGATTTGCTGGATCTGGTTATTGGGTTTAAAGACCCGGATTATGATTGACGGGAGACGGGCCCATATTGGGTTTAAAGACCCGGATTGAGTTTAAAGACTCGGGAGTTTAAAGACTCGGATATTGATATTTCCCCCGTAGGCCTGTTGAGTTTAAAGACTCGGGAGTTTAAAGACTCGGATTATATTGAGGCCTGGATTGAGTTTAAAGACTCGGATAGATCCAGCAGGTTTGATCGGATGATTATATTGATATTTTATGTTTTACTGTTAATGTTTTATAACGTTATTATACTATGTTTATGTTGTTACGGTTTTCACGAGGAAATAATGTGATTTATAAATGTTTTCAGAAATTGGGTTATGCATGCATGTTTTCAAAACGGAGGGCCAAACCCTAATTTGTTTATGAAATGGTTTTTGAACTTTGATTCTTTTTGGTCCACTCACGCTTTCTGGTTTTTAACTGCCCTCCAGGTCGTGGAGCTAGCGCGAGGGTTGACGTTGAGGCAGCATCGGAGGCATAGAGTACTCGAGCGTTTTCCCGGAGTAGTTTCAGTGTTCCGTTGTGCATGTACTCTGTGTGTGGTTTTACTTTACTTTGTTTGGTTGTTGACTCTTGGATGTTTTAAATTCTCCTTCGTCTGACAGTGAAATTTGTGGTTTTAGTGAGGTTTTCGGTCTTTTGTGTTGGGTTGTCAGACGGGAGCAGGGTTCACCTCGGTTATTGGGGTGATAATCGGGGTGGATCCTGTTAGTGTCGCTCGTAGGTTAGACGGGAGCATGACTTATCCCTTAATCCTGGGGGATTGGGGGTGGGTCGTGTCATACAAGGAGGTCAATTACATGATATTGCATTTTCCTTGGAAATTTCCTCATCTCGTGGAAATCTAAGAAGCAACAAAATGTTTCTAGGTGTTCAGCAGAGGCCAAATATCGAGTTGTGACAAACACTTGTTTGGAGTTTACTTGGTTATGATACATATTACAGGATTTGAAAGTTCTTCAAATGGCTTATGCTCCATTATTTTGTGACAGTCAATCAGCGTTGCATATTGCATCCAATCCGGTTTCCATGAGTGAACAAAGGTTATAAAAATTGATTGTTACATTGTTCAAGAAAAACTAGGATAAAATAATTGATTGTCACATTGTTCAAGAAAGACCAGGATATAAAAATTGATTATCACATTGTTCAAGAAAAACTACGAGCTCGAATGATTAGTCATTCGTATGCTCCTACACGTTTCCAATTGGCAGATGTGTTCACAAAAGTCTTAGGGGCACAACAATTTCGTGATACCACTACAAGAAATCTAGGCTTGCCCTACCAGTTTTGGCCCTACGGAATTTTTTTTGCTGCCTAATGGTCGTTTAGCCAATGCAAAATAAAAAGCATAGGGCGGACACTAGCAAATTAGGTCCTACGATAGCAAACGGTTGGGTAACTTTCCTTGAAGTGTTTAAAGTGTTTATTGAATAAGCGGATTTTACAATTTTCAATAATCTAAAATTTGAAATTCACCGATCTAACCGCTCACATTTATCAAACATATTCATAGATTTTCTATGCCAAAAATTAACTATATTCAAATTCTTATGATTAGGCAACGATGAGCAATAAATTCATGCTTATGAAATATTTTTGACGTTCGGGTGGCTTAAACTATTCAAAACCTCTTGATTAAGTGGTCCGATCTTGAAAATTCGATATTGTAAATATCGATTAACCAAAATTGAAATAGGCTTCGAAATATAATTACTCACTTCTTTAAAAATTAAATAATTATTAAAATGTTAAACTTTTCGTAGGGTAAATTAAAATTTTCGAAGGGCTGCTATCGATCTCCAACATCTTTTTTCAAACTCCCGCATTTTTTTCGCGAAATAATCAAATTTTCCGCAAAATTTTGGGGAAATTTTGAATTGAAATTTCATAGGGTTAGCTTTATTTAATTCGTTGGGCAAGGGCTTCTTCTTTTCATTTAAAACTAAAACGACGAGCAGATGGAAATTCTTCCCTAGTTTTTCTCTGCTCGTCTCCAGTCATGTCCACTCTTCCTTTTGTTCCGTTTGTCCATCTCCGTCCGTCTCCGCCCATCTCTGCCTCTCTTCGTCGACCTCTCATCTCCTAATCTTCATCCCTCTCTCAATTTCACTCACACACTTTCTTATTTTCGCTCTCTGGCGCGAACAAAAACCCTAACCCAAACCGAAACCCAATCCCACAGAACTTCGTCGTCGCCGTCGTGGCTTGCTGCCACCTCTATCTCGCCGCGGCCACTCTTGAAATCCATCAGGTTTGCCTCATAAAATTTTTCTCCTTGTTGGTAATTTATTTCGTTATTCTTATTTTTGTTTCAATATTTGATTTTTGTTTTCTTTTTTTTTTGATCCCAAAACAGTGAATCGTTACCGCCGTGACTGAAGGATATTTGTGCCATCATAAACACGTCGTCGGCTCTCTCTTCAATCAAGTATGTTCACCTCTCTCTCCATTAGCTCTGTTCGCCTCTCTCTTTGAATTGAAGTACACAGGTTATTTTTTTGTATTAGGTGTTGCGTTTTCGTTTGGGTTGAGTTTGAATCTTGTATAGAAATTTAAAATTGGCAACGCTGACACTTTTTTCCTGTCTAAAATTGAAGTTCAATTTGGGTGTTTGGTTTGAGGACGGTCCATTTCTTGGAGGCCTTTGGTAAATCCCTTTCCTAAACCCTGCTAATTTATCCACAAAAAATTATAAGATGCTTTCTAATAGAATTGGTGTTGGTCTTAATGTTTTGATTATTCTTTGGTGATGTGAACAAGTCTGGAATGGAGGAAACCAAGTGGTGATGTTTGTAAAACCCTTTCCGTATGTTTCTGCTTGTTTTGGGTTTTATATCTTCTCACTATTGTAGATAAGTTTTCATAATATTGATATTGATATTGGCATGAATTCAAACTTGAGGTTAGGAGTTAGAAATGTTTAGTTATTTGCTTAATTCCACTAGTTTCTTATGTTTTGTTTTGTGCTTTGATATTGATATTGGCATGTGTTCATACCATATCGGCTCAGACTGACCAAGGGGCCAGACTAATTAGGAGGCCCAGTCCACTACCAAATACCACATCAGCCCATACCAACTTCGGAGGGTCAGCCCTCTGTTAGTCGATATGTTGGCCCAGACCAACCGGGAGGCCTAGCCCTCTGCCAGCACTGTGCCACAAGCTGACTCCAAAGGACCAGCCTCTGTCGTCGGTATGTCGGCCCATACCGACTCGAGGGCCCAGTACCTCTATCCAACACAAACCCAAAAGGCTTAGGCTCACTTAAACAAACAAACCCTAATAGGACCTGGCTAGCACCGACACTTGGACATCCTCTACCTCCACGTGTCGGTCTCATAGCAGCTGACATTTGTCCCACATCGGGAGAATGTAATTATTATACTCATCACATTCATATAAAAATGGTCCATTTGTGATATAAAGGTGATTAAGCATTTACTATTAACAACTACTTTTATAGTATACTTATTACCACTCCTTACCACTCAGACCAACTACTGACTTGGACGTCAGAGTACTTTTGGGTCGGTACCACACCAGTGCTTATACTTTGACCGACCAATAAATACTCTCTCTTTTAGGTCTCTTTGAAGGCACGTGGCAGAGTAGCATTCGCTCCCTAAGTTGGCACATTTTGTGCATCAACAACATGAATTCAAAAAATTCATCAATTGAAGCTATCTGTGAAGCTATCTGCCTCTTCTATATTACACGGGTTCTTCTATATTGCACGGGTTCTTCTATATTGCGGAGTAAGACATTCACAGAGCTTCAGGCCAACTTCGTGAACCTCTAGGTCGAGTTATTAACTGTCCAAAATAATTGCGCTGCTATCCATGATAAGTGCATGACTGTTGAAGTTAAGTGCGCGAAGTGTAGGACCGACTACGTGGCTGTCCAATTGACCCTCCAACTTGTGCTTGAGATGATGCGTATGAGTGGGATGCTGCGTATGAGTGGGATGCTAATACCTCCGCAAGTCTAACTAGAGACTCATCATTCGGCTTTGGAATTTCAGAATCGCAGATGTATAGGATGTAATTATTTTTTCTTTATGTAAATTAAAAACTATCTTTTTTAATGATATTTGTTTTTATATTTACTTTCACAAGACTGTGTTTAGAAATATATTTTATTTAATTATTAATATATATTTTAATTCTAAAGATAATTAGAAATTTTATTATTCATTTGTAAATTATAACATTTGCCCAACGAAATATCAAATATTTGTAGGGTAAATTTTATAAAGCCTACTGATGCTATTTTTGTTTTGTAGGGTTAGACAAGTTTAGTTAGTATGTATGGACTGATTTACCCTACGAAATTTGAAAACAAAATGGTAGGGTAAGTGTTCATTGACTTTTTACAATTGCCCTATGGTATTACCCTATCATTTTTTAGGTATGGTAAGCATTGTTAGCCCTATAATTTTTGAATTCTTGTTGGGCAACTTGTAGCCCTACAACGGTAGTTCTATGGTATTTGCCCATTGGAATTTCATTGGCTTCTTTGTTTCCCTACCATTGTCAGTTTAACCCTACAAAATGATTTTGCAGGGCAACCATAATTTCTTGTAGTGTACTATGAGATAAGTTGGGAGTTCATGATATTCACTCTCGAACTTGACGGAAAGTATTAGGGAAATATATTTGTCTATTTACTTTCCTAGTATTGTTAATATGACATTCCTAGTAATTAGGATGTTTGACTTTGCAACCTACTAGAATAGGTCTCTTTTCAACGTACATAAATTGGCAACTACGTGAATGAAAAAAATATCAAACCTCAATATCCTTTCCAGTACGATTTGACAGTATGTGAATCAACTTAGATTAGATAATAAAATTCAAAGGTATAATTAGACCTCTATAAATTAATAGCCTTATTGGAGCCAAGGAGTTCAATTAATTATCAAGAAATTACTTAATAGAAATTATCAATAATGAAGTTGAAGATGGTAGTTCTATTATTGGGTCTATATATTTTGCGAAAAGAGGCTTTTAAAGCGATAATAACATTGCAATATGAGAAAGTTACATAATACAAACTTCTTAACAAACCATGATTAAGTCTTATTTTACAAATGCCTTATAGTCGAATCATAAGTACAATATATTAAGAGATTATTAATTTAAATATTACATAGGACTTATGCAATTTTGTAAAAGGGTATTATCTTATAATTTTAATAAATTATTAATTTAGCATGTTATGTCCAAAGTGGGGTCGGCCAAAAATATTATTTAATCTAAGTTAACAATTTATCAAATGTTAAATTATTAATTAGGGCTCTATTATATATTTTATGTAAAAATGGGTGTGTTTTTCAATGTAAGTGGATTAGAGAGAGTATATATAGAAGAAAAGATATACAATATTCAATCACTACAAAATAATAGGATTAGGACATCTAAGTTTCCTTTCGTATCTAATCTTATCTAATCCTTTTATAACGAAACACATTCGTTTCTATATTCAATATGCATTAAATTTAATGAATTATCCAACCCAATTTGATTCAGTTTAATTGTACCCACCAAACTTTGCTTGCATAGGAAAAGCAAAGGAAAAAAAAAAATTTATAAGTTAGAGCATACCTGCAATCTGTGTTCCTTTCTTAAGTTTACCGCAGATACCCCTGTAATTCGAGTCCCCTCGGGCAAAGCTGATAAAAAAGTGAGAATTGGATCAGCTAACTTGGGCATGCACAATCTGCTTTGAATATGTTTCACCTCCAGGCACCTTCAGGCCAGAGTTAGAGATGGCCAAATGGATATAATAAGGGCATTCATGTTTTTTTTTTTCTAACATAAGATGAGAATAACGTATATCTACTAATTTTTGGATTGTATTTTAGTTTTTTTAATTGGTAAAAAGTAAGAATTGAATGATTTGCTGATATTTCCTTCAATTTTAATATAAAATTTAACAAAATTAATGGGGATAATAAAATTGATGTGCGGAGTGGGGCAATAGGATAAAAATAAACAAATTTGAAGAACATGGAAAAATAAATAAATTAAAATAATATATGGACTATTAGCAGTAAATTGATTATAATTACCATTCGGTGTTCGGTGATCCAGGTACCTCGAGAGCCCAGAGGAAACCACCCCAACAAGAACATCGTTGATAGTCTGCACTCTGCAGTAGTTAGTCAACTTCGTTTTAACAAAATATAATATTATTATATGTAAATAATCAAGGACAAACGAAGGACAATTATTGTTTATTTATACAGTCAAGTATAAAAATTAATTTTAAAGAATTATTATTTTACTTATTTATCCTAAAAGAATCAAGGATACTAATTAATTACTGAATGTAAAATATATATTTTAGGAGTATTGTTAGGAATTTAAGTTTGATAATTGTCTAAAACTCAATGACTAAACCGCAAATTATATGCGACTAATTTAATATCATTTTAAGATTAAACTTTTAAATTTTAGAATCTGCTCAAAACTCAATGGATCATCTTAAATTATAAGTAATTAATCTGATATTATTTTATTTCAGAAGAAGTGTTAGGAAGTTAGGATTTTAAATTTAGGTAGATGGGTATATTTTTTTAGGGATAATTATAAATAGATCTAATTTTTGAGTTCAATTTATTATAGGTCAATGCATTATGATAAATAAAGACAGTAAAAAATAAATAATTTTTTTTTATTTTTTGTCAATTTATATTATTCTTTTTAGGCTGTTATTTTTTAAACAATTACATGTGTGTCATTACATATTATATTTATGTACTTACCAGTAACTAATTCTAAACTTACAGATAAATTAAATAATATTACCTACTTAACTCTTCTGTATAAATGAGATACATATATATATATATATATGTATATAAATTCTAATTGTGTTATAATATGTATATATTTTTTAATATATCTCCCTCAAAAGAAAAGAAAATAAACATGTTCATATTAATTTACTTACGAAAAGTAATAAGATAAACAACCTACATGTAATCCTCTGACTCTTCAAAAGTATCAGATATTATCCAATAAAATAAATATAAAATAAATCTTTTGAAATTTAGTTAGAATTATCCTAATTTTATTAATTTTGAAAAAAATGGTATAAACGGTATTTAAAATTTTTTTAAAAAAAAAACATAATAAAAATTTAAATAATAATAATAATGAATTATTTTATATGTTAAGTGAAATTTATAAATTAGGCTTAAAAATTCAACTAATTTATAATTAATACTATTTTTTATTGAAACTTTTTTTTTTAACATTTTACAGAAATGGAAAAGGTGGCAATAATTATGTGTGTTTATGACTGTGTATAACACTATTCACAAATCACAATCAACCAATCACGCATTCCTACGTTCAATTTTGTCTCGTTCGGTCGAATCCTACAAGTCCAAGACCTTTAATTATGCAGGTGCAACGACCTAAAGCCTGCCTGTTCTTTTGGACCCAATTAATTATTATGTTACTAAATGTTATTGATTAGGTTAAATACATGTTAAATTTTGCTAATTATTATGCATTGTTAAATTTCTGTATTTTATTTAAATTTTGCTAATTTTTCATATATTTCAAGAATATTTTAGGGGGATATTGTTTAATATTTAATATTCATAGAGATGTGATAATAGAAAATATTTTAAAAATAGGATATAAAGACCATCATTACATTTTTGTGAAAATTTTAGGGGGATATTGTTTAATATTAAAGTTTAAAAACAAATGATAAATTTTGGATAAAATTCAAGAATATTGTCAACCTTTGAGCGTAATCATATTAAACGCTGGGAGAAAATTTGGTAGAAGCTAAGACGTAAAAACGTTGACTTACTGCATTTGGAACAACTTTCTTGAGGAGTTTCATGTCTTCAAGTCTAAACTTAGCAGTGGCCAACTTCCTAGGCCAGAGCTCCACCCCATCGCCACCACTTATCGCCGTTTTCCAGTCAGAAACCCAGAACGATCTCGACACTTGATCAAACAAAAACACAAAGCTAAACCAAAGCATACCCACAAAGCCTGTCACCAAACCCCACCAACCATTTTCACCGTTCACTTTGTTTCGCTTCCTAAAACCCAAAGTCGAAATCCTTTTTTCTTCGTCTTCAGCTGATGTTGTTCTGAAACTGGCCACCAACAGAGACATGAGCGAAACCCCATCGGCCAAAGCGTGCTGGACAAGGAAGACGCCGCAGTTGTGGGCCATGAGGAGGTGGAGTTCCCAGAGGGGCTTGTGGGTGCTTAGGGAACAGCCGGCGGTGGAGAGGTGGGCCATGTATTCATTCACTGCGGTCTCATGGTCGACAGTTGAGGTGGTGATGGGGTTTTGGAGGACAATGACGTGGCGGTCGAGATCCACATGAGGGATCTTTTGCCAGCGTGGGCGGCCTTGGGAGTCATGGACCATGAGGCTTGAGAAGCGTGGGTGGGAGACAAGGAGGGAGGTGTTGAGGTGGGACTTGACGGCGTCTATGTCGATCGGGTTTTCGAAGCCCATGGCGCAGTGGATTATTTGGTGCATTTGGGGTTGGAGGCAGATCCGGCCAACTGGGGTTAGGGGCTCTTGCTCGGAGGAGGAGTCGGCTACCGACGAGTTCATGAGAGACGAGGAGCTAGCTGCAGACGAACCCATGAGAAAGTCTTGGACTGGCGAATTTTACACATATGTACTCCTTTTTATTCTAAGAGTTAAGCGGGCCTAAAATCATGGCTATTTTGTCTTTTTTTTTCAAACATATAAGAATTTCATTAAGTAAATATTAGAAAGTAATTAAAGCCTCTAAATAAAAATACTTAGATAGTTTGATGAGACATAAGTATACATACAAAAACACCAAATTCATGTGTAGAAAAGTCCAATAATATGAAAATAAACATAATCCAAAAACAACTCTAGATCTAAAAAATGAAAAGCCATCAACATCCATTCTACCGCCATCAACCATCGCCGGAGCCATCACGAACTTGCAATACAGTACCACCAAAAGCAAGAAAGTTGAAGGTGATATTGAGAAAATCAGCGGAAAATGGGGGCGAATGAGTCACCTGCGCAATAAACGCTCCTATAATCCATTCGGCAAGTGCAATATGGTGGTTTGACATAAGAAGTGATGATTGTAGCAATTGAGCATTTGATCACCAAGAAAAATAACTTTTAGGGACAGTTAATTTTGCTTTAAATTAATGCTTGACTAGAGGCAATTTATATCCTCCCCATGACATCAACTGACACATCCATACTTCCGCCTCTAGCTAAAATTAATAGAGGCATATATTTTTCCGCCTCTATCATATTATATTTGGGGACAATAACTATAATTTCTGCCCCAAATAATTATTAGTGGCACTTTAATTAATATTCCTATTGGAGGCCAATACATTTTATTTCTCTAATCAAATATTAATGGGGTGTTTCATGTTATCTGCCCTTAATTAGACACCCTAATAGTCACTTTTTTATGTCAGTTTTCATTTTCAAATTTTGAAGCTTTAATTTACTACGAGGAATTTTTTTTTTTTTGATCTTGTATATATTGACAATTTTTCTTGTTAATATTTATTTCTTTTTTATCAATGAAGGTCATAGAGGAGGAGTTGTTTAGGGTTCTCAAGGAGAAATGGGGCAACAAGTTTGATTCCTTCATAACTGAGAAAGTTACGGCTGTTTCGGGAGACCTAACTTTTGAGGACTTGGGAGTGCGAGACTTAAGCTTGAGGGAAGACATGTGCAATCAAATTGAAATCATACTTAATTCTGCTGCAACTACCAACTTCGATGAAAGGTAACGAATACAGAGATTGAAATCTTTTTTTTTTTTTTGGAGTTATATTTTAACAATTTATCTTAATATGTAGATGTGATTTTGCACTGAAAGTCAATAAATTTGGAGTTCAGCACCTTCTGAAGTTCGCAAAGAAATGCCCGAACCTAGCGGTTCTGCTTCACGTTTCAACTGGTAGTTAAGTGCCTACCAATAATTTTTTTTTTGGAGAAGTTGGTAGGTAGAATTTGAGCCTCATTTCAATATTGAATGCGAGCCAATTACAGCCATAATGATCAGTCCATCCACCAAGTCTAGTTTTTGGGAAAGGACTGCCTTTGTCACTATGGGGACCATGACATGGTAAGGACTAAATCTCGTATCATGGGGACCATAATAATTTGTTCATTAAGTTGTTATACTGTTACGTCGTATAACAAGTTGATTGTGAGCCAATAATAGCCTTAACGACCTATGGTGGAACTTTGGAAGTGTATCCAACAAGACAATTTTGGGGATCCATCTAATTATTTTTGTTGGAATGCCACCTCTATTAGTACGTTTTCGCCCTCTTTATGGAATAATATTCGTGGAGAGGAGCCTCCATGTCCCTAGGCTCGTGTGGTTTGGTTTACGGGTATAGTCCAGAGAACGAGTTTCATCTTAAGACTTGCTATTCTATTTAGGTTATCTACCTTGGATAGAATTGCCTAGCTCTCTAATGTTAAGGTCCATTAGTTGTAAGCTTTGTGACGGGGCTCTTGAATCTCATGCCCACCGTTCTTTAGCCGCAATTTTTCCTCTCATATTTGATAGAGAATTAAGGTTGTTGCTGGATATGGTTGGAGCTCTACTATTTGGCCTTGTTCAACTTCAGTTGCTGTCGGATAGTGGAAAGGGAAGAGTATGGGTACTATTGTTAGGAAGCTTGCATTGACTTACTCTGTTTATTATATTTGGCAAGAACAAAACTTTAGAGGATTTTGTAACACACGTAGATCGTTTAAGGTAATTTTTATTGCTATTCTAAATATGGTTTGTGGCAAATTTTATACGTTAAGATTTAGGTCTAGTCCTACAAACATTTTCACTACTACTACAATATGGAATGTGTCCTAAGTGATGGTAATTTGTTTCTCTTTTAAGGTTTGTTTGGTCTTGCCTTGTTTGTGGTGCCTTGTGAGCTTGTTCCTCTTAATTTATTGTGATTTAACTTAAAACAAAAAAAAAGGTGTCAGGTTTGGGTAAATTTAGGACTGCCTTTATGAGTTTGGTGGGGACCATGACATGGTAAGGAAGGAGGAAGGTGAGCTTTTGAGGGTTGAAGTTCGGCGGGTGAGACGTGGGAGTATTGAGATGAGAACATTATCGACAAAGTTATGCTTCTTTTGAGAGTGACTTAGATTTGTAATTTCATAATCACGCTAAGTTTGTTATACACGGAAAATCCGTCGTAGTCCAGCTGTATGCCATTAAGCAGGCACACAATGAAATGCATATACATAGTTGCTTCATGCTAAGCTAATTACAAGATTCATCAGAGATACCAAGGCATTGATGAGACGTACGTATCCAATCTCAGCGCAGTTATAAATATATGGTTTGTTATTTGGGTGTATTTCGGCTGGGTTTTTGGGTGTATTTCGGCTAGGTTTTTGGGTGTTTTTCGGCTGGGTTTTTAGTGAAATTTTGGCCGGGTTTTGGTGAGTGTTTCGGCCTGGTTATTGTATGGTTTGGCTGGATTTTTTGAAGAGTGCAAACACTTTTTTGAAGTAAAGGTGCAGCTGGCTTTTTGAAGTAAGGATCGGCTAGAGGAAAAAATGCTCCTTTTGGTATGCGTTGTTTTCTTTTTCTAGTGGAGATTAGCTATGAGGCCACAAGAAGGATAGGATTGATTGGGTTGAGGCAACCCAATAAACTATTTTTTTTTTATTTTTTTTTTATCAAGTCCCAAGAAACTATTTTTATATATTAAAAGAAAGTGGGCATACAACCATGGAGCAAACCGACATAAACATATGGGTAGGTAATTCTTGCATGTATGTATGGCAAGAAGCATGTGGTTATGACATAGAGCACATTTAATGGTACAAATAAGAACAAGGTGCTAAATGCAAGATTTAGCTTTTTACATGATACCATTCATGGTATCTTGTTCAAAATAAAATTTAGCATTTCTAATAGGAAGGGGCAAGAAATAAGAATTCAAATTTTTATGTGAATTATTTTTTCAAAGATTATACATATAAATTTTATATAATATATTTGAAATACAATTTAATTCTACTTTATTTTATTTACTTATATGAATATATATATATATATAAACTAAACATTATCATAATGAAGAAAATTTATTTTACTAAAATTTAAAACCCATATCGGCGTCTTTCAAATGCAAACTCCTAAGGAATTAAGACTTTACGCTTAAGAAGGATGGTAGGTTGTGAGCTTTGTGAATGAGTTACAGGGTTCTTATATAGGTACGTTGATTAAGTGCAAAGTGGCCTAATTCATCTTTTGTCAAGACTCGTGGGTAAGACAAAAAAAAATGTAATAATTTGAATTAGTCTCCCTAATTAGTCAGTTTTCCACTCATATATATGCTTCTCCTTCTCTAACCAAAATTTCATGCTTAATATGTTTGCTTGGTGGAAATAATGGGATTTGTTGTGTTTTCCCATTGACAAGAGTACTTGAAGTACTAGTTTTTTTTTTGGTTCGTTCAAAGATTCACCGCTTCATTAACATAATATCGAGTAGTGGGCGGAAAGGTTTTGGTAGAAAATTATATACGTATAAGTCTTTGAAGTATGAATGCACCATTCTAGATTGTATCTAGTATTGTAACACGATATAGTCACGAAGAATAGCGCATTCGTGTCTAAAGAGAGTGTTGTTCACACCATCATGTATAATGAATATCCGTGTTTGTAAAAATGTCAAAAGAACAAAAGTCTCACATTAAAAATTGTACAATTTTGTAAGGTTTTATAATGAATATATTGAATCTCTCATCCTCGGCTTCAATTAGTTTTGGATCGGAACCTCAATATCCTTCGTCATATCAAAGAAGGTTTTCCACGTGTGATGCCAAACGGCCACATATACTTCATTTCACCAATATGAGTTACCTACTTGTGTGATGGGGCATGTGAAAATGGAAAAAAAAAAACAAAAATCATACATTAAAAAGTTAAACACTCTTATAAAAAATTTCAAGAAATTACGGTTTGAATTGAAATTAATTTGACTGAATAAAATAAGAATCAATGCCAAATTAATGGAAACTAGGGATAGGGGCAATGCGAATTTAACCGAATTAGAGTTGAGGTAGAAAATGTGGCATACTATTTTGTGACACAAAGATGACATCCTCAAATTAGATAAAGTACATCATCATCTGGTAGAATTAAAATCATTGAAACATATAGGATTGTGATTAGTGCAAAGATTTGTGGTGACTTGTAATTTTGATGGAAGATAAAAACAAAAGTTAACTTTTTTTAAAAAAATTGTAAAAACAAAAGTTATTACAGTTAAATTATAATTTGATTTTTTTCTTAAAATTTAGCAAGTATTGTGTGTAGATAATCTTAATTTTTTTTTGGTTCAGTGAAGTTTTTTAAAAATTTCATTGTTATGCCATGTAGTCTAATTTAGTGTGTTAGTCTCTTTTGCTATCTTAGTTTTAGTTGGCTTTTGGGGGTTGTGCTCATTCATCCTGCATCATTCCCTTTTCCATTTTTTTTTGTAACATTTGTTTTATAGCTCTTTGATAACGGAGCCATATTATATAGTTCTACTCGCTTATTCCTTAATAACTCCACTTTTATTAGCATTAATAGAAAGAAAGAAAAAAACTTGTATATATATATATATATATATATATATATCTTCAACATGAAATCTCCTTTCCGATTGTGTTCAGTGTGTGAATTAGTAGGTGGTTGTTGTATCTGCCTCTATAACTACTAACTATAGTGGTGAAATGTTTTGAATGAATTGAGAGTTGAGACTATTGATAAAGTACAATGAAAAATAAATGAGGTCCCATTAAAAAAAAAAATGTAAGTTTGATGAAATTCTTATTTCTACTCATAATATTAAGTACAATGTGGTGGTATTTATTTCTTAAGATAATACATGCATCTAATATTTGATGGTATCTCTCCGTATCACTTGATCTTTTGATTTATTAAATTGATTTTTGTAAGTATATATACCATAATTGGAACTAATCATTTTCCAAATCATCATTTCAAGATCATCTCAGTAAATAAATAAAAAATCAATAAGATTGTGGATCATTATTTAGAAATTCGTAAGTATCAAATAAATAAAAAGTTTTAGTAACAATTAAGATATTCATGACAAATTGTCCATTTAATTAGTATATATAAACAATCAAATGATCTCCAATTTTCGTATATATAATCATGAAATGATGATTTAGAAGTTGAATAATGTTCCAATTATGATATATGTATAACGACAATGAGATAAAACCAAACATTACTATGATGATGTATCATCAGAGTAGTATGCAAATTTCCCTTCCGGTCTAATATAATTAAACATGAATCGTACAGATCGAGGGAAGACAAATGATATTTGAAAGTGTACATAGGTAAGACAAATGATATTTGAAAGTAGTTCTCTATTTCTTCTAGTCGCTAGGGATATCAGTAAGTTGTTCGTATAAACAATGATGGGTTTCTAATTTGTGTTTTGTTTGGATCCATTTGAAGACCTAAGGAGAAATATATACTTCATTACATTGACACATCACTAGGTAGAAAATTTTTAAGTTGAATGAGATAACAAATAATAAATTCAACTTCGAATACCAATACCAACCTTTCTCTAAAGCCACAAGATTTTATTTCGTACATAGAATTAAAAATTTCAGTTAATTTAAATTTAATGCAAGATCAGTGCATTGTAACAATTAATCACTGCTGGTCTTTATATATGAATGTGCCAAGTATTTTTATTTGCTCCTCAAAGCCTAATTAACTATATGAAAATCATCCTTGCGCGCATATATGGATGGATGAATCAGTAATGCCAGCTGCGAAACCTTGGGAAGACGAAGAACTTCATGAGTCCGTCCTTACAATGAATGCCGTCGTGCTCGCCGCAAGCGAAGTAGTAAGGCTGCGATTTGTTGAGCACAAACTCGAAGCCTTCTCCGCCACCTTGCGTCTGGTTTCCGACCATTGTTGCTTGGGTCAAGTCACAGTTCATGAAGCTCCTAGGGTTTCGGAATAAGTACACACTGTGTGGCCGTGTGGTGTCACTTGGTGGATCATACTTGAAAACTGCATGTAATTAATAGCACCACCCCGAATCAGCAATTTTGAATATATTTCAATGAAATAGAAAAAACTGAAGCGCAACGTGAGAAGTTTTAGTTTTTTATTTTCGATTTGTGGAGACTAAGTGAGAAAAATCAGAGTCATGAAACAACGTGAAATTTTTAAGTTAGTTCTGGAGATATTTGTAGTAAAATTATAGATCTAAAAAATGCAAACTCATCTTACCTAGGGTGTCCTTGACGTAAAATGTGGCATTGTTTGAAGCCCATTGTTTGTAGTCGAAGCCGAAGTGCCAGCTGTTTTCAGAGCCACCAACTATGATCTTGTTAGGTCCTCTGGTCTTGTTGAGCTGATGAGTTCGGCCATAGTTGAAACCCCAGCCACTGTAATTACCATACTTCCAATCCTTGTTGGCTGTGCTTACTGCCACCATTGAAGAAATTAGCAATAATATTGCTAGTGCTTGTGCAAAACTATTAGAACCCATTTTTTCTTTCAAGATGCAACTCAAGGAATTAAGAGAGTGAAATTAAATTGATTAGAGGCTAATTAAGGAGGATGCATGAGATAGTTGTGTGTTTTGTGAATGAGTTACTGGGTTCTTATGTAGGCTGATGGAGTCGGTTCAAAATGGCCAAACTGATCCTTTTTTCAAGATTGGTGGGTAAGACCAAAAAAAAAAGTATTTTCATTCTTCTAGCTTCTTAAGAATAATAATTGGTCTCCTTGAGTAAGTCTTCCACTCACATAAGTCTCTTTCTCCTTATTCTGCAACCAAACTTCTTGCTTTAACATGTTTGCTAGGTACAGAATGGGATTTGTGTGTTTTCCTAATGGCAAGGGTAGTTGAGTGTGTACTTGTTTTCTTGGTGGTCAAATTTTACTGTTTTAACAAAATAATTTTACATTTATTTTAGGATGGATGTACGTACGTAGTTTTCTAAATTTAATTTGTTACACCTTTTTTTTTAATATGTAATTGTGAAATCTAGTAGCAAAGTGGAGAAATTCTAGTAGCAAAGTTGCTACGCACCCAATCTCTTAGCCCCGTTTTCAAGCCGCATTGTTGTTCAATTATTTTTTAACAATAATAATCAATACGCTGGTCTTATAGGTCGGACTTACATGGGTTGAGATGGCACGTAGTTCATAACAGTTAGGTTGGGCTTAGAACGTTGGCCTTACAAGTCGGACTTACATGGGTTGTGCTGGTACGTGGTTCATAACAGTCAGGTTGAGCTTGGTACTTTGGCCTTACAGGTCAGACTTACATGGGTTGTGCTGGCACGTGGTTCATAACAGTCAGGTTGGGCTTGGTACATTGGCCTTACAGGTCAAACTTACATGGATTATGCTAGCACGTGATTCTTAACAGTCAAGTTGGGCTTTTCTTCTATTAGCCAATTTGATCTCCGCATATCCATTAACTTATGGCGAATGTTGAGGCCCTAGTTAACTGTGTATAGTGAACGACCAATTTAATTGTGATATAGATATGAGGCTAAACCATCACCAATTAATTCGTTCAATTTCTTATATACTATAGTTTTACATGACACTTTATGGTATCTAGGTTTCTAATTGTCATATATTTAGTTAGATATAACCTTCGATAATCAATTATAGAAGAAATGAGCACATTCTTATATAATCTTCGATAATCAATTAGGAGAAATGAATAGATTCTTTATAGAACGGTTATATATTACTCCTAGTCTATTATTATAAGTATCTAAAGAGCAAGAGCATAACAGTCACGTGGTTCATAACAGTCAAGTTGGGCTTAGTATGTTGGCTTGACAGGTCGGATTTATATGGGTTGTACTGGTACGTAGTTCATAGCAGTCATGACAGGACCGCCCCCGAAAAGGGCATTGTTAACCGTGCCCGGTCCTGCTCCCGTCTGATAAGACGACTGAAATTCTCAAGTTACCCTCAGTACTTGTCAGACCAGGGATAACCACGCGTACTTACTCATGCCTCAGCCTCTCGATCAGCCTCGACCAACGTGTCACGACCTGGAGGGTCAATAAAAACCAAAAGGTGTGAATGGACAAAAATAAATCAGTTTATAAAAACAGTTACAGAAAGACGTTTTTACCCTCTGCGTAAAACCAATGCATGCATACAAAAAATCATTTCGCAATCGGTTAACATTTTCAACATAAGAAAAGCAGTGCATGAAATCAAAATCATTTTCCTTTTCTTAACCTTCGGGTCTCAGCCCGCAATTATAAACACAGGGCCTCAGCCCAAAACCACGAATCAAAACCAGATACTCAACATGATCCAAAACCATCAACCACATAAACCGGGTCACTGCCCAACTCAACCGAAACATCAGAAATCAACAATAAATCGCAAGTCAATCGTTTTACTGGATATCAAGTGCGCCCGAGTCTTTAAACTCAAAACCATACGCATAATCAGGCCTTCCCGGGATATCGTTAACTCAAAACATTATCAATAGGCCTCGGGGGGGGGGGGGGGGGGGGGGGGGGGGGGGGGGGTTATCACAATATCCGAGTCTTTAAACTCACGAGTCTTTAAACTCAATCCGGGTCTTTAAACCCAATTTTTGGGCCCGCCCCCGTCATCAATGAACCGAGTCTTTAAACTCAAAACGTGTTCCAGCAATAGCACCCGAGTCTTTAAACCCAAAACAGTTTTCAGCGGGTGACAAGACCCATCCCAATCCCCCCGGGATTAGTGCGGGATGACCCTGCTCCTGTCTGACACGAAGTGTCAGACAAGGGATATTTCCGACCTTTGCCCTCCCGGGCTATCAGAGTACGCCAGGATCCGGAGGAGGCATGTGATATCTCGGTCTCTGCTACAATCCACATCCGATGTCAACCTGAAGGGCAGTCAAAACGTTAAAAACTGTGAGTGGACAAAATAAGAGTTTATAAAACATTTTATAAGACATTTGTACCCTTCACTAAAAAGCATGCATGCATTCGAAAACCATTTATCTAGAAATCATATGCGGGAACTAAGCCCAAAACCAAGATTGAAAGAATCATAAAGACTCAACCGTACTGGTCACTGCCCAAAAACCTGTGTAAACGCACATCATATATCATATCATATAGCATACATCATATATACATATAATTCACACAACCAATTCTGTCACGGTTTCCAAAGCTACGCGCGTGCTACCCAGGTCTCAATCCGAATCTTCTCAAAGTCAAGATCAATGTCCGCAGACCACTGACCCTACCCGAGGTAATAGTAATCATAGCCTTCCTGAGAGTAAGGAACCCAACTGGGGGGTGACTCCACTCAGTCGGTGCTCCGTGACTACTCCGGGGTCCACCTAGGCCAACGACCCTCCCCGGAGGAGATAATAGAAGTAAAGGAAGGTATATGAATACATATATATACATAACATAAACATTCATACCCGGTTCCCTTGAACCGTCATGATCCATAAAATCCATAACAAGGGTTCATGCCGGTTCCCATAAACCGTCATGAACCAGAATGACCTGACAAAGGTTCATGCCGGTTCCCATAAACCGTCATGAACCACAATGACCTTTCTAGAGTTCATGCCGGTTCCCATAAACCGCCATGAACTTGGAAATCCATCTAGGGTCCCTGACCCGAAATCATCAGTGTAAAACAACTACGTCTCATGCCCGAACATATGACTCAACTGGGCACCGTGCCCGATATCTTAGGGTCAGTCACGACCCCGATCATAGTGATGCGTGCAACCATCCATCCAGGACCGCCCTCAATCCTGGTATGTCGCCGTGAACGTATCAACCGACGCGACCATTACAAGATCATGGTGCACTCATCCCTGATCGATATCCTGAACCGTCAGCACTCCAAAGTCGAGCCTCTCCAGGCTGCCCGACCACAAATCGTGCATCGTGACCTCTCCGGAAGGAACACATCCCAATCCGGAGGTGAGCGTCGTATCGTCGATCGCCGTGCACATAGCACCCGCCGCGACCACGATTTAGACCCGAAGGTCGTAACCAGCGTCATATGCCCGAGACAAAACCAAATGGGTCTCATACCCGAGTTTATCCTTTTAGAAATCCAAAACCATTTCATTAAAACCAATAAAGAAATACAGACCCGTATAAGCACCGTATAAGGCCGAAACCTCGAAATACATGCTTATACGTAACCACATACAAATGCACCCATGGCATCATCAAACAAGTAATAAAACATATAATAAACATTTATGCATGCACCAATTTAGAAAACAAGGTCCACTCACAGACCGTCCGAGCTGCCGCCTCGATTTGCGTGCCATACGGCTCCCCGAGCCGATCACCATCACCGGGACTCCCAAACCTGTCTAAATTGTAATAGAAGGTTACTAACTACTTAATTAACCTCCTACCAAAGCCCCGTAATTTTCCCGTATTTTTAACTATTTTTAATCCCGAACCTAAACCTTCCTATGCCCCGAAACATATCGAGACGGTGTCCGATTGACACGAAACCAGTCCCAAAATGTTCGTTACATCGAATAGAAGATTTCGTATGTTGGAACCTTCCCCAGATACCCCGTCACGCGCAGTCACGCGCCTATGGAATGCACTGGTGTGGGCCTCACGCGCCACCGCACAGTGCCTTCTTCAACATGCCGCGAACCGGTCGGTCCGGTTTTTCCTGCAAATCCGGTCCGCCTGGACCGGCGTGACCGGTCCGCCTGGACCGGCGTGACCGGTCCGCCTGGACCGGCGTGACCGGTCCAAGGCTCTCCCATCTTCATTTCTCGTCCGTTTGGTCCCATTTCAATCCTAAAAATCATATTTTCTCATTTCCTATCCATTCCAATTAATAAAACTAGGAAAAACCCCACAAAACCCGTCCGTCCAATCCTCCCCTAATCGGTCCAATTTTTCCGATTGCACCCAGGGCTGCTCAGCCCTTCACCGCCGTCCAGAGCACCCTCTATGCCTTCCTACAACCTCAATAAACTCATCCTAATCATTAGAATTCAGCCCTAACACCTAAAACCCGAAAATGAAATTTGAAGGTAAATTTTTTTACCTTCGCGGGTCCACGACCACCGTGCACGGCAGCCCCCGATCTCACCACCATCCAGTCCGTTCTGGCCTCCTCTCTCACTCTCTGTTCTCTCCAGGAGTATTTGGGATTAAGGGTTTGGTGTTTGGATTGCACAGAGGAGAGGAATGAGATCGGGTTTGGTTGGAGGGAAAAATGGAAAATGGATGCACGGTGAATGGTTTGGTGCATGAATGAATTATAGTGTCCATTGGATGGGTGACACTTGTCACTCATCCATTGGGTCTCCATTAAATATCTGGGCCCACTAGAGACAAGCTGCACTTTTTGTCTCGTAAAACGTGTCGCCGGGAATAGTATCCCGAAACTTTCGTGAACCGTAACTTCGTCGTCGAACGTCCAAATTCGACGTGCCGCCTGTCTACGGATTCGTATCGTCCTTATCTACGTAACGGTCTTTGGCCCTCGGCCATCGGATCTCCCGGTCAAAAAGTCAACATTTGACCCATTTTATCCAAAATTACCAAAATGCCCCTAAACTTCCGAACGTCATAACTTCCTCCTCGAACGTCGGAATTGAACGTGCCACCTGTCTATGAACTCGTAACGTCATGAACTACGTCACGGTCATCGGTCAAAGTCCATTTGACCGCTCGAATGAAAAGTCAACGTTTTGCCACCACTAGGGGCAAAACGGTCATTTTGCATCGTTCGTCCGACTCCGCCCAACTAATCACGGATTAACCTTACTAATCGTGATTAGTCACTAATCTAATCATGGAATTTGGGACGGGTCGTTACAGCGGGTCTTTAAACCCAAAACATTTGTCTATCACAAGAACTCGGGATCCATCGTGATCTAAATTTCAAATCCAATTCAAAAACACATTTTTGTCATAACAGGACTCACGTCCGAATTTCCACATTCAAATCCCCAAATCTTACTTCGCAAAACATCATCAAATCATCATTAAACACGGGGCATGTATACTCATACCAAATCACTTTTATCAACCATTACCCATTCCCGAATTCGAATTCGCAATAATGATTCCGTAAGCTGGCATCCGGAAACATCATCCCGAACCCAAACCAAGAATCCATTTTCAAACTTTCGAAAACCGAAATCTCGTTCATCAAAATTACA
Source organism: Prinsepia uniflora (assembly GCA_032719365.1). Taxonomy (NCBI): domain Eukaryota; kingdom Viridiplantae; phylum Streptophyta; class Magnoliopsida; order Rosales; family Rosaceae; genus Prinsepia; species Prinsepia uniflora. Next base: position 7,521,120 of record CM064875.1, read on the forward strand.
TTTATGCCCCGAGCATCAAGCCCAAAATCTCATTTTTTAAAATCCGTTTTAAATCCTTGAAAACACCTCATATTTCAAATCTCAAGGTCAAGACATCAAAACCACAATCAAATCGCCAAAATCACGATCAAATCACACACATACTCGAAATCTCGTAAAACGTGCAAAACCGTGACATTCTCGAAATACGTGTCAAAACCGTAAACCATACTCCCAATCGAAATCCAACATCTTAAAAACATAATACTCACAAATCACATAAAATCATTCATTAAACCATCATCAACCATAAAAGAAACCATAGTCTCGACATACGTGCAATTTCGTGTGCATATAAAAAATACGTATAAATATGGGAATTGAAATCATGACAGTTCATAATCATAATTATAGAAATCATAGGAATATTTATGCATGCATTAAATTTTGAAAGCAACGTCCACTCACACACCGTTCTTAAGGCTCGGTTTCGCGCCGCAAGCGTTCCCGTAATTTCCGGAATTTTCCAGAAAACCTGAATCCTGTCCGAAATCACATTCCAGGGTTATTAAGGTCTCAGATAACAACATACCAATTCCCCATAATTTTTCGGGAATTAATCGTTAATTAAAAACGTAACCTAAACCTTCGGACCCTCGGAACAACATCGAAACGGTGTCCAATAAATTCGAAACCAACGCTAAAATTTTCGTTACATTGTATAGGATAAAAGTCGTTTTGAACTCACCTTGAAAAACGGTCCAATGCGCCGTCACCCGCCGCCGTGAGTGGCTGCGCGTGACACCCACGCGCCAGCTACAGTACCAGTTACTGTACATCTCTTTCACCCGTATCTCCTGTCAAACGGGTCTGCAACCCGCGCAATGACCCGTTCCAATTCCTACCAATTCAACCTCCATTTCTTCAATTGAGCATTCAACCACCTTCGTTTTAAGTCTAATTACAGGTCTGTAGCATTAAATCTATAAAAACTTACCTATAATCGCACGATTCGACGATGAACATCGAAGAACAGACGAACACTGTTCATTCATCAATCTCGACCATTTTCGTTTGCTTCCTTGAAATTGATCCACTCAGAGGCTTCATAGGGTTTGTATAAGTTTGTTTCTCATGCCAATTTCTCCCTTAAATCCCTCCAACTTCACGACTCAAGCTCGATTTTTCCTCTCAGTCGCCAAGTCCGTTCGAAGCCAAAACGGCAACAATTCACTTCCCTCTTGCACTGGATCGACTGGAATTGATCCCAGAGGACTCAATGAAGCCTTAATTTGCCATGGGCTGGCCTACATTTTGAAATTGGATTCTCACTCCCTCAAGAACCCGTTTCGGATTTTGGACTCTCCTCTCACCATTTTCATCCCATTCCTCTCTCTCTCTCTCTCTCAGTCTCAACACTCTGCTCTAACCTCCTTGATCCCCTTCCCGTTCACAATTTCACTCAATTTGGCCTTGGAAAGATCGATCATGGCCTGATCAATGTCTCCGTTTCCTCGGTTCCAATGGCACCAGCTCAGCGTTTGTTTCCCGCACAGACACCACTCAAACTCTGTTCAACCCACTCCAGGTATAAACTAACTCACCCGTGGCCTCAAATTCCACTCAGCACTCACACACACACTGAACACTCACCAGCATGGTCCTTGTGCTTCCTCAAAAAACACCAACACCCACACCGTTCAATTCCCCATTTCCCCAACATCACACTCTCCCTTGGCCTTTGCAGATTAAACTACTCCCCCCAAAGTCACTAATTGATTAAACAATTTGTAGATTGGGCTTAAACAATCAATGGAACAGGTCACTCACGGCATGGGCATTCAGACCCTGTTTCCACGATATTCAAATAGTTCCCCAGCAAAAATTACCATTTTGCCCTTCAGTTCAAAAATTACTAAAATGCCCCTCACGCCTCTAGACCCGTAACTTGGTCATCCGAACTCCGATTAACGCGTGCCGCCCGTCTATGGACTCAGGGCATCGAGACCATCCCAACGGTCCTTGGTCCTCTGACCTCAGACCTCCCGGTCAAAAAGTCAACATTTTTCCTTTTTTCGTCCAAATTACGAAAATGCCCTCGGGCTTCCGAACATCATAACTTTCACCTCGAACGTCGGAATCGAACGTGCCACCTGTCTATGATCTCGTGACGTCCCAAACTACGTCACAGTCCTCGGTCAAAGTCCATATGACCGGCCGAATTAAAAGTCAACGTTTTACCCCCGACTAGGGGCAAAATGGTCATTTTGCACCGTTCGTCCGATTTCACCCAACTAATCACTGATTAACCCCGTTAATCACGATTAGTTACTAATCTAATCCTGGATTCCGGAACGGGTCGTTACAAGTCAGGTTGGGCTTTTCTTCTATTAGCCAATTTGGTCTCTGCATGCCCGTGGATTTATGGCCTAATGTTGAGGCCTAGTTAAATATGTGTATAGTGAACGGCCAATTTAATTGCGATATAGATATGAAGCTAAATCATCACCAATTAATTCGTTCAATTTCTTATATATATATATATATATATAGTTTTACATGACACTTTATGGAATCTATGTTTCTAGCTGTCATATTTAGTTAGGTAATATTCGATAATCAATTATAGGAGAAATGAGCACATCCTTTATAGAGCGGATATATATATTACTCATAATCTATTATTATAAGTATCTAAAGATAAACTTTGCCATTTGAGTTTATATATACTTGCAAATGAATTTGAATGCATTAACAATGTGGAAAATCCCCAAAGAGGTAAAGCCGAAAGTCGAATTAACAAAGGGCACCCGAAAAATTCATTAAAATCATACCAAAACAAAATGAAGAAAAAGAGGGACGGAGGCATTGACTAGGGAATTGCATCTCCATCGACTGAAAGGAGTGTCAACCAAATGCAATGGGCCAACCCTTTTAGTCTTTTACTATTTTTTTTTCCAACCTTTAGTCTTTTACTATTGGTTTTTGGTTTTTGATTTTTTTAATTTTTTTTTTTAAAGCTGACTGAATAACATAAAGAAGTCAATGCCAAATCAAAATGGAAATTAGGGGCAATACCATTTACGCCTAACTAGAGATTAATTGGCAAAACGAGTAAGAGCATGAAGCCACATTGAGGGAGAAAATGTGCATATACAATTGTCTGACATGAAGATGACATCTTCAAATTAGACAGTCATGGTAGAATTAAAACCATTGAGACATATACGATTGTGTAACATTGTGGTCATGCACTTTAAATTTTGATGCAAGATAAAATTTATTTCTTAATTCTTTGAAAAAATTAGGTTTGTTGGCTGGTTGTAATTAATAGGATCGATAAAAGAAAGTAGACTCGCTCTCCGTTGTCTTTTTTGTTAGTTAAAGGGTTACATTTAGACACGAACTCATAAACTAAAAATAAAGTATGCTAAATTTTAGTATGAACTTTCATTATTATTAAATTTTGACGGTATTAGGTGAATTTCATGGATTAAAAAATAAATCTAGTAAAAATATATACTTTCTGCAAAGAAACAACAAATAATCATGAAATAGAATATAACATAAATCATCGAAATTAAAACAAGCTTCTCTTTTATGTGGGCAAAATATCATACGACTTTTTTAAAAATTCAGCATATCTCTTATTTAAGTGTAGAACAAATTAACAAGTTGAGCTATAAGTTTTTTCCTTTGAGTCGTTAATTTCGAGTAGACTGAAACAACACCCCATACTCTAGTCAGTCCCCTACATTTATTAATGGCTCAATATATATATATATATACATAGTGAAAAAAAAAACAAGTCCAATAGAAGCTGGTTATGCAAATATCTCCATACCCAACCTAGTGATTTACGCATTATGTAATTACATTGGTGCAAACATCCTGGCCTCCCCGATAGAAATAAGAATCAAGTGAAGGAAATAGGCAGATTGTTTTTGGAATTAGTTGCCCCCTATTTTTTCTTCAATAATTGAGATTTCAAGTACTTCATATAAAATGTGTGAGATGTGAGGGACAAAATTCCTACATTAAAAATTGTTGTACAATTTTGCAAAAGCTTATAATGGGTTGAGCCTCGTTTCCTCTGTTGTCAATTGATTTTGGTTTGAAATCTCAAATTTCTTAGTGGTATCATAGCACCTTATCTCACTTGTAAGGTGTAACCACCATACATGCTCCATGTCACTTAATGAGAGTTATTCACATGTTAGGCTTGAAGATTCCTACACGTAATGAGATGTGTGAATTTTGAAGATTCGTCACACGTGAGGGGGACATGTGAGCTTGTCACATATGAGGGGGCGTGTGAGTCCCCCACAAATGAGGGGACGTGCGAGAATGTGACAGTACAAAAATCCTAGATTGGACAGCTACACAACCTTAGATTCGCCACACGTGAGGGGGCATGTGAGTTCGCCACACATGAGGGGGCATGTGAAAATGTAAAGATATAAAAATGGAAGCCAATCTGCCAAATTAAGCCACAAGGTTTCTGTTTTTGTTTCACAAGTAAAATTAAATTTTCATTCTATATCAAGAATAAGAAAGAACAACAAGCAGATCAGTGCATGACTGCGCTGACCGTAATCATCAATTAAAACTTCATTGATATATGAAGCATATCAGCTCAAGCCTCCAACAAAATAACATGATTCAGCAATGAAACATTATGTATGTCTCAAAGACTCAAACTTCCTTGGCTATGGTTATATAATTAATAGGCAACAATTATTGAGCTAGTTGGTGCCTAATCTTGCAATAGTTCACTGGGGAGCCATTAGGGCCTTTTAATGTTTCGAAGTTATTGCCAATATAACAAATGTGGGAAACTTGCCGTCATAATGAAAATATTATAGGCAACGATTTGTGTATGATTTGCTTATTATTTTGCAACACAACAATTGTTGCATATTTTGAAAGGAAACAATTTCTTTTTTTAAATGGAAAACAACTTCTAAAACAGAATATGCGATTAAGGATGTATATATATATATATATATCTTTGTTGTCTAAAAGAAAAGTAGCATAAGTTATGGCATAAGGTAACAAAGTACGTACTGGGTATTTAGGATATAGTACTTTTAGGTCTGAAATTGGGTTGTTTCTTACTTACAAGAAATTGGGTTATTTCTTACTTAGAATAAAATTTTTATCTTCAGACAAGTAGACTCAAATTTCAAGCTAAAGAAGATGAAATCTCAATGATACCTTCTCAAGTTCTCATTCTCTCTTGCATTTCTCAACCATAAATACCCAGCCACCATATCCCAATCCCTCTGTAAGCTCATCAAACCCCTTCACCTCTCAATTCTCTTTGAAATGCCAAAACCAGCCATCTGGGCTTTCTAGCTTTCTCATAAATACTCAGCCACCATATCTCTCAATTGTTAGATTTTCATAGATTTAAATCATACAAAATCAACAATCATCACTTAAATCACATTCAAAACATTGATGAACACTGCAATGTTAAAACTAAGAGGAGATGATCACTTACTTGTGATTGAAGTCATCGTCCAACAAGAAGGAATGAAGGCACACGGACACCAGAGATTGATGATCTCTTCTCTTAATACAAAATTGATCAACTTCAGATATTATAAGTGTTCTTTGATCAAGTTATTCAAGAAAAGGGACCAAAGATCTCCTTTTATACATTCACCCTTTTAACTGGCCGAGCCAATCCAATTGGTAGTTAGGGTTCTTCAAGATAGTTCCAAATAGTAACTGTCAATTTGAATTCACATCAAGTTTGAATTCCTTGATTGCACGCGTCTTGTTTCATTAAGTTTTCAACTATCTTAGTTTGTCTACTTGGTTCAAATAAACTCACATTCCTTACAATTTCCCACATGAGCTTATTTGTTCCAACTGTACAAACCAGATTAGATAGTTGACTTAATGTAAGACAATCCACATTAGCATTCTAAAATCAAACTTGATTTACACAACTATATATCAATCACCAATATGGACACCTGGATTAAGAAGATTGTTGGTACCAAACAAGTCTTCCCACATAACAAAAGATCATAGAACATACAGTTGATAGGACCCATCCCAAATGGACTTTGATAACCGCGCCTAATCTTACTCCCGTCTGACAAGTCAACTGAAGTTCCAAAACTACCCTTAGCACTTGCTAGATAAGGGATAACCACATAATTTCCACTCATGTCTCCGCCTCTCGATTAGCCCCGATGTTCGTGCCACAGCCTAGAGGGTCATAAAAAATGTCTCTCAAAAGAGAGAAATAAAAGAACTAAACCAAGAACTAAAAAACTAAGAAAAATGAAAGAAATGGAACAATGGGACTAATGGGGACTCCTCCTACAATGAAGATGGCATTCCTATTTATAGGAAAAAAATCAAATAAAACTCTAAAAAAATAAAATAAAGTATATATAAATTGCAATAACAAATTCAAAAGTGAAATGATGAGATTGGGTGGTTTTGGAGGAAAAGTTGTTGAAAAAAACAGAAAAAATGGTTAAAAATGAGGAAGTAGGGCTGCTGTATGTGGCTTCAGCGTGGCTAGGCTGGAAAGGGAAGACAGCTTCGGCGTGGCCAAGTTGGAAAGGGGGAGGACAGGTCAGGGCACGCGTGCTGAGCTGCAGAATGTGTAGTCGGCAGGCGCGCGTCGATCCGACATGGGATCTTCAGCAGGCGTGCGCTGAACACACATGGACCTGGGCTGCGCGAATTTGGGTCGGGCTGCGCGCTGGAAGTTGGGCCGGGCTTGCAAACAAATGGATCTGGGCTGAAACAACTTGATTTTTGGGTTGGATTTAATTTGGGCTGCAATTCAGTGGCTTCCCACCGAAATTCCATGATAATTTTGGTGGCCTCCCTTCTTTTAGTCATATATTTTTTGTTAAAACTCCGATTGAGATGATTTTTTCGCCAAAATGCTCAGAATTCCATGTTTTATTTATTTTTGCAGAATCCTACAAAATATATTATTTTCTCCAATTTTTTATTATTTTAATATTAAAAGTTAAGTATAAAGGTTGTAAAATAATATAAAATAATGCTTATTTAACGACCTATCACTTTCTTACCTTCAATCACTTGAATTAGAATTCGTCATTCCGAAGAGGTCACAATCTCTGTTCTAGGCCCAACCTCATCAATTCCTTTCAATTCTTGAACGATTTGACTCATTGGGACCCAAGAAAGAAGAATATGAGGCCAATTTCTTCATTTTGTGTCTTAATCCAAGGTTTCCAATTCTCAAAGTTTCCGAGGATCTTCTTGATTGGGTTTCAGATTCTAGGTACGTTTTCTCTCTCTTTCTCCTTTCATTCTATTCGTTTTTCTCTCTTGGATTGTTTCACAGTTTAGGTTTATCTTTTTTGTGAGGAGTGTTCGAATTGATGAAGATCAACTCCCAAACGGCTTTCGGTTTGTTGTTCAATTTCATAAGGATCAAATACCAAGCAGGCTACAAGTAATAGCCAACAATTTGAATTTTATAGTGACAAATGTCACCACCTGCACAGCTAATGACTCATCAAAATTGTGATTTCAAATTATGATTTTACATTTTTTATCCATAAAATTACCATTTTTCCCTTATCTCAATGATTACCAAAATGCCCCTGCCCATTTTAGACCCGTAACGGTCACGTCCGAACTCCGATTTCGACGTGCTGTCTATCTACGAACTCAGAATTACGAGACCTACGCAATGGTCTTCACTGAAGGTTCAAAAAGTGTCCCGAACAAAAAGTCAATTTTTGTCCCCATTGACCAAGGGTAAAATCGTCATTTCCTTTCTAAAATTTCAAAAATTCCCTTTTTCGAATTTACGGGTCGTCACACTGTTGCCTACACTCTACAGTAAAATGGAGTGCCAAAAAGGAAGACCATGAAAATTGTGGAAATGTCCAAGACAATACTTCATGACAAGAAAATGACCTATGCATTCTGGGCAGAAACTGTGAACACGGCTGTCTATCTGCTTAACAGATGTCCCACTAAGGCTATTAAGATGAAAACACCATTTGTGGTCTACAGTGGTAGAAAACTAGGTGTAAAGCATCTGAGGGTATTTGGCTCAGTCTGCTACTTTCACATTCCTAATCAAACCAGGCAGAAGCTGGACTCATCAGCTGCTAAAGGAATATTTGTGGGATATTGAAACTGTGAAAAGGGGTATAGGGTCTATTGTCTAGAAACCAAGAAGATTGTGATTTCTAGAAACAATGACTTTCAAGGAGAAAGCCATATGGGACTAGAAGGCAAACATGGAGTTCAGTGTTCACCTTACCTCTGAAGTTGACACTTATATTGTTGAAGAAAACAATGGACAACCAGAATTAGACCAAGGTCGACAAGACACAACAAACCTTGATGGTGAGACTAATACTGTAACGACCCGTCCCGAGAGCCGGGATTAGCAGAGTGATTAAGATGGGCTTAGTGAGCCTAAGTGGAGGTTAGTTGGGTACTTTTGGTTTGTAGAATGACGATTTTACCCCTGGTTTGGGTAAAAAGTTGAAGTTTAGTTCGAGCGGTCAATAGGGTATTGACCGGTGACCGTGACATAGTTCGGGACGTCACGAGTCCGTATACAGGTGACACGACCGATTCCGACATCCGAGGATGAAGTTATGATGTTCGGAAGGTTGAGGGCATTACCGTAATTTGGTTGAAATAGGGGGAAAAGTTGACTTTTCGTGTAACGAGGTTTTGACACGTATACCGAGGACCGTTAGGTAGATCTCGTCGTCCTGAGTTCAACGACAAGCGGCACGCGTTCATCGGATATAGGACGAGCGAGATACGGGTCTAAAACGGTAAGGGCATTATCGTAATTTTGACTCAAAAGAGGGACATTTTGGTCATGTACACATTGGGATTTGTGCAAATGGGATCAGGACAAGTGTACAGTGGAGATGGGGATATTTTGGTTTGGGACCATAGGGCTGTGACACATGGGGTTTGGCTAGAGGTTTCTAGGGAGTGCACGGTGTGTGTGTGTGTGTGTGTGTGTGTGTGTGTGTGTGTGTGTGTGTGTGTGTGTGTGTGTGTGTGTGTGTGTGTGTGTGTGTGTGTTCGAATTAAACGGGTGTGTGTGGTCGTGTTCGAGAGGAAACAAAGTGAGGTCTGAGAAGGAATTGATCGGGTTCTGGGTGAGAGTGTGAGTGCTTGAGTGTGTGAGTGTGATCAAGGGAAGCTGGAGAGTGCAAGGAAGGTGGTGAGAGAAGCTGAGAAGTCGAGTGTTGGTGTGTGCAAGGTGTGAGGTTTTCAGGAAAACAGAGAGGGAGTTTGGGTGGTGTGCCGTCGTGCCTGGTCAATCGAAGCTGCAGATGGTGCTCAGTGGACGGAGGAGGACCTGAGGAGTTGTGTGGACACCTAGGGACACGGCGGAGCCCACGGCGGAGACCACGGCAGTGAGCGGCAGGAGAGGTAATTTCAAATTCCTCTGTTTTTCCGTTTTGTTTCAAGTTGAAAGTCGTGAAGTCTGGGACTGAGTCGAGGGTTTCTGTGAGTTGGGTGAGGCTCAGTAGGTTCCTAGGAGTCGTTTAAGGTCAACACCGTGACGGGGGAGTACGTGGGTGGTCGGATTGAAAAACAGGGGTTTGAACGGGTTACGGTTTCGAGCTAGGGACGATGGGTTAGAGGCTTTGTCGTTGTGATTGGTCGAAGGGAATAGGTTGCTTAGGACTGGACGGTGAGAATGGTGAAAAAAGGAGTAGAAATGGTGGAGGAATGGCAAAGAACCGCTCTCGCCGGTTCAGACTGGTAGAGTAGCTGAGGAAGACGATGAACAATGTCTGGGTGCAGGCGCGTGAGGCCCACGCGCAACCACTTTGGGCGGCTTGTGGGGGCGCGTGCGGCGGTTTCTGGGAAAACGGTCAACTAGGTTTTTGGTCTAGAGGTTGTAATGAGTCTAATGGACTAAGTTTCGGGTTAATCGGACGTCGTTTGAGATTAGTTTGACAAGGTTGAAGGTTTAGGGTCCCGGTTAGTTACGTTCGAAGTTTGGGAAAATTGGGGAAAATTAGGAGGATCTTGGTAGACGTGTTAGTGATGTTCTTTGGTGACTGTTGACAGGATCGGGAGTCCCCGAGGTGGACGAGGAACGTACGGGACGTACGGGGCGCGAGTGACGTGCTAGTAACTGTGAGTGGACCCCTTCTCTATAACTGAGCATGCATAACTTCTTTTAATTACTTGATTTATAGTTTTATATGTGATTTCATGGTTATTTGAATATTCTATAACTGTTTTACATTATTGTACGTTTTTTGAGAAAGTACGATTTTCAGCACGTTTTACGAGAAATGCGCGATTTCTTATTACGATGCCATGGGTTTGGGATTTCAACGATAAATGGTTTTCAATGATGAGAATGGATTTTGAGATATGATTTGATGATCAAGGTTTTCGGTTTTAGAATTGGATTTCGGAAAGCGGAATTTGGTTTTAAAGTTGAAAAGTGGAATTCCGGATTTGGGTTCGGAATGACGGTTATGGATGCCGGAAGGGCTTCAGGATAGTGATTTTGGATTCGGGTTTGGATATGGATTTCGAAATGGCCTTCAAATGGTTTTGATTGGATTTGCTAGATCTGGTTATTGGGTTTAAAGACCCGGATTATATTTGACGGGGGACGGGCCCGAATTGAGTTTAAAGACTCAGAGTTTAAAGACTCGGATTATTGAGGCCTGGATTGAGTTTAAAGACTTGGGAGTTTAAAGACTCGGATAGGTCCAGCAGGTTTGATCGGATAATGATTGCTTGGTATTTATGCTTTATGATATGGTTTTACGATGCTTCTAACGTGATTTCTATAACTGATTTTATGATGATTCTTATGTAATTATAAATGTTTTCAGAAATTGGGTTATGCATGTATGTTTTCAAAACGGAGGGCTAAAACCCTGGTTTGATTATAAAACGGTTTTCGAAACTTTTATTTTTATGGTCCACTCACACCTTTTGTTTTAACTGCCCTCCAGGTCGTGGAGTTAGCGCGGGGGTGTTGACGTCGAGGCAACGTCAGAGGCATAGAGTACTCGAGAGTGACCCCGAAGTGATTTAAGTTTTCCGTTGTGCGTATACTCTGTATATCGGTTTTGTTTTCTTTTGTTAATAATATGCTCTGTATAGTTTTGACTCTGGGTTGTATTAAATTTCTCCTGCGTCTGACAGTGTATTTGTGGTTTCGTAAGGGTATTTTCGATTTTTCATTCTGGGTTGTCAGATGGGAGCAGGGTTTAGTCCCTAATCCTGGGGGATTAGGGGTGAGCCCTGAAAATACTGAATCTAGCAATAGTTCTGTCAAGATGAGGAGATTGAGTGACATATATGCTAGATGTCATGTTGCAATCATTGAACCAGAATATTATCAGGATGATATCAAAGATATAGCATGGCAGAAAGTTATGGAAGTAGAAATGGAGATGATTGAGAAGAATGGAACCTGGATTCTGGTGAGAAGGCCAACATAGAAACTAGTAATTGGTGTCAAGTGGGTCTATAAGACTAAATTGAATCTAGATGGTTCAATTCAAAAGCTTAAGTCCAGATTGGTTGCTAAGGGATACACACAAAAAACCAGGAATCGATTTCAATGAGACTTTTGCACCAGTTGCAAGGCTGGATACAATTAGAACCTTGATTGCCTAGCTGCACAGTGGAGATTATTTCAACTAGATGTTAAGTCTTAAATGGGATTCTAGAGGAAGAAGTCTATATGGATCAACCTGAGGGTTTTGAAAGACAAGGGCAGGAAGACAAGGTTTACAAGCTGAACAAAACTCTTTATAGGTTGAAATAGGCACCAAGGGCCTGGTATGGTGAAATTGATTCCTATCTCCTAATATGTGGTTTTCTGAGGAGCTCAAGTGAGGCTACTTTTTTTTCTTGAAGATCAACAAAGATGAAGGAATTTTGATTGTTTCAATTTATGTAGATGATATCATCTATACTGGTGACAATGAGCTTATGATGGAAGAATTCAAGCTAGAAATGATGGGAAGATATGAAATGTCAGATCTGGAAGTGTTGCATCATTTTCTAGGTATGGGAATCCTACAATCTAGCTCTAGAATCTATATCCATCAAAGGAAGTATGCATCTACCTTACTGGAGAAATTTGGACACAAAGGTTGCAAGCGTGTGAGCATTCCTCTAGCAGGAAATGACAAACTACAAAAAGTGGATGGTAGTGAGCTAATATGCTAAAACTAAACATTAAAGTAAACACAAAGTCACACTCAACACTTAATAAAAATATATGCAAATTAAAACCCTTTTTTGTAGATTGTAGCATTGATAAGTATGGATCGTTCTTAACCGAGAATTGAGGGTACCTAAGCATGATTATTGTTTGATTAATTATTTATGGGGGTAGTTGATTATTTTTATTTTCCTGAGTGATTAACTAACCTAATTTATTATTTATATGGTCAACTCATCTTTAAACCTAACTCATTCATAAATTATGCAAATTCCAAAACCTACGAAATTCCACAACATTACTTCTACGGAATACAAGTATATTATCTCAAGTACGTACTCGGGAACTGCCCTATACACTTTCAATGATTTAGACTCTGGAACTACCCTATATCTAATCAAGCATTAAGCACAACATACAAGTATAACAAAAACCAAGATATTGAAACACATGAAAGATTATTGAAATTCATATAAGATATAAAACCATAATTATATTAAAGATCAATCCAAAAAAAAAATGATCATTCAATACAAAAAGACAATCATAGGATAAAAAAGTCGTGTTACACTTTTTCTCTTCGGGAACTGCCCTATGGATGCTAAGTGATCGACACTCCTTGGTGAGACACTCGGGAACTGCCCTATATGTCGTGAATGAAAGTGTTTATTATGGAATATGGTGTGATTGAATTTTGCTAAGGAAATCTCGAATTGATGAAAAGGGAAATTTGGTTAAGTAGAGTTTTGGTACAAAAATGGGCGACCTTTTACAAATAACCTAAGCCTCTCTGTTTATAGGAAAATATTAATTCCCAAATAAATATGAGTTTACAATTTAATTCTAAAAGGAAAAGGATTAAACTAATGAAATTTAAATCCTAAATGATAAAGGTAATAAAAATCCTAATTAAAAAGGTTTCCTAAATAAAAAAGAAACAAATCCAAGCTTTGAAATGTACAATTCTCCTTAAAAAGGAAGGAAAGATGCTGGAATTTGAATAGGAAACTGATTGGTGGAAGCCTGCTGGAACTTATTTCGGTAGGCGCTGGCCGAATTAGGAGGCGAATTTCGGTGGTCAACGGCTGGTCAACGCACAAGGAGGCTTGGAGCTGTTTCAGCAGGCGTACGCTGAAGCAAGGGAAGAGAGTTGGATGGCCCCACATTGAAGCAAAAGCAACGCGGGTCGGTGCACGCGCACCGATAAGGGATTTGCAATTCAGGACGCGCGCGCCAAAGCCATGTTCATCAGTTCAGCAGACGCCCACTGAACAGAGTCTGGGGCTGTGACTTTAGGTTCAGTAGGCCCCTACCGCATGCAGTTGTACTTTTTAGTAGCTCTTTTGGTTCAGTCATAACTTTTTCAATATAACTCTGATTGAGGTTATTCTTTCGCCTAAATTCTTGTAATTCCGAGATCTATCCAATTTTACACATTTCTCACAAAATATGTTATTTTCTCCTATTTTTTGGTATTTAAACATTAAAAGATAACCATAAAGGGTATAATATGATGCTTAATTCAGGGCTTATCAAATACCCCCACACTTAGACTTTGCTAGTCCCTAAAAATACCAAAACAAACTAAGACTTTGAAATTCTTATTTTTTTTCTTTTTCTTTTTCTAAAAATAAAAAACTACTAAACCCTTAACCATTTGTCTCAAATTGTATCAACATAAGTATGACATCAAAGATTACACTAAGAAGCTATATAGCATATGGAATTCAAAAATTAATACATCATAACAAAATGCCTTGACAAGTAAGATAAAGAGTAAATTTGGTGAAATATATCTCAACATGAATAAAATAAGTATGAATCAACTCACAAGAGATATGCACTCAAAATTTCACTCAATGTATATAAGGTTTGTGTTTACACTCAAGGTATGTGAGAAAGATGCTCACATAAAAAAAAGTAAGTTACTTCATAAAAATTTCAAGCCTAAACCATAGGAAAGTGAACATACTTGCACAAATGAACCAAAACCATAAGCTTACCCAAGTGATAGATTCAACTAATCAAAATTTACTCATCTCAAGAATCAAAAGGTCTTTATTTGAAGGTTATAATAGGGCTAGGTGTAGAGGTATGAAATTTTTAGGATAGTGATGTTAAATTCTGTTCTAGGACTCACTAAAGATTCCATCACAAAGGCATAAGTATTTCCCCATCATCATAGGCCAAGTATCAATTTGTTGGGCCTTAATCTTCATTCTCAACATCTTTGAGTTTGTAATTAGGGCAAGGGGCCGAAATTCTTCATGTAGTTCCTCAATCTTCATTGTTCCAAATAACAAGCATAGGGGTCTTAGCTCAAAACTCAATTTTTGTACCTCATAAAACTTTTGTTCTTGATTGTAAACCCTTGGTGAGCCAGTAGATGAACAACTTTACAAACGGATAATGGGAAGTTTGCTATATTTAACAACTACAATGACACGACCCACCCCCAATCCCCCGGGATTAAAGGATAAGTCATGCTTCGGTCAAACTCACCTGCGACACGAAGGCTAAACACCCGTTCAACCCCCGTGGAACACACAAGCTAGACAAGGGATACCCAGGTCAACGTACCAAAAACCAACTTCTGTTAACTAGAATTCGTAGCATCACTGTGGATCGCGTGTGTGATGTTTCCGTTTTCTAACAACAGCTCGCACCGCATCACCCTGAAGGGTATCGAAAAACATAAAAGACTATGAGTGGACAAAAATAAATACTAAGTTCAAAAAACATTTATAAGAACATACATTTATACCCTCCACGTAAAACCAATGCATGCATTCGATTACCATTTCATTTTTGAGATCAGAAAACCGTTTACGAAAAACCAGAATTCATTTCTTGAATCAAATCTCGTTTCTCAAATCCAGGGTCTCAACCCAAAATCATAACTCAACATCAAAGTACGGGAACTCAGCCCAAAATCATAAATCAATATCAAAGTACGGGAACTCAACCCAAAATTATAAATCAACATCAAAGTACGGGAACTCAGCCCAAAAATCCACATATCTAAAACATATGGGCCACTCCCCAAAACATCTGAAAACCATGGGAAAATCAATAGAAAATCAAGTCAATCAATTTGCTGGATTTCAAGCACCGAGTCTTTAAACTCCAAACACATGTGCATCAGGCCTTCCCGGGATATCAACGAGTCTTTAAACTCAAAACCACATATCAGGCCTTCCAACGAGTCTTTAAACTCAAAACAACATATCAGGCCTTCTCGGGATATCAACGAGTCTTTAAACTCAAAACACAATCAACAGGCCTCAAGGGATATTATCAATCAAGGGCCCTCCCTTGTCATCAATCAATCGGTCTTTAAACCCAAAACCAGATCCAGCAATGACAACCGGGTCTTTAAACCCAAAACCAATAGCAATGGGTCTTTAAACCCAAAACCAATAGCAACAGGTCTTTAAACCCAAAACCAATAGCAACAGGTCTTTAAACCCAAAACCAAGTGAAAATCACAGAAAAGCCAGAAATCCATCGAAATCCAAATTCCAAAACCAAGTCCGGAATCATCATTGGAAATCTCGATTCAAATTCCGAAATCACATGAAAACCGAAAGCCGAAATCATTAGAAACGGGGTCTCATGCCCGAAAGCAATTTTCTGAAATCCATTCCAAATCCTAGAAATCACATCATAATTCAAATCCCAAAATCATAGTATCGAAACCATTATCAAATCACAGCATAAATCCATATCTCGTAAAACTTGCAATTACGTAAATATCTCGAAATACGTACAAAACCGTAAGTCACAGATATCATAATCATAATCATAGAAATCACTTATAGAAAACATATAAAAACATTTATGCATGCATCATAAGTTAGAAAGTAAAGTCCACTCACAGACCATACGAGCTGCCGCCTCGATACGCGTGTAAGACGCCGTTCCCGGCTAATCCACTATCACCGGACTTCCCGAACCTATCTAAATCACATACTAAGGTCACTAACTACTTCAAAATGCTTCTACAAAATCCTCGTAATTTTTTTGAATTTTTAACTATTTTTAAACTTGATCCTAAACCTTCGGACATCCCGAATCATACCGAACCAATGTCCGATTGACTTGAAACTAGTCCCAAAATGTTCGTTATATTGAATACTTAAAAAGTCATGTTGAACACTTCTCTAGGAACAGTACCACGAGCCCTCACGCGCCGCCCAAAGGGGCTGCGTGTGCTGCGAGTGGGCTTCACGCGCTGGCTACTGTTCATCGTCTTCAACCTTCTACAGACCAGTCCAGATCGGTCTGGTCCAACCGAACCGGCGTTCTCGGTTCAACGTCCATTCCTTCTATGTTTTCGATTCTACCAACACCTCTAACTTTGTCCAACCATTCCCTAGTCATCTATGACCTCAAAACATGAAAACTAACTTTAGATCATACCTTCTCGTTCAATGTTCAAAACCATCATTTCCTTCTCTCTGATCTCATGATTCAGGACCCCTCATTCCTTGATATTGATCCCAAACGATCTCTGGCACCTTTAGAAACAGATTCCAATCGTCAATATCGATCTAAAGCCAAGAAATCCTGAGCTACCATTTTTGCACACAAACTTACCTTGTCACGATTTCCACGGCCACCGTCCACGGCAGGCCTCGAAACCAGGCTCCATCGTTTCCTTAAAACCTCATAAACATCTTCCAGTGAACCAAATTGATCATTAACTACTAAACCATCATTTTCCATGTTGAATCTCAACAGGGAAGTTCATGGTTCTTACCTCCTGACTTCCACCACCGTTCACGACGGCCCTCCACGGTACCACCACGTTCCTCATCGTCTAGTCTCTCTTTTTCATTCACAAGTCACCATAAATAGTTGAGGTTTGAAGGAAGTGTATGGATTGGATTTTTCACGATCCTCTGTTTTCTGTATTTCCTCCCAATATCGTGCAAAACCATTTAAACAAGTGTACAAACGTGTGAGTCGGTTGTCCAAGCTTCCACAGACCTCCAGAAAAGGGACAAGTGTCCTACATCTATTGGGCACGAATCCCAAAGCACCAGGCGTCACAATTATGCTGGCACCACTCCCAAGGCAGCAAATGACCAAATTGCCCATTCATGACAAATTACCAAAATGACCCTCAACTTCTGAGACCCGTAACTTCTTCCTTGAATGTCGGAATCGGACGTGCCGTCTGTCTATGAACTCATGACGTCCTGAACTACATCACAGTCATCAGCCAAAGTCAATTTGACCGCCCGAATCAAAAGTCAACAATTGCCCATTCCAAGGGTAAAACTGTCATTTTGCACCGTCCGTCCGAAACTACCAAACTAATCACCTATTAATCTCACTAAGCAGTCATTAACCACTAATCTAATCTCGATTTCTGGGACGGGTCGTTACATACAAGGCCTGATATAATGTATACCTCTAGCCTACTATCCAGGTTTATGCATAATCCTACCAAGAAGCATCTTGGCACATCAAAGTGGGTGTTGAGATACATACAAGGTACTCTAAACTATGGTCTAGAATACAGGAAAGGTCAAGCTGCTACCCTAATTGGTTTTTGTGATAATGATTGGGGAGGATCAGAGGAGGACAGTAAAAGTACTTCAGGTTATGCATTTACTTTTGGGAGTGAGATATTCTCTTGGGCTTCTATTAAACTGAGCAGTGTAGCCCTTTCTACTGCATAAGCATAATTTGTGAGTGTTGCTGAAGCCACAACACAGGCTGTTTGGCTCAGATTTGTTCTACAAGACTTTGGGGAAGAAAAATTGGAGCCTACTGCTCTAATGTGTGACAACATGTCAGCTATAGCTATGGCTAAAAACCCAATCTTTCATCAAAGAACTAAGCATATAAACAGGAAATTCCACTACATCATAGATGCACAAAATGTAGAGATTATGCTTCACTATTGCAAATCAAAGGAACAACTTGCTGACATATTCACTAAACCCCTTCCTAAGGTCGGGTTTACCTATCTAAGGACACTGCTTCGAGGTAAACCAATGTGCAACTTAGGAGGGAGTGTTGGACTTTAAGCTGCCACTATAGCAGCAAGTGATCAAGCTACATTGCAGCTTATCTAAACCTCTAAGTCTATGCAAGGACACATGTACTAACCTCTAGTTGGATGTGATGACAACTAAGAGTTGGTTATAACAGATTGTGTGAGGTATGAGTTTACTTAGAGGCCACGTATGAGTTTACTTAGAGGCCACGTAAAGCATGTAAAATGTGTGTGAGTGATGTCATGTGAATCCTAACCGCTTTATATGTAAGAGTGAGTGAGCTCTGTGTAATTCAATCAATCAATCCAAAAGAAACGTGTGACTCTCTCTAAATGGTGAGAGCACTAAAGATTACTCATAAAATTCTCACTTGTTCATTTTAACAAACATCTGGTGTTCATCTCTGCAACTCAGTGTAGTTCTTTCTCATTGTAATCGTTTTTCTTTTCCATTCAAGCCTAACTCTAAAACACAATCATCAATTCAAAATCTATCCTAAACCAAACGTTTTTCAGCTAGAAGTTGGAGTTAGAAGATTACCTCATGGTGTAGCTGGGATCCAAAAGAAGCTGAAGTCGATCCTCGTTGGTGATTGATCTAGTCAAAACCAACAGTAGCCACTTCCTAGCAAGTCACTTGTACCGAGTATAAACAAAAAAAGTAAAATGGTACAGAGAGAAACTGCAGATTCTCTAGTTAAAGAAAATTGTGTGCCTTGATAAAAAAAAAAAAATCGTACAGGAAGGAACATGAAGCTTCATCGAAGGCTCTATGAGTTTGGTACATACAACGCGGTTGTTCTTTCATGTTTCAATGTCAATATTCATACAGGTTGGAACGCGATTCGAAGGCACTACGAGTAAAAAGTTTGGGTTACAAAGTGCACGGTTCCCATTTTAGCTTCTTTTTTTTTATATATAAATAGCGCGGGCGTAATATGTAATGTGATAATTATATATTTATACATAATTTATAATTTGATGATTTTGCTTATTAGAAATTAAATTTTAATAATCGACGGCGTAAATTAAATTTAAATTGAATTTGTAACATGAAAAAGCTATTTATTGCCACATTTTTAATTTTACACCGAGCCTGAGTGCCGCCCCTTAAAAAAATGGAAATAGACATGAAGAGTCAGCAACAGCACGGCGGTTAGAAAAGGCAACCCCTTCGCCGCGAAGGATGCCTGATCTCAACTGTCAAGCAGAAGAGCCGAAAAAACAAGAAATCCATTTAGTCATGTGCCCTACTCGACCTCCTTGTGTAGAGGTTGCTGCAGCAGTGCCGCTGCCACTACCTCCTCCTCCCTGTCCTTGAGTAGGTGAGGTTGGTGCTTGTCCTCCCCCACCTTCCCTTGAATGTGGATTGTTGAATCTGATAAGCTCATCATCAAACAAAGACCTCCCATCGGGGGGGTTGCGAGCAGCACAAGGTATAGGAACACCTGGTGTTTTATCACGTAGGGTCATCCAAATATGATCCATAAGAAAACGTTGGGAACGAGGGTGAAGTTTGTCGAACAGGTGTCTGAAAATTGTGAGACGTCTGGAATCATCCTCCTCGGTATCAGTACTCTGGATCTGGTTTGGATCATCATGATCAGCTAATTTAGTGGAGAGTACTTGAATGTGCTGTCTTTGTTTATCCGCCGGAAGACATTGGAACCAAATACTTGACATACCTACCCAAAATTCAGCATACGGTGGGGCCGGCAGGCTCATTTCATCAATGTCCGTATTAGCAGCAAGATAGTACTTCTTAGCTTCATCCAGCCCGAAATCATACCAAAAGGAATCAGCAATGTAGGTGTTGTACATCTTCATAAATCTTCTTTGTATGAACTCCTCTCGGGTTTCGTCCGAGTGAGGTTTCCTGATAATCCAAAAGCGGTAGTTATGAGGCTCAATACTGTTCATGCGATCATACATTTTGTTGATAAGCTCCTCTTGATCCTGGGAGTTTAATTGCATCAACCAAAATATCGCCTCTTTACTAGAGAATCTTGTTATAAAATCGCACAAGACATAATATTGCAAAGCTACTGAGTATTCTTGGTTATTGAATAGCTCCGCAAATGCTTTGACCCTGAAATCTTCATCACTTTGTCCATTAAGTTCTGCTGCCCTTTGTAAGTGAACTCCTCGACCTTCATATTTCGATACCAACTCTTCAATCTCTTGTAGTTGTTCATTAGCCGACAGTTGCCTAAACCCAAGCTCCGCAAGACGTGACACTAATTCAGCAGCCTTCCCGTAACTCAGCTCAACGACATAATGTTCGTCGTGCTTGGACTTGGACATGTTGCTACGTCGTAAACACCAGATTCTTCTCAATTGCACACTGCTCTGCTCAATTGCTCATAAAAATAAATGAGTTAGAAATTCTAATTCTAAAAAGAAAAAATCTACCCTAAAATAAAAAAGGAAGCAAAAATCTTGAGCTCTTAATTAATTGCAAAGTTTCTCATGTGTCACCAAGTTTGTAGAAGATTTCGTAAAAATTTACATTACACTAAAATTCACGGAAGTATAGAAGGTTACATAATAGTTAAGTTACACTACGAAAGTTCGTCAAAGGCACCATAAAAATTTACCTACATGAAAATTCTGATAAATAAATATTTACCTTAAAGTATATATATATATATATATCCATATCAAACTAGTTAAATTTTTTATCAAATTTAACTTGAAATGACCAAAAAATTATTAATAGCTAGCTAATTTTTAATGCTACTAAAACTAAACTCCATATTTTATCAATTTTGAATATTAAATTAATTTTTTCAAAATTGAATATATAACAACATAATTTTCCTACCGTGACTAGTTTTTTAAAGTGATGATTCCTCATCTATAAAAAGAAAAGAAAAAAGTTTATATTTCACTCATTCTCACCTATCATACTAAACTCTAGAGGCATAGAATTTCCCCTACTGATTCGGGGTAAGAACATTAACCCATTTTTCTATCCTAGTTTCATGGTAAATGATAAAAATATAACAAAGGCAATTTTTCATCAATCCCTGAAGCAATTTTATAAAAAATTTAATGAAAGGAGAACATTAACGGCTACTATTCCGCTAATGAAAGGAAGGCAGTACTTCAAATTATAAAGTCAGCCTAGAACCGATCAATCATCCAACTATATCCAAACACACCATGGCGCAAGTTGCAAGGCGGAAAATCCCAACATCAAAGTTTTGTAAGAGATACATATGCATGAATAGCAGAAGTGGACTGAAGATTGTGTATATACAACAAAATCAAAGTACATAGATGTTTAATAACACAAAATACATAGTTGTTTTAATAACACGAAACTAAGTATCTAAAAAAGGTAATTAGAAATTAATTATTTGTGCTATAAAATGAAAAATCGCACACGCCCACATGGCCTAAATGCATTCCAAATACGCCTAAACTATGCTAAGGTCGTATACTACCTTGTACTCATCAAAAATCAGAACTTTAAAACCATAGGAAAAGGCAATCTTTAAATCTCAGTGATTTTAGGTGGATCATATCTATAAACGAAGATTTACTCTGCAATCTAATCAAGTATAGGCAAGGGATTCATGGAGGAAACAACAGAAAAATATCCAGCTCTAGTGTTATCCAAGATCATCTACTTGTCACAGCAAAACCAACCCCCAAAATCATCATCAATCGAAGAAAAAGCAACAGAGAATATATCCAAGACATCAGCAGAACAATGTTACCTAGTTCACGGGTCGGTTCGGTACGAAAAATGGGTTATGGTACAGGATACGATAGATTAAGAAGATTCCGATACGTTATGGTATATATAATTAGTACAGAATTTTGAGGAAATGATACCATAAACTCAATATTTATTCAGTTCGCATAGGTAACTAAGCCATCTTTTACTTTTAATTTACCTTGAATTTCTGAGTCGGTCAATTTGGCGATTTGGATCGGAACCGTAACCCATTTGGGATCGGGTGTTCCGGATCACAGGTCGGATCCCATTTCATCGAACCAAGTAACTATGCAGCAGAAGGCATTAAGATAGGCCAGCATTCCAATTAAATTCCAATTAAAAAAATAGCAGAAAATGAACTCCCACTAATCCCTATTCCTTTGTAGACACACAACCCAAATACAGCCATTATTGCAAATCTTCTCAATAGAAAATCGATACACACATACAAATCGAACACACACACAAACAGATCTATTTAGTCCGTGAGCATAAACACAAATCGAACACACGCATCAATCTGCAAAGCCTGAATTTGGGAGCATCTCTGTGTGTATAAACACAAATCGAACACACACATGCACACAAACAAAGAGTTCGTAAAGAACATTGGAGATGCATGTTGATATTGTAGATCATGTACAACTTGGTCAACTATCAAAACTCAGAAAAATTGAAAACGAGCAGAATGACAGAGAGAGAATGGCGGAATGACAGAAAATTAAAAATTAAAAACTCAGAAAAAGAGCTTAGTTCTTTGTGAATAGATTGATGAAAGCAAGCTCTAAGAAAGTCAAAATAGAGCAATTGAGACTTACCAGGAAGCAAGACCGACGGATCGATGAAAAGAAGCTAGCGGTCGTCAACGAGGATTGCGGTGGCGGTGAGATGAGTCGACGTCAAAGTGAAGAAAGGTGAAGAGGGTCTTGCTGTGGTCTTCGACTGCGAGAAACGAGATGAGGTCGCGCTAGTGGTCTTCGACAGAGAGAGAAACGAGATTATAGTAGCGACTTCCTGACTCCAAGCAAGGAAAAAAGTAAAATGTTTCAGAGGGAAACTGCAGATTCTCTAGTTAAAGAAAATTTCATACATAGTAATTCAGGTAAGAACTTAGAACAAGGAAGCCTCGTGGGAGGCTCTATGATTAAAAAATGGGTAGAACGCGGCTGTTCTTTCATGTTCCAATGGCAACTGCGCAATAAGTAACTAAAATTCTAATTTCGTTTAAGATTACACGTGTTTTGATCACAGAAGGGCGTACTATTAGGCAACAATGACCCGCTATTAGTGGGATTCCTCATACCTTAATTAATAGGAAATATATATATACAATATTATTTCCTAATACACGAGGGTTCTTATTAAAAGCCAAACATAAAAGGCCATAGTTCAATCACTTTTAGCACTAGTAATTATTGATAATACTTATATCTCATATCAATATTTTAGTTTATTAATAATTATCATTTGTATAAGGGTGCATTTAGTTCTAAAAAATAAATAGGTCATTTGGCGTGATGAGAATATTTGGTGAGCAAAAAATCAGTTTTCTTTTGTTTGGGAAACTGAGTCAGAAATTGGTAAATTTCCAGAGGAAAATCTAGGGAGAATTGAGGATCTCAAATGATGAGTTGAAATTCTATCATAAGGGACAAGACAGAATTTTTCAAATGATGAGTTGAAATAAGTGAAATTATAATTTTTATGATTTTTAAAATTGATATCCAAACACTAAAATTTACAAATATGACAAATGTAAATATGAAAGTGCAAATTATGAAATTTGCAAATTCTTATTAAACTAAAAATCTTTCATCCAAATACACTCTAATTTTTTTTTTTCAAATTCAATGAAATATTAAGATGAGGCGTGATATTTTGTTGAATGGTAGCTATGTATATTTTTCCGCCTAAACCCCATCAAAATCCATCATCATATTAGATCATAAAAAATCATGAAATTTTTTAATACACTTAGATTTCAAAATCATATTTTAAAATCAAATTGAATACATTTTTAAGGGCTTTAAAATAATTACTCAAAAATTAGATTAAATACATTAAAATCAAATTGAATACATTTCAAATGTTGTATTTAAGTACTTCTGAGCGTATCTTTTTGCCACAAGTCTTGCTTTGTGTTTCTATTTTGTTTCATTCAGATTCAACTTAGTCTTGATCCTTGAAAAACCACTTGACACCAATTAAAGATGATGTTATGACATCACTCACTCAACTTAGTCTTGATCCTTGAAAATCCACTTGACACCAATTAAAGATGATGTTATGACATCACTCACTCCCTCTCACGATTACACTTTTTCTTGCTCACTAAGAAAATGTCACACACCTCACACACTTACATTCTGTTAAAAAAGGATCTTAATTTACAATGCTCACACACTCAGCTATCTATAGGGAGAATAGGTGGCACACCATTTTCCAGCTTAGCTCCAAGTCAGCTTGAGTCCTGCAATTGCAGCCTAGTTAGCAGCTTAAGCACCAACATATATATGTTTTGTGTAATTTTTGGGTTTTTGTTCATTTGTAGATAAAGAAAAGTGGGGAAACATTTGACGCAAGTGGTAGACCAAAACTTGTGGTGGGTATTCTAACTGATGAATTTGAGAATGTAGAGATACATATTGAGTAATGGTTTTGCTGATGTTGCTGTGGCTGCAACATGTAATGAAGTTATAAAAGAGTCATTTGTGGAGTTGAGGATTCCTGTGCTTAATCTGCGTGTTCTAAGTTAAAAAACGAAAGTCACCGTTCAAAGTTTATATGATGTTATACGGGTTCTCTTAACACCTGATGATAATCGTGAACTTGCTTCACAAGTAAGTTGAAGTTTATTGTAAAACTCCATAACTTTTTGTCCCAAATTTAGTACTGTATAGATGAATTGGTTGAGGCAGACATAAATATACAACAGTTCTTGCCGTTACACAAAATTTCTCATTCAAGTGTTTACGTTGTACAATTGAAAAAAAAAATATTCCTTATTGAACAATGCCCTGAATTCAAATTTCAGGTTCTTAGTTATGCACGGAAATTTTCCAAAATCGGAATTGCTGAAGCTCTGGTCAGGCACGGATCCAAAATTTGAGAGCTGGTTGCTTGTTGTCATCACATGCCCCCACAATTTTGTGCTTTAAGGAAGATAAAGTGCAAAAGTTAGGTATTGAGAGTTGGATTAGGATTACCACAAAAGAGCTAGAGCTTGAACTAGATATGGAGCCTGAGCATGAACTTGGGCCTGATAGGGAGGCTAAGAAAGACGATGTTCTTGAAACTAACGAGTCACCATTCGACGACATGTACCTACTTTCAGAAGAATGGGCAGAGTTTCGAAGGACCATGGGCTTTGAAGACTTGCATCCGTAGTTACATCATTTGTGTACGTTGATTATTGTTTTTACGTTCTTGTACTGAATAACTGGTTTGACCGATCGATATGTGATTAGTCAACCATCCTTCAAATGTAACGACCTGTCCCAGAAACAGAGATTAGATTAGTGATTAATGACGGATTAGTAAAGTTAATCGGTGATTAGTTGGTTACTTTCGGACGGACGGTGCGAAATGACAGTTTTACCCCTTGGATGGGCAAAAATGTTGACTTTCAGTTTGAGCTGTCAAACAGACTTTGACCGATGACTGTGACCTAGTTTGGGACGTCAAAAGTTCATAGGCAGGTGACACGTCCGATTCCGACATTCGAGGAAAAATTTATGATGTTCGGAAGTTTGAGGGTAGTTTAGTAATTTCGTTAAAAAGGGGCAATTTGTTGACTTTTTCTACGATAGGCCTTTGTCACGTATTTCGAGGACCGTTAGGTAGGTCTCGATTCCCTGAGTACAATGACAGGCAGCACGTTGCCATTGGACTTCAGACAGTTTAGATATTGGTCTAAACATGCGAGGGGCAAAATGGTAATTTGTTAAGGCAGGAGCATTTTGGTCATTTTAATGTGTTGGGATCTGTGCCCAGTGATAAGTGGACACTTGGCTGCCTTGGATTGATGGTTGATTGAGATTAGAACACGTGTCCTATCTCTAGAGGTCTGTGGAACCTTTTCAGCCGACTTAATTGGTTTCCAAAACAATTGGGAATGATGGTTGCACGGGTTGTAAGGAAAACAGAGTGTACGTTTATGCCATGAACTCCCATCCCGATCAACCCCTTTAATCCTTATTCCCCGACCTTGAGTTACGAATGAAAATGAGAGAAGACAGTGAGAAGTTTGTAGTGGTGCCATCGTTGTGAACAGCCATCGACGGTTGTCCTGACCCCATGAGCAAACCTGTGAACTCCCCTGCAACCCGTGAACTTCCACACTTGTACAACACCCTCAAACCTCTTCGATTTTGTGTATGATGTGAATAGAAGATGGAAGGGAGGCTGAGTTGAAACTTGTGGTGGCCACGGTGGTGCCCTACGACGGCGATTCAAGGTAAGCAACCGTGAGGTTCTATTTTCAATTGAAAATGGAAGTTCATGATTGAAGGGTTGTTGATTAATTTGGTTGTTTGGATAAGGTTTTGGAACTCAAAATGGAGCTTGAAGGACTGGAACGGAGGCTAGTGATGGCCGGAATCACCAAAATACGATAGGAAACATGGAGACGAATCTAATGGTAGCAATAGGATTGACTTTGGACTGAAATTGGATGAATACCATGAACGCCGGTTCAACTAAACCAGCTGAGCCGTGAATCGGTCGGACCGGGTTTACCCGAGGAAGAAGATGACTGGGTGCAGGCGTGTGGCTCCCACGCGAGGCCCCTTTGGGCGGCGTGTGAGGGCGCGTGGAGCCTAGTCTAGGGAAGTTGTCAACATATGAAATGATGTAATCGATGTAACGAATATTTTGACACTAGTTTCGAGTCGATCGGACATCGTCTCTCTACGTTTCGGAATGTCTGAAGGTTACGAGCTCGGTTAAAAATCGTTAAACATTAGGGAAAATTACGGGAATTTAGTATAAGCTTAATGAAGTAGTTAGTGATCTTATTATGGGATTTGGACAGGTTTGGGAAAGCCGGTGATAGTGATTGGCCGAGAAAGCGTAATTGCGCGCGTATCGAGATAGCGGCGTAAATGGTCTGTGAGTGGACTTTACTTTCTAACTTATGATACATGCATAAATGTTTTATATGTTTTCTATACGTGATTTCTATGTTTATGATATGATCTTGATGATTTACGATTTTGTACGTATTTCAAGATAAATTACATATTTGCACATTTTACGAGATATAGTTTTCTGCTTTGGTTTGATGATGGTTTCGATGATTTGATTTTGGGATTTGAAATATAATTTGATTTCAATGATTTACGATGGATTTTGAAAAGGTGATTTCGGGCTTGAAATCTAGTTCATAAAAGTGATTTCGATAAATGTGATTTTGGGTTTTGGAACTGGATTTCGAAAATGAGGATTCGGGATTTGGTTTTGAAACTTGAAAGTGGATTTTCGGATTTGGGTTCGGAATGATTATTCCGGATGCCGGCTTACAGAATGATGGTTTCGGATTCGAATTTGGAAATGGATTATGGATATGATTATGGATTTGGATTCGGGATGATGATTTCGGATTCGGCTTGGAATTCGAAATGATGATTTCGAATTCAGATTTGGATATAGATTTGGAAATGGTTTTAAAATGGTTTTGGATTGGATTTGCTGGATCTGGTTATTGCGTTTAAAGACCAGGATATGATATGTGACGGGGCCGGGCCCGGATTGGGTTTAAAGACCCGGATTGAGTTTAAAGACTCGGGAGTTTAAAGACTCTGATATTGTGATTTCCCGTATGCCTACTGAGTTTAAAGACTCGGGAGTTTAAAGACTCGAATTACTATTGAGTTTAAAAGACTCAGATAGATCCAGCAGGTTTGATTGGTTGACATGAATTTCAAATGTATTTTGGATTTTGATGATAACTTGATAACGATGGTTTTCAATAATGGTTTTCCGATGTTTTGGGCTATGACCCGGATGATATGGATTTTGATGGTTTTGAGTTGAGGCCCGGGATTTGAGAAAAGGAAATAAGTTCGGTTTTCTTAAACGGTTTTGAATAACTTGAATATGGAATGGTTTTGTGACATGGGTTTAATATGCATGCATTGGTTTTTAAATGGAGGGTGTAAATATCTTTTTATAAATTGTTTCCTAAACTTATCCTTTATTTTTGTCCACTCACAATCTTTTTTGTTTTCGATACCCTCCAGGTTTGATGCGGTGCGGGCTGCTATTAGAAAGACGGAAACATCACACACGCGATCCACAGTAGGTTTTGCGCACTCTGGGAAGTCCAAAAGTTTTTGGACGATTCGCTTGGGAATCCATTGTCTGGCTTACGTGTTACATGGAGGTTGGACGTCAGTTAGCCTTCGTGTCGCACGTGAGTTAGACGGGAGCATGAATTAGCCCTTAATCCCGGGGGATTGGCGGTGGGTCGTGTCATCAAATGAGTAAATGAATACAGTTCTTATGAAGAATTTTGAGATCCTAGCGTCTAGTCCCTTAGCAAAATTCTGCTAACCGTTTTGATTGAACTTCAAACTAACACATGCATTAGATGCCCCCGTTGTAGCCATGGGAGTCCAACATTAGATTTTTACTAACTTCAACAACATTGTTTTTGTGTTGCCTTCATGGAAGGGCTTTTGCTTCTTAAAAGAAGGTCTGAAGTGTTTCTTGGTGGAAAACTCAGAGTGCTTCCAGGAGGAAGACTTGGGCTGCATCCTAACAGAAGTCGTTGAGTGCTTCCTAGTGGAAGGCGTTGAGTGCTTCCTAACGAAAGGCTTTGAGTGCTTTGCAAGGCGAAGACTTTGAGTGCTTTGTAAGGTGATGGCTTTGGATGCTTCACAATTCGAAGGCTTAGGTGCTTCACCAGGTGAAGGTTTAGGTGCTTCGTAGGGCGAAGGCTTGGTCACTTTGCATGGCGAAGTTTTGGTTGCTTCATATGGCGAAGGCTTGGACGCTTCGCAGGGCGATGGCTTAGGTGCTTCACATTGGTAAACGCTTAGTTGCCTTGCAAGGAGAAGGCTTGGATGCTTCGCAAGGCGAAGACTTAGATGCTTCGCAGGGAGAAGGCATAGGTGCTTCGCATGGCGAAGGCTTTAGTGTTTTGCATGGCGAAGACTTTAGTGCTTCGCATGGTAAAAGCTTTAGTACTTCGCAGGAGTGAAGGCTTTAGTGCTTCGCGGGAGTGAAAGCTTTGGATGCTTCGTGGGAGCGAAGACTTAGATGCTTCGCAGGGCGAAGGATTGGATGCTTTGCAAGGTGAAGGCTTAGATGTTTCGCAGGGCGAAGGCTTGGATGCTTCACAGGGTGAAGGCTTGGATGCTTCGCAAGGCGAAGGCTTAGATGTTTCGCAGGGTGAAGGCTTAGATGCTTCGTAGGGCGAAGGCTTGGATGCTTCGATGACAAAGGCTTTGATGCTAGAGGGAATACGTTTTTGAAAATTGCATATGTTGAACAAATATGTTTGTACATATTTAGAACAATTTTTCGATCTTATTGATAATTCAAATGCAAAGTACTTGAATTTAGAAGACAACTTGAAAAGAAAACATGAAAGCCTCATATACTTCTATGTCTCTCTAATTTTGACATGCAGCTAGTTGATGCGGATCACTTTTGAAGCTAGCTCCTTAGGTTTTTTGTGGGACGATCCACGACCTTCCCTTTTGACATACTCGGTTCAATGTCCCTCTTTGATGAGATTCTGGAGATATCTCTCGAAGGATATGCATTTCCCAATGTTATGCCCATAACACTCGTGGTAGGCTCACCACTTCGTCTTATCGGCTTTCTCTTGATCATCTTTGACCCGCTCTGGCTTCTTGAACCAGGGTTTGTCTTTTATCTCATTATGGATATGATGGACTGGTATTGTGAGATGGATATTATGCTTCTTGATAGTTGAGGCATTAGGAGGTTGGCTCGCCTTGCAATTGTTGAATCCCTTCATAGAAACATTTGCCACTAACATCCTCTTTGCATGGTGATGACCGTTTGGAGGCTTTCTCGCTCGTCTCGGCATGATCTGCTAGAGAGAGTATCTTGGTGAGACTTCGTACATTGCCCATGATAATGTCTCCGCAGAGCTGGTTGTCCCGAGGAAGCCCTTGTTTGAATGTCATTGCAGCTACAAGGTCACTGCAGCCAACAATTCGAGACTTTTCCTCACAGTACCTCTAAATGTATTAGCGGTGGCTCTCTTTTGCTCGCTTCCGGATGGAGAAGAGATGGTCTTCCTTTACCTCAACCTTACGAAGTTGCGAGTACTCCTTCACAAACGCTAGAGCCAACTCTTTAAAAAACGCAATCGACCTCCGGGGGAGATGATTGAATCACGTCATGGCTTGGCCTTGTAGGGAGGCTTGAAACACCTTGCACATGAGTGCATCGTTGTGTCTGTGGGGAACCATAACTCCGCAGTAGTAGTCTATGTGCTTCACCGGGTCAGAATTTTCTTTGAACGAATTGAAGTTTGGCGTTGCAAACCTTTGAGGGAATGACGCCTCCTCAATATCCCTCACGAATGGTGTAGACAGCTGAATTTGACGACGTAGATCATCCTCTGGATCGCCATCTTGTTGAATACGAAGGTGTCATTCCAACATCCTTTGAACGTCATTAGCTCACAACGCACTTCCCTGAGGCAGTGAGTCATTATGCGCTATCCACCGGGAACCTCCTCGAGCCTCTCCCCTTGATCTCCATGGTAGCGTAGGTGAGTAAGCCTCATCTTCCCCCTTACTGCCATGAGCAGATTGTCTTGAGGCTTTATGTGGAGTCTGGCGTTCCCTTTTGCTCCTATGTGAGTGCTCCACTCGTGAAGTTGTCTCAACCCTATTTCCAAGCCGCTCATGCACTGATGGCCTTGGCCGTTGCAGTCTCTTTTCCTTGCGGGTGTGACTTTCTTCACCGGAGTCACTTAGCGAGGTGTCCCGAGACATTGTTTAGCATCAGACCGCTTCCTTCCCCGCATGCCTTGGAACATTTTTCTGTCTTCCATTCGAGGTGGAATGTCTCTCTGTGTAACACCCCGGAAATTCGAGGATTTTAATATTGTAAATTAATGTTTGAATTGACGCTTTTACCCTTGGGATTTGTATGGCCAAATTGTTGACTTTTTAATTGGTGGGTCCAATGGACTTTGACCAATGACTGTGACGTAGTTTGGGACGTCACGAGTCCATAGCCAGGTGGCACGTCTGTTTCGGACGATCAGGGAAAAAGTTATGGCTATCCGAAGTCCAGGGGCATTACCGTAATTTGGACGGTTAGGGTGAAAATGTTGACTTTTCTCTTGGAAACTAATTTTCACATGACTCAAGGACCGTTGGGTAGGTCTCGACGTCCTGAGTCCGTAGACAGGCGGCACGCCGAAATCGGACTTTGTACGAGGAAGTTATGGTCACGGAAGAATTTCGCATTTAACCGAACCAACCGAGAACCGGATTAAAATAATATTTTATTAATGGGATCTGATTACTTTAATCAAATCAATCTGGACCCTTGGATGAGTGACAAGTGTCACTCATCCCCTACATTCCCCAAAACAAGGATCTGTGTTGGCCAATAGGTTAGTTTATTATTTTATTTTCCTTAAATCCTCACCATTGATCCTATGCTGAGATTAAATCTCAGCCCTTCATTCCATCCAGCCATCTGTTTTAAAACTCTCAGATTTTTCACTCTCACATTTCACTACTCTCAAACCGTGAGCACGGCTACCCCTTCGAACAAACACTCCAGCACCTCACCTCTCAACCTCACACTCACGGCAACACCAGGCGGCCAACTGCCACCCCCAGACGCCGGCCACCACTCCACGGCCACCCTGCACGGCCGGTTTTCCCTCAGACCCGAAAAGGAAACCCGAACAGCCCAAGTCACCAAACCATCCAAACCTTCACTCTGGGACTCGAACCAACGTAGGGTTGGGTTCACCGTGACGACAGGACGACGAGGAACTGATCTGGACGGTGTACGGCGGCGACACGGCGGCGATAGGACGAAAAACCCGTGAGTACCCGATTTCCTTCCCTACTTCGAAACGTCTGTTTTTGACGTTGGAATTGTTTGGTTGTTGTTAGGACACATTTGTGGGACCTTGACGACCAGTTTGAACCAAGGAACGTGGCTGGAAGCTCAACGACTCGCCGGAGAAGATAACCTGAACCGGCAGCCAACCTTCGCGTCGATTTTCAGGTAGTCTTCCCAACATAGAATCTAGTCCTAATTGCACAGAACCGTTGAGGAGGTTGAGACGAGTCCATAGGAACAAATCTCACCTGAAATGGTGATCGGAATCGCGATATGTGATCGGGTCGAGCCGTGGGTCTACGGTGACCCGATTCTCTGACCCGGTTACTGTAGCTGATGACGTCATCATGCTGACGTCAGCAGTGACGTCATGATGACGTCATCATGTCAGAAACTGTCAGACCAGAGACCAATGGACTGCTGACACGTGTCCTCTGACACTGTCAGTGATGACGTCATGCTGACGTCAGCAGTATTGTAGCACGGTTGACCAGAGAGTTGACCAGGCGCATGGGGGCGCGTGTGAACAGTGATTTTGGTGGGACCACCACCATTCTTTAGGTTTCGACGATCCGGATCCAATGGCGGTGGTTTCGGGTCGATCGGAGATCATTAAGTTGGTCAAAATGAGAGTTATTACCTTGGAAAGCGCGTTCGGGCGGCTTTTCCGGACCGGTTTCGGTCTAGGGTTTCATGGTTAAATGTTAGGGGTTTGTATTGACCCTTACGTATACTTTGGATGTGACAGGGATTGTGTAATTGTACCAGATCGAGGGTAAACGCTCGGTTTTCAGCAGGACTGTACTGTGAGTGGGCCATTTTCTTAAACCCTTGCGTGCATAAATATTTTCTGGTTTATTATACTTATTCACATGCTAAAAACAATGATGGTTTTGATGATATGGAAAATATGGTTATGGCACGTTTCACGGTATTTGGGCTTGAGACCCGTTTGATGAAACTTAATGATTGATTCGGATTTTATCTAGGTATATATATGCCTTGCATGTGGATATAAAAAAAAATGTATTTGGTACTGCACTGTATAGATTCATCCATATGATACTGTCTCCTCCGGATGAGGTACCCCGGAGAGGTCACGGACGTCTAAAACGTCCAGCGTCTATGACGCTAAGCATCGGGGATGCTGTACCCGAACGGGGTTCGGGGATTGAACTCGGAAATTGAGACCCGAGTGGCACGCGTAGCCTTGTGATTGTGACCTTATTGACGTCAGGGACGTCAGACATCAGGGATGTCGGGATTGGAGTGTATAGTGCAGCAACTAAAATTATACTTATGATTTTATTATATGCCCTATGGTTCATTTTATATGATTGATGGTTTTAATTACGGATGCATGCATGTTTGGAAAACGGAGGGGTAAATTATATGTTTTACTTATCAAATGATTTTATAAACTTGAGTTTCGGTCCACTCACCCTTAATGTTTTTGGTAACCCCTCCAGGTCGTGATACTGAGGTAGAGGAGGAACCTGAGGCTGAGGCATAGATCTACTTCTGCGTACCTGAACCCCTGTTGGGTGGTGTACCTGCAGGTTTACTATAGAGTCGTGCTCGCAACTTGTAATTCTGGATTTCATCCCTTGTCTGACATTCGTTTAATTCGGATTTGATGTATGACTTTGATTTGGTTATTTATGCATTTGATGTTTTGAGGTTAAAATTGGTATGAATTATTGGGTGTCAGACGGGAGCAGGGCACGTCCCCTTGTGGTCCCTGTGGGATCGGGGCGGGTCTTGTCACTCTGGTCCTTGAGCTATTCTTTCTGTCAGGAGTCGCTGCAAAAGCTCCGACTAAATTTGAAATTGGCTGCTCAACCTTTCCACCTACTGAGCTAGGTTGTCCTGAGGGGGTTGATTGTAATGACCCGTCCCGAATATCGGAATTGAATATTAATTAATTATGGTTTAGAATGACTAATCGGGGATTAGTTGAGTGAAATCGGACGAAACGTGCAAAATGACCGTTTTGCCCCTAGCGTGGGCAAAATGTTGACTTTTAGTTCGGGCGGTCAAATGGACTTTGGCCGATGACTGTGACGTAGTTCGGGACGTCACGAGTTCATAGACAGG
Organism: Prinsepia uniflora; assembly: GCA_032719365.1. Lineage (NCBI taxonomy): Eukaryota > Viridiplantae > Streptophyta > Magnoliopsida > Rosales > Rosaceae > Prinsepia > Prinsepia uniflora. The sequence goes on from CM064875.1 coordinate 7,555,206, forward strand.
TGGCACGTTCGATTCCGACATTCGTAGAGAAAGTTATGATGTTCGGAAGTTGAGGGGTATTTCGGTAATTTGGCATATTAGGGGCCAAATGTTGACTTTTTGATCAGGAGGTCCGATGGACGAGGGCCAAGGACCGTTACGTAGGTCCCGTCGATACGAATCCAACGACAGACGGCATGCCGAAATCGGAGATTCGACGACGAAGTTATGGTCACGGAATCAGGCTCGATTAACCGAACGAACCGGGATTAAAATAATATTTTAATGTGAACAGTACCCGGTGACTGTGCACACCCGGATGAGTGACAAGTGTCACCCATCCCTTGTTTCCAGCTCCATGTTTCCCTCCCAACACCATCATCACCCCTAATCATCATGTTCTCCACCATTTTCCTTTATTTTCTTGGAAATTTCTTCAAACCGTGCACAATTTGGGGAGGGATTGAACTGGGAGAATTGGCTCCCTTTCTCTGCCGTTCTTGTGAGAAAAATGAGAGATGGAATGACTGGAATAACAAGGGAAACACGAGGGGTTGTGAGTGTGAGGAATTCTGGGTTTCGAATTTTAGAAATTTTGGGGGGAAAATTCAATTGTTGCGAATTGAGCCGTGAGGAGTGGAATTGAAGCTCGAGTTAGCTTCCTGAGATCAGTACGAGTCGATCCACATCAAAAACATGAAGAATTGGCAACGTTTTGGCTCTGAACACACTTGGTGACAGAGGAGGAAATTCGAGATTGAGTCGAGGAATTGGAGGCTTCGATGGATGAAATTGAGCTGGGGATTACGTTCCTGAGGATCCCACGATGCTTCTGGAAGGATCAATTGAAAGAAAACGGTTGTGATTGGCAGACTTCCATGGTTGCACAGTGACGGCTATCGAGTTTGAGTCGTGAAGTTTGAGCAGTGGATTGATGCAATTGAGTTGGGGGAAAGGTTTAACTGAGTCCATGGAAGCTTCTGGTTAAATCAATTTAGGGATATCGATCGAAATTGATGGGGTTCGAGGGATGAACAATGGACGGGTGTTCTTGGTGTTCATCATCGAATCGTGGGATTGTAGGTAAGGTCTTGTGTGATCAATGTTACAGAACTTAAATTAAACTAATAACGAAGCTAATTGAATGATCAATTGATGTAATTAAGGCTGAATTGATAGGATTGGAACCGGGTCGTATCGCGGGCAATTTGAACCCGTTTACCAGAGATACGGGTTAGGCTGGTGACACTGTAGCAGGCGCGTGGATCTCACGCGCAGCCACTCACGGCGGCGCGTGAGGGCGCGTCCGGTCTAGTCTCAAGGTGAGGTCAACATGACTTTTGATCCTCTCAGTGTAACGAACATTTTGACGTTGATTTCGATGAAATCGGATATTGTTTCGATAATGTTCCGCGTATCCGAAATTTTGTTTTACGTTTAAAATACGTATTTAAATTCCAGAAAAATTGGGGGAAATTATATGGAGTATTTTGAGATGTTAGTAACCCTCTATATTGATTTTGAGCAGGAGTTGTGATTTCCAGATTTTACGGAAAAACGTGCAGCTCGGAAACGAACCGTTTTGAACGGTGTGTGTGAGTGGACTTTGTTTTCTAACCGTGATGCATGCATATATGATTTAAAATGCTTTATTATATGATTTGATATGCTTTGGCATGATTGGTATTTCAATTCGGTGATTTCTCGGTTTTGTGATTATTATATTATTATATTCTGGCACGATTTTCGAGAAATCATGAAATTGGTTAAAAATGATATTGTGGGCGTGAGAACCCAAGTAAATAATGATTTTGACTCGGAATTGGAGTTACATGTGAATTTGATGAATTTGATAATTTTTTGTATCCTCGTGATTTTGTGATTATTTTAATCAGTCTTTCGGGCACGTTTTACGAGGAACGTGCAAATGATGTTTTGGGCTAAGCCCGGATTGAAAATGATGTTTTGACTCGGGTTATGAGTCAGGAAGTTGAAAATGATATTTGGACTCGGATTATGAGTCAGTGATTGATTTTATGGATTTACGTGATCGTGGCAACTCGGGTTTACGGTTGCACGGATTTACGTGAAATTGATATTTTGGGCTTGAGACCCAATGTAATTGTGATTTTGATTGGATTTGTATTTCCATGTGATTACATGATGATATTGATGATTTTCGGTTATAAAGTAAATCGGGACTTGGGGCTGAGACCCTGTATTGTAAATGATTTGGTTTTCAATGCAACTGTTTTCACTGTTTTTGTGATAATGAGATGTTGCGGATAATTAGGGCTTTCGGGTGGAAATATGTTTTTCCCCGGAGTGCACCCTGGAGATAACGCTCGCCTTCGGGAGGGAAGTGTTTACCCCGAAGAGGTCACGTAGCACGATCTTTGTCTTGCAGCCCAGGGGAGGCTTGACTCAGATCAGATGTGCTGGATTATAAGGATCGGTAAGTGATGTGTTCACGAGATCCGGATCGTCGGCTGGTGAGGTTTTCACAGCGACGGATTGCTGACTGGTGATGTGTTCACAACAGCGGATGCTCGTATTTTGAGCGGTCCTTGAGCCTATTGATATGCACGCGTTGCAGGGATAAACGTGACTCTAAGCAACAGGATATGGAAATAAGTCCCGTGGATTATGGAAAATGATTTTGAGGAAACCGTGGTTTAGCGGTTAAAATGATTTAAAGAAACTGTGAACTTTTTGAGATGTTAAACTGATTTGGTGAACATGAGTTTTTGTGGACCATGGGAAAATATGTTTTGATTTTATCGGTCCACTGTTCATACTTGAATGATTTCATACTATTACTCATGTTTTACAATATGCATGCAAGTTTGTGAAAACTGGAGGGTAAGAATGTATTTTGGTAAATGTTTTTATAAGAGGTCATTTTTGTCCACTCACACCTTTTCTGTTTTGTTAACCCTTCAGGTCGTGGCGCGTTGATTGAGGCTATTCCAGAGGTGGAGGTATGTGCGGGCACAGGCGCAAAAAAAAAATTCCCTTGTCTGGCAGGTACTGAAGGGTAGTTTCGGACTTTCAGTTGACTTGTCAGATGGGAGCAGGACCGGGTACGGTTTTTGACGTCCAGTTGGGACGGGTCCTGTCATTGATGGTGGCTCCTCCCTAAGATGTTGTGGCGCCCATCCAGGAAGTCCCGCAGATCCATGTTCGCAGTAGGCTGACTCTGCCTTGAAGTTATTTCCCCTAGCGTAGGCACTTGGTTTGTTGGAGATGGGAACACTCTGAAGCTGAAGGTTGGCATCCTCCCTTGCGTCTCTATGGGCGCTTCTATGGACACATTTCGAGGACGGATTGGGTGTTCCTCCGGAGTCTCTATGCGAGCTTCATTCCTTGTCTGAGCAGTTGAGGCTGAAACACCTTTTTCGGCTGAATGAACAGATCGTCGAACCCTAGCCATGCTCTTCCAGAGAATCTTGAATGAAAAGTTATTGTCGAACGATGAATACGTTCAAGATCTTCGAACAACATTATGAACGATGAAGGAAGTAAGATGAACGATCGTGAGAGCTTCTTCTTGAATATCTTCAAGATCTCAATGAAAGCACCAATTGTTGAAGCTGAATTCATCCTTAAAACTCAAAAGACTCATGGATCTCTGCAAACAAGCAAATAGTAAGTTATCGTTCGTTCAATGATCGAGACCCAGAGGGTGTTCGACCAAGAACGCTCCAATGGTTAAGTCAGCTTCGAAAGAGAAATCTCAAGAGCTTAAGTAGCGTTGAACATAATTAATTTTTTTGAGAAATGTGTTCCCCTTATATAGGGGTGAGTGAGATGTTCAATTTCCATAGTTTCGATGTGGGACAAATGCTGCTCAATTTGCGTGCAGACACGTGTTACACAGATCGAGGGTGAGAGGCTTCCACTTGTCATCCCAATTTGGGCCCAATGTTTGGGCTATGTAAGCATTGTGGGATTGAGCCATGTTCGGTGCTTGGGCTCTAAGTATTATTGCCAGGGGCAATTTGGTCATTTCAGGAATTATGGGCCACGTGGTAGCTCCACATTCTTCCGGTGATTTTGGGTTTCACACCATGAAAATTCCAATACTCCTGGTTTTCAAGTCAACCTTTTGGATTTGTGGTTTACATTATAATTGACTAACATTGAGATTTCGATTTTTCTAACTCTTGAATAATGATTTAAACGGTTTTAAGGCTTTATTTTGAATTCCTGGACCACAATTCTTGTGACTTAATACATTAGTTTTTTTTTTAAGGAACTCTTGATAATAGTTTCCTTCGCCATTACTCACAAAGTTACTTGTGGTAATGTATGGTGAAAGGCGTGAAGCTCTTTAGCTCCTCTGATGTGTTATTATATTTTAGTTGGCTGGAAGTGACGCAAATAAAAGTGTCATTGTTGAAAGGAATGGTCTGGATAAACTAAGTAATTTGTGAGCTAGATTTTTCAATGACCTTTCCGTGCTGCAAGAGGTAAGGAAACTGGAAATCCTCCCTGTTGAATTTCAGGCCGTGCTTTTGAAACTTACGTGGATAAGAATAAGATTGACACATAACTAGGAGATATTTTAGGAGATAACACAAATGAACATTTTTGAATATTAAACTCGTCACTCTAAAGAATTCACTTTAGAGATCAAAGTTGAATAATTTGTCATTCAATGGAATCCACCAAAGAGATAAGAGAAGATAGTTAGGAAGAACACTCTTCACTAAAAAAATGTTTATTGAATAATTCTTGGATGATACATACTTCAAATGAGATGGAGTATTTATAGGCTAGTTATGGACATCCCCATGAATAAGTTTGACTCTTTGATAAATAAGGTGCACGAATGATTCATAGGAAGCATTCACATGACTCATTCAAAACCCACACTATATAATTATTTTTTGAACTTGAAAACACTTAATTCTAGGCTATAATAATTAAAATGAATGCATCAAGGAATTAAGGTGGATGAATTAACCATGTGCCTTGAAGGATTAATTGTCCATTTCAAAATCTGTATCAGACGCTTCTAATGCGTGACAACTCGTCCCCGAGTTCTCTTTAATTTCTTTATCATGGTAGGGAGAGAGATCTGCAACATTGAACGTAGTCAAAACGTCATAGTTCCTTGGGAGCTCAATCTTTTATGCATTTTCTTCTAGCCGCATAAGTACTTTGAATGGACCATTGGCTCGTGGTTTCAATTTCCCAAAAAACCAACGAGGAAAACGCTCATTCTGAAGATGAATCCAAAGTAAATCCCCTTCCTTGAATGCCGCTGGTTTCCTATGTTTATTAGCTTGAGATCGATACTTTTCATTCTGATTAATGATGTGGCCACACACCTGCATGTGCATCTTCTTAATATTCTCACCTTGAACTTCTGCATCCCCACTAAATTGGCAAGCAGTAGGAAGTGGAGCCAAATCAAAAGGACTAATTAGATTTTTCCCGTAAACAACTTCAAAAGGGCTAGCTCCTATAATTTGGCTTTTAGAGCGGTTGTAAGCAAATTCTACTTGAGACAAATCATGATCCCATAGTCGTATCTTTGTATCCACCAAGATTCTCAAAAAATTACTCAAACTCTGATTAACAACTTCAGTTTGACCATCAATTTGTGGATGATGAGACATACTGAACTATAGAGTAGTCCCCAACTTTCGCCAAAGAGTCCACCAAAAATGACCGACAAACCTAGTATCCCGGTCTGAAGTGATTGTCTTTGGAACACCATTAAGTTTGACAACCTCTTTAAAATAAAGATCGACTACATGAGAAGTATCCAGAGTTTTAGCACATGGCACAAAGTGAGCCATTTTTTTAGAATCGATCAACAACAACCATAATGGAATCCTTGCTCTTTTGAGTACGAGATGTAACGACCCGTCCTGAATATCAAGATTAAATATTAATTAATCATGGATTAAAGTGATTAATCGGGGATTAGTCGAGAGAATTCGAACGAACGATGTAAAATAACCGTTTTACCCTTAGAATTGGGCAAAATGTTGATTTTTGACCCGGATGGTCAAATGCAAGAAGGCTGATGACCGTTATGTAGATCGAGTCGATACGAGTCCGTAGACAGACGGCACTTCGGAATCGGACTCCATACAAGGAAGTTATGGTTCAGGACAGGGAATCGAAACTATTCATGCAAACCGAGGAAGTGTACAGTTGGTTTAATTGGATTGGTCCAAATACCTGGGAGGACCAATTGATGAGTGACAAGTGTCACTCATCTGATTGGCCCATTACCCCAAACATTGGGATCCTTATTTCACCTTCATCTTCTTTATTCGTTCAAACCCAAAATACACGAACACATACTACCTCACTACCCTATCATCTTCTGTGTTCATATGTGAGATGGAGGGACTGTGATGGATAGGGGGAACTGGGAATGGACAGTGAGGCGGATGGGCTGCTGGAGCCACGGTGGGGATCACGGTGTCACGGTAAGAAAAACTGAACCTATGAACCCAAACTCGTACACCAAATCCCACACCCACAACCCTCAATCCTCATCTGTTGTTTTTGGGCCGTTAAGAAATGTTGGAGAAGAGACTAAGACAATGAGTACGGTGGCCAAGGCGGAGCAACGACGGCAAGGTAAGCCCCAAACCAGCGAGCCCTGTTTTCGGGTCAAAATGGTGGGATTGGTTTTATCGGTTGCTGATCGATTTGGTGATTAGGATGATGTTCCTGAGGTTGAGACGAGTCGGTTGGGACCGGTTTCGAGGATCGAGGTGGCTAGAATCGTTGGCAGTTTACAGTTACAGCTGGCTGGTTACTGTTCGTCTTTGAACAGGTATGATCTCGATTTGATTTCATGATTTTGAACCCATAGATCGATAGGGTAGACTGAGACGAAACTGTAGGAGGAAACATGGAGGAGTTTGGTGGTCGGATGGTGGAGAACCGGCCGAGTCAGGTCGCGGGTCCTGTGCGACCTATTGTAGGGTCCGACTGAGGTCAGGGATGACGTGATGTCAGATCTGAAAATGTCCGACTGACATGTCAGACATGAGCCAATAAGAACTCAACACGTGGCACTATCAGAGGTGTCAGTGCTGACGTCAACATGACATCATCATTGACTTTTAGGGTTGACTTTTCAACATTGACTTTTGGGTTAACCATGCACGTGGGCTTGAATTTCGAGGTAGGACCAGTGTCATTTTAAGTTTTAGACGATTCGGATCCAATGGTGATGGTTTCAGGTCGATCAGAGATCGTTAAGTTGGTCAAATCAAGGTTTTTCACCTCGAGAAATGTGTCTAGGGCACGTTGACTTTTTCGCGAGTTTTGGGGGTTTATCTTATAGACTTGTATAGTTGATTAGTGACCTTCGAGTATGATTTGGATAGGTCTGAAAGTTCCGAAGATGATGATTTAGCCGGGGAGGTTTATGGCATGCGTATCGGGGCGGCAGGTAGGACGGTCTATATATGGACATTTGTTTTATAAATATGATGCATGCATAACTGTTTTATATGCTTTAAATATGTGATTTATGTTTGATTTGATTGTAGTATTTAGTATTCACGTATTTGCACGTATTTTGAGATTTATGGTTTTATGTTGTGTTTCTACATGATTGTGGTTTATAATGGTTCAATGGTATGATTTCAGATTTGGAAATATGGAACCGGGCTTGAGACCCATTTGATTTACGAACTAACAGACTTAGCGTCCATTAATGAGATGTCGGGCTGGAGGCCCATTTGGTTTACATGATCAGGCTTGAGGCCCAGTTGGTTATGATATCGGGCATGAGTCCCAATTGTGGTTTATAAATGTGATTTCGGGTGCGGAGACCCCAAAATGGATTTGAATGTGAGAAATTGGATTTGTGGATTTACGATGGTTTTATGGAAATCCCGGGCATAGGCCCTTTGAACGGTTTGAGACGATTTATGAAATGTTTTCCATATACCATCGTTATGTATGGATTGTCTCCTCCAGACGTCTTGTAATATCCCGGAGTAGTCACGCTACCTAAGAGGGGCTGCCCCGAGGTGCAACTCATGATCAGGAGTGCAATTATGGATGATAACCTCTAAGGAGGGTCATTGATCTGTGGATCATTGACCTGGGAGGACCCTAGGGAGATTTGGGACTTGAGACCCCGAGGAGCACGCGTAGCTTGAGAAACCGTGACAGTGGTATTGATTAGGGATCAGGGGTGCCAAGGATTGATTACATTGTATTTCGCTAAACTGGTTATTTAATATTGGTTGGTTTTGGGCTGAGTTCCCACATGATTGGTTTTGGGCTGAGTTCCCATATACTTGGTTTTGGGTTGAGTTCCTATATACTTGGTTTTTGGCTGAGTTCCCACATGATTGGTTTTGGGCTGAGTTCCCATATACTTGGTTTTGGGTTGAGTTCCCACATGGTTGGATTTATGATGTTGGGCTGATGCCCTAATGATTTAATTAGGTAAATGGTTTGATTACTTGTTTTCGAATGCATGCATGCTTTTTAGTGAAGGACATAAATATCTTTTTGTGAAATTTGTTTTATTAAACTATTGATTTTTCTTCCACTCACAGCTTTTAATGGTTTTTAATGTCTTTCAGTTTGATTGCGGATACGAGCTGTAGTAAAGACCGAGGAATCACACTCCTCCATTGATCCTGGCGCGCTCTGGAAGCCCCATTTGGGCTGAGGTTTCGAGTTATCCCTTGTCTGACACTTCATGTCGGACGGAAGCATGGCACATCTCGCGTTAGTCCCGGGGAGATTGGGATGGGTCGTGTCACGAGGTAATCTAACCACAAAGTTAATGCTGACATCCTCCCAAGGTGCACTAGGAACTGGAAGTGGAGTGTGTAATCAGTATTCTATCCATGGATTTTGGCTAGATGGCAAGCTCTATACCTTTCCACATGTCGGGACACATCTTTCACCATCTTAGGCCAGTAGAAATGCTCTTGAACGAGACAAAAGATTTTATCCCGACCAAAGTGTCCTCCAAGACCTCCACCATGAGCTTCAACAATAATATCTTCTCTCAATGAAAAATCACGAACATATAAGAACACTCCTTTGAAAAGAAAGCCATCTTGCATTTGATAGGTTCCACAAGATCCATTAGAACAATCACTCAAAATGTCTTTGAAAGCCGGATCTTTTTGGTAGAGCCCCTTCAACACTTCAAATCCCAGCACTTTCATCTTCATTGTGCTTAAGCAAGAATACCTTCAGCTAAGCGCATCAACAACTTAGTTTTGCTTTCCCGACTTGTGCTTGATATGAAAATTGTAGGCTTGGAGATATTCCACCCAACGAGCATGCCTACTCTTCAACTTATGTTGTCCATTAATGAATCGTAAAGCCTCATGATCGGAATACAATATAAACTCCTTCGATATGAGATAATGATGCCAATGATTTAAAGCTCGAACGATAGCATAAAAATCCTTATCATAAGTACCTGAAACGAGAATTGGTGAGCTTCTCACTGAAAACGGCTATTGGTTTACCTTCTTAACTTAGAACAGCACCAATTCCAACATTTGAGGCATCACAATCGATCTCAAAAACCTTGTTGAAACCAAGAAGCATCAGGATAGGAGTCTCCATCATATTCCTTTTAACAAACTCAAAACTTTGTTGTGTTTCATGTGTCCACATAAATTTTCCTCCTTTCAAGCATTCGGTGATTGGAGCAATGATATTGTTGAATCCCTTGATGAATCTTCGGTAAAAAGAAGTAAGGCCATGAAAAGCTTTGAAGGTCATGGATAGAAACTGGTATAGGCCAACTTGTAATAGCTTCCACTTTGTTAGGAATCATGTCTGCACCTGAAACAACATAGCCTAAAAAAACCAGCTTATTAGTCACAAACTCACATTTCTTTAGGTTAGCATATAACTTTTGTTCCCTTAGAATAATGAATACTTGTTGAAGATGCTCCATATGTGAATCTTGATCTTTACTGTAAATCATAATGTCATCAAAGTATACCACCACAAATCGACCAATGAAGGATTTGAAAACATGATTCATGAGTCGTATAGAAGTGCTAGGGGCACTAGAAAGCCCGGAAGGCATTACCATCCACTCATAGAAACCATCCCTAGTTTTGAAGGCGGTCTTCCATTCATCCCCCGGCCTCATGATGGAATCCACTCCTCAAATCAATCTTGGAAAATACAGTGGCTCCATGAAGTTGATCTAGCATGTCATCAAGGCTAGGAATGGGAAAGCGATACTTGATGATGTTAACTGCTCGGCTATCAACACACATCCACCAAGAATTATCCTTCTTAGGCACAAGAAGGACATGAACAGCACAAGGACTCATACTAACAGGACCCTCCCCATAATTCCCCTTGATTAATGTGGGAGGACCTGTCAACTTGGTATCAGAGCATTAGGTTGCTCTCTTTGGGAATTGCATACTGAGTGTGCACGATAGTTTCGTTACTGATGTGATGCCTCTACGACGACAGCCCCATCAGCAGCCTGTTAATAAGGATAAGGATAGAAAAGTTAATGAGAAAGGACCTTGTATTGGTTCTATTAGGCATTAAATGCCTTGTTTCAGCATGGTTGGACCCGAGAAGGGCCGATTTTCGTGTAGGCCTAGCTGCTTGGAGCCGTGGATTTTTTGGTTGATTGGATAGTGATTATTTGGAGTTATGACCGATGGTCGGTCAGGATGGATGTTCTGCTAGGAGCAGCAAGGGTTGTGGATGACCCTGATTCGTGTACGAGTGAACGAAATTATCAAGAAAATGGCACTTGTGGATCGGATTCCGTGGTGATCGATAAATGGATCTCACGTTTGAGCAGATCGTACATGTGATAGATTGCCCTCTTAAGCGTATAGTACTGACAAGAGTGTGCTTCTCAGATGGTTATTGTTTTTTTTACGGATTTGGATGTGACTACCGAGACTTTCATACACCCCCCCCCGTGTTATCGAGAAGCTTGAGAAGTAGAGCTCCTACCTTCAATGCAGAGGTATATGATTGTTGCTCAGTATGAGAAGAGATTTATGGATTGGCTCGGTTCGCACTGAGTGCGACGGCGATTAAGGTAGTGAGGCTTCGTTGGGTTGCGTCGGGTCTTTGAAGTAAGACTCGAGCGATGGTGTTGGCTGGAGGAATTACCATATTTCGAACTTTGGTAGATGTGGCATCTCTGAGGGAGATGAGTTTGACGGAATCCCAGCAACGATGAGATGTTTCCGACTGACACCAAGGGCGTCTAGCGTATGGATTTTCCAGGGTGCTTTGAAGTGGGACGATTCTAGCTCCGAGTCTTTGAATGCCAATCGTGCGAATTGTGGTGGTCGACGAGCGGGACGGAGAGGATCCCAAGAAAGGCTGTTGAGATTACAGTTATCCTTCTAGTCCGATGGGACTTTAGACACACGTACTACGCTTGGAGTAGAGACATGTGTTTCGTCTTGCCTTGGCTTGGATGCACGAGTATCGATGGATCACAGATCCACACACTTTTATTTCCAGAAGATTTACATTCTTGTTGACTCGAAGTTGATCCCATTGGATTGGGACACGAGTATCAGTACTCTGACTTGGACATAATTCTAGGCATGGATTGGTGGACTACCTATTACACCTCTGTTGAGTGCTTGAGGAATTAGTTGTATTTGGTAGTCATGACTACTACTCTCAGGAGTTAGTTCGGCTTTGGAAGCCGGGAAGTTATTACAGAATAGTTGTGCATATTGGACTTGTGTTATGATGTCCCTGGATAACACAATGAGCTTGGGGTGAGATTGGTTATGCAGTAGTCTCTGGATGCATTGTCATGAGATTTATGTGGTTGCCACCTCAAGAGAAGGTTTCGGGTACTCAATCCATTTCGCAACCACCGCATCAGATGACACCGGCAGAGTTGAGAGAATTGAGAGTTTAGCTGCATGATTTAGCAGAGTTGGGGTTCGTTTAAAATTTACATTTAGATCAAATTCCTAAGTCACCACAAGTGATTTGATCACAGCCATACATGTGGCATAGGTAGTATTCCTAAGCCGCAACACGATTGATTTAAGTCGTACATGTACAACCAATCCAAGTATTCAAATGTAAAGTAAACCTGAACTTCAACACCAAATTGACATATAGCATATAAAAAAAAAACACCAAATTGACATATAGCATATAAAAAAAACACCAAATTGACATATATATTTCAGAAACACGAAGCATAAACAGGAAGTGTGAACTGTAAAACACAATTTTCCACGCATGTGATTGAAAACAACCAAGAACTTGGAGTTGAGTACTATTTAAACTCACTGATAAATGACATATGAGCTGCCATATGTTGACTAACCAATGACGATTGAGCACACAATGAAATTTCAACTTCACAGACTAATTATATGGCCTACTGTGTTTTCTTATGTTTAACATATATATATATATATATATATATATAAACCTGTGCCTATAATGATGCACATTCACAAAAAAACATGCCTTATAACCCAATGGCTCACAGCTTCCTTCTCATATGCTGCTTGTTCTGTAGCTTTATTCTATTTACAAATATCCATGCATGCAACAAAATTGAACACAACTCTCTTCTCTCCTTTTCCCAAACTCTATCCTCTCCTCCTTTAAATTGGACTTCCGCCAATTGCTGCCATTGGAAGGGCATCACTTGTAATCCAGATGGTTTGGTCACCCATTTGCTCTTACCCTTCAAAGGGCTCAAATGAGCTATTTTTCCCTCATCATTACCAATTCTTGCAAATCTCACACGCCTCAAACACCTAAATCTCTCCACAATTCACTTTATGGTTCTCTTGAAAATAAAATCTTGTCATCCGGCTTGATTCATCGTCTTGAGATCCTTGATTTGAGCTATAACCTTCTTTCTGGAGAGTTACCTCTTTCACTTCTATCCAATAACACCCGAAATATGGATTTGTCTAGCAATCACTTCCATGGTGCAATAACATCTTCCTTTTTCCAACAAGCTTCAAATTTGATTAGTTTCAATGTGAGCAACAATACGCTCTCAGGCTCAATCCCTTCATCCTCTATTTGCCTCCAACATTCTTCTCCATTGATTGAGCTATTAGATTTTTCCTTCAACAAATTGAACGGCAGCATTTCACGAGGGCTAGGGGAGTGTTCCAAGCTACAAACTTTTCGCGGTGGTAAAAATAACCTCTCAGGGTTACTTCCAAATGATATCTATAATGCTACTAAACTTGAAGAAATTTCATTGCCTTCCAATTCACTCTATGGAGCCATCAGTGATAAAATTGCCAATCTCACTAACCTAGAAATCCTTGACCTCTCCTTTAATCAATTGAGTGGAGAGCTCCCTGTTCATTTTGGGAGGCTGTCCAAGTTGACACTCTTGACCCTTGATTCCAACCTTCTAGAAGGCACTTTGCCCCAATCTCTAATGAATTGCACCAGCCTTCTAGAACTTCATTTGGCATCCAACAGGTTCGAAGGAGAAATCTCCACCCTTAATTTCTCAAAACTCAGCCACCTCTCAAAACTTGACCTGGCTTACAATAACTTCATTGGTAAACTGCCAACAAGCATTTACTCAATTGAGCCCCTAAAAGCAATCCGACTGAGTAATAATCATCTTGAAGGAGAAATACAGCCTGAGATTCTTGCATTGAAATCCTTGTTGTTCCTCTCGCTTACTAACAACAGATTGACCAATCCCACAGGGACAATGAAGGTACTTATGCGTTGCAAAAGTCTTCGTGCACTCCTCCTTTTGAGTTGCTTTGGAGACAGAGAAATTTTTCCAGCTGATGATGGCATGGTCGATTTTGTTGGACTCCAAAATCTTCGGATTTTGAGTCTGGCTAGCTGTGGGCTCACTGGTCACATACCTAAATTGTAACGACCCGTCCCGAATTCCGGGATTAGTTTAGTGACTAATCTTGATTAGCGAGGTTGAACGGTGGTTAGTAGGGCGGAATCGGACAAAATGTGCAAAATGACCGTTTTGCCCCTGGTCGTGGGCAAAATGTTGACTTTTTGTTCGGGCAGTCAAATGGACTTTGACCGATGACCGTGACGTAGTTCGGGACGTCACGAGTTCATAGACAGGTGGCACGTTCGATTCCGACATTCGTAGAGAAAGTTATGGTGTTTAGAAGTTGAGGGGTATTTTGGTAATTTGGCTTGTTAGGGGCCAAATGTTGACTTTTTGATCGGGAGGTCCGATGGGCGAGGGCCAAGGACCGTTACGTAGGTATCGTCGATACGAATCCAACGACAGGCGGCATGCCGAAATCGGAGATTCGACGACGAAGTTATGGTCACGGACGTAATCGCGATTAACCGAGACTCGGAATAAAATAATAATATTTAAATAGGTGAACAGTAACTGACGAATCTGGACCCTTGGATGTAGGCCACGTGTCACTCATCCCCACCTTCCCTAAAATCTGGATCCTTGTTGGCCATTGGATTATTTAATCCATTTTCTCCCCTTAAATCCTCACCATCCATTCAAACCTCAGATCAAATCTGGGCCCTTGATCTCATCTCTTCCTTTCCTTTATCTCTGATCACACTCATCTCTCTCTCACTCTGTTTTCTCCCACCCGAAACACATACACACACAGCCCCTTCTCTGTTTTTGGAACCGTGAGAGAACACAGGGAGACTGAGAGGAGTTGGAGTCGCATGCGGCGGCAGGACCACCGTGGGTGACGGTGGTGACCGGAAAACAGAACCCGTGCACATACACACCCGCACACGGCTCCCCATTTCACATCACCACCATAACTATAACCATGAGGCTGTGCAGAGGATTGTGAGTCGACTGCTGTGAACTGGGCACGACGGGAGGCGACGGGAGACGGCGAGGTTGGCGGCGGAGAGGAAAAACAGATAGGTCCGAAAACTCAGAAATTGGAAAATCAGTGTGGACTGGTTTTGATCGTGTTTGAGGGGTGAAAGGAGTTCCTGGAGTCGAACTGGGCATGCTGGTGGCCGCGGCGGTAGCCACGGCGGCGAGGTAAGCCTCGAACCCGTGAGCTTGTTTTCGGGTACAAAAATGGTAGGATGGGTTTTAACGTATTACAATCGATTTAGTGACCGTTGACCCTACACACCTGGATGAGTGACAAGTGTCACTCATCCCTTGAAACCAGAATCCATGTTTTGGGGGAGACCTAATTATGATGTTTTAATATTTATTAATTAATTAATTAATCATTTTAATTTCCATTAATCCCATTTATGTTTTCTTAACCGTGTACAACCAACCCAGCTTCTACCCAACCTAAAATCCTCTGCCATTGTTGAGCTCGTGAGTGAGAAACTGAGGGATTTGTGAGGTTGAACTGAGTTGGGTAAACACGAGAGATCGATAGAGAAGGGAGACTCAAATTTCGGATTTTTGAGTTTAGGAGGGAAATTCAAATACTGAGTGTTAGGCCGTGAGGATCGAAATTGAGCTCACATTCAGCTTTCTAGGATCAACACGAATCGATCTGCAACAAGAACGAAGGTAATTGGGGTCGAATTGAGGAAGAACAGAAGGATGGAGGTCTCTGAAATTTCGAAGCTGAGTCGTGGAATTGGAGGCTTCGTTGGATGCAATTGAGGTGGGGAAACTACTTCTCATGATCCCACGATGCTTCTGGGTTCATCAATTGAAGGAAAACGGGTGTGATCGACAGACTTCCATGGTTGCACAGTGACGGCCATCGAGCTTGAGTCGTGACGATTGAACACTGGATTGAAGCAATTGGGTTGGGGGAAATGATTTACGGAGTCCATGGAAGCTTCTGGTTGAATCAATTTCAGGATATCGATCGAAATGGATGGGGTTCGAAGGATGAACAATGGACGGGTGTTCTTGGTGTTCATCATCGAATCGTGGAATTGTAGGTAATGTTTTGTGTAATCAACGTTACAGAACCTTAATTTAACTTAAAACTAAACTAATGGAATGATCAATTGAAGGAATTAGGATCGAATTGACAGGATTGGAACCGGGTTGTGTCGCGGGTGAATTGGACCCGTTTACCAGACAAACGGGTTGGGCTGGTGACACTGTAGCAGGCGCGTGGGTTTCACGCGCAGCCACTCACAGCGGCGCGTGGGAACGAATCTCGAGGTGAGGTCAACATGACTTCTGTCCTATTTAATGTAACGGACATTTTGGAATTGGTTTCGTGTCGATCGGACACCGTCTCGATATTGTTCGGGATGTCCGAAGGTTTTAAATTAAGTTTAAAAATAAGTAAAAATTCGGGAAAATTACGGGACTTTGATAGGATGTTAATAATGAGGTTAGTAACCCTCTAATGTGATTTGGACAGGATTGGGAGTCCCGGTGATAGTGGTGTGGCCCGGGAGGGCCGGTGGCACGCGTATCGAGGCACACGGTTAAAACGGTCTGTGAGTGGACTTTGGTTTTATAAATCCTATGCATGCTTAAATGTGTTATATGGTTTATATACATGATTTCTATGATGGTATTTGTGAGTATTGATTTTGGGTATGTTGCACGTATTTCGAGGTGTTTTCCGTATTTCACGTGTATCGGGATTAACGGTTTATTTGTGGTTTTGCATGCTTGTGGTTAAATAAATATTATGATAAAATGGTTTTTATATTGGAAAGATGAACTCGGGCTTGAGGCCCACTTGTTTTGGAAATTTCGGACTTGGAGTCCATTTGAGAATCAGGCCGGGGGCCCAGTTGGTTAATGAAATCGGGCCAGGGGCCCAGTTGGTATGAAATCGGGCTGAGACCCATTTGAGTTATGTTATCGGGCCAGGGGCCCAGTTGATTTGTGAATTCGGGCCGTGGGCCCAGTGGGTTTATAAGTCGGGCTGCGGGCCCAGTTGGTTAATAAATGTGATTTCGGGTCAGGGACCCTATATTTAATAATTGTGATTTTGGGTCAAGGACCCTAAATGGAATTATGTGGTTTTATGGAAATTTCGGGCAGGGCCCAATGGTAATAATATGATAAAAGGATTAAATAAAACTGTTTTCCATATACCATCTGGACACAAGGATATATGATGGTCTCCTCCAGATGTCTGGGACACTGGGGAAGTCACGGTGCATTGCCTGCGAGGGGTCATTATACGGAGCAGCCGGACCGTATGATGACTCAGGAGCAGGATTGCTATGATTGACGTCAGGGACGTCAGACATCAGGGATGTCAGATATATGGACCCGGAGAGACCCCGGGCAGCACGCGTAGCTTATGAAACCGTGAGATATGACGTCAGGGACGTCTAGCGTCTGGGACGCTAAGCATCTGGGATGCTGGTGATGGTAATGGTAAAATATGGATTAATGAATAAAATGGCTTATTAGTTGGATATGTGTTATGTGGTAAAAATGGATTATTGGTTATGAAATGGTATGTCGGATCAGGGACCCTAAATGGTTTTGGATTTATGGATTGATGTTCATTTATGGTCGTGGGTGGTGACCCACATGGTTTTAATATGTATGGTGGTGGTATTCCACAGTTTTGGGCTGAGTTCCCACACTTGGTTTTTGGTTAACGGTTTTTGGGCTAAGACCCTAATGGCTCGGTCGAGCAAACGTTTTGGTTACTGGTTTTTGTGGCATGCATACGTTTTTATTGGAGGGCATAAATGTCTTATAAATGTATTTGGGTAAACTTATTGGTTTTTGTCCACTCACAGCTTTTGGTTTTAATGCCCTTCAGGTTGATTACGGATGCGATTGCAGCAGAGACTGGGACATTGCACACCTCCTCCATCGATCCTTGCGCACTCTGGAAGCCCCGTTTGGGCAGTGGCTCGTGGTTATCCCTTGTCTGACACAACTTGTTGGACGGGAGCAGGGCACATTCCACGGTAATCCCGGGGGGATTGGGATGGGTCCTGTCAACTTGGTATCAGAGCACGGTTGCTCTATTTGTGCGCGCAGGTCGAGGGTGTGATGTCTCATTGGGCTGCAATTCGTTATCAACCTGATAGATAGTGTTTGGGTTTGGATAGTGGATGGAGTGCGATTGGCCCGATACGCCGTGCGTTAATATGATTCGACCCAAGTGGGGTTGATTGTGATGAACTGGTATTGTGGGACCGACGGTTCGGTCATGTACTATTAAACTTTGTGCTGCTAGGTACAGCTAGGTTCGGGGAACCTCATTTGAGTAATGGTTTAAACATGTGAACCCTAGTGGTGGTTGTTGGTGTGAGAGATGTTGGTTCATCGGAGTTGGCCGATGACCTAGTGGTGGAACCCACGTTGATGGGATGGTAGGATTGGATTTGATGTCTATTCGATGTCTAGACCGCGGGGTCGGTCAGGTTGTGAGTTTTATATTACGGAGAGCGGTTGGGTTCGGTGGAACCATAGGATATAATTGTGTAACCCTAGTGTATGATGGATTAAAAAGATAAACCTTAATAATGATTAGTGGATGAGAACTTGTGCTGCGACGAGCGGTTGAGGTCATGGATGACCATGTGGATAACTCTAGTGAGTCTTGTCAGAATTATGAGATCCGATCTACGGATACGGTTCTGAGATAAATTATGGAATCCCGTGTTGGATCGGGTATTGGTGTGATGTGTGAATGCGGATCTCGATAGTAATGACAGTTGGTCGGTAGTCATATGGAGATGACTGGCTATCGAGGGTAATTGGTGTGGTTCTGATACTTGGGGATCAGGGGACGTTCAGGGAACGTTCATTTTCCTGATGTGGATTGTCAGTGGTGGTACCCATAGTCGTGAGGTACGGGATCGTCGTTCGGTATGAACGGAGATCCAGGATTGTCGTATTTGCACACGGTGTGCAAGTATGGATGTTTGCGGGTTGGTACTTTTGTGCTGATGCTAGTATGGATGCATGTGTGCTGATACTAGTGTTGTTGATAGTGTGTTGGTGCTGGTACTAGCGCTGGTGCTAGTGTCGGTAATGGTGTTGACGATGAGCCACAAATTGGGGTGTGACTCCGTCATGATGAACATATGTTCGGTCTTTGAGATTCGGTAGTGGTTGAGTGATGGACTGGATGGGATCCAGTTAAGATTGTGCTGTGTTGGGATAAGTCCCAATAGTGGTGAGATAACCAGTGATGAGTGGATTAAAAGGGTATAATTGAGACTTGAGTAATCTTGGGATGGCGTCCCCTACGTCATGATAATTGGTGGATTTGGGGGAGTTGTTGGCAACTCCAAAATTTGTGTGATTTTATGTTTTTAAATATCCCTAAAATGTACATGGAAATGATTAAAACTGGAAAAGACGAGGAAAAACCATTAGTGGTATAAAGGTAGGAATTTGTAATTGAGAACTTGGAAAACCGAGTGTTGAACCTGTAAAGGTCGGGATGTGCGAACGGAACAATAACGGATTGATTGTGGACACGGGGTTGTCCAAGTGAATTGAGGAGGTAGGAAGTCTAGTGGTTAGACTTGACGTCTTGTTGGGAGCATATCTGTTTCCAACATGGTTGGAACCTTAGTGTCGAAGAGAGTTGTGATTGGGGAACGAGTGTGGTGCTCGTTTTTGGTGATTGGTATTCCGAAGTCATTGGGGTTGACTTCTTGCTTTCTGCCCTGGCAGACATTGACTGTAGTTACCAGTACGTTGAGCGTGTATTGGTTGGTGGGCCCATGTGTGTTGTGAGGTCATTAGGAGGAGCTACGTGTTCGAAATTAGGTAAACAAGATTTCTCATTTTCTGCTTGGTGGCAGACGATGTTGGGGTACATGGCGTGGTGAGTGCAGTGAGTTTTGTTGCATCCACGTAGGATGAGTTTTGGTGTCATCATTTTGGATCATCCTTGGTTTTTCCTAGGTGGAATGACAAGGATCGATACGAACTTGGGTATGTGAGTCGTAATGACGGGATTGAACTTCTTTTCGAAGTGGGGCCCGTATGGTATTCTACTCGGGTGAGTAGGTTTTCAAGGTAGTTGAATTTTGTCAACCTTAGACGTGTGGAGGTTGGATTGGCTTCCCTATGAAGTCAATCAAGTGTATTGAACAGGTGACCGATAGGTTCGGTTTTTGGTGTGTCTTGGTAAATGTGAACGAGATTTCGGGATTTGGAATCGAATATCTGGGTGACGATTCAGGATTCGATTTTGGAACTTGAAAGTATATTTCTGGGTTTGGGTACGGAATGATTATTCCAAATGCTAGCTTACGGAATAATGATTTCGGATTCGAATTTGGATAAGAATTAAAATTTGATGTCTGGGCTTGGATCCGGGATTTCTTACGAAATTGCGGATTCAGATTCGGAATTGGAACTAGATGTTGGGTAGAGTTTCGATTTGTCTCATGCTGGATTGGGCAAACGTACTCCATTATTGGAACGCGTTCGGCTATGACCTAGGTGGTTGTAGTCTGGTTATTAGGTAGATGTGTGTACTTCGTACTTGGTTCGAGGTACAATACCTTGTAGACTTGTGAAGTCTAGTTACGGTATACGGGATATACCCGAGGTGTGTTGGTGAACGTGTTGGTAGTCGGATTAGTTCTGATACCATGGGATTGGTTGTGGACCAGACATTACTATGCAATGGGTCATGGTAATTCCGATGTGTTTAATTACACACAGGTCGTGTGAAATGTCGGTAAGGGTATTGGTGAGTCGAGTACGTTGGTGGCATGTGTAGCCACGAGTGAGTCTAGTGTCAGTTTTCGACTGACAACAACTGTGTGGTGACAGTTTGTCAGGATGTGTCAACATAGATCGTTGAGTGGGGTCAGCTGACTCCTAGTGGGAGTGGGAAAGGAACCGTCGAGTTGTTGCGTCAACGAGAGGGTTGATTTGACAAGTGGTGTCAAATTCGAAACAAGTAGTTTCAGTCATTCGACGGGGTCGAATGTAGTCGTTGCGTTTTGAGTACTAGTGGTACGTTTGGGCGTAGACAAGTTTTGTCTAAGTAGTTGGTGTACGGGTGTACACGTGTTGCGTGGTCGATTCCACTTTCCACGGGGTGTTTGTGGAATCAGGATAGTCGAATTTCGAGGACGAAATTTATTAAGGAGGGAAGATTGTAACGACCCGTCCCGAATTCCGGGATTAGTTTAGTGACTAATCTTGATTAGCGAGGTTGAACGGTGGTTAGTAGGGCGGAATCGGACAAAATGTGCAAAATGACCGTTTTGCCCCTGGTCGTGGGCAAAATGTTGACTTTTTGTTCGGGCAGTCAAATGGACTTTGACCGATGACCGTAACGTAGTTCGGGACGTCACGAGTTCATAGACAGGTGGCACGTTCGATTCCGACATTCGTAGAGAATGTTATGGTGTTCAGAAGTTGAGTTGTATTTTGGTAATTTGGCTTGTTAGGGGCCAAATGTTGACTTTTTGATCGGGAGGTCCGATGGGCGAGGGCCAAGGACCGTTACGTAGGTATCGTCGATACGAATCCAACGACAGGCGGCATGCCGAAATCGGAGATTCGACGACGAAGTTATGGTCACGGACGTAATCGCGATTAACCGAGACTCGGAATAAAATAATAATATTTAAATAGGTGAACAGTAACTGACGAATCTGGACCCTTGGATGTAGGCCACGTGTCACTCATCCCCACCTTCCCTAAAATCTGGATCCTTGTTGGCCATTGGATTATTTAATCCATTTTCTCCCCTTAAATCCTCACCATCCATTCAAACCTCAGATCAAATCTGGGCCCTTGATCTCATCTCTTCCTTTCCTTTATCTCTGATCACACTCATCTCTCTCTCACTCTGTTTTCTCCCACCCGAAACACATACACACACAGCCCCTTCTCTGTTTTTGGAACCGTGAGAGAACACAGGGAGACTGAGAGGAGTTGGAGTCGCATGCGGCGGCAGGACCACCGTGGGTGACGGTGGTGACCGGAAAACAGAACCCGTGCACATACACACCCGCACACGGCTCCCCATTTCACATCACCACCATAACTATAACCATGAGGCTGTGCAGAGGATTGTGAGTCGACTGCTGTGAACTGGGCACGACGGGAGGCGACGGGAGACGGCGAGGTTGGCGGCGGAGAGGAAAAACAGATAGGTCCGAAAACTCAGAAATTGGAAAATCAGTGTGGACTGGTTTTGATCGTGTTTGAGGGGTGAAAGGAGTTCCTGGAGTCGAACTGGGCATGCTGGTGGCCGCGGCGGTAGCCACGGCGGCGAGGTAAGCCTCGAACCCGTGAGCTTGTTTTCGGGTACAAAAATGGTAGGATGGGTTTTAACGTATTACAATCGATTTAGTGACCGTTGACCCTACACACCTGGATGAGTGACAAGTGTCACTCATCCCTTGAAACCAGAATCCATGTTTTGGGGGAGACCTAATTATGATGTTTTAATATTTATTAATTAATTAATTAATCATTTTAATTTCCATTAATCCCATTTATGTTTTCTTAACCGTGTACAACCAACCCAGCTTCTACCCAACCTAAAATCCTCTGCCATTGTTGAGCTCGTGAGTGAGAAACTGAGGGATTTGTGAGGTTGAACTGAGTTGGGTAAACACGAGAGATCGACAGAGAAGGGAGACTCAAATTTCGGATTTTTGAGTTTAGGAGGGAAATTCAAATACTGAGTGTTAGGCCGTGAGGATCGAAATTGAGCTCACATTCAGCTTTCTGGGATCAACACGAATCGATCTGCAACAAGAACGAAGGTAATTGGGGTCGAATTGAGGAAGAACAGAAGGATGGAGGTCTCTGAAATTTCGAAGCTGAGTCGTGGAATTGGAGGCTTCGTTGGATGCAATTGAGGTGGGGAAACTACTTCTCATGATCCCACGATGCTTCTGGGTTCATCAATTGAAGGAAAACGGGTGTGATCGACAGACTTCCATGGTTGCACAGTGACGGCCATCGAGCTTGAGTCGTGACGATTGAACACTGGATTGAAGCAATTGGGTTGGGGGAAATGATTTACGGAGTCCATGGAAGCTTCTGGTTGAATCAATTTCAGGATATCGATCGAAATGGATGGGGTTCGAAGGATGAACAATGGACGGGTGTTCTTGGTGTTCATCATCGAATCGTGGAATTGTAGGTAATGTTTTGTGTAATCAACGTTACAGAACCTTAATTTAACTTAAAACTAAACTAATGGAATGATCAATTGAAGGAATTAGGATCGAATTGACAGGATTGGAACCGGGTTGTGTCGCGGGTGAATTGGACCCGTTTACCAGACAAACGGGTTGGGCTGGTGACACTGTAGCAGGCGCGTGGGTTTCACGCGCAGCCACTCACGGCGGCGCGTGGGAACGAATCTCGAGGTGAGGTCAACATGACTTCTGTCCTATTTAATGTAACGGACATTTTGGAATTGGTTTCGTGTCGATCGGACACCGTCTCGATATTGTTCGGGATGTCCGAAGGTTTTAAATTAAGTTTAAAAATAAGTAAAAATTCGGGAAAATTACGGGACTTTGATAGGATGTTAATAATGAGGTTAGTAACCCTCTAATGTGATTTGGACAGGATTGGGAGTCCCGGTGATAGTGGTGTGGCCCGGGAGGGCCGGTGGCACGCGTATCGAGGCACACGGTTAAAACGGTCTGTGAGTGGACTTTGGTTTTATAAATCCTATGCATGCTTAAATGTGTTATATGGTTTATATACATGATTTCTATGATGGTATTTGTGAGTATTGATTTTGGGTATGTTGCACGTATTTCGAGGTGTTTTCCGTATTTCACGTGTATCGGGATTAACGGTTTATTTGTGGTTTTGCATGCTTGTGGTTAAATAAATATTATGATAAAATGGTTTTTATATTGGAAAGATGAACTCGGGCTTGAGGCCCACTTGTTTTGGAAATTTCGGACTTGGAGTCCATTTGAGAATCAGGCCGGGGGCCCAGTTGGTTAATGAAATCGGGCCAGGGGCCCAGTTGGTATGAAATCGGGCTGAGACCCATTTGAGTTATGTTATCGGGCCAGGGGCCCAGTTGATTTGTGAATTCGGGCCGTGGGCCCAGTGGGTTTATAAGTCGGGCTGCGGGCCCAGTTGGTTAATAAATGTAATTTCGGGTCAGGGACCCTATATTTAATAATTGTGATTTTGGGTCAAGGACCCTAAATGGAATTATGTGGTTTTATGGAAATTTCGGGCAGGGCCCAATGGTAATAATATGATAAAAGGATTAAATAAAACTGTTTTCCATATACCATCTGGACACAAGGATATATGATGGTCTCCTCCAGATGTCTGGGACACTGGGGAAGTCACGGTGCATTGCCTGCGAGGGGTCATTATACGGAGCAGCCGGACCGTATGATGACTCAGGAGTAGGATTGCTATGATTGACGTCAGGGACGTCAGACATCAGGGATGTCAGATATATGGACCCGGAGAGACCCCGGGCAGCACGCGTAGCTTATGAAACCGTGAGATATGACGTCAGGGACGTCTAGCGTCTGGGACGCTAAGCATCTGGGATGCTGGTGATGGTAATGGTAAAATATGGATTAATGAATAAAATGGCTTATTAGTTGGATATGTGTTATGTGGTAAAAATGGATTATTGGTTATGAAATGGTATATCGGGTCAGGGACCCTAAATGGTTTTGGATTTATGGATTGATGTTCATTTATGGTCGTGGGTGGTGACCCACATGGTTTTAATATGTATGGTGGTGGTATTCCACAGTTTTGGGCTAAGTTCCCACACTTGGTTTTTGGTTAACGGTTTTTGGGCTAAGACCCTAATGGCTCGGTCGAGCAAACGTTTTGGTTACTGGTTTTTATGGCATGCATACGTTTTTATTGGAGGGCATAAATGTCTTATAAATGTATTTGGGTAAACTTATTGGTTTTTGTCCACTCACAGCTTTTGGTTTTAATGCCCTTCAGGTTGATTACGGATGCGATTGCAGCAGAGACTGGGACATTGCACACCTCCTCCATCGATCCTTGCGCACTCTGGAAGCCCTGTTTGGGCAGTGGCTCGTGGTTATCCCTTGTCTGACACAACTTGTTGGACGGGAGCAGGGCACATTCCACGGTAATCCCGGGGGGATTGGGATGGGTCCTGTCATAAATGGTTGGCAAAACTTAAGAATTTGCAGGTCTTGCATCTGGATGATAATAGAATGACAGGATCCATTCCTACTTGGTTGGGGACTCTTCCTAGACTGTTTTATGTAAGCTTGGCAAATAATAGTCTTTCAGGTGAGTTTCCAAAACAACTTTGTGGACTACCAATCATGGCAAGTGCAAGTCATCAATTAGTTGACTATAATGATCTTGAATTGCCTATCATAGCTGGTCCATTAAGAGGTAAATATTATCCAGTGCGCAGATTGTCTAATTTTCCACCGCTCATAAATCTAGCTTATAATGATATTACCGGTAATGTACCTACTGAGATTGGCCAATTGCAACTTCTCCACTTCTTGTATCTTAACGGCAACAATTTTTCCGGAAACATTCCAGACCAATTGTTTAGCCAAAAAAATTTGGAGGGTTTGGATCTTTCTATGAACCAATTTTCTGGAAGTATCCCATGGTCAGTGACAGGCCTCAACTTCTTGAATTATTTTAGCGTCTCATACAATAATCTTGAAGGAGCAATACCAACAAGCACTCAGCTCCAAGGCTTCAACGCTTCTTTATTTGAAGGGAATCCAAAGCTCTGTGGTCTCCCACTCCCCAAAAATTGCCAATCATCAACTGTGGGTGACACTGATGCAGATAACAACAACAAACATTTTCAACTTCCATGGTTTTATATTTCTATTGCAGTTGGATTCATTGCGGGATTCTGGAGAGTATGTGGTTCTCTGATAATGTGTAAGACGTGGAGATATACGTACTTCCGATTCACAGAAAATATGCAAGACCGGGCATATGTCATCATCAACGTGCTCATCAACATGATCAAAGAAAGGATCAACAAAGGCTAGATGACTATATTATATATTCTAAGTAATTTCTTTTCATTTTTCTTTTCTTCTTTTCTTTTGTATTCCTAGTCAATGTAACCAGGCACACACTATTAGTTTCATGTGTATGTTGTGTCTTTTTTCGAATATGATTTTCAGATTTTTGTCAAATTAATACTCCATAACGAACAAAGTACAAGAGATAGATCGAGTCTGCTCTCATACCATGCCAAACAATCAATGAACCAAAAACACTAATGTGTCGAAAATTTGATTATTACTTTGGATTCATGGCCCAGGGGTGCATGAAGAAATATTTAAGCTCCACACAACACAGGGAATGCGATGACCCAACCAATATAAGAAAAATCAAACATTAAACTCTTTTTAATTAAAATACAAAATAAGTAAAATATCAAAGAAATCTCCTTCCCAAAAAATTAAAACCCTAAGAATTACATCCTAAGAAATCGCTACTTTCTTGGCACCCAATTATAACAAAACGTCAAAACCCTTGGTGCCTTATTACTTTCATTTCTTCTTCTTTGCAACAATTTCATTCCATTGAGAAATTATAATCAATTTGATCTGCGGTGAGAATAGGGCAGGTTCGACTCATTTCTATTCTCAAAGCATGCCAATGCAATGCGAGCTGTCAGGACCCGTCCCAAATCCCCCGGGATTAACGTTGGACGCGCCTGATCCCGTCTGACACGAAGTGTCAGACTAGGGAATTTCCGTCTCTAGCCCTCACCGGGGCGTCCAGAGCACGCCAGGATCGTAGGAGGAGGAGTGTGAGGTCTCGTCTCTGCTACAGTCCACATCCGCGATCAACCTGAAGGGCATTAAAACATTAAAAGTCGTGAGTGGACAAAATAAACATTTTCATGAAAAACCTTTTCACATAAAGACAACATTTATACCCTTCAATAAAAGCATATGCATGCATTCAAAAACCATTTATCAAACATTCATAAAACCACTTGAAAACATTCTCAAAACCTTTCAAGGGTTCATGCCCGGTCCTCATAGACCGTCATGACCTATCAAAACCTTTCAAGGGTTCATGCCGGTCCCCATAAACTGTCATGAACCATAAATCCATTTGGGTCCCCGACCCGAAATCACAACCTTAAAACCATAAAACTATACATGTGGGAACTCAGCCCAAAACCATTCTCAGTGAAGTACTAAAACATAGAATACGGGGTCTTTGCCCCAAATCATTTCTAAAAACAAGGAACACGGGGTCTCCGCCCCCAAATCAGTTTCCATCAGAATCACATACGTATAACCCATCCGAGGCACTTCCGAGAAGATGCCAACTCAGGGCACACAACCCCTAGGGAACACATCCCCGGTGTATGTCACGATTAATCATATCTATCTAGTGTGCACACTACCCGGGGTCTCACTCCGAGTCTTCTCTCAGGAATCTCCATCTAGGAGGCTCAATCTCTGGATCTAGTCCGAGCTCTCTCTCTGGATCTAGTCCGATCACATCATAATCGTAACCCCCACTCCTGGAACGGGATCCCTATGGGGATACCCACTCTGGTCTGTGGATCGTGACTCTCCAGGTCGACGTCTGGAGGAGACCATATAACCATATGGAGGGTTCATATACATTTTCAAATACTTTTTTTCTCAAAACATTGCTCAACTGGGTCTCATACCCGATTCATCTCAACAAGATTCCTCGAATCCGATTCAAATCAGTTTCACAGGCCTTGGCCTAAATCCACAGTTCAATAGGGTCTCATGCCCGAATTCTCATTTCATAAATCGAATTGGGACTCAAGCCCGATGTTACAATCAATAGGGCCTCAAGCCCGATACCACCGCTAACTGGGCCCTAAGCCCAAAACCACAAATCAATAGGGCCTCAAGCCCGATTTCACAACCAATAGGGCCTCACCCCCGATATTACCACCAAATGGGACTCAAGCCTGAATCATAAATCAACGGGACCCTCGGTCCGATCGTATAGCTTAAATGGACCATCGGTCAGATTCCTCGTCAAATCAAATGGACTCCAAGTTCGAGAGTTCGTAAATCAAATGGGTCTCGTGCCCGATTTCATATTTCCAAATCCAAAATTCATTTATTAAACCCTCGTTGAAAACCTACCACGTATAAGCATCGTATAAAACCGTAAATCTCAAAATACGTGCAAATACGTAAATCCTAGGCTACCACAAACAAATGCACTCATGGAATCACAAAATATATTCTAAAACAATTTTAAAACATTTATGCATGCATCAAATTCATAAAACAAGTCCACTCACAGACCGTCCGAAGCCGCGCCTCGATACGGGTGCCATAAGCGTCTCCCAGGCCAAACGTCGCCTCCGGGATTCCCGAATCTGTCCAAATTAATTTAGAGGGTTACTAATAGCCTCATTAACCTCTCATTGAAGTCCCATAATTTTCTGAAATTTCTACTATTTTTAAACTCGAACCTAAACCTTCGAACAGCCCGAACTATATCGAAACGATGTCCGATTGACACGAAACCAGTCTCAAAATGTTCGTTACATCGAATAGATGAAATTACATGTTGGAACCACCCTCAAAGGACGGCTCACGTGCCCGCACGCGCCCCTAAAATGGATTGTGCGTGGGCCTCACGCGTCTTGCATAGTCCTTCGTCTTCAACTCGTGGCCGGTTCAGACCGGCCGGTTCGATCCGTCCCCTGCAATTGGACCGGCGTGACCGGTCCAGGGTTCTATCCCTCTATTTTTTTCGTCCTTTCCTTCCCTTTTTGATTCCATCCTTCCTATTTTGATCTTAGAAACCTAAATATCTAATTCAAACACCCTAAAACTTCCTATAATCCCACGGTTCACTTATGGCCTCACGACCCTGTTTTTCCCGGCCACCCTCACGGCCTCCTCCGCCGTGAACCACCCTCCAAAACATCTTATTGACTCCTTAACAACCCAACAAGCTCATCCTAATCCTTCAAAACAGTCCATAACGCTCAAATCGAAATATGGAATTCAAAATTCCAAACCGAGCTTCTTACCTTTTCTCAGCCGTGTACGGCGGTCTAAGCAGCCTCCAGCCACCGTCCTCAGTTCCTCAGCCTCCTCTCACTCTCCAGGTTCTTCAGATGGCCATATGGGGTGAAGGTTTGGATTTGGGTGGAAGTGAGATCGGGTTTGGGTTTAGGAATGAAGAAAAATGATCGATGAAGATGAATGGGAGATGAATGAATGGGACCATGGTGTCCAATGGATGGGTGACACTTGTCACTCATCCATTGGGCATTGGGACTAATATCTGGGCCCCACTTAAGTCCAAAAAGCAACCGTTTCGAAATTCTTGCAATAGTACTTTCGAATTTCCGTGAACCGTAACTTTTTCGTCGAACGTCCGAATTCGACGCGCCGCCTGTCTACGGATTCGTATCGTCCCAATCTACGTAACGGTCCTTGGTCCTCGGCCATCGGACCTCCCGGGTCAAAAGTCAACTCTTTGCTCATTTTCAACTAAATTACCAAAATGCCCTTTGACTTCCGATCGTCATAACTTCTTCCTCGAACGTCGGAATCGAGCATGCCACCTGTGTATGAACTCGTGACGTCCAGAACTACGTCACAGTCATCGGCCAAAGTCAATTTGACCGTCCGAATGAAAAGTCAACGATTCGCCCATTCTAAGGGCAAAATCGTCATTTCGTCCGAACGTCCGCTAATCCTCATCTAATCTCTAATTAGCCTCGCTAATTCGTCATTAATTCTTAATGAATCCCGTTAATTCAGGACGGGTCGTCACACGAGCAATCTTCCACAA
The DNA here is from genome assembly GCA_032719365.1 of Prinsepia uniflora. Taxonomy (NCBI): domain Eukaryota; kingdom Viridiplantae; phylum Streptophyta; class Magnoliopsida; order Rosales; family Rosaceae; genus Prinsepia; species Prinsepia uniflora. The sequence goes on from CM064875.1 coordinate 7,584,820, forward strand.
CTCTTAAGATTGCCTGCAATTCCTCCTATACCTCTTTTCGGTCTATCATAGCTCAGACTACCGACAAAGGGCCCAACTCTCGCTCCATTGAGAAATTAGTTCCTCCTACACCTCTTTTTGGTCTATCAGAGCTCAGACTACTGAAAACATGCCCACCACTCACTCCATTGAGAAATCATAATCCATTTGATCTGCCATGAGAATAGGCCAGGTTTGACTCATTTCTATTGAGAAATCATCCACAACTCTTAAGATTTCCTGCAGTTCCTCCTACACTTTTTTCGGTCAACTCATTTCTATTGAGCAATCTTCCACAACTCTTAATATTGCCTGCAATTCCTCATACACCTCTTTTCAGTCTATCAAAGCTCAAACTACCGACAACACACCCGCCACTCACTCCAACAGCTCCCACTTATATGGAAGGGAGAAATTTCTACCACAAACTATTATGTCACCGGGATTCAAACTTAAGACCACTGGACTGCAACGTCAATGACAGTACCCCTCACGAAAACGCTTTGATAATTAAGCCTGGTCTTGCTTCCACTGGCACATCAACCAAAGTTCCATAAATGTCCTTAACACTTGTCATACAAGGGATAATTGTACTGACGTCCCAGTCATGCCTCCGCCTCTAAGTCAGTCTCGATCTTCCTGCAATGGCAGACTGTCCAAACAGCTCAATTTCGTACTGTACTCTCCTTAGAAATTCCCGGAGTCATTTGTCCCAAAATCGACGACCCAAACCTTGGATTTTGGCCAAACTTTCTGCTTCAATTTGAGGGACTTTCTTTGTTCAAACTTCCACTTTTCTTGCTCGTTCTAACTCCAAGAACTTCAGGAAACTATAAGAACCTCAATTCGATAATTAAACTTCCAAACTTGAAATTTGAATTTGATATTACAAGTGAATTTCGGGTTTTACAGGTTCAGGTTTTAGGTTTGGAGGTCTTCCACCCCTTTTTTCTCTATTCTTCCTCTCAGTTTTCTTGTTATTTTCCTTCCTTCCCCCTTCCCTCTATTCTCTCCTTTCGGGTTCCAATTGAAGGCTAGAATTTTGGTTGAATTCCATTCAACACACAACTGTACCAACACAGCACACACCGACACGACTCAAGTGCCACTAATCCTAACCCAAGGGTGACAAGTGTCACTCAAACAATGGGGTGATTCACAATAGCTGATCACTCATCTTGTAATCCAAAAAGACCAAAATGTCCCCGATTAACCCAATTACCAAAATATCCATGACCAAAATAGGCTCGTCACTAACTCGTCCAACCTCTAACTTCGATGTGCTTCATGTATACGAACTCAGAACTCCGAGACCTACATAACTATCCTCACGAAAAGTCTAGAAAGTGTCCGAAGAAATATTCAACTTTGAACTCATAAACAAATAAGGGAAAAACTGTCAATTTACATTCAAAACATCAAGGATTTCATTTCTCAAATTTCGGGGCATTACAACCTACCCCACTTAAGGAGTTTCGTCCCTAAAATTCGAAAGTATCCTTCCAACCGCTAAACATAGAAAACATGTATCAACACTAATGTACAACATACATAAAATTTCAGAGCCTACGGAGAATTCCAGGAGTATCACAGTCACTCCGAACCACTATCTGGTGTGTTATGTGCCTCATGTTGGGTGAGAGTGAATATATGAGCTTGAGAACCCGACGGTTGGCCGCTCTCTGAACCACTCTCTGGTGTGTTATGTGCCTCCTGTTGGGTGAGAGTGAATATATGAGCTTGAGAACCCGACAGCCGGCCGCGCCCTCGTTGTCCACCTTCAACCCTGCTGGCCCCACTAGTAAGAGTTTGACTCCCTCCTGTTTTACAAGAAGACGATGTTGCCCTTTGAATTCCTCATTGGCCTACAACATTGTGATCTGTTGTACGATCGCTAGTCGGTACGAACAATCCTTCTTCAGTTGCCCAGGATCCCCACAAAAATAACATGTGCCCCTACTAAACTGTACAAATCGATTACTCTATCTACCGATCGACAGAACTGAAGCCCTGCTAGGCTTGACTAATGTCTGGGGTCTCGACATGAGATCCTAAGTAGCTTCCTATCCAGCCCCACCATTTCCAGAGCCTGATCGGGATCAACCAGAGTATCTGAAGTTGAAACTACCTCTCATTGGTGTTCCCTAAATCATAAGTTCAGAATCCCGAAGCTCTCGTCCAGAGCTCATAGATTCTTCCCGCATAGGCAAACTTACCTCCACTAGATAGCAGCATCTGATAAATCTCGAAAGGTGGAATACGATCCTACCGTCTTAGTGGCCCTGAACTCATCCCATAAACCAATTTTAAAACGTCGGTATTTATTTTCCTCAGTAGCCACAAATTCCAAGGTGAACGGGACAAGTTTAGAAATCACTACTCGTACTCGGCCATTATCATTTCCTCCTACAGTAGTCGTAGGAACTCAATCTCCCTAGCATCACAGTAGGAGCAAGGATAAAATTGATCTAAGAATATTTCTCGAAATGTCTCCAAAGCCAATGTACGAGCATCTCATCTAGTCATTTGTAAACCATACCATCACTAGTAAGCGTAGCCACCCAAGAGAAACGTGGCTAACAATACCATGTCCTCTAGGGGACGTCGTATAACCTCAAAGATTCACTAGTAATCCACTTGTCGGATATGTACAGACCCATCTCGAAAATTAAAATAATAGCTCTCAATCGTTGAGCTCTCTTGATGTGCGAGCTCTCACTAGCCCTATCCATCTCATCTTCCAGCTGTGCATGGGGCTCACGTCTTGGAGGCATGACGTTGACAAACACAAATTAATAACACAATGCTCTGATACCAAATTTACAGGACCCCTCCCAAAAACTCTTTGAAAACTGAGTCTAATCCTGCTCCCGTCTGATAGATCAACCAAAGTTCTAGAAATTCCTTTAACACTAGTCAGACAAGGGATAACAATATCAACGTCTCGGTCATGCCTTCGCCTCTAGGTTATTCCTAATCTTCGTGCAACTCCAAACTGTCCAAGTAGCTCAATTCCATACTGTACACTCCTCAGAAATTACGGGAGTCATCTGTCCCAAAATCGACGACCCAAACCTCGGATTTTGGCCAAACTTTCTGCTTCAATTCGAGGGACTTTATTTGTTCAAACTTTCACTTTTCATGCTCATTCTAACTCCAAGAACCTCAAGAAATTATAGGAACCTCAATTCGATAATTAAACTTCCAAACTTGAAATTCGAATTTGATATTACACGTGAACTTTAGGTTTTAAAGGTTTCGGTTTTGGGTTTCATGTCTTGAGGTCTTCCACTCCTCTCCTCTCTGAACTTGTCACACGACGTGATCGGAAGCAGACTCGACTCGGATCAGATCTAGATCCGAGCCACCATAACTCTCTCGCCAGCATCATCGTCAGCACCAACAGGTCAAGTCAGAGTCACTGTAGTGAAGCGCAGTAAAGAAGACGCCACCACCTTACACATGCCACCGTCCAACAAGCCAATAGACTAGAAAGAGAAACAGAGAGAACTGAAAGCCAAATGGAAGAAGGGAACCAAGAGGAAAGAAAGAAAGAAAGAAAGAAAAACAGTATGATATGAAGATGGAGGTAACTCCAAGCCACCATCAGACGATAGAGATCCTGAACACCCCCACCCCAAAAAAAATCTAAGGTTAGCAATCAGTTTTTTTTAAGAGAGAAGGCAGAGAAAAACCAGTTAGAGAGAGATCAAGTTGCTAAAATCCATGGTTCAAAATGGCACTAGGCGTTCCTAGGGTGGTCGAAAGGGGCCTAGCACCTAAACGGTTTGGCGGGGGCCTATGCGGTTTTTTTTTAAAGAAAAAATTCAACAAATTAATAATATAATGAATACTATCAAATAATTTCACATCAAAAGTTAATTATCTAGATAAATAAATTGAGGTGTGAATTATAAATGTTAAAAATGTAAATTTTTTTATTAATTTTATTATAGAACATTCTATATTTTTTAATTTATTATCTTTAGTTTAATTAGTGCTTATATTATTAAATAAGTATTTAATAAATAAAATAACTTATATAACTAAATATATATATATATAAGAACGTATATAACTAAATATGTATAAGAACGTACACGTAAATCCACTAAATTTGCATAAAGATGTACATACAAATCCACCTAGGTGCTTAGCAATTAGACGAGGCAGTTTCCCACTTTCGAGCGCCTAGGCAGATTAGGCGGCCGCCATTTTGAACAGTGCTAAAATCACACGAGGCGGCTATTAATTGCATTCATCATTCCAAAAAAAAGAAGAAATTAAACAAAACATGGGGCATTCTTCCAAAAGCTCTACGTACCAGAGAGAGAGAGAGAAAGAGGGTAAAAAATGTAAGAAATAAATTATATTATTGCCTTTTTGTAAGAAATTGATTTTAAACAAGCGAATTGTCCAAAAAGTATAAACTGTATAATACACGCATGTTATTTTCCTTCTTGTGAATGTAAGACTTTAATGTGTTACTAATTTAGTTAAAATAAATTATACGTTTTTCCTTTTTTTAGGCATTGTACAAAAATTCATTGAAATTTGTAAAAAGAATCATGTAAGGCTTAGTCGGTGCATTAATTTGGCTTTATTAAAATCTTGTCGGAAATTTCAATTCAGTTCAAGGAAAAAGAGTATCATGCACATGAAAAATTATATATATATATATATATATATATCTATTAACTTCAAGTAATAAATCAGAAATCAAATCTAACGGTCCCTCGAACAGTCAAACCACAATACTTCGAGGGAAGAACAAACTCCAAATCAAGCAAGATAATAAATTGTTGCATTCACGCCCCTCCTTCTAAATTTAAATTGGACTTGCCCCAACTCGCGCGACAGAAACTTGGCATCGTGTAGAATGGGCCCGATATCAGAGCAATCATCTCGGCGCTAAGATAGAGCAGTCACTAACACGACCCATCCCAATCCCCCCGGGATTATCGCAGGATGTGTCATGCTCCCGTCTGACACGAAGTGTCAGACAAGGGATAACTAAAAATCTCAGCCCGACCGGGGCTTCCAAACCGCGCCAGGATCGATGGATGAGTGCGATGTCTCGGTCTCTGCTACAGCCCGCATCCGTGATCAAACCTAAAGGGCATTAAAACCATTAAAAGCTGCAAGTGGACGAAAGTCAATAGTTTAATAAAAACACATTTCATAAGAAGACATTTATGCCCTTCACTAAAAAGTATGCATGCATTCGAACCATGAATCCATTAACACCAAAAACCAGCCCAAAACTGTAAATCCAAGTAAGTGGGAACTCAGCCCAAAACCGTGAATCCAAACCATGTGGGTCCCTGCCCAAAATCCATTAACACCAAAAACCAAATCATAAATCCAATAAATCCGAAATCCAAATACATAATCCAGTAAATCCATAAATCACAATTCCATCAAATACCGTTATGTACCAATCCTCGACATCCCATATGCCTAGCGTCCCAGACGCTTGATGTCCTAGACGTCATGTCACGGTCCAAGCTATGCGTGCTACCCGGGTTCTCAACCCGAGTCAATCTCTGACATCCCAAATGTCTGACGTTCCAGACGTTTAGCAATCTTGCTCTTGAGTCACTATACGGTCCGGTCGCTCCATATAGTGACCCCTTGCAAGCAATGCGCCGTGACTACTACAGGGTCCCAAACGACTAGAGGAGACAATCCATAGATATAATGATGGTATATGGAAAATCATTTCATAAATCATCTCAAACCATTCAAATAGGCATATGCCCGGGATTTCCATAAAACCATCGTAATCCACAAATCCGATTTCTCAAATCCAAATCTGTTTAATCTAAATCCATTTATTTCAATCCATTTATGGGTCCCCGACCTAAAATCACATTCATAAAACACAACTGGATCTCATGCTCGATTTCATAAACCAACTGGGCCCCTAGCCCGATGCCTCATTCAATCAAACGGACTCCAAGTCCGATTCCATATTTTCAAATCCAAAATCATACCATTAAACCATTATTAAAACCACAATCATATAGAAATACAGTATAAAACCATAAACCTAGATATACGTGCAAATACGAAAATCATCTTGAAATACGTGCAATTATGTAAATCACCAATACCACAATCATCATCATATAAATCACATATGTAGAACATATAAAATAGTTATGCATGCATCACAGTTTAGAAAACAATGTCCACTCACAGACCCTCTTACGCTGCCGCCTCGATATGCGTGTCATAAGCCTCCTCGGGCTAAATCACCATCCTCGAAATATCTGAACCTGTCCAAATCATACTAGAGGGTTACTAACTACTTCAATAACCTCTCATTAAAGCCCCCTATTTTTCCGAGATTTTTAAGCATATTTAAACTCGATCCTAAACCTTCGAACATCCCGAACTATATCGAAACGATGTCTGATCGACTCGAAACCAGTCCTAAAATGTTCGTTATATCGAAAGGATGATTTCATATGTTGAACACGTATTCCAAAAATTCCCCACGCGCTGCCGCAAGCGGCTGCGCGTGAAGCCCACGCACTGGTCAAGACCTTCGTCTAAACCTCCCATACTGATCTACGAGTTCAAAAACATAAAACTAGGTCAAGAAAGTACCTTCCTAGTTGACGATCAAACAGGCCAACCTTCTTCGTCGACTACTCCCAGCTCCAGCCACTGTTCACCTCGATTCCAAGCCCAAACGATTCGTTTGACCCTCATAAACCATTTCCAGTTGTTAGAATAGGTCAACAAGCACTAAAATGGAGTTCATCATTTTCAAACTAAAACCGTACCTCACGGGTTTGCAGGCCACTGTCCACGACGGTCCACGAAACTGATCCCATCCGACTCGTATGAGTTCTAGAAACACCCTAGGGTCATCCAAATCGATCATCAATCTCCAAAACCAAAAATCACGATTTTTGAACCAAAACAAGGCTCACGGGTTCCCGCTCACCGTCACTGTCGTTGCCCCGCCGTGGTCGTCTCATTGCACTCTCTCTTTTTCATTCATGGGTTATAAGTACCAGGTGAGGTTTATGGGGGTTTATGGTTGATAGGGTTCACGGTTGAGTAGAAATGGTGAGGTTGTTCAATTATGAAGAAGATGATGATCAGATGAGAGAAATGAATGGTGAGGATGAGAGAATTCAAGGAGAGATGAAAGGTGAGATGAGAGATGAATACAATATATATATATATATGTATAATTAGCCAATGGGACAAGATCTCTATTTTACGAAAAGCCACCTATGGAATGAGTGACAAGTGTCACTCATCCAAGGGCCCCACACAAAATATCAGCCAATCAGATTTTAATTAATAGTTAATTCGAATCCCGAGACGTAAGTTTAACTAATTCCGCTCCTGTGACCATAACTTTTTCGTCGAACGTCCGTTTTCGACGTGCCGCCTGTCTACGGACTCGTGACGTCCCGATCTACGTCACAGTCATTGGTCCTCATACGTTTGACTCCCCGAGTCAAAAGTCAACATTTTTCCCAGTTTTAAGGGCAAAGTGGTCATTTTACACCGTTCGTCCGAATTCACTCAACTAATCCCCGATTAGTCATACTAAATCTAAAATTAATTAATATTTAATTCTGATATTCAGGACGGGTCGTTATAGTCACTATCAGCAAGTAATCACCCTCTATCTCCACCACATGTAATCCCAGCTACACCCCTAGTTAGATGCCCCTCCTTGTCGCCTCTCCCAAGCGTTCACCTTGTCAAATTAACTTGTCAACTAGGGTTCGAACACTCAAGGGAATGCCTAGAATTAACTCTGATTTTTCTTGTGAGAATATGGCCCATACACTATATTCAATCCACCCACTATCATTCATTAGGCTACTCACTTTGCAATGGTTGTAACACCCTACCGCCATTGGGAAACAATCCATGGTAAACTTGGCCTTAGCAGCCAACGGTCTAAGCAAATTTTTATATTTTCACAGTTACCAATTTGTCATTTAGACCCATGGTAAATAATTTCTTGTGCTTGAGTTATAAAGTCAAGTTTTTTTTTTTATCAAAACAAATATTATTGTATATCATAAGAAAATTGTACAATTATACTATTAAAATCAAGTTATGACAATAAAACCCACAAACGAAAATGACAATACTAGTACAAATAAAGTCGCACTAATAACTAATAAACGCACATCACTAAAATTTGCAAAATTACAAATCAAGCCCACAAAACCCAAAACAACCAAAACCCTAATAGCGCCTATAACTCTAAACAAACTACCTCCATGAAAAGAAACAGTCACCATCGTCAAACCCATCACATTTGGTCTTGAGGAATTGAAAAACATAGCGGATCTGAGGAAAGTTTGATCTCCAGCGATCCAATTGCGCATAGAAGAAAATAAAAGACAAAAGGTCCTAATCTAAATACTGTGATCAAAACCAACGGGAGATATTACGACAAAACTTCTACAAGAGTAAGGTAGAAAATTTGAGGAAAGAATAAATTTTAAAGGAATATTTTGGATAAGGGGATGAATTAAAAAAATAACAAAATAATCTGATAGGTAACTCAAATCTGAGTATGACTCAGACCAAACAGTCATCAAAAGGGACTCTTATTAGAATCCCAAAAGAAAAAAAGGGAAAAATGAATGAAAGGAGGAAGGAAGAAGATGATCTTCCCCCTCCTCCCTCTTTGTTTGTTTGTTTTTTTCGTTGGGACTAGGAGGAGAGAAAACTCAAAACAAAACCAGAGAAGATTTGAGGATAAAATCTGATGTGTGTATTGATATATTCTTTAATGAATGATCTGTACAAGAAATCAGCAATTTATAGTTTGGCTGATAAGCATAACAGAACCTATAACAATAAGACATGTGGCTAAGGACTACAACTCAAATACAGTTTGGAGCTAACAACCTAACTACCAGAATATCAGCTTAACTACCAGAACACCCGCCCTCGGTTGGATGGTAGGGAACACACCATCAAGCTGTTGTAGAAAAAAAGGTATGTTGAGGTGAGCATATGACTTTTGTAAACAAGTCTGCAGGTTGTAACTTAGAGGCAACAAATCTCAATGTGATGGAACCATCCTTCACTTTCTCACGTGTGAAGTGAACATCTACTTCAATGCGTTTAAGTTTGGAGTGGTGCACATGATTGGTTGCAAGAGCTAATGCTAAGATGTTGTCACAATGAAGTGAAGGTATTTCAGCAAGTTAAATTTGCAAATCCTTGAACATGTGTCTCAGCCACTGAAGTTCAGAAGTTGTGTCTACCATGGATCTGTACTCAGCTTCTATGGAGGACCGACTCACAATTTTATTTTTTACTACACCAAGAAATAGGCAACTAATTAAGTAGAAAAACAAAACCAAAAGTTGAACTTATGTCATTTAGAACTATACCAAAAGTTGCAACAATCAAATGCTGATGTGTTGGTTGCGGTAGAAACTGACAAACTGTATTAACACTATAAGCTATGTTAGATCTTGTAAAGATCAAATACTATAAACATTCCACTAGGCTTCTCAAATAAGAAGTTTCTGCATCATTCAGCCACTGTCATGTGTCTTTAAGTAGTTTAACTCCAACCTGACTAGGTGTAACATGAGTATTGCAGCCTGTCATGCCAGCCTTTGCTACCACATCTCTTGCATACTTTGACTGTGAGACAAACAGATAACCATTTTGCATATACTTGATCTCCATACCTAAGAAAAAATGCAAGGCACCAAGATCAGACATCTGAAACTCATGTTTTAGTGTAGTTTTGATATCCTAAACCATAGCCAGATTATTGCCAGTGATGAACCAGACATCCACATATAGCAATAAGTACACTGATGAACCAGCCATATACTTAATGAATAGAGTTGGATCAGCATAAGAGATTTGAAAACCTAGAGTTGGAAGGAAACTTGTGAATCATTCCAAACTTTATAAGCCTCCTTAAACTCATACAGAGATTTGGCAAGTTTACAAACATAGTCAGGATGATTAGAATCAATAAAACTCCAAGATTGTGTCATGTAGACCTCTTCTTGCAGATAGCCATTCAAAAAACCATTTTTGACGTCCAATTGGTGTGATTTCCATCCAATATGAGCTGTCAAACCCAACACCAATCTAAGAGTGGTGTGAGATACCACTGGGAAGAAAGTTTCATCATAATTTATGCCTTGAGTCTGACTAAATCCTCTAGCCACCAACCTGACCTTGCGCCTAGAGAATGAACCATCTACATTTTTCTTGAGTTTACAAATCCATTTACAGCTTACTACATTTTTGTTTAGAGGCAAGGGCACCAGACTCCAAGTGTTTTGTGAAGTCAAGGCTTGCATCCCACTCTACATTGCTGCACTCCACTCTGGATATTGCAGGGCAGCCTTGTAAGAGCGTGGTTCTATAAGCTAGGATTAATAGAAGGATGACAGTGCATAACTAACAAGCACTTTGGTTTGAAAATGCCGCATTTGGACCTAGTAAACATAGCATGATTATTTGGAGCAGCAGTGGTCAAACCATCCACTGGATGTAGTGTATTGGCCTCAGATATAGGATTGAACCTGTTCTTGGTAGCTGGAGTATTAAGAATAATAGAAATACCTTCCCTTCGAGTGGTATTAACAGATATAGTACTGAAGATTCTCCAAACTAAATGGTAGTGTGACTTTCTAGAGAGAAAGCATTGAGATCAACCAACATGTTTGGTCCAGAACTATCAGTTATAGAGGCATGTCTATGCTCAATGTGACACGACCCATCCCAATCCCCCCGGGATTACCGTGGAATGTGTCATGCTCCCGTTTGACAAGAGGTGTCAGACAAGGGATAACCAGATGCCACTGCCCAAATGGGGCTTCCAGAGTGCGCAAGGATCGATGGAGGAGGTGTGCGATGTCCCAGTCTCTGTTGCAGTCGCATCCGGAATCAACCTGAAGGACATTAAAAACAAAAGCTGTGAGTGGACGAAAATAAATAAGTGTATTAACACATTTCATAAGACATTTATGCCCTCCATTAAAAACGTATGCATGCCACGAAAACCAGTAACCAAAACATTTGCTCAACAAGGCATTAGGGCCTTAGCCCAAAACCGCAAACCATAAATCCAACCGAAAAACCATTTCATAGATCCAACAGTTCATAATTACCACATTACCATAACCGGCATCCCAGATGCCTAGCGTCCCAGACGCCTGACGTCCCAGACGACATATTTGACGGTATAACCATAAGCTACGCGTGCTGCCCAGGGTCTCAATCCCGAGTCTAATCCCCGAACCCAGTCCGGGTACAGCATCCCAGATGCCTTACGTCCAGACGCTTGACGTCCCAGACGTCCAATTACAGCAATCCTGCTCCAGAGTCACTATACGGTCTGGTAGCTCCGCACAATGACCCCTCGCAGGCAATGCACCGTGATTTCCCCAGTGTCCCAGACACCTAGAGGAGACCTTCACATATTCTCGTATCAAGATGGTATATGGAAAACAGTTTTATCAAATCATTTCACAACATATCAATGGGCCCTGCCCAAAATCTCCATAAAACATCACAATTCCATTTAGGGTCCCCGACCCGAAGTCACATTTATGAAACCAACTGGGCCTCATGCCCGATTCTGTAAATCACAGGGCCCACGGCCCAAATTCATACATCAAATGGGGCCCTGGCCCGATTTCGTAAATAACTGGGCCCCTGGCCCTATTTCGTAACTCAATTGGACTCCAAGTCCGAGGTTTCCAAAAAAATTGGGCCTCTTTCCTGAGTTTCTCTTTCCAATTTCAAAACCATTTCATGAAATCATATCCAAGACCTTAAGTATGGAAAATCAGTGTAAAATCGGAAAAACCTCGATTTACGTGCAAGCATGTAAATCGCCTCGAAATGCGTGAAACCATATAATTCACAATCATCCAAACCAATATCATAAAATCATATTCATAATCCATATAAAACAGTTATGCATGCATAGAATTTATAAAACCAAAGTCCACTCACAGACCGTTTAACCATGCGCCTCGATACACGCGCCATCGGCCTTCCCAGGCCCCGTCACTAACACCGGACTCCCAAACCTGTTCATATCACATTAGAGGGTTACTAACCTCTTCATTAACCTCCTATTAAAGTCCCGTAATTTTCCTTAATTTTTAACTATTTTTAAACTTAATTGTAGTTGGAAGCATGCTTGTATTATTTTTTTTTCTATCGCTTTGTTCCCTATAACTAGAGGATTATAGCTAGTGCCAAACACGATTTGGTATTGGGGTTATATAGCGTCAAACTCATTTTTCTTTTTTCAATATGGTATGATACAAGTTTGGGGATTTTTTTTTTTTTATAGTGGTACCTTATTATACTGGAACCAAATAGTTTCGGTTTGATTTAGCACCATTTTGGTATTGAACGGAAAACAGTAGAGTACTATTATTTGTCCCATCAACACACTAACATTAACAAATTAATGAGTTCAAGTTGGAATTTTGACATGATATTTAAAAGGACAAACTACATAAAACCCTCCAAACTATAGGGGTCGACACAAACTCATATCTAAACTATAAAAAAAAAATTATCTAGGTACCCAAACTATATAACCATCAAAAAATTACTACCTCCATTACATTTTCCATCCAATTCGTCATTATATATCCACGTGGCAATTTTTATGTCTTGTCAGCAACTGATATAATCAAAAAATAAAGGGCAAACTTGTCATGTTACTATTTTATCCCATATTTCGTCTTCTTTCTCCTTTCTTCTTCCTTTACCACCATCGAAGAGGTGGATGTCGAGCTAGTCAGACCTTTGGCTCAAGAACATTATGCGCCCTCAAGAATGTGATCTTCCCTATGCAACTAGCTTCACCCAACAACCCCAAATTTAAACCCACCCATAAACCCTAATCCCCAAGTGGATAACCATTGATCCTAGTCAAGCTGCCTAAGTCGCAGCGGAGATCGAGCTCGCTCGTCTACAAGCGGTGGCTCAACTATCACGACCCGACCTCCTCTAACAAGATATTACCAGCTTTCGGCCTAGCCTCACAATTTTGTTTCTGAGAACTAATGCGTAACTTCCCAGTATGTCACACATTATGGGATTGCACCAGCCCACACTCGCTTAACTATGGAGTTTCCTATGAGTCCAAAGTCAGTGAGCTTCCAAATGGCCTCATGTTGGATAAATGCGTGCCCACGCATATAAGGTGCATCCCCCAAATCCCCCCCCTCCCCTAAATGATGTGGGATTGCTAACCATGTCTCCAAGGCATGGGTCCTCACAATCCACCCACTTGGGGCCCATCGTCCTCACTGGCACAATCAATTTCGGTCGGAGTTGTGCTCTGATTCAAAATTGGCACGATCCGACCTCCTCCAATAAGATATGGTCCGTTTTCGACCCAGCTCTCACAGTTTTATTTCTGGGAAGTTATACACAACTTCCTAGTGGGTCACCCATTATCGGATTGCAGCAGCCCGCACTCGTTTAACAATGAAGTTTTCTAGGAATCCAAAGCTAGTGAGCTCCCAAAAGGCCTCCATTTGGATAGATGTGAGCCCTCACATATAAGGCACATCCCCCAAATCCCCTCTGGCGATGTGGAATTGCTAACGATGCCTACAAGGCATGGGTCTTCACGTCATCCTCCAAGGCCGCCTTGTTCAATCACTCAAGGTCATAGACTGTAACTTTCTCCAATCAGGTCGGTTGATTTCAAGGTTTCCCAACCTGAATCTAGTCGATCTCTAGCCTGGGTCATTGGTTTTAGACCAAAGTTTTGACTGTAACGACCCGTCCCGAATTTCATGATTAGATTAGTGACTAATCACGATTAGTGAGGTTAATCGGTGATTAGTTAGGCTAAATCGGACAAACGATGCGAAATGACCATTTTACCCCTAGTGGTGGCAAAACATTGACTTTTCAATTGGGCGGTCAAATGGACTTTGACCGATGACCGTGACGTAGTTCGTGACGTCACGAGTTCATAGATAGGTGGCACGTTCAATTCCGACGTTCGAGGAGGAAGTTATGACGTTCGGAAGTTTAAGAGCATTTTGGTAATTTTGGTTAAAAAGGGGTCAAATGTTGACTTTTTGACCGAGAGGTCCGATGGCCGAGGGCCGAATACCGTTACGTAGATAAGGACGATATGAATCCATAGACAGGCGGCACGTCGAATTCGGACGTTCGACGGCGAAATTACGGTTCACGGAAGTTCGAGTGCACTATTGCACGAATTACGAGGCGAGTTCACTTTTGGACTTAGTGGGCCCCAGACATTTAGCTTCTGCCCAATGGATGAGTGACAAGTGTCACCCATCCACAGGCTATCCTTATGCCTTCATGCATATCATCTTCATCGATCTATTTTCCTTCATTCCCAAAACATTTTCCCGATCTCACCCAACCATTCAAACCAACCCAAACCCTTACCCTATGATCATCAGTGAGAGACCAGAGATGAGGAGGATGCTGAGGACGTGGTGGCCGGCCAGGACGGCGCTGCCGTGCACGGCGGAGGCCCAAAACCCGTGTAGGTATCGGTTTAACCGATTTTAATCCATTTTCAGTTTTAATTGTTATGGGTCGATTTGGACGGTTTTAATGAGTCAAATAGGTTTCTAGGATACTTTTAGGAAGGTTTCTATGGTGGTTGGACGGCTGGGCAGCCGTGGGAGAGTTTTGGAAATATTGAACCGTTTGGTTCAAAATTAAACCATGGGTTTATGCGGTTTTTAGGTCTTTTGATGATTGGGTTAGATAGGAAATGAAGAAATAAGAATTTAGGAATTAAAATGGGAGCAAATGGACTGAAAATGAGGACGGAGGGACGCTGAACCGATTTCGTCGGTTCAGCACAGTGACCGGACCGGAAAACCAGAAAAAAACCGGTTTTCCTGAGGTTGATGGTGATGAACAGTGTTTTCGACCTTCTAGAGGCTCGTGAGGACGCGTGAGCCATAATTTTGGAAAGTGTTCAACACAGGAAATCTTCTATTCGATGTAAAGAACATTTTGGGACTGGTTTCGTGTCAATCGGACACCGTCTCGATATGTTTCGGGGCATCGGAAGGTTTATGGTCGGCTTAAAAATAGTTAAAAGTTCGGGAAAATTACGGGGCTTTGATGGGAGGTTAATTAAGTAGTTATTAACCTTATATTAAAATTTGGACAGGTTTGGGAGTCCCCGTGATGGTGATCGGCTCGGGGAGCCGTATGGCACGCAAATCGAGGCGGCAGCTTGGACGGTCTGTGAGTGGGCTGTTTGATTTATAAAAGGCTTGCATGCATAAACTGTTTTACTGTTTCCACTTATGATTTCGATGAGTCTTATATGAACTGTGTATATATGCTATTACAATGTTTTGGGCACGAGACCCTGTTGTTTTACACTGATGATTTCGGGTTAGGGACCCTAGATGGATTTCCATGTTCATGACGGTTTACGGGAACCAGCATGAACTCTGGAAAGGTCATTCTGGTTCATGATGGTTTATGGGAACCGGCATGAACCCTGGTTAATGGATGTTATGGATCATGACGGTTCAAGGGAACCGGGCATGAACGTTTATGTTATGTATATATATGTATTCATATACCTTCCTTTACTTCTATTATCTCCTCCGGGGAGGGTCGTTGGCCTGGGTGGACCCCGGAGTAGTCACGGAGCACCGACTGAGTGGAGTCACCCCCTAGTTGGGTTCCTTACTCTCAGGAAGGCTATGATTACTATTACCTCGGGTAGGGTTAATGGTCTGCGGACATTGATCTTGACTTTGAGAAGACTCGGATTGAGACCTGGGTAGCACGCGCGTAGCTTTGGAAACCGTGACAGGATTGGTTGTGTGAATTATATGTATATATGATGTATGCTATATGAGATATATGATATGTGATATGCACAGGTTTTGGGCAGTGGCCCGTGTACGTGGTTTTACTATGGTTTGGGCTGAGTCCCGTATGGTCGTTTTCATTATGGTTCTTTCAATCTTGGTTTTGGGCTTAGTTCCCACATATGGTTTCTTTGGTTAAACGGTTTTCGAATGCATGCATGCTTTTTAGTGGAGGGTACAAATGTCTTCTTATGAAATGTTTTATAAACTCTTTATTTTTGTCCACTCACAGCTTTTAATGTTTTGACTGCCCTTCAGGTTGACATCAGATTGTGGACTATAGCAGAGACCGAGATATCACATACCTCCTCCAGATCCTGGCGTACTCTGATAGCCCGGGAGGGCAAAGGTCAGAAATATCCCTTGTCTGACACTTCGTGTCAGACGGGAGCAGGGTCATCTCGCACTAATCCCGGGGGGATTGGGATGGGTCCTGTCATTGACATTATGTTAAATCACAGAATTTTTTCAATTACTCTACTTCTAAGTCCGATTACGTGCTCTACCTCCACAACATTCTCTTCCTCTTAGTTATCTTCTCCCTCTTAGTCATCTTCTCCCTCTTCCCTTTCCCTGTTGTTTTCATCGAGGTTCTCAGATGGGCCAGCTTTGACCGCTACAAGATCCAGCCCAGGGTCTGATTGCCCTTCTCTGATATGATTAAGTGTTACAAGGATGCAATGACCATGTTCTTCCTCATCCGCAGCAAACCTAATTCCACAAAATCAAAATTTTAAAAACCCAGCAGACCCACTTCCAAAATTTCAATCATTTCTCCCAATTACACCATGTTCTTTCTTCTCGTTGGCCCTCTTCATCTCGTGTCATACCCTTCTATCCAGGTTCATATTTCATCTTTTGGTTCACTTATTTTTTTTTGTAGAATTAGGAGATCTAACAACGAGATCCCAAGCATGATGAAGATCTAGTATCTGGTGTTGAGGCCAACATTAAAGGAACCAGACCTAAAGATCTGGTATATTGTGTTGAGGCTTCGAATTCAACAAAAAGGAATAAGAGATCTCATAATCTAGTGAGCCACCTATTTTTGTCTCTGCCATAGACTCCTGATCACCTCCTCTAAAATAAAAATCAATTTGAGATTGGATTTTCAAGTTGGGATTTTGAGGTTTTATGTAAAGGATCGTGGAAGAAGAAAAAAAGAAGAAGACGAAAGGGAGGAAGAAGTGGAATTTGGGATAAAATAGTGACACAACAAGATTGCCTTTTTTTATTATTATATCAATTGGTGACAAGACATACAAATTGTCACATGGACATTTAAAGACGAAATAGATGGAAAATGTAACAGATGTAGTAATTTGTAGATGGTTATATAGTTTGAGTACGTAGATGAGATTTTTCATAATTTAGATATGAGTTTGTGTCGACCGTTAGGGGTTTTATAATTTTTTCTATTTAAAATGTTGGAATCAAATTCGTATAATTTATGGCCAATTCAATATAATTTGATACCAATTTGACACGAAATCAGCATGAAATGTAAAGAAAGTAAGAAACTATTTTACACGGATTTTTTGGTTTCATATGCACCAGGGCGCCAGGGACTAGTGTTCTGCTTTGTTTGACTTGTGGAGTGACATAATTGGTGGTGAGAAAATTTCCATGACAGACGACTAGACGAGTGACCCCTGCAACAACCCTCAAATCAAATCTCAGACGACTATCCCTCATTTTCAAATCGGCGCGTGCCTTCTTTGCCACCCACACTCTCTTCTTTCTAGTCCCCACAACTCCACCACCAATTCCCAACACAAACTCTGTACGTACCATCTGACGGTACCGGAACCACCAGAGATGGCCCCACCGAAGAACCCGGTCCGCACGATCTCTCAGGAGGCGTTCGACGAGGTGGTGAGGGAGAACGTGGACGATCTTGGCATGGACCCCACCGAAGCCCTCCAAGACGCCATCGAGACCCTAACTCTCCAGGGCGTCGATCTATCGGGTACTTTACTCTTTCTCCCTCCCATCACACTCTACGAGCCTTTTTGTTTCTCACAAAATTGCAGAAAGGAAAAACAGAGTGTGATTGACTGAAATCAAATTGCTTGCATTTCGTTTCCAACATTTTCTCGGAATATAACAATCTCTGATCGTAACTGAAGCATTTATTTTTACTGCACTGTGTAATTTTGGTTATTGTGTTCTACAGGGATTGTTACCTGCGTCCCTGGAGAGGGTAGTATAAAGGACAATCCAGTGATTAATTGTCTGGACAGACTGAGCCAGCTGAGTTCCAGTTCAAGCAATCAAATCAAAGATGAGATGGTGGAGCTTCTTGATAAACTTGTGGAATTGTGTAATTCAGAAGCTTCTGGAAACTCAGCCATAGCGTCTAAAAATGGAGGGGTTGAAGTAATTTGCTCTATAGGTTCTAAGATTCAAAGCGGGTGTGACCGGGTTCTTGTTTCGGCTTTGAAGGCAATGGCTTTGTTGCTTTATGGTATGATGGCCGCCAAGGCAGTCAGTTTGTTTTGTTTCTTGTGAAATTTTCGTAATTCACTATATATGTTTTTTTTTTTGTAATTTCGGGAGTTTTGTTCGTTTGTAGATTTGCAAAGTGGAGAGACATTTAGGGCAAGTGGTGGACCAAAACTTGTGGTGGGTATTCTAACTGATGGATTTGAGAATGTAGACATATTGAGTAGTGGGTTTGCTGTTGTTGCGGCGGCTGCAACGGGTAATGAGGTTATAAAAGAGTCATTCGTGGAAATGAAGATTGATGAGCTTATTCTGCGTGTACTTAGTTTAAAAAAGGAAGTCAGCATTCAGAGTTTATATGATGCTATACGGGTTCTCTTAACACCTGATGATAACCGGGTTCTTGCTTCTCAAGTAAGTAAAAGTTTATTGCAAAAGTCCAGAACCTCCTGTCTCAAATGTAATACTGTAGAGTTGAATTGATTGATGCATAAATAAATATATGGCAACTCCTTCAGTCACACAAACTTTATCATCCAAGTGTTTTCATTGTACAAATTTGAAAGAGAATATACTCCTTAATGAACAGTGCCCTGAATGCAATTTTCAGGTTTTTGGTTATGCGCGGAAATTTGCCAAAATTGGAATTGCTGAAGCTCTGGTTGACTCAATTCGTGCAGGGCTTAGCTCAAGTAGTCTTGTTTCAGCAAGCATTGCTTTAAAGGCTGTTGCTGTCAATGTAAGAGTGTTGTAATGTGGTGGAATACCATTGTAGATTTGATTTTTAACGGAAATTGCATATTACCTTTTTTATTTTTATATGTTCGTAGTATTTTGTCATATGTCCAATTGGCCTCTGATTTGGTACAACTATGTAGTAAATACATATCTGACTATCTATGTGGGACAATCTTTGGAGAGTTTTGAGCTGTGCATATGTTACCCTCTCTTTCCAAGTTGTAGCATGCTGAAGCTTCTAGCTTTTCAATGTCTTAAATAGAAAGTTCAAAGCTTTCATTTGCTCATCATCAAATCAGTACTCAAGTAGATATACTGAAATTTTTAGGAGAATTCCATATACTGAGCAAGATATGCATAGCACTTAAGGTTACTCCAGGGAGAAGTATCTGCTGCTCCAGGGTCACATTTCTCCACACTCAAATTAGATTTGGCACAACCTATGCATCCCACTTAAGCTTTTGATAATGGGGCAACTGACCTGGGGTCATCAGATACCAACTCTTAGTCTAGACTTTGTTAGAAGAGCATCATTTTGTTTCTTGATCAAGATAACTCAAGCAAAAATGTCTCAAATTGGCTATTCATAGGATGTTGGTTGGGGATACAATTTGAGTCTCTTCATCTTGTTTTCTCTGAAGACTTTCCTATTATGGTTTCAAACATATTACTTCGAAATACAAAGTGTGATTTATTGTACACTACATATTTTCTTATTCTGCTGTTAACTATTGCTCTTTTGCTATTCCACAGGATGAAATATGTACATCCATTTCCGAAAATGGTGGAATTGATGCAGTTCTCCTATGTATTGATGACAGCAGTGATCAAGGCAACAAAACTGTTGCTAAAGTTTGCTGTTCTTTGCTCTGCAAGGTCTAAATCACATTTACTATTCTGATAAAATTTGCATCTTTTTTTTATTTATAGTTAGAGGCCATGAAAATTCCAATATTGATGGTTTTCAGGTCTATCTTTTAGATATATCTGACATTAGAATTGACTGAGACGGAAATTTGACTTTTTTAACTCTTACATGAGGAAATGGTCACTTGGAAAAAACCAACTTCACTGTAAATCTGAGGATTACACAAGGCTTTATTTTGAATTCCTGGACCACAATTCTTGTGACTAAATACATTAGGTATTGTTATGTAAACTCTTGATATAGTTATCTTCGTCATTACTTAGAAAGTTACTTTTGGTGCTGTCTGGTAAAGCCTTGTAGCTCCTCATGAATTATTATATTTTAGTTGGCAGGAAGCGACACAAATAAAAGTGCCATTGTTGAGAAGAACGGTCTGGATAAGCTAATTAATCTGTCAGCTAGATTCTTTGATGACCATTCTGTCCTGCAAGAAGTAAGGAAACTGCAATTCCTTGTTGAATTTCAGACCGTACTTCTGAAATTACATGGCTAAGATACCCTCAAGCTTAGCTTTAATTTTTCTCCCATCATGGTACAGATTATGGCTGTTATTTCTGTACTCTCCTTACGGTCCCCAGAAAATGCATCCCGTGCCATTGAAGCTGGAGCCGGAGACCTTGCCCTCCAAGCTATGAAAAAGTTCCATGGGGCACAGCAAATGCAGAGGCATTCCTGTCTCATGATCCGGAATCTTGTTGCAAGAAACGCAGCCAACAGGCAAGTCTTTTTGTTATGGACTCATATTTTTGTATTATTTTATACGAAATTCTTTCATCCAACTGTTGCGAAATCAAACTTTTTGTCACTGAACAGGACACTTCTGCTGAATAGTGGTATTGAGAAACACATAAGGATGGCCAAGCAAAAACATCTTAGCTGTAAGGAAGCTGCTACTGATGCACTGAGAGATCTGGGACTCGACGATTACAATGTGTGAGTTTTAAAAGTTCAAATATACTGAGTTCCTTGTACCACAAGTTTTTATTTAGGTGGCTTTGAATGTGTCTTTTGTGACAATATGTTGTTACTAGCTTTACAGGCTCCTGCTGTTGTATAGTGTACAACAGTGGGAATCTTAATTCTTTTTTCTTAAATTCCATTGTTTTCTCTCATGTTCAAGTTTTATATGCTCTTAGGCTCCTATAGCGACTTCTAAAATGCTTCTTAAAACTAAGATATAAGTACACTTTTGACTTAGACCTCATTTGGCATGCAGTATTGTATTGAATATTTCCATCAACTAGGCTAGTTTTTCATTGGATATATAGACTTTTTAATTGTATAATTAGGCATTTGGTGCTCTATCAAATAATAATGCCGATTATATTATACTTACGAGATTATATTATATTAGTTGATTAGAAATATAAAAATGATTAAAATCATAAATATTAATTTATATTATATATTATTGTTATTATTATTGGTAACGAGTTGAACGCAATAAAGGGAATGTACCTTGTTGTCGAGGCATAGATGTGGAAGGGAGTGATTAAATTATATGATCCTTTTTACCCGTTTTAAATTAGCATGTGTGAACTATGTAAGCGGGATAAACCCTGTAAAATAGCGTGTGGATAGTACATGAATGCACCTAAAACCCGTTCCGTGTTAATTATTTTATTAGATGGATTTATATAGCTCTAGTGTTTTTTTTTTTTAAATAAAAAGGTTTATATGAATTCTAATAATATGGATTGAAGTTTCAAAGTTTAAATATTTTTTCTTTAAATTTTGGAGTTTGAATTTTGGAATTAGAAAATTTGTATGGACTTTAACATTTGATATTATGGGTTAGAGAGAGAATTTCTTTTTTCCCTATTTTGAGTTTGATTTTTCTATAGGTAGATTGTTGTGAACTCTAACAATATACAAGGGTTTCAAAGTTCCAATATATATATATATATATGTATATATTCAAATTTTGAATTTAAATATTGAATTATAAAGTTTATTTGAACTCTAGCATTTGATTATGTGAATTGGAAATGAAGTATTGACTTTCTTCCCTTTTGAGTTAATATTTTCAATAGAAATGGTTATGTGAATCTACCAGCATAAGATTGGGGTTAGTTCAAATTTATTTCTTTCAAAATTTCGAGTTTGAATTTTGAAATTTTAAAGTTTTATGTACTCAAGTGTTTGATATTGTAGATTCAATAAATAATTTCTTCATTTTGAGTTTGGTTTCTTTAATAAAAATGTTTATGTGAATTCTAACAATATACAATTAGGATTTTAAAGTTTTAAAAAAAATTTCAAAGTTTTGAGTTTGGATTTTGGAATTATAAAGTTTATATAAACCCTATCGTTATTGAGGATTAGAAAATAATTTTGGTATTTTTCTATTATGAGTTTAATTTTTTTAGTAAAAATATTTATGTGAACTCTAACAATATAGGATTGGAGTTTCAAAGTTAAATTTATCTTTCAAAATTTTCGGGTTTGAAATTTGTAACTATAAAGTTTATATGAACTATAGGTTTGATATTGCATATTACAAAAGTAATGTTGACGTTTTTCTATTTTAAGTTAGGTTTCTCAAATAGAAAGGTTAAAGCGAATTTTAACAATATATAATTGGAATTTCAAAGTTAATTTTTTTTTTAACTTTGAGCTCAGATTTTAAAATTATAAAGTTTATATAAACCTAGCTTTTGATATTGTAGATCGAGCAAATAATTGTCATTTTTTTTATTTTGAGTTTGGATTTTTCAATAGAAAAGTTCTAATGAACTCTAGCATTATATGATTGGGGTTTCAAGTTATTATTATTTTTTTTTCAAAATTTGAGTGGGAGTTGGAATTATAAACTCGAATTAAAAAAAAAATTTAACTTCAAAATCTCAATCATATATTGTTAGAGGTGACTTGAATATTTCTATTGCGAAAACTGTACTCAAAATAGGAAAATATCAATTATATTTCTAATCTGTAATACCTAATAGTAGAGTTCATGTATCTTCATAATTACAAAATCAAGACTCGAAATTTTGAAAATAAATTAATTAATTAACTTCGAAATCGCAATCCTATATTATTAGAGTTCACTTGAAATTTTCTATAAAAAACAAAATCAACATAAAAAATATCAAAATTATTTTTGAAATTTGTAATATCTTCTGAAAATTAACTTTGAAAGCCTAATTGTATACTTTTAGAGTTCACATAAACTTTTCTATTGATAAAATGTAACTCAAAATAGAAAAACTTAAAAGTATTTTTTCAATTTTGTAATACCAAGCGATAGGGTTCATATAAAACTTTAATTCCAAATTGAAACTCGAAATGTTAACATATGTATATATATATATATATATATATATATATTAACTTCGAAATCCAAATCATACATTGTTAGAGTTTACTTGAATCTTTACATTGAAAAAACCTAATTCAAAATAGAAAAATGTCTATTATTTTTCTAATCTGTAATATCAAACGCTTGAGTTCATATAAACTATATAATTCTAAAATCCAAGCTTGAATTTTTTTTAAATAAATAAATTTGATTTGATATCCCTATCGTATATTGTTTGAGTTCACAAATACCTTTTTATTGAAAAAACGAAACACAAAATAGAAAAATGTCAATTTTTTTTAATTTGCAATATAAAATGATATGGTTTGTATAAATTTTATAATTCCAAAATCCAAACTCGAAATTTTGAAAAATAATAATATAACTTCAAAACTCCAATCGTATTTTTTTAGGGTTCACACAAACATTTTTATTGAAAGAACTAAACTAAAAAAACTCAAAATGAAAAAACTTCAAAATTATTTTGTTAATCCATATGATTCATATAAACTTTATAATTTCAAAATCCAAAATTAAATTTTTGAAAAATAAATAAAATTAACTTCAAAACCCCAATCATATATTGTTAGAGTTATAAACCTTTCTATTGAAAAAAAGAAAAATCAAAATAGCAAAGTGCCAAAGTTGTCTTTCCAATCTACAAAACGATAGAGTTGATATAAATTTTATAATTCCCAAATCCAAAATTGAAATTTTGAAAAAAAATAATAATTTAACTATGAAACCCCAATTGTATATTATTAGAGTTCATATAAACCTTTCTATTTAAAAAAACAAAACTCAAAATAGAAAAATACCAAAGTTGTTTTTTCCAGTTCTCAACATCAAACGGTAGGTTTCATATAAACTTTGTAGTGAGGTCGAGTGCTTAGCATTTAGAGAACGAACGAGATGATTAATATTGTGAGGGTTTAGGGTTTATCGACATGGAAGTATTGATGTGGGAGGAGGTGAATCTGGTTCATGAATTTGAAAAATGGAATCTCATCATCAAAATTGGTGTTAGAGATCTAATTTTTTGTAAGATGGTTAAATTTCTTGTTTTACAATTTTCACAAAATGTGTTATTTTTGGGATTGTTCTTCACCGGGTTATTTAATATGGATAATTTGATAAGTTTTCTTTTAGTGGGTTAAGTATGTAAAGATAGTCAAATGTACTAGTTTATTGGGTGTGTAAAAAATACAAATGGTACCAATCAATGATTTCGTGTCATATTATTATATCTAATGTAACCACCTGACCCGAAATTTCGTGATTATCGAGAATTAATTGAGAATTTATTGAGAATTTTTTAGTTTAGTTGAGGTGAAATCACAATTTTGCCCTTTAAAGGGGAAATTGTTGAATTTTGACCCAGAAAGTTATTTGGACTTTGAACGAGGCCCATTGCGTAGATCAAGGGATTTAGATTACGTAGATAGGTAGCACGTCGATTTTGAATATCGTACGATTATTTTACGGGTCTAGAACGGTTTGATGAGATTTTACGATTTCACATTTTACGAGATGACTTGACTTTATTTGTTTTCAATTGGGACCCAAAATATCTAGGCATGGACCAAAGGATGAGTGACAAGTGTCACTCATCCTATTGGCCCATATCCCTACACATGCATCTACATATCTCTCTTGGGTTTGAAACACACACACCCGAAAACACATCACTTTCACCATTTCATCATTTCATTCTCCCTTTTTCTGCTGTGCGGGTGAGAGTGAGGCTGAGAGACTGAGAGAGACGATGGTGAGACACGAAGCCATGGAGGATGGCTGGAACCCATAAACTAGGTCGTATGAGTAATCAGGAACGAAAAAGGGAAGAAATAGTTGTTCGAATAGTCCTGTGGAGGAGGTTGAAGTTTGGTCATGGGGAATCGAGCTTGGCCAGGAGCTTTCAGGCTCGGACGTCCCGAAGGTTTCAAATTGGTTTATGGCTCATGTTTTGAGCAAGCGGTGGTGCTATGAGTGAATAATTTCTTTCATAACTCTGATGCATGCATACTTATATGTTTTTTTACTGGCTTTGTGATATGGTTTTTCATGATTATGGATATTGTTTTGATTGCTGGATAAATGTTGGGTTTGAAATGTATTTATGGTTATATTTCTAGTTATTGAATTATGGTGGTTTTTGGAAAATCGTGTTTTGGGCTGGTGACCATGTGATAACTGTGTTGTGTTGGTGCTCGTATGATAACTGTTTTGGGTTGGTGCCCATGTGATAACTATTTTGGGCTAGTACCCGTGTGATATCCATTTTGGACTGGTGCCCATGTGATGACTGTTTTGGGCTAGTGCCCGTGTGATGACTAATTTTGGGCAGGTGTCGTGTGATAAAATTTGTTTCGGTTTAGATACTATTTGCTGGATTAGTTAACCTCGGGCGATTGGATCGCTATATCCGGAGTTGGACTCTGTGGATTCCCAGAGACGGGCTCGAACGTAATCAGGGTTGGACTCTACACGTATTGACGGGATTGGGCCCTATATGACCCGTACTTTTCTACCAGAAGCACATATGGGATGCTAGTTGGATTAGGAGATGGTTGGATCAACATGACGAGGTTTGACATGTGACTAGTTGGACTAGCGAGATCATGTTTGGTTTTAATAATTGTGATATGTGCAAATGTTTTCAAAGCGGCTAAGAGCTGGTGATTTCAGTAAAATGTGGGTTAGAGGGCCTTTATATATTTATGTGATTTAAGGTTGGGCCCATGGCTTATATATATATATATATTGCGGTTTATTTGAACACAATGTTTTTATCGATTATGCATGCATGTTTTATAAAATAAAGGGTGTAAAGGTATAGTCCAGAAAATAGTTTTCCAAAACTTTGTTTTTGTCTACTCACACTTTTTATTGGTTTTGACACCCTCTAGGTTGATCGGCGGACGCGAGCTGTATGAAGGCTAAGGCATCACGCGGAATTGCGTACTCTGGAAACCCTAAGTGGGTCATGGTAGCATCCCTTGTCTAACACGTGGTAAGTACGTTTACGTTATTTTCAGGTCATTTTATAACGACGTGTCAGACGGAAGCAGATTCTCTCACGTTAATCGAGTGGGATTATAGAGAGGATCCTGTCATCCAATATGTATTTTATGACGCACCAAACCTAGCATTAAAGAAACTATTATAACCAAACTTACTTAGAAGGAAAGAATGTTGTTTTTAGAAATGTGATTTTACTTGTTCTGCCCTAAGAAAATCAAGGGTGTTACATATAAAGCCTAACTTAATTTTGTTAAAATTGTGATTTTGCTTGTTTTCCCTTAATGGAACCAATGGTGCTATTGGGGTTTACTGATTCACGATTTATCGTTTTAAAAGTTAAGGCCTTTGGTTACGTTACGTGTAGTGGTAAGCTTAGCATTTTTTTCCTGGTCCCAATAATATAGAGTTACATTTTTATCATATGCAATTAATCAAAAAATTTCTTCATTTATAGGCAAATATCATTTTACACCATAAGGTTTGAGGGTCAACATCAAAATAGTCCACTAAAGTTCAATTTCATCATTTTACGCCATGTGAGTTTACTCTATCTCCTTATTTCACTAATAAATCATCAATTAGGTTAAAGACAATCTTGATATTCATTACAAATTCTTACTCATTTTATTTTTTATTAAATGACTAATTATTAGTGCAATTAACAAACTATAAGGGTATTACATTTCCATTTATTAAGTTTAATTAATTATGCTCGCATAGCTTGTTTAAATATACTCATTTGAAAAAGTAACAAAATCAAAATAATTAGTCACTTAATGAAAAATAACATGATTACAAATTTATAATTAATACCAAGAATGTTATCAAGCACCGCTCCTTCAAACAAAATATTGTTAGCTTTGGGCCAGCTCCTGTTGGGTCCAACCAACACAGGTGCATACCTTCACACGGTTTTGCTCCTAGGGGTTCCACCTAAAAAGGGCTCTTGTCGGATAGAAGTGTGCCCAAATATATAAAGCGCATCCCCAATTTTCCCTTGGGCGATGTTGGACTACTCGTCGTGCTTCCAAAGCACGGGTCCTCGCAATCCACCTCCTTAGGGCTCAGTGTTCTCGTTAGCACAATTAATTCTGGGCGGGATTGGGCTTTGATACCAAAATGTTATATCTCACCCCTTCCAACAGAATATTGTCTGAAATTGGGTCCGCCCTCGTTGGGCATAACCCACGCGAGTCCCGCCCTTCCGATTTTGCTCTTGAGGGTCCCACCCCCAAAAAGCCTCATGTTCGATAGATGCGTACCTACGTATATAAGTCATATCCCCATTTCCATCTAGGCGATGTAGGACTACTCATAGAAACCCTTGGGCTTGTGGGGCCCGCTTGCCAATATGACTATTAAACTAATATGACAATTAAACTAATAGGTAGGGGTATACACGGATCCATTAAAATCGTTAACTGATTCGCTTCAAACTGTTATTATCCAACAGTTTAAAATTGGCCGGATAAAAGTCAAATAAATTGGATTTAGATTTTAATTTTGAAAATTCCTTAAATCCAAACCGGACTGTTATTTATTAATACAAAATAAAAATAATAAAAATAAAAATATATTCAGATAAAATTATAATAAAAGATTATTAAGTGGTAATGTTTGTTTGTTAAATTTGAATGTAGTGGTAATGTTTACAATCCAATTTTCCGGAAAATTAATATATAAAATTTTGAGTATTGATTATTCTTTTTTATATCCTTACTTTTTATTACTATCTTTATCCTTTTTTTTTAATATACTTACTGTTTTTTTGATATTTTTGATTTTTAATATATTAGCTGTTTTTTAATATACTTGCTGTTTTTTAATATACTTGATGTTTTTTTAATATTTTTACTATTTTTTAAATATACTTGCTGTTTTTTATGTCTAAACGGTTTCAAACCATTTCGGTCCAAATTGAATTATTAACAACAGTTTGGATCGAAACCTGTTCATTTCTAATTTTAAAAAATCCAAATCGTCACAAACTGTTAAAATTTTAATGGTTTGAATTTGGATATTGTAAATATTCGTATCGAACCGCACTGTACCCATCACTACTAATAGCTAGTAAAATCTCGCGTATCTTTAAAAAAAAAAATTCATATATTTTTTATTTTTTAAGTAATTCAAAAAGGCCAATTTAGCCCGATCCGAATGGATTTATTTGAACCTGCTTGGGAAGTCGAATAAAAATTCGATCTAATAAATTGCTTGTCCGACTCAATATTTTTCAAAATTTAACACAAGATCAATCCCCCCAAAAATTCGAGTCGGATCTGCCGGATTCGGTTCAATGATGACGCTTACGCTAATGACAGAATATCTTGGATAGGACTACGTGGTCCTAGTTATCCACTAGCCGATCTAAGATTTTACACATAAGCACTCCACGTGTGTTTCAAGATGACCCAACTAGTTCCACTTTCCTTTGCCCAGGCTTCAGTGGGATGGACCATTCAATGAAATGGTCATCCAAAGGTGCAAAATGGCACCAAAAGAGGAGGGGGGATCAATGGCTTAGTAACCATACCATTGAATAATACTAAATCACAGGGGTCTTTCCTTCTTGCAGTAGGTGAAAGTTTGGCTTGTCTGATGCTGAAAAAAGTGTGCCTAGCTGTCCCCAATCCAATTACAATCTTTTTGGGGTTTGACAAAAAAAGAACAAAATATTTGTCTATTCTGACGATCCCTTTCTTCTTTAACCTAGTTTTCCCACCAGTTTTCAAAAGTTCACTCACAAGTCGCAACAAATCTAACACACAAACAACTTGCAGATTCCGAATTTCAACATGACCGTCTAAAATCTTTCGTAGAAAAACATGGCGGAAAATAAACGATTTAAAACAGAAGTTGAAGTTTGTATATCCCATCCATCATATGATTCATATCAACAAATGTAAGAGGACAAAATTGTTTGGTTTCATGTCTTGATCAAGTTGCAACGCATTGGCTTTTTTGTAAGTTCCAAAAATCACTAAAGCTGCCTAGCCCTAGAACTATAGATCAGAAACAGAACAAATTCAAAATGAGCTTCAGGATTAAACCGCATCAAATCTTAGGTACCGATTGACTGCCCAAGGCTACTTTTGGAACATCTTGCTATACGCCGCCTTCTCTTTATTTCGTCTATCAGAAATCTGTAAAATAATAGATAAATAAATAAAACACAGGTGTCCGTTTTGCTTTAAGGAACACAAGCAAGCGATTGTAACATCTGTTGTTGCAAAACTCAGAATGCAAAACTCAAAATTCTGGTTTAACGTACGGACCTTTTTCTTAGCCGCAGCAAGCTCCTTCTTAATTCCAGCTGAAGAGCATAAAAACACCATAGCAAGTTTCACAAAACATGTAACTCTAATCGAATAATCATATCCAAACACTATGAACCGAACTAATCAGCAGAAGGTTTTAAAGTAGAAACACAAACAGCATTGTCAACTCACTTATAAATTTGCACTTTCCATGACGTGATAAGTATAATAATAAAAGAAAGCAGGAAATCGTAGTTACATAGCTTATGATCTACCATGCACCCAAGAAAGTCGTATTAAAAGAAAGCAATAGGGCAATCACAAGGACTTTCCATACCATCAGTTGGCTCCAAGTCCAATGCTTTTTTGTAGCTTTCAACTGCAGAATCAACATCATTAAGTGCCATGTATGCCTGAAGGACAGAATGAACATAGTCATTAGGATTTAAGAAAGCAATGCAATTATTTCCCATCATTTAAGCATTTAATAACCAACGATAAGTATTTACTGTTTCATGAAAATTTGGAGCAACTAGTTGCACTGGGAAATGAAGAGTGATGCTAAACAGACGATACTAACCTGACCTTGTCGAAAAAAAGCCTTGACATTATTTTCTCCATCTCTTACTGCAAAGTCAGCATCTAATAATGCTCCTTTCAGGTCTACCAATTTCAACTTACAAGCCTAGAACATACCAGGCCTGGCTATCCGTTAGAATTTGCAACATTTAGGTAGACATTAAGCAGTAGAAAAAGGTCATAAGAACACTGCCCCATCCCCAAACAAAGGAAATGTTCAGCTAAGAAAAACAGTGGTAAGTTACTCAGCTCAAATAAATTGACTCCAAAAACTAAGTTGGTTATGTATAAGTATATAACGAAACATCTAGTTTTTCTAGAAACTCATATTACCAAACCGTATACAACATCATCCAAGTCCTGGTAATCCTTTTTTATTATTACAACCTAAACAATACCCTGTTCTTAACAATCAAAATTCAAATGTCTTTGTCATCGACTCGTCGTATCACAAAGGCAATGTGTACTCTAATTACAATTATATATAAATAGCTCAATCTATGATACTTTAAAGCTAACACGGAAATGATAACTTACAGAGCTGTTTGTGAAAATCTGTGACTTCACCTTTCTCAAACTAGAACTCTTCTCTGCAGGGTCAAAGGGAAAACAAAGTGAATCATTGGATGGAATGGAGGCCATCGAATTGGAAACTAACAAAGATTTGAGAAAAAGCATATTCACCTTCATCAATGTCAGCTTTCTCCCAACAAATATCCAGATAGCGTAAAGACTTCCGATACTTCTTAAGAGCCATCTTATAGTCTTGTTTCTGCAAACAGTAAATATAACCTTCTTCAGTACAATAATTTTTATGTATTTATATTTTCCTTTTCAAGTGGTAGGGGTACATATGACTAGTAGAAAAATTCCCTTAACCTGCTAGAAAACATATTTTAACTAATAAGCTTTCTGTGCAATGCAAGTGGAATACCAACAAGAGACTAACTTACAACTCATTACCTTGAAATATTCATTGCCAAATGCCTTAATCGAATCTACAGATTTCATCCACCAAGAAAGATCGTCAGGACTCTCATCAAGGTCAACTGGCCAATCCGGATATATATCGCCATCTTTGAAAAAATTAGATAGTCCATCGTCTTCCCCCTCTGGGATTTCTCCACAATCCGATATTACAATATCAAGAATGGGACAATCACCATCAGCCGTGATTACGTGCTCAATTGAACGGACAACTCCCATTCCTTTAACCACCTTCCCGAATACAACATGTTTCCCATCTAGATGAGCAGTGCGAGTTGTCGTGATGAAAAACTGAGACCCATTGGTGTTCGGACCAGAATTAGCCATAGACAACATGCCTTTCCTTTCATGTTTCAATTCAAGATTTTCATCTTCAAATTTCAATCCGTATATAGACTCTCCCCCAGTACCATCTCCAGCAGAAATATCACCGCCTTGTATCATAAAGCCTTTGATAACACGATGAAATCGAACTCCCTGATACGACATTGAAATAACAGAAGATTACAACAACAATATATATCCCTTAACCCAATCGCAGCTATAAGAAATGCTGAAATCATAATAGGAAGTCATCTTTTTAGCCCACAAATTGTCCACTCTGCATAAAAAATTTCCTCTTGAACAGTTTAACAAGGGTAAATGCTCATGACCACCATGAAAAATCATTTTTTTTACCAAGAATTAAAACTCTTTAATAAAATATCCCAAAAGCTACGAAACAACATTAACTAAATTAGATTAATGTGATTAAAATAACCCAACAAACACCAAAGAAAAGATTACAAATTTACATAGGAAGTTATCCATAAACAAGCATTGATGAAACATAACCCAAGAATCAAAATGGAAAACCCAGAAGCTGTGTATATCAATCGACACCATCTCAGTCTTCGACATCAAGAAAGCAATAAGTGCAAAGAACACAGAAACATAAACACGCATATAAACAAAAATACACAAAGAACGAAAGAAAAAGATAGCACCTTGTAATGGAGGGGGACGCCAGTGTTGGGTCCAATGCCCTTCTCGCCGGTGCAGAGAGCTCTGAAATTCTCGGCGGTTTTGGGTACGAGGTCATTGTATAGCTCGATGACAATCCTGCCTTCAAGCTCTTCTCCTATGGTAATGTCAAGAAAGCACCTTTGCCTTCCCATCTCGCGCTCCTCCTCTCTTGCTCTCTGCTGGGCGTTGTACAGTTCTAGACTTTTCTCTTTGTGTGTCCCTTGAGTTCTCTCTCAAATTGAGAACATAGTGCAAAACAGAGTTAGTAAAACCCTATTTATTTATGTGTATCCTGCCAACTTTCCAATGACGCTCTATTTTGATTGTTTCTTTTTCAATTTATGTATTTTTTATTTATTACTTTTTATTACATGCTGTTGCTCTCACTAGGACCCCCTCTGGAGTCTGGATAATAATTAACACTATAATTTACTGGTTTTTTTTACAACTAGAAAGTCAATCATTATCTATAGGATTATAAATTACAACAAAAAAATATAAAAAATTAATATTTTATGTGTATAACTCCACTTTTCAACATGATTATATAAAAAATATATTAAATATTGGTATCAAATTACAAAAAAAAAAAAAATCAACGTTTTCATCGACATAAACCATTGAAAATAAAGGTAGAGCAACGTGACAAAATGTGCTTTGTAGAGAAATTATAAACCCGCATCATATTACATATTTTATATTAAAAAGGGAATGATTTCATTCATAAGAAATGCAATATAAATTATATTTATTTGGGCTCAAAATTAAGACCTAAATTTCATTAAAATCTCAGTTTAAAAACGTAAAAGAATTGGGAACAATCCAGTGATCGAGAAAAGGAATGCCTCATCGCGTACAAATAATCAACTACTCCACCTGGATCTCTTTCCAACACCAGCCAATGAGGTGCTACTGCAAACCAAATCTGACGTATGAGCATCTGCATTTGTGTTCTCCCCTACGAAACGAAATGCGTACATTATATAAATATACGTTGAACAAGATTTTTTTTACTTATAAATAAAGAAATTACACTAGGACTATTTGGAGACTCATATATATCGATCGTGTCCCAATTATCAAATAACTTTTGTACAATTTAGGGAAGCACAATATGATGTACGTATTACATGTAGCACATCATATTGTCTATGTGTTGGAGGAAAAATTTTTGGATACATTACGGAAGACTAGCTGTATGATGCACCCCGTCACAATAGATGGACTGCCTGCATTCTGTATCACCTACCTCGGCCCACACTACCCCACCTCCTTGTGAGATAGTAGATATATCATATATGCACATGGTGTATCCAAGACGCTGTCGGGCTGGACATGGTTTTCTTTGGTTAGATATATAGCTTGGCATTTTACTTCCTTTATACAGAAACAAAGGGAGACAAGCTTTGTGTGATAGCTTTGGTACATAAACATTTCCACGAGTGGTTTCAACATAATCTGTTTGTCTAGTTATTTTGCTGTAATTTTAGATATTTAAACTCACTCGTATTAATTTTTATAAAAAAAAAAACAATTCTTAATATAATAACTACTCTATCGAATAAGCCCTTCAATTATCCATAGTATTATTTTACAACCATATCTCTTTACATGCATCATTATATGCAATTTGCCAAACAAGAATCTCCTTCAGTAGTGATGGAGGTACCAAATTTTTTTCTTCTTGTGATAATATTTAATTTATTATTTATTTGTATCCGTTTATATCTCTCATAAATTTAAAATAACCACATCAATTTAATACAAAATTTAATACGAAAAATATCTGTCATTCTCGTATCTCTTATGTTAAACGGTACGTCGAAGGGAGTGTGTTACTATGTTTATGTTTTTTTTAATCTTTCTATCCTAGCGTGGCTTGGATGTTACGATCGCATTATCCAAGTGGGGAAACCAATGGTTATGCCAACGCTAATCATAAACCTAACTTTATTAGAAAACTAATTTTCACACTATTATTTTAATCTTTTACATTCCATTTTTTCTAATTGTTAAGCTAGTAAATCAAAACAAAATCAAAAAATATAAACGAATAGTTAAAGGAATGCATAAAGAAAAAAGTCGGTTTAGTAAAATTTAAGGTTGAAATCCAATAATAGGTAGAATCTCATCTCCAATGTGTTTAATAAATAACAATCGAGAATTTATAAATATACTTTTATCACCTGTTAACAGTAGTATTACATGATACGCGTATACTTTTTAATTATAAGATATATATATATATATATATATATATATGGATGAGCTTGATTAAAAGTCCAATAACCCTACT
Source organism: Prinsepia uniflora (assembly GCA_032719365.1). Lineage (NCBI taxonomy): Eukaryota > Viridiplantae > Streptophyta > Magnoliopsida > Rosales > Rosaceae > Prinsepia > Prinsepia uniflora. Next base: position 7,619,291 of record CM064875.1, read on the forward strand.
TATTGGGGTTGTATGTTAATTTGGAAATAAAAGCAACCCCAATAAGGCCATAAATCATGATCGCATCCTCCAATCACAGAAAGTCGACACTACTGGTTAAAACAATGGTGTCCTCCTCACCTTATCATCAAGATCGTCCTCCCATTGTTATGTGCTACGCAAGCTACCACTACAAACACTATGCCACTATTTGTAGGTACAATGCTTCTAATCACTTGAATATATATTTCAAAAATCCAGTAGAAACTGAGAATCATAACGTAGAGGGTCTATTTTTCATTATATATATATATATAATGGAGGATAATTAATAAAGACTTTAATAAAGGAAATTAGAGCTGTTGATATATAATAATAATATGAATGAAACATATGTTCTATATATATTGCCCCGTGAATGAAAAAAAATAATAAGAATGATAGTGGTGATGATGATGGTGGTTTGAATTTAGATTTTGTTTTTAGTGATATATGGATATCGAGGATGATATGAATGAATGATGAAGTAGACTTATAGCTTTTGTTTTCGTGCTGTGTGAACTGTGAATGATCTTTGTAAGAGTAAATATTATGTTTATTTAAACTGGTTAATTTTTTTGAATGACAAGTAGAACTTTTGTGGTGCTATTCTCTTTAATGAATCGGGTTGAGTTAATGCAAATTGGAGTGAACGATATAGAAGAAGACTTCAACAGGTATAATTGCAGCTCATGAAGACCCGATGCAGCCTCACATAATGATATTACGGGATTATGACACATGTATGCCATTTAGTAATATTCAAGATGTAATAAAGCTGTACAGCCGTAACAGTTAGTTAGAATATGCTTAGAGGTCGTTACGAGGTAGTTATATCAGTTATGAAGTTAGAGAGTTCGGTGAGGTTACTTAACCTTCAAGTAGGGCCAGTCTCGGAATATTAAGAGTCAAAAGCGAACCTTTAAATTGGGGATCCCTATATATGTATATATATATATATATATTATATCGATAGGAAATTCGGTGATAAATCCAGCAATATATTCTCTTGTGCTCTTCCAAAACCAGCTTCACAACTCAAATACAGACTCCCTTTGAATTAAAATTATTTCTCGATTTCTTTAAAATTTGAGAAGATGAGAGAAAACTAGGGTTTTATAATTAATTTAAATATAATATAGGAAGTTAGATTATTATTTAACAAAATAAAATAGGAAAGGTTATTTGATTTGAACTAGGAAAAATTATTTGGTTTAATTTACAAAAAGAGAACAAAGGAAAAGAAAATATTGTGTTCATGAAGAGGAAAAAAAACAAAAGAAGAAATGAAGGAGAAAAGAAGGGAAACAAGGAAAGAAAGAACGGGAAAAAAGGAAACAAGGAAGCGAAAAAAAAAAAGGAAAGAAAGAAGGGGAAAAAAAAAAACAAAGTAAATTTCCTACTAAATGGGGGTTTCAGACATATTTCTCAATGATGGTAGCGCACGACCCAACCACTCATCTGTTTGGCGCATTTGGATAATTATTGAGCTTATATACCAAAATAACATAATAATTATGTATAAAAAAAAAATCCAGGGCACTTCGAGATAGGAGCCCGAGGCAACCGCCTTACCTAGCTACCCTCAGAGTCGGCCTTGCTTTCAAGCTACAACTGCTAGCATGTAGATCAATATATAAACTCGTTCAAATATAATTGATACTCACTATGTTGTAATAAAACAATTAAACTTATTTTTTACTCTCTCTCAAAGATCTCTCTATTTCTTTTCAATTTTCTTTTGCTTCTCTAAAACCTCTATATTTTGATACCAAACATGGTATCAGAGCTTTGTTTATGATATTGGCTAACCACCATTCATGAATGATTCTGGTGCTTCTACTTTAATCTCAAACAAGTCAGTCTTACTTTTTCTTTCTTCTTCTTCTTCTTCCTGATTCACGCAACTATCTTGAATAGTGCTCATAAAATTTTCTATTCGTTAAAAGCAACTATTCCGAAAATGCACATCAAGTGCTTGTTTGTTTGCTTCTCTCAAAACTTCTACTTCTAATTATGTAAAACAAATGGTTACAATGTCTCACCTTTAGATCTTGCAATCGCCAATTGCTTCTCTAATTCCAATCGTTAGGAATGCTTTTACAACTGAAGCTGGATGATCACAACCTCATTACCTGGATTTCCAAGTGGAGTTGATGTTCAATGTCAACAACATCATGGGTTTTGTCAATGGCACACATGGTTGTCTTACTCATGTATCCTCATATTCTGGCACATATGATATACTTCTCTATCTAATGCATATCTGGTGTAAAGATGCGTGATCAAGCCTTGATACAGCTCATCACATCATCATTATCACCTTCTACCATTTCTTGTATAACTGGGTGCAAGATGCTCATGAAATGTAGTCTAACTAAAATAGTGGTTTTCATCCTCAACAAAAACTTCCATTTTTCAATTTTGATCTCCAAAACATTAAGAAAGGACCAAAAAGCATGTTCAATACCTGCAGAGAATTAAAGATGCTAGGGACTTGTTAGAATCATGCAATGTCCTCTTTGGAGATGATGATGTCATAATACTTGCCTTAAGAGAATTTCCTGCAAGATTCACTACTTTTAGATATGTCATTCATGGTAGAGAAAATCACATAAGTCTTAAGGATTTTAGATCTCAACTGTAATGACCTGTCCCAGATATTATGGCGGTTTTGTAAATTAAAATTGAGAATTGACGTTTTTACCCTTGATCTACTTGATCAAAAGTTGACTTTTATTCGGGGATAATTTTTGGGCCTTTTACGAGGACCATTGTGTAGGTTTCGGAGTCTTGAATCCGTAGATAAGTGACACATGAAAAACGGAGACCGTATAAAAAAGTTGTGGATCTAGATCTTCATCGTATGGGGGAGGATGGCTATGGGATTACGATGGAAAGAATGTTCCTCAATTCCCTGAGCAGATTCCAGGCCGTTGTAAGGGTCATCAATGATCATGAGGGCGGAATTCAGGGTGGTTTTGGTGAAGGGGTTCTTCCTGAGAAAAGGAAAGTCAAGAGAGGCCAATTCAATGGAAACCAGAGCACGAGAAACTGTTCCTCATAGCTTGGCAAGTTCTCCCAGGTAAGGATCAAGGTCTGGGAGGCGAAATTGGCGAGTTATAGGGCTTTGTGGCAGACCCGAAATGTCACGCCCGATTTTTCAGTCAATTCAGGTGATGGTTTGTGATCCTGGGGGTAGCATTGAGTTGCTAGTGTCCTGTACATAAGAATTGAAGTTGGGGTTGCAAGAATTGGTGTAGAAATGAAGGAAATATATGTGGGTTATACGCGGGTCGACCTACTAGAGGAAGCAGGTGAGTGCAAGTGTGACTGCACTTGCACACGTGTGAAGCCCAATCGCAAGAGACCGGTACGTGTATGGTCATCTCCGGTTCCACTCAGCACGAAACTATCCCATTTTTGAGTTCTGAATCTAATGGTGCAATTCCGAAGATAATTGGTTATGAATTCGAGACAGTTTCATGTGTGTAAGTAATGAGGTCATTAATGTCGATATACGTTGACCTCCTATAATTCCAGGAAGATGGCTATAGACGCTTAGTGTGACGAGACTCTTAGAATGATACTCAAATTGAATTGAATTATTAGTTTAAGGCTTGGGAGGAGCCGAAGTGGCAGATTTCACTGCTTGATGGGGTAAGTGGGTTCGATGTGGGTGGCGATCCCGCAAGGACGGAATTTGTTTGGTCTATACATATTGAGATATTATGTTGATACAATTATTAATATATATATATATATATGTTATCCCTAGTTTGACAGGTTTTCTATGTGTGTATGGAAGTGCTCGGGGTGTTTCATGTACATCAATTGAGGTGTCAGACGTGAGTAAGATCAGACACGGTTATCAAAAATCCTTTAGAGTGGGTATTGTTTATTTGATATCAGAGCAAATCAGGCAACATATCAAATGCACGATGAGTGTACATTATTTTACAAGTTGTGATACATGCATAGTAATTGTTTCAAATGCTTCATTGCATGATTAATTTGATTGTATAATTTAAATAATGATTCGACATGATTATTTGATGATTTCTGGATTTATAGAATGATTTACGGACACTCGATTTTATTATCATTTAGTGGAAACAATGTTTTAGGCTAAGGCTCTGTTGGAAATGTTTTGGCATGGTTTAAGACCTGGATTTTGAGAAAAACAAGTTGGAATGGTTATCTGATTAGATAGCATGATTGAGTTGCGATGATTTGAAAAATAAATTGAATTATTTATTTGAGGATTTATTTTTCAAAGTGGTTGGCTGACTTCCGAACAAGGATTTTATGATATTTGTGAAATTGCATTTTGCACCTAGACCCTGTTTGGAAATGTTGACTTGGGTTTAAATCAAGAAATTGTGTAATGCAAGTTTTCTTGGTTTTATAATTGATTTACATGGTTAACCATCCTCGGGTATTGTTCCCTCCAGACGTTAGTTTGGGATCTTAGAGAGGTCACGGTTGACATTGCCTGGACTTTAGTTTGGAAACCCGATCCTAGGAATGTTGCCTCGCCCAGATGTATAGATCCCGGGGATACTGTGCTGCCGAATATCGTTTGATCTCGGCCATGACTCGGATGTGAGTATCCAGAGTAAGGCTACGCGCATAGTACATATTGACCAGTGACTAGTATTGATGGATTCCAGGATTGGTTATACTCATGGATGATATTGTGTCTAGAATTATTGATGATTTGAAAATCGAAATTTCAAAAAAATATTATTGATTGAAAGATTTAGGAAAATGTTCTTTTTGAAAGAAAAGTCTTGGACTTAACCCATGGTTTGTTTTCACGGTTGTGATGGACTGATCTCTATGATAACTGTCTCCTCAGGACGTGACTGAGTCTGGGACTACTCCTTGGATGTGTTTGACCCTAGGAAGGGTGATATTTTTTCCAGATGCAATTGATCCTGAAGGTGCCACCCAGGTGTGTATGATCCCAGAATTGTCATGGTATGTTGTTACAGTTTGATATTGATTTTGACTTGAATCCGGAGTTAAGATACGTTTAAAATAATGATTTGGTTTCAAGTTCTATTTTGGAATTGATGCCTCGGCTGTGCAATTCCCAAGTTGATATCAGATGTGTAATTTCCGAGTCGAGCTCAGATGACTGATCCCTGAGATTCAAGTGTTTCATTATATTTGATTTTCGTGATTGGTGTATGAATATTGGGAATTGGATTTAATTGGTCTTGATTTTTGATATGGTGTCCACATGTTTTACATGCTTTAATAAACGCGAATAATGTTTCAGTACATGTTATGATTTGTGTGCCCCACAGTTGATTGATTGCATTTGATTGAAATTTGGTGGCTTATGTCTTACCTTACGGATGCATGTTTCTCCACTGAAGGATAAGGTTCATAATTGTGGCGTTGAGTTTTAAAAGGCATGTACCTCGAGAGGCCTAAAGTGATATTTTCAAACATGACATCGACCTACATGCAAATTTTGGGGATGAAATTTTCGTAAGAATGGGATATTGTAACGAACTGTCCTACAAATTAGGGCAGTTTTGTAAATTAAAATTGATAATTGACATTTTTACCCTCGGTCTGTGTGATCAAAAGTTGACTTTTGTTTGGGATACTTTTTGGGCCTTTCATGAAGACCATTGCATATACAACAATTCTCAATAAATTCTCACAAAAAAAAATATCAATATCGAAGAAGATATAACTCTATGCCGAGCTTATAGTAATTAGAAAAGATATCGCAATTGACATTTCACAATCCAATAAAACCATGTGGGGGCATTATACAACAATTCTTACAATTCTTTCCAATGCTAGTTGGCACATCACCGAGAAAATCGAAGAGTCTCAAAAATCGATGGTCATTCGTCCACCCAACTTACATCAAACTTTGTGATCATCTCACTCATATAAAGCATCAAAACCTGAGTGGGATTGCTAGTGCCGATTAATTTTTCATTTTTCTCCACATATCATTATATGGCAAAAAATAAAATCTCATATTACACCAAAGAAAACCTTTCACCCTTGACCATTGTTGGGAAATTCTACAACGTTACCTCAAGTAGACCGTGTGAATCGAACGAAATAATGATATGCCTCACAATTCAGTTCGTAGGTGTTTTGATGATGAGGAAGATGTTGATGATGATAAGGGCGGTGAAAATACGATGGAATTAGTTGTGAGGACCCGTTCCTTGGGGGCATGGTTAGTAATCCCACATCGCCGGGGGCTCTGGGGGATGCGCCTTAAATGTGTCGCCGTGCATCTATCCAACAAGAGGCCTTTTGAGAGCTCGCTGGCTTTGGATTCCTAGGGAACTCCAAAGTTAAGTGAGTAGGGGCTGGTGAAATGCCAAGATGGGTGACCTACTAGGAAGTTGCACTTCAGCTCCTGAGAACAAAATCGTGAGAGCTGGGCCCAAAGCGAACAATATCCTGTTGGAGAAGTTTGGGTCGTGACAATTTGGTATTAGAGCCCAACCTCGACCGGAATTGAGTGAGCCAACAAGGACGTTGGGATCCAAGGTGGATTGTGAGGACTCGTGTCTTGGAGGCATGGTTATCAATACCACATCGCCCGGGGAATCTGGGGGGATGCGCCTTATATGTGTGGGCGCGCATCTATCCAATAGAAGGACTTTTGAGAGCTCACTAGCTTTGGATTCTTAAGGAACTTCAAAGTCAAGCAAGTAGGGCAGGGTGCAATCCCAAGATGGGTGACCTACTGGGAAGTTCACTATGCCAAAAAAGCCTCTAGACGACAGCAAAAAAGTGTTGTTTGAATGCCCCGAAAAGCAACGTCTATGTGAGTGACGTCTATTTGAAATGTATCAGACGACATTTTTTTTTGTGTCGTCTAAATTCCAATCAAACGACATTTTTAGACAACAGTTTTTTGTTGTCACCTAGTATATAAAAACTGTCGTCTGATTACATCATAGACAACAGTTTTTAATTGTCATCTAAATTGAAAAAAATGTTGTCTATAATGCAAATAGACAACACTTTAAAAAAAATGTTGTCTATGTTACTTGTGATAAGGATAATTTTGAACCTATTGTTATATTCCATAATTCGAATTATATAACAAATTACTTGAGTCACATAGATAAATTCTTTCAAAATAAGAAAATTTTTTGAAGCAAATTCATCCAACGTTATTGTTATATATATGAAAGTACATGAATTCAATTGTAACTAATACAATACATAATGTTATGCAACACAAGGAAGAGCAAATATAAAGAACCAGCAACCTAATTTATATAAGGGACCAGCAACTAATTCCATGACATCCTTTGTAGCTCTTTCGGAACAAATATAACGTTATTTTTGTTCCTTAGATGCTCCTATCCACCTACATCTGTTGTAGCACTAATTATGTTCTATTTCACATCTTGCATTTGACAAAGTGAATAGGAGCAGGACCGACAAGAAAATGAAAGAACAGGCTAGTTATGGGCCAACTCTAACTTTACCGATGGCAATAAAAGGCATGTATGGGTAAGTTAAAGCAGAGAATGAAATATAATAGCAAGAAGTGGAATTCTTGCAAAGACATCAGTTCCTGTGTACATCAACCAAGTGCGCTCATTGCAGTCATGGTTTCCACATGTAGGGCATACCTCATTCACCAAAGGTCTTGACTGATTCCCTTGAATCTCCTTCATTATCGACTCAAATGGGGATGGAACACTAGTCTCGGTTGTTCGAGCTATCTACCTTAATGGTGTCAATGCTTCTCTATCCTCATTCCTCAACCTATCATTTTCAACAATCTGCATTTTCAACACAAATCCAATTAACTTACAGGGATTGAATAATAACACATCCCAAAAATAATTTACATCCCAAATCCAATTAACTTACTGAATTTAACTAGTAACAGATCCCAAAAATAATTTACTTTCCAAATTCTCAGTTACTTCTAAATGCATTATCTCTATGAAGACCTAGGGTAAGAAATACTTTAAGAAGGACAACATATCTTAAATGAATCTACAGGAAACAAAAATATTTGAAAAGGATTAAATACCATATATGCATAAAATAATATAATTTTTGCTTCAACGTGAATCAATGAAAACAAAACCAAATCAAACTAACAAAACTAAATGAAATGCAAAAGAATGAGATGAAGAACTCCTTGTCCTAAACAAATCAAGAAACCGAATATCCGAAAAAGCTGCGACCTTTGCATACTAATTTTTCTCACAACATTAATATGGAGCGCTGCAACCTTTGCCTGAAAATTTCTTCAAATGTAAACAAATTCTTCCTCAATCCTTCCAAAATAAACCCACATCATAACTCTCATGGAAGAATGCACAAACCAATCAGTCTAAAAATCCATCTTAATAAGTTAAAAGGGACAAACTTGAGGATGATCAGGACAGGCAGGAGCAGGGTCAACTGGGTTCAAACCCAACTGACTCGGAGGAAACTAGCTCTTGGCTCCCTTCTTGTCTCGCTTCCCTTTCAGCCCCCAATTCCCAGGGGATTCGGCGACGGCACCTCAACCAATTTGAAACAAATAAAATTAAATAGTGAGGATATAGAGTTATTGTAATGGCCCGGAACGTCAAAAAGGGCAAAAATGTAAATTCGGGAAACTTTTATGTAAAAATGACGTTTTTACCCTTATGAATAGTGTAGTCAACGTTGACTTTTTATATCACATGTGTTGTCATGACCCGTCCCAATCCCCTCTGCTACTGCCTGCATCCGCTGTTAACCTGAAGGGTAGTCAAAACATTTAAAAGCTGTGAGTGGACTAAACAAATCATTTAATAAGAAAACATTTTCATAAAGACATTTGTACCCTTCTCTAAAAAGCAGGTATGCATTCGGAAACCAATTTATCAAACTAATAGGGCCTTGAACCAAAATCGTAAATGAAACCAATCATATGGTCCACCGTCCAAATCCATGTGGGACTCAGCCCAAAACTAGTACATAGATCACATAATATATAACATATACATATAAATCACATAACCAATCCTGTCACGGTATCTAAAGCTACGCGCTCGCTACCCGGGGTCTCAAAGCCCAAGTCTCTCAGGGTACACCCAAGTCAATGTCCGTAGATCAATAACCCTCCCTGAGGTTATAACCCATGCCTTCTTGAGCGTAAGGTACCCAACAGGGGCGACTTCACCCAGTTAGTGCTCCGCGACTACTCCGGGGTCCACCCAGGCCAACGACCCTCCCTAGAGGAGACAATCCAAATAAGGAAGGAATATGAATATATATATATATAGAAAACATTCATGCCCAGTTCTCATAAACCGTCATGAAACTAGAAATCCATTTAGGGTCCTTGACCCAAAATCATAAATGTAAAATAACTGGGTCTCGTGCCCGAACTCATGACTCAACTGGGCATCGTGCTCGATATCTCAGTGTCAGTCACGACTCCGATCATAGTGATGCCTGCAACTATCCGTCTCGGACCACCATCAATCCTGGTATGTCGCCGTGAACAATTCAACCGACGCGACCACCGCTAGTTCATGGTGCACTCATCACCGATCGATATCCTGAACAATCAGCACTCCGAAGTCGAGCATCCATCGGCTGCTCGACAATGGATCATGCATCGTGACCTCTCTGGAAGGAACATATCCTAGTCCGGAGGCGAGCGTCGTATCGTCCGTTGCCATAAACATAGCACCCGCCGCGTCCACGACTCAGACCCATAGGTCATCAATAGGGCTACATGCCCGAGACAAAACCAAATGGGTCTCATGCCCGAGTTTATCCTTTTTAAAATCCAAAACCATTTCATTTAAACCAACTTAGAAGTACAAACCTGTATAGGCACCGTATAAGGTCGAAACCTCGAAATACGTGCCAATACGTAACCACACATAAATGCACTCATGGCATCACAAAAAAAGTATTAAAACATATAATAAACATTTATACATGCATCAATTTAGAAAACAAGGTTCACTCACAGACGGTCCGAGCTGTCGCCTCGATACACCTTTCATACGGCTCTCCTGGGCCAATCGTCGTCAGGTGGACCTCCAAACCTATCCAAATGGTAATAGAGGGTTACTAACTAACTTATTAACCTCTCACTAAAACCCCTTAATTTTCCCAAATTTTTAACTATTTTTAATCCAGATCCTAAACCTTCGGACACCCTGAAACCTATCGAAAAGATGTCTGATCGACACGAAAGCAGTCCCAAAATGTTCGTAACATCGAAAGGACGATTTCGTGTGTTGGAAGGTTCCCTAGAAAGTGGGCCACGCGCCCACATGCGCTAGCCAAAGCCCCTGTGTGTGGGAGCCACGCGCCCAGAACAGTTCTTCTTCTTCCTCGGGTGAACCCGTCGGTCCACTTGGTTCGAACCGGATCGAATCGGACCGGACCGGACCGGATCGGACCGGCGCAACCGGTTCAACGTTTTTCCTCCCTTATTTCAGTCCGTTTCAAACCCCTTTCAATTCTAACCTTCCTATCTAAATCCTAGGGTCCTAACCATATCAATAGAATGAAGAAAAACGCCCTAAAACCCATTGGTTCGAAACCTTGCCCACGGTCCAATTTTCCAGTTTCTCCCTAGGGCCTCCTCGGCCGTGAACCACCACCAAAACCACCTTATTAACTTCCTATCAACCTAATAAACTCACCCTAAGCACTAAAACGGCCCATAATGTCACAAATCAAAAATAAAAGAAAATGGGACAAACCGATTACCTTGTCGGGTATTCCTCCACGCCGCCGTCCACAACGGTTCAGGGCTCCCTACAGCCACCTCTCAGTCCTCAACCACTCTCTGCCTCATCCTCAGATTGAACCAAGTGAAGGGGAAAGGATTGGGGTGTGGTGTAAGACCTGTGTCTTGGTGGGAATGGTGAACAATCCCACATTCCTGAGGGGGGGAATGGTCTGGGAGAGGATGGTGGTGTGCCTTAAAGGTGTAGGCACACACCTATCTAGCACGAGGCCTTTTGGGAGCTCAAGCGGCTTTGGGGTGGATTGGAACCCCAAAGTTAAGCGAGTTGAGGTTGGTGCAATTTCATGATGGGTGACCCCCTAGGAAGTTGCACCGTGAGCTCTTGAAAACAAAAATGTGAGGGCAAGGTCAAGGAGGTCCAAAACGGACAATATCGTGCTAAATGAGTCGGGTCCTGACCGAGAAGGGTCGGGTCCTGACAGAATGGTATCAGAGCCAGACCCCAACCGGGAAGTGTACCAGCGAGGACGTTGGACCCTAAGGGGGGTGGATTGTAAGACCTGTGTCTTGGAGGGAATGGTGAACAATCCCACATTCCTGAGGGGGGGAATGGTCTGGGAGAGGATGGTGGTGTGCCTTAAAGGTGTAGGCACACACCTATCTAGCACGAGGCCTTTTGGGAGCTCAAGTGGCTTTGGGGGGGATTGGAACCCCAAAGTTAAGCGAGTTGAGGTTGGTGCAATTCCATGATGGGTGACCCCCTGGTAAGTTGCACCGTGAGCTCCTGAAAACAAAACCGTGAGGGCAAGGTCAAGGAGGCCTAAAGCGGAGAATATCGTGCTAGATGAGTCGGGTCCTGACCGAGGAGGGTCGGGTCCTACATGTGGTTGTGGTCGATGGGCATTTGGGTGAGATTGGGAAAAATGTATGAAATGGGGGAAATGGGGATATGCATGTATGTAACATACTGGGCAATGGATGGGTGACACTTCTCACTCGTCCATTGGCCCAACTCAAAATATCTAGGGCCCACCTAATGCCAAAAGGTATTCGTTTCGTAAAACGTGCAATAGTGACCCGAAACTTCCGTGAACCATAACTTCTCCGTCAAATGTCCAATTTTAGCGTGCCGCCTATCTATGGATTCGTATTGAGTTGATCTACGTAACGGTTCTCGGCCCTCCCGGTCAAAAAGTCAATATTTTGTCCACGACTAGGGGCAAAATGATTATTTTACATCGTTCGTCCAATTTTGCTCAACTAATCACCGATTAACCTCACTAATCTTGATTAGTCATTAATCTAATCCCGGAATTCGAGACAGGTCGTTAAAACCTTCCCTCCTTAATTAATTTTGTCCTCAAAATTCCAACCAACCTTTCCTTCTTAATTAATTTTGTTCCCGCGTTAATTAATTTCCTCTGCTCCTTTCTTAGCATAATCAGCAAGGCAATTCACCCTACTGATTACCAGACCTCGGTCACTCACTTCAAGGTCGCCACAACCACCTCAAATAACTCGATCACCCTGATTGTTTCCACACGACTCGATCTCACTCACCTCAAGCACCCATTTTTCACATCACAATCTCCTCAGTCCACACCTACCTCGAACACTCACTTGTCACGTCATTGTATGTGACACTAAGTGTCAGGACCCGACCCTCCTCGGTCATGACCCGACTCATCTAGCACCATATTGTCCGCTTTTGGCCTCGCCCTCACGGTTTTGTTTTCGAGAGCTCATGGTGCAACTTCCCAGAGGGTCACCCATCATGGAATTACACCAGCCTCAACTCGCTTAACTTTGGGATTCCAATCCCCCCCAAAGCCACTTGAGCTCCCAAAAGGCCTAGTTTAGATCAGAGTTGCGCAGCGGCCCACTCTACCTAACATGATATTGTCCCCTCTGGAATCACTGGCTGAACCAGCCCAGCCCAAAGGGTTTTGTTCCCGGGAGCTCACGGTACAACTTCCCAGTGGGTCACCCATCATAGGATTGCAACAGCCTTCACTCGCTTAACTTTGGGGTTCCAATCCCCCCACCCACCCCCCCCTCAAAGCCACTTGAGCTCCCAAAAGGCCTAGTGCAGGATAGGTGTGTGCCTACACCTTTAAGGCACACCACCATCCTCTCCCAGACCATTCCTCCTCGCATGAATGTGGGATTGTTCACTGTTCCCTCCAGGATACGGGTCTTACACTAAGAGTCGTCTGATCTCCAAATCAATAAAATTTGAGCCACATCCTAGGTGTTCGGTCTTACACCCTCCTTGAACACTTAGCTGTCAAATCACTCCTCTTCATCCCACCTAGGGAAGAATCAAGGAGAATCCAAGATGATGACATCAAAGTTCATTCAATGTCGTCCTCCGGTACCCAACACTATCTGCTAAAGAGCAGAAAATGAGAAGTCTCCCTCACCGGCTTCTAAGTCGAGAGCAGTTGCAACCATGTTGGAAGCATGCTTAACTGTTTCTATTCCTAAGCTAAAAGTCCTCTTTCTCCGACCTTTCCGACCAACGACGACTGTCGATAACTACTATAATGACCCATTTTATTTCTCACAATCAAATTTCTCAACAAACAAGCCTACCCGAAGCTTAGGAGGTATGGTCAATCGTAGTCAACCAAACCAAACTGAGATGGACTCTCAAGTCCTCAGCTCAACCGGACACCATCCACCGTCCGTGACTAGTCTAACTCACTACCAAGTTCACCTATCGGTTTACACCGTTTATGCACATCCAAAAGGATGTTAATTCATCCTAACCTAATGTACCGCTCGACTGAAGAGTCACAACAGACACTTGCTGTGATCTGCAGTCAAATCTCTGCTTACCACCATATCTGACCAATCGGCCGCTAATCCCAATGACAGTAATCGATCCTCAAGTTTTAACTACTGGTGGATCCAATCCAGCCCATCACTATCCGTGATCCACTCCCAGACCACAGTTACCGAACATATGCCCATCTCGACGGAGTCACATCCCGACCCGTGACTCATCGTCATCATACTCACTGGCACCAGCATCAGCGTCAGTACACACAGTGTACGAATCAGAGACCCCTGGATCTCCACTCATACCGAGCGACGACCCCGTACCTCTGCTCAAATTGGAGTAACTCTGTCTCCGTCGTACCTAACAACTCTGGGCACAGTCAACCTGCCAACTCATACGAGAAAAGGAAACGTTCTCTGAACGTCTCCGATTCCCAACAACTGTAACTACAACCACTCTCGGTAGTAGTGCCTGCCACAGACTCGTGCAGACCTAACTATCAGGCATCGCTATCGAGACTCCACATCCAACGAAATCAATCGCCTGTACTAACTACTCCGTAGGGCCCCACATTGCCAACCACGACTGAACTATGGCAACCCCGACATCGAATGCCGAACCAAGACGATCTACGATTTAACCCTACTAACTATCTTACTGGCATCCTAACTATCAGGTTGATGACGAACTGCAGCCCATAGAGACATCACATCCTCGACCTGTACATCACTCAGAGAGCAAAACCCTACTCTGATACCACTTGTCAGGACCCATCCCAAACTCCCCGGGATTAACACGGGACGTTCCTGATCCCGTCTGACACGGAGTGTCAGACAAGGGAAATTCCGACTTTAGCCCTCTCGGATTTCAGAGTACGCCAGGATCCGGATGAGGTATGTGATGTCTCGATCTCTAATACAGCCTGCATCCGCTGTAAACCAGAAGGGCAGTCAAAACATTTAAAAGCTGTGAGGGAACAAAACAAATCATTTAATAAGAAAACATTTTCATAAAGACATTTGTACCCTTCACTAAAAAGCATGCATGCATTCGGAAACCAATTTATCAAACTAATAGGGCCTTGGCCCAAAATCGTAAATGAAACCAATCATACGGGTCACCGCCCAAATCCATGTGGGACTCAGCCCAAAACTAGTACATAGATCACATAATATATAACACATACATATAAATGACATAACCAATCCTATCACGGTATCTAAAGCTACGCGCGTGCTACCCGGGGTCTCAAAGCCCAAGTCTCTCAGGGTCCACCTAGGTCAATGTCCATAGATCAATGACCCTCCCTGAGGTTATAATCCATGCATTCCTGAGAGTAAGGTACCCAACGGGGGCGACACCACTCAGTTAGTGCTCCGTAACTACTCCGGGGTCCACCCACGCCAACGACCCTCCACGGAGGAGACAATCCAAATAAGGAAGGTATATGAATATATATATATATATATATATATATATATATATATAACATTCATGCCCGGTCCCTATAAACCGTCATGAAACTAGAAATCCATTTAGGGTCCTTGACCCGAAATCATAAACGTAAAGTAACTGAGTCTCGTGCCCGAACACATGACTCAACTGGGCATCGTGCCCGATATCTCATGATCAGTCACGACTCTGATCATAGTGATGCGTGTAACCATCCGTCCAGGACCGTCTTCAATCCTCGTTTGTCATAATTCAACCGACGCGACCACCGCTAGTTCATGGTGCACTCATCACCGATCGATATCCTGAACCGTCAGCACTCCGAAGTCGAGCCTCCATCAGCTACTCGACAATGGATCGTACATCGTGACCTCTCTGGAAGGAACATATCCCAGTCTGGAGGCGAGCGTCGTATCGTCCGTCGCCGTGCACATAGCATCCGCAGCGACCACGACTCAGACCCGTAGGTCATCAATAGGGCTACATGCCCGAGATAAAACCAAATGGGTCTCATGCCCAAGTTTATCCTTTTTAATTCCAAAACCATTTCATTTAAACCAACATCGAAGTACAAACCCGTATAGGCACCGTATAAGGCCGAAACATCGAAATACGTGCCAATATGTAACCACACATAAATGTAGTCATGGCATCATAAAACAAGTATTAAAACATATAATAAATATTTATACATGCATCAATTTAGAAAATAAGGTCCACTCACAGACCGTTCTACCTACCGCCTCGATACACGTGCCATACATCTCTCCCAGGCCAATCGTCGTCAGCTGAACCTCCAAACCTATCCAAATCGTAATAGAGGGTTACTAACTACCTTATTAACCTCTCACTAAAACCCCTTAATTTTCCCAAATTTTTAACTATTTTTAATCCTGATCCTAAACCTTCGGACACCCCGAAACCTATCGAAACCATGTCCGGTCGACACGAAAGGAGTCCCAAATTGTTCGTTACATCGAAAGGATGATTTCGTGTGTTGGAAGTTTCCCCAGAAAGTGGGACACGTGCCCACACGTGCCTGCCAAAGCCCCTGCGCTTGGGAGCCACGCGCCCAGCACAGTTCTTCTTCTTCCTCGGGTGAACCCTCCAGTCCACCTGGCTCGAACCGGACCGGACCGGCGCAACCGGTTCAACATTTTTCCTCCCTTATTTAAGCCCGTTTCAAACCCCTTTCAATTCTAACCATCCTATCTAAATCCTAGGGTCCTAACCATATCAATAGAATGAAGAAATACACCCTAAAACCCATTGGTTCGAAACCTTGCCCACGGTCCAATTTTCCAGTTTCTCCCTAAGGCCTCCTCGGCCGTGAACCACCACCAAAACCACCTTATTAACTTCCTAGCAACCTAATAAACTCTCCCTAAGCACTAAAAACGGCCCATAATCTCACAAATCTTAAATAAAAGAAAATGGGCCAAACCGATTACCTTGTCGGGTTTTCCTCCACACCGCCGTCCACGGCTGTACAGGCGTCCCTGCAGCCACCTCTCATTCCTCAGCCACTCTCTGCCTCATCCTCAAATTGAACCAAGTCAAGGGGAAATGATTGGGGTGTGGTCGTGGTCGATGGGCATTTGGGTGAGATCGGGGAAAATGTATGAAATGGGGGAAATGGGGATATGCATGTATGTAACATACAGGGTAATGGATGGGTGACACTTGTCACTCATCCATTGGGCCAATTCAAAATATATGGGGCCCACCTAATGCCAAAAGGTATTCGTTCGTAAAACGTGCAATAGTGACCCGAATCTTCCGTGAACCATAACTTCTCCTTCGAATGTCCGCTTTCGGCGTACCGCCTGTTTATGGATTCGTATTGACTCGATCTACGTAACGGTCCCCGACCCTCGGACCTCCCAGTCAAAAAGTCAACATTTTTCCCACGACTAAGGGCAAAACGGTCAATTTGCATCGTTCGTCCGATTTCGTTCAACTAATCACCGATTAACCTCACTAATATTGATTAGTCACTAATCACCGATTTGCCCTTTTTTGACGTTCCAGGCCGTTACAGTTAAGAACACAATCGTTTAACCAAACCAATTTGTTTGACAAACACAAATGGGAAAAAAAATCAAAAGATATCAAGAAAGAAAAAAGTTCAACATTATGTTAGAATTCTCTCATCAATCTATGAACCAAGTACGAAAGTGACAAAACCCACTGAACCATAAAATATAAACAATCCAACTTACTCCGCATCTCCAAATCCTGTTTCCTTCTTCCATCGATGATGGCGCAAGAAAAGAAGAACATAAGAAAATAGAAGAGAATGACACAACAAAACCCATTAACAACAATAAGACCCTCAATAGTGGCTTGGAAAATCCTTGCGGAAAAAAGATATGCAAATTTTTTTAAAAAGTCAGAAAATCCATTCCCAACTTTTATCAATTAATTAGAACGCACCAACAAATTGACATTCACTATTATACCAAAATGTCCATCATCATCCAGCAAAAACAAAACATAAAACAAACAATTTAACAAATAAATAAACATGCAAACAAAATGATTCATTTCCTTGGTTTGAAACTAATTCTCAATCAATTGGAAAACAAAAATTTGCCCCATAATTTCGCAAAAACCTAGCACTATCTTCTCCAATCCTTGAAAATAAAACAACATGCAAGAGTTTAAAAATAGCTTAAAAACTCAACACTTCATTGAAACATCAATTATTATGCAACAAGAACAAAAAATTAAAATTAACACTAAGCGAATTATAAAACTAAAATTTACTGTTAGGACCCGTCCCAATCCCACCAGGATTAACGCGGGACGTCCCTGATCCCGTCTGACACGGAGTGTCAGACAAGGGAAATTCCGACTTTAGCCCTCTCGGGCTTCAGAGTACGCCAGGATCCGGAGGAGGTATGTAATGTCTTGGTCTCTAGTACAGCCTGCATCCGCCGTCAACCTGAAGGACAATCCAAACATTAAAAGCTATGAGTGGACAAAATAATAATTTATAAAAAAAAAAAATTTATCGAAGTCATTTGTACCATTCACTAAAAAGCCTGCATGCATTCGAAAACCATTTACCAAATCATTAGGGCCTTAGCCCAAAAACGTAAAGGAAACCAAGTACACGGGCCACTGCCCAAATCCATGTGGGACTCAGCCCAAAACCTGTACACATCACATCATATAACATATACATATAAATCATGCTACCAATCCTGTCACAGTATCTAGAGCTACGCGCGTGCTACCCTTGGTCTCAAAGCCCAAGTCTCTCAGGGTCCACCCAGGTCAATGTTCGTAGATCAATGACTCTCCCTGAGGTTATAATCCAAGCCCTCTTGAGGTTAAGGTACCCAACGGGGGCGACTCCACTCAGTTAGTGCTCCGTGACTACTCTGGGGTCCACCCAGGCCAACGACCCTCCCTAGAGGAGACATTCCAAATAAGGAAGGTATATGAATATATATATATATATATATATATATATTTAGAAAACATCCTTAAAACACTTTAAGGGATTTATGCTCGGTCCCCATAAACCGACATGAATCCGAAAATCCATTTAGGGTCCCCGACCCGAAATCACGAACGTAAAATAACTAGGTCTCGTGCCCGAACACATGACTCAACTGGTCATCGTGCCCGATATCTCAGGGTCAGTCACGACTCCGATCGTAGTGATGCGTGCAACCATCCGTACAGGACCGCCCTCAATCCTGGTATGTCGTCGTGAAGCATCAACCGACGCGACCACCATAAGATCATGGTGCACCCATCACTGATCGATAACCTGAACCGTCAACACTCCGAAGTCGAGCCTCCATCGGCTACCCAACAATGGATCATGCATCGTGACCTCTCCGGAAGGAACACATCCCAGTCTGGAGGCGAGCGTCGTATCGTCCGTCGTCGTACACATAGCACCCGCCGCGACCACGACTCAGACCCGTAGGTCATCAATAAGTTCATATTCCCGAGGCAAAACCAAATGGGTCTCATGCCCGAGTTTATCCTTTTTAAATCCAAAACCATTCCATTTAAACCAACGTAGAAATACAAGCCCGTATAGGCACCGTATAAGGCCAAAACCTCGAAATACGTGCCAATACGTAACCACACAAAAATGCACTCATGGCATCACAAAACAAGTATTAAAACATATAGTAAACTTTTATGCATGCATCAATTTAGAAAACCAATGTCAAGACCCGTCCCCAATCACCTTGGGATTAACGAGAAACGCTCATGATCCCGTCTGACACGGAGTATCAGACTAGGGAAAATTAAAACCTTTAGCCCGAAGGATTCCAGAGTACGCTAGGATCCGGAGGAGGTATGTTATGTCCCTGTCTCTGCTACAGTCTGTACTGTATTCAACCTGAAGGGTATTGAAAATAGAAAGACTATGAGTGGACAAAAAGCAATAGTTCGTAAATACATTTTATAAAAGACCTTTATACCCTTCACTAAAAAGCATACATGCATAGTAAAACCATTTATCCAATCACATATGTTAAAACAACCACAATCATACGGGCTCCAGCCCAAAACCATTTACAGAAAACCATAACATAGTAAACATATGTGGGATCTCAGCCCAAATCAATTTGTCATCATAAAACACAATTTACAAACCAATTGAAATCATGTTCATCCATATATTTCATATCACCAATCCTGTCACGGTATCTAGAGCTACACGCGTGCTACCCGGGATCTCAAACCCAAGTCTCTCTAGGGTCCACCCAGGTCAATGTCCGTAGATCAGTGACCCTCCCTGGAGGTTATAAACCATAGCCTTTCTGAGAGTAAGGAACCCAACTGGGGGGCGACTCCACTCAGTCAGTGCTCCGTGACTACTCCGGGGTCCACACAGGCCAACGACTCTCTCCGGAGGAGACAATACATATATAAAGGATGGCATACAAAAAACCTTTTCAAATCATTCTTTAAACCTTCCAAGGATTCATGCCTGGCCCCCATAAGCTGCCATAAACCATAAAATCCTTTCAAGGGTTCATGACAGGTCCCGCCCCCATCCTCCTTGGGACCACATGGGGACGTGCCCTGCTCCCGTCTGACACCCAAAATACATACCAATTTTAACCCCAAACAATCAAATGCATAAATAACCAAATTAAAGTTATACATCAAATCCGATTAAACAGATGTCAGACAAGGGATAAAATCCAAAATTACAAGTTGCGAGCACGACTCTAAAATAAACCTGCGGGTAAACCACCCAACAGGGGTTCAGGTACGCAGAAGTAGACCTATGCCTCAGCCTCAGGATCCTCCTCTACCTCAGTAGCACCGCCTGGAGGTGTTACCAAAACAATAAGGGTGAGTGGGCCGAAACTCAAAGTTTATAAAATCGTTTAATAAGTAAAACATATAATTTACCCCTCCGTTTTCCAAACATGCATGCATCAGAATTTAAAACCATAAATCGTATAATATGAGACATAAGGCATGTAATAAAATCATATCATAATGATAGTCACTGCACTATACACTCCAATCCTAACATCCCCGATGTCTGACGTCCCTGACGTCCAATAAGGTCACAGTCTCAAGGCTACGTGTGCCACTCGAGTCTCAATTCCGTGTCCAATCCCCGAACCCTGTCCGGGTACGGCATCTCAAATGCCTAGCGTCCTAGACGCTCGACGTCCCTGACGTTAAATAAGCAATCCTGCTCCTGAGTCATTTTACGATCCGGTTCCTCCGTAGAATGACCCCTCGCAGGCAATGCGCTATGACCACTCCGGGGTACCACATCCGGATGAGACAGTATCATAGGAATGGATCTATACAGTGCAGTACCAAATACATTTTATTGATATCCACATGCAAAACATATATATACATAGATAAAATCCAAACCGAACTTTAAGTTTCATCAGACGGGGTTCAAACCCAATTACCGTGAAACGTGCCATAACCATAATTTCAATATCATCAAAACCATTTCTTGATTCCAGCATGTGAACATATAAGTAAATCAGAATACATTTAAGCATGCAAGTGTTTAATGAAATCAGGCCCACTCACAATACAATCCTGCTGAAAACCGAACGTATACCCTCGACCTGGTACAATTGTACAATCCATGTCATGTCCAAAGTATACGTAAAGGTCAATATAAACCCCTAACATTCAACCATGAAACCCTACGCTGAAACCGGCCCGGAAAAGCTGCCCGAAAGCGTTTCCCAAGGAAATAAAACCTTATTTTGACCAACTTAATGATCTCCGATCGACCCGAAACCACCGCCATTGGATCCGGATCGTTGAAACCTAAAGAATGGTGGTGGTCCCATCAAAATCACTATTCACACGCGCCGGTCAACGCCCTGGTCAACGCAGGAACAGTTCCTGCTGACGTCATCGCTTACGTCACTGCTGACGTCATCTGACAGCTGTCAGGTCTGACATGTCAGACTCTGACAGGTGCCACGTGTCAACACACGATTGGTCCACCTCACTGATCTGTCAGGCCACGTGTCAGATCTGACATGTGCCATGTGTCAACACGGCACTGGTCCACGTCACTGACATGTGAGTGACACGTGGCAGACCCTGATTGGGCCACGTCACTGACATGTCAGTGCTGACTGTGCACTGACATGTGACACGTGTCGTCCGAACAGTGGTCCACGTCACCTGACAGGTCTGACAGGGTGCCACGTCATCACCTCTGTCCTCTTGACGGGTCGACCCGTATCTCTGCAACGGGGTCGATCAGACCCGCGATCTGACCCGGTCACCATTTCTTCAATTCTCAACCATTTTCGTTCTAGTTTCTTCCTAAATGCTCGTCTCAATCCCAGAAACGGTTCTATCGAATTAAAATCATCAAATAAGGACTGAATCGAAGACTTACCTCGATGAACAGACCCGATTTTCCCGTCGCCGTTTAACCTCCGTTCAGGTCACCTCAGACCACGAAATCACGTCCTCTAGGTTCCTAACAGTCCATAGAATCGATCAGGGTCGAAAGGAATCGAAAATAAATGCGGAACAACAAGCTTCCAATTCTGAGTTTTTAAAAACCGTTTCGGGTTAGGAACCACCTACCTTGCCGCCGTCTGCCGCCGTTCACCGCCGTCTCTCAGCCTCACCAGTCCAATCCAGCCACACACGAACACGAGAATGAGTGATGAGATGGAGTGTTTGTTCGAAATGGATCGTGTGTGCAATCGGGTAAGAAATATATATAGTGTGGGGAGGGAATCTGATAACATGAATTGGAGGGTCCAGATTCAATCTCAGAAATGAGATCAATGGCTGAGAGGAAATCTGGGAACTTTTGATGAGTGGCTAGGATTAAAAGTTGGTTTTAATGCTATTTAATCCCATAGTGGATCTGATCCAATCTAGCCAATGGATGAGTGACACTTGTCACTCATCCAGGTGTCTTCCAATCATAATATCAGAATAAAATATTCGACACGATTACCGAGACGCGAATCTCCCGAATTCACGTTTCTGACAATAACTTCCTCGTACGAAGTCCGATTTCGGCGTTCCTCCTGTCTACGGACTCAGGGCATAGAAACCTACCTAACGGTCCTTGAGTCATGTGAAAATTAGTTTCCAAACGAAAAGTCAACATTTTCGCCCCAAAAGTCCAAATTACGGTAATGCCCCTGAACTTCCGACAGTCATAACTTTTTTCCTGATCGTCCGAATTGGACGTGCCACCTGTCTATGGACTCGTGACGTCCCGAACTACGTCATGGTCATTGGTCAAAGTCCATTTGACCCACCAATCAAAAAGTCAACAATTTGACCATACCATTCACAAGGGTAAAAACGTCAATTCATACATTAAATTACAATATTAAAATCCTCGAATTTCCGGGGTGTTACAGTTCATGCCGGTTCCCATAAACCGTCATGAACCATAAAAACCCTTATAGGGTTCATGTTGGTTCCCATAAACCGTCATGAACCAGAAATCCATTTGTGGGTCCCTGACGCGAAATCACAATCGTAAAACGTAACTGGGCCCTAAGCCCGAATCCATATACAAACTGGGCCTCCGAGCCGAATTGAAAACCAACTAGGCCTCGTGCCCGATTTCATAAACAAAATGGGCCTCGTGCCCGATATCGTAAACTAAATGGGCCTCGTTCCTGATATCGTAAACCAAATGGGCCTTGTGCCCGATACGTAAGTCAACTGGGCTCCGAGCCCGTTTCGTAAACCAACTGGGCCTCCGGCCCGATGCCTCATTAAATCAAATGGACCTCAAGTCCGAGAGTTCGTAATTCAAATGGGTCTCGTGCCCGATTCCATAATTGCAAATCCAAAATCGATTTAAAAATCAATTGGGCCTCTGGCCCGAGAACGTCACTTAAAGGACTTCGAGTCCGAGGGTTTCCGAAACAAATGGGTCTCGAACCGGAGTTTACCTTTTCAAATCCCAAACCATTTCACGAAATCATTTCCAAAACTATAAGTATGGAAAAGCCAGTGTAAAACTGAAAACCTTGATTTACATGTAAGAACGTAAATCGCCTCGAAATGAGTGAAACCATATAATTCACCAATATCCAAATCAACATCATAGAATCACATTCATAATCCATATAAAACATTTATGCATGCATCATAGTTTAGAAATCAAGGTCCACTCACAGACCGTCCTATGTTGCCGCCTTGGTTTGCCTAACGTAAGCCTCACCGGGCTAATCGTCGTCACCGGAACTTCCAAACCTATCCAAATCAATCTATAGGGTTACTAACTACTTTATTAGCCTCTCATTGAAGTCCCGTAATTTTTCCAAATTTTAAACTATTTTAAATCTCAAACCTAAACCTTCCGATGTCCCGAAAATTATCGAGACGGTGTTCGATCGAGACGAAATCAGTCCAAAAATGTTCATTACATCGAATAGAAGATTTCACATGTTGAACACTTCCCTAAATTACTTTTCACGAGCCCTCACGCGCCCCAAAAAGATCATGCGCGTGGGCCTCACGCGCTAGGACACTATTCATCGTCATCAAGCTCTGTGAAATCGGTTTGACTGGTTTAAACCGGGCCGAACTGGTCTGGACCGGTTCAGTACTATATCACGTTAAATTCCAGTCCATTCTTTCCCATTTTGATTTCTAAAGCTTCCTAATCTTATTTCCTATCTTTTTAGCTATTAAAAACACCAAAAGTCGAAGGATACCGTACCTCCCTAATTCGACAATGGCAACGGCGACTTCCTCCCCCGTTCAATGTCATTACCAGCCATCCAAGCTCTCGAAAACCATCCCATTTGCCTCACCAGACCACCAGAAACATAACCCAATCGTTAGTTTCGATCAAAGGCCAACAAAAATCGAAACTCGAATTTTAAACTAAAAACCTACTGTCTCGGGTTTCTCCCCCGCCGTAGACCACCATGACAGGACCCGCCCCGATCCACTCTGGAACCATATGGGGACGTGCCCTGCTCCCGTCTGACACCCAATCATTCATACCAATTTTGACCTCAGAACTTCAAATGCATAAATAATCAAATTAAAGTCATACATCAAATCCGAATTAAACAGATGTCAGACAAGGGATGAAATCCAAAATTACAAGTTGCGAGCACGACTCTAAAGTAAAACCTGCGGGCAAACCACCCAACAGGGGTTCAGGTACGCAGAAGTAGATCTATGCCTCAACCTCAGGTTCCTCCTCTACCTCAGTATCACGACCTGGAGGGGTTACCAAAAACATTAAGGGTGAGTGGACCGAAACTCAAGTTTATAAAATCATTTGATAAGTAAAACATATAATTTACCCCTCCTTTTTCCAAACATGCATGCAGTATCGTTTAAAATCATAAATAATATAATATGAAGCATAAGGCATGTAATAAAACCATAACCATAATTTTAGCCACTGCACTATACACTCCAATCCGACATCCCTGATGTCTGACGTCCCTGACGTCAATAAGGTCACAATCACAAGGCAACGCGTGCCACTCGGGTCTCAATTTCCGAGTTCAATCCCCGAACCCTGTTCGGTTACAGCATCCTCGATGCTTAGCGTCGTAGACGCTGGACGTTCTAGACGTCCGTGACCTCTCCGGGGTACCTCATCCGGAGGAGACAATATAATATGGAAGGATCTATACAGTGCAGTACCAAATACATTTTATTGATATCCACATGCAAACATATATGTATACATAGGTAAAATCTGAACCGATCGTTACGTTTCATCAAACGGGTCTCATGCCCAAATACCGTGAAACGTGCCATAATCGAAATCTCAATATCATCAAAACCTTTTATAGATTTCAGCATGTGAACATATAAGTAAATCAGAAAACATTTAAGCATGCAAGGGTTTAATGAAAATGGGCCCACTCACAGTACGATTCCGCTGCGAATCTGCGTGTACGGACCTGTACCGAGATTATCGTACAATTCCTGTCAGTTCAATTCACACGTAAGGGTCACTACAAGTCCTTAATATTTATTCAAAAGAAGGTTCGAAACAGAAGCCGGTTCGGGGAAACCGGCAACACGTTTCCCAAGGCAACCAACCCTAACCGGACCCTTCAAACTATCTCAGATCAACATGGTTAATTCACCACAAATGTTCAGAATGATGAGAGGAATAAAAGTCATGTTGATCGTGATCGGAGATAAGCCCCAACGCGCCCTCACGCGCCGCCCAAAGTGGCTGCACGTGAAAGTCACGCGCCTGACACTGTAGCTACAGTGTGAGCACCTTCACCCGTTTGTCTGTAATTCGGGCCTGCCACCCGCGGCTTGACCCGGTTGATTACCCATCAATTCCTACTCGATTTCAATCCAATTTGATCCTAACATGTTATTTAAACATCTAATTTAAGTTCTGAGCTATTAATTATCCAAAACTAATCCTTAAACGGCCCCTCGACCCGTGATCATCCAAACGGGTCAATCACCAGAACTCACTGGTTTCTAAACCGAAATCAAATCAACTTTACATGAAGCATCATAGTATCACAACGAACTGGAAAACACACTCAATTGAATCAACACTCACCTGGAAGTAGCCGTCCAAACCTCTGAAATTCCTCTGAACACGGCAGTCACCGTCCCAGCTCACCCGTGGCTGGTTGCCTTCGATTTTGATATGGTTGTGTTCCAAATGCTCCCAGAAAGCTTACTCTACGATTAGATTGGCTCAACACATCGTAGAAATCAAAAACCCGATTTCCCTCCAAAAATTCCCGAAATGGTTTCTCTCTGGTTCCACCCTTATTTTCAGTCCTTTCAATACCAGAGTGAAGCTCACACACTATATAATCAGTTTTAATTAATTTCAAGCCGTCCCAGAAGCTCGTGGGTGTCCAATTGTCCACAGAAAAATGTCCCCCGAAAAGCTTCGAACTTGAATAATTAATAGGGTCGTGCACGGTGGATGCAACAGACCACGGTCTAAAGCATCAGACACTCCCCACTTTCCAGCACACAATCGCACAACCAATTGCACGTTTGAACCACCGCACATGGTGGTGCCGCCCTTGTCCCTCGCGGCCTGCTACAGTAACCAGGGCAAAAAGACCAAAATGCCCCTGGTTCAATAATTACCAAAATACCCCTCACTTCCTAGACCCGTAACTCAGCCATACGAAGTCCGATTTTGGCGTGCCGCCTGTCTATGGACTCAGGACGTCGAGACCTACCTATCGGTCCTTGAGTCGCGTGAAAATTATTTGTCAAACGAAAAGTCAACATTTTCGCCCGTGAAGTCCAACTTACGGTAATGCCCCTGAACTTCCGATAGTCATAACTTTTTCCCTGATCGTCCGAAATGGACGTGCCACCTGTCTATGAACTCGTGACGTCCCGAACTACGTCACGGTCATAGGTCAAAGTCCATTTAATTCACCAATCAAAAGTCAATAATTTGGCCATACCAATCACAAGGGTAAAAGCGTCAATTCACACCTTAAATTACAATATTAAAATCCTTGAATTTCCGGGGTGTTACAACCTTCCCCCCTTAAGAAATTTCGTCCCGAAATTTCAAAGAAACAAATGAGGAAATTGATCTCGCATCTGAGCCTCAGGCTCCCATGTGGCTTCTTCCACATTCTGGTTTCTCCAGAGAATCTTCACGAGAGGGATCGTCTTCTGCCGTAGTACCTTGTCCTTCCGATCCAAGATCTTTACTGGTTGTTCCTCAAAGCCCAAATCCCCCCGTAGTTCGACAGGTTGTTCCCCAAGTACATGAGAAGCATCACGTACGTACTTCCGTAGCATCGATATGTGGAAAACATTGTGAACTCTAGATAGTTCTGGAGGTAGCGCCAATCTGTAAGCAACTCTGCCGATTCTCTCCACGATCTCATATGGTCCGATAAAACGCGGACTCAGTTTCCCCCGTCGACCGAATCGGATAATCCCCTTCCACGGTGATAACTTCAGGAAGACGAAATCTCCCACTTCAAATTCCAAGTCTCGAATCCGTCGATCGGCATAACTCTTCTGGCGATCCTGTGCCGCCTTCAATCTCTCCTTGATAACACGAACAGCTTCCAAGGTCAAGTCCATCAATTCCGGCCCTACAGCCGTTCGCTCTCCTATCTCTGTCCAGCAGATAGGTGTCCTGCACTGTCGACCATACAGTGCCTCATAAGGTGCCATCCCAATGCTTGCCTGATAGCTGGTGTTGTAAGCGAATTCCATCAATGGCAAATGAGTATCCCAAGAGTCCTAAAACTGTAGTACACATGACCTCATCATGTCCTCCAGGGTCTGAATGGTTCTTTCAGACTGCCCATCGGTCTGTGGATGGAACGCAGTACTGAAACGTAGGGTTTTTCCCAAAGTACCTTGCAAACTTCGCCAGAACCTGGAAGTGAAACGCGGATCACGATCGGACACGATCGATTCCGGCGTACCATGCAATCGTATGATTTCCTTCACAAACAACTGAGCCAGTCGATTAGGTTTATAGGTCTCCTGAACTGGCAGAAAATGGGCTGATTTGGTTAACCGATCCACGATCACCCATACTCCGTCCACTCCACTCTGAGTTCTCGGTAACTTAAAGACGAAGTCCATGGTGATGTGATCCCACTTCCACTCGGGAATCGGAAGTGGCTGCATAGCCCTATACGGTCTCTACCGTTCCGCCTTAACCTGCTGACAGGTTAAGCATTTGCTTACGAACTCGGCAATATCCTTCTTCATTCCTGGCCACCAATAATGGTTCCGGAGGGTACGGTACATCTTTGTACCTCCCGAATGCATAGCATAGGCCGAACTATGGGCCTCCTCAAGAATCTCGGCCCGTAACTCTGCCACTGCAGGTACACACAAACGGCCCAATCTCACAAGTGCCCCATCGTCCCGGATGGTGAAATCCTGTCTCCCATCCGCATCGACCTCAATTCTGTAAATACAGAGTATCGGATCCTGAAGTTGTGCTTCGATAATCCGATCAATCAGTATAGGTCGTACATGAAAGCTGGCCAACAAAGCTCCACGTTCATCCGTACCCAAGATAACTCCCGCCTTCCGGATTTCCACTAGCAAAGGAAGATACACCATCCCTAGGTGTGCAACGGATCCTGCTGACTTCCTGCTGAGTGCATCAGCCACCACATTGGCCTTACCCGGATGGTACTCGATCGTACAGTCATAGTCCTTTAGCAGCTCCAACCATCTCCGTTGTCTCATGTTAAGCTCCTTCTGAGTGAATAAGTATTTAAGACTCTGGTGGTCGGTGTATATCCGACACGTTGCGCCGAACAGATAATGCCTCCAGATTTTCAAGGCATGAACCACTGCTGCCAACTCCAAATCATGGGTAGGGTAGTTCAACTCATGAGTCTTCGGCTGCCGGGATGCGTAGGCGATAACCTTGCCAGTCTGCATCAACACGCAGCCCAAACCTTGCAGTGAAGCGTCACTAAAGACCACGAATTCTCCACTGTCATCCGGCAATGCAAGGACAGGTGCAGTGGTTAATCGATCCTTCAACTCTTGAAAACTCCGATCGCACTGCTCGTCCCAGATAAACTTCACTCCTTTCCGAGTCAAACGAGTCAATGGTGCAGCAATTTTGGAGAAACCCTCCACGAATCTCCGGTAGTAACCTGCTAATCCGACGAAACTCCACACCTCGGTCACCGTTGTCGGTCTAGCCCAGTTGGTCACCGCTTCTGTTTTCTGGGGATCCACGCAAATCCCATCCGTCGATATCACGTGTCCCAGAAAACCAATACTACTCAGCCAAAACTGACACTTGCTCAGCTTGGCATACAATTGTTCTTGTCTCAGCCTCTCCAAGACCAACCGTAGATGTTCCTCATGTGCACGGGCACTCCTCGAGTATACCAAAATATCATCGATGAACACAATCACGAACTTATCCAGGTAGGGTCGGAACACCCGGTTCATCAGATCCATGAATGCTGCTGGAGCATTCGTCAAACCAAATGGCATAACAAGGAACTCGTAGTGTCCGTAACGGGTTCGAAAAGCAGTTTTCAGAATATCCTCCTCCGAAATCCTCAGTTGGTGATACCCAGACCGCAAATCAATTTTCGAGAAGCACTGAGCTCCCCGCAACTGGTCAAAAAGGTCATCGATCCTGGGTAGAGGATACTGGTTCCTTAGCGTCACCTTGTTGAGTTGTCGATAATCAATACACAAACGGAGACTTCCCTCCTTCTTCTTTACGAACAACACCGGTGCTCCCCACGGTGAAGTACTCGGTCGGACATATCCCAAATCCACCAACTCCTGCAATTGAGTCTTGAGTTCTCGCAACTCGGCCGGCGCCATCCGGTATGGTGCCTGGGATATAGGTCGGGTACCCTGGAGTAGTTCAATTGTAAACTCGATCTCCCGCGATGGTGACAATCCAGGTAAGTCTTCCGGGAACACATCCGGAAACTCACGCACCACCGGTATCTCGTCGATACCCGGAGTATCAACCCGATCCGACACGACATGCGCCAGGAAACCCTGGCATCCCTTCCGAAGAAGTTTGGTAGCAGTAAGTGACGAAACCACTTCAGGAGGCGAACCGTCTCGTTCCCCCTGAAAGATAACCTCCAGTAAACCCGGGCTCCGCAGAATCACTTGCTTGCTACAGCAGTCGATGAGCGATCCGTGCTCCGACAGCCAATCCATCCCTAGGATTATATCGAAGTCGTGGATATCCAGAATAATTAAGTCTGCTGGTAAATCCACACCCTCAATTCTTACCGGGCACCTCCGAATCACCTGATTCACAAGGTACACGATGCCCATCGGGGTGCCAACACCCATTTCGCAATCCAAAGCTGATACCACACAATCAAGCATACCAGCACAACTCTTCGAAATAAAAGAATGTGTAGCCCCCGCATCCATCAATACACGTACAAGAAGGATTAAGATATGTAGTGTACCTGTGACCACGCCTGGGGCAGTCCTCGCCTGCTGCTGAGTCATTGCAAACACTTGGCCCTCGGCCCTCCGTTCCGTTCGCGACCGCGCGCGCCACGCCCAGCACCACGGTCACCTCCCTGACCGCGACCTCCATTAGTGTGGGAAGCCGTGCTCTGCACCACACTAGAGCCCCCAGCGCCGTTGTTCTTGGACAACTGCGGGCAATCACTGGCATAGTGGCCCTCCTCTCCGCAAGCGAAACAAGTTACTGGCCTCGTCCTGTCCGAATGGCCGCCAGAAGCACCGCTCCAAGATGAGCGCTGCCCATAGTTGTATCCAGATCCTCTGCCCTAAGAGCCTCCACGTCGACCTGACCAGCCACAACCCTTGAAGGATGAGGGTGCTCCCCTGTAGCCCCCTCCCTTATTGTTCTTATGGACCGATGGTCCACGATGTGGGCGATCCTGACGTCGCCCCTCGCCTGAAGGTTGTCGTGTCTGGTGTGCCGCCAGACTGGCCTCGACACGCACCACAGCGTCGACCAAATCTCTCAGTGAAGCATGAGTAGCAGCAGTCACACTTGCCCGGATCTCCCCTCGGAGTCCAAGCTCGAACCTTTGGCATTTGTCGTCCTCCGTGCTCACGAATGATGCAGCGAACCAGGAAAGTTTCCTGAAAGTTTGCTCGTAGTCCGCAACGGACATATCACCCTGCTCCAGCCGCAGGAACTCAGCCTCCCTTGCCGCGCGGAACGATCGCGGGTAGTACTGGTCCAGAAATCTGGAACGGAAAGCTTCCCAAGTAGTGGTATGGACAGACCACCCAGACATTTTGAGTCCGTGCCACCACTGGTAGGCTCCTCCTTCCAGCAAGAAGGCCGCCAAGGTCACTCGTTCGCCTGGAGGGCAGTGCATCACCGAGAAGATCCTCTCCCACTTGGTGATCCAATCATGAGCATCCTCGGGGTTTGATCCCCCGCAGAAAGGAGTGGCTCCCAAACGTTGAGCCCTTTCAATGCTCGCGCATTCCATCTCCCTTTCCAGATCCTCGTCAGTTCGTGTATGAGGAATTCTCCTAGGAGGCATAACCAACTGTCAAGATGCATAGATCAGAAAACAATATTCTTAAAAGTCGAAAAGTAACTAGTACTAATCGCTAGTCTAGCATGCTGACCATACCCAAGTACTGACAAAAACCTAGTGCTCTGATACCAAGCTGACAGGACCCGCCCCGATCCACTCTGGAACCATATGGGGACGTGCCCTGCTCCCGTCTGACACCCAATCATTCATACCAATTTTGACCTCAGAACTTCAAATGCATAAATAATCAAATTAAAGTCATACATCAAATCCGAATTAAACAGATGTCAGACAAGGGATGAAATCCAAAATTACAAGTTGCGAGCACGACTCTAAAGTAAAACCTGCGGGCAAACCACCCAACAGGGGTTCAGGTACGCAGAAGTAGATCTATGCCTCAGCCTCAGGTTCCTCCTCTACCTTAGTATCACGACCTGGAGGGGTTACCAAAAACATTAAGGGTGAGTGGACCGAAACTCAAGTTTATAAAATCATTTGATAAGTAAAACATATAATTTACCCCTCCTTTTTCCAAACATGCATGCAGTATCGTTTAAAATCATAAATAATATAATATGAAGCATAAGGCATGTAATAAAACCATAACCATAATTTTAGCCACTGCACTATACACTCCAATCCGACATCCCTGATGTCTGACGTCCCTGACGTCAATAAGGTCACAATCACAAGGCCACGCGTGCCACTCGGGTCTCAATTTCCGAGTTCAATCCCCGAACCCTGTTCGGTTACAGCATCCCCGATGCTTAGCGTCGTAGACGCTGGACGTTCTAGACGTCCGTGACCTCTCCGGGGTGCCTCATCCGGAGGAGACAATATAATATGGAAGGATCTATACAGTGCAGTACCAAATACATTTTATTGATATCCACATGCAAACATATATGTATACATAGGTAAAATCTGAACCGATCGTTACGTTTCATCAAACGGGTCTCATGCCCAAATACCGTGAAACGTGCCATAATCGAAATCTCAATATCATCAAAACCTTTTATAGATTCCAGCATGTGAACATATAAGTAAATCAGAAAACATTTAAGCATGCAAGGGTTTAACGAAAACGGGCCCACTCACAGTACGATTCCGCTGCGAATCTGCGCGTACGGACCTGTACCGAGATTATCGTACAATTCCTGTCAGTTCAATTCACACGTAAGGGTCACTACAAGTCCTTAATATTTATTCAAAAGAAGGTTCGAAACAGAAGCCGGTTCGGGGAAACCGGCAACACGTTTCCCAAGGCAACCGACCCTAACCGGACCCTTCAAACTATCTCAGATCAACATGGTTAATTCACCACAAATGTTCAGAATGATGAGAGGAATAAAAGTCATGTTGATCGTGATCAGAGATAAGCCCCAACGCGCCCTCACGCGCCGCCCAAAGTGGCTGCGCGTGAAAGTCACGCGCCTGACACTGTAGCTACAGTGTCAACACCTTCACCCGTTTGTCTGTAATTCGGGCCTGCCACCCGCGGCTTGACCCGGTTGATTACCCATCAATTCCTACTCGATTTCAATCCAATTTGATCCTAACATGTTATTTAAACATCTAATTTAAGTTCTGAGCTATTAATTATCCAAAACCAATCCTTAAACGGCCCCTCAACCCGTGATCATCCAAACGGGTCAATCACCAGAACTCACTGGTTTCTAAACCGAAATCAAATTAACCTTACATGAAGCATCATAGTATCACAACGAACTGGAAAACACACTCAATTGAATCAACACTCACCTGGAAGTAGCCGTCCAAACCTCTGAAATTCCTCTGAACACGGCAGTCACCGTCCCAACTCACCCGTGGCTGGTTGCCTTCGATTTTGATATGGTTGTGTTCCAAATGCTCCCAGAAAGCTTACTCTACGATTAGATTGGCTCAACACACCGTAGAAATCAAAAACCCGATTTCCCTCCAAAAATTCCCGAAATGGTTTCTCTCTGGTTCCACCCTTATTTTCAGTCCTTTCAATACCAGAGTGAAGCTCACACACTATATAATCAGTTTTAATTAATTTCAAGCCGTCCCAGAAGCTCGTGGGTGTCCAATTGTCCACTGAAAATTGTCCCCCGAAAAGCTTCGAACTTGAATAATTAATAGGGTCGTGCACGGTGGATGCAACAGACCACGGTCTAAAGCATCAGACACTCCCCACTTTCCAGCACACAATCGTACAACCAATTGCACGTTTGAACCACCGCACATGGTGGTGCCGCCCTTGTCCCCCGCGGCCTGCTACAGTAACAGGGCAAAAAGACCAAAATGCCCCTAGTTCAATAATTACCAAAATACCCCTCACTTCCTAGACCCGTAACTCAGCCATACGAAGTCCGATTTTGGCGTGCCGCCTGTCTATGGACTCAGGACGTCGAGACCTACCTATCGGTCCTTGAGTCGCGTGAAAATTATTTGTCAAACGAAAAGTCAACATTTTCTCCCGTGAAGTCCAACTTACGGTAATGCCCCTGAACTTCCGATAGTCATAACTTTTTCCCTGATCGTCCGAAATGGACGTGCCACCTGTCTATGAACTCGTGACGTCCCGAACTACGTCACGGTCATAGGTCAAAGTCCATTTAATTCACCAATCAAAAGTCAATAATTTGGCCATACCAATCACAAGGGTAAAAGCGTCAATTCACACCTTAAATTACAATATTAAAATCCTTGAATTTCCGGGGTGTTACACACCATCCCTATCTTCCTCAGTCCTTCATCACTCCTCCCACGATCATGTTGATGCAAGGTGATGGTGGTGGTGAGGTGTGGTGTGGTTTTTGTGTTTTGTTCAAGAGATGGAAGATGGGGTTTCAGGTTTTTGTGAGAAAACAGAGAAGATGAGGGCTGGTGGTTCAAGTGTGAGAGAGGGAAAGAAGATGGACGGTGAGGATGAGAGATTTAGATGAGATTGAGGGTTAGGATTGAGTGGTGGGTGAGGTTTAATTATAAAATAATAATAATAATAATTAATTAGAATAGATCCACAAATTGGGGGTTTGTGCCAATGGGATGAGTGACACTTGTCACTCATCCAAGGGTCCCACCTAAAATATCTGCCCAATCAGAATAAGCCACCTCAACATCGCCTCGATATACGTGCATAGTGAAATTGAACTTACGTGACCCATAACTCTTCCATTCGAATTCCGATTTCAGCGTGCCGCCTATCCACGGATTTGTATCGACCCGATCTACGTAACGGTCCTCGTCCCTCGGCCATCAGACCTCCCAAGCCAAAAGTCAACTATTTGCCCATTTTTAACCAAATTACCAAAATGCCCTTGAACTTCCGAACGTCATAACTTTCTCCTAGGATGTCGGAATCGAACGTTCCACCTGTCTATGAACTCGTGACGTCCCGCACTACATCACAGTCATCAGCCAAAGTTGTCCGGACCCACCCCGGTTTAACCCCGAAACCCGAGGTAAATCCTGCTCCCGTCTGACTCCCCGACACAACACCCAAGTAAAACTCACACATAACTACCAAAGTACTCAGTCACACGCAGGAGAAACTATACAATACATCCCGAAGTTAACAGTTTGCAGAGCATAGTACTAATACAGAAGAAAGAAAACCGGAAAGCTAAGTACACGCACAATGGAAAAAAAAACTTAAACACTTTGGGATCCCGCTCGTCACTTCTATGCCTCAGACGCTGCCTCGACGCTGGAACCCCGCGCTAGCTCCACAACCTGGAGGGCAGTTTAAAATAAAAGGTGTGAGTGGACCGTAATTAAAATAAAAGTTCTAAAACCATTTAAGAAAACCCAAGTTTCACCCTCCGTTTTGAAACCACATGCATAACCCAGTTCATAAATTAGGTATAACCCAATCACCATAAATCACATCATAAGAAACAGAAACACTATAAAACCGTCATAGAAATCATAGCATATGAATCATAAAACCGTATCAGAAACCATGAACATCAAATCATTAATTTCCGATCAAACCTGCTGGACCTATCCGAGTACTCCCGAGTCTTTAAACTCAATCCAGGCCTCAATCATATCCGAGTCTTTAAACTCCCGAGTCTTTAAACTCAATAGGCCTACGGGGGAAATATCAATATATCCGAGTCTTTAAACTCCCGAGTTTTTAAACTCAATCCGGGCCCGTCCCCCGTCAATCAGAATCCGGGTCTTTAAACCCAATAACCAGATCCAGCAAATCCAATCCAAACCCATTGAAAACCATTTCTAAATCCACCTCCAAACCCGAATCCGAAATCACCGGTCTGACGCCCTTCCGGCATCCAGAACCATCATTCCGAACCCAAATCCGGAATCCACTTTTCAACTTTAAAACCAAAGTCAAATTGTCAAATTCCAATTTCAAACCGAAACCTTGATCCTCAAAATCATATTCCAAAATCCACTTATAATCGTCAGAAATCATTTAACGTTTGAAACCCCCAAAACCATAACTTTATATTCAAAATCACCCTTTTCTCGTAAAACGTGAAAAATACGTTATTTCTCGAAAACAGTGCAACAAGTAAAACAGTTATAGCATATTCAAATAACCATAAAATCACATATAAAACCACAAAACAGTTATAGAAAAACAGTTATGCATGCTCGAGTTCAGAGAAGAGGTCCAGTCACAGTACTGAGCCCTCAATCGCGGCCCGAACGTCCAGCACGTTCCTCAGCTTCCTCGGGAAATCCCGATCCTGTCAACAACCGCCAAATGACGTCAATAACACGTCTACGAGTATCCACCTAAATTCTGTCAAAAATCCCCGGGTCCTGAACGTAACGAACCGGAACCCTAAATTTTCACCCTCGCGGAACTACTTCGATTCGACGTCCGATTAACCCGAAACCAAATCCAATGGACTCGTCACAACTCCTAGACCAAAAACCATATTGACCATTTTCCCTAGAACCGCTGCACGCGCCTCCACGCGCCGCCCAAAGTGGCTGCGCGTGGGCCTCACGCGCCAGCTACAGTGTCACCCTCAACCTTTGCTGAACCGGCCGCTGCAACTAGGACCGGCGAGAACCATTCTCCGCCGTCCGGCCACCAATTCACCTCATTTCTTCACCCACAGCTTCGTCCAGACCTACCCTATCTATTCCCCAACTCCTCTAACCTCGACACGGTCCCATCATCGTCGACTGAAGCTCGAAAGAAAACCTGAGCACTGCTCTGTTTTCTTTCCCGGCCACCCGGATCACCACCCATCACGGTGGCCAGCCCAAACTCTTCCTAGAACCCTTCTGAACCTGACCCAACTCTCCTAAACCTCCGACTCAGTCCCTAGGTCCACAACTCGCCGTCTGAAACTCACGGCCAAAACAGAGCACATAGAATCCCTCCGTCGTGCCAACCGCCACCGTGCACCTCCCGTCACGGCAACACAACCAGGGACCTCCTAGGACTCCCCTGAGTCCCCTAGACCTCCCTAGACTCATCGATTCGACCCCTAGACTCACGACTTCCACTTTGAAACGGGAAAACAGGGCAAATTTACAGGGATGAGGGATTACCTGCAACCGTCCATGACCGTGCTCGCCGCCGCGCTCCCTGGAATCTACAACGTCGCCTCAGCCTCCTCTCGAGGTCAATCGCACCCGCACACGGCCACAGCACCACCACAAGCCCTCAGTCTTCTCTGTTTCCTCTGATTGTCCCCGTGACTTCTCAACTCACACACACCACCATCACCTCTTCTAACCCTCTCAATGTCTTCCTCTCATGCTCTGATCAAGCTCACACACTCACAACTCACCAGCACACACAACATCATTGATCAATTCTCTCAATCTCCCTCACTGCCTCACTCTGTTTCACTCAAACACACACGAACACACACGGTTGCACCCAATTAATTAGGACCGTGCACACATGAGAACCCCCAAGAAGCCACTACACACCTGGCACATGTCACCATCCACTCCATCCTCTCCCACATGGCTCAATCCCAGCCGTCCATCTGCCCTCTATCTCTGCACAATTTCCAGAGTACAAAAGACCAAAATGCCCTTCCTTTTTACCCAATTTTACAATTTTGCCACTAACTTTCTAGACCCGTAACTCCCACATCGTAAGTCCGATAAATACGTGCCGCCTGTCATCGAACTCAAGACGATGAGATCTACCTAACCATCCTCGGTCAACGTACCAAAACCCGATTGTCCAAAAAGTCAACTTTTCCCCTTCATTTAACCAAATTACGGTTATGCCCTCGACCTTCTGAACATCGAAACTTCCCCCTCGGATGTCGGAATCAGGTGTAAGACCCGTGTCCTTGACGGAACGGTGAACAATCCCACATTCCTGCGAGGGCGAATGGTCTGGGAAGGGAATGGTGGTGTGCCTTAAAGGCGTAGGCACACACCTATCTAGCATGAGGCCTTTTGGGAGCTCAGTGGCTTTGGGGGGGATTGGAACCCCAAAGTTAAGCGAGTTGAGGCTGGTGCAATTCTATGATGGGTAACCCCCTGGGAAGTTGTGCACCGTGAGCTCCCGAAAACAAAACCGTGAGGGCAAGGGCAAGGACGCCCAAAACGGACAATATCATGCTAGATGAGTCGGGACCTGACAGAGGAGGGTCGGGTCCTAACAGAATGGTATCAAAGCCAGACCCCGACCGGGAAGTGTGCCAGTGTGGACCCTGGGCCCTAAGGGGGGTGGATTGTAAGACCCGTGTCCTTGACGGAACGGTGAACAATCCCACATTCCTGCGAGGGGGAATGGTCTGGGAAGGGAATGGTGGTGTGCCTTAAAGGCGTAGGCACACACCTATCTAGCATGAGGCCTTTTGGGAGCTCAGTGGCTTTGGGGGGGATTGGAACCCCAAAGTTAAGCGAGTTGAGGCTGGTGCAATTCTATGATGGGTGACCCCCTGGGAAGTTGTGCACCGTGAGCTCCCGAAAACAAAACCGTGAGGGCAAGGGCAAGGACGCCCAAAGCGGACAATATCATGCTAGATGAGTCGGGACCTGACAGAGGAGGGTCGGGTCCTAACAGAATAACCTGGCTCTGATACCAAGTTGACAGGACCCGCCCCGATCCCCCTGGGACCACCCGGGACGTACCCTGTTCCCGTCTGACACCCGACATTAAAATACCAAAAATACCCTTATTGAAGATGAAATGCATAAAGAAAAACCAAAGTTAAGTCATACATAGCACGCCACACAAATACTCGAATACAAATAGTGTCAGACAAGGGATAGTTCCCGAATACAGTTTATTGAGCACGACTCTAGACACACTACGTGCCAACCTACCCAGCAGTAGGGTTCAGGTACGCAACGTAAACCTATGCCTCTTCCTCCTCGGGATCCTCCTCCTCGATAGCACTACCCCGTAGCCACTTTGGACGGCGCGTGGGGGCGCGTGCGGCAGTTTTTGGGGACACTTCCAACTAGGTTTTTGGTCTAGAAGTTGTAATGAGTCTATTGGAATAGGTTTCGGGTTAATCGGACGTTGTTTCGGGTTAGTTCTACGGGAGAGAAGGTCTAGGGTCCCGTTTAAAGTACGCTTAGAAGTTCGGGAAAGTTATGGGATTTGAGTAGGACTTTTGTGAAGTAGTTAGTAACCTCGTTATGGAATTTGGACAGGTTCGGGAAAGCCGAGAATAGCAAACTGGTCAGGAACGGCGTAAGTGCGCGCGTATCGAGACGACGTCGGAATGGTCTGTGAGTGGATTTGCTTTCTAACTCTTGATGCATGCATATATGTTTTTATATGTTTTCCATGCTTGATTCTATGATTTGAATTATGATTGTGACGGTTCACGGTTTGTGCACGTTTTTGGAGGAAATTACGTTATTTCACGTTTTACGAGATTTTGACGGATATTGTGATTTGAACCAGGTTTTAATGATTTGATTTTGGAATTTGAAATACAATTTGTTCTCAAAGGAAGTAAAAGGATTTGGAAAGTGTTTTCGGGCTGGAAGCCCAGTTCAGGAAAGTGGTTTTGAGAAACGTGATTTCGGGTTTTGGGATCGAAATTCCGGATGACGATTCGGGATTCGATTCGGGACTTGGAAGTGGATTCCGAGTTTGGGTTCGGAATGATTATTCCGGATGCCGGCTTATGGAATGATAGTTGTGAACTCGAATCTGGAAAGGAGATGGATATGAGTTCTGGGTTTGGATTCGGGATCCTGATGAGATTGCGGATTCAGATTCGGAAATGGAAAAAGGTTTTCAAATGATTTTGGATTGGATTTGCTGGATCTTGTTATTGGGTTTAAAGACCCGGATATTATGTTTGACGGGGGACGGGCCCGGATTGAGTTTAAAGACTCGGGAGTTTAAAGGCTCGGATAGAACCAGCAGGTTCGATGGATGGAAATGTGGTTCAGTATGTTTTGTTTTGCGT
Source organism: Prinsepia uniflora (assembly GCA_032719365.1). Lineage (NCBI taxonomy): Eukaryota > Viridiplantae > Streptophyta > Magnoliopsida > Rosales > Rosaceae > Prinsepia > Prinsepia uniflora. Next base: position 7,659,077 of record CM064875.1, read on the forward strand.
GGGCTAAAATGGTTTTTGATGGTTTTGGGCTGAGGCCTAGGATTTGAGAAAAAGGAAAATGTGTGGTTTTCGTACATGGTTTTATGACATGAAAATTAATATGCATGCATTGGTTTTAAAACGGAGGGTATAAATGTCATTGTTTTCTGTTAACTGTTTTTGAACTTATACTTTCTTTTTGTCCACTCACAGTCTTTTCGTGTTTTTGATATCCTCCAGGTTGTTGCGGTGCGGGCTGTTAGTCGAGAGAGATGGAGACATCACACGTACGATCCACAGTAGACTTTGCGCACTCTGGGATGTTCGGAAGTTCTGGACAGTCGAATCGAAAATCCCTTGTCCGACTCACGTGTCATACGAAGGTTGGACGTCAGTTTAGCCTTCGTGTCAGGCGTAAGTTAGACGGGATCGGGACTTAGCCCCTAATCCCGGGGGATTAGGGGTGGGTCCTGACAACTTCACACTATTTGAAGATTCCAATTTTGATTTTTGTTGGCTTAGATGGCATCTCCGATGAAGATGATTATGATGACCATTCGATTGATGGGATTGAATTTTTGAAGAAGGAAGAGATGACCGCACTGGCGAGCGATAAAGATTTGTTATCTCTCCCGCTTTTGTACTCTCTGATTCTCTCGCTCTCGCGCTCTCTCTTTCTTTCTCGCTCTCGCGCTCTCTCTTTCTCTCTCGCTCTCTTTCTCTAGAAATCAATAATGATATCCAGTTTGCAGGCTGTTCTGTCCTTGTTTTTTTTTAAGTCTAATAAGTGCACAGTAACTAGCGCTTCTCCAAAAAAAATTATTGTCGCTTTCACAAATTTGAGAAATTTTTCCCTTTTCTATTCAAATAGACGACATTTTAAAAAATAATTGTTGTCTTTTAACCGACATAACATTACAAAACATCATAGACAACACTTTTACATAATTATAGACAACAATATTAGTCTAAAGTGTCGTCTCTCATAATAAGACGTCACATTTAACACAAACTATCATCTGATCAGTGACATCTATTAATATAAATGGCATAGTGGTTGCACGTGAGCTCCCGAGAACAAAACCGTGAGGGCTGATCCCAAAGCGGACAATATCCTGTTGGAGAAGGTCAGGTCATGACATCAGTTCCATCCAAGATGTCCCCTAACCGTCATCTAGGCATGCACCAAAGTGCCCAATGGGACACAAAAAAACTAAGGAGCAAAGAAAAGGTAAGGGTAAGACGAATAGTCTCAATAACTATGCAAAAAATTTGAGTATCAATTTTCAAGGTTATAAAGAGGCATTGACCAACAAAAGTGATAGAAAATCCCATTGAAACTTCAAAAATCGAAACCCCTAATTGTAGGGAGTGGATTCAATAAAAGCAAAATGAGATTATAGAAAAATGAGAATTTTATATTTTTTTGTAGAAATTTTAAAACCAATTAAAAATAGTGAGTCATATCTCATAGTTTTTGTAAAAAAATGTTACCATTTAGATTTCATAAAATACTTTAACCAAAATTATTTAAAAATAATTAAACCATTTGAGATATGTTTTGCCCTTTAACATGCACATTAACAATTATTTAGAAATCTTTAAAGACAAAATCTTGAACTTACATAAAATTTCTCAAAGGAGTCCGAAAGTTACCATAGGATTCAAAAGTAATTAAAAATCATATTTCAATTTCAAAGTATTGCATGGGGTGATGTGATGGGAAATAAAATATAATAATTATTTTAATGTGTTTTTTGATGAAATTTAAAAAAAAAAAAACAACTCAAAAAACCCCTCTGTAGTCCCTAGATATTATTATAATAATTATTTTAATGGATGCTTCCGCCCTGCATATTTTCACTATCCATCTACTAATTAATATGATTATGGTCTACCTAGATGTGGTTGTATGAGTACGGTCTGCCTTGATGTGGTTGTGGCTTGTAAGGTCATAATTGAAGTATATTTAATACCTTAGTTTTCATCTGTGATTTCTTTTAATATTTGGTCGAAAAACGGAGCCCAAGGAACGTGCTTATTGATAGTGTGGTACATTTACACTAACTACGCCCAGAAGCACAGGTGCACAACCAACCAAGGCCTGAAGGGGAGCTCAGTATTAAATTGGGAACCCACAATCGCATCTTCTTTCATAACTTCATATTATATATACCACGGAACAAGAATGGGCATAATTATCCATAGATATGAGTACTTATGAATATTGTTAAAATTGGTAGAAATTATATTAGCAAAAATTTACCCATCATCTCATTAAATTCAAAATATATTCTTTATTCATTCTTCAAATTATCTATGAATTTTTAACACTATTTCTTTCATTTACTATTTTTTTCTTTCTTTCTATTCTTACTATTATTATTATTATTATTTATTAGGTATTATTATTTAAAATTTCTTTATTTCAATTAAATATTAGTTATTTCATCTTTCTTCAAAAAAATTAAACACAAAAATGTTACGAATTTATATTAACATCAAAATTTTGCTAAGAACTTAAATCATTCATTTTAAATGATTTAACAAAAATCAACGTAAACTATATAAATTTTTCAAGATTTCACAACCATGAAATAATTTAAAGGGAGTTTTATAAATTCTTAAAAATGATTTATATTGAAATTTCTAACGAGTTTTGTTTTCAAGTTTTGAATTTCATTTCAACATTTTCTACTCATTCTTCATTTAATTGGAAAGTTTTCGGAGTCAAATTCTCAAATAACTGATTCACTAACCTTAGTCAACTCGAATGATTATTAAAGACTAATTTCCTCACTATCTCATATTTTATTTCATTTTTATTAAATATGTCACATTTTTAGGGAAAATAGGTATCAAATAGAATTAGTAAACTAACGTTTTTGACAACTCATAACATGACATAGCTAAGATCCCTCATTAATATAATAATATTTTATAATTTGTACGTAATTCAAGTAGTTAGAAATACAAACCCCAATTCTTCTATTACATGTATGTTCACACTTAATTTGGGCATTTAAATACATTACTATCCAATTGTTACAATTAAAGCAACGTGGAAGATTCTTTATTATAGAATGACATGGATGATGATATGGATTACAATTGAATAAAAAAATATTATAAAAAACTAAATTATTTTTTATTATAAAATAAATGTTAGGAAATCAATTCTCCGCCACGCTAGTATTAGGAATAAAGATTGAAGAAAAGAAATAAAAAAAGCCAAAAACACAATAGATTTAACGAGATTCGACCAAATAATTTGCATACGTCCTCGGAGAGTTTTCACCTTTACTATGAGTGAATACAAAGTACAAGAATACACCATTCAAGTTTATACCCAACCTGAGCCCTTGTATCCAATAGGATACCCCTTGTACACTCTCTTTCAACCTGGAAGATCACTTTACCCCAAGAGTTATATATACTCTTGAAACACTCACAACTCACCTTGCTTCTATACTCGAAGACCCTTAGAGTTGCTCCCACTCACTTACTTGTGATGTGTTATCCTTGATTTCCAAATATGGCCAAGATCCCCTCCTTATATAGTGTTTAAGAAAGTCTCTAGATCCCTTCATTAAAATTTCATCCACCCACCAACCTCATTTATGAATCTTCCACCTACTTCCTTCATGAACCTTCTACACATATTTTGAGCTCATACACTTTAATCTAGAACCACAAATATGTTCTAAAAAAACCCAATAATATGGAAGCTCAAATGTCTATTATACTTTAGTATTGGGTCTGAATATTTTACAATAAATCCTAATAGATTAAAATTGGTAAGAAACTAATTCAACCTTCACTGATCAAGTTCCTTCATCCAGTCAACTTCATCGTCCTTCTTTTTTCATAGCCCAACCTCTATCAGTGAAGGTTGAACCGGTGAACGAACTCTACACTAGCTAACCTTGAACTCGTGGACATACAATCGCTAGGTTGGCATGAATTTTGATGTTTTGACGGATTCTCACATTGCTTACATACATTCTTGAATATCTCACCTAGATATTCAGCAAGAGAAGGAGAGTTCCAAGGAAAGCTAGGGTTTATGTCTCTATGTAGAATAATGACCTATGCCCTATCTATAGGCCCATATTTTTTTTTTCCTTTTTTGAGCCTCAACTCATACAAACATGCGTATATCTTCATCTCGTAACAACTTTCAAACACTCAAAGTTACTATATATGTCCATTTTTATTCTAGGTCATCATTGTTTGGTATCAAACTCGAGAGATTTTAGAGAAGCATAAGAAAATTAATAACGAACAGAGGGAGATATTTGAGAGAGAAAAAAAAAGCTTCAAGCATGCCCCTTCAAGCTGATGAAGAAGAGGCTTTGAGCATCAGGTTGGAAGAGTGTAAGTAGAAGAGATTGTTAGTGAGGCTTTAGTAAAAATATCATTAATTTAGTCTCATGAGCCCACATGTTGAACATGCAAATCACCTCCAACAACCCATCTCTAACAAAATGGTAGTCAATCTCTATGTGATTAACTCGCAAGTGAAAGATTGGATTGGCATACAAGTTTTCACAGAGGTACTATCACATTAAATTGGAAGACACTTGAGAGTAAAGGAATGTGAAGAGTACATAAAAATTGTAAAATCCAAGAAATCTCAGCATACGTAATGGCTAAGGCATAATATTCGGATTCCATGCCGGATCAATAAACTGTGGTTTGTTTCTTAGACATCAAAAGAGATGGAATTTTCACCAAGATACACAAAAATGGTTGTAGTAGCTGTCCATCATTGGAATCTATTGTCCAACCTGCATTCCGTGTATGCATCATCGTAATGTATGGTGGTTAGGTCTGCACGAGTCTGTGGCAGGCACTACTACCAAGAGTGGTTTTAGTTACGGTTGTTGAGAATCAGGGACGTTCAGGGGACGTTTCCTTTTTCTCGTATGAGTTGTCAGGGTGACTGTACCCAGAGTTGTTGAGTACAAGGGAGACAGAGTTTCTCCTATTCGAGTAGAGGTACGGGATCGTCGCTCGGTATGAGCGGAGATCCAGGGTTTTCTGTTTCGCACACTGGATGCGGAGGCTGATGTTGATGCTTGTGTGCTGATACTGATACTGGTGGTTGGTACTGGTTACTAGTGCTGGTGATGGTGTTTGTGATGACGGTGAGTCACGAGTCGGGATATGACTCCGTCGAGATGGGCATGTGTCCATAACCAGTCTAAATGGGACACGTGGTTGATGTCCAAGTGTGTTGGTTCTGGCGTAGTTGGAATTTTGGAATCGCGAGAGTTTGTGATTGGGGTGACACGAGGAATGTGGGTTTTCCGCATTGATAATGAGTATTTCGAAGTCATTAGGGTGACTTCTCAGATTCTACCACGGTAGATGATGGTTGTGTCACCAGTACATTGGTCGTGTATTGGTTAGTGGACCCGGGATTTGTCTTGGGTCATCAGGAGTAGTTGAGTATATCGAAGTTAGGTGACTGAGATCTCTTATTTTCTGCTTGGTGGCAGACGATGTTGGATTACGTGGCGTGGTGAGTGCAGCGAGTTTTGGTTGTATTCACGTAGGATGAGTTTTGATGTCATCATATTGGATCATCCTTGATTTTTCCTAGGTGGAATGTCAAGGATCGATACGAGGTAATCAGTGAGAACCCACAGTCTCAACGTGTCTCGTCGTTGACTAATCTGTTTAGATGTGAGAATTGGTTAAAAAGTGGTGTGACTGACGAAGAATTCAAGAGGGTGTAAGACCCTATGATCGGATCTTAGGTGGATTGTTGACCAAGTGCGCTTGTGTGGATCCACCTAGGATCGTGTTATGGATCAGGATTGTGATGTTGAGGACTTTGGACGTTGTGACGTTCATGGTCGGGTGACGTAGTGATGGATCTAGATTGTGATCTTGATAATCCAGATAGGTGGAGATTATATCACTCTTACTTGGATGTTGAGTTGAGGATGATGGAACTGAACTTCTTTTCGGAGTGAATCCCGTACGATATATTACGCCCGAGTAAGTGTCCGAAGAGGTTAGATTTGGTCAGCCTAGATGCGTGGATATTAGGATTGACTTCCCTATGAAGTCAATCGATTGTATTGTGGTAATCGTTTGAGCAGGTAACCAATAGGTTCGGTTTTGGTGCGTCTCGGTAGACGTGAACGAGATTTCGGGTTTTGGAATCGGATTTCTGGATGATGATTCAGGATTCGATTTTGGAACTTGAAAATGGATTTCTGGATTTGGGTTCGGAATGGTTATTCCAAATGCTAGCTTACGGAATAATGATTTCGGATTCGGATTTGGAAGTAGATGATGGGTTGGAATTTTGTTCTGTCTAGTACTAGATTGGACATATGGACTTCATTATTGAAATGTGATTGGCTATGACCTAGGTGGTTGCGGTCTGATTGGTTGATAGATGTACGTACCTTGTACGTAGTTCGAGGTACGATACTGGGCATACTTGTGGTGCTTGGTAACAGTATATAGGTTATACCAGTGGTACGTTGGTGAACGTGTTGGTAGTCGGCTTAGTTCCGATACCATTGGATTAGTCGAGGACGTGGACTGTGTAACGACCCGAACTTTCGTAATTATTATTTTATTGTAAATTGACCGTTTTGCCCCTGAGGGGGGGAAAAAGTTGACTTTTACCTCGGGAAGTATTTAGGACTTTGACACGTGACCGTGACGTAGTTTAGGACGTCACGAGTTCATAGGCAGGTGGCACGTTCGATTCCGACGTTCGAGGAAGAAGTTGTGACGTTCGGAAGTCGAGGGGCATTTTGGTAATTTGGTCATTTGGGGGCCAAATGTTGACTTTTGACCCGGGAAGTCCAACGGACGAGGGCCAATGACCGTTACGTAGGTCTCGTCGATACGAATACGTAGACAGGCGGCATGCTGAAATCGGACTTACGACGAAAAAGTTATGGTCAAGAACGTAACCGAACTAACCGAGACTCGGAACTTAAAATAATAATAAAATAGTATAATCTGATTTACTTTAACCCAATCAATCTGGACCCTTGATGAGTGACACATGTCACTCATCTACCCCATCCACATCATCCCCAACATTCTGGATCTTGGTCTGCCATGGGATTAATTAATTAGTTTATTTTCCTTAAATCCTCACCCTTCACTCTTCACTCAGGTTGAATCTCAGCCATCCATTCTATTTCTCCTTCTGTTCTTAAGCCATCAGAGACTCACTTCTTCATTTTCATTTCTTCCTTCAAACCGTGCAACCTCCCATTCTCTGCACAAACACATCAGCCATCACACCACCCCTCAGCCTCAACCCACACACCAGCCTACATCTCAGCCACCTCCAGACGGCCATCACCACCACCACGGACGGCGGAGCAACCCGGAAAACCCACAAACCCGTGAGGACCCGTGCAGCCCAAAACCATCCAACCATCCAAACCACGACGTCTGGACTCGAACCAACCTAGGGCTAGGACCTTTGTGACCTCTGGACGGCGTAGGACTGGACTGGGCAGCCCACGGCGGCGACACGGCGGCGGTAAGCCTGCAAACCCGTGAAGGCCGATTTTCCTTCCCTGCCTCAAACCGTCCGTTTTTAACGTTGAGTTTGTTTGGTTGTTTTTGAGACTTAACCTAGGGGACTAGACGAACGTTTTGGACCTGAGTTGGTGGCTGGAAACGTGACGGCTCGCCGGAGAAGACGAACCAAAATCGGCAGCCAATTCCCCGTCGTTTTTCAGGTCATTCCTCGATCTTAAAATCCAGTTTTGATCACACAGAGCCATAGAACATGTTCAGACGAGTCCATAGGAACAAACCCCATCGATTTTGGTGGTCGGAATCACGATCTGTGATCGGGTCGAACCGTGGGTCTGCGGTGACCCGATTCGCAGACCCGGTTACTGTAGCTGATGACGTCATCATGCTGACGTCAGCAGTGACGTCATGATGACGTCATCATGTCAGAATATTGTCAGACCGGGGACCAATGGGCTGTTGACACGTGTCCTCTGACACTGTCAGTGATGACGTCATGCTGACGTCAGCAGTGACGTCATGCTGACGTCAACATCACTGTAGCACTGTTGACCAGAGGGTTGACCGGCGCGTGGGGGGCGCGTGTGAACAGTGTTTTGTGTGGGACCAGTGCCATTTTCAAGGTTTCGACGATACGGATCCAATGGCGGTGGTTTCGTGTCGATCGGAGATCGTTAAGTTGGTCAAATTAGGGTTTGATGCCTTGGGAAGCGTGTTCGGACGGCTTTCCCGGGCCGGTTTCAGTCTAGGGTTTCGTAGTTGTTTAGTAGGGACTTAAAGTGACCTTTACGTATGTTTTGGGCATGACAGGAATTGTACTTTAAACCTTGGACGGGGCTTTACGCTCGGGATTGCAGCGGGATTGTACTGTGAGTGGGCCTTTGATTTCACTAAACTTCGGCATGCATAACTGTTTTACTTTCTACTATATCTATATGTGATTTGAGTAAAAGTATCTGTTTATCTTGTGTATGATTTATGGCACGTATTACGGTGTTTGGGCATGAGACCCGTCTGGTTGTTGATAAATGGTTTGGAGTCATATATATGTATAATGGAACTCGATATTATCTGTGGTACTGCACTGTATAGATCTACCCTAGGATTTTATCTCCTCCGGATGTAGGTACACCGGAGCGGTCACGGCGCATTGCCTGTGAGGAGTCATTCTACGGAGGGACCGGACCGTAGAGTGACTCAGGAGCAGGATTGCTACTATTGGACGTCTGGGACGTCAGGCATCTAGAATGCCATGCTCGGACTAGGTTCGGGATTTGGACTCGGGATTGAGACCCCGGGTGGCACGCGTAGCCTTGAGACTGTGACCTTATTGGGCGTCTGGGACGTCAGGCATCTGGGATGTCAGGGTTGGGATGTATAGTGCAGTGACTATGATTATATTATGTTGATATTATTCTGCTTATGACTATATGGTTTTGTGGTTTTGATACTATGCATGTCTTTTCGGAAAACGGAGGGGAAAAGCTTTATGTTTTCGAAATGGTAAACTACTTTGTAAACCTTGAGTTTCGGCCCACTCACCTTTGTTGTTTTACTACCCCTCCAGGTAGTGCTATCGAGGAGGAGGATCCCGAGGAGGAGGAAGAGGATCCCGAGGAGGAAGAGGCTTAGGTTTACGTTGCGTACCTGAACCCTACTGCTGGGTAGGTTGGCACGTAGTGTGTCTAGAGTCGTGCTCAATAAACTATATTCGGGAACCATCCCTTGTCTGACACTATTTGTATTTGAGTATTTGTGTGGTGTGCTATGTATGACTTAACTATGGATTTTCTTTATGCATTTTATCTTCAATAAGGGTATTTTTGGTATTTTAACGTCGGGTGTCAGACGGGAGCAGGGCACGTCCCGGGTGGTCCCAGGGGGATCGGGGCGGGTCCTGTCAGACTGGACATTAGATACTGTGCAATGGGTCATAGTATTTCTGGTGGGTCCAGTTACACACAGATCGAGTGTTTGTTGGTATGTGTTTACTCAGGTTGAGTAAGTTAGTGGTTGGTGACAGGACCCATCCCAATCCCCCCGGGATTAACGAGGGATGACCCTGCCCCCGTCTGACACGAAGTGTCAGACAAGGGATATTTCCGACCTTTGCCCTCTCGGGCTATCAGAGTACGCCAGGGTCCGGAGGAGGTATGTGATATCTCGGTCGCTACTACAGTCCACATCGCTGTCAACCTGAAGGGCAGTCAAAACATTAAAAGCTGTGAGTGGACAAAACAAGAGTTTATAAAAACATTTCATAAGAAGACATTTGTACCCTTCACTAAAAAGCATGAATGCATGCATTCGAAAACCATTTAACCAAATGAACCACATCTGGGAACTAAGCCCAAAACCAAAATCAAATCAAGTATACGAGCCACTGCCCAAATCCATAAGGGACTCAGCCCAACTCATAAGAAACCAACCATACGGGCCACTGCCCAAAACCTATGTAAACACACATCATATATCATATCATATATCTCATATAGCATACATCATATATACATATAATTCACACAACCAATCCTGTCACGGTTTCCAAAGCTACGTGTGTGCTACCCGGGGTCTCAAACCCAAGTCTTCTCAAAGTCAATGTCAGGACCCACCCCTGTTTCACCCAGAAAACCAAGGTAAACTCTGCTCCCGTCTGACACCCCGACACGCAACTAAAGTAAACTCATGCAAACCACCAAAATACACAGTCAGACGCAGGAGAAACTATATGAAACATCCTGAAGTCAAAGGTTTACAGAGCATAGTTCTAAATACAAAAGAAAGAAAACCGATGAACAGTACATGCACACCAAAAAACTTAAAACACTCCGGGGTCGCTCTCGTAACTTCTATGCCTCCGACGCTTCCTCGACGCCGAAACCCCGCGCTAGCTCCACGACCTGGAGGGCAGTTTAAAAACAGAAGGTGTGAGTGGACCATAAATAAGAAAAGAAGTTCCGAAAACCATTTCATAATAAAACCAGGGTTTTAGCCCTCCGTTTTGAAATCACATGCATAACCGAGTTACTAAAAACAATTAATAAATCATGTAAGATCATCAGAAAAACAATTGCAGAATCATTATAAAAACAGTTACAGAAATCATATCAGAAGCATCATAAAACCGTACCATAAAACATAAGTCTCAACCAATCATTATCCGATCAAACCTGCTGGACCTATCCGAGTCTTTAAACTCCCGAGTCTTTAAACTCAATCCAGGCCTCAATAATATCCGAGTCTTTAAACTCCCGAGTCTAAACTCAACAGGCCTACGGGGGAAATATCAATATATCCGAGTCTTTAAACTCCCGAGTCTTTAAACTCAATCCGGGACCGTCCCCCATCAAATATAATCCGGGTCTTTAAACCCAATAACCAGATCCAGCAAATCCAATCCAAACCGTTTGAAAACCATTTCGAAATTCATATCCAAACCCGAATCTGAAATCACCGGTCTGACGCCCTTCCGGCATCCAAAACCGTCATTCCGAACCCAAATCCGGAAAGTCACTTTTCAACTTTAAAACCAAATCTCGATTCTCGAAATCCGATTTTAAAACCGAAAACCTTGATCCTCAAAATCGTGTTTCAAAATCCATTTATAATCATTGAAAAGTGCCTATCATTTGAAAACACCAAGTCCTGGCATCAAAATCGTAAACAGAGTATTTCTCGTAAAACGTGCGAAAAAATAGTACTTTCTCGTAAAACGTGCGGAAAACCGTACTTTCTCGAAAAACGTGCAATGATGCAAAACCAACACCACATATTCAACAATCATGGAATCACATGTAAAACCATAAAACAAGTAATTAAAAGCAGCTATGCATGTTCAAGTTAAGAGAAAGGGTAAACTCACAGTACTAAGCCCTCAATCGCTACGTTCTTCAGCTTCCTCGGGAAATCCCGAACCTGTCAACCAACACCCAAGAACGTTACTAACACATCTACGAAGGTCCACCTCGTTTTTCCCAAAAATCCCCAGGTCCTAAACGTAACGAACCGGAGCCCTCAACCTTCACCTTCGCGGAACTAACCTCAAACGACGTCCGATTATCCCGAAACCTATTCCAATGGACTCGTCACAACACCTAGACCAAAAACCAAGTTGACCGTTTTCACAAACACCGCCGCACGCGCCCCCACGCGCCGCCCAAAGTGGCTGCGCGTGGGCCTCACGTGCCAGCACCATTGTTCATCGTCTTCAACCTCTCGACCCGTCACGATTCCGGACCGGCGTGGCCGGTTCTCCGCCGTCCCGCCACCATTTCCCTTCCCTTTTCCTCCCCTAGCTTCGTCCTCTACCTAGTAATTCAGTCCACCACTCTAATCACTTCAACACGACCTCTCAACCATCGTCTCAAGCTCGAAACCAAAACCATCCGTACCCCTGTTTTTCAATCCGGTCACCCGCACACTTCCCCTTCACGGCTTCGACACCTAAAGGTTCCTAAGGACCTAAGGAATCGTTTAGCACCTACCAGACCCCTCGACTCGTACTAAAAACTCACGACTTTGAGTTTGAACCGAAACTGAAAACAGAGAACGCCAGGTACTTACCGTCGTTCTGGACTCCGCCGTGCAATCCCTCGTCGCGGCTGCACAACCAGCAGCTTCCTAGGACCCTACTGAGTCCCCTAGACCTCACTAGACGCCTCGAATCAACCCCAAAAGCCACAACTTTACGTTTGGACCTAGATGGCAAAACAGAGCACACCGAGGAAAGTAGAGAAATTACCTGCGTCCTGCTCTCCACCGTGAGCTCCGCCGTGTCCACTGGATTCCTAAGGCTCCACTCCCGTCTCTGAACACCACCAGCAGTAAGGGTTGATCCAAGTACGGCAGCTCTACCTCCAAACTCCCTCGACACCTCTCTGTTTCCCTGCGAACTCAAACCTCCCACTCCCCTGATTTCTTTCACAATCCTCACTCACAAATCACTCACCATTTTCCTCCCTTCTCTCTGTCACTCTCTTGATCATCAGAACTCACAACACCCTCTACAATCGCTCAATCCCTCTCCCAATCTCACTCTCTATTTTCTTATTCGAACACGACTACACACAGCTGCACAATTGAACACACACCGTGCACTCCCTAGAATCCACTACACACACTGCACGTGTCACCATCCCCTCAACTCTCTCACCAAATATCCCAATCTCACTGTACAATTGGCCTTATCTAATTGGCCTAAATCCCATGACACGAAAAGACCAAAATACCCCTCACTTGGGACTTAAAATTACGATAAGCCCCTACCTTTCCTAGACCCGTAACTCACACATCCTAACTCCGATGAATACGTACCGCCTGTCATCGAACTCAGGACGAAAAGATCTACCTAACAGTCCTAGGTCAACATGTCAAAACCCGATCGTACGAAAAGTCAAATTTTCCCCTAGTCTAACCAAATTACGAAAGTGCCCTCAACCTTCCGAACATCATATCTTCCTCCTCGGATGTCGGAATCGGGCGTGCCACCTGTCTACGGACTCATGACGTCCCGAACTACGACACAGTCATCGGTCAATGTCCAATTGACCACTCGAACTCAAAGTCAACAATTTGCCCGCACTAGGGGCAAAATCATCATTCTACGCTATCGTAACTGACTAACCACTGATTAAGCTCACTAATCCTTCACTAATCACCATCTTAACCCTAATTCCCGGGACGGGTCGTTACAGTCAAAGTCAATGTCCGTAGACCACTGACCCTACCCGAGGTTATAGTAACCAGCCTTCCTGAGAGTAAGGAACCCAACTGGGGCGACTCCACTCAGTCGGTGCTCCGTGACTACTCCGGGGTCCACCTAGGCCAACGACCCTCCCCGGAGGAGATAGAACAAGTAAAGGAAGGTATATGAACATATATATACATAACATAAACATTCATGCCCGGTTCCCCTGAACCTTCATGATCCATAACATCCATTCCATGCCCGGTTCCCATAAACCGTCATGTACCATAGTGACCTGACAAAGGTTCATGCCGGTTCCCATAAACCGTCATGAACCACAATGACCTTTCCAGAGTTCATGCCGGTTCCCATAAACCGCCATGAACTTGGAAATCCATCTAGGGTCCCTGACCCGAAATCATCAGTGTAAAACAACTGGGTCTCGTGCCCGAACATATGACATCAACTGGGCATCGTGCCCGATATCTGAGGGTCAGTCACGACTCCGATCATAGTGATGCATGCAACCATCCATCCAGGACCGCCCTCAATCCTGGTATGTCGCCGTGAACGTATCAACCGACACGACCACCACAAGATCATGGTGCATTCATCACTGATAGATATCCTGAACCGTCCGCACTCCGAAGTCGAGCCTCCCCAGGCTGCCCGACCACGAATCGTGCATCGTGGCCTCTCCGGAAGGAAAACATCCCAATCCGGAGGCGAGCGTCATATCGTCGGTCGCCGTGCACATAGCACTCGCCGCGACCACGATCTAGACCCGAAGGTCGTAAATAGCGTCATATGCCTGAGACAAACCAAATGGGTCTCATACCCGAGTTTATCCTTTTGGAAATCCAAAACCATTTCATTTAGACCAATAAAGACATACAGACCCGTATAGGCACCGTATAGGGCCGAAACCTTGAAATACGTGTCTATACGTAACCACACATCCAAATGCACTCATGGCATCACAAACAAGTATTTAAAACATATAATAAACATTTATGCATGCACCAATTTAGAAAACAAGGTCCACTCACAGACCGTCCGAGCTGCCACCTCGATTTGTGTGCCATAAGGCTCTCCCGAGCCAATCACTTTCACCGGGACTCCCAAACCTGTCCAAATCGTAATAGAAGGTTACTAACTACTTAATTAACCTCCTAATAAAGCTCCGTAATTGTCCCGAATTTTTAACTATTTTTAATCCCGATCCGAAACCTTCCGATGCCTCGAACATTATCGAAACGGTGTCCGATCGACACGAAACCAGTCCCAAAATGTTCGTTACATCGAATAGAAGATTTAACGTGTTGAACACATCCCCAAATACCTGGACACGCGCCCCCACGCACCCTAGAATGCTGCCTGCGCGTGAAGCCCACGCGCGGGGTACACGCGTCTTCAACCTTGGCCCAGTCTGAAACCGGGTCGCCGTGACCCGCGGGTCGACCTGGTCGGTTCTCTGCCGTCCGTCCACCAAAACCTCTCCCATTTGTCCCATTTTAATCCTCTCATCCTAACCTAACTTCCTAACTAATTAAAATCGAAAAACAACCAATAAAACCGTGCCTTTCAAATCGGTCATGGCAGCCGGATTTTCCCCCGCCGTTCACGGCCATTTCCTGCCATCCCAAGCCCCAAAACTAATCCTAAACTTCTCCTAGAGTCCCCAGAAACCTTACCCAATTAAAGAAATCGAGTAAAACCCATTAAAACCAAATTTCGAAATTTAAATATTTCCTTACCTCACGGGTTCTCTCCGCCGTGACCAACCGCTGTGAGCCACCGTGGCTCTGGCCGTCTCAGTCTCTCACTATCTCCTCATGGTCATATTTGTGCTCATAGGGTCCTTGTGATGGTGAGGTGTGTTGTGTGTTTGTTCAAGAAATGGAAATGGAGGAAATGGGTTATGGGGTTTGGGTTTGTGAGGATGAACAAAGATGAAGTGATGATGTTTGATGGCTGATGAGAGAAGTGAGGATTAGATGAGTGGTGTGGATTGATTGAGGAATGGAATGGATGGCTAGGATTAGAGATGAGTTAATTGGATTAATTATAAAATATTAAATTAATATTATTAAATTAAGTTAGATCCCCTTTTTAGGGAAATTGGCCAATGGGACTTGTCACTCATCCATGGGACCCACTCAAAATATCTGGCTCAATCAGAATAAGCCAAGTGTTCTCGTCTCGTAATGCACGCATAGTGAAATCGAACTTCCGTGACCTATAACTTCCCCGTTCGAAATCCGATTTCAGCGTGCCGCCTGTCTATGGATTCGTATCGTCCCAATCTACATGACGGTCCTCGGCCCTCAGCCATCGGACACTCTGGTCAAAAAGTCAACATTTACCCCTTTTAACCAAAATTACCAAAATGCCCCTAAACTTCCGAACGTCATAACTTTTGCCTCGAACGTCGGAATTGAACGTGCCACCTGTCTATGAACTCGTGACGTCACGAACTACGTCATGGTCATTGGTCAAAGTCCATTTGACCGCCAGAATGAATAGTCAATGTTTTGCCCACGACTAGGGGCAAAATGGTCATTTTGCATTGTTCGTCCGATTTCGCTCAACTAGTCACCGATTAACCTCACTAATCGTGATTAGTCACTAATCTAATCTAGGAATTTGGGACGGGTAGTTACAGTTGGTATAACCACAAGGGAGTATAGTGTCCGTTTTCGACTGACGACTGTCAAGCAGTGACGGTTTGTCGGATGTGTCAACGTGGATCTTTGAGTGAGGTCTGATGACTCCCAGTGGGAGCAGACGTCAGGGTAGATTGGTGATTGAGAAAGGAACCGTCGAGTTATTTGTGTCAACAAAATGGTAGATTTGACAAGTGGTGGCAATTCGTAACGTATGGCTACTGTCATTCGACATGGTCCGATGTAGTCGATACGACGTGAATGTTAGTGGTACGTCCGGATACGAACAAGTATTGTTCTGGGTAGTTGGTGTACTAGTGTACACGTGTTGCGAGGTCGATTGTACTTTCCACGAGGTGGTTGTGGAATCAGAATAGTTGAAATTTCGAGAACGAAACTAATTAAGGAAGAACGGTTGAAATTATGTCGGTTGGAATTTCGAGGACGAAATTAATTAAAGAGGGAAGGTTGTAACGACCCGTCCCGAATTCCAGGATTAGATTAGTGACTAATCAGGATTTGCGAGGTTAATCGGTGATTAGTTGGGCGAAATCGGACGAACAATGCAAAATGACCGTTTTGCCCCTGAAATGGGCAAAACATTGACTTTTTGTTCAGATGGTCAAATGGACTTTGACCGATGACCGTGACGTACTTCCAGACGTCACGAGTTCATAGATAGGTGGCACGTTCAATTCCGACATTCGAGGAAGAAGTTATGACGTTCGGAAGTTAAGGGGCATTTTGGTAATTTTGGTTAAAAAGGGCAAATGTTGACTTTTGGACCGGGAGGTCCTATGCCCGAGGGCCGAGGACCGTTACGTAGATCGGGACGATACGAATCCGTAGACAGGCACGTTTTACAAAACGACTTAACTTTTGGATTCTAGTGGTCCCAGATATTTCAAGGAGGCCCAATGGATGAGTGACAAGTGTCACCCATCCATTGCCCAGCGCAAACATATTCATGCATCTCACCTTCCATTTGCATCGATCATCTCCATTTCCTTTGCTTCCTTCGTCCTACCCGATCTCACCCAACCATTAAAACCAATCCAACCCAACCCCAGATGATCATGACAGAGAGGTCAGGGAGTGAGGGAGGATTTTGGATGTTGGTGGCTGGCCTGGACGGCACCGCCGTGGACGGTGGAGCCACAAACTCGAGAACGTAACCCGGTTAGACCCAAATCTCATTGATTTTCGATTTTAATGTTATGGTTTGTTTTGGACATTTGGATAGGGTTATTTAGGTTGCTAGGGACTTGATATGAAGGTTTTAATGGGGTTGAACGGCTGACACGCCGTGGGGGCTGATCTGGAAAAATGGACCGTGAGGAGGATAATCGGACCGTGGATTTAGAGTAGATTTTTGATGTTTTCATTCCTATATTTAGATTCATATAGATGTAAGGGAGATTTTAGGAGTGATTAGGAAGGAAATCGGACCAAAACAAAGGGGGGAAAACCAGTGGACCGGTCACGCCGGTCTAGACCGGCCCAAGAACCAGTGAACCGGATCACGCATTGGAGAAGACGGTGCTATAGTAACGCGCGTGGGCTCACGCGCAGGCAGCTTCCTAGGGCGCATGGGGGTACGTGAGTGACTGTTCGAGGATTGAAATCTTCTATTCGATATAACAAACATTTTGTGTAAGGTTTCGTGTCGATCGAACACCGTCTCGATAATGTTCGGGGCATCGGAAGGTTTCAGATTGGGATTTAAAATAGTTAAAAATACCAAAAAATTACGGGGCTTTAGTGGAAAGTTAATTAAGTAGTTAGTAACCTTCTATTACGATTTGGACAGGTTTGGGAGTCCCGGTGACGGTGATTGGCTCAGAAGAGTTGTATGGCACGCAAATCGAGGCGGCAGCTCGGACGGTCTGTGAGTGGACCTTGTTTTCTAAATTGGTGCATGCATAAATTTTTATTATATGTTTTAAATACTTGTTTGTGATTCCATGAGTGCATTTGGATGTGTGGTACGTATTGGTACGTATTTTGAGGTTACGGCCTTATACGATGCCAACACGGGTTTGTATGTCTTTATTGGTCTAAATGAAATGGATTTGGATTTCCAAAAGGATAAACTCGAGTATGAGACCCATTTGGTTTTGTCTCGGGCATATGACCCTATTGATGGCATTCGGGTCTAAATCGTGGTCACAACGGGTGCTATGTGCACGGCGACAGACGATACGACGCTCGTCTCCGAATTGGGATGTGTTCCTACCGGAGAGGTCACGATGCACGATTTGTGGTCGGGCAGACGATGGAGGCTCGACTTCGGACTGCTGACGGTTTAGGGTATCGATCGGTGATGAGTGCACCATGATCTTGCGGTGGTCGCGTTGGTTGATTCGTTCACGGCGACATACCAGGATTGAGGGCGGTCCTGGATGGATGGTTGCACGCATCACTACGATCGGAGTCGTGACTGATCCTTAGATATCGGGCACGATGCCCAGCTAATGTCATATGTTCGGGCACGAGACCCTGTTGTTTTACATTGATGATTTCGGGTCACGGACCCTAGATGGATTTCCAAGTTCATGGCGGTTTATAGGAACCGGCATGAACCCTGGAAAGGTTATTGTGGTACATGACGGTTTATGGGAACCGGGCATGAACCCTTAAATGGATGTTATAGATCTTGACGGTTCAAGGGGACCTGACATGAATGTTTATGTTATGTATATATATGTATGTATATTCATATACCTTCCTTTACTTCTATTATCTCCTCCGGGGAGGGGCGTTGGCCTGGGTGGACCCCGGAGTAGTCACGGAGCACTGACTGAGTGGAAGTGGCTCCCGTTGGGTGCCTTACTCTCAGGAAGGCTTGTACTATAACCTCAGGACGGGTCATTGGTCTACGGACATTGACCTTGGACTGAAAGACTTGGGTTGAGACCCCGGGTAGCACACGCGTAGCTTTGGGAACCGTGACAGGATTGGTTGTGTGATTATATGTATATATATGAGATATGATATGTGATGTGTACAGGTTTTGGGCTGAGTCCCGTATGGTATTGGGCAGTGGCCCGTATGTTGGGTATCTTTATGGATTTGGGCAGTGGCCCGTGTATTCGGTTTCATTTACGATTTTGGGCTAAGGCCCTAATGAACGGTTTGATAAATGGTTTTCGAATGCATGCATGCTTTTTAGTGGAGGGTACAAATGTCTTCGTTAAAATGTTTTTATAAACTCTTGGTTTTGTCCACTCACAGCTTTTAATGTTTTGACTGCCCTTCAGGTTGACAACGTATGTGGATTGTAGCAGAGACCGAGATATCACATACCTCCTCCGAATCCTGGCGTACTCTGATAGCCAGAGAGGGCAAAGGTTGGAAATATCCCTTGTCTGACACTTCGTGTCAGACGGGAGCAGGGTCATCCCGCATTAATCCTAGGGGGATTGGGATGGGTCCTGTCATAAGGCGCATCCCTCAGATCCCGCGGGCTATATGGGATTGCTAATCATGCCTTCAAGGCATAGGTCCTCACAACTTAGGTGTTTAACAGTCGAAAAACAGTTGGAAAATGGCCAATTTTGAAGCAAGTCGAACCCACGGATCAGATAAATCGGTTACAGAGAACCGGGTCTAGCTAGAAAATGAAGATGAATGAACAATGGTGCGTGACCACCACGCGTAGCCTGTGGGTGGCACGTGGAGGCGCATCCCACCTCATCTGAGAATTCGTCCTACACGAAAGTTATAGTATTTTATGTTACGAATCCAATGGTACAATTTTTGAGGCGATCAGACATCATTTCGGGGTATTTTGGGTTGTCTGAATGTTTATGGTCTGTTTTAATTCGTTTAAAAATCCCAGAAAATTATGGGATTAATACGTGAGTTAATTGGGATGATTAGTGACCCTTCTAGGTGATTTTCGATAGGAATTGAGGTTCTCAAACTTATGAGAAAATGTGTGGTTTGGGTCGATCATATGCAAGGTACATGTGAGTGGAATTTTGTTTCCTTAAATCCTATGACAGGACCCTTCCCAATCCCCCCGGGTAGCACGCGCGTAGCTTTGGAAACCGTGACAGGATTGGTTGTGTGAATTATATGTATATATGATATATGATATGTGATGTGTACGATATATGATATGTGATGTGTACAGGTTTTGGGATGAGTCCCGTATAGATTTAGGCAGTGGTCCGTATGGTTGGTTCTTGATGGTTATTTCGGTTATGGTTTTGGGCTTAGTTCCCACATATGATTCTTTTGGTTAAATGGTTTTCGAATGCATGCATACTTTTTAGTGAAGGGTACAAATGTCTTCATTAAAATGTTTTATAAACTCTTTGTTTTGTCCACTCACAGCTTTTAACTGTTTTAGCTGCCCTTCAGGTTGACAGCGGATGTGGACTGTAGTAGAGACTGAGATATCACATACCTCCTCCGGATCCTGGCGTACTCTGATAGCCCGAGAGGGCAAAGGTTGGAAATTTCCCTTGTCTGACACTTCGTGTTAAACGGGAGCAGGGTCATCCGGGATTAAAGTTTGGACGTTGAACCGGTCCAAAAGTCAACTATTTACCCCTTTTGAACCAAATTACCAAAGTACCCTTGTACTTCCGAACGTCATAACTTTTTCCTCGAACGTCGGAATCGAACGTGCCACTTGTCTATGAACTCGTGACGTCCCGAACTACGTCACAGTCATCGGTCAAAGTCCATTTGACCGCCTAAACGAAAAGTCAACATTTTGCCCAGTCTTACGGGCAAAACGGTCATTTTGCATCGTTCGTCCGAAAGTACCCCACTAATCACGGATTAACCTCACTAATCATGATTAGTCACTAATCTAATCCTAGAATTCGGGATGGGTCGTTACATCTTATACATTCATTTTTTATGGTTTTACATGATTTAAAATATGATTTGCTTGGTGGAATTTTGAATGAGTTTACGTGGTTTTATATGCATTTTAGTGATTTACGGTAATTACTCATTGCGTGTATTACGAGGATTTTCTATGCTAAGTTCCGAATTTATAATGAGTTGTGAAAATTGGTTTTATACCAAAAGGATTTTCTTTCGGGATTTTGGTGTTTTGATTAATGGGAATTTATACGGATTTTATGGATTTTCGATGATATTACAGAAATTGTAATTTGGCACGTTTTTGCGAGGAATTGAGTTTATTATACTCTTGAACTTTACTGAGTTTTGAAAAATGGGTTATACGCAATATATCATGTTTATATGATTTTGATGGTGTTTGATGAATTGGGACTTTACGTGATTTTATGAAATATTTTAATGGTTCATTTTACGAGGTTTACCTGAGTTGTGATTTTGGGGCTTAGGCCTTAGAGATTGGATGATGTTTGAGTTGCTATTGATGTGGATATGTGGTTCCTCAGTATTTGATACATTTGAGATGATATGTGATGATATGACTGTGATATGGTATGATTGCCTCGTTATTTGTGATGTGAGATTCTATGATGATTGTGATGATGCGAGATGTGATTGATGACCCTCCTCGAGATGCTGATTGTGATTGACGGTCTCAGACGTCAAGTTGGGCTCCGTAATTCCGAGACTTGTCTCAGACGTCGAGCCTGGGGCTTTGTTAATTTCTGAGACTAGGACCGTGACTCAGATGTCGAGTCCAGGACTCCATTAGTTCCTGAGCCGGTTCACACTCGAACGTCGAGTCTGAGACTCCATTAGTTCCCGAGTGATATTAGCCTATCAGTAGTGCACATTAACATGATGATACGGCTTTCAGACACCGGAGTTGGGTTAGTTGATACGATTAGTTGATTAGTGTGTTGATATATTCAGTGTCTGGTTCCGTGTGTGGTATGCTTATGCATTAGTGTGGTTGTGTTTGTGTTGGTATATTGACGTGGTTGATTTTCTATATTTGTTGAGCCTATTTGCAGTAATATCTTGATATGGTTCATGTCAGACAAGGTTTCTAAAGTTATTGAGTTTCTGGTTACTGCAACGTATTTTAGGATTAATGTTTTAATTGTAAACTTGGTGCATACATAGCTTTGTAAAACGGAGGTTAAATGATATGTTTTAAATAGTACATTTTTATAAACCTTTGTTTTCGTCCACTCATATTTTTTTTCGTTGTTTTGAAACCCTCTAGAGCCGTTGCACGAGGACCGAGGTTACTTTCAGAGCGGAGGCATAAGCTCACGAGTATGCAAGCATCCCTTGTCTACAGGGTTTCGAGGATACTTTTGATATTTTAGACTACCTACCAGACGAGAGCAAGATTCGAGTGTGACGTACATGATTTTCGGGTTGGGTCCTGTCAACTTGGTCTCAGAGTTTGAGTTCTGATATGTTCTTGGAATTTTTATGCCTCCGAGATGTGAGACTTGTGCGCGGTCTGGTGTTGAGATGAGAATTAATCAGTTTTTATATTCAGTTTTTGATATAAAATGATATATGAAAGTTGCCGTGACTACTACCATATAATCTGGCATTTTAATATATAGTATTCTACTCACTAATCATCACTGTTTAAAATGGCGGTCGCTTAGTCAGCTTAGGCGCTCGAATGTGAGAAACCGCTCTGTATAATGGCTGAGGGCCTAGTTAAATTTACGTGTACATCCTTATATATATTAGTTATATAAGTTCTTATATATATATATAATTATATAAGTTATTTTATTTATTAAATACTTAGTTAATAATATAAGTATTAATTAAAATAAAGATAATAAATTAAAAAAATATTGAATGTTGTATAATAAAATTAATAAAAAAAACTTATATTTTCAACATTTATGATTCCCAATTCAAATTGTTGTTCTAAAATTATTTGATAGTAATCATTATATTATTTGTTTGTTAAATTTTGTCTTTAAAATAAAACGTCTAGACCTCGCCTAACCACCTAGATACTAGATCCCTATCACTACCCTAACAGCCTCTAACGCTATTTTGAACCTTCCTAATCATTATGCAAATACAACTTAAATAATCGACGTTGTTATGGGAGCATTCATGTCCTTGGAACGTGTTAAAAGTTCCTAGGGATTCTTGGGTTGACCCGTGTATAAGTAATGCAACAAACAATATTTTTTTAAGGTTCAATGTACATTCTCAATCTCACAAAAGATATGGGAGCATTCATGTCCTTGGAACGTTTTAAAGAGTTCCTATCGATTCTTGGGTTGACCCGTATATAAGTAATGCAACAAACAATAATTTTAAGTTCAATGTACATTCTCAATCTCACAAAAGATTTAGAGACAAATTTAAATATCTTATACATCTGAGTTTGAATATACTTATTCTCTCATCGTATTTCAATATATAAAATGCAAAATGAAGATTGATCATCAACAAACATTTGCATTATGCTTATAAGTTACAATACTCGTAAGTCATCATAACCATGTTTCGATGACAAACACCTTCAAAAATTCAAAAATAAATTTAATTAAGTGAAAATAAAAACAAAAACAAAAGTCCCACCAATTTCATATTAATTTCCTCATGATCATGAACCATGCAAAGTTTACATCCCACCAATATATGCAGGAATTAAAAATAAAACAAAAAAAGAATTAGTGTCACCAACAAAGAGAAATGAAGAAGATGATTCATTTCACCACCAAATTAAGGCACTTGTGAATTCTGCTCCTGCTCCTGCTGCTGCTGGTGATGTTGTTTTTGTCGTTGTTGTTCTTCTTCTTCTTCCTTTATTTCTTCCGACATCTCCGCCGCCACAGCTGCATGAACATCTTCGCCGGAAATGGTGGCCGGAGGCGGCGGTGGAGAGGAGTCGAGGATGCCGCCGAGGCTTGACGAGCATTTTGTCTCGACCCATGATTCGAAGTGGTAGTATTGTCCGCGACCCATGATCCGACCAAAGGAGCAGAGCCTGCCAATCATGCCGTCTATGACTTCGAGGATGGTGATCACCGCAACCACTGCAATCACAGAACCCACCGGCCGGTGACCCGAATGGGTCGTGTAGGCTTGCTGGGTCGTTGCCATGGGTGGTGGCTGCAGCTGCTCGATTATTGGTTGGTTTTTGTAGCCCAATGTTTTGAACCCAACAAAAAATAAATGATGAGATTCACAAGGGTTTTGTGGGTTTAGAAGAAGCTGAAGAAAAGTCTTTCTTTTTTCTTTTCTTTTAATTTTATTTATTTTTTATTGGGAGAAGTAAAAAGAAGAGATGTGAGGAAGGGAGGAATATATCGAAACTTTAAGGGGAACCTAAACACAAGAAAAACGTTGGCCAAAAAAAAAACCCCCAAGAAAAAACCTTTTCATATGAGAGAAACTTTTTTATACTTTTTTATGATGCTTTTGTCAATGGAAATGCCCCAAGCACTTGATGTGCAAAGGTTTTGGGTTTTTTCCAAATCGGAGACGGTGCGTACGGGTTTGTCCTTGTTGTTTTAGGGTTGTGTCATTGTATTATTGTCGATTGTTCTGTACGGTATTGTATGAGCTGTTTTTATATTTTGTTTTTAACGGTGAATTTTCCTCATTTGAATGGTTTAATTTGCATGATCAAACAACAAAAAAACCTTCTAATGAGATTATGGTTTTGGTTCATGCACGAACTTAATCCACAGATAAATATGTTCGGAATTGATTTTGTTTTTGTCGAAAGCCTATCTGATCTCTTCAAGGCACTTTATCAAGCACTATAGATATAGATACTTTATTCACATATAATTTTTTTGAATAATACTAGTTAATTATATTGTAAAGTATCTAATATAAGGAGAATAATAAAATTCCACTTATATAAGAAATGCGATTTATAATGCACCATATTTTGTGTACATATTGTTATTTTTCATTTCGTTGAAAAAACGATCCTAAAAACCTAAGGACGATCCTAAAAACCTAAGGATGAATGAGTGATTCAGATGTTTACCTTTTACGATAGTCAAAAAGTTTATCATTTATGCTAAAAATAAGTCTGTTCCTGCCCAAAATGTTTTTCTCGTTTTAAAAGCTGAATGTCCCGAGGCAATCTTTATTGAACCTCCGCGTGGCACTTTATATGCGGAGCGAGGGGGGCGGACCACTCGTGGGGATCTCTTCTTTGTGGTAAAAGGTGTAGAGATACTAAATGGGCTAAGTGTGATAGGCCTTAAGTCACAGTCAATCCCTAGATGGGCAGACTAGGAAGCAAGTAAGTCTTTCAACTCAGGTGCAAGCATGCCACTAGTAGAGAACTACTATTAGACAGTGTATCAATGCTATTTTGAGACAGGCGGACAAGAAATTTCATGCGTTGTTCTTTTCTATGCCTTTGTTAAGGACTTAAAATAATTTCTTCTAGCAATACCCAAATCATAAGTTCATTTTGTCATGATATTCAAGTTGGCGACGTTATTTCAACAGCTAAATGAAAAATGATCTCAGATTCTCTCAAGTCGGAATCGTAGTATTCAGACCAATGCACAAAAATGGTATCCCAACTTGGTAAGTCGCAAACCATGCTTGGATGGTGTGTCTTGAGTACCATTTACTACTTAAGAAAATCTTATTTGTATTGAAATGGAAATAGAAGTACGAGTACAAAAATATAAAAATACTGGAATTGAATAACAACTGAAATCACAAGTACAGAAAAGTAAATTATTACCTTTGCATTTCAAACCCGTAACAAGCACGAAATTCCAAAAATCGTCAACTGAAATGAATATCAGTCAAAAATCATGTCATAAGATGGCAGAACACTAAAATGGGACGGCTAGATGTTGAAAAGGAGGTTTGAGTTCCTCAGTGACCAGCCATGAGTTGGAAGTCGAGATGACCTTCTGTATGGTTCTGAATTGCAAGCCATGAACCATTGTTCGAAATCAAGTCAAAGTAGAGCAAGTGGGCATCTTGCTTGCGCTATTCTTTTCTATGCCTCCTGCGGGGACTTTAAATATTTTTTTTTGCATTTAGTCCAAATTCAATGTCTGCGTTTTCAAGTTATCGACGTGCAATTCAAGGTTAAAGGGGGAGTTAGGAAGATCAACTTCTCCAAGTCAGACTACTCGAATACTGAACCAAAACACGAAGATGGTCCTAAGGCTTAAGTAGCAATAAAAGCATTGGTTAATATTTTTTAGTTATCGAAGTCAAGAATTGAAGGAGCCAAAACGAAAAGGGGAGAAAGGAAATTCAAATACTTAGAACATAAATTATACATTTGCTTTGTAGATTGAATTACAAGTGTGTGAAGTAAATTATCTCTAGACTAAGCCATGAGCTGGAATCCGTGGTCGAGAGACCATTAACATGATGAACATCCGTTGGAAATCAAACCAAGGGTATTGGCAAAACAGTAAAAAGACATGACGATGCCATGGAGTGAGGTTGTGAGTGTGTGAGGGTTTCAAAAGATTGGTTTGAGGTAGTCACAACGAGAATGATAATCATCATACAAATAGAGGAAGTTTAGTTAGAAAGAGTGTATGAAGGTCGGGAAGTCTCCAGATGCAATCTTGGGATGCAAGTCGGATTGGGAGAAAGGCTGGTTGTTCGTTAGAACTGAGAGGGGTTGAGAGGAGAACTGAGTCTTGATCCCAGATCGAAGAGACAGATTTTGCTAAGAATGATAGCATTTGAGTAACAAAGAAAACTTTTGACGGTTTTACAGTTGTTGTAATTGATTAAGTTTGACCATGTAATGACCCAAACTTTTATAAATAATAGTTTAATGCAAAATGATCATTTTGCCTCTAAGGGGAAAAAGTTGACTTTTAACCCGGGAGACATTTAGGACTTTGACCAATGACCGTGACGTAAATCGAAATGTCACGAATCCGTAGACATACGGAATGTCGAAAACGGACGTTTGACGAAAAATTTATGATCACGGAGGCGAAATCGGTTAAACTTAAGTTCCGGGATTCGATTAAAATAATATTAAATGGTTGAATTATTGTGGACCCTTGGATGAGTGACAAGTGTCACTCATCCCATGGCTAAATATCCCTAAAATGTGGATCTTGTCCATTGGTCATCCTTTTTATATTCTCTCATGCTCACCCTTCATCATCCTCAGTTCCATCTTCTTGTTTTGCTTGCTTCAAACCCGTGCACCACCATTTCCATACAAACCTTCACGAAAACCAAACAATCACAACAAACCAACTTGGCCCTAGAGAATGAGAGACTGGACGTGGGAGGAGGCTTGGAGGCCAGAGAAGACGATGGGGAGGAGTTCACGGCAGTCCACGGCGGAGGTAGGCTAGAAGCCCGAAAACCCCATTTTTTTCAATTTTTCAAAACTTCTAATCGTGACGTGTATGGATCGATTTAATGTCTTAGGGATCACTCTAGGGTCACGAACGAGCTATTTGGTATCGAATTCGTGGATCCAGGTGGCCAGAAAAGTGAAGAACAAAGAGGAGGATTCTGGGCTACGGGTTTTGAATTATAGGGATGAATCTCGAATGTTTTTGTAGTTTTTGAATCCAAAGATGTCAGGACCCGACACTCCGATGTCAGGACCCGAATCATCTAGCACGATATTGTCCGCTTTGGGCCTCCTTGCCTTCACGGGTTTGTTTTCGGGAGTTCACGGTGTAACTTCCCAGAGGGTCACCCATCATGGAATTGCACCAGCCTCAACTCGCTTAACTTTGGGGTTCCAATCCCCCCCCCCCCCCCCCCCCCCCACAAAACCACTTGAGCTCCCAAAAGGCCTCGTGCTAGATAGGTGTGTGCCTACACCTTTAAGGCACACCACCATTCCCCACCCAGACAATTCCCCCCTCGCAGGAATGTGGGATCATTCACCGTTCCCTCCAGGACACGGGTTTTACAATCCACCCCCATAGGGCCCATCATCTTTGCTTGCACATTTCCCAGTCAGGGTCTGGCTCTGATACCATTATGTCAGGACCCGACCCTTCTCAGTTAGGACCCGACTCATCTAGCATGATATTATCCGCTTTGGGCCTCCTTACCCTCACGGTTTTGTTTTCGGGAGCTCACGGTGCAACTTCCTAAGGGGTCACTCATCATGGAATTGCACCAGCCTCAACTCACTTAACATTGAGGTTCCAATCCCCCCCAAAGCCACTTGAGCTCCCAAAAAGTCTCGTGTTAGATAGGCGTGTGCCTACACCTTTAAGGCATACCACCATTCCCCTCCCAGACAATTCCCCCCTCGCAAGAATGTGGGATTGTTCACCGTTCTCTCTAGGACATGGGTTTTACAACAGAACCCTAGGCTAGGTTTAGGCGAGCATATAGGAACAAATCCCATCGAAAATGGTGGTCGTAGTAAGGAGAACGGACCGGGTCAACACCGCGAGTCTGCGTAACCCGGTTGCAAGACCCGTCTAAGGTTGATGATGAGATGATGTCAGCTATCAGGTCTGACATATCAGTGATGACGTCAGCAGTGACGTCAGCGTTGACTTGCTGATGGCAGTATTGTACCAGGGTTGACTTGATGCATGAGGGCGCATGGGAACAGATCTCGAGGTGGGACTACCACCATCCTTTAAGTTTTGACGATACGAATCCAACGGCGATGGTTTCGTGTCGATCAGAAATCGTTAAGATGGTCAAAATTGGGTTTAATTTCTCGGGAAGCGTGTTTGGACGGCTTCCTCTGGCCGGTTCTATTCTACGGTTTCATGTTTGAGTTATAGGGACCCATAGTAACCTTTATATGTAATTTGGACATGACAGGGATTGTACATTAGCGTCTAGACAGGTTTGAACGTTCGGTTTAGCGGCGAGAACCGTGTGTGAGTAGGTATTTGATTTCATTAACACTTGCATGCATAAACTGTAACAACCCGTCCCGAGAGACGGGATAAGTAGAGTGGTTAAGGTGTGATTAGTGAGGTTAATCGGCGGTTAGGTGGTCCCGATAGGTCCGTAAGTGTAGAATGACGATTTTGCCCCTAGTTCGGGCAAAAATGTTGACTTTTAGTTTGGGAGGTCCGATGGACTTTGACCAGTGACCAGGACGTAGTTTAGGACGTCACGAATCCATAGGCAGGTGGCACGCCTGATTCCGACCTCCGAGGAGGAAGTTGTGATGTTCGGAAGGTTGAGAGCCTAACCGTAAAGGGGGGAATAGTTGACTTTTTGTAGACTCGAGTTTTCGTACGTTGACCTAGGATGGTTAGATAGTTCTGGTCGTCCTGAGTTCGATGACAGGCGGCACGTATTCATCGGACTTACGAGGCGAGAGATACGGGTCTAGGAAGTTGTGGCAAAACCGTAAAAAGGAGTTAAAAGGAAGGGTAATTTGGTCTTTCTGCACATTGGGATTTGTGCACAGAGAAAGGAAATGGACGGCAGGGATGGAGCCATTTGGTGAGAGAGTGAGGAGGATTGGTGACACGTGTTTCAGGTGGAGTGGCTTCTGGTGAGTTCGAGTGTGTGCACGACCCAAATATTGGGGTGCACCCGTGCTATGCATTCTTGTTCTTCGACACACAGAGAGAAACAGAGGGAGATTTTGAGGGCAAATGGAAGGCTGATTGTGGTGGTTGCTGAGTTCTGGTGAGTGAGTGAGGGACGGGAGATCGAACGGAAGCTGGTGAGGTGGTTGAGAGGTGCAGCGGGTGTGTGTGTGTGTGAGGTGTGAGCCACGGGAACAAGGGAGGAACTCTGGGAGAAAAACAGAGAAGTTGGGTGGTGGTGCAGCCGTGATCGATCACTCGAGGTCAAGGGAAGTGCTCAGAAGACGGAGGAAGACAGGAGGAGCTACTACCTCACGGCTGAGCTCACGACGGCGGCAGGAGGACAGGTAAATCCTCACCCCCATGTCTTTGTTCTGTTTTGTTGTTTGGGTTTAGAAGCTAAGTCGTGGACCTAGGGTGAGAGTCGAGGGAATTGGAGGTCAGGGCGAGGTTCAGGAGGGTCCTAGGAGTCGACTAGGATGGTCGCCGTGACGGGGGTGTACACGGCGGAGCTCAGACGACGGCAGGCACTCTGGTGCTCTGTTTTGCCGTGATGTTCGAATCCAAAGTCGTCGAGTTTGGGGCTAAGTCGAAAGTCTAGGAGGGTTGGTTTAGGTTCAGTTAGGTCCAGGGAAGAGTTTGGTGAAGCCACCGTGAAGGGAGGTGAGCTGGGTGGCTGGATCGTGAAACAGGGGGAGTTGACCGTCTGGTTTCGAGCTTCAGTCGACGGGCTAGGGACAGTGTCGAGGTGAACGGAGTTGAGGAATCAATAGGGTTGGCCTGGACGATGCTGTTGGTGAAGAAAGGAGCCGTTTTGGTGGACGGAAGAAGGAGAACCGTGCACGCCGGTCTGAGTTGCAGACCACTATGCCGAACCGGGTTCGTCTGAGGAAGACGGTGCACTGTAGCAGGCGCGTGAGGGCCACGCGCAGCCACTTTGGGCGGCGCGTGGGGGCGCGTGCGGCGGCGATGGGGAAAACAGTCAACATGGTTTTTGGTCTAGGAGTTATGGTGAGTTCAATGGAAGTGGTTTCGGGTTGTGCGGACGTCGTTTGAGTTTAGTTCCGCGAGGGTGAAGGTTTAGGGTCCCGGGTTATTACGTTTAGGATTCGGGGAATTTTGAGGGAATTTAGGTGAACTTTCGTGAACGTGTTAGTGACGTAATTTGGTGATTGTTGACAGGATCGGGATTTCCCGAGGAAGCCGAGGAACGTGCTGGACGTTCAGGACGTGAATAAGGCTCAGTACTGTGAGTGGACCCTTTCTCTAAACTCGAGCATGCATAACTGTTTTCTATAATTGTTTTATGATTTTGATTATGATTCTATGTTTATTGAATATGTTTTGGTTGGTTTTACATTGTTGCACGTTTTTCGAGAAAATACGGTATTTGACACGTTTTACGAGAAATGTCGATTTCTGAGTAAAATGCCAGGGTTTTGGGATTTTTAAAGGATAACTAGTTTGATTGTTTACAAAGGGATTTTGCAACATGATTTGGTGATTAAATGATTTTCGGAAAGTGGATTCCGGATTTGGATTCGGAATGACGGTTTTGGATGTCGGAAGGGTATCGGACCAGTGATTTCGGATTCGGGTTTGGATATGGATTGGTAAACGGTTTTCAAATGGTTTTGGGATTGGATTTGCTGGATCTGGATATTGGGTTTAAAGACCCGGATTTATGTGACGGGGGACCGGCTGGATTGGGTTTAAAGACCCGGATTGAGTTTAAAGACTCGGGAGTTTAAAGACTCGGATATATTGATTTTCCCCCGTAGGCCTTGAGTTTAAAGACTCGGGAGTTTAAAGACTCGGATATGATTAAGGCCTGGATTGAGTTTAAAGACTCGGGAGTTTAAAGACTCGGATAGGTCCAGCAGGTTTGATCGGGAAATGATGATTTGAGTTTTATGGTTTATGCTATGGGTTACTCATGCCATGTTTTCCATAACTGTTTTATAGTGTTTCTGTTTCTTATGATGTTTTATGAGAATTAATTTATAACTGTGTTAATAACTGTTGGTTATGCATGTGGTTTTCAAAACGGAGGGTTAACTCGGTTTTTGATAAATGGTTTTAAAACCTTTCTTTTATTATGGTCCACTCACATTTTCTGTTTTAAATTGCCCTCCAAATTGTGGAGCTAGCGCGGGGTCTTGACGTCGAGGCAGTGTCTGAGGCATAGAAGTGACGTGAGGGATCCCGGAATAGTTTAAAGTCTTCCATGTGCGTGTAATTTCTCGGTTTTTATTTTTCCTTGTATTTCGTACTATGCTCTGTAAACGATAACTTTGGGATACTTTGGGATATTTGGTTTTATTACTCTTGCGTCTGACTGGGTTGAGTAAGTTTTCCTTGGGTGTCGTGTCGGGGAGTCAGACGGGAGCGGGATTTACCTCGGGTTTCGGGGTGGAACCGGGGTGGGTCCTGACAATTGGTATCAGAGCATAGGTTTGTCGAGTTTGTTGGGTCTGTCGGTTCGTGAGGTTGTGTTTCAGTTCCTTACCTACTTCTATGCCTCTTTCAACGTGCGGTTGACGATGCCTCCGAGACGTAGACCCTCTCCACAACCTGAAGAAGCAGCGAGAGAGACGGAGAGTGCTACTATTGAGCGAGCCCAACGGCTCGGGGCGACTACGTTTAGTGGTGTGGCTGATCCTGAGGAAGCCCAGAGGTGGATTACCAGACTGGAGCGGATTTTTGCGGTGATGCATTGTCCGCCGGAGGAGCTCTTTTGTCTGTCTTGGGCTGCCTTGAGCCGATCCCTGATGAGTTTGACCTTCTCGGTCGTCAGTTCCACCATTTCGGATTTATTCAGCTTCCTTTCACCCACGTCCGTCCAACACAACGGAGTTCTGCACTGCCGTCCGTACAAGGCTTCGTACGGAGCCATCCCAATGCTCGCCTGATAGCTGTTGTTGTAGGCAAATTCCATCAAGGCTAGATGTGACTCCCAAGTGTCCTGAAATTGCA
This sequence comes from Prinsepia uniflora, assembly GCA_032719365.1. Taxonomy (NCBI): domain Eukaryota; kingdom Viridiplantae; phylum Streptophyta; class Magnoliopsida; order Rosales; family Rosaceae; genus Prinsepia; species Prinsepia uniflora. The sequence goes on from CM064875.1 coordinate 7,691,302, forward strand.
AAACGCAAGCTCGCATCATATCTTCCAAGGTCTGGATGGTCCGCTCAGACTGGCCGTCAGTCTGAGGATGAAATGCAGTACTGAAACGAAGTTTCGTCCCAAATGCTTCCTGCAGACTCAACCAAAATCGAGAAGTAAACCTCGGGTCTCGGTCAGAAACTATTGATTCCGGAATACCGTGCAAACGGATGATCTCGTCAATAAACAACTGGGCCAACTGTGTCATCCTGAAGTTCTCTCACACTGGCAAGAAATGAGCTGATTTTGTAAGCCTGTCCACAATCACCCAAACTCCATCGTGACCCCTGGGTGTCCTAGGAAGTCCAAACACAAAATCCATCGTCAAGTGATCCCATTTCCATTCCGGAATAGGTAGTGGTTGCAAGGCTCCATAAGGTCGTTGTCTCTCAGCCTTCACTTGCTGGCAAATCAGACACCTGCTGACAAACTCGGCAATCTCCCGTTTCATTCCCGGCCACCAGTAGTGCTCTCGCAAGGTACGATACATCTTGGTCCCACCAGGATGCATCGCGTAGGCCGAACTATGAGCTTCGTCCAAGATCTCCTTCTTCAGTGCCTCAACGTCGGGCACACACAACCGTCCTTCTTTTAGCAAAGCTCCATCCTCCCTGACTGTGAAATCTAGCCGCTCGCCGGCTTCCACTTCAATCCGAAGTACACATGAGACAGGATCTTGAGATTGAACCTCAACGATCCGATCGACCAGAAGTGGTCTCACATGAAAATTAGCCAGCAATACACCTTGGCCATCCAAACCCAAATCAATGCTATTCTTACGGAGTTCAACCAAAAGTGGTAAATGAACCGTCCGTAGATGTGCTACAGAATGCGTTGACTTCCGGCTTAGAGCATCAGCCACCACATTGGCTTTTCCCGGGTGGTACTCAATCGTGCAATCATAATCCTTAATTAGCTCTAGCCACCGTCGTTGCCTCACATTTAACTCCTTCTGAGTGAACAAGTACTTCAGGCTTTTGTGATCCGTGAACATTCTGCAAGTCGCACCATACAGGTGATGTCTCCAGATTTTTAACGCATGCACAACAGCAGCTAACTCCAAGTCGTGCGTCGGATAGTTGCGCTCATACGGTTTCAACTGGCGCGAAGCATAGGCGATCACTTTCCCATGCTGCATTAGCACACATCCCAAACCCCGTAAGGATGCATCACTGTACACCTCAAATTCCCCACTATCGTCAGGAAGGGTCAGTATGGGAGCAGATGCCAACTTTTCCTTTAGCTCCCGAAAACTACGCTCACACTCGTCATCCCACTCAAACTTGACTCCCTTCCGCATCAGTCGTGTCAACGGGGAAACAATGGTAGAGAAACCCTCTACGAACCTCCTGTAGTAACCAGCCAACCCCAAGAAACTTCTGACTTCAGTGACGGTCCTCGGTTGTTCCCACTTCGCCACTGCCTCAATTTTCTGAGAATCCACACTGATCCCGTCAGTAGAGATCACATGCCCCAAGAAACTCACGCTCGTCAACCAAAACTGACATTTGCTGAGCTTCGCATACAACTGGTTTTCCCACAAGGTACCTAGCACCATCCTTAAGTGCTCCTTGTGCGCTTCCGCACTCCTCGAGTAGACTAGGATATCGTCAATGAACACGATGACAAAGCGATCCAAGTAAGGCTGCAACACTCGGTTCATCAAGTCCATGAATGCTGCGGGTGCGTTGGGCAAACCAAACGGCATCACAAGGAACTCATAATGACCGTAACGGGTCCTAAAAGCTGTCTTGGGTACATCCTCATCCTTAACCCGCAACTGATGATACCCAGAACGTAGATCAATTTTGGAGAAGTACTTCGCTCCTCGCAGTTGATCAAACAAATCATCGATCTGAGGCAACGGGTATTTGTTCTTGACTGTTACTTTATTCAGTTGCCTGTAATCGATGCAGAGTCTCAAACTCCCATCCTTTTTCTTCACAAACAACACCGGGGCTCCCCAGGGGGATACACTCGGTCGAATAAACCCCATCTCAAGTAATTCTTGTAACTGCGCCTTCAGTTCTTTCAACTCAGCTGGCGCCATACGATACGGAGTCTGAGAGATAGGTTGCGTACCTGGAACCAGATCGATAGTGAACTCGACATCTCGATGCGGTGGCAACCCCGGTAGATCCTCCGGAAAGACATCCGGGAACTCCCGTACTATCGGTATATCCTCCACCCTCAATGGTGCAGCTCGTGAGTCCAACACTTGAGCTAAGTATCCCTGGAACCCTTTCCTCAACAACTTACTTGCCTTCAGGGCTGATATCACTCCGACAGGAGTGGCTCGCTGAATCCCCTGAAAAGTGGTTTCCGGTAACCCCGGGCTCCGAAAGGTAACCTTCTTATCGACACATTCGATAGAAGCATGATGGAGCGTCAACCAGTCCATTCCCAAAATGACATCAAAGTCGTGCAAATCCAAGAGTAACAAATCTGTCATCAGACCTACATCACCTACCATTACGGGACACTCCCGCAACACTTGATTTACCACAAATACATCTCCCGTGGGTGTACTCACACCCAAGTCACAGTCCAAGGCGGACACCTCTCTACCCGCCAACAACTCACAGTCCCGTGATATAAATGAATGAGTAGCTCCGGGATCAATTAAAGCACAAACATCATGCCCAAAGATCGTGAGTGTACCTGTCACAACACCAGGTGCTGCCCTGGCCTCCTGCTGCGTAACAGCAAAAACTCGGGCCTGTGGTCCAGCTGTTCGCCCACGGCCCCGGCCCCTCTGTCCATTAGCCGTTCCAGTACCACCTCCTCGAGTACTCCCAGTCCCAGAAACTGCAGCTGTGCTCCGTCCCTGCTCTGCTCCACCTCGACCTGCGCCACCACCCTGTGGCAAAGATGGACACTCCCTCCGATAGTGGCCCCGCTCGCCACAGAAGAAACAGATAACACTGGAAGCATCTCGAACAAAACCACCACCCTGCCGTCCCGTGGGAGCAACAGAAGTCGCGCTCGCCTGCGGAGCAGTCTGCGCCGTAGGCGCTCGGAATCCGGAACCCTGATAGTTACCAGTCCTGCCATAACGATCATTGCCTGCAGATGAGGCTCCATTATAACGTCCCTTCTTCGGGGCTCTCTGACCATACGATCCAGGATATGAACGCTCGCGACGTTGCCCACCACCAGAATACTGTGGACGTGTCGGGAGGCTGGCCTCAACCCGTACTGCGGCATCAGACAACTCCCTGAGAGTAGCAAAAGCTCTGGCCGTCACAATGGCCCGTATCTCACCCCGTAGGCCAAGCTCGAACCTACGGCATTTCTCAGCCTCAGTAGATACAAAGGTAGGAGCAAAACGAGCTAGCATCTGAAATTTCTGTTCATACTCAGCTACGGACATGCTCCCCTGCTGGAGCTGCAGAAACTCGGTCTCCCTAGCATCACGGAATGAACGGGGATAATACTGATCCAGAAACCGTTCACGAAAGGTCTCCCAAGTCACTGTACGGGCATCCCAGCCCGACAATTCCAGAGTATACCACCACTCATAAGCAGATCCATCAAGTAAAAATGTGGCCAACACCACATGCTCCTCATGAGGACAGTGCATCACAGTGAAAATCCGCTCAATCCGAGAAATCCAGCGGTGAGCATCCTCGGGATCCGCTCCACCACTAAACACCGTAGCCCCAAGACGCTGGGCTCGCTCGATCGAAGCGCTCTCGGCATCGCCATCAGGTCGTGGAGGGGGTTCGCGTCGCGGAGGCATGGCCGGTCGTCCTTCTCTGAAAGAGGCATAAGTTAGTACAATAATCAAGGCACACCCTAGTACCGGACACGAATCGTAAACCTAGGCTCTGATACCAATTGACAGGACCCACCCCGATTATTGCCTCGATAATCGGGAAGCATCCTGCTCCCGTCTGACAATCGAATCCAAAAGACCGGAAAACTAATCAATATTACAACACACCCATTGTCAGACTAGGGAGATTAAACGATTACAACCGACTAGACGTCAAGTCCACAGTTTCACAGAGCATAATATTACAAAACAAGTTAAAGAAACAAATCCTACGCTGTGAACTAACTACTCCGCAACGGAAAACATTATGCCTCCGCCTCTGCCTCGGCGCTTGCCCCCGCACTTGTACCACGACCTGGAGGGAATTTAAAACAACAAAGTGTGAGTGGACCGAAGCATAAGTTTTACAGGAAAAACAGTTTTTCCGAAATCGGGTTCGCCCTCCAGTTTTGTAACACGCATGCATAACCAAATATTCAAATTTTGCATATTAACTTTTGAAAACTCTTTTTCCGAAACACGTGAAAAACGTTACCAAGGATCGCCATAATTCATGTAAAAACCATTTAATAATTCCAGGTTTCAGAAACCGTCATTTTGAACGTTAATTGCACAAATCAAGTAAAACGTGAATCAATAACCACAATTATGCCGTTGGATCCATCCGAGTCTTTAAACTCAAAATTAGGCCTTCCCGGGATATCAACGAGTCTTTAAACTCAAAACATGATTAATAGGCCTCGGGGGTATCATAATAATCGAGTCTTTAAACTCACGAGTCTTTAAACTCAATTCGGGTCTTTAAACCCAATTTTTGGGCCCGCCCCCGTCATCAACATACCGGGTCTTTAAACCCAAAACCAGATCCAACCATTAACCGGGTCTTTAAACCCAAAACCGTTTTTAAACACAACAAACCAGGATTCATCACAAACCGTTTTCCGACATTATTCCGAAAACATTTCTCATCATAACAGGACTTATGTCCGAATTCACATGCAAATTCCAACACATGCAATTTCCAAAAATTTCTTCACAATGTGATCAAACATCATAAATCCGAAACATGCATATTCATATCCAGGTACTTCATCAAAATCATCACGCATGCATAAGCAAAAACCGCAATCTCGAAATGCGTGAAATACGATAAATATCTCGAAAAATGTGGAAACATGTAAAACCGATATATCATATCACCATCATAAAATCATAGGTAAAACCAAGAGATAAATAAGCAAAATAGTCATGCATGCCCAATTTAGAAATCAAAAGGTCCACTCGCTGTTTTAGGACGCGTCAATCGCGTCCCGCGCGCTCCTCCGTAGCTTCGGAAGTGTCCGGGCCTGTAAAAATGTACAAGAAGGGTTACAAACATCCTCAAATAGCTCGTATGATTTTTCCCTAATTTCCCGGATTTTTCGGCGAAATTAACCTTAAGGACCTAAACTTCCGGGCTCCCGAGATTATCCTGAACGACTCCCGAACAACTCGAATCCTAAAGGGAAAATGTTAATTAGACTGAAAGGAACAATTCCCATGTTGACCGTGATCGGAGATGACATCGTACGCGCCGTCACGCGCCGCCCAAAGTGGCTGCGCGTGAAGGCCACGCGCCAAGCTACAGTGTCATCGTTCTTACCCGGATAGACTGATAAACGGGTCTGTTACGTGCGACTCAACCCGACCAGTTCAAGCTCAATTCTCAATCAATTCCTCTCGTTTTTTATCCTATTATCTTCTCTAACTCATTAATTTCAGGTCTGTGTTGATGACTAACCTCGACTGACACCAAATCGACCCAACTCAAGCTCGAACAGTCGAACAAGTCGACTTCTGGAACTCACCCTACACGGTTCCATTTCCAAATTAATTCCACCAGTAGCATAAAGGGACCTATACGAACACAATGGCACTAACAATTTAGCTCGCCGTTACCTGGAAGTCGTCGTCCTCAGCACTGGTTTTCCCCTGAAACTGAGACTCAGGTTCCCGGCCAAACTGTCCTCCTCCTCCTTCAATTCTTGTACGGTTGTGCTCGAAGTGGCCCCAGAAGTCTAACACGGCCTTTGGTTTCGATCAACAGGCTCCAGAAATTGAATGGGATTTTTCCCTCCAACTGGTTCCTCCCTGAACAGCACTTGGGTTCTAGGGCCAACAGTGGTCGTCCTCACCCAAAACTTGCACCAACGTGATCCTTTCACTCCCAGAAGTCCCTCAGTGTCCTTAGTTTGGCCCCAAAACCGTAGGAATTGAACCCTGAAACTTCCCTCCAAAAACCCGAAAATGTTTCCTCACGGCTCCTCTCACAGTTCCTCACACTCTCAGCTCCCAAACTGAACCAAAATGACCTCCCCACAACCTCTAACTCAGTTAATCGATCGCAGTGAGACGACAACTCGTGAGAATCCCTCAGCTGGTCACTGCGCGGTTGCCTCCCTCAAACAGACCCCAAGAAAAAATTAAAAACCTCTCCCGTGCATTCTGTCTCAGCCCAGACACGCATGGATGCTTCCCACAATCTCAAAATTCATAAACTAAACCCACTCACCAGTCCACTTAGCCATAAACAATTGCACGCACAAAGCTCCACGGCCGCACTCTGTTTTTCACGGTGGTGCTACAGTAACCGCCGTGAAAATGACCAAAATGCCCCTCTGTGTAATAATTACAAAATTGCCCTCCAGCTTCCGTGACCCATAACTTGGTCATCCGATGTCTGTTTCAAGCGTGCCGCCTGTCGTTGTACTCAGGGCGTCGAGACGAACATAACGGTCTTCGAGTCAAAAGTATATCAATTGTCAAACAAAAAGTAAACTTTTCCCCTTAATAACGCCCAATTACGGTAATGCCCCTGAACTTCCGAACATCATAACTTCCACCCTGTTCGTCCGAATCGAACGTGCCACCTGTCTATGAACTCGTGACGTCCCGAACTACGTCACGGTCATCACTCCACGTCCGTTCGACCTCCCAATCAAAAAGTCAACAAATTGACCACACAAATCACAGGGGTAAAAACGTCATTTTATTCAATATTTTTCAATATTACATTTTCAGAACGTCCGGGGCGTTACAGCACCCGTGCTATGCATTCTTGTTCTTCGACACACAGAGAGAAACAGAGGGAGATTTTGAGGGCAAATGGAAGGCTGATTGTGGTGGTTGCTGAGTTCTGGTGAGTGAGTGAGGGACGGGAGATCGAAGGGAAGCTGGTGAGGTGGTTGAGAGGTGCAGCGGGTGTGTGTGTGAGAGGTGTGAGCCACGGGAACCAGGGAGGAACTCTGGGAGAAAAACAGAGAAGTTGGGTGGTGGTGCAGCCGTGATCGATCACTCGAGGTCAAGGGAAGTGCTCAGAAGATGGAGGAAGACAGGAGGAGCTACTACCTCACGGCAGAGCTCACGACGGCGGCAGGAGGACAGGTAAATCCTCACCCCCGTGTCTTTGCTCTGTTTTGTTGTTTGGGTTTAGAAGCTAAGTCGTGGACCTAGGGTGAGAGTCGAGGGAATTGGAGGTCAGGGCGACGTTCAGGAGGGTCCTAGGCGTCGACTAGGATGGTCGCCGTGACGGGGGTGTACACGGCGGAGCTCAGACGGCGGCAGGTACTCTGGTGCTCTGTTTTGCCGTGATGTTCGAATCCAAAGTCGTCGAGTTTGGGGCTAAGTCGAAGGTCTAGGAGCGTTGGTTTAGGTTCAGTTAGGTCCAGGGAAGAGTTTGGTGAAGCCACCGTGTAGGGAGGTGAGCTGGGTGGCTGGATCGTGAAACAGGGGGAGTTGACTGTCTGGTTTCGAGCTTCAGTCGACGGGCTAGGGACAGTGTCGAGGTGAACGGAGTTGAGGAATCAATAGGGTTGGCCTGGACGATGCTGTTGGTGAAGAAAGGAGCCGTTTTGGTGGACGGAAGAAGGAGAACCGTGCACGCCGATCTGAGTTGCAGACCACTGTGCCGAACCGGGTTCGTCTGAGGAAGACGGTGCACTGTAGCAGGCGCGTGAGGGCCACGCGCAACCACTTTGGGCGGCGCGTGGGGGCGCGTGCGGCGGCGATGGGGAAAAGGGCCAACATGGTTTTTGGTCTAGGAGTTATGGTGAGTTCAATGGAATTGGTTTCGGGTTGTGCGGACGTCGTTTGAGTTTAGTTCCGCGAGGGTGAAGGTTTAGGGTCCCGGGTTATTACGTTTAGGATTCGGGGAATTTCGAGGGAATTTAGGTGAACTTTCGTGAACGTGTTAGTGACGTAATTTGGTGATTGTTGACAGGATCGGGATTTCCCGAGGAAGCCGAGGAACGTGCTGGACGTTTAGGACGTGAATAAGGCTCAGTACTGTGAGTGGACCCTTTCTCTAAACTCGAGCATGCATAACTGTTTTCTATAATTGTTTTATGATTTTGATTATGATTCTATGTTTATTGAATATGTTTTGGTTGGTTTTACATTGTTGCAAGTTTTTCGAGAAAATACGGTATTTGGCACGTTTTACGAGAAATGTCGATTTCTGAGTAAAATGCCAGGGTTTTGGGATTTTTAAAGGATAACTAGTTTGATTGTTTACAAAGGGATTTTGCAACATGATTTGGTGATTAAATGATTTTCGGAAAGTGGATTCCGGATTTGGATTCGGAATGGCGGTTTTGGATGTCGGAAGGGTATCAGACCAGTGATTTCGGATTCGGGTTTGGATATGGATTGGTAAACGGTTTTCAAATGGTTTTGGGATTGGATTTGCTGGATCTGGATATTGGGTTTAAAGACCCGGATTTATGTGACGGGGGACCAGCTGGATTGGGTTTAAAGACCCGGATTGAGTTTAAAGACTCGGGAGTTTAAAGACTCGGATATATTGATTTTCCCCCGTAGGCCTTGAGTTTAAAGACTCGGGAGTTTAAAGACTCGGATATGATTAAGGCCTGGATTGAGTTTAAAGACTCGGGAGTTTAAAGACTCGGATAGGTCCAGCAGGTTTGATCGGGAAATGATGATTTGAGTTTTATGGTTTATGCTACGGGTTACTCATGCCATGTTTTCCATAACTGTTTTATAGTGTTTCTGTTTCTTATGATGTTTTATGAGAATTAATTTATAACTGTGTTAATAACTGTTGGTTATGCATGTGGTTTTCAAAACGGAGGGTTAACTCGGTTTTTGATAAATGGTTTTAAAACCTTTCTTTTATTATGGTCCACTCACATTTTCTGTTTTAAATTGCCCTCCAGATTGTGGAGCTAGCGCGGGGTCTTGACGTCGAGGCAGTGTCCGAGGCATAGAAGTGACGTGAGGGATCCCAGAATAGTTTAAAGTCTTCCATGTGCGTGTAATTTCTCGGTTTTTATTTTTCCTTGTATTTCGTACTATGCTCTGTAAACGATAACTTTGGGATACTTTGGGATATTTTGTTTTATTACTCCTGCGTCTGACTGGGTTGAGTAAGTTTTCCTTGGGTGTCGTGTCGGGGAGTCAGACGGGAGCGGGATTTACCTCGGGTTTCGGGGTGGAACCGGGGTGGGTCCTGACATAAACTGTATTGATTACTTTGTTCTATGGTTTTCATTGAAGTGTTTGGATACCAAGATTTACTATTTCGCACGTTTTATTAGATGTTGTGCATGAGATCCGTCTGGTTAGTATGTGAATTGTTTTTAGAATAAACCACGGTTTTTGATGATTTTCTTTAGTTCTGCACTGTATAGACCTACCCTAGCTTTACTGTCTCCTCCAGTTATTGGTACCCTGGAGTGGTTACAGCGCATTGCTTGCTAGGGGTCATCCTACGGAATGACCGAACCATAGGGTGACTCAGGAGGCAGGATTGCATACATTGGACGTCTGGGACGTCAGAAATCTGAGATGTTATACCCGGATAGGGTTCGGGATTAGGACTCGAGATTGAGACCCCGACTGGCACGCGTAGCCTTGGGACTGTGACCTTATTAGACGTCTGGGACGTCAGAAATCTGGGAAGTTCGGGTTAGGATGTATGGTGCAGCTGATTTCATGATTATGATTATATTATTCTGTTAATGGCTATATGATATATTATTATGGATTTCGACTCTGATGCATGCATGATTTGAAAACGGAGGGGTAACACCGTATGTTTACTATATGCTTAAACTGTTTTATAAACTTTATATTTTTTGCCCACTCACCCTTATTGTTTTACTGACCCCTCTAGGCCATGCTACTGAGGTGGACAAAGACCTTGAGGCTGAGTCATAGATTGACGTTGCACACTCAAACCCCACTTCTGGGTAGGTTGGCACGTAGGAAAACCTAGATGTCGTGATCGTTATTTGTATTTCTAACTATCCCTTGTTTGACATTGTTGAACCCTTGGGACTTATGAATGAACTTATTTATCGTGATTTAATAATGTTGAATTGTGTAAGGGTAATTTTGGTATTCTGGGGTTGCATGTCAGACGGGAGTAGGGCATGTCCCCGGGTGCTCCTAGGGGGATCGGGACGGGTCCTATCAGACCAATTGTTTGTCCCCAATTTATCTGACATAACTGCACATGTGTTAGTATCTAAGTGTAATAACCACAAACCTAAAAATTGTGCCCAATAGCTTATATTTTATAATATAAAAAATCGAGATCAATTTATATATTTTTTTTATCTGTGATCAGTTTATATTTTTTGTACCAAAAATTTATCAATTGTAATGTTTTACAATAAATTTCGTATACTTATAAATACATATATACATGATTGATCAAAGAAATAAAAATAAATACATATATACATTTTGCGGGAAAAAAAAATAACATCCAAGAACTTTCAAATATGCACAGTAAATACAATACAAAGAGCATCAGCAGCTAACAAAACGTGCAACAAAAATCAAAGCATGGAATATTCAGTATCTAAACAAAGGAAGAAAATTTGGTATACAATCAAGAGCCAAAATTTATTTTCCCCAATATTCAGTATAACAATTAAGCACACAACCAAATTAAATCTCACCTGATAAACATTCAGCAACCATTAACTGCAGTAATGGCTCCAAATTTACTTCCTTACAACTACTTAACAACCAATAAACAAATAATAAGGAAAAAAAGTATGTAAAATGAGAAGATTGATGAAGGTATTTGTGGAAAATAAATCAACCATCTATTAAGCACTAATTTTGGGTTCCACAGTTGGTTTAATTAAGTTTGAATCGAGATTATGAAATTATATATGCAGGAGGAAGATAAGATTACGCTAGCGCAAGTGACGAGGTTGGATCAGAAACACATAAACAACTGGTTTATAAGTCAAAGGAAGCGCTATTGAAAGCCATCAGAGAACATGGAGTTTATTGTTATGGACACCCTTTATGGACCTACTTAATTTCATAATCTTATCTTCTTAACGGCACTACTTAACAACCAACTATTTAAGCAACCATCAAACTGGAAAAACAAATTAGAAAAATTAAAAGAAAATAAATTAAGTTACCTTCTGCTCTAATGTGTGATTGCATTGAAAAAATGAAAAAAATAAATAAAATGACTTGGGGATCTCGGTCGTAGTACTTGACTGGTGGAGGTGGATGCGAAAAGATATGAGCGGAGGAGAGAGATGAGAAGAGGAAGATGACTGATGACCAGAGGATCTCGATTCTTTCCTTCCCTTCGAAGTCCTCGCATCATCTCCTTCATCGATCAAAGACGAGAAGAGAGAAGAGCGGAAGACGGGAAAAAGAAGATAGAAATGGCCGCGGGCGATGAGCAAAGGAAAAGAGGAAGACCAAATCTAGATCTAGGAAGAGAGAGAGAGAGAGAGAGAGAGAGAGAGAGAGAGAGAGAGAGAGAGAGAGAGATAGATATATGAGAATTATTAGTGGGCGGCTGGTACTTTTTTGAGTATAAAGTTGTCTTTTTTGAATTATTAGTTGGAAGATATAAAATTGTCTTTTATAAAATTAAATTATTTGCGCAAACAACACAAAGATAATTTTTGTGTATAAAGTATTTGAGCAAAACACACGAATGTTGTTTTTTTGAATAAAATATTTGCTCAAACAACACGAAAGTACTTTTTTGAGTGTAAAATATTTGAGTAATAGATGTCAATTCAATTTTTGTATTTAAATTATTTGAGCAAAGGGCACAAATGTAATTTTTAAATATAAAATATTTGATAAAAAATTATATAATTATCAGATTTGTGTCATACTTGTCACATATGCTAAAAGTTCAAAATTTAAGAATAAAAATTGTGCTCAAATAATCTTTTGAGCATGAGTTCTTTCTTTTGTGCTCTCTAAAGACACGAATATTCGTGCTTTTAGCTTTCTAAAGACAAATAAAACAAGTTTGTGGTATATGAGAATTAAGAAACACGTAAAACAAAATTGTGCTCTATAAAATGTGGGTTTAGCCCAATTTTTTAGTAGTGTACTCAGCAAAACACAAAAATAAAAATAAAAACTAAAAAGACTCAATTTTACTTAAGATAGAACATTTAAAGCCTAAGTTCACTTTGTTGGAAGTGTTTTGTCCCCTGAGAATTTTGTCCTAATGGGTTGTCCCTAATCAGGTTTTAACGAAATTTTATAGTATAAAAATGAAATAATTAGTATATAAAAATGAAATAATTAGTATATAAAAAATTATCTTTTGAATGTTTAGATTTGAGAATATAACTTTTTTTTTTCTCAATTTTTAAATATTTGAACCGACCATAGCCATACGTAGTTGTGTCGGAATGGTTGGGAGCAGGGCATTGAACGAGATGAATATTGACCTATTTTTTTCAGACTTTCATGGAACATGACAATTTTCTACGGGTCCATGTCAAGTTATAGCTCCAAATCTCTTCATGCATGAGTCAAACCTAATGGTATATAAGTGATGTTCATTGGGTGGGTGGCTAAAGTTTTGACACTCAAGCCTTTGCCTCCATAACTCTCCATTTAGGCCCTCATCATATATTATAATCGTGTGAACGGTCATGTTAAGAGAAGAATAATATACAGAAATCTACCGTATTTACAATTTCAGTGTGCTGATTTGACTTGCACGACGAGGACAATAATTAGCTATATCATGAATAAGAGAATCGTGCATGTAACATGTAATATAGTTGAAAAGAATAATATGGCGAAATGAAAGATGGAGAAAACAGATAGCTTGTACAATTCACTGAGATGAAATCTCTTATTCATAAGCCGGCCTACATAGATATGTAAGCATTTACATTACAACACACACTTACAAGACAATAAACATAGCCATTAGTAATTTAGTACATACGTAGGCTGCAAACTATTGAAATGTTGGGAGTTATGATGGTCATCCACCATTTTTTTTTACAGCACTCCATTTATTTTCATGCATCTCTCAAATAAAAACAACAATATATTTACACACATTTTCATGCATAAGTTTTCATGAATTCACTAATGCGGGTGTATTTTACTTCTGGATAAAGCTTAGAAGCTTCTTGTCCTTCTCCTATTTCAAAGTTTGTTAGAGAACCCTCATAGAACATGTCGCAGAAATGTGCATAACCTACCTGGCCTGCATACTCCTTGCCTGCATGTAATGTAATAATACAGATCAAAATTTCATTCAGGAAAAAAAATAAAAATAAAAGGGTTGACAGACAACCAAAAATGCCCTACGCACCAAAGTTGAAATCCTAATAATTAATTAATTATGCCCCTAAGTCAAAGGGCAAATAAATAAAATTCCAATTTTAGAAAGGAAAAAAAAAAGGGTTGTCCTATGTTGTTAAAAAATAATTTGATGTCAACTTGAGGTCGGTTTGACTATAAATGTGTCGTTAATGTAATTATTGTTATTTACTTATGTTGGCAAATTCCTTATTTGAAATTATGTACGTACCTTTCATAGAGGCAAGCATTTCTTCTTTAGAAATATTGATATGCTTTAATTTCTTTCCAACTAGGGTTTCCCACATGTCGACCAATTGGTTCTGAGTGAGCACATTATCTGGTGGACGAAGATACAATGTTTTGTTCAATGTTCGAACGTCATCAATGGACCTGATTGTGTATGCTGCAATGTCATCTTCATCCACAATAGTTACTGCATAGTAATGAAATTCAATAACAAAACGAATTAGAATTAATTCTAGGGCAATACTATTTGGACCCTCTAAATTCACCACATTTAGTGATCATATTGATGCCGCAATCAATGGTCTAATATAAATATAGAATAATTATTTATTAAAATAATAATTTCATTTATACACTTGATATAATAATAAATGAATTATATTATTTTTTTAAATCCCTTAATGCACTCATTTCATCGGTCATTGATTATCACATTGATTATGTCACTAAATATAGTCTTGGATCAAAATAACAGTAATTTAATATTTTTTGTATATTTATAATATATATATATATATAACATGCATTTGGTCGGCCATATTGTTAATTAAATACTTTGTACATGTACCTTGAGCGTTACCATCTCCATATATAAGTACTTGTTCTTTTGGAGGAAGGAGTGTCTCCAACTGGCAAAGGTTGCCAACAAAATAACCAGCAAAGGCAGCACCGCATACATAAGTGAAGGGGATTTTAGCATCTTCGATTGCCTTTCTCATTTTCATTTTGTCATCAAATGTCACTCTTCCTGGTTCGACTGCATTCCTCATGAGTGCTGGGTCCATTCCAAACTCCGATGGTACGAAACGCTACACCAAAAAATATATATATCCATGTTAAAAATATCAGCAGAAGACATTTTTAAAATGGCCAATGTTTTAAGACTAGCTAGGCGGTAATTCAGTGGTAGGATCAAGGATGGTGACTAGCGCCGCCTAAAGACCTAGGCGTGGACGAGGCAATTTTTTTTAAATACTGAAAATACCAAAAAGTTGATAAGATAACGTGCGAGTTTCTTTCATGTAATTTTAAACTAATAAGTACCTTAAAAAATAATTTTATTGGGAAACACAAATGTCAAAAATGGAGTTCTAGCATCATAACATAAATATGTACTTATAAAATGAAAAAAAAAAAAATGAGATTGATAAGTCGAGAGTTAAGTGAAATTTAAACCTAGAAATTATGACTTTCCCTAACAAATACAAATAAAGAATATAAATAAAGTAAATAAAATATTTCCACACTAATGTCCACCCATTTAGCCTGTAATTATCACGCCTAGGCGAATTTTCCCACAAAATTGCCTCAATATTGATCTCTATAAATCTATAGACACCTTAATATTTCCGGCCCACCCAAAGCAAATATAGGGAAAAAGTAGTATAGTTATATTATTGTCACTTTTTCGCCCATATTAAATGATGCAAACACTAGTTTGCCTTTAAATTGATATACAGCTAATTTTCCCATAAATTCATTTTCAGAGTCGTTTTCACATAGTCTTGGGTACGATGCACTATAATTTATGACGAAAATGATAGCAGATGAATCACGATAAGACAATTTAAGGAGTTGATAATATTTAAATATAAAATTTGGAAACTCGTGTATAACCCTTAAGTTTGATCTAAACTATGTAAAATTTTATAATTTTCCTTACAATTACTAACCAAATAATATGCCACAAAATTACCTTAATATTGATCAATTCTCTAGAATGAATCTATATATTAATTACCAACTTAATTAATTATACCCTAATATTTCCTGCTTCTTTGATAGCTTCAACAAGCTTGAGCTGCAACAAAATGTTGTGACTCCGAACATGCACACCAGACATGGTGCAAATGACGACATCGACAAGCTTAACAGCGTCGACAAGGCTCTGGAAATCAGAAAATGTGGCTTCCACGAGGCGAGCCCCTTGCTTCTTGAAGGACAAGAGAATTTGTTGTTTTTCAATGTCAAGGCCAATCTCTGGCCTCATAAGGACATAGGTTGGGTGGCCTTGGGCTAGGCTTGCTTTCACAATCCTTTTCCCCAGGTACCCACTGCCACCTACCACAAGAACCTTACTCTTTCCAGTACTACCCATCAATACAATACTTCTTCGAGATCCAAATATTAATGCCAAACATTTACGTATTTATAGGCGCTTCTCACTTGGCAACGATATTACGTAACCTTCATGCATGAAAAATTAGTTCACACAGACCCTGATGTAATATTTCATATTAAATTTTAAAAATCATGTTACCTTCTTAAAGAGCATAAATTTCATTTAATTTCATTTCCGTAAGTTTATTTTATCTTTTAACTTAAATTTCATTTAACTTCGTTACGTCTATTGTTAACTTTTTCTAGACCTATTGTTATCTTTTTCTAAGCCTTTTTACTTCTAGTTTTTTTTTTTTAAAGAATAATTAGGAAGAATACAAGAAGTAAAAAATAAAGTATAGAAATCAGCTCCTTTATATTAGAAATAATTTTTATTTTGAATTTTTTTAGAAATAAGTAGAAATGAAAATAAAATTTGAAAAATAAAATAAGTAAAAAAAGAGTGAGTGTTTGAGTAACTACCTATTCCTCCACTAAATGTTTATTTATTTATTTGTTTTAACTCAAATATTTTTGTTCACTATTGTATATAGAAAATAAAAGAGGAATAAGAATAAATCTTGATGAAAAAAATACAGAATATATAATAACAAATCGAAACTATAATACAAAAGAATGAAACAAAAGAGAAGTTACTATAAGAAATTAAATAGTCAAATTTCTTGAACATATCTCATTATGAGACTAGAAATTATTATAGTGAAGTCTAAGAAACTATAATGTGAATACTTACCCAAAAAACAACTATAATGTGAATACTTACCAAAAAAAAAACTATAATGTGAATACTTACCAAAAAAAGAAACTATAATGTGAATACTTACCAAAAAAAAACTATAATGTGAATACTTAACAAAAAAAAAAAACTATAATGTGAATACTTAACAAACAAAAAAAACTATAATGTGAATTTTGAATCATCCGTACTGCCTTTCATCTTGTTACAAGTTAAATATTAATAACGTGAGGAGGAAGGTAGTATTAGAGTCATAGACAAAAGTCTCTGCACAACGCGACGGACAACAGAAATCATTGGACACAGAGGTCACTGCCTACCCCAGCATGGTGCGTACGTCAGCATAGCGTTTCTTTTTTACGGCCCCACGCCACCACAAGGTCCATGTCTTTTGTCATAACTCAAAACCTTAGCTCCATGTTTCAATGAGCTCTACGTTTTGAGGTGCTAGTTTGCAAAACGACCATTAAGGTTTAGGGAATGGCGAATTTGTGACTTGTAATTAAGACTAGAATTTTTTGTTTGATTCTTGTTTGTTATTTTTTTATTGCATTTTTAGAGTTTCACTCGTATCCAAGTGTGCATTGAAAATCAACTCAGAGTCATGATAAGTAGTGATTAGTGTTAGAGTCACAGGGAGAAGTTTACGGTAAACTAAAGACACACACCAAGAAGTTAATATAATCATTCAAAAATACGTCGGTGCCAATGCAAGCCTGTTTTGACTGCGGAACATTCGACATGTTGACGTCATGCATGGAGTCATAACGAGTCATGGGCCGAACCCTAGCTCCAAGTTTCAATGGATTCTACGTTTTGACATGCAAATCTGTAAAATGACATTTTAGGGCTTTTAGGGTTGATAAATTGCGAGGCGAAAAAAACTCGAGCTAATATTTAGCCCATTCAACTTATCAATGCCAACATATCTATTACCATATAGGGCCAGTAATGAAACGTAATATGTTAAGTTAATATTGTGTCATAAATTATATTTAATATAAATATATTCAATTTAAATTCGACTCGTTTAATAATCGTATTAAAGATATTCAATTCGAAGTTGACTTGTTAATAACTTAGGTAACTCGTGTAACCTATTTAATAAACAGATCGTACTTGAAACTCAATTAATCCATAATTAATCCATTTAATCCGTTTTAATCTATTTAACATATTTAATCTATTTAAACTATAAGATCAATAGGTATTAGGCAGGTAAAAGGGTAGATATATGAGTTAGTAATTGACACGTTCGTTAAACGGATTAATATATAAGTCGTTATACGGATTAACATGTGGGCCTGAAATCTACCTGTTTATTAAATACATTAATAGTTCATTATATGGATTAACAGGTTGATCCAAAATCCACCAGTTTATTAAACGTGTCATAACATGTTGACCTAAAAATGACCAGAAATTTTAATCGTACGAACTGACCCGAAAATGACCCAAAATTTTAATTGTGCTAGTTGACCCGAATAAATTTTGTGTGGATTTTGAGTCATGTATCGAGTCATGTCAAAAATTGTTACCCTTACTACCATCTAGAAAAGTCAAAAAACAATATATTTCACCTCTGATTATTTTTCTCACAATTTATTCTACATTGCTTGTGTACAAGTATAGATTAAAATTCAGCTCATTCTGTTTTTCATTAAGTTTTCATTATATATATATATATTCCACGTTTGATTCTATTCAAATTTAATGTATTTAGAATGAAAAAATGAAGGCAATTTCATTGTAGAAGACTAAATAAAATTAGACATGGAAGAAAACTAGCCTTTTCTAATCCTATACTCTCTAATCCTTTTACAGTGAGTCAGTGAACATACATCCACTGAAAAATGCATAAAATCTGTGTACAATATCAAAGGGCACCCATCTACAAATTTTTAATGAGAGATGTAGAGTACTTAAAGGACATAAAAGTATAATTGTGTTAGCTAAAAAATAGTATAAACTCTATGGGCACATTACTGGTGTAATGGTGCTAGAAATGTGTACACAGTAGACAACATGTGTTGTGAGACCTGGACACCAAATAATTACGTTCATTTGTGCATAACTATTTTAATACACTAACTACTTTTGTGCCCTCTGAACAATTGTAACGGCCATATAAGGCACTGACAACCTAATTATGGTTGCCATGGCTATTAATCACATTGTTGATAATAACTTGTGCCTTTAATTTCAAAAGTATACTAGTACTTAATAGTGGTCTCATTGGTCTCAACCCATTTTTCACGTTTTTAGAGCTCGAAATATATATTCCATTTATCAAATTAAGTTTCTTCCTTATTCTTTTTCGCTTTAGTTGTAGGCTTTAGGAAAAAAAAATATATATAAAATAATAATTAAGTCTGAGAACTTAAAAGCGGAGATGCAAATAATAATTAAGTTTGGGAAGTTTTAAAGAGGATGGTGCAATAACAAATAAACTGAGAACTTGTTCTTTATTAAGGGTTATTAATTTTAATTAAGGGTTATTAATTTTATCATAACTTTGGTCTTGTTCTTTATTTTACATGTGGACAAATTACTATTCCAAGAATTAACGAAGACTTATGCAGTTAGTTATAGACAGCGTATACCTAATATAGGTTCAGAACGGGCAAATAATGTTGTGGTTTTTTCGCTTTCTCCCTTCAACCGAGGGGAAGTGGGGCCTTCATGGTGGGCAACGAGGTCGAGTAGGTCTGGTTAAGGTTGAGAGGGGAGGATGATGTGGCGACATTTGTAACTAATCGGAATCTTGTTGATATTGCGACTGGTGACTTGGCGAGGGCAAGACCGCAATGTGGCATGTGCTTGTGGACGAGGCCGCCAAGATGTGCATCGTGGTTGAGGCCATGACTCGCTTCAGTTGATGTGGAGGGCGGATCTGTCGACGAGGTGGTGATATTGGATCTTGGATTTTCCATTTTGTGAAAATTCTCAGGGGTTTTCAAATCATGCATTGGGTTTGTGTTTTCTTTTTCATTTTTGCTGAGTTTCTGTTCTTCTATGTTTAGGATTCTATTCCTATTTTGTGCTTAAAATTTTCTTCACCATCCCCATTCTCCTCTCCTCTTCCCGATAGGACTCTTCCTAAAATCACATTGATAATCGTGAAAGATCTGGTTACCACTTAACAACCAAACCAGAGTTACAAGAATACCCTTAGAACCTTAAAATAAAATACGAGAAATTTGTCAAATCAGAAATGAATAATCAAACAACTTTCATCCTCTTGGGGTCATCGCCTTAACAACCACAAAGACCCCAACGAAAAGTATGACCTTGTTTGATAACTCGGACCCCAATCAAACATAACATGATTCATATTGTCTGATATTATGAATGATGACCGGATATCTCAGCTCTCCCGACTCTTCACGACCGCTAATCCAGTATCCCAACTCTTCTTGAATCCTAATATGATATCTCAACTTTTCAGAACATATAAGGAGTCGATACTCAAACTTTCAAAACCCCGTGAGATTTACTTGTGTTTAAATTAGAAGCACATCCACTTTGGACACATAGAACTACCTTACCACATGAGGGCACGAGCCGCTTTGGACTGTGGGATGGCCCCATGTGTAGCCATGTGCAAGCAGAAGCCCTGTGGACCTCCCACGTGCCTCCTACATGCTAGTGCCACACGATTTCCATGTGGTAAGCCATACCACCTTCCACATCATTGTTGAATATGGACTGGGTCGCCAGAGGCTATGATCAGTGTCGTCATGCCCCTGCCGCCTCCACCACCGCCCCCTGCCATAGCATGAGCCAAAAACCTCACCAGAAACCTAACCTTAAAAAACGACCTACTCAACAGAGAAGGTCTCCACGACAACATAAAATCAGTAGTTATCCACCATATGTGACTTTCCCTCTTCATCATCTTCATCCTAATTAATTGGAGATTCAAGTAGTGATGAACCAATTATAAAAGTTTGACTCACTTCAGGCTCTCTCCAAGGTGGATTTTTGAAATACTTACAATGGTTGCGTATCTCTCAACAATGAAGAAACATAAATTGTGAATTCATTTTTACTTTAAAATAGATATCTGCTTGTATCATCTAAACATATATTGAAAAATCAATTAATCAATTAAAAAAAATCGTGCATAATGATAATCCATTCACTAAAATTCTCACCTCATCCATCTCATTAGCACCACTACGGTGATAATTTTCACCTCTTTTTGAAGCTCTTTTCCACTCTTTGAGCATATGTCACAATTCTTTTCCACATATTTAATGTTAGGACCCGTCCCAATCCCCCCGAGATTAACGAGGGGCGCTCCTGATCCCGTTTGACACGGAGTGTCAGACCAGGGAAAATTTGAACCTTTGGCCCGAAGGCTTCTAGAGTAAGCAGGGATCCAGAGGAGGTATGAGATGTCTCGGTCTCTGCAACAGTCTGCACCGTATTCAACCTGTAGGGCATTGAAAACAGAAAGACTGTGAGTGGACGAAAATAAAAGAGTTTATAAAACATATTTTATAGAAGACCTTTATGCCCTTCACTAAAAAGCATGCATGCATAGTAAAACCATTTATCAAACACATATGTTTAAACAACCATAATCATACGGGCCCCTGCCCAAAACCATTTACAGAAATACGTAATACGCAACATAGTAAACATATGTGGGATCTCAGCCCAAATCCATTTATCAATCATAAAACACAATTTCGCAAACCAATTGAAATCATGATTATAATATATTTCATATAACCAATCATGTCACGGTATCTAGAGCTACGCGCGTGCTACCCAAAGCCCAAGTCTCCCCAGGGTCCACCCAAGTCAATGTCCGTAGATCAATGACCCTCCCTGGGGGTTATAATCCATAGCCTTTCTGAGAGTAAGGTACCCAACGGGGGCGACTCCACTCAGTCAGTGCTCCGTGACTACTCCGGGGTCCACCCAAGCCAACGACTAAGGGTGACAATTTCAAACCCGACTCGATATACGACTCGAAACCCGCACAGATTTAACCCGAATCAACCCGACTCAATAACAATTCGGGTCATTTTTGGGTCAACCCGTTATAACCCGTTTATTAAACAGATGGGTTTCGGGTCAACCCGCTAACCCATTTAATAACCTATTAACTCATTTAATAAACGGGTTATTGAATCACAACCTGTTAACCTATCAACCCACGAACCCATTTAATACTCTAGGGTTTCACAAGGACCAAAATATAATTACTTAAACTTTATAATTTATAACCTAACTAAAACAAAAACCCAAATCTATAACAGCCTCCATTCTCATTTCTCCAGCCGCACCAAGTCTTCTCCATTCTCATTTCTCCATCAACAATCCAACTATCCACCCATCCGCCGGCCAACCGCATAACCGTCTTCGAAGCTCCAACATCGTTGGCCTCTCCACGCCACCACGCGACCGAGTCGCCGATCTCTCCACTCGATTGCAGTCGTCGGCCTCTGCAAGTGACCACGCGACCGACGCGATCGGAATTAAGCTCAACTCGCTGCCGTAAGTGTTCCTTCACTGATTTCTTTCAGAGATGGGCCAAATGAACTATCCACATATATGTACCTAGCTTAACCATAGCATATCTGAACATCAGATCTCTAATCTGATTAAGCGTAAATGCTCTTAACCACTTGTAGGTGTAAATGCTCTTAACCCACTTGTAGGTGTAAATGCTCTTAACCCACTTGTAGCTCCTTGTATAGTCATGGCTTGCTGATATTTTTGTGGTTGTTTGATGTAGATATAGGATGAAGTCTTTGATAGGCTTCGAATGAATTAATGATTAATCCACAAAAGCAAGGCAATTATGGTTATTCGAACTCTATTTTGAGGTTTAGTGATTATCACTGCCCCCTAACCTTTAACTCTTAAGTGATTTTATCTTAATTTCATTGCCCTATACAACGTTCTAGTTTGCTTGATACCTAACAAGTTCTTGGTCTATTGAAATAAGATTGTAACGATACATCCCGAATTTCAGGATTAGATTAGTGACTAATCACGATTAGTGAGGTTAATTGGTGATTAGTTGGGCGAAATCGGACGAACGATGCAAAATGACCGTTTTGCTCCTGGGCGTGGGTAAAACGTTGACTTTTCATTTGGGCTGTCAAATGGACTTTGACCGATGACCGTGACGTAATTCGGGAAGTCACGAGTTCATAGACAGGTGGCACATTCGATTCCGACATTCGAGGAAGAAGTTATGACGTTCGGAAGTTCAAGGGCATTTTGGTAATTTTAGTTAAAAGGGGCAAAAGGTTGACTTTTGGACTGGGAGGTCCGATGGTCGAGGGCCAAGGACCGTTACATAGATCGGGATGATACGAATCCATAGACAAGCAGTACGCTGAAATCGGACTTCGAACATGAGAGTTATAGGTTACGGAATGTCGATTTCATTATGCACGTACTTCGAGACAATGATGATTTGGAAATATCTGATTGGCCAGATATTTTAAGTGGGACCCATGGATGAGTGACAAGTGTCACTCATCCCATTGGCTAAAATCCCTAAAAAGTGGATCTAACTAATTAAATATTATTATAATTATTATTTTATAATTAATCTATCTAGCACTAAATCCTAGCCCTCCATTTAATTTAATCTCTCAAATTCTAACCATCCATTTAATCCTCTCTTCTCTCATCTGATCAAACATCACAATTTCATCTTCTTCAAACACAAACCCGAAAGCACCATTTTCTTCATTCTCCATTTTCAAACAAACAAACACACCTCACCACCATCCATTATTTGAACTCGTGTGTGACCGTGAGAGAGTGAGGAAGGACTGAGAGACTGGGAGGCGAGCCACGGTTGGGGACGGCGGTGGCCATGGCGGGGAGAGTCAACCCGTGAGGTGAGAAATATTCAAAAATTCGAAACTCGGTTTTATGGGGTTTTAATCGAACCTAAGGATTTGTTTATGTTTCTGGGGACTCTAGCAGATGAATGGAATCAATTTCGAGGCGTTGGACGGCCGGGAATGACCGTGAACGCCGGAGGAAAATCACAACCGCCATGGCCGGCCTTTGAAGGTTCGTTTTAGTGGATTTTCTTATGATTTTAAGAGTTAAAATGATAGGAAATAGGATTAGGAAGATATTAGGATCAAAAGGAGACGAAATGATTGAAAATAGTTGGGATTAGACCGTGAACCGGCCACACCTGACAGGACCCGTCCCAACTGGACGTCAAAAACCGTGCCCGGTCCTGCTCCCGTCTGACAAGTCAACTAAAGGTCCGAAACTCCCCTTCGCTGCTTGCTAGACAAGGGATGTTTGCGCGGATTTCTGCTGCTGTCACTGCCTCACGATCAGTCCTGAACGTCGTACCACGGCCTGGAGGGTCACAAAACAGAAAAGGTGTGAGTGGAAAAAAATGACCTCTTATAAAAACATTTATCAAAATACAATCTTACCCTCCAGTTTTCACAAACTTGCATGCATATCGTAAAACATGAGTGACCGATAAAATCAAAACATATTTTCCCATGGTCCATAAAACTCATGTTCACCAAATCAGTTCATGTTATAAAACATCAAATCCCGGCTCTCAGGCCAAAACATGTGAAAACATAATCACTGGCCACAAAGACCAAAAACCCGTACTCCATACCAGTACGTCATCACAAATAACATCAATCAGAACTAATCACAAGTGCACAATAAATATATCAATCCAATCAATCCGCACTACTCACAAGTGCACAATCAATCAAACTGCACTACTCACAAGTGCTGCACTACGCGTAGGTCAATATCCAGTCACTCTCTCGGGAACAGACACCTCTGGGCTCAACCCCCTCGGGCTCAGTCACCTCTGGGCGAACACATCCCCAGGCTCAGACACCTCCGAGTGGTACATCCAGGCTCAGTCTCATCCGAGAAGCTGACTACCATAGGATCAACTCCCGATCCTACAATCACATCCCCCAAGCTCCGGTCGTCTGGGTAATCCCCCCAAGCACCGACCGTCTGGGAATATCACAATCACAATGAAAACCATCCCGGGAATTACATCCCAAAACATTTCAATCAAATCTTGACTTCATACCAAGTCAAGATCATCCCTGACTGGGTCTCAAACCCAAAATACCATTTACACGTATTTCTTAAAAATCACCTTTTAATTCAATCAAATATTCCAGAAATCATCATTGACTCACCAAAAAAGTCAAAATATCATTTTAGAAATAATTTAAACTCCGGGCCTAGCCCAAATCATCATCTGCACGTTCCTCGTAAAACGTGCCCAAAAAACTGATTAAAATAATCATAAAATCCCAATAAATCATTAATTTCACAATTTCACAAGTGACTCCAAATCCGAGTCAAAATCACTATTCACTTGGGTTCTCATGCCCAAAATAATATTATCACGCAAATCCATGCGTTGCAACCTCCGCTGCCATTTTCACGTAAATCCACGAAATTGACCATGGGCTCATTCCCGAGTCACCACATCATTTTTCAATCCATGACTTAATAATCCGAGTCCAACCATTATTTTCAATCAATTTGAATCCCAGACTCATAAACCAAGTCCAAACATCATTTTTACCAAATTTCGTAATTTCTCGAAAATCGCCCAAAATAATAATATAATAATCATAAAACCGAGAAATTACCGGATTGAAACATAAATCATGCCCAAGCATATAAAATCATATAATAAGGCATTAGAAATCATATATGCATGCATCACGGTTAGAAAACAAAGTCCACTCACACACACCGTCCAAAACGGTCCGTTTCCGAGCTGCACGTTTTTCCGTAAAATCTGGAAATCACAACTCCTGCCCAAAATCATTTTAGAGGGTTACTAACATCTCAAAATACATCATATAATTTTCCCCAATTTTTCCGGGATTTAAATACGTATTTTTAACGTAATACAAAACTTCGGATACGCGGAACATTATCGAAACAATATCCGATTTCATCGAAACCAACGTTAAAATGTTCGTTACACTGAGAGGATCAAAAGTCATGTTGACCTCACCTTGAGACTAGGCCGGACGCGCCCTCACGTGCCGCCGTGAGTGGCTGCGCGTGAAACCCACGCGCCAGCTACAGTGCTGTCGTCTCAACCCGTTTGTCTGTAAAACGGGTCATTTGACCCGCGAGGTGACCCGGTTAATTTCCTACCAATTCGACATTGTTTCCATAGATTGAACATTCAGTCA
Organism: Prinsepia uniflora; assembly: GCA_032719365.1. Taxonomy (NCBI): domain Eukaryota; kingdom Viridiplantae; phylum Streptophyta; class Magnoliopsida; order Rosales; family Rosaceae; genus Prinsepia; species Prinsepia uniflora. The sequence goes on from CM064875.1 coordinate 7,717,013, forward strand.
GTTTCGAATTAAGTTCAATTAAAGATCTGTGGACTCAATTTCAAACAATCTTACCTATAACACCACGATCACAGTTGATCATTCGAAGGTCCTCCGGCCATTGTTCATCATTCCAAAACCTTCACCGTCACACGATTTCCCTAAATTGATTCAACCAGCAGCATCAAGGGACTCAGGTAAGTATTTTCCCCAACTCAATTGCATCAAATCATGGCTCAAACTCCACGACTCAAGTTCGACATTCCTCACGGTTACCAAAACCGTTCAGAGCCAATTGGGCATCAATTCACCTCGTTTTTTATCTGGTTCCACTCGTATCAACCTCAGGAAGCTATTTCCAAGCTTCAAATCGATCATCACGGCTCAATTCATCCTAATCGAATTTCCCCCCTCAAAATTCGAAAATTCGAATTTCCAAATTCAAGCCCTCTCTCTGTCCCTCGTGTTTCCTTGATGATTAAATCTCAACACCCTCTCAATTCCTCACACACTGGTTCAGAAATGGAAGGAAATGGTGGACAATTTTAGGCTCTCTCATTCTCTGTGTTTTGCTTGCACACGGTAAGGAAACAGAAGAGGAATAATGGAAAATAAGAGGATAATTAATTAATTAAAAATAATAAAACATAATCATTTGGTCTCCCCCAAAATCATGGATTCATGTTTTGTGCCTGATTTTAAGGGATGAGTGACACTTGTCACTCATCCAAGTGTGTCTAGTCACCGGGTACTGTTCATATTAAAATATTATTTTATTCCCGGTTCGTTCGGTTAATCGAGCCCGATTCCGTGATCATAACTTCATCGTCGAATCTCCGATTTCGGCATGCCGCCTGTCGTTGGATTTGTATCGACGAGACCTACGTAACGGTCCTTGGCCCTCGTCCGTTGGACTTCCCGGCCAAAAAGTCAACATTTGGCCCCTAATATGCCAAATTACCAAAATACCCCTCTACTTCCGAACACCATAACTTTCACCTCGAATGTCGGAATCGAACGTGCCACCTGTCTATGAACTCGTGACGTCCCGAACTACGTCACAGTCCCCGGTCAAAGTCCGTTTGACGACCCGAACTAAAAGTCAACATTTTGCCCACGCCAAGGGCAAAACGGTCAGTTTGCACATTTCGTCCGATTTCACTCAACTAATCCCCGATTAGTCATTCTAATTCATAATTAATTAATATTCAATCCCGAAATTCGGGACGGGTCATTACAACACCGGTCCAGACCGGTTCAAGTTGCAGAAAACCCAGTTCACCTCTTGGAGAAGACAGTGAATAGTGCGCGTGTGGGCTACACGTGCATCACCTTCATTGGGCGCATGGGGGCGAGTGTCCCATAATTTGGGGATGTCTTCAACATGTGAAATCTTCTATTTGATGTAACGAACATTTTGGGACTGGTTTCGTGTCGATCAGACACCGTCTCGATAATATTCGGGGCATCGGAAGGTTTCGGATCAGGATTAAAAATAGTTAAAAATTCTGAAAAATTACGGGGCTTTAGTGGGAGGTTAATAAGGTAGTTAGTAAGCTTCTATTACAATTTGGACATGTTTGGGAGTCCCGGTGACGGTGATTGGCTCGGGAGAGCCGTATGGCACGCAAATCGAGGCGGCAGCTCAGACGGTCTGTAAGTGGATCTTGTTTTCTAAATTGGTGCATGCATAAATGTTTATTATATGTTTTAAATACTTGTTTGTGATGCCATGAGTGCATTTGGATGTGTGGTTACGTATTGGCACGTATTTCGAGGTTTCGACCCTATACGGTGCCACTACGGATTTGTATGTCTTTATTTTGAATTTCAAATGGATAAACTCGGGTATGAGACCCATTTGGTTTTGTCTCGGGCATATGATGACAGGACCCATCCCAATCCCCCGGGATTACCATGGAATGTGCCCTGCTCCCGTCCAACAAGGGGTGTCAGACAAAGGATGACCAAGAGCCACTGCCCAAACAGGGCATCCAGAGTGCGCAAGGATCGATGGAGGAGGTGTGCAATGTCCCAGTCTCTGCTGTAATCGCATCCGTGATCAACCTGAAGGGCATTAAAACCAAAAGCTGTGAGTGGACAAAAACCAGTAAGTTCATCAAATACATTTATAAGACATTTATGCCCTCCAATAAAAACGTATGCATGCCACGAAAAGCAGTAACCAAAATGTTTGCTCAACCGAGCCATTAGGGCCTTAGCCCAAAAACCGTCAACCAAAAACCAAGTGTGGGAACTCAGCCCAAAACTGTGAAATACCATAACTATACATAAACAACCATGTGGGTCACCACCCACGACCATAAATGAACATCAATTCATTAAAATCACACAATCATAAATCCACCCGGAAAGCCATTTCATTAATTCGTATTTTACCATTACCATCACCAGCATCCCTGATGCTAGACGTCCCTGACGTCATGTCTCACGGTTTCATAAGCTACGCGTGCTGCCCGGGGTCTCTTCGGGTCCATAAATCTGACATCCCTGATGTCTGACGTCCCAGACGTCAATCATAGCAATCCTGCTCCTGAGTCATCATACGGTCCGGCTGCTCCGTATGGTGACCCTTCACAGGCAATGCACCGTGACTTCCCCAGTGTCCCAGACATCTGGAGGAGACCATCATATATCCTTGTATCAAGATGGTATATGGAAAACAGTTTTTATTAATTCATTTCACAACATCACAATGGGCCCTGCCCGAATTTTCCATAAAACAACACATTTCCATTTAGGGTCCCTGACCCAAAATCACATTTATTAAATATAGGGTCCCTGACCCGAAATCACAATTTTAATCCAACTGGGCCTCATGCCTGACTTTATGAACCACTGGGCCCACGACCCGATTTATAAACCAACTGGGCCCGCAGCCCGACTTATAAACCAACTGGGCCCGCAGCCCGATTACGTACTCAAATGGACTCCAAGTCCGAGATTTCCAAAACAAGTGGGCCTCAAGCCCGAATTCATATTTCCAATATAAAAACCATTTTATCATATTATTTATTTAACCATAAGCACGCAAAACCACAAATAAACCGTTAATCCCGATATACGTGAAATACGGAAAACACCTCGAAATACGTGCAACATACCCGAAATCAATGCTCACAAATACCATCATAGAAATCATGTATATAAACCATATAACACATTTAAGCATGCATAGGATTTATAAAAACAAAGTCCACTCACAGACCGTTTTAACCGTGTGCCTCGACACGCGTGCCACCGGCCCTCCCGGGCCACACCACTATCACCGGGACTCCCAATCCTGTCCAAATCCCATTAGAGGGTTACTAACCTCATTATTAACATCCTATCAAAGTCCCGTAATTTTCCCGAATTTTTACTTATTTTTAAACTTAATTTAAAACCTTCGGACATCCCGAACACTATCGAGACGGTGTCCGATCGACACGAAACCAATCCCAAAATGTCCGTTACATCGAATAGATTAAAAGTCATGTTGGAAGTTTCCCCAAAATACCCTTCATGCGCCCCCACGCGCCAGGTCAACATTCAGGTCAACAATGATGACGTCATGCTACAGTAACCGGGTTCTGAAACCGGGTCTGTAACCGGGTCGCCGTCGACCCGCGGCTTGACCCGATCACAGATCGAGTTCCAGACCACCATTTTTGATGCGGTTTGATCCTATGGACTCGTCATAACCTCCTCTACGGTTCTGTGACATCCAAACTCATTTTTAGGTTGAAGTAACCACCTGAACTCGACGGGAAAGTTGGCTGCCAGCTCTGGTTTGTCTTCTCCGGCGAGTCGTCGATCTTCCAGCCGTGGTTCATGGTCCAAAATGGTCGTCTAGGTTCCTAGGACATGTTTCAGAAGTAAGCAAGCAATCCCAAAGTCAAAAACCAGTGTTTCGAAACAGGGAAGAAAATCAAACCTTCTCGGGTTTCTGGGCATATCGCCGCCGTGGCGCCGCCGTGGCTCGTCCAGTCGTGGTCTGAGTTGTCCTAAGGTTCCAGTGGTCCTAACCCTAAGTTTGTTTGAGCCCAGATGTCAAGGTTTGGACGGTTGGATGGTTTTGGGCTGATCGGGTTCCTCTCGGGTCTGGGGGGTTTTCTGGGCTGCGCCGCCGTCCGTGGTGGTGGTGGCCGCGTCAGGTGAAGGTGGTGGGTGGCTGATGTGTGTTTGGACGTGTCTGGTGCATGGGTTGAGGCTGAGGTGGTGATGTGTTTGTTCTTGAAAGGAAACCGTGCTCACGGTTTTGAGGGAGAATGAAAATGAGAGTGTTTCGGTGGATGGGTTTAAATCAGAACATGCATAAGAGATCAACGGCTAGGATCCAATCTGAGTATATGATGAAGGGTGGGGATTTAAGGAGAGAAAATGATTATTTAACCCAAATGGCCAGCAAAGATCCCTGATTTAGGGAATGAAGGGGATGATGACATGTGTCATACATCAAGGGTCCAGATTGGTTTGGGATTAGCATAATCAGATTTTATTATTATATTATTATTTTATTCCGAGTCTCGATTAATCGCGTTTTACGTCCTTGACCATAACTTCGTCGTCGAATCTCCGATTTTGGCATGCCGCCTGTCGTTGGATTCGTATCGACGAGACCTACGTAACGGTCCTTGGCCCTCGTCCATCGGACCTCCCGGTCAAAAAGTCAACATTTAGCCCCAAACATGCCAAATTACCAAAATACCCCTCAACTTCCGCACACCATAACTTTCTCTACGAATGTCGGAATCGAACGTGCCACCTGTCTATGAACTCGTGACGTCCCGAACTACGTCACAGTCATCGGTCAAAGTCCGTTTGACCGCCCGATCAAAAAGTCATCATTTTGCCCACGACCAGGGGCAAAACGGTCATTTTGCACATTTGTCCGATTTCGCCCTACTAACCACCGTTCAACCTCACTAATCAAGATTAGTCACTAAACTGATCCCGGAATTCGGGACGGGTCGTTACAATCTTCCCTCCTTAATAAATTTCGTCCTCGAAATTCCAATCGCTCTAAACTTAACGTACTTCCTTCCTTAATTAATTTCGCTCTCGAAATTCGATTACCCTGATTCCACAAACACCCCGTGGAAAGTGGAATCGACCACGCAACACGTGTACACCCGTACACCAACTACTTAGACAAAACTTGTCTACACCCGAACGTACCACTAACACTCAAAACGCAACGACTACATTCGACCCCGTCGAATGACTGAAACTACTTGTTTTGAATTTGACACCACTTGTCAAATCAACCCTCTCATTGACGCAACAACTCGACGGTTCCTTTCCCACTCCCACTAGGAGTCAGCTGACCCCACTCAACAATCTATGTTGACACATTCTGACAATCTGTCACCACACAGTTGTCGTCAGTCGAAAACTGACACTAGACTCACTCGTGGCTACACATGCCACCAACGTACTCGACTCACCAATACCCTTACCGACATTTCACACGACCTGTGTGTAATTAAACACATCGGAATTACCATGACCTATTGCATAGTAATGTCCGGTCCACAACCAATCCCATGGTATCGGAACCAATCCGACTACCAACACGTTCACCGACACACCTCGGGTATATCCCGTATACCGTAACTAGACATCACAAGTCTACACGGTATTGTACCTCGACCCAAGTACGAAGTACACACATCTACCTAATAACCAGACTACAACCACCTAGGTCATAGCCGAACGCGTTCCAATAATGGAGTACGTTTGCCCAATCCAGCATGGAACAAAACGAAACTCCACCCATCATCTAGTTCTAATTCCAAATCCGAATCCGCAATTTCGTAAGAAATCCCGGATCCAAGCCCAGACATCACATTTTTAATTCATTTCCAAGTCCGAATCCGAATCCGAAATCATTATTCCGTAAGCTAGCATTCGGAATAATCGTTCCGTACCCAAATCCGGAAATATACTTTCAAGTTTCAAAATCGAATCCTGAATCGTCACCCAGAAATTCGATTCCAAATCCCGAAATCTCATTCACATTTACCAAGACACTCCCAAAACCGAACCTCTCGGTTACCTGCTCAACACACTTGATTGACTTCATAGGGAAGCCAATCCAACCTCCACACGTCTAAGGTTGACAAAATTCGACTACATCGAAAACCTACTCACCTGAGTAGAATACTGTACGACCCCACTTCGAAAAGAAGTTCAATCCCGTCATTTACGACTCACGTACCAAGGTAAGAGTGATATACTCTCCCCCTATCTGAATCATCAAGATCACGACCTAGATAGACACTGTGTCCCTGACTATAACGTCAAAATCCTAGATCGCCACAACGATCAACAACCGACTCCCACAACTAGACAGATCAGTCAACGACGAGACACGTCGAGACTGCGGATTCTCACGGATTACCTTGTATCAATCCTTGTCATTCCACCTAGGAAAAACAAAGGATGATGCAAAATGATGATACCAAAACTCATCCTATGTGGATGCAACAAAACTCACTGCACTCACCACGCCATGTAATCCAACATTGTCTGCCACCAAGCAGAAAATGAAAAATCTCGTTTACCTAATTTCGAATACGTAGCTCCTCCTAATGACCCACAAATACACCTGGGCCCGCCAACCAATACACGCTCAACGTACTGGTAACTACACTCAACGTCTGCCAGGGCAGAAAGCAAGAAGTCAACCCCAATGACTTCAGAATACCAATCACCTAAACGGGCACCACTCTCGTTCCCCAATCACAACTCTCCTCGACACTAAGGTTCCAACCATGTTGGAAACAGACATGCTTCCAACAAAACGTCAAGTCTAACCGCTAGACTTCCTACCTCCCCAACTCACTTGGACAACCCCGTGTCCACAATCAATCCGTTATTGTTCCGTTCGCACATCCCAACCTTTACAGGTTCAACACTCGGTTTTCCAAGTTCTCAATTATACCTTTTAATCCACTCCTTACTGGTTATCTCACCACTATTGGGACTTATCCCAACACAGCACAATCTTAACTAGATCCCATCCAGTCCATCACTCAACCACTACCGAAACTCAAAGACCGAACATATGTTCATCATGACGGAGTCACACCCCGACTTGTGGCTCATCGTCAACACCATTACCGACACTAGCACCAGTGCTAGTACCAGCACCAACATACTATCAACAACACCAGTATCAGCACACAGGCATCCATACTAGCATCAGCACAAAAGTACCAACCCGCAAACATCCATACTGCACACCGTGTGCAAATACGACAACCCTGGATCTCCGTTCATACCGAACGACGATCCCGTACCTCACGACTATGGGTACCACTATTCTGACAATCCACATCAGGAAAATGAACGTTCCCTGAACGTCCCCTGATCCCCAAGTATTATAACCACACCAATTACCCTCGATAGCCAGTCATCTCCATATGACTTCCGACTAACTGTCATTGCTGTCGAGATCCGCATCCATACCTCACACTAATACCCGATCCAACACGGGATTCCATAATTTATCTCAGAACCGTATCCGTAAATCGAATCCCATAGTTCTGACTAGACTCACCAGAGTCATCCACATGGTCATCCATGACCTCAGCCGCTCGTCGCAGCACAAGTTCTCACCCGCTAATCATTATTAAGGTTTACCTAGGGTTCCACAATCACACCATATGGTTCAACCGAACCCAACCACTTCCCGTAATATAAAATTCACAACCTGACCGACCCCGCGGTCCTGACATCGAATAGACGTCAAATCCAATCCTACCATCCCATCAATGTGGGTTCCACCACTAGGTCATCGGCCAACTCCGATGAACCAACATCCCTCACACTAGAAACCACCACAAGGGTTCACATTTTAGACCATTACTCACATGAGGTTCCCCGAACCTAGCTGCACCTAGCAGCACAAAGTTTAATATTACATGACCGAACCGTCGGTCCCACAATACCAGTTCATCACAATCAACCCCACTTGGGTCGAATCACATTAACGCACGGCGTATCGGGCCAATCACACTCCATCCACTATCCAAACCCAAAAACTATCTATCAAGTTGATAACGAATTGCAGGCCAATGAGACATCACACCCTCGACCTGCGCGCACAACAAGAGCAACCGTGCTCTGATACCAAGTTGACAGGACCCATCCCAATCCCCCCGGGATTACCATGGAATGTGCCCTGCTCCCGTCCAACAAGGGGTGTCAGACAAAGGATGACTAAGAGCCACTGCCCAAACAGGGCATCCAGAGTGCGCAAGGATCGATGGAGGAGGTGTGCAATGTCCCAGTCTCTGCTGCAATCGCATCCGTGATCAACCTGAAGGGCATTAAAACCAAAAGCTGTGAGTGGACAAAAACCAGTAAGTTCATCAAATACATTTATAAGACATTTATGCCCTCCAATAAAAACGTATGCATGCCACGAAAGGCAGTAACCAAAATGTTTGCTCAACCGAGCCATTAGGGCCTTAGCCCAAAAACCGTCAACCAAAAACCAAGTGTGGGAACTCAGCCCAAAACTGTGAAATACCATAACTATACATAAACAACCATGTGGGTCACCACCCACGACCATAAATGAACATCAATTCATTAAAATCACACAATCATAAATCCACCCGGAAAGCCATTTCATTAATTCGTATTTTACCATTACCATCACCAGCATCCCTGATGCTAGACGTCCCTGACGTCATGTCTCACGGTTTCATAAGCTACGCGTGCTGCCCGGGGTCTCTTCGGGTCCATAAATCTGACATCCCTGATGTCTGACGTCCCAGACGTCAATCATAGCAATCCTGCTCCTGAGTCATCATACAGTCCGGCTGCTCCGTATGGTGACCCTTCACAGGCAATGCACCGTGACTTCCCCAGTGTCCCAGACATCTGGAGGAGACCATCATATATCCTTGTATCAAGATGGTATATGGAAAACAGTTTTTATTAATTCATTTCACAACATCACAATGGGCCCTGCCCGAATTTTCCATAAAACAACACATTTCCATTTAGGGTCCCTGACCCAAAATCACATTTATTAAATATAGGGTCCCTGACCCGAAATCACAATTTTAATCCAACTGGGCCTCATGCCCGACTTTATGAACCACTGGGCCCACGACCCGATTTATAAACCAACTGGGCCCGCAGCCCGACTTATAAACCAACTGGGCCCGCAGCCCGATTACGTACTCAAATGGACTCCAAGTCCGAGATTTCCAAAACAAGTGGGCCTCAAGCCCGAATTCATATTTCCAATATAAAAACCATTTTATCATATTATTTATTTAACCATAAGCACGCAAAACCACAAATAAACCGTTAATCCCGATATACGTGAAATACGGAAAACACCTCGAAATACGTGCAACATACCCGAAATCAATGCTCACAAATACCATCATAGAAATCATGTATATAAACCATATAACACATTTAAGCATGCATAGGATTTATAAAAACAAAGTCCACTCACATACCGTTTTAACCGTGTGCCTCGACACGCGTGCCACCGGCCCTCCCGGGCCACACCACTATCACCGGGACTCCCAATCCTGTCCAAATCCCATTAGAGGGTTACTAACCTCATTATTAACATCCTATCAAAGTCCCGTAATTTTCCCGAATTTTTACTTATTTTTAAACTTAATTTAAAACCTTCGGACATCCCGAACACTATTGAGACGGTGTCCGATCGACACGAAACCAATCCCAAAATGTCCGTTACATCGAATAGATTAAAATTCATGTTGGAAGTTTCCCCAAAATACCCTTCACGCGCCCCCACGCGCCAGGTCAACATTCAGGTCAACAATGATGACGTCATGCTACAGTAACCGGGTTCTGAAACCGGGTCTGTAACCGGGTCGCCGTCGACCTGCGGCTTGACCCGATCACAGATCGAGTTCCAGACCACCATTTTTGATGCGGTTTGATCCTATGGACTCGTCATAACCTCCTCTACGGTTCTGTGACATCCAAACTCATTTTTAGGTTGAAGTAACCACCTGAACTCGACGAGAAAGTTGGCTGCCAGCTCTGGTTTGTCTTCTCCGGCGAGTCGTCGATCTTCCAGCCGTGGTTCATGGTCCAAAATGGTCGTCTAGGTTCCTAGGACATGTTTCAGAAGTAAGCAAGCAATCCCAACGTCAAAAACCAGTGTTTCGAAACAGGGAAGAAAATCAAACCTTCTCGGGTTTCTGGGCATATCGCCGCCGTGGCGCCGCCGTGGCTCGTCCAGTCGTTGTCTGAGTTGTCCTAAGGTTCTAGTGGTCCTAACCCTAAGTTTGTTCGAGCCCAGATGTCAAGGTTTGGACGGTTGGATGGTTTTGGGCTGATCGGGTTCCTCTCGGGTCTGGGGGATTTTCTGGGCTGCGCCGCCGTCCGTGGTGGTGGTGGCCGCGTCAGGTGAAGGTGGTGGGTGGCTGATGTGTGTTTGGACGTGTCTGGTGCATGGGTTGAGGCTGAGGTGGTGATGTGTTTGTTCTTGAAAGGAAACCGTGCTCACGGTTTTAAGGGAGAATGAAAATGAGAGTGTTTGGGTGGATAGGTTTAAATCAGAACATGCATAAGAGATCAACGGCTAGGATCCAATCTGAGTATAGGATGAAGGGTGGGGATTTAAGGAGAGAAAATGATTATTTAACCCAAATGGCCAGCAAAGATCCCTGATTTAGGGAATGAAGGGGATGATGACATGTGTCATACATCAAGGGTCTAGATTGGTTTGGGATTAGCATAATCAGATTTTATTATTATATTATTATTTTATTCCGAGTCTCGATTAATCGCGTTTTACGTCCTTGACCATAAACAAGAGAAAAACCCACTGGATTTGGTTTTGAATTTAAAGACTCGGATTGATTGACGGAGGGGGGGCCCTGGATTGATATGTTTTGAGTTTAAAGACTCGGTATATGTTTTGAGTTTAAAGACTCGGATATGATACCCCCCGAGGCCTGTGATTGTGTTTTGAGTTTAAAGACTCGTTGATATCCAGGGAAAGCCTGGTTACTTGTGCATGGTTTTGAGTTTAAAGACTCGGGCGCACTTTTGATCCAGTAAACTTGTATGATTGATGTTTTTCACTGGTTTTGGGCAGTGGCCCGGATGATTTGGATTTGATGAGTTTTGGGACTGAGTTCCCGGATTTGAGATTGATTTGAGGCTGACGCCTGGATTTGACTAGCGGATTTGATTTGGGTTTTCAAATGGTTTGCAATGATGGTTTTTGATATGAATGGATTCATGACTTGGATTTAATATGCATGCATTAGTTTTTAAATGGAGGGTATAACTGTAATTGTTTTATTGAACTTTTTTATAAACTGATACTTTATTTTGTCCACTCACAGTTTTTTGTGTTTTCGATACCCTCCAGGTTTTTGCAGTACGGGCTGTTGATTGAGAGAGACGGAGACATCACAACCGCGACCCACGGTAGTTCGGCGCACTCTAGGAAGTTTGAATACTTTTAGGATTGTGGGAACGAAAAATCCCTTATCCAACTTACGTGTCACATGGAGGTTGGATGTCAGTTTAGCCTTCATGTCATGCGTAAGTTAGACGGGAGCAGGATTAGCCCTTAATCCCGGGGGATTAGGGATGGGTCCTGACATGACAGGACCCACCCCGATCCCACGGGGACCATAAGGGGACGTGCCCTGCTCCCGTCTGACACCCAAAATAACATACCAATTTTAACCTCAAACGTTCAAATAATAAATAACCAAAATAAAGTTATACATCAAATCCAAATTTAACAGATATCAAACAAGGGATGAAAACCAAATTACAAATTGCGAGAATGACTCTAAAATAATCCTGCGGGTTAAACCACCCGACATGGGTTCAGATACGCAGAAGTAGATCTATGCCTCCGCCTCAGGATCCTCCTCTACCTCAGTAGCATAGCCTGGAGGGGTTACCAAAACATTAAGGGTGAGTGAGCCGAAACTCAACTTTATAAAACCGTTTAATAAGTAAAACATATAATTTACCCCTCCGTTTTCCAAACATGCATGCATCAGAATTTAAAACCATAAATCATTAAATATGAATCATAATGCATGTAATAAAACCATAGACATAATTATAGCCACTGCACTATACACTCCAATCCTGACATTCCAGATGTCTGACGTCCCTGACGTCCAATAAGGTCACAGTCTCAAGGCTACGCGTACCACTCGGGGTCTCAATCCCGAATCCAATCCCTGAACCCTGTCCAGGTACGGCATCTCAAATGCCTAGCGTCCTAGACGCTCGACGTCCCTGACGTCAAATTATAGCAATCCTGCTCCTGAGTCATTTTACGGTCCGGTTCCTCCGTAGAATGACCCCTCGCAGGCAATGCGCCGTGACCGCTCTAGGGTACCACATCTGGAGGAGACAGTATCACAAGAATGGATCGATACAGTGCAGTACCAAATACATTTTATTGATATCCACATGCAAAACAATATACATAGATAAAATCCAAAACCAATCTTTAGGTTTCATCAGACGGATCTCAAACCCAAAAATCGTGAAACGTGCCATAACCATAATTTCAATATCATCAAAACCGTTTCTTGATTCCAGCATGTGAATATATAAGTAAATCAGAAACATTTAAGCATGCAAGGGTTTAATGAAATCGGAACCACTCACAGTACGATCCCGCGGTGAATCTGCGCTTACGGACCCGTACCGGGATTATCCTACAATTCCTGTCAGTCCAAATCACACGTAAGGGTCACTACAAGTCTTAAACATTTATCCAAAAAATCCGAAACAGAAACCGGCTCGGGGAAACCGTCCAACACGTTTCCCGAGACAACCGGCCCTAAACTGACCCTCCTAACTATCTCAGATCAACATGGTTAATTCACCGAAAATGTTCAGAATGATGAGAGGAATAAAAGTCATGTTGATCGTGATCAGAGATAAGGTCCAACGTGCCCTCACGCACCGCCCAAAGTGGATGCGCGTGAAAGTCAGGCGCCTGACACTGTAGCTACAGTGTTACCACCTTCACCCGTTTGTCTGTAATACGGGCCTGCCACCCGCGGCTTGACCCGGTTAATTACCCACCAATTCTTAATCAATTTCCTTCGTTTTTGATTCTATTATCATCCATAAACATCTAATTTAGGTTCTTAGTCAAAAACCAACCTCAATGGTCCCTTAAATGGACCCTCGACCCGTGATCACCCAAACGGGTTGATCACCACAACTCATTGATTCCAACACCAAAATCAAATTAACTTCACAGTGAGCATCCTAGGGTTGAAACGAACTGAAAAACACAATCAATTGAACCAACACTCACCTGGAAGTAGCCGTCCAAACCTCTAAAATTCCTCTGAAAACGGCAGCCTGCGTCCCAGCTCCACCATGGCTGGTTGCCCTCGATTTCGATATGGATGTGTTCTAAACACTCCCAGAAAGCTCACTCAGTGTTTAGATTGGTCCAACAGACCGTATAAATTTAAATCCGAAATTCCCTCCAATTTTCCCGAAACTCAAATCTCTGGTTTTTCTCTCCAATTTTCAGCTCCTTCCACAGCAGAGTGAAGCTCACTCAAATTCTACTCTGTTTAAACCAACTGAGCCGTCCCAGCTGCTCGTGGAAGTCCAATCTGTCCACTGAGATTTGTCCCCCGAAAAGCTTCGAATCTTCAAATTAAAAATGGTGGCTTTGCTGGATGAATCCAGCCATGTGCTGATGCCTATAAGGCTTCAAACAATCTCTACTTTCCCGCATATGACTAGAATAAACAATTGGGCACTCAGAACCACCGCACATGGTGGTGCCGCCCATGTTCCCCCGCGGTTGCTACAGTAACAGGGGTAAAATGACCAAAATGCCCCTAGTTCAAAAATTACCATAATGCCCTTCATTTTCCAGACCCGTAACTCAGCCATCCGAAGTCCGATTTCAGCGTGCCGCCTGTCAACGGACTCAGGGCATCGAGACTTACCCAACGGTCCCTGAAGTCGTGTGAAAATAGGTTGCCAAACGAAAAGTCAACATTCTCGCCCTCATCGTCCAAATTACGGTAATGCCCCTGAACTTCCGGGGTCATAACTTTTTCCCTGATTGTCCGAATTGGACGTGACACCTGTTTATGGACTCGTGACGTTCCGAACTACGTCACGGTCATTGGTCTAAGTCCGTTTAACCCACCAATCAAAAATTCAACAAATTGGGCAATACAATTCACAGGGGTAAAAACGTCAATTCATTCACTAATTTATAATATTGAAATCCTTGAATTTCCGGGGTGTTACATGACACACCATGATCTTATGGTGGTCGCGTCGGTTGATTCGTTCACGGTGACATACCGGGATTGAGAGCGGTCCTGGATGGATGGTTGCACGCATCACTACGATCGGAGTCGTGACTGACCCTTAGATATCGGGCACAGTGCCCAGTTGAGTCATATGTTTGGGCACGAGACCCAGTTATTTTACATTGATGATTTCGGGTCAGGGACCCTAGATGGATTTCCAAGTTCATGGCGGTTTATGGGAACCGGCATGAACGCTGGAAAGGTTATTATGGTACATGACGGTTTATGGGAACCGGGCATGAACCCTGGAAAGGTCTGTATGATTCATGACGATTTATGGGAACCAGGAATGAATCCGTTGAAAGGTTTTAAGGATGATTTTGTTATATATATATATATGTATATATATTCATATACCTTCCTTTACTTATACTATCTCCTCCGGGGAGGGTAGTTGGCTTGGGTGGACCCCGGAGTAGTCACGGAGCACCGATTGAGTGGAGTCGCCCCCTAGTTGGGTTCCTTACTCTCAAGAAGGCTTGGATCGTATCCTCAGGACGGGTCATTGGTCTACGGACATTGACCTTGAACCCTGAAAGACTTGGGTTTGAGACCCCGGGTAGCACGCACGTAGCTTTGGAAACCATGACATGATTGGTTGTGTGAATTATATGTATATATGATATGTGATATGTGATCTACGATATACGATATGTGATGTATACAGGTTATGGGTTGAGTCTCGTATGGTATTGGACAGTGGCCCGTATGTTTGGTATCTTTATGGATTTGGGCAGTGGCCCGTGTATTCGGTTTCATTTATGATTTTGGGCTAAGGCCCTAATGAACGGTTTGATAAATGGTTTTCGAATGCATGCATGCTTCTTAGTGAAGGGTACAAATGTCTTCGTTAAAATGTTTTGATAAACTCTTGTTTTGTCCACTCACATCTTTTAATGTTTTGACTGCCCTTCAGGTTGATAGCGGATGTGGACTGTAGCAGAGACCGAGATATCACATACCTCCTCCGGATCTTGGCGTACTCTGATAGCCCGAGAGGGCAAAGGTTGGAAATATCCCTTGTCTGACACTTCATGTCAGACGGGAGCAGGTTCATCCCGCATTAATGCCAGGGGGATTGGGATGGGTCATGTCAATGATGGTGACACGACCCATCCCAATCCCCCCAGGATTACCATGGAATGTGTCATGCTCCCATCTGACAAGAGGTGTCAGACAAGGGATAACCTGTTGCCACTGCCTAAACGGGCTTCCATAGTGCGCAAGGATCGATGGAGGAGGTGTGCGATGTCTCAGTCTCTGCTGCAGTCGCATCCGTAAATCAACCTGAAGGGCATTAAAAACAAAAGCTGTGAGTGGACGAAAATAAATAAGTTCATTTAACACAGTTATAAGACATTTATGCCCTCCATAAAAACGTATGCATGCCACGAAAACCAATAGTCCAAAACATTTGCTCGACAAGACATTAGGGCCTTAGCCCAAAACCGTAAATCATAAATTCAACCGAAAAACCATTTCATAGGTTCTTTAATCCATATTTACCACATTACCATCTCCGGCATCCCAGATGCCTAGCGTCCTCGACACTTAACGTTCCTAACGTCATATTTCACGGTATAACCATAAGCAACGCGTGCTGCCCGGGATCTCTCCGGGTCAATATCTCTGACATCCCCGATGTCTGACGTCCCTGACGTCTAATCATAGCAATCCTGCTCCTGAGTCACTATGCGGTCTAGTAGCTCCGTACAATGACCCCTCGCATGCAATGCACCGTGACTTCTCCAGTGTCCCCGACACCTGGAGGAGACCTTTACATATCCTCATATCAAGATGGTATATGGAACCAGTTTTGTCAAATTATTTCACAACATTACAATTCCATTTAGGGTCCCCGACCCGAAATCACGTTTATGAAACCAACTGGGCCTCATGCCCGATTCTGTAATCATTGGGTCCACGGCCCAAATTCATAGATCAATTGGGCCCCTGGCCCGATAATATAACTCAAATGGGTCTCAGCCCGATTTCGTAAATAACTGGGCCCGTGGCCCGATTTCATAAAGAAATTGGGCCCCTGGCCCGATTACGTAACTCAATTGGACTCCAAGTCCGAGGTTTCCAAAAAAATTGGGCCTCATGCCCGAGTTTATCTTTCCAATTTCAAAACCATTTCATGAAATCATATCCAAAGCCATAAGCATGGAAAATTAGTGTAAAACCGGAAACCTCGATTTACGTGCAACCACGTAAATCGCCTCGAAATGTGTGAAACCATATAATTCACAATCATCCAAATCAATATCATAAAATCATATCCATAATCCATATAAAACATTTAGGCATGCATAAAAATTATAAAACCAAAGTCCACTCATAGACCGTTTAACCGTGCGCCTTGATACGCGTGCCATAGGCCTTCCCGGGCCACACCACTATCACCGGGACTCCCAATCCTGTCCAAATCACATTAGAGGGTTACTAACCTCTTCATTAACATCCTATTCAAGTCCCGTAATTTTCCCGAATTTTTAACTATTTTTAAACTGGATTTAAAACTTTCAGACCAAGATAAACTCATTTCCTAATCCAATTTCACCATTTAATCCCTCTAGAATCACGACTCAATCTTCAAGCTCCTTCTCTGTCACCAAGTATGTTCAGAGCCAATTGGTTGCCAAAATTCATCGTTCTTGAGTTGGTTGTGATCGAGGCAATCCCAGAAGGCTCAAATGGAACTCAAATTCGGTCCTCAGAGCTCATAGCTCAAAATTCGAATTTCCCTCCATTGTTCCAAATTTCGATTTTCTGTTTAGTTTGCCCCTCTCAGTCCCTCGTGTTCTCCCTCAGCCAATTCCTTCCCCAAATCACTCAATTTCCATTCGCAAGATCAGTTGTGGAAGGAAGATTAATGATGGCCAGAAATTCAAACTCTAACCTCCCTGTTTTGCTTGTTCACGGGTAAGGAAAAATTGAGAGTGAGGGAGTGAGGACTGATCAGAAATAGAAGGGAAGAGATGAGCTGAACGGATGAGATGAAATCTGGGGAGTGAGATGGATGGCTCAGATTAAAAGAAGAGATTTAATCCTATTTAATTTCATAGTGGAAACTTTAGCTTATAATTTATAATTAATGGAACATGATCCAATCTAGCCAATGGGTGAGTGACACTTGTCACTCATCCAAGTGTCCTCCAACCACCATTTCAGAATAAAATAATCGACACGGTTACCGAGACGTAAACTTCCCCGATTTCACGTTTCAGACCATAACTTCCTCGTACAAAGTCCGATTTCGGCGTGCCGCCTGTCTATGGATTCATATCGACTTGCTCTACATAACGGTCCTTGGCCCTCGGCCATCGGACATCCCGGTCAAAAAGTCAACAATTTGCCCATTTTGACCAAATTACAAAAATGCCCCTAAACTTCCGAACGTCATAACTTCTTCCACGAATGTCGGAATCGAACGTGCCACCTGTCTATGAACTCATGACGTCCTGAACTACATCACGGTCATTGGTCAAAGTCCATTTGACCGTCCGAATTAAAAGTCAACATTTTGCCCACGCCCAGGGGCAAAACGGTCATTTTGCACAATTCGTCTGACTTTACTCAACTAATCCCAGATTAGTCATTCTAAAACATAATTAAATAATATTAAATCCCGATACTCGGGATGGGTCGTTACAGATGGTGTCTTGTGATCAGATTTAATGGTGTCTTGTGAAGTTGCATAAGTGAAATGCTAGTATGCAGTTGGAAATTTGATCAAGTTTTATGGATTTGGAATGAAATTGAATCTGAATAATCATCATTGAACATCCAAATCTTTCTCAATCTGTTACAAATCTGCATGCATTCTTAAAATTATACACGCAAACTCAAACATATATAGTTAGGCTTTATATAATACACCCAGATCAATAATACAAAACTCATAGCCAAAACATAAAACATAAAACATGTCATATATATATATATATATATATATATATGTATGTATATATACTCTTTACACAATCTTTTGGCACCAAAATCTCTCTCTCCCCCCTGCAGGCTGCACTGAATCATCAGAAACGAATCTTGTTGTCAAACTTGTGGAATGAGCCTTTAATTACTTCACTAGATATCTTGTCCTTCTGTCAGTAATTATGGATGAGACTAAAATTGATCTAATGATTTGCTTCGAAAACCCAAGCTGTGAGATTTGTTTGCCCATCTCTTTTCTTCTCTCCCATGCTCTTACGGGTATTGGCCTTTGTTTTTCATACAACACACCCCAACTCCGGCTTTTGATCCTTTCATGATTCTCAACTTCTTGCATGATGACATGAACATCTCCCATGGAACATCTCCAACCAGCATCCAATCATCATCTTTGTCCTTAAAATTTAAAATCCTGTTTGATGTAGATATAGCCTACAAGTGGGCCAAGTGGGCCAAATTAGAGATCTGATGTTCAGATATACTTACCTAGCTTGTTCCAATCAACTAGCTTGTTCCAATATGCTATGGTTAAGAGATATATAGTTACAATGTTTTAATATATATAGGAAAATAATTAACCTAATTTATAATAAAATTAAAAAGAGGTATTTTGGAGGGTTTCTAATGGAGTTGTTTGGCTCTTTGCTCTTTGGATCCTCGATACAAAGTTCAGTTCGTGGAGTTCAGTTATAAGAGGTTATACGGTCCTGCCTCCAGGGAAATGGCTAATATGCTACTTGTTATACATGCAAAAGTATTCTAAACCTATGGGTGCAACAAGTAGCTCATCATCTTCTCGGTCTTCCAATGATGTTGATATGGTTTCTAAAGAATGCATGGATGTAATGCAGGTATGAAATAATATAGTATACAATTTCTTACTATACTTGTTTATGCATCTAAAATTGTAGAATGTAGTTTCTGTTTTTTTCTTATATATTGTTTTCTTAATTAAGAAATCTCATTTAAATATTCAATTTTGTAGATGATTTAGCACTTGCACCCAAGTTGGAGGATCTCACTGAGGATATCAGCAAATTAGAAATTAGTATCAATAATTCTCAATCTGTTGAATACTCTAATACCATTTCTAATGATGGATAGCATTTAGGTACTAAAAAATCACATTCTAGCATGTCTTTACACTTTTTTATTAATTTTGTGATTGGATTCTAATGTTTTCTTCATTTTATTGTAGGTGCTGATTA
Source organism: Prinsepia uniflora (assembly GCA_032719365.1). Lineage (NCBI taxonomy): Eukaryota > Viridiplantae > Streptophyta > Magnoliopsida > Rosales > Rosaceae > Prinsepia > Prinsepia uniflora. Next base: position 7,736,505 of record CM064875.1, read on the forward strand.
GTTGCTGTGTTCTCGTGCAATTCACCAAAATCTAATCAATTTTAACATTTCCCTTAGAGTTTGTTAATTAATCACTTAATTTTATTTGGTATTATGTACTATGCTTATTTTCTTTTGGAACTTAATATTGCATTGATAATATTGTATTGTTGGTCATGGATACTAAATTATTGCATGTACTTATGAATTATGAATTATGAAGTTCGTTGATGGTTGGTATAATATTTTAGTGAAAAATTTTTGCTTCAAATATTATGTAGGATATATGGTTAAACGGGTTAAATGGATTAAACGGGTTAAATGGGTTAAACATGTTAAATAGGTTAAATAGGTTATTCAACACGACACGTTTAATAAACGGGTTAAACGGGTGGGTTCGGGTTACCTGTTTAATAAACAAGTCGGGTTCGAGTTTACATGTTTTGGCACGATTAATAAACGGGTCGGGTTCGGGTTGAGCTTAAATAGGTAAAATAGAGTACATGACAAGACACGAACCCAACACGACACGACTTATTGACAGGTCTACCAACGACCCTCCCTGGAGGAGAAATTTCATATATAAAGGATGGTATACGAAAAAACTTTTGAAATCATTCTTATAATCTTTCAAGGGTTCATGCCGGTCACCATAAACCGTCATGAACCATAAATCCATTTATGGGTCCCTGAACCGAAATCACAATCTTAAAACATAACTGGGCCCTAAGCCCAAATCCACATACAAACTGGGCCTCCGGCCCGAATCATAAACCAACTAGGCCTCATGCCCAATTTCGTAAACTAAATGGGCCTCACGCCCGATATCGTAAACTAAATGGGCCTCGTGCCCGATTTCATAACTAAATGGGCCTCGTGCCTGGTACGTAAGTCAACTAGGCCTCGAACCTGACGCGCAAACCAACTGGACCTCCAGCCCGATACCTTGTCAAATCAAATGAACATCAAGTCCGAGAGTTCATAAATCAAATGGTTCTCGCGCCCGAATCCATATTTCCAAATCTGGAACCGATTCAATAACCAATTGGGACTCTGGCCCGAGAACGTAACTAAAAGGGACTTCGAGTCCGAGGGTTTCCAAAAAAAATGGGTCCCGAACCCGAGTTTATCTTTTCAAATCCAAAACCATTTCATGAAATCATTTCCAAACCCATAAGCACGGAAAATCAGTGTAAAACCGAAAACCTCGATTTACGTGCAAGCACGTAAATTGCCTCGAAATGCGTGAAACCATATAATTCACAAATATTCAAATCAACATCATAGAATGATATTCATAAACCATATGAAATATTTATGCATGCATCATAGTTTAGAAATCAAGGTCCACTCACAGACCGTCCTAAGTTGCCGCCTCGATTTGCGTGTCGTAAGCCTCAACGGGCCAAACACCATCACCGGGACCTCCAAACCTGTCCAAATCGTAATAGAGGGTTACTAACTACTTAAATAACCCCTCACTAAAGCCCCGTAGTTTTCTGGAATTTTTAACTATTTTTAATCCAGATCCTAAACCTTCGGATATCCCGAACATTATCGAGACAGTGTCCGATCGACACGAAACCAGTTCCCAAATGTTTGTTACATCGAATAGATTAATTCACATGTTGAAAACATGAGCCAGAAGTGTCCCACGCACCGCCGCAAGAGGCTGCGCGTGAAGCCCACACACCAAACACTGTTTATTGTCTTCCTCGCGACGGACCGGGTTCTCTGGTTTTAACCGGACTGGACCGGGCCAGGGCCAAAACTCGTTCATTTTCAATCCATTCCTTCCCTTTTTGATCCCTAAAGGTTCTTCTACTCAAAATCTATCTTCATATGGTCTCAAAACATGAAAAAGGCCTCAGAAAATACATCTCCGATCGAAGAACACGACTCTGTTTTTCCACCCCTCCGTCTGGGCTGCATCGCCGTCCCCAGCCACTGCTTTTGATCCCAAATGGTCCTTATGATCACCAGAAAACCAACCCAAACGTTAGAATCGACCCATAAGACCAAAAGCCCATGTTCGAATTTTCAAACCGACTTACCTTGGCGGTTTTCGGTTTTCCTCAGCCGTGGCGACCGCCGTGGCTCGGCCGTCATCGTCCAGCCCCCATCATCTTAGTGTCTCCCTATCTCGGTCACTCTCACGGTTGCACACATTCAAGGATGGATAATGGCGGTGAGGTGATACATGTGGGTGTTTGTTTTAGGGGAAAAATGGAGGTGTTCGGGTTTGGATGAAATAGAGAGGATGATATCAGATGAGAGGGAGGTGAGATAAACGGCGAGGATGAGAGGGGGAGGGTAGAGATGGATGGTTAGGATTGAGAGATGAGTGGAGTGAGAATTATAAAATAATTAAAATATTATTATTTTAATCCAATCTCACCAATCACATTTTAGATCTACTTTTTGGGATTAAGGGCCAATGGGATGAGTGACACTTGTCACTCATCCATGGATCCCACTTAAAAGTCAACCATTCTGATATTGCCACATAATCATCGCCTCTTAATACGTGTATAGTGTAACCGAACTTCTGTGACCTATAACTCTCCCGTTCGAAGTCCGATTTCAGCGTGCCGCTTGTCTACGGATTCGTATCTACCTGATCTATGTAACGGTCCTCGGCTCTCGGCCATCGGACCTTACAGGTCAAAAGTCAACTATTTGCCCCCTTTTAACCAAATTACCAAAAATACCCATGAACTTCCGAGCGTCATAACTTCTTCCTCGAACTTCGGAATCGGACGTGCCACCTGTCCATAAACTCGTAACATCCCGAACTATGTCTCAGTCATTGGCCAAAATCCATTTGACCCCAGAACAAAAAGTCAACATTTTGCCCATTCTAGGGGCAAAATCGTCATTTCGCGTCGTCCTTCCGAAAGTACCCCACTAATCACTGATTAACCTTACTAATCCTTGATTAGTTGCTAATCTAATCCCGGAATTCTGGACGGGTCGTTACATTTAAAAATCTCTGAACTGTTCAGATGTCCTCCACAGGACCCTCCCAATTTTCAGCCTAGTGGTTTCGAACACGTACCTAAAATATGTTGTTTGTCTAGTCAGCTACTTTAATTGCATCTAAAGTGACATTTATCCAAGTTTAGTACAATAACACTTCTTCATCATTTGACCATTTTTTGTTTGCTGCGGTATTTGAAAATAACTAGTTTGAGTAAAATATAAAAAATATAAGTATGAAGAAATTGGGTCTGAATTAGGGAGGGTAAAATGTGTGATATAAAAGGAAAAAAAAATAAGTAAAAAAAAAAACCTAGCCCAACAATCCAACTCTCCAACGACTAGTTAAAAAAAAGTGGGAATTAAAAACAATTTCGATACTTTTTGTGGGTTTGTTGAAAAGAAAACAGACAAAGAGCCGATATAAAGGATATGTCATGTGGCACTATCCTATTGGATGAAACCCGAAGTTTTTTGGAAAGGAAAGCTACATATGGGCTTTGAAGAAAACAACCATGTGGGCCATGAGCCCAATCCGAGTAGAAAATTTTGGTCCAAGTTTTGTGGGTTAGAAGAAAAAAATGAAAAAACAAGAGGCCATTTTGAGCCTTACTTGGTTTAATTGGAATGGGTTACAAATACTCTTGAGGTAATAATATGGCCATGAATTTTCATGTGCTTGACATAAAGTAATGTCTTAATTAATTTGCCTACTTTCTCTATACCTAGTTCTAGTCTCTAATTTTAACGAAATTTTGTTAAAATTAAGGGTATGATTGTCTTTTTACTGTTAACAAAATTCCATTTTTTTTTACTAACTGTTGCTATAGTCCCTAAATTTTACCATGTTAATTATGGTCCTTAAACATTATTATTAGTAGTAAAGATCCATGAACTATACCCAAATATATACTAATCATCCCTCCATTAAAATCTTAACATTTTCTGTTATTAACCTTTTTTGTTACTGGTGAATTCAACTTCGAAGTACTCAACTCCACTAGATGGCAATTTGGTAAATACCATAATGGTCCAAATTTATAACAGTGATTTTGATTTTTGCCATTTTTTTTCTTCTTCATGTTTATCCACAAATAGTAAATTGAGGGTTATTTTTAGTTTTAACCATAAATATTAAATATTGTTTCTGCCACTAGATACTGTGAATATGGAAAATCTATACATTTTCCTCTCCGTTTATTGGATTTTGTGTAACTTGTGTTGAATTTTGTGTTATGTTATTAGTTGTAGGGGCTTTAGAAATATTGGTGAAAGATTTATACCAGTTTATAAGTTATAGTTATTAATAATTACGTTTGGGTATAGTTCATGAACTTTTGCTACTAATAATAAAGTTTAGGGACCATAGCTAATATTAGGGTAAAGTTCAAGGACTATAACAACAGTTAGTAAAAAAGAAGAAATTTTGTTTAATAGTAAAAAGACAATTATACTCTTAATTTTAACAGAATTTCATTAACATTTTAACGAAGAGATGGTTAGTATATATGTGGATTTAGTTCAGGGACCTGTGCTACTAATAATGAAGTTCAGGGACCTTTGCTACTAATAATGAAGTTCAGAGACCTTTGCTACTAATAATGAAGTTCAGGGACCATAGCTAACATTAGGGTAAAGTTCAGGGACTATAGTAACAGTTTTTCCGTTGTAATTTATATAAAAATTATGGTTTATTTTCAATTGTATAGTCATTTAACTAGTCAAAAGACCTATGAACTTAATTTTTCTATATGCAAGTTTTTTAATAAATTTATATGTTAATAAAAAACATGATTTAATTGCTCTTAATTATATATATAGATTTATATATATATATATATATATATATATATATATATACAGTGGCGGACCCAGGAATTTTACTCGAGGGTGTCAACATGGTATTCAAATATTTTACACAGTTATTTCAATTCTATTTTGGACAAAAGCAAAACTTAATCGATAAATTAATCTGTTATGTCAATCATCAAACAAAAACCAGCAACCAAGAAGAAAATGAAGAGTTTAAATCCTCAGATCTTGAAACATAGCAGCATACCTTTTATATATCCTGATATGGAGTAATGCTAGCACATCATAATTTGAAACAACACCAACCTGCAGCATTAGTAAGCAAACCCTTAAAACAAGGTATATGTAAGCAACACAAACTCATAACCACAAGTGATCAAGATAATTCTATGGCAGTCAAATATCAAAACATAACAAGATAGCATCTTGCGTTAAACAACAATTAAAGCTTAGGAAATATGAGGAGCCACAGAAGAGGAAAGAAGCCACTCAAAACAACTCGAAACAATTTGGCATACAACAAAGAAGATAGCTTTTTTTAAAAAAAAAATTAAAGAAAAAAAAAAGAGAGAAGAGAGAGAGAGAGTTATTTATCAGCTTGTCTTCGATATCTATGATTGGCAGCCGGGATATATTGTTTCAAGTAACAATCTTAAAACACAATGATGGTTTAAAGCTCACTGCACTAACTTAAACTGCATCGAACTGCACATTCGTATAATTCTCATCTAATTGTGCATAATGTCTGTTTGTACACCATTGTATCACTAAAAAACAATAACACCTTCCAAGTGTCAGAGATATTCTTTGAGAAATTTAGCGCCATTTTCAACTAAAGCTTTACAACAGCCATATAAAATTCCATAGGCTATCATCGATATTCTCATTCTCAAAGAAACATAATCACAGAAAATGAAACATTTTTTCGAAGAGACAAAACTGATGGAAGGGAAATTAGTAAATCAAATACCTAGCAGCATCTTATAGATTTGGGGTTTCACAAACAAGAAGCGGAGGAGGTGTCATCAATTCACCAGCATCTTGTAAATCAAATGCCTGCTTGCTGCCTTGTTGCTGGGAGATGTTGCTGCAATTTGATTATCGCCGAAGGAGATTCAAGTTGGGAGGCGAGGAGAGCTGGAGACTGGAGAGGGAGATTCAAGTTGATTGTCGCTGCCTTGTTGCGGGCTGTAGACCTCTCTTCAGATTTTTTTTTTTAATTAAACGGCGTCGTTGATCAAGTGAAAAAAGTCACTTACACACATAAAACGACATCGTTTTATGTCGTTTAAAACAAAAAAAAAACACAGAAGTCATCTTCCCCTGCCTGGCTGCCTCTCTTCTCAGAGGCATTTTCTCAAACACCTGGGGCAATCTGGCGCAGAGGGGAGGGTCAAAATCTTCCTTACCTGAAGGTTTCTCCGGCGAGGGGAGGGTCAAGTGACCCTCCTTGCCCCTTGGTCGGTCCGCCCTTGTATATATACACATATACCCGGTACGAGTCACTGTTACTTAACAAAAATTATCCAAAATGGAAAAACCTAACATTTCGTCTACGTGGTGTATTTTAGTGATTAAAAATCGGTGCTAATCATTAATTGTGATTCTCAAAGTTACTAAGAGCACATCTAGTGCAATTAACCTTGCCCGGGCAAGGCTTAACATAGCCCATAGACCATGCTCACATTTTATAATGGCTAGGGCTTTCCTGGACTGGCCAGGGCCAAGGGCTGGACTACTTGCAACCAATAAACAATTGCCACATGTCAAATATTGAATTTTTTTATATCTTGCATATTTTATATAATTATATATTTATCAATTTAATAGTTGTATTTTTCATATACATTATATACTATTTCTACATTATTATCTTTAAAAAAATAATTTCAAAAAATTTAAATTCTTGCCCCTTGCCCCTCCCCATTAGAAACTCAGCAAACAGCCTTGGACAAAATGTCATGAACAATATCATGACAGGATCTAAATTTTGTCTTTGGCCCCTTGCTCTTGCCTCTACCACTAAATATGCTCTAATGACTCAAGACTATACAGACACTTCAGCAACGAACTTTAATTCGTAGAAAAATTTCAATATATAAACCAACGTGTAACACAACACTTTATTAATTGTCTCCATCACCATGCATGTGGAAAATGAATTAGTACTCTTTCACCAAACATTAGACATGTTAAATTCCTAATAAATGGAAAATTTAGTTCATTGATAATTTGGCTACATATAACATTTCAGATTGTTCATACTAAAATATGTCACTAGCAATTGCAGTAGTGATCAACACTTTCAACACCAAACTAGCTAGTTACTGATCATCATATGTTCATGGTTGCATTAACAACTTCCATAGTTATGCGCTAGAGAGAGTTCTAGAAATGACATATTTTCATATTTATATATACATTCACTTAGTATTCACAGAGCCACATTTGCTCCTTATTTCCCCATTTTGGCCGGTCAAAACTCCAACATTACCAAGCTTCACCATTGATACTGCAAAATCATTAGAGAAAAGAAATGGGTTTGCACCATAAGAATTCACCATTGCAGCAGTCCTTGGATCCTTCATCAATGCCTGATCCGATTCGAGAAGACCCGAGTTGCTCGCGAGGTTTGTGTAGTACACATTGTCAAAACTGGAAGCAGTGGAATCAAGAGGTGCAAGGTTGCTGTTTGCTGCTGGTTTCTGGGGACATATGCTTCTCAAGGTGGTGAGGACTGAAGAGGCAAGTGCTGGGTCTGGCTTGCCAGATCCTTGGAAGTCGAAGAGTCTTCTTTTGAAGGTGAAGCATTGAGCAAATCCTAGGGTGTGTCCACCTTAATTGAACACCAAATTAACAAACAGGACATCGAAATATTAGGATCATTAATTAGCTTGAGCTCCAAGAAAGAGGTGGTTTTTGTGGGAAGAAACTAGGGGTGCAAGTGCAACATGGGTTAGGTCAATACGAACCGACCACTGTCCAACCTTTGTCGTTAATCCGATCATGCATATTTAAATTAAGTAAGAATCCATCCAAATCTAATCCAACTTCAACTCCATTTTTCAGATCCACCCAAGTGCAGTCCAACTCAATTTTGCATCAAGAAATTATTGAAACGTACATGTAAATATAATTTTTGGACCCCACATATGAATTCACTAAAAATTTATGTAATTCTAGTACTTTTTTAAACCCATAGTGGTTCTGTCCGGATCCGACCCTCCTTATCAGGACCCGACTCATCTAGCACGATATTGTCCGCTTTGGGTTTCCTTACCCTCATGGTTTTGTTTTCGGGAGCTTACGGTGCAACTTCCTAGGAGTCACCATCATGAAATTGCACTGACCTCAACTCGCTTAACTTTGGAGTTTTAACCGAACCCAAAGTCACTGAGCTCACAAAAGGTCTCGTGCTAGATAGGTATGTGCCTACACCTTTAAGGCACACCACCATCTCCCTCCCAGACCATTCCCCCCTCGCAGGAATGTGGGATCGTTCACCGTTCCCTCCAGGACACGGGTCTTACAGATTGATTCTACTCTTGTCTAACAACAGTTATGACAATAACGAAAGAGTTGTCTAAAATCCGAATATTTAAGCTTACATATAATCATTAAAGAACGTTAAAATCATTTGCTTAGTTAAATGGTATATTTAAACTTATAAGGTTAAACCTGCTTAACTAGCACAAGCCCAACTCTCAATTCGTCGAAACCTGAATTAATCAAAACTCACATAAGTCTGAGTTAAGCTTATGGGTTGAAACTGAACTAACATGAACCCAACCCAAATAAACCCGAGTTAACCCAAATCCAACTTGTAAAAATTGAATTAATTAAGTTGGATTAACCTTCTAATCCGCCCGAGTTGCACCCTAAGAAAAAATAATGAATAAAAAAAATTACCAGAGAGGGCTACAACATCTTTAATGTCAAGACCCTTTGATGTGAACTTGGCTGTGATATTTTCTAAAGGCTCAATAGGTGATGGCAATTGCTCATTAGCTGCCTTCTCACATGCAGCTGTCCCGTCTCTTCGTCCCAATGGCACAGGCCAAGAAGGGCCTCCTGCCTAAAACGTACACAACAAGAAAATAAAAAATGGAAGAACAGAAATCAAACTAGAAGGACAAAAGATTTGGACAACTTAATGGTTATAAGATATGAAGATATGTGTGAACTTAATTTCAAAGTACCAGACCAACTTAATGGGGCATATAACCTCATGAGCCGTCGTAGGATTTCTTAACTTCCCAATGTAACATATTATTCACTTTTTTGTTTGGCCTCGGCATTCCTCACTTACTTCTTCACACGTTTTTTTATTTGTTTAAAGAAATATTGTGCATAAAAAAATGAAGGTTAACGATATTTCACTAAACGCTATATATACATATATATATATATCTATCTATATGTATTATACACATCAAGTTTGCAACTTTTCCTTCGCTCTAGTAAAGCAAGACTCCTTATTAGCCTAAGTAGGGTTTCTTAACTTTTCAATGTGATACATTGTTTCTTCACTTATTCACATCCTTACACCTCCTCCGTGATGAAGAGAAATGTTCTATAGCGAAAAATAAAGCCTTTCATTAATAATTTATATATTCTGAACCAAATTTATTTTATAATATCAATTAATTTTGAAGTATAACCTCATCTTTCTTTATGAATGTGGTCACATTTTCTAGTGCTTGACTAACATGTAAGAAAATTACAGGCAGAGTGTTGGCACAAGGACCTTCATTTATATACTGGATTTATTCCATACATGTCATCCTTGTTGGGCAGAAGATATCTTGTTTGTTCTTACTTAGGTTGACATATTTATATATTGGTGTGGACTTCTGCTTCACGGTGAAAATAAGGAAAGTTGAAGTTTTTTGTTTAGTAGAATTTGAATTTTGGGTTACATTTTGCAACATGGCCTATTAGCTCAGCTGGTTAGAGCGTCGTGCTAATAACGCGAAGGTCGCAGGTTCGAGACCTGCATGGGCCAAAATTTTAATCTTCTAATTTTTTCCAGCTTCAAACTTAAAATGAAAAAAATAATTGCGCATCCAGGGAATCGAACCCGGGTCAGTACCGTGGGAGGGTACTATGATACCACTACACCAGATGCGCTTGCTTTGTAGTTGTCCGGGTACTAGCTATCAAAGTAGATTGAGTGTATAGTTGCAAGTTTTTGATACATTATAGTTGCAAGTTGAATTGAGGCTGTCGGAACTTTCCATGTCCAAATCAAACTCTAACCCAATAAGGCATGTTTAAAATTACGATTAAACACAATGAGTCGAACCTGACTTCAATCCGGGCATCTATTGAGCTTGGTTGAAGTCACAACTTGTTAAAAGTTTCACTTGGCCTAAACTACATTCTAACTACTCCAACGACTTGATTTTAAGCCATGAATTCATATAAAAACACATGTAATTCTAATGCTATTCGACTTGAGTTTTGGATTGGATTAGAGTTGACTTGGGTCCTTAGGAATTATGTTTACATATGCTTCACATTGGATAAGAGTACAATAGGCGCTTCCCCTCTCTCCTTTCTCTGTGCGAAAACCTAATCCATTCTTTTTTGTCGCGCGGTCCTAGCTTTTGACTGGGGTTAGTGGCAGTCCAGCCCCCTCTCTTCCTTTCTCTCCTTGCCCTTCTTCTTTCTCTCATCTCCTATTTCCCTTCCCCGCCCCCTCATTTTCTCATAATTTCTTCTTTTTTTTCCCTTTCTTTCTTCTCCTTTTTCCTTTTCTCAAATTTTCTTGTTTTTCCTTCTTTCTTCTTCTTTTTTGTCTACTTTCCTTACCCTTGTGGTTTATCAGATCTCTTACTTGTGGAGGTTTTTGCTTCTTCTTTTATGGAGACTCTCAGTGTCTCCCCGGATCCAGACTTCCATCTCCACCTCAAACTTCATCCACCTTACATCAATCCCCTTGTCAAGCCTTATTGGTGGTTCTCAACGTCACGCCTCTTTGAACTTTCCGTCACTGACCTCTACCTCTTAACTTTGTGTCTACTCTCACCTTCGAGTTTCCTTGGTGGGTTGTGGATTTGAGTTGCTATCAAAGTGTTTTTTGCACTTGTTGAATAGATTATGAGAGCGTTTTTTGCGCGGGTGACTTGTTCAACCCCATTTTCCGCTGAATTTTTCGGTATCATATTCATTGTTTTCGATTCTGTGGTGATTTTTTGCAAATGTGTGGTGGCTTGAGCTGTTTGTGTATGGTTGCAATTGAAATGATGGAGGCTAGCCAATTTTAGATCTAGAGTTTCTTATGGGTCTCTTAATTTTTATGTTTTGGACTTATTTAATAGATATGGATTTAGTGTTATTTATGTTTTTTTTTTGCCTCTTTTAAGTTTTTTTATTATTAGACTTCTTTTACATTTGTATTTGTTTGTCATATCTAATGAAAAGCATACCTTTGTATTTGTTCGCATTGGACGGTACTGCTTGAATGCGGAGATAGCGACCATGTGAAGGTTAGATTTAATGTTGCTATGACTTTCTAACCCGCCCGAATTGCACACCCCTAATTGAGTCCTGCGAATGGAACGTAGAATATTAGATTGCAATTTACCTGTGCCTTTTGTTTTGGTGAATAAGGGTCATATGGCCTCACTTAGAGAAAATGGAGAAGTAAAGATTGAGAGACAAAGAGGGTGATTTATCTTTGAACTTCATTATTCATATAAATTGTACGCACACAAAAAAGTTCCATCCCCCCAAGTGCAAAGAAAACATTTTATGCAACGAAATTGTTATCATATGAGTCTTAAGAAGGTTAGAGAAGGCTTAGATTTTCCCATTGATAACTAAGTGCAACTTATGCATAATGGAGAGAGAGAGAGAGAGAGAGAGAGAGAGAGAGAGATTTTCCCATAAAATTCATTATTCAAAATTCCAACTTATCACTGTCAAAAGCTATGGCATCCCATACTTCTTTTACCATACTATACAATCCCAATCAAATCCAAAAAACCATTCATTTCACATATTTATGCCTACTGAACCAAAATCCCCTTCCTTTCAAGACTCTCCTCAGGGAAGACAGACCCATTCATTCATACTGTTCTAGTAACTAAGTAGACCTTCTTCAAAAATGTCCTCCATAAAAAATGTGTCACCGCTGATCAATCACTGGCCTACAGCGAATTGGTGGCGGTTAAGGGCTTGCCTCTTCCCATGGTGAATCCCCTGGTCCCATCCGGCATTCTTGGGCCCTTGGAATTCGTTTTTGCAGATGCTTCACAGTGGATGGTACTGCTTGATTGTGGAGATGAGGCAATCAGGCCTCGGCTGCTCTGGCATTGCCCACGCCCTCTTGCCTTCCCTCGTCCCCATGCCCATCCTTTTTTGGATCCCGCCGAATTTTCTTCAACCTACACAAAGTCACAAGCACATGTTTGTAAGATTGAGCTTCTTACCTCTCTTAGAGATGTGATCGACAATGCATGCAGAACGCACAACATATGTAACATTGCTCACATTTAAACACATGAGGACACTCAGCAAATGCTAATAGTATATTCACAGCCCACCTTAGAATTACATGCTGTGACAGATAGGGGTTGGTAATGTCATGACATGATATCTCGTGGTTGGTTATGCAAGGAAAGACTTACATTAGAACCATCAATGACGAATTCAGTGTTGCTTGGCTGAGAATTATCTTCTGCGCAATCATATGGGGAGTCGTCATCCTCTAGAATGCCATCGAAATCAGACTTTCTGTTCTTCAAAACGGATTTTGGCTGGAAAGTAAGTTACATTAGCAGAATTGAGGCCTTCTCAAATAAGCCGGCGTGCAAACACGAAAAGTACAAAAAAGACAAGCTTTGGTGCTTTATTGAGACATACCGAGCGTCTGATCAGCATCCTCACTCGGAGCCCTTTTCTCCAGTTCCTTTCATCACTCAACTTATCAACCTGAGGTATGGAAATGTTACAAAAACAGAGTTTCTAACCCGAAGTTATAACAGCAATCTACATACCGCTCTCTCTGCTATGTCAGTGTTCTCATACTCCACAAGTGCATGAAGCTGCATAAAATAGCCAACAAATACAAGATTAATTGATAATAAAAAAAAACATACGGTGCAATGTAAGCTTTTACCTTGTTGCTGATAATGAAATCACCTTTCGACCGGGAAGAATTGGATTCGTGGGGGTGGCATATTCGGATGGTTTTCACACTGTTTTTGACAGAAACTATGAATGTTTGACAGCAGAGAGGAAAATTAGATAAAGTAGAGAAGTTTAGTGCAAAAATGTGACCTTCCAACCACACTGAATATCTTCTCTAGGTTTTGATGAGAGTGATCTTCTGGCAAATTCTCTGCCACGACAGTACGGGACTGCAAGAAGGAAGAATTGAAAAGAAAAAAAACCCATAAAATGATTCATGAAAATAGTTACAACTATGTAGTCTAGGAAGCATCTGTTGTTACCTGCAGTTCCTCTTTGTCCTTTTCTGTGAAAGGGAACTTTCGCCTAACCTTCTTGCCATCCTCATTTACAACCTTCAATAACATTATTCAAATGAATCATAGTTCACACAAGAAAAGAAAAAGAATAACATTGATCAGTAATTTAATCAGATAACTTACAAGCTTTGAAGAGGATCGCAGGGCTTGTGCAAGCATATGGTTGTTACTAATAAGTGACTTCATTTTTTTGGTGGAAGCAACAACAGATATTGGAACTGTCATATAACACAGAATGATGCATGAACAGAAAAAAGGCAAAACAGAAAATAGCAATCTTCATAAATTGCTGTTCGAAAATGCTTACCAAAGCCTTCGGGATCTTTACTTATGTGTTTCGCTAAAGATTCATTTGCCAATAGGCTCATGTCACTGAACTGATACTCCACCTGTTTTGTGCCAAAATTGTCCTTAGATTCAAAAGGCTTGTCATGTTCATGTCCTCTAAATAATGGCATGCAAAAGGAACAATATGGCTCATAACCTCAAGAGATTTCCCATTTTTTTAAACAACTTGAGGCAAGAAGTTTTCAATTACGTTAGACGAAAATTTTCTAACAATGAAATGGTTTCTGATCTTAAATTAATACATGTGGGAATCTAAATAAATGTAATATGAATTGGAAAAGCCATGAGGAATTGGAATAAGTGAATGTCCTAAAAGGATGACATTATCTACCTTACCTTCCTAATCAAAAAGAAATTTTGGAATCCCGGCAAGGTTTTAATTATCTATCTTCATAATCGTAAACAAATCTTAGAATTCGGGCAAGATTTTAATGAAGTCACACAATACACACTATCCTCTACATACTTTTATTCTATTTATCAATGAATATTATCTTGGAACATGATTTACCAACATGATCCAAAAGAACATTAATCAATCCGTATCATGAATGAAGCCAATTGTATTAACCAAAAGCCATCATTTTTCAGAGAAAACATGTTAACCTTAAAGCACAAACCATCTAAAAAGATCTAATGATGAGAAACAATAGAGTCATGAAGATTGAAGACATGTTATAACATTGACAGCCACCTGTTTGACGATTTTCTGCTGAAGATCATCGGGAAGCACATTCTTGGAGCGATTATTAAGAGGGATATTGGGATTATTGGAGAGCAAATAGGGAGGCAAATCTTGGTCCCCAACATAAAACCAGTCAGGGGAAGCAGTTTCACCAAGAAAATGAAAGCAAGGATAAAAATAACCAGATATTGGCATCTGGGTATGAGCTCTTGGCACAAATTCAGGTGCTTGGGCATTGAATTTGAAGGATGGGCTTCTTGGGTTTTCTTTCACTTCCATTTCTAGGGCCTCTTGGGTTCTCTGCCCAGGTGGTTGAACTTGTGCCATTGTTGCTCTTCCTCTTCTCTTCTCTCTGTACTGTTTTTCTTTTTCTTTTTTGAATATTTTCTAAGTGTCTGTATGCTAAAGGATTTTGAGGCTGTATTTGATTATTGTGTGCAAGATTTGTAACTGAAACTTGATATTGAAGCCTTGTTTGGCGCCCAAATATTGGGGCTTCCGTATTTCAATCTGGGAATTTGTAGGGGCTGATTTTCTTACACATCACCGTTGCTTGTGGGTTTGACTGGTTATTTTGAGGTTTGCTATTTCCCCAAGTGTCCTCCATTCTCTTTTCACAGCTCCTACAAATTTGGTCATACAAGTTTATAATTTATGAGTTTTCCATAATAATAATAATAATAATAATAAAAAGAGATTATGATTTATGTAACAATTTTTGGGAGATGGAGAAAGTGCAATTTTAACAGCCCCTCTTTCTCTTTTTATTTTGCTAAAATACTAAGAGAAATAATTGGTAAATAACTATTTTTCGAAATTTTAATAACAATTGCCTTTCAATATGAGCACAAATAAAAGTGAGAATTTTCGTAAAACTAACAGAAAAACATTTATGAATTATGTGACAATTTTTTAGAGGCGTAGGAATTGCTCTTTTATTTAATATCCTATATCTATCTCTCTATATATTTTTTTTCTAAAAAACTAAAAAGTATGATTAATACTTTAAAATAGTCTTCTCTCGTTTGTGTTCAATGAGAAAAATAAGAAAGAAATTATTGAAAATAATTATTTAAAATGTTAGTAACAATTCTCTTTTATCATAATCGCACACAAAAATCAGTATCAGCATATTATCATAAGCACACATGAAAATGAGTATCTGCATAATTTCTTGTAAAAAAACAAAATCTCAATAGAGAGTATTAACTGGTACATTAATAATCTTTTGTAAATGAAAACTTAGGTGAAAAAAAAAAACCAATTGAAAGTTAGGAAAAAAGAAAATTAAACTCAAAGGGGTTGCTACACACCAAAAGGCCCAATGAGCATTTCAAGAGCATAAAGTTGGCAAAGGCCTATACATTGCTACATTAAGGGAAAGCATTTGGTAGTTGTTACTTGTTATCACAACCATGGAGGCTCAGCTTACTAGGCCCAATGAGATATTCTTTCTCTCTTTTGCAGGCCAATGAGATTTTCATGTGCAAAATCTCAAACCAAGGCTACCTTTTTTGTTGTGTTTTGGGCTCCTATACAATGGTTTTTCAGATTTAAACATTGAATTTTGAGTGCATAAAAAGAGACGCTCTTCGTTGAGTTTACAAGAGCTCCTAACGTGCCAAAATTTAATGTTTCTAGATGTGTCATGAGAATGAAAGATTGAAAATTTATAAATTGGGTACGATCTTAATAATTTTTTAAATAACTTTTCTTATAGTGTTGATACAATAAATAAACCAATTTAAACTCGCCTCGTTGGACTCCTTCAGATGATCTTCTCGTGTTGATAGGACTTGCATTAGAGAGAGCTATGAGCAAATGAGCACCAGTGTGGTGCCGACCTAATTGGCTCCGACGTTTAAGTCAGATTAAGTGTGGAGGGTATTGTAATAATTTAGGCAGCGTGAGGATAATATTGTCATTATCTTTTGAAAGGGAGGTACCTTTATATTTATAGTAGCATTGAATGTGGTTATTGAAATAGTTTGATATGAGATTAATGTCGTTGTCTTGGGAGCTGATACGTGTCCTGAAGTATATTTCTGACTTAGCTGACCAATCAATGGAGCGATGTGGTCGGCATGTGCTACATTGATCCTTTGCTAAGTTGCATGTCTAGCCCATGAAATGGCATGGCCGAGCAACGTGCAGGCTGGCTAGATGTAGTTGGACAGTGTTGTGTTGTTCGAATAAAGACTTGGCCTTGTATGATTTGTTAGGTTGAGGGCTTGAGAAGTTATAAGACAAGATTGGTCTGTTCTGTTAAACAATAACTCTAGCCTCATCCATTTATTAAGACTATCTATGTTATTTATTTAAGTTAATTTTCAAACCCTAATCCATTTGCCATTTGTCTTCTTTTTAATTTTAAACAATCAAAGAAAATAATTTTAATTTAAAAGGAGACTATATTATTAATATTAAGCCAAATTCAAAGGTTTAAACCCCCATATCTTAAAGCTAACCTTAGCTATACATATTATGTTACTGTTGGAGTTTGAAAGACAAAAATATTTTTCGAATTTCTATACATGTTCAGACTAAGTGAGATCATGGAATTGGTACGACTAATGGTTGAGGGCCTTGAGGCCTATCAAGGCACACTCGTCTTGTGCTGCATGAAGAAAGAAAACATGTTATACGCCAGATGGAAAAGTCTATAGGATCACACAATACCATTCCCATGATGGAATGATCATGGATTATGCATGGACAGAAAATGGGAACGTAGAACTTTGACTCGAAGATTCCATTGTGAGAAGGTCTTGGGGTCAGCCAAGCGTATGCGCCTGCTACTTCACAAGAGGGTGAGATAGGATGGGATAGGGTGGTACAAAATACCAAGGTTCAAAATGGCGCTAAGCGCCTTTAGAGAGTTTTATAGGAGTCTAGTGACTAGGCAGTTAGATTGGGTCTAGGCGTTTTTTTTTAAGACAAAATTCAACAAACTAATAATATAATGAATATTATCAAATAATGTCAGAACAAAAACCCATTATCTAGATAAATAAATTAAATTGTGAATCATAAATGTTGAAAATGCAAATTTTTATTAATTTTATTATACAACATTTTATATTTTTTAATTTATTATCTTTGTTTTAATTAGTACTTATACTATTAACTAAGTATTTAATAAATAAAATAACTTATATAACTAAATCTATACATATAAGAACTTATATAACTATATATATATATAAGGATTTACATGCAAATCTACCTAGCCGTTTAGCCATTATGCGGTGTGGTTTCTCACATTCTCGCGGCTAGACGGACTAAACGCCGCCGTTTTAAACAGTACAAAATATAAGGTTCCATTCATTGTAAGAGGCGGATCATCTAATTAGTCCTTTTTGATGTACCTAAGACGTTCTCCTTCATTGCCTATAAAAAGGCGTCTCAACCCATTAGAAAAAAGGGGGAAGATCGTACCATGGAGAATACCATGGCACATGGAAAATATTCATTTTATTTTTATATGTACTCATTTTGAACAAACAAAATTTCATGCTCCAACATTTACTCTAAACATATTGTATGCATGCGAACAAAAACAACAAATTATATGTATTATGTAAGTCATTATATTAATTGAAAGAAGATAATTCGAAATAACTTAAACTCCCAAAAGAAGCTCATTAATAAGAAAAAAATTACATGGAATACGCATAAATTGAGAGTCATGTCTCTGTAATTCGGCTAGGGCCTTCTAAACCTCAAAACCGCCACTACCATTAATTTACAAGCCAAATCTATGCTTTACTAATATGTGAAAACAAAATTGCTATATGTAATTGTTTATGCTTTACTAGTTTATATAACTTATTTTAGTGTTTGATTCTTTTTTCGTATTAATGAGGAAAGTCTTTAAGATAGAGTCATATTAAACTCACATATGTCAAGTAAATTAAATCACAAAAAGATCCATCGTCACAATCTCTCACTAAAAACTATATATGGCTATTTTAATGTGTGACATCTCTTCCTTTACTAGTATTAATTAATTTTGTTTAGTAAGATTTGATGTGTATATGATTTATCAAAATGGAACTTATCTCTACCCAAAAAGAATCTCAAATATGTGATGTTTTAAATTGTGTACAGTTGACCTCCTCAAGTTGTTATCCATTATTTTCTTGCCATTATTAAACCATATATATCCTTGCCAATTCATAGGAGTAAATATATATGCTTGCCAACTCACAGGAGTAAATCAATGATGGGGTAAATTGTGAAAAGAATCTCAAATATGTGATGTTTTAAATTGCACAGTATTGACCTCCTCAAGTTGCCAAATGTGCCAAACTTGTAGTGTCAACAAGAATAATTATCAATCAAACACATTTTACTTGGGTGTTTCCAACACATGGGAATCTCAGATAGAATTTTGGACCCCAAAAAACAGATCTTGGAAATAGTTTTGTTGGTTGGCTTTTACACCAAATCTCCAATGCTTTAATCTGTGATTGACCAATTGAATGAGTTTTCTCTTGTCCATTTTCAATAGTTCCAAAGGATAGCATCCCTATCAGATGGGATCATTATCTATTGGTTGGGTCTCTCAAGGAATCTTCACTAGCAATATTGCTGCTGTGGACCCTCAACAGCTCAACTGATTATATCTTTACTTCTGCTAGCCATGTGACCTTCTCAAATGTGCTTACCTGCTTCTACATATATTCATAATTCCTTCTCCTCATTCTCTGGTTTTTTTTTTTTTTTAACCATGATTTATTGGTATTCTTATTGACTTCATAGTGGAGAGTCGAACCCGATAACTCTTCTATAATGTACAAAAAGGAATACAACTAGATTATTACATAAGTAGCAGATGTTATTAAGTTATCAAACAAGAAGAAAATGTACAGATGACATATCTTTGGTAGTAAAAATAATCAATATTCTACCAATGGAAGAGAGATAACACCCATTAGATTTCATATATGCTAAATTTACTCAAAATCTAAAATAATATAAACCCTGGTTTAAGCTAAGAGATTTTTTTTTTACTTTTTTTTTTCTTTTAATACATTTGTATGAAAATGTGCGATCATATAAATTAAACACCAACGTTGTTCTTTATAAAATTTGAATTCAAAATATTTTAATATATAATAAAAATATTATTATTAAATTGTAATATTAATAACTTTATAAGATACAATAGATAAGTTAAAATGGGATGTTGCATCATTTTCATTCACTCTGTCACCAAACAAACATAAATATGGGCTCCTTCATTATATTTTGTCCATAAGATTCTCCTCTATTATTTTCTTGTGAGAGCGACTGTTTTGTCATGAATCCAGATGAACATACCCAACTGATTGTGTTTTTTTCCTAGTGGGATCATATATAGTAAAATTAATTCTGGTATTTTAAGGTTTAGGCTTTCGTAAATAGTAAAATTAATATTTAGTACATATAATTATTTTTTTAATATTTTTATATTAAAAAATAGTTTAACTATATATATATATATTTTTTAAAATATATAACAGATCAACTTATTTTTCTGTACAAATTCACAACGACTGTGACCACAATTTAATTGCATGAAATTAATTAATTATCTGAACAAATTTATATATTTCACATCTATAGTTGCGTCCGGTTAAATCTGCATATAATGACATGATGGTCCTAGTATTATTTTCCTTTGCTTTCATCGTAATTTCCAAGGAAAAAAGTAAAAAACATAGAGAAGAATGGTGTTGAGTAGGTGAAGAATTGCTGAAAAAGGAAAGGCTAAGTTGGTTCATGAGTTGATGGACATCTCCTTGTGCACATTTCGAGCCCTTCATCATTTCTGAGTTTCCCATTTTTGTGTCTCCAATTAGGACAAATGTCATAATCAATATCGGTTAGGTTTTTCATCTCTTCTAAAGTTAAAAATTTCAAACTAAAAATCAATCAGAGAAAATCTTAGCGTAGAAGTTATAATAAATTTATCTTTATGACGTAAATCACTTTGAAAATATCGAACTAAGGGTGAAACAAACAAACGCAAAATTTCCCAACCACTAAATCGCTAAGCTATTCAAAGCTAGTATTTGGATACTTTTTAATTTTCTAGAATTTACTACCCAAAAAAAAAAAAAACTCCTGCATTTAAGAGACTGAAATAAGAAACCATGAAAAAACTGAAGATAATGACAAGAAAATAAAGCAAAACCAAAATACTATTATATTCCCTCTAAGATAAGTTCAGATCTTGTCCTTTCATTTTGTACAAGACAACCAATCTGCCATCCACCAAATTCAAACATTGACATCCATTATTTATTTGCACCCAAAAACCATTGAAATTAATAATTGCTCCTTCAAGCATGTTTTTCATGACTTGTAATTGCAAATGATGGATTTGTTGTACATAACAATTCTCAGAAATCATGTTCAAGATGCTATGTGAAAGTGAATTGGATTCTTTCTCGATCATGAAATGTATCACGCTCTTGTATCTATGTCAATTGAATCTGAAATGTTATTCATGTAGAGATTATTACCATCGAACAATTATATCTCAGTCTTGCATGTTATGGTGATAAATTTTAACATGACTCAAAATTTACAAGAAATTTATTCCAGTCAATCCGCACGATTAAAAATTTTGATCATTTTCGGGTTCACATATAATAACTTATTACCTCGTTTAATAAATTTCTAGATTTCAAATAACATGTTGACGGTATAATGACATATATTAATCCATTTATAAAAGTATCAATCACTAATTTATATATTTACTCATTTATCAACCTATATACCTATTAAATGATATACACGAGTTATATATGTTATCTGGTTTATTAGCTAGTCAGATTTGAATTGGATATCTTTGACACGATTATTAAATTAGTCGAATTCAGATTGAACATATTTTAATAAAATATAATTCATGGCACGTTACGAATCCAACACGACACGACTTATTATGATACGTCACAAATCCAACACGACCGGATTTGTATTAATATTTATCAAATTTGGAATCTCATCCGACTAAGTAGAGACAAGTACCACCAAACTTGCGTCAATCAAACCTGAAATCCCATCCGATTAGATGAAGACAACTATAACCAAATATCATATATCATCCTCTTATCTATGTCAGTTGAGCCTAAAATCTCATCCAACTAAGTAAAGAAAACCACTGAAACCGAAAACTCATCCGATGAAGTAGAGACAACTATCACCGGACGAAGACCAGTTGGTATGAACAACAGTAATCTTGGGAATACCAAGGTTGTCATCTATCTGGGAAGGCTGATATGTGACTGCTAAATCCCAAAAAGTAGGTATCTTGGAGTTGTCCAATCCAGAATGAAATGCTAAAGAGCCCATCATAAAGACTTCAAATAGAAAAATGGAGCTTCCATGGAAACTATGAGCGTTTAATGTAGGCAAAAATGGACCTGTTTCTTCCATGGAAAAGAGGATCTAACCAAAAAATTCTGACCAATTTCGAAACAACAAAACTCATACTCAAGACACAAGGGAAGGGAAGCGTAACTAATCCTGCAAAATTTTAAAGCCGCTCGATCTCTGTCTGTTCTCTCACTCTCAAGATCTTTTTCCTTTTATATATAATGTAATTATTGTTCTCTTTATATTCATAAGCTCCTCCCGTGTATAAAATATATCTGCAAAACTTGATGGTGGATAAACTCTATACATCATATTTTCCAGGTTTGTGAGTGTGACCTTTCCAGCTATAACTTTCGGATTTTGCATCTTCGTCATCTTCATCATCTCCACCGTTTCCAGTTAACTGGAGGGGGCCTTGGGGTGAGCCAGACTGCGAGCTACTAGCCTTTGAAGATTTGGCATATTGATCTTGGGGCGTCCACAGGTCCCCCAAAACCACTACGGATTGATTTGCTGGGGCTGCTGTGGCATCTGGAACCCTTCTTGTGTGAAGCCGGTATTTCTGTATTCACAAGAGAAATTTACCCAATTTTCAACATCAACATTCGATGTCAGAAGTGATCAAAAGTCTTTGAAAGTTCCATTTCATTGTTTCCAAGGATGAATACTTCCTCATGAAGCCAAGGATGAATACTTCCTTTGTTAATTTGAAATTTTCCCCATAATCAAACAGAAACGAGGAAAAGGGAAATTTAGTATTGACCTGTAAGTGACTCTTCACTTCGTCATTCGTCAAACCATCAACCTGCATGAGTTCTCTAATTTGCTTTGGAGTGGCCACTGCAAAAGATCAAAAGGCTTAAAGTTAGACACAAAAGAATCACCACAACAATCTATGCAGTGAGACAATCAATATATCATTGGCCTAGCAACTCCATTATTCTTGTGCAACAAAAAATCCGTCTCTTGCCAGATCCATACAAAACATTTCTAGAATCTATCCACAAGAATCTAAAGTTCAACCTTTGAAAATTAAAATAGCCATTAGAAGGAAAGTGGCAATACATGCTTCTTTTGCACATTCAAACGTTCAAGAACCCACAGTTCAATCGTGAAATCTAAAGAATCCAATCCATGAAAGCAAGAGAAAGTTGGGAACCAACTCCGATTTAAGAATTTAGAATCTAGAGTCTCACAATCACAAAAGCATTTTAGAACCTGAGTTTCATTTCCATATCTAACAGTTGACCAAAAGAAACCAATATCTAACCTTGTGAACCTCCAAGTTGCTGCAAGGCATTCACGAATCTCCGATGCAACTCCGGGGACCAGCATCTTCTCTGTTTCCGGCTAGTCGGCTGCTGCGGCGCGGTCCGCAAATTGGATTGAGCATTTGCAGTAGAGAAGGAGACTGCCCTGCCACAAGTAGATCTTGAACCACTGAAAGTCGATTCTTCCTTTGGATTCTTAATCCCTGGAGTGAGCAACGACAGCCCATGAACTGGCAATTCCTCCTTATCTTCCTTCCTCGCCGGCGTAACAGAAAAAGCCGGGTACGCCTTGAATGGCATAAATGCTCTTCCTCCTCCAGTTCTATTTCTACAAGTCTGGAATGGATCCTCCATTGGCATTGCATTTTCAGCTTCATTTCTCTGCCATAATTTTATCAGATTGTTTCAATTAGAACCAAAGTTCAATGCTTGATTTAGTCCTGCTCATATTTTTTTTCGATGACGTTTTGTTTTGTTTACCTTATGATCAATTTTAGAAACTTGCTTTCGATCGTATGGGAAATCAGTAGAGGGAGATTGATCATTATCAGTGTTCCAAAGCTGAACAGAGCTCATCCAATTCTTCTTATCCCTGGAGTCTTTTTCTTTCTTATTGTTATTGGGTCCTCCATTGGTTTTATCACAATCCTTCTTCAATGGTATGAATTCTTCCAACACTGGTTGAGCATTTGGTACCGCACATTTCATTGCATTTTCCTTGAGAGCTAGAATCGCTGCAATCCATAAGAAAAAAAGAACCAAACCCAGAAAGGAAAAAAAATAAAAGTTAGAATATCAAACACAAAACCCATTAATCAATATCTCCACAACTCAACACGCATTAACGAAAGCCAACAGAAACCAAAAACCCATCAATCAAAACAATGAAAATCCAAAACCCATTTCCAGAATCTTTTCCTCTTCCCCACATAACAAAAAAAAAAAGGTTGAACAAAAATGAGAAAGATGCGTACTTCAAATAAAAGTTTCAATTTTTTTTTAACTAGAATGGGAAAAAGAAAGGAAAACCAACCATCGTTCAAGAGAAACATGCAGAGAGGAAGCTCACGCTTGAAGGCGTCGATCTTCCTCATCTCGTCCTCCAATCTCTTAATAAAATCGTTAAGCTTGGAAAGCCGGTCGGGGGCATTAGCGATCATTGAAACCTCCTTGAGGAAATCAGTAATCGTTTTGGGCACAAAAGTGGGTCTAAAATCCAAGCTCAGTTCAGGAGGAACCGAACCCATTTGAATAATTAGGAGATTTAGATCGTTTGGGTATTTGGGCTTGTGTTGAAATCGCTTTGTTGTTTGCTTTGTGTGTGTGTGATTTACCAGAAAGAGGTGAAAACCCAGAATCAGAAATAGTGAGGATGTATTTATATAGACGTCCTTTATAAATAATAGGAATCCAGTGAGTGGGAAATAAGGAAAATAGAAAAAAATTCACGAATGAAAATTAAGGGGGGAGACAGAGAGAGGAAGAAGAGAAGATTCTGTTGAGGGAGAAAAGACGGGTTTTAAAAAAAGGCTCTTTCGTGGCGTCGCATATTTTATCTACGGTTCACTGCGCCCGGGTTAACTTGGACTTTTTTTTTTGCCAACGTTAACTCGGACTTTCAATGAGTCAAAGAATTTAAAAATTTAAAAATAAATAAAAACAAAAAAATTAAAAATAAATAAATTAAAAACAAAAATTAAAAGAAATAAATCGACTACAAAACAATTAGGTAGCGTCCGTGGTAGAAATATGATAATATTCATCAATTTGCAGAACAATTATGGTGTTTAATTATTAGATGAGCTGTAAATTGAGCTACATCATAACAGTTGGATTAAATTTCAGTCAATATTGCAAGTTTTGAGTTATTGATTGAACAAATTCGTCCGATTCGTGTGATCGGAGTTTGCTTTCTTTCTCTTTACAATGTGTTTGAATTAAAAAATTTAATAAAGTAACAGAATTTAATTAACGGAATTTAATTTTTTAACATTTGTCAAATTTTTGGTTTGGATCACATAAAAATAAAATGAAATTTAAACATGTAATTCATCGTTCATATATAAACAATAGTTATAAAATGGAATTTTGAAGATGATATCTTTTTATATGAAATTTAAATTTAGGATTTGTTTATTCCTTAATTATCCTAAAAATTCCAATCTTATTTTTTTATTATTGCATTTATTTTTGTTAAAAATCAAATTACATATACTGCAATGAATCAAATTACAAATTACTCATTCCCACAATTCAAATTACAAATACTTTTCTTATATATATATATATATATATATATATATATTTAATCATATAAGTTCTTATATATATTGTTCATACCATATCGACCCAGACCGAACAAGAAGCCCAGACTGACTGCAGGCCCAGTCCATTACTAGATGACGATCAATCCAGATCAACCTTGGAGGCCCAGCCCTCTGCAGGCTCGGCATGTCTGCCTTGACCGACCCAGAGGCCCAGCCCTCTTCCAGCACCACGCAGTTGGTCGACTCTGGAGGCTCAGTCTCCGTCGGTCAGTACGTCGGCCAAAACCGACCTGAAGGCCCAATACTTCCGCCCAACATAAGCCCAAGGGGCTCAGACCCACTCATATGAGCAAACCCTAGTGGGGTCTGGACAGCCCCTCCACGTGTCAGTCCCACAGCAATTGACATTTGTCCCATATCGGGTGAATGCAATTATTATATTCACCACACCCATACAAAAGGAATTCATTTGTCGTATAAAGGTAACTAAGCATTTACTAGTCACAACTACTTTTACAGTACACAATTTACCACTCACCCTATACCTTAGACCAACCATTGACTTGGGCGTCGGAGCACTGTTGAGCTGGTACCACACCAGTGGTTATACTCTGACCGACCGACTAGTTTCATTCTCTTTCAGGTCTACACAGGGCACGTGACAGAGCAGTATTCGCTCCCTAAGTTGGCACATTTTGCGCATCAATAGTTTGACCCCGTCTGTGATAAACTGACTAAGTTTGCCCTCCACTCTACCGAGCTAAAAGCAACGTTACCCTTCCATCTTCCAGCATGCAGGACAACGTGGATGGCAAAGTTACACCCGCACCCAGCCGAGGACCAAGGGACACCTCCCCTGAGGTGCTCCGGGCGTTGGAAAAACTACAACGCGATATGGCCGAGATCAGGGCTAATGGCTCCCAAGCCGAGGTGCGCTACACCGAGCTCAGCGGGCAATACACCAAGGTTGTAGCCCAATTGCAAGCCGCTCATGTCGAGCTAAATGCTCGCCGCGCTCAGGACGAGATCCGTGAGGCCGACCGTGTGGTGGCCGAGTGCGCAGAGCGCGCCGAGAAGATCCTTCGAGCCACCGACAAGGGTAAGGCCGCTACCACGACCGCACCAACCGAGAAAGGCCAGAAGCTCCTGGTCATTCCTGGAAGGGATGCTCATGGAACTAGGCCACTACACTGAGTGGCACCTCCAGATCAGAGCTCAAGCAACTCAGCCCGATCCCACTCAAGTTCCCCTGGGACAAAGATCTACGAGCAACAGAATAAATGACACGACCCGTCCCCAATCCCCCAGGATTAAGGGCTAAGTCATGCTCCCGTCTAACTTACGAGTGACACGAAGGCTAAACTGGCGCCCAACCTCCGTGTGACACGTAAGTCGGACAAGGGATTCTTGATTGAACCTCTCAAAACTTCCGGACTTCACAGAGCGCGCAGACTCTACTGTGGATCGCGTATGTGATGTCTATGTCTCTCTCGATCAACAGACCGCACCGCAACAACCTGGAGGGTATCGAAAACACAAAAAGACTGTGAGTGGACAAAAATAAAGTATAAGTTTAAAAACATTTATTAGAAAACACAATTACATTTATACCCTCCATTTAAAAGCTAATGCATGCATATCAAGTCATGTCATAAAACCATGCTATATTCAAGTTATTCAAACCATTTAAGAAATACCGAACTCATTTTCCTTTTCCAGTTCCCGGGCCTCAGCCCAAAACCATCAAAATCCGTTCATCCGAGCATAGTCCGAAACATCGGAAAACCATTATGAAAAATCATCATCATCAAATATCAGTGAAATCCAAAACACATTTGAAACCACATTTCCATCCATCGAATCTGCTGGATCTATCCGAGTCTTTAAACTCAATCCAGGCCTCAATATAAACCGAGTCTTTAAACTTCCGAGTCTTTAAACTCAATAGGCTTACGGGAGAAATATCAATATCCGAGTCTTTAAACTCCCGAGTCTTTAAACTCAATCCGGGTATTTAAACCCAATCTGGGCCCGCCCCCGTCATATCATATCCGGGTCTTTAAACCCAATAACCAGATCCAAAAAATCCAATCCAAAACCATTTGAAAACCATTTTTCGATTTCCGAATCTGAATCCGCAATCTCATCAGGATCTCGAATCCAAACCCAGTATCATATTCGTCATCCATTTCCAAATCCGAGTCTGAAACCATCATTCGGTAAGCCGGCATCCGAAATAACCATTCCGAACCCAAACCCGGAAATCCACTTTCAAGTTCCAAATCGAAATCTACAATTGTCATCCTGGAATTCGATTCCAAAACCCGAAATCACGTTTCTCAAAACCACTTTTTGAACTGGACTTTAAGCCTGAAATTACTTTCCAAAATCCATTTTTAATCTTTGAAATCAAATCATATTTCTAAATCCCAAAATCAAATCATTTAAACCATGGTCAAATCAGCACATAGATCGAAATCTCGTAAAACGTGAAATTTCGTAAATAACTTGAAAAACGTACAAAACCATAAAGCATCAAGATCATAAATCAAATCATAGAATCACGTATAAAAAACATATATGCATGCATCAATTCCCGGTTAATCCATTATCACCGATTTTCCCGAACCTGTCCAAATCCCATAACAAGGTCACTAACTACTTTATAAAGCTCATACTAAAGCCCCGTAATTTTCCTGAATTTTTAACTATTTTAACCGAGTCCTAAAATCTTCGGACATCCCGAAACATATCGACATGATGTCCGATCGACTCGAAACCAGTCCCAAAATGATCGTTACATCGAATACTTTAAAAGTTATGTTGGAACCTTCCTCAAAAGGCATGCCACGCGCCACCTGAAGTGGCTGTGCGTGGGTCTCACGCGCCCAAGTCACTGTTCATCATCTTCATCAGTCGACCGGTCTGAACCGGTCTGCAAATCCGGTCAAACCGTGGACCGGCGTGGCCGATTTTCGTTCATTTTTCACCCATTTTCAGTTCTAGTTAGTCCCTTAGTATCGCTCTTCCATCTCTAACCTATTCTTATCATCAAAACAAGAAATTGCAAGTGAGAGACTACCTCCCAAATCGAAGGAAGAACCATCCACTGTCGTTGTCCATTTGCAGTGATTCCGGCCACCTCCTTCACGGGTTTCAGTCCCAATCCGTCCGTTTCGACCTTCAAAACCTTGTCCAAAAAATCAATTGAACGTCCATTTATTGCCTCGAATTCAAGTCTGTTGGGCTTGTCCCGTCATCCTTTCCATATTTTGTTCGTAAGTCAGCAGCTCTTGATGAAGAATTGAAGAGATTAGATTCACAGCTGCACTGCCCCCTATTTCTCATAGTTGAAATCCTTCGTCCATGATGGCCCGTGGTGCAGCACCACCACACTCCTCCGCCGCTATTTCCCAATTCCTTCCTCCATTCATCAACAACCAACACCTCCTTCAACAAAATTGATTCTCACAATCAAATCATCACTCTGTTTTTTTTTTCCTTTCACGGCCAAAACGTGCAAACCAAATTCTGTTTTTAAGAACAAACCCATGAAGTCGGCTGAGAGGTTCTACAACCCTCTAGAGAAGGGCCAGGTGTCCAACTCTCTGTGGACTCACTTCCCCAAAGCAGCCACATGTCCAATTGTCACTAGCACATATCCCAAGGCCTCAAATGACCAAAATGCCCCTTCCTTTACAAATTACCATTTTGCCCCTCTTGTTTTTAGACCTAGAACGAAATCGTCCATCGTCCGATAACAGCATGTCACCTGTCGTTTTACTCAGGGAATTGAGACCTACCTAACGGTCCTCGAATTTCGTGAAAAGTCCATGTCGTTTGAAACGTCAACAAATTGCACCTTTTTACTAAATTACCAAATTACCCTTGAACATCTGAACATCATAACTTCCTCTTCGGATGTCAGAATCGGACCTGCCACCTGTCCATGAACTCGTGACGTCCCGAAATACGTCACGATCATCGGTCAAAATCCATATGACCGCCCGATCGTAAAGTCAACATTTTTGCCCATTCTAGGGGCAAAATCGTCATTTTGCACCGTCCATCCGAAAGTATCCAACTAATCACCGATTAACTTCACTAATCCGTCATTAATAACTAATCTAATCCCAGTTTCTAGGACGGGTCATTACAATAAACAGGTCAGACACGGCCCGAGATCGGCCCGCTTCAGCACTCCCATGGCGGGGACACCCCCATCTCGATCACCGAGGGAGCGAGCTCTTCCAAGGAGATTCTCAGTGCCCGGTGATCTGAGCACCCTCGGCGCATCACTAGGTCCCGAAGAAACCTAGGGAACTCATCCCGGTAGGACACGGCATTGCCTCCCCTGTGCACCGACTACCCTTCCCCGAGCAAGGCCCCTAGCGCCGACCCAATGGTTCAACAACTCCTTGACCGCGTGAGATGCCTCGAGGCAGAGAAAGGGACACCTTAGACATATACTTGGGGCGGACCTAGCTTGGGACCCTTCACCGACCGGATCAACTTTTTTCAGCACGACCACACCACCAAGCCATTCAAGATCCCCTTTTACACCGGGCATACTGACCCAATCAACCACCTCAACATCTTTCAGTCTGCCTTCTCCTTCTCGAGCTTGACCGACGAGGTCCGCTGCTTGGTTTTCACCTCCATCCACACTAACGCTATAGTCAACGGGTTCTACCAACTGGAGCCCAGTTTCGTCGAATCATTTGCGCACCTCACCAAGGTTTTTCTGAATCAATTCATGATCCAGACTGATAGATTCTTTTCGGCCGATGATCTTTTCCTCTTGAAGCAAGGGGAAACTGAGACGCTGCACGCATACGCTACTCGGTTCAACCTGGAGTACTCTCGGTGCACCAAGTTCGATGACAAGAAGGCCTTCACGGTATTCAAGGGCGGCCTGCGCGAGTCTTAATTCAGGTACGCCGCACATACTCAAGGTTGGTCGACCTATAATGAGTTAATGAAATAGGCAGCCATTCATGCCAAGGCCGAGCTACTTACTAGCAAGGACGGTACCATAACGAGCAACACATACCGACCCAGCACCGGGGACTCGGTCAATACTTACCAACCGAGCCACACCCCACATCAGTCAGTTCCCCAGCAGGCTGTGTCAGGCCAGACTCAGCACCACAACTCTCTGAGTGGAAAGTGGAAGGACTATACCCCCTCCTACACGATTCTGAGCACATCATACGAGAACGTGCTGAAGAATGTGGAGGGCATGATCCCCAAGTCGACTTGGACTCCCAGCACAGGCCGACTGGCCAAGAATACTAGTGTCTACGGCTAGTACCACAAGTATAACGGCCACAGCATCGATCAGTGAGTGGCTTTCCGAGATCTGGTAGAGGCCTTGGTCCGGGATGGCATGTTCAACCAGTTCTTACAAAACGCTCCGCCCCAGCCCCAGCACCCCCAGATCAACACAATAACCGGCAGCACCTCCATTTCCTCACCGCTGGTATCAAACCGAGCCAAGAAAGACTTCCTCCGCAACATGAAGCATAACCAGCAGGTCTTCCAGGTTGCAGACGAATGAGCCCGAAAGGTAGCACACACCAGTTGGGAGCCATCTCTTTCATGGAGGAGAAAGAGCAGGGGGTGATCTACAGGCATGATGACCCACTCGTCATCCGCGTCATCATCAGCTCGGATCATGGTCGACACTAGAAACTAGGTCAACGTCATCTTCATAGATGCCTACAAGTAGCTCTAATTGAAAGAGGCCGAGCTAGACCAATCACCTTCCCCACTTTTCGGGTTTGCAGGGGACTCCATCGTTCAGGTGGACACAGTCAGCCTGCCCATCACGGCCAGTGAAAACCCGAAGCGCGCAACCGTCTTGGCCCCTTTTCTTGTAGTGGACTGCGCGAACTCCTACAATGTTATCCCAGAGCGCGGGCTCATCA
Organism: Prinsepia uniflora; assembly: GCA_032719365.1. NCBI lineage: Eukaryota > Viridiplantae > Streptophyta > Magnoliopsida > Rosales > Rosaceae > Prinsepia > Prinsepia uniflora. Next base: position 7,767,645 of record CM064875.1, read on the forward strand.
ACCAACTTCGAGCTGTTGTTTCCACCCATCTCTTACTCATGAAGTTTTCGACCCCCATGGGCATCGGACAAGTCCACGGGGATCAGACAAGTCCACGGGGATCAAATGGCAGCTCGGACCTGAAACTCCACCACTCATGCTGGAAAGGATATCTCCCAGCCCGTAGAAACTCTAGCCATCACCGAGTTCGCCTACGAGGCCAACCCAGTGGACCCCCAAGTTGCTCAGCATATGCGTGACGGGCCGATCAAGGACCCTCGCGACCACTCTGCCACAACGCACCCTCAGCCGATCGAGGAGGTAGAGGAGGTTGTCCTCTCATACGATTTCGCTGACAGGAAGGTCAATATTAGCACTACACTGAGCCCAGATTTGTGCACCGACCTGATCAAATTCATGAGCGAAAACGCAGAGGTCTTCGCGTGGTGTTACGTGGACATGCGGGGCATCTCGACTGACATCATTTGCCACCGACTAAGCATCAGCCCGAGCTTCAAACCTGTTGAGAAAAAGCGCCGCATCTACGATGTCGAGCGGACCGAGGCCATGAAAGCCGAAATTGTCAAGCATAGTCCACTTCGTCCGAAAAGCCATATACGTCGTTTGGGTGGCTAATGTGGTCTTGGTTAAGAAGCCCTCGGGGTCATGGCGCATGTGCATCCACTTTACCGACCTGAACAAGGCATGCCTCAAGGACAGTTTCCCTCTCCCCAAAATCGAACAGCTGGTTGACGCCACCGCCAGGCACGAGCTCCTCAGCTTCATAGATGCTTACTCGGGGTACAACCAGATATTCATGCACCCCACCGACTAGATCCACACCACTTTCCACACCGACCAGAGCCTCTATTACTACAATATGATGCCCTTCTGACTAAAGATTGATGGGGCCACCTACCAGCGATTGGTCAACTACATGTTCGCCGACCAAATCGGCAAAACCATGAAGGTCTAGGTGGACGATATGCTGGTCAAAAGCAAGATGGCCGACCAACACATTACCAATCTCACTCGCAGGTTCGCAGTCTTAAAAAAGTTCAGGATGCATCTCTATCCGGCTAAATGTGTTTTTGGGGTCGGTTCGGGAAAATTCCTCTGCTTCATGATCAGCTAGTGAGGCATCGAGGCCAAACCTGAGAAGATTCAGGAACTCCTAGACATGAAGGCCCCCGAGACCCAGAAGGAAGTCTAGAGCCTGACTGGTCAGGTCGCCGCTCGGACCCGGTCCATTTCAAAAGCAACCGACCGGTGCGTCCCTTTCTTCAAGGTCCTTAAGGCTTGGTCCAAACACATTACCTGAACCGAGGAGTGCAACAAAGCCTTTGCTAAGATGAAAACATACATGAGTCGTGCACCATTGCTCTCCCGACCGGAGACCGGAGAATCCCTCATCATGTACTTGTCGGTCTCCAACTCCACCATCAGCTCTGTGCTAATCAGAAAGACCGATAGCGTCGAGCATCCTATCTACTATGTCAGCCGAGCACTACAGGACGCAAAAACTAGGTACAATGACCTTGAAAAACTTGCTTTTACTCTGATCACCTCTTCCAGAAAGCTCCGACCATATTTTTAGGCCCACACCATCGTTTTCTTAACCAATCGTCCACTCTGCCAAGTGCTGCAAAAACCGAACACTTTCGATCGGCTCCTCAAATGGTCCTTCGAGCTCAGGGAGTTCGACATCACCTGACAGGACCCATCCCAATCCCCCTGGGATTAGTGCGGGATGACCCTGCTCCCGTCTAACACGAAGTGTCAGACAAGGGATATTTCTGACCTTTGCCCTCCCGGGCCATCAGAGTACGCCAGGATCCGGAGGAGGTATGTGATATCTCGGTCTCTGCTACAGTCTACATCCGATGTCAACCTGAAGGGCAGTCAAAATATTAAAAACCGTGAGTGGACAAAACAAGAATTTATAAAAACATTTTAACGAGAAGACATTTGTACCCTTCACTAAAAAGCATGCATGCATTCAAAAACCATTTAACCGAAAGAAACCATATGTGGGAGCTAAGCCCAAAACCAATATTGAAAGAATTATAATGAAAACGACCATATGGGACTCAGCCCAAACCATAGTAAAACCACGTACATGGGCCACTGCCCAAAACCTGTGCATATCACATATCATATATCTCATATAGCATACATCATATATACATATAATCCACATAACCCATCCTGTCACGGTTTCCAAAGCTACGCGCGTGCTACCCAGGTCTCAATCCGAGTCTTCTCAAAGTCAAGATCAATGTCCGCAGACCACTTATCCTACCCGAGGTAATAGTAATCATAGCCTTCCTGAGAGTAAGGAACCCAACTAGGGGGTGACTCCACTTAGTCGGTGCTCCGTGACTACTCCGGAGTCCACCCAGGCCAACGACCCTCCCCGGAGGAGATAATAGAAGCAAATGAAGGTATATGAATATATATATATATACATAACATAAACATTCATGCCCGGTTCCCTTGAACCGTCATGATCCATAGCATCCATTAACCAGGGTTCATGTCAGTTCCCATAAACCGTCATGAACCAGAATGACCTGACAAAGGTTCATGCCGGTTCCCATAAACCGTCATGAACCACAATGACCTTTCCAGAGTTCATGCCGGTTCCCATAAACCGTCATGAACATGGAAATCCATCTAGGGTCCCTGACCCAAAATCATCATTGTAAAACAACCGGGTCTCGTGCCCGAACATATGACATCAGTTGGGCACCGTGCCCGATATCTAAGGGTCATTCACGACTCCGATCATAGTGATGCGTGCAACCATCCATCCAGGACCGCCCTCAATCCTGGTATGTCGCCGTGAACGAATCAACTGACGTGACCACCACAAGATCATGGTGCACTCCTCACCGATCGCTATCCTGAACCGTCAGCACTCCGAAGTCGAGCCTCCCCAAGCTTCCCGACCACGAATCGTGTATCGTGACCTCTCTAGAAGGAACACATCCCAATCCGGAGACGAGCGTCGTATCGTTGATCGCCGTGCATATAGCACCCGTCGCGACCACGATTTAGACCCGAAGGTCGTAAATAGCGTCATATGCCCGAGAAAAAACCAAATGGGTCTCATACCTGAGTTTATCCTTTTAGAAATCCAAAATCTTTTCATTTAGACTAATAAAGAAATACCGACCTGTATAGGCACCGTATAAGGCCGAAACCTTGAAATACGTGCCTATACGTAACCACACACAATTACACCCATGGAATCATCAAACATGTAATAAAACATATAATAAACATTTATGCATGCACCAATTTAGAAAACAAGGTCCACTCACAGACCGTCCGAGCTGCCGCCTCGATTTGCGTGTCATTCGGCTCCCCGAGCCGATCACCATTACCGGGACTCCCAAACCTGTCCAAATTTTAATAGAAGGTTAATAACTACTTAATTAACCTCCCATCAAAGCCCCGTAATTTTCCCGAACTTTTAACTATTTTTAAGCCGACCCTAAACCTTCCGATGCCCCGAAACATATTGGGACGATGTCCGATTGACACGAAACCAGTCCCAAAATGTTTGTTACATCGAATAGAAGATTTCCCGTGTTGAACACTTTCCCAAATTATGGCCCACGCGTCCTCACGAGCCCCTAGAAGGTCGAAAACATGTTCATCACCATCAACCTCAGGAAAACCGGTTTTTTCTGGTTTTCCGGTCCGGTCACTATGCTGAACCAGCGGAACCGGTTCAGCGTCCCTCCGTCCTCATTTTCGGTCCGTTTGCTCCTATTTTAATTCCTAAATTCCTATTTCTTCATTTCCTATCTAACCCAATCATCAAAACGACATAAAAACCGCATAAACTCATGGTTTAATTTTGAACCAAACGGTTCAATATTTCCAAAACTCACCCACGGCTGCCCAGCCGTCCAACCACCATAGAAACCTTCCTAAAACTATCCTAGCAACCTATTTGATTCATTAAAACCATTAAAAACCAACCATAACATCAAAAATGGAAAATGGATTAAAATGGGCATAACCGGGTGCCTCACGGGTTCTTGCCTCCACGCTGCCGTCCACGGAGGTTCTGGCCATCCAGGCTGGCCACCTCAGCTCCCTCAGTCTCCCTGGTCCTCTGCCTGGTCATGGGTGTAGGTTGGATGGATTTTGGTTTGCACGGATGGGAGGAAAAAGGTGAGATCGGGTGAATGGATTTGAATGAGGAAAATGGAATGGTTTGCACGGTGCATGAATGAAATAGGGTGTCCATTGGATGGGTGACACTTGTCACTCATCCATTGGGCATCAGGACAAATATCTGGGCCCACTAGAGTCCAAAAGTGAACTCGTCTCGTAATTCGTGCAATAGTGCACTCGAACTTCCGTGAACCGTAACTTCGTCGTCGAACGTTCGAATTCGACGTGCCGCCTGTCTATGGATTCATATCGTCCTTATCTACGTAACGGTCTTCAGCTCTCGGCCATCGGACCTCTTGGTCAAAAAGTCAACATTTGACCCTTTTTAACCAAAATTACCAAAATGCCCCTAAACTTCCGAACGTCATAACTTCCTACTCGAACATCGGAATTGAACGTGCCACCTGTCTATGAACTCGTGACGTCACGAAATACGTCACGGTCATCAGTCAAAGTCCATTTGACTGCCCGATTGAAAAGTCAACATTTTGCCACCACCAGAGGCAAAACGGTCATTTCGCATCGTTCGTTCGATTTCGCCCAACTAATCACTGATTAGCCTCACTAATCGTGATTAGTCACTAATCTAATCTTGGAATTTGGTACGGGTCGTTACATCACCTCCGCCCCCCGACCAGCCGAAAAGGGGCAGGCCATCGCTGACTTTATCGCCTAGTTCACCTACCTACCAGCCGAGCCAGAGGCCCATGCCGACACAGAACAGGCATCAACGTCTCGACCAACCACGAACGCCAACCGACCTACCTGGCTTCTCCATGTTGACGGCTCGGCATGTACAGCGGCTCTGGTACAGAGCTTGATCTGACAACCCCAAACAAGCACTGACTGGAGTATGCACTTCGCGCTATGTTCAAGGCTTCCGATAACGAGGTTGAGTATGAGGCGTTGCTCAGCGGCCTCCGCCTGGCAAAACATATGCAGGCCGAGCAGATATAGGTCTACGATGAGTTTGAGGCCAAAGACACTTCCATGGCGTAGTATCGAGCGTTGGCTCAGTCTCTCCTCGGTGATTTTCAGGTCCATACCATCACACGGATCCCCCGGTCTGAGAACAGCCATGCCGACGCGCTCACCCGACTCGCCTTATCTTTGGACGAACGGATCGGTCAACAAGTCCTGGTTGAGATCCTTTGCTAACCAAGCACCTCCCTTTCCTCAGTCCCTTACGTCAATACCAGTTCCACTTGGATGGCCCCTCTCATCCATTTCCTCACTGACGGAAGACTTCCAACCGACCGTGTCGAGGCAAAGCGGATCCGACGACAGGCTGCTCGGTACACACTCATCACAGGTTAGCTTTACAAGCGAGGTTTCACTCTCCTGCTACTCAAGTGCATCGATTCGCAGGCCGGACAGCTCCTCTTACGGGAAATCCACACTGGTGTTTGCGGCAACCACTCAGGCCCCCGATCGTTTGCCCACAAGGATTTTTGCCAAGGATTCTACTGGCCGACCATGCATGCCGACACTGCCGACCTCAATCGGTATTGCAATGCATGCCAACGTTTTGCTCCGTTCCTCCTGCTTCGACCTGAGAACCTAACACCCATGCTCAGCCCATGGCCTTTTTTTTAGTGGGGCCTCGACCTGATTGGGAAAATGCCAATCGACAAGGGACAGACCGAGTACGCAGTTGTTACGGTCGACTACTACACCAAGTGGGTCGAAGCTAAGGCCCTCGCCTCCATCACCACTGTCCAGATCGAAACTTTCATCTTCCAGAACATCATCTGTTGGTTCAGCCTCCCGCATATAATCATCACCGACAACGGGAAACAGTTCGATAACTCCCGCTTCAGAGCTTTATGCGCTCGGTATAGAATCAACCTATGCTTTTCTTCCCCCGCTCACCCTCAGTCCAACAGACAGGTCGAAGCCGTCAACAAGATCATCAAGCACACTTTGAAGACCCAGCTTGGGGAGGCCAAAGGCAAGTGGGCCGACATCTTACCGAGCGCACTGTAGTCATATCGGACCTCATACCGAAAGGCTACCAACGAGACTAATTTCTCCTTAGCATTCAGAAATGAAGCCGTTGTTCCTGCCGAAGTCGATGGAGAGTTTTATCGAGTCACGTCATATGATGCCAAACAGAACCGCGAACAGATGACGCTAAGCCTTGATCTAGTCAAGGAACACCGCACAAAGGCCCACCTTCGGAATGTTTCCCACAAACAGCGGCTCTGCCAATGTCACGACACCAAGGTCCGACCATGCACCTTCCAAGTGGGGGACTTGGTACTCCGGAAGGTCATCCTCGCCACACGAGACCGATCGGCATGTACTCTCGGTCCCAATTGGGAAGGCCCATATCGAATCACCCGCATTTGTCGACCTGGGACGTATGAGCTCTCTGACCCCGACGATCGCTGACAGGACCCGCCCCGATCCCACGGGGACCACAAGGGGACGTGCCCTGCTCCCGTCTGACACCCAAAATAACATTCCAATTTTAACCTCAAAAGTTCAAATGCATAAATAACCAAATTAAAGTTATACATCAAATCCAAATTTAACAGATGTTAGACAAGGGATGAAAACCAAAATTACAAATTCCGAGCACGACTCTAAAATAATCATGCGGGTCAAACCACCCGACAGGGGTTCAGATACGCAGAAGTAGATCTATGCCTCAGCCTCAGGATCCTCCTCTACCTCAGTAGCACAGCCTGGAGGGGTTACCAAAACATTTAAGGGCGAATGGGCCGAAACTCAAGTTTATAAAACAGTTCAATAAGTAAAACATATAATTTACCTCTCCGTTTTCCAAACAAGCATGCATCAGAATTTAAAACCATAAACCATATAATATGTACCATAAGGCATGTAATAAAACCATAAAAATAATTATAGCAACTGCACTATACACTCCGATCCTGACATCCCAGATGTCTGACGTCCCTGACGTCCAATAAGGTCACAGTCCCAAGGCTACGCATGCCACTCAGAGTCTCAATCCCGAGTCCAATCCCCGAACCCCGTCCGGGTACAGCATCCCAGATGCCTAGCGTCCTAGACGCTCGACGTCTCGGACATCAAATTATAGCAATCCTGCTCCTCAGTCATTTTACGGCCTGGTTCCTCCGTAGAATGACCCCTCACAGGCAATGCGCCGTGACCGCTCTGGGGTACCACATCCGGAGGAGACAGTATCACAAGAGTGGATATATATAGTGCAGTACCAAATACATTTTATCGATATCCACATGCAAAACATATATATATAGATAAAATCCAAAACCAATCTTTCAGTTTCATCAGACGGATCTCAAACCCAAATGCCGTGAAACGTGCCATAACCATAATTTCAATATCATCAAAACCGTTTCTTGATTCCAGCATGTGAATATATAAGTAAATCAGAAAACATTTATGCATGTAAGGGTTTAATGAAATCAGGCCCACTCATAGTACAATCCTGCTGAAAACCGAACGTATACCCTCGCCCTGGTACAATTGTACAAGCCCTGCCATGTCCAAAGTATACGTAAAAATCAATATAAGCTCCTAACATTCAACCATGAAACCCTAGATTGAAACCGGCCCGGAAAAGCAGCCCGAACGCGCTTTCCGAGGCAATAAACCTCAATTTGACCAACTTAACGATCTCCGATCGACCCGAAACCACCGTCATTGGATCCGGATCGTCGAAACCTAAGGAATGGTGGTGGTCCCACCAAAAACACTGTTCACATGCGCCCCACGCGCCTGTAAACGCAGGAACAGTTCCTACTGACGTCATCTGACAGCTGTCAGGTCTGATATGTCAAACTCTAACAGGTGCCACGTGTCAACATATGATTGGTCCACATCACTCCTCTGTCAGTGCCACGTGTCAGGTCTGACATGTGCCACATGTCAAGTCTGACATGTGCCACGTGTCAGCAAGGCACTGGTCCACGTCACTAACATGTCAGTGATACGTGGCAGCACCTGATTGGCCCACATCACTGACATGTCAGTTCTGACTGTGCACTGACATGTGACACGTGTCGGCTGATGAGTGGTCCACGTCACCTGACAGGGCTGACAGTGTGCCACGTCATCACCATCAACATCGCGATGGGTCGACCCGTTTCTCTGAAACTGGGTCGTGTTGACCAGCGATCTGACCCGGTCACCAATCGTTCATTTCTTGACCATTTTATCTCTAATTTCTTCCTAAATGCTCATCTCAATCCCAGTAAGAGTTCAATCTAATTAAAATCATCAAACAAGCCCTGGATCAGAGGCTTACCTCGATGAACAGAAGCTGGATTTCCCGTCGTCGTTTAACCTCTGTTCAGGTCACCTCAGATCACGAAATCAAGTCCTAAAGGTTCCTATCAGTCCATAGAAGTGAATAGAAACAATAGGAATCGAAATTAAACGCTGAACAACAAGCTTCCATTTCTGAGTTTTCAAAACCGTTTCGGGTTAAGAACCACCTACCTCGCCGCCGTCAGCCACCGTGATCACCGTCGTCTCTCAGCCTCACCAGCGAGTCTCTAACACACGGACACAGAGAATGGGTGATACGCAGGTGTGTTGGTCGAATGGGTAGTATGTGTGTGTCGGGTAGGAAAACATATATAGTATGGAGGGAATATGATAAAATGGGCGGTCCAGATTCAATCTTGAGGAGGGGTTAAGATGTAATCTGGGAACTTTTTGATGAATGGCTGAGATCAAAAGGTAGTTTTAATTCCTATTTAAACACTTAGTGGAGTTTGATCCAATCTAGCCAAAGGATGAGTGACACTTGTCACTCATCCAAGTGTCCTTCAACCTTTAATTCAGAATAAAATAATCGTCGCGATTACCGAGACACAAACTTCCCGATTTCACGTTTCAGACCATAACTTCCTCGTACGAAGTCCGATTTCGGCGTGCTGCCTGTCTACGGACTCAGGGCATCGAGACCTACCCAACGGTCCTTGAGTCGTGTGAAAATTAGTTGTCAAACGAAAAGTCAACATTTTCACCCCTACCGTCCAAATTACGGTAATGCCCCTGCACTTCCGATAGTCATAACTTTTTCCCTGATCGTCCGAATTGGACATGCCACCTGTATATGGACTCGTGACGTTCCGAAATATGTCACGGTCATCGGTCAAAGTCCGTTTGATCCACCAATAAAAAATTCAACAATTTGGCAATACAATTCACATGGGTAAAAAGGTCAAATCATGCATTAATTTACAATATTAAAATACTCGAATTTCCGGGGCGTTACAGTCGCACCCTTGGACATCCATGGAATACCGACCACCTGAAGCGGTACTACATTTAATTTTATATATCGTTCGTCGGTATTCATTGTACTGGTCCTCATTCAACCCACAAATTATCAATGACAAAAATTATCTCTTCTTTTTGCTCTGTACATTACGGAGCACCTACTAAAAAGTTCAACACATTATCGAACTTCCCCCTTACATACTCGCATCAACGATGCTCATACTAACCACCTACGTAGAAACAGGGAACTGATGGTATTCCATAATGCAGCTCGGTCAAAACACGTCCACCTAGTTGGACACACCCCGCCCTCTCGGTCCCTTGATCTCACCCTACTGACCTACATCCCTGCCTCAATAGCCAGTCGGTTCACAGATGGCAGGCCCACAAACACATACATCGCGGCCTCTCGCCATTCCGATCCGTCGTGAAGTCGTTCCACGCTTCTACTAGCTGAACGTTTCCCCTCTGCTCCCCTGTCGGCGACCTACCTCGTCTGAGCACTTGGGGGACTAAGGGACACACCGAGTTCCAACACTCAGGAGGTCTGTGCAAGTCCTCAACGGTGGCAGATGCCTACACATTGGGAACCCTCTTCCTAAAGCATAAGCTTAAACATACAGAGCCGGCACTACCATACAGACAGGTGCACACAAACGCCGAATGAACACACACCTGGTCCGTCTACAAGGGCGTACAATACGCAGACCACACATAATATCGGTCAATCTCATCACGTCGGTATGTTTATACACGTTTATACACGTCGGTATGTTTATGATCGGCTTCGCCATCTGTAACGACCTGTCCCGAATTCCAGGTTTAGATTAGTGACTAATCACGATTAGTGAGGTTAATTGGTGATTAGTTAGGTGAAATCGAATGAACGATGCGAAATGACCGTTTTCCCTTGGGCGTGGGTAAAACATTGACTTTTCGTTTTGACGATCAAATGGACATTGACCGATGACCGTGACGTAGTTCGTGACATCACGAGTTCATAGACAGGTGGTACGTACAATTCCGACATTCGAGGAGGAAGTTATGACGTCTGGAAGTTTAGGCGCATTTTGGTAATTTTAGTTAAAAGGGACAAATAGTTTACTTTTTGACCGGGAGGTCCGATGGCCGAGGGCCGGAGACCGTTACGTAGATAGGGACGATACGAATCCATAGACAGGTGGCACGTCGAATTCGGACGTTCGACGGCGAAGTTACGGTTCACGGAAGTTTAAGGGTACTATTGCACGAATTATGAAACGAGTTAACTTTTGGACTTTAGTGGGGCCCAGATATTTATTGGAGGCTCAATGGATGAGTGACAAGTGTCACCCATCCACAGGCCACCCAAATTGTATTCATGCATCTCCCTTCACCGTGCATTTCATTTTCTTCATTCAAACACACAAACCCATTACCCAATCTCACCCCACCCCCTTAAACCAATCCAACCCTTCCCATTCGACCATGACTGAGGACAGAGTGAAGTGAGGATGGTGAGGAGGTTTTTGGGCGGCCAGAACCACCATCCACGGCGGCGAGAGGAGGAGAAACCCGAGAGGATTTCACGGTTAGGCCCATTTGTCCATAATTTTCGATTCTTGCATTATGGGTCATTTTGGTTATTTTTATTGAATTAAATGGGTTGGTAGGAAGGTGTTAGACTGGTTTTGAGGATGGTTAGGGGTTGTAGGACACCATGGGAGGTTTTGGGAACCTTGAACCGTATGGTTCAAAATGGAACCATGGGATTTGAACGGTTTTAGGTTGTTTTAATGATTGGAAATGATAGGGAATGAAGAAATAGGAATTATAGGATTAATTAGGGTTGAAATCGGACCAAAATAGGGGAGGGAAACCACTGAACTGGTCACGCCGGTTCAGCACAGTGGCTGTGAACAGTGAACCGGTTCAGCTGGAGGTTAGTGACGATGAACAGTGATCTGAGCCTTCTTGGGGGAGTGTGAGGGCACGTGAACAGTAATTTGGGGAAGTGTTCAACATATGAAATCATCTATTCGATGTAACGAACATTTTGGGACTGGTCTCGCGTCAATCGGACATCGTTTCGATAGGTTTCGAGCTATCCAAAGGTTTAGGTTCGGTTTTAAAAATAGTTAAAAATATCGGAAAATTACGGGGCTTTGGTAGGAGGTTAATTAAGTAGTTAGTAACTTTATATTACAATTTGGACAGGTTTGGGAGTCCCGGTGACGGTGATTGACCCGGAAGACGATTATGGCACGCAAATCGAGGCGGTAGCTCAGACGGTCTGTGAGTGGACCTTGTTTTCTACATTGGTGCATGCATAAATGTTTATTATATGTTTTATTACATGTTTGATGTTGTCATGGGTGCATTTGTATGTGGTTATGTATAAGCACGTATTTCGAGGTTTCGGCCTTATACCGTGCTTATACGGGTCTGTATTTCCTTATTGGTTTTAATGAACTGGTTTTGGATTTCTAAAAGGATAAACTTAGGTATGAGACCCATTTGGTTTTGTCTCGGGCATATGAACTCAGATATCGGGCACGGTGCCCAGCTGATGTCCTATGTTCGGGCACGAGACCCAGGTTACTTTACGGTTTTGATTTCAGGTCGGGGAACCTTAAATGGATTTCCCGGTTCATGACGGTTTATAGGAACCGGCATGAACCCTTGTTATGGTATCGTGGTTCATGACGGATTATGGGGACCGGCATGAACCCTGGTTATGTTATTATGGTACATGACGGTTGATGGGAACCGGCATGAACCCTGGTTATGTTATTGTGGTACATGACGGTTTATGGGAACCGGGCATGGAGGATGTTTTATATATATATATATATATATATGAATGGAATGGATATTATGGATCATGACAGTTCAGGGGAACCGGGCATGGATATTGTGCTATGTATATATATGTTCATATACCTTCCTTTACTTCTATTATCTCCTCCGGGGAGGGTCGTTGGCCTGGGTGGACCCCGGAGTAGTCACGGAGCACCGACTGAGTGGAGTCACCCCCCAGTTGGGTTCCTTACTCTCAGGAAGGCTATGATTACTATAACCTCGAGTAGGATCAGTGGTCTGCGGACATTGACCATGACTTTAAGAAGACTCGGATTGAGACCCGGGTAGCACGCGCGTTTAGCTTTGGATACCGTGACAGGATTGGTTGTGTGACTTATATGTATATATGATATATGATATGATATATGAGATGTGATGTGTGGTTACACAGGTTTTGGGCTGAGTCCCGTATGGTTTTGGGCAGTGGCCCGTATGGTGGAAGCTTTATGATTCTTTGATATGTGGTGTGCACAGGTGTGCACAGGATTGAGCAGTAGCTCGTGTATTTGGTTTTAGTATGTTTATGGTTATGGGCTGAGTCCCTTATCAATTTTCTTATGGATTTGGGCAGTGACCCGTATGGTCGATTTCATTGTGGTCCTTTCGACCTTGGTTTATTTCTGATTTGGGCTTAGTTCCCACATGTGGTCCATTTGGTTAAATGGTTTTCGAATGCATGCATGCTTTTTAGTGAAGGGTACAAATGTCTTTATCGATAAACTGTTTTTATAAACTCTTGTTTTGTCCACTCACAGCTTTTAATGTTTTGACTTCCCTTCAGGTTGACATCGGGTGTGGACTGTAGCAGAGACCGAGATATCGCATACCTCCTCCGGATCCTGGCGTACTCTGATAGCCTGGGAGGGCAAAGGTCAGAAATATCCCTTGTCTGACACTTCATGTCAGACGGGAGCAGGGTCATCCCTCGTTAATCCCGGGGGGATTGGGATGGGTCCTGTCACCATCACTACCAATATATACAGTTTTACCGATCGATCGCTGGTAGATTCAGCCGCTAGCCTACATCCTACAAGTCGGTGCATCCAATACTTGAAGCTTAATACAAAGGTTAACAAAGGAACGATGTATTAATGAAGTTAGGAGTTGGAGCAGTAAATACCTTGCAGCAAGTCATTACACTAAGTTCTACCAGACAAACTAGTTAGCAGTCGGAGTAATCGATACTTTGCAACAATTTCAACAGTTATTGTCTATTAATGAAGGGCTCAACCAATCGGTTGGCTGAAAGGTTACAAGAGAAAATTGTTACTACCCTACTTTACCCTGACGCGCAGGTCGGATGTAACGACCTGTCCCTGATTTTAAGGATTAATTATGGATTAATGAGGAATTAGCCTCACTAATAAGGGATTAATCGAGAATTAACGGACATTCAGGTCGAAATTACGATTTTGCCCCTAGACAAGGGGAAAAAGTTGAATTTTGACCCGGGAGGTCCGATGGCCGAGGGCCGAGGACCGTTATGTAGTTCGAGTCGATACGAATCCGTAGACAAGCGGCACGCCGAATTCGGACGTTCGACAGAAAAGTTACGATTCATGGAAGTTCAAACAGAGGATTGCACGTTTTATGAGGTGTGGGACTTTTGGTAGCAAGTGGGGCCCAGTTTTTTAGGATAGGCCCAATGGATGAGTGACAAGTGTCACCCATCCATTGCACAGCCCAAACACGGTCATGCATATCCCTTCCCTTTGTGTTCGATCATTTCCCCATCCACCAAACCCGATCAAACCTTCAACCCAATCCAAACGCTCCCACCATCCAACCATGTGTGAGGCCCAGAGAGTGAGGTGAGGATGTTTTGGACGGTGGCTAGCCATGGATGGCGCCGCCGTGGACGGCGGAGGCAGAATCATGCAAGGTAATCGGTTTTGCCTGATTTCTTCTATTTTGAATTTCCCACATTATGGACCATTTTAGTTGCTTGGAATGGGTTTATTAGGTTTTTTAGTAAGTTTATAGAAGGTTTTGGTGGTGGTTCACGGCTGAGGAAGCCCTGGGGAGAATCTAAAAATATCGAACCGTGAGGGAAAAATCGGGCTGATGGATTTTAATAGGTTTTTCATGGTTTTGATTACACAAATAGATTCCTAGGGTCGAATTAGGAAGAATAGAATTGATTAGGAAGAAAAAAGATGAAGATTGAATGGTTTAGGGGCTTGGACCGGTCACACCAGTCCAGTTAGACCGGAGTTGCAGATAAAAATTGAACCGGCCAGTCGGACTGGTCGGCTGGAGGAGGAAGACGGCACTGTAGCTAGGCGTGTGGCTCCTACGGACAGCCACTTTAGGCGGCACGTGGAGGAGAATTTGGGGTAATTTCCAACATCTAATTTCATCTATTCGATGTAACGAACATGTTGGGACTGGTTTCGAGTCGATCGGACATCGTCTCGATATAGTTCGGGCTGTCCGAAGGTTTAGGTTCGCGATTAAAAATAGTTAAAAATTCCAGAAAATTAGGGGGCTTTAGGGAGGGGTTAATTAAGTATTTATTAACCCTCTAAAGTGATTTGGATAGGTTTGGTAACCCCAGAGACGACGATTGACCCGGGAAGGTGTACGGCGCGCGTATCGAGGCAACAGCTCAGACGGTCTGTGAGTGGACTTTCTTTTATGAATCGGTGCATGCATAAATGTTTTATAAGTACTTTAATACATGTTTTGTGATGCCTTGAGTGCATTTTTGGGTTTGTTTACGTATTGGCATGTATTTCGAGGTTTTCGGGTTTTATACGTGCTTATACGTGCTTATGTTTTCGATTTTAATGAAACAGTTTTGAAAAGGTAAAACTGGGCATGAGTCGCATTTAGTTTTGGTTTGACTGGGGCATGAGGCGCTATTGACGACCTACGGTCTGAGTCGTGGTCGCGACTGGTGCTGTGTGCACGGTGACAGACGACGTGACGCTCACCTCCGGACTGGGATGTGTTCCCTCCGGAGAGATCACGATGCACGTTTCGTTGTCGAGCAGCCACTGGACGCTCGACTTCGGAGTTCTGATGGTATCGGGGATCAGTCAGTGACCACGTCTGACTGTGCCAAGGTGAGTCGATCTTGCAGCAGATGCATTTGCACCTCTTGACTCATCAGCTCTGCCTGAAGCAGCTCGGCCGCCTCTTTGCATTGCTCCGCTCGAGCCCGCTAGCACTAGGTCTCCGTCTTCTGCCTAACCAGCTCCACGTGAGATTGGCCGACCTCAACTACCCGGCGCTCCACCTTTGACTTCAACCGATCCACCTCCGACTTCAGCTGCTCTCCCTCCAAGGCCCTCGAGCCCCTCTCCTCGTTGACCCGCTCCAACTCATCCTTGAGTCTGTCAGCCTCTTCAGCCGCCAGTTGGTTGGCACTGACCTCATCAGCATACATGCCGAGCTGGGCCTCTTGTTCGGTCAGCCTCTGCTCCTAGGCTTGGAGCCTTCGCTCCATCTCATTCACCGCATCGCGAGCCGACTTGGCCTCAGCCTTCAGCAGCTGCTCGATCTCCAGCGACTCCCGAGCGGCGTTGGCAGCTTGCTTCTTCAGCTTTTTCTTTACTTCATCCGCAGCGGCCGCTCGACTGAGAGCATCGGAGTAACTGACAAATAGCCGACTGAGAGACTACACCGACAGACAAAAAAATTAGTACAAAAACAGACAAAAAAAGAATTCAAGTAAAAACAAAGGTTCCACCGAGTAACTTACGTGTGAGGCAGCATCAAGGGACCTGAACAACCGCTCGGGAACCTCGTCCTCCGGGCACGTACCCAGGCAATGCAACTCCTTGGAGGCGCCTGCCACCATGTTGTCCACGACCGACAGCATCCGCTCTCGCACCAAGGTAGGAGTATCCTCCCACCGATCTCCCCTGGTAGCAGGGCCACCCTGATTTGGTTGCTATTGGGACGAAGACTTAGTAAGGAGAACGGCCTCAGAAGGACGCCGCTGGACCGACCACGAGTGCTCGTTCACCCTCAGACATACCTCCTGTTGTAGGGACGGGTCTCAGGGCAGAGGCTCAGTAGATGACGTCTGCGGTGGAAGTGACACCCCCCGAAAGGTAAACGGAATTAGGGAAGGCCATCTCGGTCTGATCAGGGATGGCAGCCCGGGCTCTCATTTCCTCGCCAGTCTTAGAGAGCGAGTTCCAGACCTGCCTCTCCTGCTTGGCCTCATTCTCGATGACCACGATGCTGACTGGGATGTCAGACCGAACCACCGGCTCAGGATCTTCCCGACGTTCCTCCAGGTCGATCAATGAAGTAATCACCGACAGTTCGGTACACGGGGCATTTGCAGTCGGCGCAGTAGGGATGGCCACCGACAAGGAACGGGGTCCCGCGGCCTGGCTCTTCCTTCTTTTCTTTGTCCCGTCCACACCGACTAGTCAACTAAGCCTTTCGGCCGCCTGCGGATTGACATTGGGCGACCTCTGAGCTCCAGAGCCAGCGTTCGGGGCCTATTTCGTTTTTTGGGTGGAGGTGGCCGACCCGGCTGTTTTCTTTTGCTCCTCTGACCCATACATTTTCTGCTCTGCCTTTGCCTCCTCAGCCACTCGATCAATCCACTTCTTGACGTCTTTGGGGACGACTTGCACCGAACACCAAGTGTCAGCACAAGGGTAACACGAAACAAAAAAAAAACAAAACCAAAACACAACAACAGAGACACTTACCAAGATTGTGGATCAGACCGACGTCGTGCAACAGTTGGGGTACCCGAAACACGTCTCGGTGACGCCACGAAGTAGTGCACACCTTCCTGACCCGCTCACAGGCCTTTCTTTCCTCGTCGGTGGGGATTGCCTCGGGCAGAGTACCTGCAATATATACACATCAGTCAGCCACTTTCGTACCGACCCACATACAATATCACATATTAAATTGCAACATATCGGAGACCAACCCTCGGTGCCTAAATCCTGGAATGACGACGGGATGCCTCGTCCTCCCCAGTTGTCAGGACCCGACCGTCCTCGGTCAGGACCCGACTCATCTAGCACCATATTGTTCGCTTTGGGCCTCGCCCTCACGGTTTTGTTTTCAGGAGCTCATGGTGCAACTTCCAGGGGGTCACCCATCATGGAATTGCACCAGCCTCAACTCGCTTAACTTTGGGGTTCCAATCCCCCCCAAACCCACTTGAGCTCCCAAAAGGCCTAGTGCTAGATAGGTGTGTGCCTACACCATTATGGCACATCACCATCCTCTCCCAGACCATTCCCCTTGCAGGAATGTGGGATTGTTCAACGTTCCCTCCAGGACACGGGTCTTACAACCCACCGGCCTTAGGGCCCAGCATCTTCGTTGGCACACTTCTCGGTAGGGGTCTGGCTCTGATACCAAATTTTCAGGACCCGACCCTCCTCGGTCAGAACCCGACTCATCTAGCACCATATTGTCCGCTTTGGACCTTGCCCTCACAGTTTTGTTTTCGGGAGCTCATGGTGCAACTTCCCAGGGGGTCACCCATCATGGAATTGCACCACCTTCAACTCGCTTAACTTTGGGGTTCCAATCCCCCCCAAAGCCACTTGAGCTCCCAAAAGGCCTAGTGCTAGATAGGTGTGTGCCTACACCTTTAAGGCATATCACCATCCTCTCCCAGACCATTCCCCCTAGCAGGAATGTGGGATTGTTCACCGTTCCCTCCTAGACACGGGTCTTACACTAATTCCCACCTACGTAAATAAATTTATTCTTGTACGTCTTCTAGGAGGACGGAAGACCATAGATGAACTCCCCCCGAGTCATCTTATCCTTGCACCGAGAATGCACCCAGCTCGTGCTCTACTACTGATACGCAAACTCGTAGAGGTGGACGACCTGGACGTAGGTCGGTGGCTTTTCCCTAGCTCTAGCGAAGGCAGCATACCGGCTGACCAGAATGATCCAGACATTTGGGTTCAGCTGACCGAGGGTCACGCCCAGCCCTCAGATCATCCTCCTTAGCCAAGGATGCAGGAGCAGACGGACACCATGGCTATACAACTCGGTGTAGAACAGCGCCCATCCTTCAGGGGCCTCGCTCAGAGTCCGCAGGCACCTCCCACTCCGATCGGAATTTCTTTAGAGACGCTTCCGTCTTCCGGTTATTGTACGCAACTATCGACCACACCACTGTGTCGACAACCTCTTCGGTCGGAACCTTAGCAGTCTGAGCTGTGCTCGCACTGACAGACCCTTTCCTACTTGTTTGAGTCTTTTCAACCCTTGACCGACTGGATGCTGACACTCCGGTCTGATCACCTCTGACAGGTTTCTTGGTGTTTTGCCTCTTCGGTGTGTCCTCCAACGAGGTGCCCGCATCTGTTGAGGGGCTCTGTTGCTCTCCCTCGTCGTAGTCTCGTACTTCGTTGGACTGGCTATCTCTGTCAGACATTGAAACACTGCGAATAGAGAGTAAAAAACACATATTAGACACCGACCACTATTTTACCAAGATTGAACCAGTATCCAAACCCCAGTTCATCCACAGTTCATCCACCAGAAACAGAGAAAATATGAAAGACAAATCGAAAGTAGCAAGGGCAGGAGGTCATACCTAGTAATTCTAACAGGACCGCCCCCGAAAAGGGCATTGTTAACCCTGCCCGGTCCTGCTCCCGTCTGGCAAGACGACTGAAATCCCCAAGTTACCCTCAGTACGTGCCAGACCAGGGATAGCCAGACGACTGAAATCCCCAAGTTACCCTCGAACAACGCGCCACGACCTGGAGGGTCAACAAAAACCAAAAGGTGTGAGTGGACAAAAATAAATCAGCTTATAAAACAGTTACGGAAAGACGTTCTTACCCTCCACGTAAAAACAATGCATGCATACAAAAATCGTTTCACAATCCGTTACATTTTCAACATAAGAAATCCGTATATGAAAATCAAAAACATTTTCCATTTCTTAATCTTCGGGTCTTAGCCCGCAAAGGTAAACACAGGGCCTCAGCCCAAAACCACGAATCAAACCAGATACTCAACATGATCCAAGCCATCAATCACATA
The DNA here is from genome assembly GCA_032719365.1 of Prinsepia uniflora. Classification (NCBI taxonomy): domain Eukaryota; kingdom Viridiplantae; phylum Streptophyta; class Magnoliopsida; order Rosales; family Rosaceae; genus Prinsepia; species Prinsepia uniflora. Next base: position 7,786,896 of record CM064875.1, read on the forward strand.
AACCGGGCCACAGCCCCACACACCCAAAGCATCAGAACCACAATAAATCACAAGTCAAACATTTTGTTCGATATCAAGTGCGCTCGAGTCTTTAAACTCAAAACCATGCGCATAAATAGGCCTTCCTGGGATATCAACGAGTCTTTAAACTCACGAGTCTTTAAACTCAATATAGGCCTCGGGGGTATCACAATATTCGAGTCTTTAAACTCACGAGTCTTTAAACTCGTTAAGGGCCATCCCCCGTCATCAATTAACCGAGTCTTTAAACTCAAAACGTGCTCCAGCAATAGCACCCGGGTCTTTAAACCTAAAACAGTTTTCAACGGGTCTTTAAACCCAAAACATTTTTCAAACACAACAACGTGGGAGCCATCCAAAAATCACATTTTTCACAACAGGACTCATGGTCCGAATTTCCACATCCGAGTTCCCAAATCATACTTCTCAAAACATATTCAAATCATCATTACACACGGGGCATGTACAGTCATACCAAATCACTTCATTAAATCCTTTTTCATTCCCGAATTCGAATTCGCAATAATGATTCCGTAAGCCGGCATCCGGAAGCATCATTCAGAATCCAAACCAAGATTCCACTTTCAAACTTCCGAAAATCGAAATCTCATTCGTTAAAATTACTTTTATGCCCCGAGCATCAAGCCCGAAATCACCTTTTTCAAAATCCATTTTAATTCCTTGAAATCACTTCATTTCTCAAATCTCATTATCAAAACATCAAACCACAATCATAATCACCAAAATCACGGTCCAGTAAAACATACTCAAAATCTCGTAAATCGTGCAATATCCGGAACAATCGCGAAAAACGTGTCAAAATCGTAAATCATACTGCGCAAAATCTCGAAAACCGTAGAAATTTCAAAATCTCGTAACACGTGCAAATCCGCAGAAATCTCGAAAACCGTGTCAACACCGTGAGTCACACTCACAATCATAAACAACATTCATAAAACATTATACGCACAAATCAAGCAAATTCTTTCGTTAAACCATCATCAAGCATAAGAGTGACCATTGTAACGACCCGAACTTTTGTAATTATTATTTTATTACAAAATGACCATTTTGCCCCTGAGGGGGGGGGGGGGAAGTTGACTTTTACCACGGGAAATAATTAGGACCTTGACCCATGACCGTGACGTAGTTTAGGACGTCACGAGTTCATAGGCAGGTGGCACGTTCGATTCCGACGTTCGAGGAAGAAGTTGTGACGTTTGGAAGTCGAGGGGTATTTTGGTAATTTGGTCAAAGTGGGGCCAAATGTTGACTTTTGACCCGGGAAGTCCAACGGACGAGGGCCAAGGACCGTTACTTAGGCCACGTCAATAGGAATCGGTAGACATGCGGCACGGCGAAATCGGACGTACGACGAAAAAGTTATGGTCAAGGACGTAAACGCGATTAACCGAACTAACCGAGACCCGGATTAAAATATTATTAAAATAATAGAATCTGATTACTTTAATCAAACCAATCTGGACCCTTGGATGAGTGACACGTGTCACTCAGATTGAATCCTAGCCGTTGATCTCATCTGCTTATTCTGTTTTAAACCCATCAAACCATTACACTCACATTTTCATTCTCTCAACCGTGGACACTCTCACCCTTCGAACAAACACACCGGCATCTCACCACCCAACCTCACTCACCAGGCAGCACCAGTGACAGGACCCGCCCCGATCCCACAGGGACCACAAGGGGACGTGCCCTGCTCCCGTCTGACACCCAATAATTCATACCAATTTTAACCTCAAACATTTAAATGCATAAATACCCAAATTAAAGTCATACATCAAATCCGAATTAAACGAATGTCAGACAAGGGAATGAAATCCAAAATTACAAATTTGCGAGCACGACTCTAAAGTAACCCTGCGGGTACACAGCCCAACGGGGGATCAGGTACGCAGAAGTAGATCTATGCCTCAGCCTCTGGTTCCTCCTCTACCTCAGTTTCCCGACCTGGAGGGGTTATCAAAACATTAAGGGTGAGTGGACCGAAACTCAAGTTTATGAAATCGTTTGATAAGTAAAACATATAATTTACCCCTCCGTTTTTCCAAACATGCGTGCATCATAATTCAAAATCATAAACCATATAATATGAACCATAAGGCATATAATAAAACCATAAGTATAATTTTAGTTGCTGCACTATACACTCCAATCCCGACATCCCTGATGTCTGACGTCCCTGACGTCCAATAAGGTCACAATCACAAGGCTACGCGTGCCACTCGGGTCTCAATTTTCCGAGTTAAATCCCCGAACCCCGTTCGGGTACAGCATCACCTGATGCAGCATCACCTGATGCTTAGCGTCATAGACGCTGGACGTACTAGACGCCCGTGACCTCTCCGGGGTACCTCGCCGGAGGAGACAATATAATATGGAAGGATCTATACAGTGCAGTAACAAATGCATTTTGTTGATATCCACATGCAAGGCATATATATACATAGACAAAATCCGAACCAATCACTAAGTTTCATCAGACGGGTCTCAAGCCCAAATACCGTGAAACATGCCATAACCATATTTTCCATATCCTCGAAACCATTATTGTTTTTAGCATGTGAATAAATATAAATAACCAGAAAACATTTATGCACGCAAGGGTTTAAGAAAATGGTCCACTCACAGTACAATCCTGCTAGAAACCGAACGTATACCCTCGTCTGGGTACAAATGTACAATCCCTGTCAAGTCCAAGTATTCGTAAAGGTCAATTTAAACCCCCAACATTCATCCATGAAAACCTAGGTCGAAACTGGCCCGGGAAAGCCGCCCGAACGCGCTTCCCACGGCATTAAACCTTAATTTGACCAACTTAATGATCTTCGATCGACCCGAAACCACCGCCATTGGATCCGGATCGTCGAAACCTAAAGAATGGTGGTGGTCCCACCAAAAACACTGTTCACACGCGCCCCCACGCGCCGGTCAACGCGTCGGTCAACGCAGGAACAGTTCCTGCTGACGTCATCGCTGACGTCACTGCTGACGTCAGCATGACGTCATGCTGATGTCATCTGACAGCTGTCAGGTCTGACGTGTCAGACTCTGACAGGTGCCACGTGTCAACATCCGATTGGTCCACCTCACTGATCTGTTAGACCACGTGTCAGATCTGACATGTGCCACGTGTCAGCACGGCACTGGTCCACGTCACTGACATGTCAGTGACACGTGGCAGTCCCTGACTGGTCCACGTCACTAACATGTCAGTGCTGACTGTGCACTGACATGTGACACGTGTCGGATCATGGTTGGTCCACGTCATCTGACAGACTGACAGGGTGCCACGTCATCACCGCTGTCCTCAAACGGGTTGACCCGAATACCTGCAACTCTGGTCGATCAGACCCGCGATCATGACCCGGTTGCCATTTCTTCATTTCTGGATCATTTTCGTTCCTTTCAATTCCTAACTACTCGTCTGAGTCCCTAGATTGGTTCAGTGTAAAAAGAATGGAGAAAAACCGATAGGATCGAGGGCTTACCTCGAAGAACAGAACCGGTTTCCGTCGCCGTTTAGTCACCGCCCTGAGCTCCTCCGGCCACGAGTTCAATCGCAGAAGGTTCCTGGCAGTCCCTAGAGTCTATTAGGATTCATAACGGACAAAATTAAACGTGGGAAAACAAGTTACCAAAATCTGGGTTTAAAACCGTTTCGGGTTCCCCTGGTTCCTACCTCGCCGCCGTCCTCCGCCGTGGTCACTGCCGTCTGTCACCACACACGTCCAGTCCAGGGGCACACAGAGCAAGGGTCAAGTGCAATCGTGGTGTGATGGTATGGAATGGGCAGTATGTGGGTGTCGGGTAAGGAAATATATAAAAATGGAGGGAAAGCTGCTCAAAGAAATGAACGGCCCAGATTGAATCTCAGAATGAGATCAAGGGCTGAGATCAGATCTGGGGTTTTCAATCCAAAGGCTGGAATTTAAAGCTGATTCAAATGTTTATTAATCCAATAGTGGATCTGATCCAATCTAGCCAATGGGTGAGTGACACTTGTCACTCACCAGGTGTCCTCCAATCAGATTTCCTGAATTTAATATTCGATACGAAAACCGAGACACGAACTTCCCGAATTCACATTTCTGACCATAACTTCCTCGTACGAAGTCCGATTTCGGCGTGCCACCTGTCTACGGACTCAGGACGTCGAGGCCTACCCAACGGTCCTTGAGTCAACTGAAAATTAGTTGTCCAAAGAGAAGTCAACATTTTCCCCCGAGAGTCCAAATTACGGTAATGCCCCTGAACTTCCGATAGTCATAACTTTTACCCTGATCGTCCGAATTGGACGTGCCACCTGTCTATGAACTCGTGACGTCCCGAACTACGTCACGGTCATAGGTCAAAGTTCATTTAGTTCACCAATCAAAAAGTCATCAATTGACCATACCATTCACAAGGGTAAAATCGTCAAATCACACATTAAGTTACAATATGGGAAACCTCGAATTTCTGGGGTGTTACAACCTTCCCCCCTTAAGAAATTTCGTCCCGAAATTTCAAAGAAACAAATGAGGAAATTGTTCTCGTATCTGAGCCTCAGGCTCCCATGTTGCTTCTTCCACATTCTGGTTTCTCCAGAGAATCTTCACGAGAGGGATCGTCTTTCGTCGTAGTACCTTGTCCTTCCGATCCAAGATCTGTACTGGTTGTTCTTCAAAGCTCAAATCCTCCCGTAATTCAACAGGTTGTTCCCCAAGTACATGAGAAGCATCACGTACGTACATCCGCAACATCGATACGTGGAAAACATCGTGAACTCTCGATAGTTCTGGAGGTAGTGCCAATCTGTATGCAACTCTGCCAATTCTCTCCACGATTTCATAAGGTCCGATAAAACGCGGACTCAATTTCCCCCGTCGGCCAAAACGGATAATCCCTTTCCACGGAGACAACTTCAGGAAGACAAAATCTCCCACTTCAAACTCCAAGTCTCGAATCCGTCGGTCGGCATAACTCTTCTGGCGATCCTGTGCCACCTTCAATCTCTCCTTGATCACGCGAACAGTTTCCATGGTTAAGTCCATCATCTCCGGCCCTACAGCCGCTCACTCTCCTACCTCCGTCCAGCAGATAGGTGTCCTGCACTGTCGGCCATACAGTGCCTCATAAGGTACCATCCCGATGCTTGCCTGATAGCTGTTGTTGTAAGCGAATTCCATCAATGGCAAATGAGTATCCCAAGAGTCTTGAAACTGTAGTACACATGACCTCATCATGTCCTCCAGGGTTTGAATGGTTCTTTCAGACTGTCCATCGGTCTGTGGATGGAAAGCAGTACTGAAACGTAAGGTTGTTCCCAAAGTAGCTTGCAAACTCCGCCAGAACCTGGAAGTGAAACGCGGATCACGATCGGACACAATCGATTCCGGCGTACCATGAAGTCGTATGATTTCCTTCACAAACAACTGAGCCAGTCGGTTAGGTTTATAGGTTTCCTGAACTGGCAGAAAATGGGCTGATTTGGTTAACCGATCCACGATCACCCATACTCCGTCCACTCCACTCTGAGTCCTCGGTAACTTAAAGACGAAGTCCATGGTGATGTGATCCCACTTCCACTCAGGAATCGGAAGTGGCTGCATAGCCCCATACGGTCTCTACCGTTCCGCCTTAACCTGCTGACAGGTTAAGCATTTGCTCACGAACTCAGCGATATCCTTCTTCATTCCCGGCCACCAATAATGGTTCCGGAGGGTACGGTACATCTTTGTACCTCCCGGATGCATAGCATAGGCCGAACTATGGGCCTCCTCAAGAATCTCAGCCCGTAACTCTGCCATTGCAGGTACACACAAACGGCCCAATTTCACAAGTGCTCCATCATCCCGGATGGTAAAATCCTGTCTCCCATCCGCATCGACTTCAATTCTGTAAATACAGAGTATCGGATCCTGAAGTTGTGCTTCAATGATCCGATCAATCAGTACTGGTCGCACATGGAAGCTGGCCAACAAAGCTCCATGCTCGTCCGTACCCAAAATAACTCACGCCTTCCGGAGTTCCACCAGCAAGGGAAGATACACCATCCCCAGGTGTGCAATAGTTCCCGCTGATTTCCTGCTAAGTGCATCCGCCACCACATTGGCCTTACCCGGATGGTACTCGATCGTACAGTCATAGTCCTTCAGCAGCTCCAACCATCTCCGTTGTCTCATGTTAAGCTCCTTCTGAGTGAATAAGTATTTAAGACTCTGGTGGTCGGTGTATATCCGACACGTTGCGCCGAACAGATAATGTCTCCAGATCTTGAGAGCATGAACCACCGCCGCCAACTCCAAATCATGGGTAGGGTAGTTCAACTCATGAGTCTTCAGCTGCCGGGATGCATAGGCGATAACCTTGCCAGTTTGCATCAACACGCAGCCCAACCCTTGCAGTGAAGCGTCACTGAAAACCACAAACTCTCCACTGTCATCCGGCAATGCAAGGACAGGTGCAGTGGTCAATCGATCTTTCAACTCTTGGAAGCTCCGATCGCACTGCTCGTCCCAGATAAACTTTACTCCCTTCCGAGTCAAACGAGTCAATGGTGTAGCAATTTTGGAGAAGCCCTCCACGAATCTCCGGTAGTAACCTGCTAATCCGACGAAACTCCGCACCTCGGTCACTGTTGTCGGTTTAGCCCAGTTGGTCACCGCTTCTGTTTTCTGGGGATCCACGCAAATCCCATCCGTCGATATCACGTGTCCTAGAAAACCAATACTGCTCAGCCAAAACTGACACTTGCTCAGCTTGGCATACAATTGTTCTTGTCTCAGTCTCTCCAAGACCAACCGTAGATGTTCTTCATGTGCACGGGCACTCCCCGAGTATACCAAAATATCATCGATGAACACAATCACGAACTTATCCAGGTAGGGTCGGAAGACCCGGTTCATCAGATCCATGAATGCTGCTGGAGCATTCGTCAAACCAAATGGCATAACAAGGAACTCGTAGTGTCCGTAACGGGTTCGAAAAGCAGTTTTCGGAATATCCTCCTCCGAAATCCTCAGTTGGTGATACCCAGATCGCAAATCAATTTTCGAGAAGCACTGAGCTCCCCGCAATTGGTCGAAAAGGTCATCGATCCTGGGTAAAGGATACTGATTCCTCAGCGTCACCCTATTGAGTTGTCGATAGTCAATACATAAACGGAGACTTCCTTCCTTCTTCTTTACGAACAACACTGGTGCTCCCCACGGTGAAGTACTCGGTCGGACATATCCCAAATCTACCAACTCCTGCAATTGAGTCTTGAGTTCTTGTAACTCGGCCGGCGCCATCCGGTATGGTGCCTGGGATATAGGTCGGGTACCCGGGAGTAGTTCAATAGTAAACTCAATCTCCCGCGATGGTGGCAATCCAGGCAAGTCTTCCGGGAATACATCCGGAAACTCACAGACCACCGGTATTTCGTCGATAACCGGAGTATCGACCCGTTCCGACACGACATGCGCCAGATAACCCTGGCATCCCTTCCGTAGAAGTTTGGTAGCAGTAAGTGACGAAATCACTTCAGGAGGCGAACCATCACGTTCCCCCTGAAAGATAACTTCCGGCAAACCCGGGCTCCGCAAAATCACTTGCTTGCTACAGCAGTCGATGAGCGATCCGTGCTCCGACAGCCAATCCATCCCTAGGATTATATCGAAGTCGTGGATATTCAGAATAATTAAGTCTGCTGGTAAATCCACATCCTCAATTCTTACCGGGCACCTCCGAATCACCTGATTCACAAGGTACACGGTACCCATCGGGGTGCCAACACCCATTTCGCAATCTAAGGCTGATACCACACAATCAAGCATACCAGCACAACTCCTCGAAATAAAAGAATGTGTAGCCCCCGCATCCATTAATGTACGTACAATAAAATTAAAGATATGCAGTGTACCTGTGACCACGCCTGGAGCAGTCCTCGCCTGCTGCTGGGTCATCGCAAACACTTGGGCCCTCGGCCCTCCGTTCCGTCCGCGCCCACGCGCGCCACGTCCAGCACCATGGTCACCTCCCTGACCGCGACCTCCATTAGTGTGGGAAGCCGTGCTCTGCACCACACTCGAGCCCCCAGCGTCGTTGTTCTTGGACAACTGCGGACAATTATTGGCATAGTGGCCCACCTCCTCGCAAGCGAAACAAGTTACCGGCCTTGGCCTGTCCGAATGCCCGCCAGAAGCACCGCTCCAAGGTGAGCGTTGTCCAGAGTTGTATCCAGATCCTCTGCCCTGAGAGCCTTCACGTCGACCCGACCAGCCACGACCCTTGAAGGATGAGGGTGCTCCCCTGTAGCTCCCTCCCTTGTTGTTCTTATGGCCCGATGGCCCAAGATGTGGGCGATCCTGACGTCGCCCCTCCCCCGAAGGTTGTCGTGATTGGTGTGCCGCTAGACTGGCCTCGACACGCACCGCTGCGTCGACCATATCCCTCAGAGAAGCATGAGTGGTAGCAGTCACACTGGCCCGGATCTCCCCTCGGAGTCCAAGCTCAAACCGCTGACATTTGTCCTCCTCCGTGCTTACGAATGAGGCAGCGAACCGGGAAAATTTCCCGAAAGTTTGCTCGTAGTCTGAAACAGACATCTCACCCTGCTCCAGCCGCAGGAATTCCGCCTCCCGCGCCGCGCGAAAGGATCGCGGGTAGTACTGGTCTAGAAACCTGGAACGGAAAGCTTCCCAGGTAGTGGTATGGACAGACCACCCAGACATTTCGAGTCCGTACCACCACTGGTAGGCTCCTCCTTCCAGCAAGAAGGCCGCCAGAGTCACTCGTTCGCCCGGAGGGCAGTGCATCACCGAGAAGATCCTCTCCCACTTGGTGATCCAGTCGTGAGCATCCTCGGGGTTTGATCCCCCGCAGAAAGGAGTGGCTCCCAAACGTTGAGCCCTTTCGATGCTCGCGCATTCCATCTCTCTTTCTAGATCCTCGTCCGTTCGAGTATGAGGAATTCTCCTAGGAGGCATAACCAACTGTTAAGAGGCATAGATCAGAAAACAATATTCTTAAAAGTCGAAAAGTAACTAGTACTAATCGCTAGTCTAGCATGCTGACCAATACCCTAGTACTGACCACAACCTAGTGCTCTGATACCAAGCTGACAGGACCCGCCCCGATCCCACAGGGACCACAAGGGGACGTGCCCTGCTCCCGTCTGACACCCAATAATTCATACCAATTTTAACCTCAAACATTTAAATGCATAAATACCCAAATTAAAGTCATACATCAAATCCGAATTAAACGAATGTCAGACAAGGGAATGAAATCCAAAATTACAAATTTGCGAGCACGACTCTAAAGTAACCCTGCGGGTACACCGCCCAACGGGGGATCAGGTACGCAGAAGTAGATCTATGCCTCAGCCTCTGGTTCCTCCTCTACCTCAGTTTCCCGACCTGGAGGGGTTATCAAAACATTATGGGTGAGTGGACCGAAACTCAAGTTTATGAAATCGTTTGATAAGTAAAACATATAATTTACCCCTCCGTTTTTCCAAACATGAGTGCATCATAATTCAAAATCATAAACCATATAATATGAACCATAAGGCATATAATAAAACCATAAGTATAATTTTAGTTGCTGCACTATACACTCCAATCCCGACATCCCTGATGTCTGACGTCCCTGACGTCCAATAAGGTCACAATCACAAGGCTACGCGTGCCACTCGGGTCTCAATTTTCCGAGTTAAATCCCCGAACCCCGTTCGGGTACAGCATCACCTGATGCAGCATCACCTGATGCTTAGCGTCATAGACGCTGGACGTACTAGACGCCCGTGACCTCTCCGGGGTACCTCGCCGGAGGAGACAATATAATATGGAAGGATCTATACAGTGCAGTAACAAATGCATTTTGTTGATATCCACATGCAAGGCATATATATACATAGATAAAATCCGAACCAATCACTAAGTTTCATCAGACGGGTCTCAAGCCCAAATACCGTGAAACATGCCATAACCATATTTTCCATATCCTCGAAACCATTATTGTTTTTAGCATGTGAATAAGTATAAATAACCAGAAAACATTTATGCACGCAAGGGTTTAAGAAAATGGTCCACTCACAGTACAATCCTGCTAGAAACCGAACGTATACCCTCGTCCTGGTACAAATGTACAATCCCTGTCAAGTCCAAGTATTCGTAAAGGTCAATTTAAACCCCCAACATTCATCCATGAAAACCTAGGTCGAAACCGGCCTGGGAAAGCCGCCCGAACGCGCTTCCCAAGGCATCAAACCTTAATTTGACCAACTTAATGATCTCCGATCGACCCGAAACCACCGCCATTGGATCCGGATCGTCGAAACCTAAAGAATGGTGGTGGTCCCACCAAAAACACTGTTCACACGCGCCCCCACGCGCCGGTCAACGCGTCGGTCAACGCAGGAACAGTTCCTGCTGACGTCAGCATGACGTCATGCTGACGTCAGCATGACGTCATGCTGACGTCATCTGACAGCTGTCAGGTCTGACGTGTCAGACTCTGACAGGTGCCACGTGTCAACATCTGATTGGTCCACCTCACTGATCTGTTAGACCACGTGTCAGATCTGACATGTGCCACGTGTCAGCACGGCACTAGTCCACGTCACTGACATGTCAGTGACACGTGGCAGTCCCTGACTGGTCCACGTCACTGACATGTCAGTGCTGACTGTGCACTGACATGTGACACGTGTCGGATCACGGTTGGTCCACGTCATCTGACAGACTGACAGGGTGCCACGTCATCACCGCTGTCCTCAGACGGGTTGACCCGAATACCTGCAACTCGGGTCGATCAGACCCGCGATCATGACTCGGTTGCCATTTCTTCATTTCTGGATCATTTTCATTCCTTTCAATTCCTAACTACTCGTCTGAGTCCCTAGATTGGTTCAGTGTAAAAAGAATGGAGAAAAACCGATAGGATCGAGGGCTTACCTCGAAGAACAGAACCGGTTTCCGTCGCCGTTTAGTCACCGCCCTGAGCTCCTCCGGCCACGAGTTCAATCGCAGAAGGTTCCTGGCAGTCCCTAGAGTCTATTAGGATTCATAACGGACAAAATTAAACGTGGGAAAACAAGTTACCAAAATCTGGGTTTAAAACCGTTTCGGGTTCCCCTGGTTCCTACCTCGCCGCCGTCCTCCGCCGTGGTCACTGCCGTCTGTCACCACACACGTCCAGTCCAGGGGCACACAGAGCAAGGGTCAAGTGCAATCGTGGTGTGATGGTATGGAATGGGCAGTACGTGGGTGTCGGGTAAGGAAATATATAGAAATGGAGGGAAAGCTGCTCAAAGAAATGAACAGCCCAGATTGAATCTCAGAATGAGATCAAGGGCTGAGATCAGATCTGGGGTTTTCAATCCAAAGGCTGGAATTTAAAGCTGATTCAAATGTTTATTAATCCAATAGTGGATCTGATCCAATCTAGCCAATGGGTGAGTGACACTTGTCACTCACCAGGTGTCCTCCAATCAGATTTCCTGAATTTAATATTCGACACGAAAACCGAGACACGAACTTCCCGAATTCTCGTTTCTGACCATAACTTCCTCGTACGAAGTCCGATTTCGACGTGCCGCCTGTCTACGGACTCAGGACGTCGAGGCCTACCCAACGGTCCTTGAGTCAACTGAAAATTAGTTGTCCAAAGAGAAGTCAACATTTTCCCCCGAGAGTCCAAATTACGGTAATGCCCCTGAACTTCCGATAGTCATAACTTTTACCCTGATCGTCCGAATTGGACGTGCCACCTGTCTATGAACTCGTGACGTCCCGAACTATGTCACGGTCATAGGTCAAAGTTCATTTAGTTCACCAATCAAAAAGTCATCAATTGACCATACCATTCACAAGGGTAAAATCGTCAAATCACACATTAAGTTACAATATGGGAAACCTCGAATTTCCGGGGTGTTACAACCAGGCAGCCAACAGCCACCCCCAGACACCGGCCACCACCATCACGGCCACCCTGCACGGCTGGGAAACCCCCAGACCCGAGAAGAAACCCAAACAGCCCAAACTGTCCAAACCATCCAAACCTTCATACCTAGACTCAAACCAACGTACGGTTAGGTTCACTGTGACGGCTGGACGACTTAGAACTGGACTGGGCAGCCCACGGCGGCGACACGGCGGCGGTAAGTCTGAAAACACGTGAGACCCGATTTCCTTCCCTGTTTCGAAACGTCAGTTTTTTACGTTGGAATTGTTTGGTTGCTTTTGAGACATATCCTAGGGACTCAGACGACCAGTTTGGACCTAAGTTCATGGCTAGAAACTGGACGACTCGCTGGAGAAGACGACCAGAGCCGGCAGCCGGTTTTCCCTTCGATTTTCAGGTAGCTTTTTGAACCTAGAAACTAGATTTGAGTCCACAGAACCCTAGAGCATGTTGTGACGAGTTCATAGGAACAAATCCCATCAGAAATTGTGGTCGGGTTGATGAGAACTGATCGGGTTGAACCGTGGGTCTGCGGTGACCCGGTTCTCAGACCCGGTTACTGTAGCTGATAACGTCATCATGCTGACGTCAGTAGTGACGTCATGATGACGTCATCATGTCAGGAAACAGTCAGGCCAGGGACCAATGTAATGCTGACACGTGTCCTCTGACACTGTCAGTGATGACGTCATGCTGACGTTAGCAGTGACGTCATGCTGACGTCATCATACTGTAGTACAGTTGACCAGAGGGTTGACCAGCGCATGGGGGGCATGTGTGAATAGTGTTTTATGTGGGACCAGGACCCTTTTTAAGGTTTCGATGATATGGATCCAATGGTGGTGGTTTCGTGTTGATCGGAGATCGTTAGGTTGGTCAAATTAGGGTTTGAAGCCTTGGGAAGTGTGTTCGGACGGCTTTCCCGGACCGGTTTCAGTCTAGGGTTTCTTAGTTGTTTAATAGGGACTTAAAGTGACCTTTACGTATGCTTTGGACATGACAGGGATCGTACCTTAGCACTTGGACGGGGCTTTATGCTCGGGATTGCAGCGGGATTGTACTGTGAGTGGGCCTTTGATTTCACTAAACCTCGGCATGCATGTAACGACCCGTCCCGAATTCCGGGATTAGATTAGTGACTAATCTCGATTAGTAAGGTTGGGGCGGAATCGGACAAAATGTGCAAAATGACCGTTTTCCCCCTGGTCGTGGGCAAAAGGTTGACTTTTTGATCGGGCGGTCAAACGGACTTTGACCGATGACCGTGACATAGTTCGGGACGTCACGAGTTCATAGACAGGTGGCACGTTCGATTCCGACATTCGTAGAGAAAGTTATGATGTTCGGAAGTTGAGGGGTATTTTGGTAATTTCGAGTAATAGGGGCCAAATGTTGACTTTTTGACCGGGAGGTCCGATGAACGAGGGCCAAGGAGCGTTACGTAGGTATCGTCGATACGAATCCAATGACAGGCGGCATGCCGAAATCGGAGATTCGACGACGACGTTATGGTCAAGGAAACGAACTAACGAACCGAGGCTCGGATTAAAATAATAATATAATAATGAATAGTGACCGTTGACTATGCACCTCCGGATGAGTGACAAGTGTCACCCATCCCTTGTTTCCAGCTCCTTGTTTCCCTCCAAACATCATCATTACTACATCATCATCACTAATCCACCATTTCCCTTAATTAATCACCCTTAATCCTCCATTTTCTTCTCTGTGTACTGCAAACCGTGAGCAAAATCAGTGTGGGAGAATTGGGAGAATTGGCTCCCTCTCTCTGCCATTCTTGAGAGAAAAATGAGAGACTAATCGATTGGGATACCAGGGGAAACACGAGGGGTTGAGAGAGTATTGAATTTTGGATTTTGGATTTCGGGAAAATTGGGGGGAAAATTCGAAATGGAAGAATTAGGCTGTGAGGATCGAATTGGTGATTACCTTCAGCTTCCTGGGATCACAACGATCAGAATCGTCGAAGGAACGAAGGGAATTGGTGCTGTTTTGGCTCTGATCACACTTGGTGACAGAGGAGGAAATTCGACCTTGAGTCGTGGAGTTGGAGGCTTCGATGGACGGAATTGAGGTGGGGAAACTACTTCTCATGATCCCACGATGCTTCTGGGTTCGTCAATTGAAAGAAAACGGTCGTGGTTGACGAAACTCCATGGTTGCACAGTGGACGGTGTTCGAGCTTGTGTCGTGATCATTTAGTGATCAAACGACGAAATTGATGTGGGGGAATTGTTCCTCCTGGTCCATTGATGCTTCTGGATGTATCAATTGGAAGAAACCTGCATCCATTGAAGGAATCCCAAGATTGAACAGTGACCGGAGTGTTCTTCGTGTTCATCGTGGAATCGATGGAATCTGGGTAAGTGTTCGTGTAATTGAGTTTACAGAACTTAAATTAGACTTAAAACGAAACTAACTGAATGATTAATTGAAGGAATTAAGGCTGAATTGATGGACATTGAACCGGCTTGTATCGCGGGTAAATTGGACCCGTTTACCAGAGATACGGGTTAGATGGTGACACTGTAGCAGGCGCGTGAGTTTCACGCGCAGCCACTCACGGCGGCGCGTGACGGCGCGTGGGCACGAATCTCGAGGTGAGGTCAACATGACTTCTGTCCTATTTAATGTAACGGACATTTTGGAATTGGTTTCGTGTCGATCGGACACCGTCTCGATAGTGTTCGGGATGTCCGAAGGTTTTAAATTAAGTTTAAAAATAAGTAAAAATTCGGGAAAATTACGAAACTTTGATAGGATGTTAATGATGAGGTTAGTGACCCTCTAATGTGATTTGGACAGGATTGGGAGTCCCGGTGATAGTGGTGTGGCCCGGGAGGGCCGGTGGCACGCGTATCGAGGCATACCGTTAAAACGGTCTGTGAGTGGACTTTGGTTTTATAAATTCTATGCATGCTTAAATATTTTATATGGATTATGGTTGTGATTGTATGATGTTGATTTGGTTGTTGGTAAATTGTACGGTTTCACGTATTTCGAGGCGATTTACGTGCTTGCACGTAAATCGAGGTTTTCCGATTTTACATGGATTTTCCATATTTATGACTTGGATATAATATGATGAAATGGTTTTGAAATTGGAAATATAAACTCGGGCTTGAGGCCCACTTGTTTTGGAAATTTCGGACTTGGGGTCCATTTGAGAATCGGGCCGGGGGCCCAGTTGGTTAATGAAATCGGGCCAGGGGCCCAGTTGGTATGAAATCAGGTTGAGACCCATTTGAGTCATGTTATCGGGCCAGGGGCCCAGTTGATTTACGAATTCGGGCCGTGGGCCCAGTGGGTTTATAAGTCGGGCTGCGGGCCCAGTTGGTTTACAAATCGGGCCGTGGGCCCAGTGGTTCATAAAATCGGGATGAGGCCCAGTTGGATTATAAATGTGATTTCGGGTCAGGGACCCTATGTTTAAAAATTGTGATTTTGGGTCAGGGACCCTAAATGGAATTATGTGGTTTTATGGAAATTTCGGGCAGGGCCCATTGTAATGATGTGATAAAAGGATTTAATAAAACTGTTTTCCATATACCATCTGGATACAAGGATATATGATGGTCTCCTCCAGATGTCTGGGACACTGGGGAAGTCACGGTGCATTGCCTGCGAGGGGTCATTGTACGGAGCAGCCGGACCGTATGATGACTCAGGAGTAAGATTGCTATGATTGACGTCAGGGACGTCAGACATCAGGGATGTCAGATATATGGACCCGGAGAGACCCCGGGCAGCACGCGTAGCTTATGAAACCGTGAGATATGACGTCAGGGACGTCTAGCGTCTGGGACGCTAAGCATCTGGGATGCTGGTGATGGTAATGGTAAAATATGGATTAATGGATCTATGAAATGGCTTTTCGGTTGGATATGTGTTATGTGGTAAAAATGGATTATTGGTTATGAAATGGTATGTCGGGTCAGGGACCCTAAATGGTTTTGGATTTATGGATTTATATTTATGGCTTTGGGCGGTGGCCCACATGGTTTTAATATGTATGGTTGTGGTATTCCACTGTTTTGGGCTGAGTTCCCACACTTGGTTTTTGGTTAACGGTTTTTGGGCTAAGGCCCTAATGGCTCGGTTGAACAAACGTTTTGGTTACTGGTTTTCGTGGCATGCATATGTTTTTATTGGAGGGCATAAATGTCTTATAAATATATTTGGTAAACTTATTGGTTTTTGTCCACTCACAGCTTTTGGTTTTAATGCCCTTCAGGTTGATTACAGATGCGATTGCAGCAGAGGCTGAGACATTGCACACCTCCTCCATCGGTCCTTGCGCACTCTGGATGCCCCGGTTGGGCAGTGGCTCTTGGTTATCCCTGGTCTGACACTCCTTGTTGGACGGGAGCAGGGCACATTCCACGGTAATCCCAGGGGGATTGGGATGGGTCCTGTCAATGCATAACTGTTTTACTTTCTATTATATCTATATGTGATTCAAGTAAAAGTATCTATTTATCCTGAGTATGATTTATGGCATGTATTACGATGTTTGGGCATGAGACCCGTCTGGTTGTTTAAGCACGGTTTTGAGTCATGTATATGTATAATGGATTTCGATATTTATCTTTGGTACTGCACTGTATAGATCTACCCTAGGA
Organism: Prinsepia uniflora; assembly: GCA_032719365.1. Lineage (NCBI taxonomy): Eukaryota > Viridiplantae > Streptophyta > Magnoliopsida > Rosales > Rosaceae > Prinsepia > Prinsepia uniflora. Next base: position 7,803,515 of record CM064875.1, read on the forward strand.
TACTGTCTCCTCCGGATGTAGGTACCCTGGAGTGGTCACGGCGCATTGCCTGTGAGGAGTCATTCTACGGAGGGACCGGACCGTAGAGTGACTCAGGAGCAGGATTGCTACTATTGGACGTCTAGGACGCAGGCATCTAGTATGCCACACTCGGACTAGGTTCGGGATTTGGACTCGGGATTGAGACCCCGGGTGGCACGCGTAGCCTTGGAACTGTGACCTTATTGGGCGTCTGGGACGTTGGGCATCTGGGATGTCAGGGTTGGGATGTATAGTGCAGTGACTGAGATTATATTATGTTGATATTATTCTGCTTATGATTATATGATTTTGTGTTTTTGGTACTGATGCATGCTTTTCGGAAAACAGAGGGGAAAATCTATATGTTTTCGAGATGGTAAACTATTTTGTAAACCTTGAATTTCGGCCCACTCACCTTTGTTGTTTTACTACCCCTACAGGTGGTGCTATTGAGGAGGAAGAGGAGGAGGATCCCGAGGAAGAGGCATAGGTTTACGTTGCGCACCTGAACCCTACTACTGGGTAGGTTGGCACGTAGAATGTCTAGAGTCGTGCTCAATAAACTGTATTCGGGAACTATCCCTTGTCTGACACTATTTGTATTTGTACTTTATGTTTGACGTTCGTGTGTTGGGTTATGTATGACTTAAATTTGGATTTTCTTTATGCATTGGCTTTCCTAAGGGTAATTTTGGTATTATGAAGTCGGGTGTCAGACGGGAGCAAGGCACGTCCCCGGGTGATCCCACGAGGGATCGGGGCGGGTCCTGTCAACCATAGTCTCGAAATACGTGTAATTTTGTATGTATAGCAGAAATACGTGTAATTTTGTATGTATAGCAAAAATACGTATAAGTACGGGAATCGAAATCAATCACAACTTATAAACATAATCTTAAAAATCATGGAAATATTTATGCATGCATTAAATTTTGAAAGCAACGTCCACTCACACACCGTTCTTAAGGCTCGGTTCCGCGCCGCACGCATTCCCGTAATTCCCGGAATTTTCCAGAAAACCCGAATCCTGTCCGAAATCACATTCCAGGGTCACTAAGGTCCCAAATATCAACATACTAATTTCCCATAATTTTCCGGGAATTAATCGGTAACTAAAAACGTAACCTAGACCATCGGACTCTCGAAACAACATCAAAATGGTGTCCGATAAGTTCGAAACCAACGCTAAAATATTCGTTACAATGTGTAGGACAAAAGTCATGTTGGACTTAACTCGAAAATCGGACCCACGCGCCGTCACGCGCCGCCGTGAGTGGCTGCGCGTGACAGCCACGCGCCTGCTACAGTGACGGTGAACAGTTTGTCTTCTTCGCTCGTTTCCTCTGCAAACGGGTCCTGCAACCCGTGTGATAACCCTGTTAGATAGCTATCAGTTTGACCTCGATTTCCTCTGATTTTGATCCTAAAACATTCTTTAACTATCTAATTGAAGTTCTATGTCCATAATTCATCCAAATAATCCCACAATCAGACCCACGACCCGTGATCACCCAAACTCTGTGTTTACCAAACCATAATCCAATTAACATAACATCAAGCTTATTGGGACTAATATGACCTCGTTCACAACATTAATTGGACTAGAGGTTACCTTAAACACCATGACTCAAGCCTGGACTTTTTCCCGAAATCGGAACATGTGATCACGGCCAAACCGTGATCGATTCCCTTGCCAACAGCGACGGTTGATCTCCAAATGGTCCCAGAAGACGATTACTGTCCCTAGTTTCGTCCAATTCCTCACACAATTCAAATTCGAATTTTCCCTCAAATTTTTTATTTTCCTCCCAGAGCTGGTTCTCTCAACTCTCAGCTCACCCTCTCGTTCCAAAATGAATCACAACAACACTCCCAACACTGATAATCGAACTGTGCGGCAGACAGCTCGTGGGAAACCCCCAGAATCCCTCGTGATTCTGTTTCCCACAAACAAAACCCAAAGCCATTACAAACCCTCTCGTGCACTGTTCCATTCTGTCCATACCACGCCTCAAAGCCACTAACACTCCCCAAGGTCACTATCCTGGTTAAACAATCTTCTGATCAGACCACTAGGGTTAAATAATTGTTGGATTTCAGACACACACGGCACGGGTGCTTCCCTCTGTTTCACGGTTCAAACAGTCCCTCTGCAGGAAATTACCATTTTTCCCTCACTTGGCAATTTACCAAAATGCCCCTCACCAACCGTGACCCGTAACTTGGTCACTCGATGTCCGTTTGACGCGTGCCACCCGTCGTTGTACTCAGGGCATCAAGACCTTCCTAACGGTCCTTGGCCCCTCGGCCATCGGACCTCCCGATAAAAAAGTCAACATTTTCCCTTATTTCGTCCAAATTACGAAAATGCCCTTGGGCTTCCGAACGTCGTAACTTCCACCTCGATCGTCGGAATCGAACGTGCCACCTGTCTATGAACTCGTGACGTCCCAAACTACGTCACGGTTACCAGTCAAAGTCTATTTGACCGTCCGAATTAAAAGTCAACGTTTTACCCACGACCAGGGGCAAAAGGGTCATTTTGCACCGTCGTCCGATTTCAGCCAACTAATCACCGATTAACCCTGCTAATCATGATTAGTTGCAACTATAATCCCGAATTCCGGGATGGTTAGTTACAAATTCACAGACGTTTGTCCTCACCGGAAATCGTACCACCGTGAATGTTATCGGAAATGCTCGCCGGAAATCGCCTCAACACAGACAAAGCCCATAAAAACAAAGTGTGTGAAAATGAAAAGGGTTGAGAATGCTTTTTAACCCACTATATATAGGCACAGATCGGCAGTCCAAGCGTCGCCTCATTTTGCATGACATTTATTATCTTGACAGCTGTCCCCCACGGACCACGCGTGCCCTCGAATCACTCATTGACAGCCAACGATCATGAATTCCAACCGTCCCACCGACTAACACGCGAAACAGACGGCTCCTAGACTTCCACACATGCTGACGTCGAAACAGGTGGACTCTGTTTTTCCCGCCCACACTGACCAACAAACATCCCGGTCGGTCTCCCCTCCACCTTCCACCACCGACTATTACGCTCGGTTCAATCCCTCACTTGGGGGACTGGAGGCATATACATCAGGTCTGGGGCACTCTTTTTACAAGTCCTCAACTGAGAAATTCCACCTCGGTCACGAACTTGGGGGACTTCTGCTCATACCATATCAGCCCAGACCGAGCAAGAAGCCTAGACTAACTACATGCCCAGTTCATTACGAGATGACGATCAATCCAGATCAACCTTGGAGGCCCAGCCCTCTGCTGGCTCAGCATGTCGGCCCTGACCGACCCAGAGGCTCAACCCTCTTGCAGCACCACGCAGCTAGCCGACTCTGGAGGCCCAGTCTCCGTCGGTCGGTACGTCGGCCCAGACCGACCTGAAGGCCCAATACTTCCGCCCAACACAAGCCCAAGGGGTCCAGGCCCACTCATATGAGCAAAACCTAATGGGGTCTGGACAACCCCTCCACGTGTTAGTCTGTAACACCCCGAAAATTCGAGGATTATAATATTGTAATTTAATGTACGAATTGACTTTTTTACCCTTATGAATGGTATGGCCAAATTGTTGACTTTTTGATTGGTGGGTCAAATGGACTTTGACCAATGATCGTGACGTACTTTGGGACGTCACGAGTCCATAGACAGGTGGCACGTCCAATTTGGACGATCAGGGAAAAAGTTATGACTATCGGAAGTTCAGGGGCATTACCGTAATTTGGACTTTTGGGGCGAAAATGTTGAATTTTCGTTTAGCAACTAGTTTTCACATGACTCAAGGACCGTTAGGTAGGTCTCGATGTCCTGAGTCCGTAGACAGGCGGCACGCCAAAATCGGACTTCGTATGGCTGAGTTACGGGTCTAGAAAGTGAGGGGCAGTTTGGTAATTATTTGAACCAGGGGCATTTTGGTCTTTTTTCCCTGGTTACTGTAGCAACCGCGGGGGAACCGTGGACGGCACCACCATGTGCGGTGGTTCAGTGTGCAATTGTTTATGCAATTGTGTGCTGGAAAGAAAGGGTTGTCTATTGCTTTAGAACGTGGGCTGAACCATCCACCCTACACTGTCGAATTGATTAATGGGATTCAAAGCTTTTTCGGGGAACAAAATTCAGTGGACAGTAAGGCTTCCACGAGCCTCTGGGACAACTTGAGATGTTTTAAAACTGATTAAGTAATGGGTAAGCTTCATTCTGCTGTTGAAGGAACTGGAAATTGGAGAGGAAAACCAGAGAAACCATTTCGGGGAAAATTGGAGGGAAAATCGGGTTTTGATTTCTGGTGATTGTTGGACCAAACCAAGGCCTGGTTTAGTCTTCTGGGAGTGTTTGGAACTCAACCACATCGGAATCGAAGGCCATCAGCCACGGGTGAGCTGGGACTGTGTCTGCCGTGTTCAGAGAAATTTCAGAGGTTTGGACGACTACTTCCAAGTGAGTGTTGGTTCAATTGATTGTGTTTTCCAGTTCGTTTTGATACTATGATGCTTCCTATAAGGTTAATTTGATTATGGTTTGGAAACCAGTGAGTTCTTGTGATTGACCCGTTTGGATGATCACGGGTCGAATGGCCATTTAAGGATTTGATTTGACTAATTAGTGTCTCAGAACTTAAATTAGAAGAATAATAAACATATTAGGATCAAATTGGATTGAAATCGAGTAGGAATTGATGGGTAATCAACCGGGTCAAGCCGCGGGAGGTAGGCCCGTATTACAGACAAACGGGTGAAGGGGTGACACTGTAGCAGCTACAGTGTCAGACGCGTGACTTTCACGCGCAGCTACTTTGGGCGGCGCGTGAGGGCGCGTTGAGCCTTATCTCCGATCATGATCAACATGACTTTTGTTCCTCTCATCATTCTGAACATTTTTGGTGAATTAACCATGTTGATCTGAGATAGTTTTGATGGGTCAGTTAGGGCCGATTATCTCGGGAAACGTGTTGGACGGCTTCCCCGAGCCGGTTTCTGTTTCGGACTTTTTGGATAAATGTTTAAGACTTGTAGTGACCCTTACGTGTGATTTGAAATGACAGGAATTGTACGATAATCCCGGTACAAGTTCGTACGCGCAGGTTCACCGCGGGATCGTACTGTGAGTGGGCCCGATTTCATTAAACACTTGCATGCTTAAATGTTTTCCGATTTACTTATATGTTCACCTGCTGGAATCAAGAAATGGTTTTGATGATATTGAAATTACGATTATGGCACGTTTCACGGTAATTGGGTTTGAAACCCGTCTGATGAAACTTAAAGATCGGTTTGGATTTTATCTATGTATATATATGTTTTGCATGTGGATATCAATAAAATGTATTTGGTACTGCACTGTATAGATCCATTCTTATAATACTGTCTCCTCCGGATGTGGTACCCCGGAGTGGTCATGGCACATTGCTTGCGAGGGGTCATTCTACGGAGGAACCGGACCGTAAAATGACTCAGGAGCAGGATTGCTTATTTGACGTCAGGGACGTCGAGCGTCTAGGACGCTAGGCATTTGAGATGCCGTACCCGGACAGGGTTCGGGGATTGGACTCGGAATTGAGACCCGAGTGGCACGCGTAGCCTTGAGACTGTGACCTTATTGGACGTCAGGGACGTCAGACATCGGGGATGTCAAGATCGGAGTGTATAGTGCAGTGGCTAAAATTATGTTTATGGTTTTATTACATGCCTTATGGTTCATATTATATGATTAATGATTTTAAATAATGATGCATGCATGTTTGGAAAACGGAGGGGTAAATTATATGTTTTACTCACTAAACGATTTTATAAACTTGAGTTTAGGCACACTCACCCTTATTGTTTTGATAACCCCTCCAAGTCGTGCTACTGAGGTTGAGGAGGAACCCGAGGCTGAGGCATAGATCTACTTCTGCGTACCTGAACCCCTGTTGGGTGGTTTACCCGCAGGTTTATTTTAGAGTTGTGCTCGCAACTTGTAATTTTGGATTTCATCCCTTATCTGACATCTGTTTAATTCGGATTTGATGTATAACTTTAATTTGGTTATTTATGCATTTGATATTTTGAGGTTAAAATTGGTATGAATTTTGGGTGTCAGATGGGAGCAGGGCACGTCCCCTTGTGGTCCCTGTGGGATCGGGACGGGTCCTGTCATAGTCCCACAGTAATTGACATTTGTCACAAAAAAACATATAAATGTTGTATAATAAAATTAATAAATACTTACATTTTCAACATTTATAATTTCCAACTCAATTTATTTATCTAGAAATTAATTTTTATTATGGAATTATTTGATAGTATTTATTATAGGGATAATTATAAATATGTCCAATTTTTGAATTCAACTTATAAGTTGATCCACTATTGTAAATAGAGATAGTAAAAAATAAAAGACGTTTTTTTTTTATTGTTTGTCAAATTATATAATTCTTTTTAGGCCGTTAATTTTTAAACAATTACAAGTGTGTCATTACATATTATATGTATATACCTACCAATATAGGATTCTAGGTAAATTAAATAAGATTACCTACTTAACTTTTCCATATAAATAAGATAATCATATATATGGAAATTTTAATTGTATCATAATAGGTATATATTTCTTAATATACCTCCCTCAAAAAAAATATAAAATAAATAGGTTCTTATTAATTTATCTACAAAAAGTAATAAGATAAATAACATACCTGTAACTCTATGACTCTTCAAAAGTAGCAAATGTTATCCGATAAAACAAATATAAAATAAATATTCTGAAATTTAGTTAGAATTATCTTAATTTAATTAATTTTGAAAAATAAATATAAAATAATAATATTTAAAATTTGAAAATTTCACATCCATGTCTGAAAAAATGGTATAAACGGTATTTAAAAACTTTAAAAAACAAAACCACAAAAAGAACATAGCAAAAATCTAAAAAAAAAGACAGTAAATTGACTATTTTATATGTTAAGTGGACTAATTTATAAATTAGGCTTAAAATTTGGACTAATTTATAATTAATACTTCATTATATTATTAATTTTTTAAATTTTGTTTATTAAAAAAAAATCACTTAGGTTCTCACTTAAATTCCACTTAGACACTAGCCATCTATCAACCGCCTTAGAAACAGTTAGGACCGTTTTGAACCTTACTCTAAACCCACAGTTAAGAGTTGATACTTTGAGCGGCGACCCCCTAGAAACTAAAAGCAACCCTTTCTCTGAAGAAAAGGTGAAAAGAAATTACCAATTGAAAAACACCCGACCATCATCACCCAATAGATGCTCTCAAATTTGGTCATTATTCTTGTGTGCAACCTTTCTGAAATCACAGCTAAAAATTGAGTAAAATAGTATGGTCAAATATCTCTAAATAATCAATCTCACTTATATTACCTAACACTTTATTTTACCGACAAACAATTCTCCTTCATGAATTTTGAGTTTAAAAGAGTGATATTCACACTTCTATTTTCCTGTACATTCTTTTACTTAAAAACAAATTCCATTTAGCAATTTAAATCAGAATCGATCGACATAAATAGACTTAGGAGTTAGGAGTGTATAAGAGGAGGAATATAGTGCGAAAATTATTTCATCGATCTTAATTTAATATGACTTCAACTTTAAGATAAAATTTAATCGTCAATTACCAAATAGATCTTAAAACTTCTCATTTACAAAATAAAAACTTCTCATATTCCTTTCAAGCCAATTCATGACTAGGTGATAGCATGCATATGCGCTAAAAAGAAAAAGAACCAAAATTCCTTCGTTGATGACCATTCGACCAAAAAGAGGAAAACCCAAAATAAAAAAGGCATAACAAATTGTAATGATGTAATCAAAGAAACTAGTTTTTCACCTCTTTATAATTGAGTTGTTGTTTAGATTAAGCATATTGATCTTAATTAATCCCTTCCAATCTCCATTATCGTCAGTCAAATGAAGAATACGATGTGTTCTAAATTATAACTTCTAATTATTGCCTACTTTTGAAGCCCTAACATGTAGGTCAAAGTTTATTATTTTGTCTAATGGGAACACAAAGGCCACCATATTGGAAATTTTCTTGTTTCATGTTACAGCCAGTCTTTGTGAATATTCATACGCATGTACAATATTTTATCACCTTAGTGATCTTGATTAAAAAAAAAAAAAAACTTAAACTTCACAATGGATCGGTAATAAATAGATATCCAAACGTGATTGTTTTTGTAATTATATTTTGATAAAATGGTGGTAGAAATCGGAGAAGGGAAGTAGAGAACTAAAATACATGAATATTCAGAGTTTTACTATGAAACGAGGCCTCAAGAGGCCCGAGCAAACTATCATCTAGGACAATTCACTCAATAAATAATATATATATATATATCGATAAATTATAGTACTATATCGTGTTATTCATGTTCATGAGATTATTTATTAAATGATTAGTTAAAAAAATAAAATAAAATAGTTTGTTTCTTTACAATTGACATGGCTTTCTATGTTCAAAGGGGTGGATCACCAAATTTGTTTCCTTTCTTTGGATTCCAAAACCCAAAGTTTGGGTCATCGTTTTGTCAAATGTACAAAAGCCACCAGCTATTTTGGCGTGTTTGAGGAGGATTAATCCATGTCAATCATTTAGCTAGCTAGGGTTCTTGACAAAGAGACTATCCGTCATGTGATTGGGTGATGTTTATGGACCCGTCAATTCAGCAAAGGTGGCTAAAAAACTTGGAGATAAGGAATCTTGTGAGAAATGTTGGGGCCAATTTAGATATTGCCAGAGATTTCAGTTGGAACAAATTAATTAATTAATTAATCAAATTAATTAATCAAATTAATTAATTATGTTTAATGTTGGATTGGAGGAGAGAAGAAGACGCCTTTTTCAAGCAAAAAAAAAAAGACAGCCTTTTTACAGCCATTAGATTCCTAGTTCTTTTGTATCTCCTCCATACAATTCAAGAATCTATCTTTCTCTATTCTCCACCAAATTCAATTGCTTTGTATTTTATTGACACATTTGAATTCACTTGCATATTTTTACTAAGATTTATATAAATAAAAAGTTCGGATTGGATCCGGCTCCAATTTCTCGCATCTCCATTAGTTTTTGTCGGAAGCATGTAATCAAGGAATCTTTGTGTCCATTTCATTCCACTAGCTTCCTGGAAAATTCTGCATTGATATATTAGTTTTTTTGCGTAGCTGAATTGAAATTACAAACAAGATTTTAACGTTAACACTTATTTGCACAATTTCTACTCATCGATACAAATTTGTATACCATTTTATTTATCTAAAACATAGAGAAATACCTCCAATGATCATGCTAGATACTATTTAAAAAAAAAATTGGCCGGTAACAATTGATTGATTCAAGAAAAATAATTGCAATATTGTTAACTAGATAGCATCTTTCAAAACAAACCAAGAAGAAGTGGCTTGAAATTTAAAAATTTCTACCCTAAAATGTGAATAGAAGTAATACAAGACAAATAATATTGGAGAAAAAACACTCCATTAATGCATAAGTTCGACCATTTCTCCAAATTTGTCTGCGTTTCCCATGTTCATAATTTGATGGGTACAATTTTGTTAAACTCAAACTACTACAACTGTTTCTAAAACATGTTCCATTGAATAAAACAAATATGTTCACATGCCATGGTAACCTTGAAATACAAAGCACAAGAAATGGAGAAGAATCCAGTATGATTTTAAAACATGTGTTTATGAGTGGTGTTTACACATGTGTTGTACTTCTATGCATGATTCCATATTTCCCATCAACCTTTGGTAGTTTTTTTTTTATCCCAACATCTTGTAAATGACACCTTACCCATTAAGTGATCTCCATTATTCCATCAAGTGTAAAAGGATATTAGTATTTGCATTTCATTTCTCGACAAAACATTTATCGAATTGTTCTTATCCTAATTAAATTATACTGTGTTTGGAACTTTCCATTTCTATAAATTACCATTTCAATATCAACTCTGAAAAAAAAAATTAACAAAATTAAAAATCGTTTAATTATTCATATGTATCAAATAAATAAAAAATAATTATAAAAATAATTAAAATCCCCACAATGAACCAGCTATTTAGTTTATATATAATGATTAAATTGATTTCTAAATTATTTGATTTTTTTTGCCTACTTGATCTCGAAACAATTATTAAGAGAATAGACTAACAGTTGTAGTTATAATATATATATAAGTAATTCAATTAATAAAAAAAATTGAGATGGTCCCCCAACGTGAAATAATGGAGATATACCTTAGCTTAATATATGTGAAATCGATGTGACCTAATTTTACACTTTAAAATCCCGTAAAACACACTACTCCAATCAAAAGAAAAAGAGTATTATCAAACTACATATTGTGTGGTCTTTTGTATTTCGTAAAGAAATATTACACTCGGTTTAATAATCAAGAGCATTTCCTATATAAAATAGTATTAAATTGTAATATTAATGACGATATTTTTTCTTTTGAGTGCTAGTGAGTTTTATAATGTTCATTATGATGGGTCAAAGCCCAAAGGGGCATAAGATTCCATCAATCCCTCCTTGTAGTGAAAGCAATGATGGCATGGATTTGAGAAAGGTATTTTGATCAATTCAAGAAAAGAGATAAACAAAAGAGAAGGCATAGAATTTACTCTAAAGATTTATAAAATAGACAAAGAAAAAAAAAAAAAAAAGAAGAAGAAGAAGGAGGTGGCTTGGCTTGACCGCTTGAAAGCCAACCAACTTGTGTTTTGAAGGCCAAAGCAAAGCATCTCTCAATTCATTGAACAATGAATATTTTTTAATAAGAGATTTTGGTACTCTCTGGAATCCAAGAAATTGTATATCTGTAACTACCACCCAACTGTTTGGTACTTATCTATCCCCATTCCCCACACATAGAATATTTATCAATTTTTTTTTTCTTTTAAAATTTCATCATCAAAGAAAGCAACCTGAAGAGTTTCCAATAATATTATACACATATATATATATATATAAACTAATCTAATAATATCATGAATAGTTGAAGAGCCTTCTAATATAATTTTGATGCACAATACTTCTTTTTTATTGGGTTGAAAATCTTAATAAAATTTTAATAGATTTGTTTTGATTCATAATACTCTTCCTCTAACTAATCGTTTAACTAATCTAAATAAGAAAAATTCCTGAATAAGGCCCCTGAATAAGAAAAGAGGAATACCAAGATTGGTTATAAATTACGAACTCCTGAATAAGGCCCTTCGATGGATTAGGTATCCTATTTCAAATAAGAAAAATATTTTAGAAAGGCTGAATCAAGTTATAATCTTTTCAAAATTTGATATGATATATATATATATAACACAATAAATAGCTCCGAGTGTTGAGTGTGAGAATTGACTCACAGCCAACTCAGCTTTACAGTGAAATAAAGAGAGGACCTAATTTAATTGATGAAAATATCAGAGAAATTGAATTTCAACTATTTCCAACGGGTTTGCATTACCGCATGAGTTTTCTCGATCCAGAATGATGGGTTGTCGTAATCAATGATGAAAATATCGATATCGATGGATATATCGCTAGTCAAATTTACGGATATCTCGCCCCAAATATCGATATCGATATCGTTTACGGTCAACAAAAATTACGGAAATTAGATCTAAAAGTGGGAAATTTGAAATGAAATTTTGGAAAAAACTTAAGTACCCAATGATGGTTATATATGACTAATAAAAACTATAAAATGAACTTGATATAATAAATATATGATGAACAATATGATACAATAGAGTTCTGCTGATGACTAGTAATACAAAAATTTAAATATAAATATAAATTGAAGTGAATTACTATAATTGAATATTAATATAATTAAAAACATAACAATAAGCATAAAAAAATTTGAATGGAAGAAAAATTATAAAATGAGTAAATATATTTAAAATTGAAAAAAAAAATAGAGTCAATCTTTGTTCAAAAATTGGAAAGTATTGATGTATTTAAAATTGGGAAAAAAAAATGACAAATATAGTTGAAAATAAGGCAAAAAATGAAAAAAAAAACATTAGAAAGCAGAAAAAAAAACATTAGCTAGAAAAAAAAATATTAGCAAGCAGAAATAAAAATTAGTAAGCAGAAATAAAAAATTAACAAGCAGAAAATAAAAAAAAAATAAGCAGAAAATAAAAAAAAACATTAGAATGAGGTTGCCTGGGGTCGAACCCAAGTGACTTGAAACTTAAAACAAGCAGCAACCAACTCAGCTGACAAGCCATATTATAAATATAAGCAACTGACTGATATATAAAGTACAAATATTAACTTAAAAGCAGTCATCCCCTACCTTTTGCGGGTCTACGATTCGGGTTTTTTTGACCCAGCGGCATGACCCGACTGGTTTAAGCTCCTTTTACGTCCGATTTTCACCCAATTTAGGCATATCTCGATCGTTTTAAGTAAATAATTAGATCTATCTCTTTAAAATAAGAAAAAAGATCGAAATTTCGTTAGATATCTTCCCCCCTCTTATGTGCCGCCGGCCGGAAATCACGATATATCGACCGATATATCGTCGATTCCAGCGACATTTACATCCATGGTCGTAATTCGTCATGATCCTTAAAAAAACAAAAAAAAAAGGTTAGCTTGTGTGTGGTGATTCTAGCTAGGAAGTAGAAATGTTTTAGCTATGTTAATTTTTTTTTCCTTGTTGACAAATTTAACAAAATGAAATTGTCGGTGATATGAATTTTATCATCTCTCTAGTATTATATTATTATAAAGATTAGATAGATTATCACCTACTTTGTTCTTTAATTAAAAATCCATAATTAATTAACATATAATAATTGTACTCACGCGACATATATCCACTGGTAAGAATGTTTTGTACATAATAGTAAAAATTCATAATTAATTAACATATAATAATTAATTAACATATTATTTATCTATTTATTTACTTATTTATTCTGTGTAGGAAAATTTACATTAATTTTATATGAATTTTGAGTTGAAGTTAGTTGTAAATTCAGAAATTAGCTATTTGATGCTTTTTCCACAAGTGTATTTAATAGTCCTCACCATTTGGTTCAGAAATCCACGGACTTATGGGGGCTCGCTTGGCCCAGTGGACTAAAGTCCAGACCGACCCATTATGGGTCGTGGGTCGGTTTAGCTCAAAATGTGGTGGGTCGAGCTTGGACTTAGGTGTTTGAATCTGATATACCTAATAGGCCCAGCCCCGCCCAGCAAAGCTCAGTCCTGACATCCATATAAGCCCGTAAATCCGGCCAAATTAACCAAGGTTAGACTTGAAACTTGAGAGTAAAAGTGAGGCAATTTGACTTGAAAATGTAATTGAGAATGAAAGTGAGGCAATTTGACTTGGAAATCTAATTGAGAATGAAAGTGACGCAATTTGACTTGAGAATGTATTGAGAGTGAAAGTGAGACAATTTCAGAATAAAGTTGTAATTTATTTTTAACCAACAAATTGGTATTATGGCTATTAAATTAATAGGTAATAAAATCGCAGGTATTGTTTTAATATTTTGTTTCATGTATTTTTATTTTCCAAGTAATTCAAAAAGCTCAATTGAGTTTGACCCGAGTTGGCTTATTTGGCTTCGCCCGTGAAGCTCGATTAAAACCCGCCCGACAAAGTGCTTGCATTTTTATACACTACAAGAAAATCTTCGCGGCCCGACGGTGTTTTGCCCAATGGCGAAGTCTTCGTTATTAAAATGTATCTTACCTGACGAATATGACACAATCGTCGGGTAAATTAATGGCGCGAAGAAAAAGATTTCGTACGCTAAAAGTTCACATCTTACCCGGGGAAAAAATCATGTTCATTGGGTAACACAAAAAAACCTGACGAATATTTTAGGTTTCTTCATCGGGTAATGTAAAACGTCCGATGACGATATTCGTCAGGTATGATATTTGGTGGGAAGAAAATCGATTTGGCGCCAAGATTTGACCATTACCTGACGAATCATCAAACTTTGCCCAATGAATGACTTCGTCGAGCAAAAGTCTAATAGCATTTAACATAGCCAATTCACTCTTCTTCCTCCCCACATGGAATTTTCTCACAGCTCTCTCTCTCTCTCTCTCTCTCTCTCGTTCTCTCTCAAATCCTATCTTCAATAAATTAATTCTCCACCAAGCATATTAATTCATTTTCTCATCACACCATCTTCCATCAATACAAATGTATGTATTTATTTTTGGAAATTTTGAAATTTTTTTTACTTTGAAAAAAAAAATGTTTAAATTGTTGGTTATTTGTGTAGAAATAGTGTAGGAAATTAGAAGATTTATTAGGAAACGATGAAAATAGAAAGTATGCTATGAATTAGGAAATATAAAATGTGATAGGAAATTAGGAAATTAAAAAATGTGTTAGGAAATTAGAAAATTAAGAAATTAGATAATATGTTAGAAAATTAGGAAAATATATTAGGACAATAGGAAAATAGAAAATATGCTAGGAAATTAAGAAATTAGAAAATTTGTTAGGAGAACTTAGGAAAAAATAATATGTTAGGAAATTAAGACATTAGAAAATATGTTAGGAAATTAGAAAATTAGGAAAATATATTAGGAAATTAGAAAAATAGAAAATTGTTGATAAACTTTTTTTTCCATATATTTCGATGGTGTGAAATGTGTTTATATTTTATAACAGTTTATGGGAAGTTAATTGGGCTGATTAACTTCGTATAATTAAATTTAAGGAACAACCTTAGACTCGTTTAAGAGTCATTGAATCAAATTGATCGATTGACTCTTGAATTTTCCATTTATTCGAACAGTTTAGGGGTGTGCAACTATGTAATGTATAGTTTTAGGGTGTGCAACTATGTGCTATATAGTTTGGGGAAGTCATCCCAATGGATTTCACGGTCGACGAATGCCAAGATCGAGATCATTTACGTCGATCGGCTACACCAAGCGCTTGTCAAGCTTCATAGCTTGATGGTGCATGACATGGGTGCCATTCTTTGCACCCATTGTCTTATGATGGGCGATACTTTCCAAAAGCAATCCCCTGAGCACCTCGCTATCTGTTGGGGTGCCTTGTTTGTAAGTATTTTTAAATATTTTAAATGATTTTAATGATTTTACTTATTTTTAATAATTTATTTCAGATCAACTTTCAGTATGACATTGAGAATGCGACCCTCATGAAATACATGAGGCAACACTGACACCTGCGGTACTCTTAGTGGAAATACGAGCTCCACGATTGGTGGAAAAGCTGGACTATCCTGGAGGAAGCTGTTGCCAACCCTCCGCAGGAGCTGGACGGTGCTCGGAAGGTCGGGTCGGAGTGGATATGTGCGCACTTTGTGACGCCCGAGTACATTGTAAGTTCACTTTCTTAACTTGTTCAATTTTTTAATCGTATTTTTTTATTACTGAATTTAATTAATTTTATTAATGAACAGAAAAAATCGAAGGCTAACCGGCGAAATCGACGAAAAGGACGCTGAACCACCACATAGGGTCACATCCATTAGTTGCCAAGCACAAAGACCAGCGCAACGCAGGGTCACGTTTCCCAGAGGTGGGTGCTTGGGGACAAGTGTACGCTCACTGGGAGAACCCACAAGCTTATGTGATTCACGTAAGTTTAAATAGTTATATTTAATTTTTTTTTTAATTATTTGTTTATTTTTTAAAAAAATTAATAAATTTATTCTGATTTTGTAGGCGGGAATGCAGGCATACGTCTAGCAAACCCAGGAGGAGTTGAGCCAATAGCAGCCGAACATTATTTTGGACTAGCAGCTACCAGATTTGGAGCGCTCGAGGGCGATCTTGGAGCGACAACTGGGTCGACATCTCAGAAAGATTATTCGGGGTACCAGCAAAAGACTAGAGCAAGATATCTCAACTAGCTCTGATGCTTCTTTTAAGGGCATCGATTCCGAGGAGTACTTGGAGCTAAGGCGCAAGTATACCGAACTTCGAATTGAGACCGCCAAGCTAAGGGCCCAAAACATGCGACATGAGGTCCAAAAGGACGAGATCAGGGCTCATATTTCGATGGTTTTTCGACACATGGGATATCCTCAGCTGACAGGACCGCCCCCGAAAGGGGCATCGATTACCCTGCCCGGTCCTGCTCCCGTCTGGCAAGAGGACTGAAAATCCCAAGTTACCCTCAGTACTTGCCAAACCAGGGATAACCACACGTACTTACTCATGCCTCCGCCCCTCGTACAGCCTCGAACAACGCGCCACGATCTGGAGGGTCAACAAAAACCAAAAGGTGTGAGTGGACAAAAATAATTCAGCTTGTAAAAATAGTTACAAAGGACGTTTTTACCCTCCGCGTAAAACCAATGCATGCATACAAAAAAAAAAACTGTGTATCAACATAAGGAAAAACTCGTATGAACCTCAAAGTCATTTTTCCTTTCTCAACCATCGGGTCTTAGCCCGCAATCATGAACACCGGGCCTCATCCCAAAACCACGAATCAAAACCAAATGCACAACATGATCCAAAACCATCAACCACATACCGGGCCACTGCCCAACTCAACCGAAACGTCAGAAATCATCAATAAACCACAAGTCAATCATTTTGCTGGATATCAAGTGCGCCCGAAATCACCTTTTTCAAATCCATTTTAATTCTTAGAAATCACTTCTTTCTCAAATCTTATTTTCAACACACCAAAACCACAATCATAATCACCAAAATCACGATCCAATCAAAACATACTCAATACCCATTTTTTAAAATCCTCAAAATTACAAGTCTCATTTCAATTCCCAGATTCAAACATCAACAGTGATCAAATCACAATAACTCGAAATCTCGTAAAACGTGCAAATTCGGAACGTTCTCGAAAAACGTGTCAAAATCGTAAGTCACACTCGCAAACCATAAACAACCTTCTTAAATCATTTTACACCCATTTCATATAACTTCTTTCATTAAACCATCATTAAGCACACGAGTGACCATAGTCTCGAAATACGTGTAATTTCACAAGTATAGTAAAAATACGTATAAATACTGGAATCGAATACGTATAAATACGGAACTCAAAATCAATCACAATTTATAATCATAATCATAAAATCATAGAAATAATTTATGCATGCATTAAATTTTGAAAGCAACGTCCACTCACACACCATCCTTAAGGCTCGGTTTTGCGCCGCACGCATGCCTGTAATTTCCGATATTTCCAGAAATTCCAAATCCTGTTCGAAAACATACTTTAGTGTCACTAAGGGCTTACATAACAGCATACTAATTTCCCATAATTTTCCGGGAATTGATCGTTAATTACAAACGTAACATAAATCTTCGGACCCTCGGAATAACATCGAAACGGTGTCCGATAAATTCGATATCAACGTTAAAATGTTCGTTACAATGTGTAGAACAAAAGTCATTTTGAACTCACCTTGAAAATCGGACCCACGCGCCGTCACGCGCCGCCGCAAGCGGCTGCGCGTGACACCCACGCGCCTGCTACAGTGACGGTGAACAGTTCGCCTTCTTCGCTCGTTTCCTCTACAAACGGGTCCTGCAACCCGCGTAACAACCCGGTTAGATAGCTATCAATTCTCAATCAATTCCTTTCCTTTTTGATCCTAACCTCTTCTATAACCATTTAATTCCAGTTCTATGTCATCTATTAGCCTCGACACTGACTAAATCGATCCATCCAAACTCGGACCTCAAATCGGGTCGACATTCCAAACTCACTCAACTCAATTCCATTTCCAAGTTAACCTAAACAGGAGCTTAAGGGGACCTAATAGAACACTCTAACACGACCAATTGAACACGAACTCACCTGGAAGTCGTCGTCCGCAACACTGCGATTTTCCAGAAACTGGAGCTTGAGTTCCTGGACAAACCGTGATCAACCTCCCTCAATTTTTGTACGGTTGGGTTCGTAATGAACCCAGAAAAATAATCCCAATCACTGTTTGGCTTAACACTCCTCACAAATTGAAAAACCAATTTTCCCTCCAATTTCTGATTTTTCCTTCCCGACTCAGTTCTCTCAACTCTCAGCTCTCTCTGCGATTCCAAAATGAAAACTAACACTTCCAACACTTTGTTAATCGATCAAAATGGACGGAAACTCGTGGGAATCCCTCTGATTCCACTGAGACTTTGTCCCCACAACGGCTCCCAAAACCCAGAATTTAAAATTGTCCCCGTGGCCTGATCCAGGCACCAAACCATGCTCCATTGTCCCAATTTGCTTAATTAAATCCCCACTAACCAGCCCACTAATGCCTTAAACAATAGCCCGATCAGAGCACCACCCAGCACGGCGTGCAGGCTCTGTTTTCACGGTTGAGCTACAGTAACCCGTGCAAATGACCAAAATGCCCTCAGGGTAATAATTACCAAAATGCCCTCCAACTTCCATGACCCGTAACTCGGTCATCCGATGTCCGTTTCACGCGTGCCGCCTGTCGTTGTACTCGGGGCATCAAGACCTTCCTAACGGTCCTTGGCCCTCGGCCATCGGACCTCCCGATCAAAAAGTCAACATTTTCCCTTATTTCGTCCAAATTACGGAAATGCCCCAGGACTTCCGAACGTCATAACTTTCACCACGAATGTCGGAATCGAACGTGCCACCTGTCTATGAACTCGTGACGTCCCAAACTACGTCACGGTCATCGGGCAAGGTCTAATTGACCGCCCAAATAAAAAGTCAACGTTTCACCCACGACTAGGGGCAAAACGGTCATTTTGTCACGTTCGTCCGATTCCACCCAACTAATCATCGATTAACCCCCATTAATCATGGTTAGTTACCAATCTAATCCCGAATTCCAGGATGGGTCGTTAGAATCTTCCCCCCTTAAAGAATTTCGTCCCCGAAATTCCAACCGATCCAAACTCAACCGTTCCTCCCTCCTAAAACCAGTTTCGTTCACGAAATTTCCAATCATCCTCATTTCACATCCACCTTGTGGAAAACATTTCGTCCTCGCAACACGTGTACACCCGTACACCAGCTACTCATCTGTACTCAAACGTCCCATTACCGTCTCATGTCGTACCGACCACACTCGACCACCTCGAGTGAAAATGATCACTTAACGTCTGCTCCCACTGGGAGTCACCAACACTCACTCGTCAGTCCGTGCTGACGCTACCAGCCAAACGGTCACCACTAAACCTCACCAGTAAATCAGTAATCAACAGCCAATTGGTGTCACATAAAGTTGCGTAAGATCAATAACACGATCTCATCTCGCAAGGCAAGCCCAACCCTGCGGCATATATCAAGCTCAAATTCCAGTTCACAACAACACCATATGTGTCGGAATTAGGCCGAATGCCAACACATACAACCGCACCACTGGTACCTCCCACGTACCGTCACTAGATACCACTCGGCCTGTCTGGTACCAATCCTCGTACACCGTACAGGGTACGTACACCCATCTCCAACAAGTCCACTACAAGGTCCACAGTCAATCACAACCTGACACTCGGGATTCTTGTCCAATCTCATACTAGACAAATCGATCATTCCAACTCATCATCCATTCTAGATCCCATGGTCACCCGACCAGTAGCACAAAATCAACTCCCAAACACGTCATCCGAGATGTACCAATCCAAGCACGCTCGCCAAGGCGTGTACAGTCATGCCAAAAGGGCATCTAATCTTCCTCACAATTACCGAGGCGCACCAACCCCGAATCTATACTCGCTCAACGGTTACCACGTCACATCCTATTGACTTCGAAAGGAAGCCAATCCCAATCGCCCATCTCTATGACTGTCCAATTAGACCCTGTTGGATATCCACTCATCCACAGGCCAAGCCTCGAGTCCAAAACATAAACGTTCCCACTCGCTCGAGTACGGATTAACTTCGAAAAGAAGTTTGGTCCAACTATTCCCATATCCATACATTTATGACAGAGCGATAAGCTCTTCACCTACCCTGATCAAGGTGATCACAGTCCAAATTCGTTACCACGTCACTCGACTGGTAACGCCATGATCCTAGGTCGCCGCCACGTCCAAGGCCCACAACCTCATCAACCAGATCCACCTAGGATCCGCACATGCTCACAGCTGGCAATCCACCCGGAACCCGATAATAGGGTCTTACACCCACTAGATTCCCTGTCAACCACCCAACATTCCTCAACTAATTTCTCCTCCAATCAATCACCCAACAACGTAACACATCCACTCTGTGGATCCCCTCCATTTCCCTCATATCGATCCATGCCACTCCACCTAGGAGAGACCAAGGATGATCCAATACGATGTCATCGACATCCATCCCCTGTGAGTGCAACATAACTCACTGCACCCACCGTACCGAATATCCAACATCGTCTGCCACCAAGCAGAAAATGGGAATCCCGTTTACCCCAACCTCGAGAAATACAACTCCACCCGATGACCCCAAAACACACATGGGTCCACCACCCAATACACGCTCATCGTACTGGTATCCACGATCAACGTCTGCCAGGGCAGAAGGTAAGAAGTCAACCCCGATGACTTCAGAATACCAATCACCAATGCGGGAACGAGCACTCCTCTCGTCCCCGACACAACTCTCCTGGAAACTAAAACTCCACCCATGTTGGGATCAGACACACTCCCCGTGAGATGTCAAGTCCAACCACCAGACTCCTTACATCCATAACTCACTTGGACAACCACGTGTCCGCAATCAATCCAATACTCAGACCTCATGTATATGAATGACTATTTATGCACATACACCAATTCCGATTAGGAATTACTCAACTCTGGTCACTTCGTCACTGTTGGGACTTACCCCAATACCTCATAATCTTCGATGGATCCTATCCAGTCCATGAGTCAACCACTACTGAATCTCAAATACCAACGCACTCTCATCATGACAGAGTCACACCCCAACTCGTGGCTCAACACAATCTCACTCACTGACACTAGCACCAGCACTAGTACCAGCACCAACGCACAATCATCCACACTAGCACACCGTGTGCAAAGTGGGTAGCCCTGGATCTCCACTCATACCGAGTGACGATCCCGCATCACTACTCGTACCCCGCAACCACGGGTACCACCATCCCGACAATCCACATCAGAAACAATGAACGTTCCCTGAACGCTCCCTGATCCTCAACCACTACCACTACACCAAGCACCCACGACAATTAGCTATCTCCACGAAACCACCGTTCCACAAAACCAAGCCATAATTTCCTAACTCATCCAATACCTGACCATAAACTGGTCCTCATTCAGCCTTTCTGGCTCTTCTCGAGTCTTGACACCTTATCATGACTCATCTCACGTTCCTAACCCAAAATCCTGACTCATCGTAAGTCCCACATCCACATCTCGACTCCCCTTGAGTCCAATCTCATACCAAACTAATCATGTCATCACTGACATACCCAATCCCCGAGCAATATCCAATGCTCAACCACTTCTATTCGACCAATAGGGCCTAAGAGAAGGTACAATTTGCACAAAAAATGCGGCCTTCCAGCCACCAGTCTCGTTCGTCCTTGCGACCCACACAATTCTACGTCTAACAAATCGCAGTTCACAGCGTCCACTACCCGACATCTGACCCTAAAACCAGGGTCAATCTCACCCGAGATCTAACACGAGGTCCCAAACACCCTCGCCTACTCGTCTCACTACCAGGTCGCGCACGAGGCTTACGCTTTGAAGGCATGATGTGGCAACAGAATCAGCAACCTAGTGCTCTGATACCAAATTGACAGGACCGCCCCCGAAAGGGGCATCGATTACCCTGCCCGGTCCTGCTCCCGTCTGGCAAGAGGACTGAAAATCCCAAGTTACCCTCAGTACTTGCCAAACCAGGGATAACCACACGTACTTACTCATGCCTCCGCTCCTCGTACATCCTCGAACAACGCGCCACGATCTGGAGGGCCAACAAAAACCAAAAGGTGTGAGTGGACAAAAATAATTCAGCTTGTAAAAACAGTTACAAAGGACGTTTTTACCCTCCACGTAAAATCAATGCATGCATACAAAAAAAACTGTGTATCAACATAAGGAAAAACTCGTATGAACCTCAAAGTCATTTTTCCTTTCTCAACCATCGGGTCTTAGCCCGCAATCATGAACACCGGGCCACAGCCCAAAACCACGAATCAAAACCAAATGCACAACATGATCCAAAACCATCAACCACATACCGGGCCACTGCCCAACTCAACCGAAACGTCAGAAATCATCAATAAACCACAAGTCAATCATTTTGCTGGATATCAAGTACGCCCGATTCTTTAAACTCAAAACCATGCGCATAAACAGGCCTTGCCGGGATATCAACGAGTCTTTAAACTCAGAACATAATCCATAGGCCTCGGGGGTATCACAGTAACCGAGTCTTTAAACTCACGAGTCTTTAAACTCATTAAGGGCCCTCCCCCGTCATCAATTAACCGAGTCTTTAAACTCAAAACGTGCTCCAGCAATAGCACCTGGGTCTTTAAACCCAAAACAGTTTTCAACGGGTCTTTAAACCCCAAAACGTTTATCAATCACAACAACGCGGGATCCATCCCGAAATCACATTTTTCACAACAGGACCCATGGTCCGAATTTCCACATTCATTTTCCCAAATCATACTTCACAAACATAATCAAATTATCATGAAACTCGGGGCATGCAAAATCAGACCAAATGACTTTATTAAATCCTTTTTCATTCCCGAATTCGAATTCGCAACAATGATTTCGTAAGCCGGCATCCGGAAGCATCATCACGAACCCAAACCAAGAATCCGCTTTATTATTTCCGAAAACCGAAATCTCGTAAATCAAGTTACTTTTGTGCCCCGAGCATCAAGCTCGAAATCACCTTTTTCAAATCCATTTTAATTCTTAGAAATCACTTCTTTCTCAAATCTTATTTTCAACACACCAAAACCACAATCATAATCACCAAAATCACGATCCAATCAAAACATACTCAATACCCATTTTTTAAAATCCTCAAAATTACAAGTCTCATTTCAATTCCCAGATTCAAACATCAACAGTGATCAAATCACAATAACTCGAAATCTCGTAAAACGTGCAAATCCGGAACGTTCTCGAAAAACGTGTCAAAATCGTAAGTCACACTCGCAAACCATAACCAACCTTATTAAATCATTTTACACCCATTTCATATAACTTCTTTCATTAAACCATCATTAAGCACACGAGTGACCATAGTCTCAAAATACGTGTAATTTCACAAGTATAGTAAAAATACATATAAATACGGGAATCGAATACGTATAAATACGAAAATCAAAAGCAATCACAACTTATAATCATAATCATAGAAATAATTTATGCATGCATTAAATTTTGAAAGCAACGTCCACTCACACACCATCCTTAAGGCTCGGTTTTGCGCCGCACGCATGCCCGTAATTTCCGATATTTCCAGAAATTCCAAATCCTGTTCGAAAACATACTTTAATGTCACTAAGGGCTTACATAACAACATACTAATTTCCCATAATTTTCCAGGAATTAATCGTTAATTACAAACGTAACATAAATCTTCGGACCCTTGGAATAACATCGAAACGGTGTCCGATAAATTCGATATCAACGTTAAAATGTTCGTTACAATGTGTAGGACAAAAGTCATTTTGAACTCACCTTGAAAATCGGACCCACGCGCCGTCACGCGCCTGCTACAGTGACGGTGAACAGTTCGCCTTCTTCGCCCGTTTCCTCTGCAAACGGGTCCTGCAACCCGCGTGACAACCCGGTTAGATAGCTATCAATTCTCAATCAATTCCTTTCCTTTTTGATCCTAACCTCTTCTATAACCATTTAATTCCAGTTCTATGTCATCTATTAGCCTCGACACTGACTAAATCGATCCATCCAAACTCGGACCTCAAATCGGGTCGACATTCCAAACTCACTCAACTCAATTCCATTTCCAAATTAACCTAAACAGGAGCTTAAGGGGACCTAATAGAACACTCTAACACGACCAATTGAACACGAACTCACCTGGAAGTCGTCGTCCGCAACACTGCGATTTTCCAGAAACTGGAGCTTGATTTTCCAGAAACTGGAGCTTGAGTTCCTGGACAAACCGTGATCAACCTCCCTCAATTTTTGTACGGTTGGGTTCGTAATGAACCCAGAAAACTAATCCCAATCACTGTTTGGCTTAACACTCCTCACAAATTGAAAAACCAATTTTCCCTCCAATTTCTGATTTTTCCTTCCCAACCCAGTTCTCTCAACTCTCAGCTCTCTCTGCGATTCCAAAATGAAAACTAACACTTCCAACACTTTGTTAATCGATCAAAATGGACGGAAACTCGTGGGAATCCCTTTGATTCCACTGAGACTTTGTCCCCGCAACGGCTCCCAAAACCCAGAATTTTAAATTGTCCCCGTGGCCTGATCCAGGCACTAAACCATGCTCCATTGTCCCAATTTGCTTAATTAAATCCCCACTAACCAGCCCACTAATGCCTTAAATAATAGCCCGATCAGAGCACCACCCAGCACGGCGTGCAGGCTCTGTTTTCACGGTTGAGCTACATTAACCCGTGCAAATGACCAAAATGCCCTCAGGGCAATAATGACCAAAATGCCCTCAGGGCAATAATTACCAAAATGCCCACCAACTTCCGTGACCCGTAACTCGGTCATCCGATGTCCGTTTCACGCGTACCGCTTGTCGTTGTACTCGGGACATCAAGACCTTCCTAACGGTCCTTGGCTCTCGGCCATCGGACCTCCCGATCAAAAAGTCAACATTTTCCCTTATTTCGTCCAAATTACGGAAATGCCCCAGGACTTCCGAACGTCATAACTTTCGCCACGAATGTCGGAATCGAACGTGCCACCTGCCTATGAACTCGTGACGTCCCAAATTACGTCACGGTCATCGGGCAAGGTCCATTTGACTGCCCGGATAAAAAGTCAACGTTTCACCCACGACTAGGGGCAAAACAGTCATTTTGCCACGTTCGTCCGATTCCACCCAACTAATCATCGATTAACCCCCATTAATCATGGTTAGTTACCAATCTAATCCCGAATTCCGGGATGGGTTGTTACATCAGCTCACTGAGCAACAACCTTTTCCGTCCGAACAGCCTCACCACTTCAACTAGGCCCCCTCCTCTGCGTAGCCGTTTTTTTTATAATTTTTGTAGTCATTATGTTCAAAACAATAGTTTAAACTTTATAAATATATATTTCCTAATTCCAAATTTGAATTTTATTTAATTTTCATATTTTTTAGATTTAATAATTATTTAATTAATTAAATAATATAAAAAATTGAAGGATAAAAATAATTAATATAAAAAAAATTATTAAATTATGCCCGGCGAATATGTATATATTACCCGATGAAATTTTTTGATTCGGTGGATATCCCGAACAATTTTAATTACTGTTCAAAATGTTATCCAACGAATAAGCGGTTTGACCCTATTAATATTTTAATTTGGTTGATATCCACCGAAAAGAGTTCTTTTCTGTTCAACACCATACCCGAAAAATTTGTCGATTTGACCCGATGAATGTGGACGTTTCGGTGGATGACCTCCGAACCGTTCAAAATTAATGTGGTCAGAAAACGTGATTTTTTCGTCGGGTATAGGTTGTTGACCTAGTATTACTCGACGAATGATTACTGACGGAGGTTGCTTTGGGTAAATCTAGTGTTATATGATGCTTTGGTTTCTTTCGTCGTTAAAATCTCTGGCCCGACGAAGACAACTCAAAGACGTGTTGTCCGAAGGTGGCTCGTCGAGTTTTACGTTACCCGACAAATTTCATATATTACTCGACAATGAGTTTTCGCCGGGTAAAATATTGTTTCTTATAGTGATATATGCAACTAAGCCTGCCTGACCTAGCCCAATGATGGGGCCTAGTACTATATGAATTTTTTCGCAAAAATGTGAGTGGATCTAAGGTTCTATTTTAAAGGGGCTCTCCCATTAAAAAAAAAAATTACATTTCATAATATTCTCTAGCCTTACGACACCTGTAAGACCCATGAGCTTGGGAAGTAAGATCGGTGAGCATGACCCGTGAGCTTGGGAAGAAATAATGATGAGTAAGACCCCTGAGCTTGGGAAACAAGACCCGTGAGCTTGGGAAGTAAGAATGGTGATCAATCTCACATCGCTCGGGGAGGGAAAGGTGAATTGTCTTATAAGTGTGGGTAAGTATCTATCTAGAACGAGGCGTTTTGGGAGCTCACTAGTTTTGAATTTGGTTGGAACTCCAAAGTTAAACGAGATTAAGTTGGAGTAATCCCATGATAGGACCCGCCCCGATCCCCCTGGGACCACCCGGGACGTGCCCTTCTCCCGTCTGACACCTGACATTAAATTACCAAAATCACCCTTATTGAAAATAAAATGCATAAAGAAAATCCAAAGTTAAGTCATACATGGAACACCACACAAATATCCGAATACAAATAGTGTCAGACAAGGGATAGTTCCCGAATACAGTTTATTGAGCACGACTCTAGACACACTACGTGCCGACCTACCCAGCAGTAGGGTTCAGGTGCGCAACGTAAACCTATGCCTCTTCCTCGGGATCCTCCTCCTCTTCCTCGGGATCCTCCTCCTCAATAGCACTACCTGGAGGGGTAGTAAAACAACAAGGGTGAGTGGGCCGAAACTCAAGGTTTACAAAATGGTTTACCATTCCGAAAAAATATAGATTTTCCCCTCCGTTTTCCGAAAAGACATGCATTAGTATCATAAACCACAAAATCATATAATCATAAGTAGAATAATATCAACATAATATAATCTTAGTCACTGCACTATACATCCCAACCCTGACATCCCAGCTGCCCGACGTCCCAGACGCCCAATAAGGTCACAGTCTCAAGGCTACGCGTGCCACCCGAGCTCTCAATCCCGAGTCCAAATCCCGAACCTAGTCCGAGCATGGCATTCTAGATGTCTGACGTCCCAGACGTCCAATAGTAGCAATCCTGCTCCTGAGTCACTCTACGGTCCGGTCCCTCCGTAGAATGACTCCTTACAGGCAATGCGCTGTGACCACTCCGGAGTACCTACATCCGGAGGAGATAGAATCCTAGGGTAGATCTATACAGTGCAGTACCACAGATAATATCAAGATCCATTATACATATACATGACTCCAAACCATTCATAAACAACCAGACGGGTCTCATGCCCAAACATCGTAATACGTGCCATAAATCATACTCAAGATAAACAGATACTTTTACTTGAATCACATATAGATATAATAGAAAGTAAAACAGTTATGCATGCCGAAGTTTAGTGAAATCAAAGGCCCACTCACAGTACAATACCGCTGTAAATCCGAGCGTAAAGCCCCGTCCAAGGGTTAAAGTACAATTCCTGTCATGCCCAAAACATACGTAAAGGTCACTTTAAGTCCCTACTAAACAACTAAGAAACCCTAGACTGAAACCGGCCCGGGAAAGCCGTCCGAACACGCTTCCCAAGGCGTCAGATCCTAATTTGACCAACCTAACGATCTCTGATCGACACGAAACCACCGCCATTGGATCCGTATCGTCGAAACCTTGAAAATGGCACTGGTCCCACACAAAATACTGTTCACACGCGCCCCCCATACGCCGGTCAACCCTCTGGTCAATGGTGCTACAATGATGATGACGTCAGCATGACGTCATTGCTGACGTCAGCATGACGTCATTGCTGACGTCAGCATGACGTCATCACTGACAATGTCAGAGGACACGTGTCAACAACCTTTTGGTCCCTAGTCTGACAATATTCTGACATGATGACGTCATCATGACATCACTGCTGACGTCAGCATGATGACGTCATCAGCTACAGTAACTGGGTCTGAGAACCGGGTCACCGCAGACCCACGGTTCGACCCGACCAGTTTTCATCAACCCGACCACCAAAATCGATGGGATTTATTCCTATGAACTCGTCTAATCATGTTCTATGGTTCTGTGTAATTAAAACAGGTTTTTAGGTTCAAGAAACCACCTGAAAATCGACGGGAAACTGGCTGCCGGCTCTGGTTCGTCTTCTCCGGCGAGCCGTCGAACTTCCAGCCACGATCTCTGGTCCAAAATGCTCGTCTAGTCCCCTAGGTAATGTCTCAAAAGCAACCAAACATTTCCAACATCAAAAACGGACGTTTCGAAACAGGGAAGGAAATCGGTGTCTCTCGGTTTTATGGCTTACCGCCGCCGTGTCGCCACCGTGGGCTGCCCAGTCCAGTCCTGAGCCGTCCAGAGGTCACACTGATCCTAACCCTACGTTTGTTCGAGCCCAGAAGTCATGGTTTGGTTGGTTGGACAGTTTCGGGTGGTTTGGTTTCCTTCTCGGGTCTGTGGGTTTCCCGGCCGTGCAGGGTGGCCGTGGTGGTGGTGATGGCCGTCTGGAGGTTGCTGGGGGTTGCCTGGTGCTGCCTGGTGAGGGAGGTTGGGTGGTGAGCTGCTGGAGTGTTTGTGCAGAGAGTGAGAGTACACGATTTTGAGAGAATGAAAATGTGAGAGTGTGAGTCTCTGATGAGTTTAAAAACAGCATAGGCATTAGAAACCAACGGCTAGGATTGAGTCTAACTTAAGGATGAAAGGTGAGCATTTAAGGAAATTAATTAATTAATTAATAAAAAGGTAGACAAAGATCATGGTTCTAGGGAGTGAGGTGGATGAGGTAGATGAGTGACATGTGTCACTCATCAAGGGTCTAGATTGATTGGGTTAAAGTAATCAGATTCTAATATTTTATTATTATTTTATTCCGAGTCTCGGTTAGTTCGGTTTAATCGTAATTACGTTCTTGACCATAACGTTTTCGTTGTAAGTCCGATTTTGGTGTGCCGCCTGTCTACGGATTCGTATCGACAGGACCTACGTAACGGTCCTTGGCCCTCGTCCGTTGGACTTCCCGGGTCAAAAGTCAACATTTGGCCCCTAATTGACCAAATTACCAAAATACCCCTCGACTTCCGAACGTCACAACTTCTTCCTCGAACGTCGGAATCGAACGTGCCACCTGCCTATGAACTCGTGACATCCTAAACTACGTCACGGTCACGGGTCAACGTCCTAATTACTTCCCGAGGTAAAAGTCAACTTCCCCCCCCCCCTCTTAGGGGTAAAACGGTCATTTTACAATAAAATAAGAATTACGAAAGTTCGGGTCGTTACATCCCAAGATGGGTGACCCACTGGGAAGATGCGTGTGAGTTTCCATCAACAAAGTCGTGATGGTTGCGCCCAAAGCGAATAATATCGTACTAGGGGAGTTGAGTCGTGACAAAATGGTATTAGAGCTGGACCCCAACCGGAAGTGTGTCAGCAATGACGTTAGTGACAGGACCCATCCCAACTGAACTTTGATAACCGTGCCCAATCCTACTACCGTCTGATAAGTCAACTGAAGTCCCGAAATTACCCCTAAGTACCTGTCAGACAAAGGATAACTGCACTGATTTCCGCTCATGCCTCCGCCTCTCGATCAGCCCCGAACGTCGTGCCACGGCCTGGAGGGTCATAAAAACATAAAAGGTGTGAGTCGACAAAAATAATAACAGTTGAAAACACATTTTAAATAGACCATTTCCCCTCCAGTTTATCAAACCATGCATGCATAGGGTCAAACACATGAATCACCGGCTTCCAAGACAAAACACATGAAAATCATTTCATAAAACTATTGTATCAAAAAACAAATCACATAACTCGGGAATTACACATCCGAGGTTCCTCTGCGAATTACACATCCAGAGTCTCTGGGAATTACACATCCAGAGTCTCTGCGAATTACACATCCAGATCTGCTGGGAATTATACATCCAGCCTCACCGGGAATTACACATCCGGTCCCTCCGGGAATAACACATCTAGGGGTTCCTCGTAAAATGTGCCCGAAAAAACGATTAAATAATCCATAAATTCAATAATTAATCATATAAAATCATCAAGCAATCATTGTAAATAAAATCATGCAATCATGCAATAAATCATGTAAAACATTTAACTATGCATGCATCAAAATTTAGAAAACAAACGTCCACTCACACCGTCCAAATCGCTCAATTCTGAGCTGCACGCCTTTCCGTAATTTCCAGAAATCTAGAATCATGTCAAGCAACATCATTATGGGTCACTAATGAATCCAATAATAGCATATTAAACTCCCCCAATTTTTTGGGAATTAAATACGAATTAACACGTAACCTAATCCTTCAGACCCTCGAAACAATATCGAGACGGTGTCCGATCGACTCGAAACCAACGCTAAAATGTTCGTTACACTGAGTAGATTAAAAGAAATGTTGACCATATCTCGAGGAAGTGGACCACGCGGCCTCATGCGCCGCCGCAAGCGGCTGCGCGTGAAGCCCACGCGCTAGCTATAGTGACGCTACAGTGTCACCTTCCTCGCCCGACTCCTGCAAAACGGATCCTGTAACCCGCGTCTCCACCCGTTGAATTCGACCTTAATTCCGTCCATTTCTTCATCTGATTCCATATACTCCATATTAATTGAAGTTCTGTATGTTTAAGTTTATCAATCATAGCCAAAATCCATCAATTCACCAAGGGGTCTTCGAACGGGTTTCAATTCCAATCTCATCCAATTCATCTCTTTTTTTCTAATTAATTGATACAGGAAGCATCGTGAGGTTATATTCAACATTAATATATCATTAATTTCACAATTTCTTACCTCCAATCGTTAGAACTCAAACTCGATTTTTCGAAGAACTTGGAGCTTCGGGTCTCGATCAAAATGATGTCGATTTCCTTTGATTTTGATATGGGTTAATTCAAAATGGTCTCATAAAGCTAAACCAAACCTCAATTTTGATCCTTAAGGCTCCCAACTTGAATTCAAAAAGTCACCTTGTTCTTTAAATTTTCGGGTCTGGGTTCGATATTTCTCCCTTTTTCTCTCTGGTTCTTTCCTTGTTTTTCTTTCTTATATATCTCTCTAATTCTCTCTAATTCATGTGGCACAGACAAATTTGAATCATTCCTCTGCCGCCTTCAATTTTGTTTCTTTTCTTCAATCGATTACACGACTCACACACAAAACTAAGCTTATTGTTTCAAGTGACATGTGTCACTTACAGAAATGGCTGAATCACAATTCTGGTGATTCATCAAAACTAGCAAATGGACGAAATTTCCCCTTAAGATATAAATGACCAAAATACCCTTGCTTGCATAATTACCAAAATGCCCCTAGACTTCACAGACCCCTTACTTTCCCGTCCGTACTCCGATCGACGCATGCCGCCTGTCTATGGACTCAGCGTCTCGAGACCTACCCAACGGTCATGACCAAAAGTCCAAAAGACATTCTGAACAAAAATTCAACTTTTACCCCCATAAATAAGGGCAACATCGTCATTTTCATTCAAACTTTTGACTTTACATTTCTCGAATTTCCGGGGCATCACAACTTTTCCCCCTTAAGGAATTTCGTCCCCGAAATTCGATCATGTTATTTATTAACCAAACATATAATAGTACAACTGTACAACAACATACATTACACTATGTACAAAAAAGCAACCTATGGGGCACTACCATTACCCTGAACTACCTTCGGGTGGTTTGTTGGTTTCCTGCTGTTGACTAAGAGAGAATACTCAAGAAAGTGGGCCTGAAGCTCGACCACGTCCTCGTGGTGAACCCCTAGTGCTATCAGTTCCCCTCCCACTTGCGGTTCCAGAGGTCGAGGCCGTCCCCAAGCCTTGCTATGTATGACTACCACTCGAATTACCACCAGATGGTTGGGATGGACAATTTCTTCTGATGTGTCCAAACTCACCACAGAAATAACAGGCATCCCTACCAAATTGGGCAGATCGGTTATTATGTATGCCAGTTGACGGTACTGAAGCTCTACTTGACTGGACGGATGTCTGTGGGACCGATGTACCAAAGGAATGTCCTTGTTTACCCCCACTAAAACCTGACCGAGACCCACCAGAAAATCTGGGGTTAGAACCACCTTTCTTTGATGGCGTCCCCTGACTCATTGTTTCAGTTTCTTGACACTCTCGACGTCGTCCATAACTCGAAGATTGTTCTCGCATAGGTAAACTAGCCTCCACTCGGATAGCAACATCTGATAGCTCTAGGAGGGTTGAATATGATCCCACAGTTACGGTGGCTCGAATGTCCTCTCGTAATCCAAGTTCAAAACGTCTGCATTTATCAACCTCTGTAGCTACAAACATTGGGGGTAAACGAGCCACATCCAGAAATCATTGTTCATATTCTTCCATTGTCATATCCTCCTGTTGTAATCGAATGAATTCAATTTCTTTTGCATCACGGTATGAGCGAGGGTAGAACTGATCCAAAAATCGCTCTCGGAATGTTTCCCATGCCAATGTACGGGCATCTCATCCAGTCAACTGTAAACCATGCCACCACCAGTATGCATACCCATCCAAATGAAAAGTGTCTAATAACACCATGTCTTTCGGGGGACAGCTCATGACTTCAAAGGTCCGTTCCAAATGCGTAATCCAATCATCGGCACCATCCGGACCTGACTCACCACGAAACACAGTGGCTCCTAACCGTTGAGCTCTCTCAATATCCAGGCCTTCTCTGACCCTGTCCTCGTCCCTTTCATCTTCAGGCTGTGCACGGGGCGTATGTCTCGGAGGCATGACGTAACAACAGAAAGAAATAACCAAATGCTCTGATACCAACTTAACAGGACCCGTCCCAATTGGACTTTGATAACCGTGTCTGGTCCTACTCCCGTCTGACAAGTCAACTGAAGTTTCGAAACTACCCCTTAGTACCTGTCAGGCAAGGGATAACTGCACTGATTTCCACTCATGCCTCCGTTCTCGATTAGTCCCGAACGTTGTGCCACGGCCTGGAGGGTCATAAAAACATAAAAGGTGTGAGTGGACAAAAATAATATCATTTGAAAACACATTTCAAATAGACCATTTCCCTTCCAGTTTATCAAACCATGCATGCATAGGGTCAAACACATGAATCACCGGCTTCCAAGCCAAAACAGATGAAAATCATTTCATAAAACTATTGTATCATAAAACAAATCACATAACTCGGGAATTACACATCCGAGGTTCCTCTGCGAATTACACATCCAGATCTGCTGGGAATTACACATCCAGCCTGTAACACCCCAGAAATCCAAATAATGTAAATTTATAAAATAATATGTAAAATGACGTTTTTACCCTTGGAGGGGTGTGGTTAGAAGTTGACTTTTTTGTTTGGAATACTTTTTGTACATTTTCTGAGGGCTATTGTGTAGGTCTCGAGACGCTGAGTCCGTAGACAGGTGCCACATCGAAAATGGAGCTCAGATGTGAAAGTTACAGGTCTACAAAGATCAGAGGTAAATCGGTAATTTGACGACCGAAGGGTAAAATGGTCATTTATCAGGAAAAGGACTGAGTCACCAAAGTGATGACTCATGCCTTCAATTATGGACCTATGGCAACGTGAGTGATGGCTGAGTGTTTGTACACCGCCAATTCAAATGGTAGAACGATAATAATGAAAATAGAGGTTTTGATTCAAAGGTTACTCTCATTCGAATCAATTAGCAACCATTCACCAGACCTTACCGAAACTGATGTGCTTGAGAGAATTATGAGACTAAGATAGGAAGGAAAACACGAGGGACAGAGAGAAAAATAGAAACCCAGGATTGAACTGTAAGACCCGGTCTTGGAAGCAAGAACGGTGAGCAAGACCCGTGAGCTTGAGAAGCAAGATCAGTGAGCAAGACCCGTGAGCTTGAAAAGGTAAGATCGGTGAACGATCCCACATCGCTCGGGGAGGGAAAGGTGAAGTACCTTATATGTGTGGGCACGTATCTATCTAACACAAGGCCTTTTGGGAGCTCAGTGGCTTGGGGGGGGGGGGGGGATTGGAACCCCAAAGTTAAGAGAGTTGAGGCTGGTGCAATCCCATGATGGGTGACCTACTGAGAAGTTGCACCGTGAGCTCCCGAAAACAAAACCGTGAGGGCTGGGCCCAAAGCGGACAATATTGTGTTAGATGGGCCAGGTCGTGACAGAATGGTATCAGAGCCGGACCCTGACCGGAAGTGTGCCAGCGAGGACGCTGGGCTCCAAGGGGGGTGGATTGTAAGACCCGGTCTTGGAAGCAAGAACGGTGAGCAAGAACCATGAGCTTGAGAAGCAAGATCGGTGAGCAAGACCCGTGAGCTTGTAAAGGTAAGATCGGTGAACGATCCCACATCGCTCGGGGAGGGAAAGGTGAAGTACCTTATATGTGTGGGCACGTATCTATCTAACACAAGGCCTTTTGGGAGCTCAGTGGCTTTGGGGGGGATTGGAACCCCAAAGTTAAGCGAGTTGAGGCTGGTGCAATCCCATGATGGGTGACCTACTGGGAAGTTGCACGGTGAGCTCCCGAAAACAAAACCGTGAGGGCTGGGCCCAAAGCGAACAATATTGTGTTAGATGGGCCGGGTCGTGACAGAACAATTGGAAAATAGGGTGAAAAATTCAAATTCAAGTTGTGCTCCTTGATGATTCAAATTGAGACTCGAGTTAGCTTCCCGAGACCATTTAGAATCAATCCACATCAAAATCGAAGGTATTCGACATCGTTTCGATCAAAACCCGAAGCTCCAAGTTATTCGAAAAATTGAGCTTGAGTTCGAACGATTTGAGGTAAGAACTTGTGGAATTAATGATATAGTAATGTTCATGACAACGTCACGATGCTTCATGTGTCACTTAATTAGAAAAACTAAGATGAATTGGGTGAGATTAGAATTGAAACCCATTCGAAGCTCCCTTGGGAAATTGATGGATTTTGGCTTTGATTGATAAATCTAAGTATACAGAACTTAAATTAAGATGGATTAGATGAAATCGGGTGAAGAAATTGAAGGAATAAAGGTTGAATTGAGGGAGAGAAAATCGGGTCATGTCGCGGGTTTTCAGCCCGTTTATCAGAGAAACGGGTGGAAGGGATGCACTGTAGCAGGAACTGTGCAGGCACGTGACTTTCACGCGTGGCCGCTTGCGGCGGCCCGTGAGGGCGCGTGTGGGCTTTTCTAAGGAAGTGTCCAACATACTTTTTAATGTTCTCGGTGATACGAATCTATTGGCGATGGTTTCAGGTCAATTGGACATGGATTCGGAGTAGTTTTGAGTACCCAAAGCGTATAGTTTATGTTTAAATAATAGTATTAAATTTCAATGAATAGGGAATTTGTATGTGGGATTATACGATAGTCTTGTAACCTTAAATTTCTTTATTTGACAGGCTGGAATATTCCCAGAACTTCGGAAGAGCGATCAGCTCGGGATTGAACCATCTAGACGGTGTGTGAGTGGACTTTGTTTTCTACCATAATGCATGCATATATGTTTTAAATGCTTTAATATGTGATTTTACTTGATTGATATTTCAATATGATGATTTATCGATTTTATGGATTATTATATAATTTGATGGGCACGATTTTCGAGAAATTATGAAACTGAGCTTTTGGGCGTAGGCCCGGGATTTTAAAATGATATTTTGGGCTTGAGACCCAATGGAGATATGATTTTGATTGGATTGGTATATACATATGATTACATGATGATATTGATCATTTTCGGATTTATGAAATTAATCGGGACTCTGGTTTTACGGATTTTGAGGAAACTATGTTTTGGGCCGAGACCCTATGTTGAAAATGATTTTGGTTTCAAATGTAGCTATTTTTTCACTGGTTTTCATGGTGGTGATATGTTGCGGATATTAGGGCTTCCGGTTGGGAATATGTTTTCCCCGGAGTGTACCCTGGAGATAACGTTCGCCTCCGGGATGGGATGTGTTCGCCTAGAGAGGTCACGTAGCACAGTCTGTTACCGTGCAGCCGAGAGAGGCTCGACTCAGATCAAATGTGCTGGTATTATGTGGAGATCGATCAGTGATGTGTTCACGACGATCTGGAACGTCGGCTGGTGATGTGTTCACGGCGACCTGCTCGGATTTTGAGCGGTCCTTGAGCCTATTTGATTTGCATGCGTAGCATGGATAATGTGACTAATGAGATTGGATATGGAAATGAGTCTCGTGGTTTTATTGAGATTTGTGAATTATAAACATTTGTGCCCAAATGTATTTTACTCATGGTTTATGATATGCATGTATGTTTGTGAAACTGGAGGGTAAGAATGTATTTTGGTAAATGTATTTATAAAAGTTTGTTTTGTCCACTCACACCTTTGATGTTTTATTAACCCTCCAGGTCAGTGCACAGGTACAGGGGCTGGTAACGAGGCAGAGGAATAAGTTGACTGTTGCGCACTCAGACACCTTACAATGTAGGATTTTGATCCCTATCTGTAACATTACCTATGCTCTGTAATACTGTTGACTAGTCAAACTTGTGATGTCAACGGTCCTGTAAAGTTAACTATCTCTTGTCTGATAATGTTTGTTATATATGTAAGGTTACTTTTGGCACTTTAGAGTTATTGTCAAACAGGAACAGGATCCTTCACGAATATCGAAGGATAATCGGGATGGGTCCTGTCACAGCCTCACCGGGAATTACACATCCGGTCCCTCCGGGAATAACACATCTAGGGGTTCCTCGTAAAATGTGCCCGAAAAACCGATTAAATAATCCATAAATCCAATAATTAATCATATCAAATCATCAAGCAATCATTGCAAATCAAATCATGCAATAAATCATGTAAAACATTTAACTATGCATGCATCAATATTTAGAAAACAAACGTCCACTCACACACCGTCCAAATCACTCAATTCCGAGTTGCACGCCTTTCTGTAATTTCCAGAAATCCCGAATCCTGTCAAACAACATCTTTATGGGTCACTAATGAATCCAATAATAGCATACTAAACTCCCCCAATTTTCCGGGAATTAAATACGAATTAACACGTAATCTAATCCTTCGGACCCTCGAAACAATATAGAAACGGTGTCCGATCGACTCGAAACTAAAGCTAAAATGTTCATTACACTGAGTAGATTAAAAGACATGTTGACCACATCTCGAGGAAGTGGACCACGCGCCCTCACGCACTAGCTACAGTGACGCTACAGTATCGCCTTCCTCGCCCTACTCCTGCAAAACGGATCCTGTAACCGGCGTCTTGACCCGTTCAATTCTCCCTCAATTCGACCTTAATTTCGTCCATTTCTTCATCTGATTCCATATACTCCATCTTAATTGAAGTTCTGTATGTTTAAGTTTATCAATCATAGCCAAAATCCATCAATTCACCAAGGGGTCTTCGAACGGGTTTCAATTCCAATCTCATCCAATTCATCTCCGTTTTTCTAATTAATTGATACAGGAAACATCGTGAGGTTATAATCAACATTAATATATCATTAATTTCACAATTTCTTACCTCCAATCGTTAGAACTCAAACTCGATTTTTCGAAAAACTTGGAGCTTCGGGTCTTGATCAAAACGATGTCGATTTCCTTTGATTTTGATGTGGGTTGATTCGAAATGGTCTCAGGAAGCTAAACCAAGCCTCAATTTTGATCCTCAAGGCTCCC
Source organism: Prinsepia uniflora (assembly GCA_032719365.1). Lineage (NCBI taxonomy): Eukaryota > Viridiplantae > Streptophyta > Magnoliopsida > Rosales > Rosaceae > Prinsepia > Prinsepia uniflora. The sequence continues at coordinate 7,841,122 of CM064875.1, forward strand.
AACTTGAATTCAAAAAGTCACCTTGTTCTTTAAATTTTAGGGTCTGGGTTCGATATTTCTCCCTTTTTCTCTCTGATTCTTTCCTTGTTTTTCTTTCTTATCTATCTATCTAATTCTCTCTAATTCATGTGGCACAGACAAATTTGAATCATTCCTCTGTCGCCTTCAATTTTGTTTCTTTTCTTCAATCGATTACACGACTCACACACAACACTAAGCTTATTGTTTCAAGTGACATGTGTCACTTACAGAAATGGCTGAATCACAATTTTGGTGATTCATCAAAACTAGCAAATGGACGAAATTGCCCCTTAAGATACAAATGATCAAAATACCCTTGCTTGCATAATTACCAAAATGCCCCTAGACTTAACAGACCCCTAACTTTCTCGTTCGTATTCCAATCGACGCATGCCGCTTGTCTACGGATTCAGCATCTCGAGACCTACCCAACGGTCATGACCAAAAGTTCAAAAGACATTCCGAACAAAAAGTCAATTTTTGCCCTCCATAACCAAGGGCAACATCGTCATTTTGCATTCAAACTTTTCACTTTACATTTCCCGAATTTCCGGGGCGTCACAGTTAGGCCCCAAGGTGGGTGGATTGTAAGACCCGTGAGCTTAGTAAGTAAGAACGGTGAGTAAGACCCGTGAACTTGGGAAGCAAGAACGGTGAGCAATCTCACATCGCTCAGGGAGGAAAAGGTGAACTACCTTGTATGTGTGGACACGTATCTATCTAGCACGAGGCCTTTTGGAGCTCACTATCTTTGGGTTTGGTTGAAATTCCAAAGTTAAACGAGATTGAGCTACAGTAATCCCAAGATGAGTGACCCATTGAGAAATTACGCATGAGTTATCAGAAACAAAATCGCGAGAGGTGGGCCTAAAGCGGACAATTTTATGTTAAGAGAGTCAGGTTATGACAACACCCATTATGAAGAATCAAAATTAATAAAATAAAAAATCTCACTATTTATATATACATACATGCATGATGTTGATTGTTAGCAACTTAGCATGCTCGATTTTTTCAAGTCTAACAATATTTTCCATCAAGCAAAAGATAGATGGATTTTGGTTAAGCAATAAATAATATAACATAATTATATATTATACTTAAGCAACAAATAATATAACATAATTATTTTACTTAGATATCAAATTAATTTATTATAGATATATTTATTTTCATCCAATTACAGAAATCGACCATAAATTCTACTAACAAATTAAAATAAAAAAGAATATTATTAAATAGCTATATACGCTAAAATCTAAGACGTACCTTTGATAAGTGATTTACATAACAACTTTCTCGGGCTATTAACTACTGTTACCACATAATCTTGTTGATGAGTTAATTTGGATCCTTTGCTTCTCTCTTAACCAAATATCATGCATATATCATACTCTTTGAACTTGTTCACCAATAACTACGATCTCACGTAGCAATGTTAAAAGAGTCTCAAGTTATCCAAGCAGAGTAATATGAGCTTATAATTAAACAAGGCATTATATATTAAAGCAAGCAACTCATGGACTATACTTTAGTCTCAAAATTAAGGCACCTTTCATTCATCATGAATAGGTAGCAAACAATAAATGACGTTTGAAAACAAAGAGAACACAAAGCATATGTATATCTCAAGAGTGAACAAATTATGAGACTCATTGGATCCTTATAGAAAGGGCATGCATATATCTTGCGTCTTGCATACACACTTGCACCCCCCTTCAAATTCTTCCACAAGATTCATTGCATAGGCCAATGCCCTCTCACTTTCAAGATATATACTTACAAAGCAACTTAATTGAGTCAATCAAAAAACAAATTAATTTTTATTAAAAATGCTTCCAAACAAGGCACACCAATACAATCCTTATCAACTCCAAAACTAAAAGCATCTTCTTCACGTGATGACAAAGCTCATGTTCATGGCATTTCTGCGAGACCTCCTCATGACTCATGAGGGTAACCCCTTCTGCGTTTTTCTTTATCAAAATGGGTCCCCTTCAATTCATCTCCATGCATGACAAGGGTCGATGCATGGAATCTTTTTAAATAGTATGAAGGATTCAAATGCTAACCAACGACTAATCGTTTTGATCTCACCTCGTAAAATAATATCATAATCTGAAATTTATTTTGCATTATTAATTTATTCAAAGTATCGTTTTTATAATATTAATTTATTTAAAATTGATAGTCGTTTAACTATCGTATAAAACATATAGACGTACAAACACAATGTGCTGAATAAAGATTTATGATGTGCAGCAGTTCTAGAGTTTTTCACAACCATAACTATGCGAGGCTGTGTTTTGTCATCTAGGGTTTTGGTGTCTTTGTCTACTTTAAGGAGTTGTTGAATGGCATTATTATTGTTGCTCATCTTCTTCTTGTTTGGTCCTTGCAAGGATTCCTCTTATTGGGCCCCCTCCCTCTGTCCGATCTCCAACTACATCATCGTTCTTTCCATCACCCTTTTCCTATTGATCTTTCCCATCCATCTTGCCTTTCTAGAAAGACACTACTGTGCAAGTTCTCGGTTTGCATAATTGATTTCCACGCTCCATTTAAAAAATAAATAAAAATTTCCACTTATTATTATACATTGATTTTATTTTAATTTACTTGACATGACTGCTAAAATAATAAATAAGTGCTTGAGAAGAAAATTGGAGTATAAAAATCAACTCCCCTAAAATATTCAACGATTAAATTTTGATATTTTAATTATTAATCTGATATTCTTATAATATATTGTGTATCGTTATTTTTTTTGTATTTCCAAATTGGAGATTTCTTACTATACAATAATATCGGGTTAATTTCTCACTTTCCATAAAATGTTGGACAAATTCGACGAACATGTAATCAACTCTAGACCTACAAAGTGGCATTCTCACAAGCATAAACACAAAATCAAACTTGATTGGAGATTTCTCGTGTAAATCGGCACTCACTACGTCACCGTTTATGATTATATGATATTTAATAAAGGTAAAAATAAATTCAAACTTTAAAAATTTCATGAAAAATCGAACATATGCATAGATCTCTCGCATATGTTTTAAACAAAAAAAAAGATTATGGTATACAATGTACCAAATTTATCGATAATTTAAATTTCATAACTTCTTAGAGAGATGTCGAATAATCGATCTTATTTCCTCTATATTATAATTAATATATTTAAAAATTCTTTCTTGTTTCTAGATTAAATTTCATGAAAAATGAGTTGTGAATAATATATTATGATAATTGTCCCTCCCTTTCATGCATGCATACGATATATATAATTGAACTACATTATTGACATAGTCATTAATTCATGGTGGTTCATTGTCACACTGAATGATCAATTAATTTGGACCACATGGACATAGTTTGGCTGCAACTATTGGGAATGTTGTTTTCATTTAATTGCTTTTATTATTTTTATGAATTTTATTATTTTTAGTAAATATTTATGAATTACGTCTACCACGTAGGCGTTATCATTCCATTAATTTGTAAAATATTTCTAGGTTAGATGTATTATCTTTAACAAAAATGATTGAGAAATTTAAGAGAAAGACTATTCCTATTTACTACACATTTAGATATATTTCAAAAATATTTACTACTAATAATAAAATTTAGAAATAATAATTAAAAATATAAATTTAAAAATGCTATCAACGATTTTCTCAAATTTTAAAATAAAAAAAATATAAGAAATCAATGCTACAATTTAATAATTGATGATTTATGGGGTTGTTAGGGTTTGGACTTTAGGTGGTGGAGATTCCGTCTTGACTTAAACGGAAAGGTTTTAGCCTTTTACGGTGGAGTGGTACGCAGTACGGTGAAAAAACGTGGCAAGTGTCGGGTGGGGGAATCATGGCATACCACGTGGAGAAATGATGACGGTGGGAAACCGGATCGCCGCATACCAACGGCGGTGCTTTTAACATTCACGAATAATATAGTGGGCCCTACCCAAACTTTCCCCCATCAGATTCTCTCTCCTGTCGACTTCCAGATATTCTATTTTTCAATTTTTCTTTTTCTTTTCCCCTATTTTCCAAATACATTTTCAACCTCTTATTTCCACATATCGTATCCATACATATCGTATCCATACATGATACATCCACCCGCTACTTTCCCTTTTATTCTAAAATGGGGAGTGGGATAAGGACTCAATAAAAACCCTATTTTCTTTAAAAATATCCAAATTGGTAATACAAGAGACCACTTATCTTCTATAAGCCCATAGTATTTAGTGCCTCCAATCTACGCAATACAACCGAGGCTCCTTTTGTGCTTGTGAAAGCACATTTTTTAACTTTCTTTGTATTTACCTTTTGTGGACCTAAGAGCCATAAAGGCCAAAAATTCGCGAGGCACAAGTCCAGTTCACGTTAGATTAGGTGTCAAAAAGCAATGACGTGGCGTTCTTTTTAAGGTTATTTTTTCCGATACCTAGTGAGATTATCTAAGTTAAACATGACAACAATAGACAGTAATTTTGTGACAAGTGTGACACGATTGATCATTGGTGATGAAACCTAGCGAAATATAAGTATTAAGTAGTGAAATGTCACTAGGAAAAAACGTACATGATGTGCCACAAATCACAATGAGTAGAATTTAGATGGTATTGCTAAAATTGACTTCCTCACACCCACAGACACCAAGATCCATTCCACCAGCACCCATTAAATCTGGTCTCCATGCCACATTGATGCATACGCCATCTCATTATCTCGAGTTCTCAACCACACAACAAATGAAGAACGTTAGCTAAAACAAAGTGCATCATACAATCAAGAAAAAAAAAAAAAAAAAAAGACAAGTTATTTTGTCGATAGTTCCCTATCTATCTTTAGTTTCGCCTGCTAATGCTTAGCTTTTGACACAGAAAACCCGGCACGCTTAAATAACCACAAGAAATGATGGCTGCAGACAGATGCAAAAGAACACTCTGAGGCGGGGTTGGGAGCAAGGAAAAGTTCATCAAAATTCATATTTCCATTTCTCGAAGATGTTAGGAGCATTGAAACTATCAAGCTACAGAAAGGATGATTACTAGTGAAAAAAGCCCTTCTTTCAACTGGACTCCAACTATTTACACTTCAGCACCATCCTGTCCTGTCTTGATGCAATGCGCAGTCAGAAGCTTTGAGACTGACGATCCATTGAAGAAGTTGACCAAGAAAAGTCCTTTTAGCTTATTATCGCAAACGATTCTCTGCTTATCAGATGGATCCTTCAAAGGGGGAAAAAATAGCAAAGTAGGCGTGAGATTAGAAAGTAAGCACCATTACTGAGTGGGACACTATAAAGTAAAGGCAACACAGTAGAAAGCAGCCACTAATGTATCTGGATCATACAAATCTGGATCATACAACTTAAATTGTTCTCTCATATATTGGTACTATTTCTACCAAATGTTAACTGAACGATTCCCAGGCACGAAAATATGGGTTTTGGAAATAAATCAAGGGAATATCAATTCCAAAAATATTTAGAGATTAGCATATAGACAGATGAGTTACCCAATTTGGCCCACCAAACATGATCTTAAGGTTCAACTTTCTGGGAGTTCAAAATTCAAGAGTAAGAATGACTCATTAATCTGAAGACTAACTTCTATTGGAGACTTTCAACCTCAAGGTATTCAGAGTTCTAGCTGGTTATGATTCTTGGTCCAACTCGACATTCATAATTTTATTCACCAGACCAAACTAGCCTTACATTCTAGGAAATCTAGGTCTAGACTATGCAATGACAATGAGCTCTCTGCCAATCTGAAACATTAATGAGCTATAATTCAGGAAAAGAGTTGCAAGATAAAATGCTTCAAATATATGGGATACCGGAGGGCTAAGCTAGCACCACACCGACAACCCATGAAATGAACGTACTATTAAATACTAACCATTCAATTCTGGCTGCAACGTCTATAGTGTAATCAGGAGAGTATTCTAGAATTAAATTGCATTGTCAGGAAGTGATTAATAGCAAGCATATTCAAGCTGAGCATCATGAGTCATGACACATAATCTTCCATTTTCAAGCAATCGGTAGTTATAAAATAAGCCTGGCTTTGTTAGTACCAATGAGCTCAAGGGAGCAAAATAAGGCAGCATGCCTCTAGATGATGACTATTTGGAATGCCAGTAGCAACTCACAAACACTTTGAATTGCCATTTAAATTCATTTGGGAAGAAGTTAATTTTTTCAGTGCTTTGGATTTTTCATATATAGCATATGAGAACATATACCAGGTATTTAAATTCGTAGATAGCATGATTGAGAGAGAGCAACATTTCCGTGCCTGCAGATCATTTTGTTTACTCTCAAATTTTCTTTACTCTATATATGGATGAGGAACTTAAAAGTATCAAGGATTTAAATAAATTAGTTAGAAATGAGGAACTTCAAAGAATCAAGGCATTTTAGAGGATTATACGTATAGTATTTAAAGGGATTTTGTTAGTAACACCTATCAAGGTGTTTACTTTAGAAATCCCTTGTTTCGTGATTTTGTCATGTTCACGTAGTGCGTGTGCTCCCATGATAGTTACTCAACTAGATACTAACAACCATTCTATTCAATTGTTGGTGGTGCATTTCTAAGTAAAATAGTAGAAGTCCCTAGGTACTTCGAAGTTTCTCATCCAGACATACCCTTACAGCATCAGATATGATAATATTTTCTACCCGTTACTAAGGAGCTTAAAAAGAGCATAAAAAAGTGACAGGGGAGGAAACAAGACCGCAAGCTTTCTTTGGATATTTTCATTTTTCTGGGTCTTCTAAAATCTAAACCTGGATATTGAATTTAGCTCTGAGACTGTTATACAAAAGTTCAAAACTAAAAGCACCTAGGTTCATTTTTGGAAATATTCTTTTAGTACGAGCATGCATGGTGTGGGATGAATAAACAATAACTAACAAAATTTAATAAGCTGAAGGCATGAAGTTATTTATCTAACCTTCTTCTACTTCTTCTATTTCTCCTTCCTCTTCTTGCTCCTGTTTGGACTTCATTTCATTATGAGAAGTGTTGTCTGCAACTGCTAACAACAGAGACTTGTCAAGATTTCAAATTGTTGAACTATTAAAGCAGGTACCAAAATAATTGTCAAAACTTCAACAAAAGAGACTACAAGTCCCTAGACAGCATAACATAGATAGCATAGTAACACTTCCGATAGCCAGACCAGGTAACTGAAATAAGGATTCTTCCATGAAAAACTGAAAGCAGCCTTTTGAGGCTAAAGGTACACTTCAAAACATGCCAACTACCCATGTAGATGATGAAGCTTAACATGTTTGGTTCTAGGTAAAATGTATGGAATGCTCCGCCATTACATAATATATTTAAATAATTCATTCCTTCCAGCTCACTCTATCACTCTTTCTTGTCTTATTTATATATACCATAATTCACATCCAATTAAAAATTTCTCCAATCTACATAATGCATTTTGACTCAGTAACAAAAATGCACAGGACTTACGGAAATAAAATTCATCCCAAACAGTATGTATTTGGGAATCATTGAAGAGGGTATACCTTCTTCATTTAAGGGTAATATGTGCTTGGACAGAGCTTTATTCATTTGAAACATGTTGATTTTATCAACTTCAAAAAGGACACGCAAAGTCTCATCACATATTATATCTCGTTTATTCTTTGGATCTTGCAAACTTTTCTCCTTGATATAAATCCAAAGTTTCTTCACAACCTAATTCAAGCAAATTTGGTCAAGAATAAGTTTTAAAATTATACCTTAAGAAATTTCATTTAGCTAAATAAAGGAAGCTTCTTTTTGTTCAGGGAAAGGAGCTTTATGAAAGCCTAAGATTAATACCTCTGTTCTTGCCAATGCTGGGACTCCAGTGAAATTTTGAAGTTCTGGAGAAAGGCTGCATAGTTTGGTAAAGCCACCTCCCCTTTTCTTGACTTCTTTATTCCCTTTCGATGTTCTGCTTGACAAAACATTACATTAGAAAACATTTGGAACCAGAGGTATATACCCTAACAGTCATAGATTGTTAGGAGAAGAGGAAAAACAAGTTTCTATGCACCCCATTGTACATCCATAATACAAATAAACCATAAAGCAGTTCTATTTTTTCTTTTTTTCTTTTGGGAGGGGAAAATCGGGAGAAATTCAAACCACCACAAGTAATAATGGTAAGGATGTTATCTTCTGAGAAAAGAAATACGACAATAAGTGAATTATTGATTGGATTTAGAAATTATAGTTTTGAATCTCCAGATACGTGTATTTTTTCCTGGTTAGTAAATTAAATCTCCACAACTTCAAGATAAAAGAATGAATTTCCAAATGTTTAACGTGCTTATGATAGTCTTATAGATAAACTAAATAATTGAATGAGAAGGTCAATGAAACCAAAAACCTACACACGAAAGGATAAGATGTGAATTAAAGAAACTAACTTTCTTTTCTTGCTATCTTTTCGTCTACTAACTTTCTCCTCCTCTCCTTCTTCCTCCACCTCTTCTTCCTCCTGTTCCGCTACATTACTTACACCTCCTTCGGAGACTGAATGATCACTTTCTTCCCCTTTCTTCTGTTGCTTCACAAGTTCTGAGTGTCACATGCTATGGTGTCAATATCTTTTTTTTTTCTTTATACAAACATCTTAAATAAATACTATGGCATGCAACTTCAAGATGATAACTGAAGATAGACGATAAAGGGAATTATAAGATACCATTATAGGAAATACGGAACTACCTCTATTTGGAAGAATTTTTTGAGGCAGATGAAGTTGTAAAGATAAAATAAATTACAAATTCCCATTGATAATGAACACATTGCAAAAGAAAATTATGAGCCAAGATATCAGTATCATACCAGACGTACAGAAAATCAAACTATCTCAAAAAAGAAACGAAAATTTATGCTTTAGAGGAAAAGAAAAAAAAAAAGCAAAATTTGTCGAAATCATTGTTTTCTTTATAATTTGTGGCCAAATATTATTTAATATTTCATGACTTTATTTCCCAAAGAGAGAACAGGAAGCAGTGGGGACATACGCGCTGGTTGGTGAACAAAACCAATCACATGCACAAAGTATAATAGAAATATATAAGCTTCCAAGAAGAACCTATAAGTGGTGTGTTCAATTCTAGCCTACGCTGATCTGTATCTGTAATGTAAAATCATTCTTAAACTGGAGAGAAAATGATTAGCAATATTGTCTGTCCTTCCTGGCTTATATTAGAGAATAGCTTATCTTGATAAGAATGTCCCTTCTTTAAATCATTGAGTCAAATTGAAGTTTAGTTTGTTAGACCTGTTTGTCCAGTCTTACATAGTTGAGTTAAAATCCAAGTCAAGCAGCTGCATATATCATGCCCATTAAATAAATAGTAACAAACAAACTTGCAACTATATATGGTCATTTTATCACACATCCATATGAAAATCAACAAGCAATGCAGTAAGGAAATATCTTAACATCATGTAAAGACAATTGGGCCATAAGCGTCATCAAAAGGATGAGATAAGGAATTCGGGACGTACCTTCTTCCTTGCCAAGTGGCCATATATGCTTCGAGAGAACTTTATTCATTTGAAACATATTAATAGATTTAACTTTGAAAAGGGATTGCAGTGATTCATCACATCTTATATTCTGCCTATTTTTTGGGTCCTGCAAATCCTTTGTCCGGATATAAGCCCAAATTCTCTTCACTACCTAAAAACGAAAGTGGGAGAACAAGTGTCACATCTTGGTTCCAAAATCATCATCCCCCAACAAGGATGTCATTAAAAGTAAACGAAGGAAGTTGCATACAACGAAAAAGTATACCTCAGTTCTAGCCATTTTGGCCTCTCCAACAAACTTTTGAAGCTGTGGAGACAAGCTACATATTTGAGCGAAGCCTCCTCTTTTGGCAACAACCCTATCACACGACATAAAATTAAAGATTGCTTAAAGATTGCTTAAAGAAGTGTCTAAAGCAGAAACTTAGAGCCCATACAAGCACATATTTTAGTGAAGCCTCCTCATATACTCAATTATCTATCACAGAAAAAGTAGCTTAGCTCGTGGTAAAAGAATAATGCCCTAACTAATAAGAAATGAAACAGATTAGAGGTAGACGAAAAGAAAGATCATGAAACTTATAATACAATGAACAGTTAACAATTCATTCTTTATCCTCTAAAGGTCATTACTTTCTCTTTTGGGAGTAATTTAATTGTATTGTGTAGGAAAGAGGGAATGGAACTTAACAACAACCACACAGATATGTCATTCTTCTAGAATCAGTTAATGGAACCCTCATCCCCAATCTAGTTTTCAGAATATAAGCCTACTCTTACAAGTTCCACAATCTCATACGATGATTAGTTGATAGATAATTCAACCATCCAGTCCTTAAGGCTTTCTCAACATTGTGTTCCACAAACAATAGGAGAGCAGGCATCGTAGTCGTGCAAGTGTAGCCATAATATGAACTCTCTTGGCATAGGCCACAGCAGAACATCTTTAACTTTTCAGTATACTTATATTATGAGCTTGAATTCCTTTCTTATCGTGTTTTATACAAAATTAACTGTGAATAGCTAGTAAGTATAAAGAGATTTCCAGGCATACAAGTAATAGCATAATCAAGGGGACTTCCTTACAATGAGTAAGGTGGACTTTAAGGGTCACATCTCTAGATACAAAGTCATCAATATCAAATGAGAAGGGAGACCATAGAATCTCAATTAACAACAGTGCCATATTCAATTCACTGTCAATGACTACACACCACCAACTCTAATTGGGAGCTTTTTCAGTTTCAGAATGAGACAACAAACAACAAGCTTTGAAACCTCACAATTTAAATTTTGAAAACCTTCGGAATTATTTGATTCAGGGTCATATACATAATTGTTTTACTGCAACCCAAGTTTTACTGCATCCGCACATAATTGACAGAACTATAAGAAAGTAAGCAAATACAGTTCTTGCAGCTTCTCCAACCAAAACCCAATTGATTATTGACTTAACATTTCTCTCAATAGAAAAGAAGGCGCATTTCTCATATGTGGGACCCAACAAATCCGAAAAAGGCCAAAATTGGGTAATCGTATGCCTCATAAAGCCCAAATTTGCAGTTTAATTCCGACCTACTAATCCCATTTTCCCAGCAACCAAACATCAAACACTATTGAATTTAAAGAAAGCCAAAAATGCAGTTACGGAGATAAGAATAAAAAAATAACTCACGTTTTTCTCCTTTTCTTTTTGCCCCTGTTCACTTGCACTTCCTCTTGTTCGTCATCTACTTCCTCAACGTCGTCGTTTTTCTCTGCATTCTCTGAGCCTTCAACGACCTCCTCCTCCTCCTCCTCCTCTGCTCCTTCTTCGTCTTTCCCCATGTGGGTCTCCAAGTAAATGTCGATTTGGTCCCGTATAAACTTTTTCCGGTCCGACAGATCAACTCCAAAGTCGATTTCCATCTGCCGGCGAACGCTGCCGGCGGTGGCCGTGTCAAGGTCAGAAGCGCCAAGGATTTCTCTGAGTCGGGTCAGAAGGTCTGATTCCGATACCATTTTGATGGTCTCCCAACTTTACAGGTACCCTTCGGCGGTGATTAGAGAGTTGAGAGATACTTCGGCGAGGGAGAGAGAGAAGGAAATGGCGTCTCATGCAAAGTGATATGAAACCTGTGAAGAAGGAGAAGAACAAAACGGGTAATGGTAGCGTGTGGACGGGTGGAGGGTATTTCGGGAATTTGAAAATTTTATCTTTGCACAACTTGCATGGTAGCTTCTGAAAGTCTGTCTAGGTCGGTTAAACACTTAAAGCCCCTTTTGCAACTTAACGAATTATTTAGGTTTAAAAAATAGCAACCATTTTTCAACCACTAAAATTTACTTCATTGTAAAATCCTAAAATAAGTTTTTAATACATTTAATACGTGTAATTACTTTCAATTCATACGTACGAGTTAAATGCTAAAATGTCAAATTTATAATTCGAAAATGCATAATCTAAACACATTTGGTGTATGGGTTCAAATTCTATAGTTTTGAGGAAATATGAATTTGCTTACAAGGAAGGCTTGTCAAATCAGATTCATTACTCAAATGGATTATTTTTGCATAGTTTCTTATGGAAATGTTAGGCATCCACATGACGAGCCAATACTATGATGTCCGTTGAATCATGATCGACACTGAGAGTTCAGTCAACGTGATTTTCATGGACATCTACAAATGACTTGCCATCCTTGAGTCCGACTTGGATCGATCCCCGACCTCTCTCTTCGATTTCATTGTGGACTTGATCATCCCAATCGATACTGTGACTTTGCCTCTTTACATTGGAGAAAACCCCAAGCACGCCTTTTGTTCTAGCCCCATTCCTGGTGGTTGACTACCTGACCGCGTACAACGTGATATTAGGGTGAGGTTTGATCAACTAACTTCGAGCGGTCGTGTCTACTCACCTCTTGCTGATTAAGTTCCCAACCACCGTGGGTATCGGACAGATCCGAGGAGACCAGATGACAGGCTGCACCTGCAACTCCACAACCCTGACAGGGAAGACCATCACCTAGCTGAAGGAAATAATGGTAGTCACCGGGTTTACCTTCGAGGCCGACCCCGTCGACCCCCAGGTTGCCCAACACATAAAGGATGGACCGATCGAGGATCCATGTGAAAACTCGGCCACACCACACTTTCAGTCCATCGAGGAGGTCGTCCCTTCCCACAACTTCACCGACCAAAAGTCAAAATCGGCACCATACTCAGCCCTTCCTTGCTCACCGACCTGATCAAGAAGTCTTCGCATGGTCTTACGCAGACATGCCTTGCATCTCGACCAATGTCATATGATAGTGACTCAGCATTAGACCGAGTTTCAAGCATGTTCAGTAGAAGAGACGCATCTACGATGCCAAGCTAACTGAAGCCATGAAGGCAGAAATTGTCAAGCTCATCACCGTCCACTTTGTTCGTAAGATAGTTTATGCGGTATGGGTAGCCAACGTTGTCTTGGTCAAGAAATCCTCCGGGGCCTGAAACATGTGTATCAAATTGCCAAGCACATGGATGTCGTACAGATACACGTCTACAACGACTCCCAGCTAGTCGTCAACCAGGTCAACGATGAGTTCGAAGCCTAGGATGCCTTCATGGCTCTGTACAGAACAATGTCAAAGTCCCTCTTAGGTAACTTCAAGGCCCATGCCATCACACAGATTCCCCGATTTAAGAATATCCATGTCGATGCACTCGCCCGACTAGCCTCATCCTTATACAAGAAGACAGGCCAAAACATCCCGATCGAGATACTCCAATAACCGAGCACCATCCTCCCTCCCAGTGGTCATCTACGTTAACACCAACTCAACGTGGATGAAACCTCTCATTAGTTTCCTTACCAACAGAAGCCTACCGACGAACAAAGTCTAGTTAAGAAGGTACGCCGACAAGCCGCTCGGTACACCCTCATCACCAGTCAGCTCTACAAGCGGGGCTACACGCTTTCCCTGCTCAAATGCCTCCACTCACTGGCCGAGAAGAACCTCCTTGGGGAAATACACGCAGGGGTCTACGGCAATCACTCAAGCCCCGATCGTTGGCACACAAGGTCTTTTGCTAAGGATTCTATTGGCTGACTATGCACATTGACACAGTTGAGTTCACTCGGCGCTGCGACAAATGCTAATGTTTTGCTCCGTCTTTTTTTACTTCTCTCTGAGAGCCCAACACCTATGCTCAACCCGTTACCCTTTGCCTAATGGGGCCTCGACCTAATAAGGAAGATGTCGACTGGGAAGGGACAAACTGAGTACGCGGTCGTCACCGTGGATTACTTCACCAAATGGGTAGAAGCAAAGCCCCTTGACTCTATCACCACGGCTCAAATCGAGACTTTCATATTCCAGAACATCATCTCTCGATTCAACCTTCTCTACACTATCATCACTGACACTAGGAAGCAGTTTGAAAACTACCTATTTAGAGCCTTTTGCACTTGGCATAAGATCAACCTTTGCTTCGTCTCCTCCGCTCACCCTCAGTCTACGGTCAGGTCGAAGCCGTTAAAAAAATCATAAAGCATACTATGAAAACCCACCTCGGAGAAACAAAAAGGAAATGGGCGGACATCCTACCTAGTGCCCACTACTCATACCGCACCTTAAAAAGAACAACCACCAACGAGAAACCTTTCTCATTGGCTTTTGGCACTGAGGTCTTCGTCCCAGCTGAAGTTGATGGGGAATCATACCGAATCCTCACATATGATACCGACCAAAATGATGACCAGAAAACGCTCATCCTTGACCTAATCGAAGAACACAGAGAGAAGGCTCATCTTTGCAATGTCGCCTACAAGAAAAAGCTCTACTAGTATCATGACTTAAAAGTTAAACCATGCACTCTCCAAGTGGGGACTAGGTACTTAGGAAAGTCAGCTTAGCCACCAAGGACCGAACAACAGGTACGCTCGGCCCCAACTGGGAAGACCTCTAAAAGATCATTCGGATATGCCGATCGCGCACATATGAACTCTTTGATACCGACGAACACATCCTTAGCCACCCGTGGAATGCCGACCACTTAAAAAAGTACTACATTTAGCTCGGCCAACAACTACAATCTTGTAAGCCGCACTAAGGCTCTCATTGTATAGGTCCTAGCTGACCCAACACAACATTATCAATCACAAGATTCTATATTTTCTACTCTTCCTCGCTCAACACACACTGAGTTACCCTCTGATACATTTACACCTAGGGAACACTTACCACTAGGTACCAGACTAACTTGGTACAATGGCAAACGACTGCATTACACAATACACATTGGTCGATTAACACTTAACAAGTCACTCCATACGGACAAACCCTACCCCACTTGGTCCACTAATCATGGCTGACCGGCCCATCCACACTTTAAACAATAGTCGGTCAGCTGGCAGACAAGCATGCTAAGCACCTAAACGCTCACACTACAAGCCTATCATCACTCCAATCATGTCGCGAAATAATTATAAATGCAACACTTACAATTTTTCATCTCCGCTCCCTTGTCGGCGACCTACCTCGACCCAACACTTGGGGACTAGGAGACATACACCGAGTTCCAAAACTCAAAAGGTCTACGTAAGTCCACAACTGAGGCAGATGCCTACACACCAGGAATTGTTCCGAAGGCATAAAACTCGAAACAATACAGTGCTGAGGTTACCTTACAAACACACTGACATACATTATTTTTTCTAAGTTTATTACATGCCGACCAGACACATTCTCGGTCAGTTTACAAGGGCATACTCCTATGCAGACCGGACACCCCATCACTCATTCTCACTAAAATGTACATTTACTTAAATACATGCATACAGATATGAGCACACAAACATACATTTATTTAAATACACGAAGACTGAACCACTTCAGTCAGACCATACAAGCATATATTTATTAAGTTAAATACATGCAGACCACACATTT
Organism: Prinsepia uniflora; assembly: GCA_032719365.1. NCBI lineage: Eukaryota > Viridiplantae > Streptophyta > Magnoliopsida > Rosales > Rosaceae > Prinsepia > Prinsepia uniflora. The sequence goes on from CM064875.1 coordinate 7,856,626, forward strand.
CGGTCGATCTAAAACAGGCATACACTTACCTAGCTAAGTATATGTAACACTGAGTAACGTACGAAGGAACCAACACTTTAGAAAATTTCAGATGTCAAAATACTTCTTTGATTGATGAAGGGAAAAGACCTTTCGATCTGCCAAGATTACAAAAAAAAAGTACAAAGCGGAAATCCTACACTACCTGACACGTAGGTCGGCCATATCAAGAGCTTAAAATCAGGCAGTAAGCGGGTTAGTCTGTCCAACGTCCTCAGTGGCCAGTTCCACTTGGCTCACATCCTGAGAAACCACTTTATCAGGGGTCAGAATAGTCTGATCAGGAGCAACAATCTTCTCAGAAATGGTGGTCTGACAAGGAGCCACAATCGACTCCACCTCTGAATTCTCTTCCTTGTCGTCTTAGTTTCCCACCCTTGCCCATTCAGGGTCATCTGGAAGTCAAGCCAGGGAACAATATCTAGGTGGAGGTTTGGATATGTGAGGACGATGTTCTTGTACACCTCTCGCTCGGCCGCCGAGGCAAAGTAGTCCTGCAGGACTTTATACTCCGCCGACTTCAAGAACTCGGCCATAGCATCTGACTTAGAAGACGCGACCTTGGCCTCAAGGACCTCCATCTCCACTTTCTGATCCACCAGCTCGACCTTCAGACGCTCAGCCTCTTCCTTCAGTTACTCCACATTCGACTCCCTCTGGTCGTCCTCCTCCTTGACTCGACCCAGCTGCTCACAAAGGTGGTTAGCTTCTACTACGGGTGACTGAGCCACCTCAGCCTCTTGCAAGTATAAACCCAGTTGAGCATCCTACTGATCTATGGTCTGCTTCTGCTGCTAGATCTCCTTCTCTAGATTAGCCTTGGCTTTGATAGCCAGCCTGGCCTCTTGAGCCTGCCGACGTAAGGCCACCGACTACTCCTTGCACTTAGCTTTCTCCTTGTCACTAACAGTGACTAGCCTCCACGCATGGGTGTAGTTGATAAACATCTCACTAAGGGACTGCATATACCGAGCACACGTTAACAAAAGACAAAAATTCAGGAAAAAACACAAGTACACACCAGACAAAGTACTTACATGGGAGGCAATGAGGAGAAACTTCTCATACGCTAGGACATTGAGCTCCCAGGAAAACCTTCTAGCTTAGACAACTCCATAGAAGACCCAGTCGCCACACTGTTAATGGCAGACAATATATTCTCCCTGACACCAATTGAGACGTCATCCCATCTCATGCTGAGCTTAGTGAACTTTTAGAGCTCTACGACCGCATAGTTGGCCATCTCATCCTCCCGAAGACCTGCTCAGTGTAGAGCTTGATGATGAGATAGTGGCAGAGGACGATGAAACGATGGCAGATGAGGATGAAGTGGTAGTAGAAGATGATGAGGTGATGGTAGAAGATAATGAAATTGGGACAGAAATGCAGCCGAATATGGCAGAGGAGGATATGACAGACCGGGAAACAGAGGTGGAGGATCTGGAAACACGCCAGCTCCGCTCACACCGACTTAAGTCTGCCTTACAAGACATGTAACTTGCTCGAGGTTAGTCTAGATTTTCCTCTTCTGCTTGGCAACCAACTCTGACTCTACAGTCCTTATGGTCTCCTCGGATTGCCTCGTTTGTCCATGGCCATCGATCCCTTCCTGATCCAGCTCAATGGCTTGAACCACATGCTCTCTCACCGACTCAGAAAAATGAACGATCGACTCGAGAGAATGACTGACCATCACAGTTTTGGCCTTCATGGGTGCCCTCTTTGCCTTCTTGGTTTTGCTTGTCTCCAGCAGACGATGCATCTTTTTGACTACCCTCGGATCAACGATCGGACTCCCATGTGACTGAGACCTCTTGCTGGCGCTCGGTGCCTCATTCATTTTCTTACTAGACGACCCTTATAGGGGAGAAGTGGTAGCCAGCTCAGGCTCTTGGTCCTGCTCAATTAAATTAGCCATCACTTGGTTGTTTACTTCCAATGCCTCGTTCATCGATTGGTTAATGTACCCTTTGAAGTTTTTCGGTATAGCTGCAAAGAACCAAAGAGGTCAGCTCACCGACCACAACAACTAACAAAATTTCACTTTAACAAGTTAAGGTATCCTTACCTAAGGACAAAATGAGGTCGAACTCCAACAATTTTTGCGGCACTCAAAGCATGCAGCGGTGATGTCAGGTCGGTTTGAGCTTCTTCCTGACCAACTCACATACCACCTTCCGTCTATCCGAGGTTCCCACATCCTGATGAGTACCTGTATACACATAACCAGGTCAAACAAAGGCATACCGACCAGTTTTAAACAAAAAAAAATCCAAAAAAAAAACAACTATCACGATGACCGATCCTCATCATCCAGGTCTTAGAACTCAGACATGATGCCTTCCTCACCCCAGTTCCCACCGTCGAAGATGAACTTTCTCTTGTACGTCTTCTGAGGTGACGTTAGACCGATGATGAACTCCCCTCAGATTCCTTTATCCTTACACCGAGCATGCACCCAGCCCCGACTCTGTTGCAGCTAACTGAACTCATATATGTACACCATTTGGCCATACATCAGTGACGGATGCCCTGCCTTCACAAACACTGCATACAGGCTAATCAATATTATCCACATATTCGAATTAAGGTGACCAAGGGCCACCCCAATCTCTGAACCATCATGTTCAGTCAAGGGTGCAGGAGGAACCTTAACCCATGTGTGTATAGCTCGGGGTAGAAGAGAGCATACCTCAGAAGAGGATTGATTACCACCTCTTTGCGACCAACCACACTAAACTCCATTTCCGACGAAATATTCTAAGCTGACCACAACCTCTGCACGGTCGCCTCCATCTCTTTGCTAATGAGCTCGTCCATAGAGAATTTGGCCTTTTGTATTGGCACAACGGTCGAGATCTTCTTCTTCGAAACCTTCTCTTTCAGCGCACCAATAACCCTCACCAATTCTTTATCTCGACCACCTGTCGCACCCACAACACGGGCTCCTCCAGACAGCTCCCCATCCGTTTAAGCAACCTCTTCATTGTCTTTAGACTGACCTGAAATCAATACGCCACTCTGATCACCTCGACAGAGTCTCTTGTTGACCTTTCCATTGCCACTGATTTTCAATGACACACTCCTTTCCACCTACTCTAGGGTGATAAACAAAGACGATGTATCCGACTTCTCGTCACCAGCGTAATCCTCAACCTCGTTGGACTCGCTATCTCGGTTGGGCATCAGAACAATCTAAACAAAAAAGACAAACAGTTTATGTTACTGACCACTACGCTCCTCGGATCGAACCCATGTTCGACTCCCTAGTTCATCCTGGAAACTAAACTTAAATAAAATAAAATAAAGGAAGAAATTTATCTTGTTTTTATACGGCGACCGTCCTTACCTAAAATCGCTCCACCGCATGCTCTGATGCAGAACCCTTGCCGAAAATCGCCTTGAGGAATAGCAGAAATTCACCAAAGCACAAAGCGTAAAAAGTGAAAGTGAAAATCCTTTCTCACTTTCTCCATTATTTATAGAGGCATCTCGGCAAAAGACACCTCATTTATTATGATCACCACCAGTCACAATACCACTCAGTTCACCTATCCGAATGTGCACACGTTGAAAACCCAGAAATTGCTCGAAACCTAAGAGATATTGACCGAGCTGCACAACTAGTGACTCCTGACTTGCCCTGCGAACACTGATCGGCTCACATGCCCTATAGCAGACCATGACATTAGCAGCTCAGACCACACCCGCCCTGTAACGACCAGTCCCGGAAGTGGGGATTAGGAAAGTGATTAGTGACGATTAGCTGAGTTAATCGGGGGTTAGTTGGTTACTGTTGGACCTTGGGCATAGAATGAAGATTTTGCCCCTAGTATGGGCAAAATGTTGATTTTTAGTTCGGGCGGTCAAGTGGGCATGGACCGATGACCGTGACGTAGTTCGGGACGTCACGAGTTCGTAGACACGTGGCACGCCCGATTCCGACATCCAAGGAGGAAGTTATGATGTTCGGAAGGTTGGGGGTATTACCGTAAATTGGTTAAAATAGGGAGAAAAGTTGACTTTTCACACGACAAGGTTTTTACACGTAGACCTAGGACCGTTAGGTAGATCTCGTCGTCCTGAGTTCAACGACAGGCGGCATTTTTTCATCGGACGTCGGACGAGCGAGATACGGGTCTAGAAGGGCGAAGGGAAAAATGGTAATTTTGACTCACAAGGGGCATTTTGGTCTTTTTGCACATTGGGAATGGTGCAATCTGATAAGGACAAGTGTGCAGTGTGTATTGAATATTTTGAGTTTAGGCCATAGGATGGTGGACACGTGCACTATGTCTAGTGGGTTCTAGGCTAGTTGCACGGTTCAATTAAATTGGATTGTTCGAGTGTGGGAGTCGTGCTAGAGAGAAACAGAGACTGAGAGTAAGGGGGAAATCGATCGAATTGCAGGGAAGGATGAGACTTTGTAACCTGGTGAAAGTGAGTAGAGATTAAGTGAGAATTGATGAGTGAGTTTGAGTGAGAATTTCGTGAGGAAAACTTGCGAGTGTGAGGTGTGAGTTTCAAGGAAACAGAGAAGAATCGAGGTGGTAGTGTTGATGTGTTCGATCAAATCGTTCAAATTTGGAGTGTGGGAGTGATCAGAAGGCAGAGAGGAGGGGTTGGAAGGGCTAGGCCATGGCGGCGTTCACGACAGCTCACAGACAAGTAAGGTTCCCCTGTTTCCTCTGTTTTACCATTTTGATTCAAAGTTAAAGTCGTGAAGTTAGGGGCTGAGTCGAGGGTTCTGTAAGGTCTAGTTAGGTTCAGTAGGTTTCTAGGAGTCGTCTGGTTGTGAAGCCGTGACGGGGGGAAGCTCTGGTGGTCGGAAACCGAAACAGGGGTTTTCGGGTGAATTCTGTTTCGAGTTGGGAAGATGAGTTATGGGAAGTGATGCTAGGTTTGGTTGAGAGGAATGGATTTCTAGGATGAGGACGAAGCTATTGGTGGAAAGAGGGACAGAAATGGTTGCAGAACGACGGAGAACTGGGAACGCCGGTTCGGACCGGTCGACCCATTGAAGAAGATGATGAATAGTAACCCTGTGCAGGCGCATGAGGCCCACGCGCAACCACTTTGGGCGGGGCGTGGGGGCGCGTGGCAGCTGTTTTGGGGAACCTTCCAACATGGTTTTGAGTCTAGTTGTTGTAATGAATCTTTTGGGATAGGTTTCGGGACGATCGGACGTTGTTTCGGGTTAGATCTGCGGGATCAAAGGTTTAGAGTTCAGTTTAAAGTACGCTTAGAAGTTCGGGAAAGTTATGGGATTTGAGTAGGACTTTTGTGACGTAGTTAGTAAACTCGTTATGGGATTTGGACAGGTTCGGGAAATCAGAAAGGTGATTTTGAGAAACTTGATTTCGGGTTTGTGAATCGGATTTCCGGATGACGATTCGGGATTCGATTCGGGACTTGAAAGTGGATTCCAGGTTTTAGTTTGGAATGGTTATTCCGGATGCTACCTTACGGAATGATGGTTGCGGACTCAGATCTGGAAATGAGGTAGATATGATTCTGGATTTGGATTCGAAATAACGGTTTTAGATGCCGGAAGGGCTTCGAACCAGTGGTTTCGGATTCAGGTTTGGATATGGATTTCGAAATGGTTTTTTCAAATGGTTTGGATTGGATTTGCAGGATCTGGTTATTGGGTTTAAAGACCCGGATATGTTTGACGGGGGACGGGCCCGGATTGGGTTTAAAGACCCGGATTGAGTTTAAAGACTCGGGAGTTTAAAGACTCGGATATATTGATATTTCCCCCGTAGGCCTGTTGAGTTTAAAGACTCGGGAGTTTAAAGACTCGGATTATATTGAGGCCCGGATAGAGCTTAAAGACTCGGGAGTTTAAAGACTCGGATTATATTGAGGCCTGGATTGAGTTTAAAGACTCGGATAGATCCAGCAGGTTCGATGGACGAAAATGTGGTATGGTTTTGGTCTATGCCCGGATGAAATGATTTTCGTTGGTTATAATGGTTTTCGGTGGTTTTGGGCTGAGGCCCGGGATTTGGAAAAAGGAACTTGTGTTCGGTTTTTCATGGTTTGTTTAACCGGAATATTGAATGGTTTTATGACACGAATTTGATATGCATGCATTGGTTTTTGAAACGGAGGGTATAAGTGTCATTGTTTTATGAAATGTTTTTAACTTAAAACTTTATTTTTGTCCACTCACAGTCTTATCGTGTTTTTGATACCCTCCAGGTCGTTGTGGCACGGTTTGTTGATCGAGAGTGACGGAGACATCACACGTACGATCCACAGTAGACTTTGTGCACTCTGGGAAGTTCAGAAACTTTTGTCCAGTCGAATTGAGAACCCCTTATCCGACTTACGTGTCACATGAAGGTTGGACGTCAGTTTAGCCTTCGTGTCATGCGTAAGTTAGACGGGATCGGGATTTAGCCCTTAATCCCGGGGGATTAGGGGTGGGTCCTGATAATTGGTATCAGAGCGAGGTTTCGGATGTTCTGCCCGAGGTTTGGTGACAGGACCCATCCCAATTCCCCCGGGATTAGTGCGGGATGACCCTGCTCCCGTCTGACACGAAGTGTCAAACAAGGGATATTTCCGACCTTTGCCCTCCCGGGCTATCAGAGTACGCCAGGATCCGGAGGAGGCATGTGATATCTCGGTCTCTGCTACAGTCCACATCCAATGTCAATGTAATGACCCGTCCCGAATATTGGGATTGAATATTAATTAATTATGAATTAGAATGACTAATCGGGGATTAGTTGAGTGAAATCGGACGAAACGTGCAAAATGACCGTTTTGCCCCTAGCGTGGGCAAAATGTTGACTTTTAGTTCGGGCGGTCAAATGGACTTGGCCGGTGACTGTGACGTAGTTCGGGACGTCACGAGTCCATAGACAGGTGGCACGTTCGATTCCGACATTCGTAGAGAAAGTTATGGTGTTCGGAAGTAGAGGGGTATTTTGGTACTTTGGCATATTAGGGGCCAAATGTTGACTTTTTGGCCGGGAAGTCCAACGGATGAGGGCCAAGGACCGTTACGTAGGTCTCGTCGATACGAATCCAACGACAGGCGGCATGCCGAAATCGGAGATTCGACGACGAAGTTATGGTCACGGAATCGGGCTCGATTAACCGAACGAACCGGGATTAAAATAATATTTTAATATGAACTGTACTCGGTGACTGTGCACATTCGGATGAGTGACAAGTGTCACCCATCCTTTGATTCCAGCTCCATGTTTCCCTCCCAACACCATCATTACAACATCATCATTTATCCTTCATCATTTCCTCCATTTTCTCCTTAATTTTCTTCTTCTTTGTTTTTCTTACCCGTGAGCATTGAGCAGCAGAATTGGAGAGTGTTAGCTGCCATTTCTAACTGGTTTTGAGGGCAAAATCGAGTGCTTGTTGAGACTAACTCAACTGGGTAAACACGGGAGATTGAGAGTGAGATGGGAACTAGAATTCGAAATTGGGTTTTTGGGAGGAAAAAACAAATTGGATGAATTGAGCCTTGTTGATCGAAATTGGGTTCAGTTTCAGTCTTCTGGGATTACTACGATCAATTTTGTAGAAGGAACTAAGTGGAATTGAGGTCGAATTGAGGTAGAACTGAGGAAGGAAGCTTTCAAAATTTTCGAGCTTGAGTCGAGGAATTGGAGGCTTCGATGGATGGAATTGAGCTGGGGATTATGTTCCTGAGGATCCCACGATGCTTCTGGATCCATCAATTGTAAGAAACTGGTTGAGATTGACTGAACTCCATGGTTGCACAGTGACGAAGAATCGAGTTTGAGTCGTGGAGTTTGAGCCACGAATTGATTCAATTGATTTAGGGAAAAGGTTTACCTGAGTCCCTTGATGCTTCTGGTTGAATCAATTGAGAGAAATCGATTGAAATTGAGGGAGTTCTGATGATGAACAGTGTGCGGGGTGTTCTTCGAATGATCAACTGTGATCATGAGGTTTGAGGTAAGTTCGATTGTAATTGTGTCCACAGATCTTAAATTGAACTTAATTCGAAGCTGTATGAATGTTCAATTGTTGAATTCAGTGTGGAATTGACAGAAAACCAAACGGGTCTGATCGCGGGTTAAACGACCCGTTTACCAGACAAACGGGCATGAACGACGACACTGTAGCTGGCGCGTGGGTTTCACGCGCAGCCACTCACGGCGGCGCGTGAGGGCGCGTCCGGCCTAGTCTCAAGGTGAGATCAACATGACTTTTGATCCTCTCAGTGTAACGAACATTTTGACGTTGATTTCGGGGAAATCAGATATTGTTACGATAATGTTCCGTGTATCCGAAGTTTTGTTTTACGTTTAAAATACGTATTTAAATCCCGGAAAAATTGGGGAAAATTATATGTTGTATTTTGAGATGTTAGTAACCCTCTATAATGATTTTGGACAGGAGTTGTGATTTTCAGATTTTACGGAAAAATGTGCCGCTCGGAAACGGACCGTTTTGAACGGTGTGTGTGAGTGGACTTTGTTTTCTAACCGTGATGCATGCATATATGATTTTAATGCCTTATTATATGATTTTATATGCTTGGGCATGATTTATGTTTCAATCCGGTAATTTCTCGGTTTTATGATTATTATATTATTATTTTGGGCGATTTTCGAGAAATTACGAAATTTGGTAAAAATGATGTTTGGACTTGGTTTGTGAGTCCGGGATTAAAATTGGTTGGAAATAATGTGTGGACTCGGATTATGAGTCATGGATTGAGAATGATGTTGTGACTCGGGAATGAGTCAAGGATTTCGTGGATTTACGTGAAAATGGCAATGGAGGTTGCAACGCATGGATTTACGTGATAATGTTATTTTGGGCATGAGAACCCAAGTGAATAGTGATTTTGACTCGGATTTGGAGTCATTTGTGAAATTGTGAAATTAATGATTTATTGGGATTTTATGATTATTTTAATCAGTCTTTTGGGCACGTTTTACGAGGAACGTGCAAATGATGTTTTGGGCTAGGCCCGGAGTCTAAATGATTTCTAAAATGATATTTTGACTTGGTTGGTGAGTCAATGATGATTTCCGGATTATTCTATTGATTTAAATGTGATTTTAACGGTTTATGTGTAAAAGGTATTTTGGGCTTGAGACCCAGTTGAGAATGATCTTGACTTGGTATGAAGTCAAGATTTGATTGAAATGTTTTGGGATGTAATTCCCGGGATGGTTTTCATTGTGATTGTGATATTCCCAGGTGGTCGGTGCTTGGGGGGATTACCCAGACGACCGGAGCTTGGGGGATGTGATTGTAGGATCGGGAGTTGATCCTATGGTAGTCAGCTTCTCGGATGAGACTGAGCCTGGATGTACCACTCGGAGGTGTCTGAACCTGGGGATGTGTTCGCCCAGAGGTGACTGAGCCCGAGGAGGTTGAGCCCAGAGGTGTCTGTTCCCGAGAGAGTGACTGGATATTGGCCTACGCGTAGTGCAACACTTGTGAGTAGTGCAGATGTGATTTATGATATTGTGCACTTGTGAGTAGTGCGGATTGATTGGATTGATATATTTATTGTGCACTTGTGATTAGTGCTGATTGATGTTATTTGTGATGACGTACTGGTATGGAGTACGGGTTTTTGGTCTTTGTGGCCAGTGATTATGTTTTCACATGTTTTGGCCTGAGAGCTGGAATTTGATGTTTTATAACATGAACTGATTTGGTGAACATGAGTTTTATGGACCATGGGAAAATATGTTTTGATTTTATCGGTCACTCATGTTTTACGATATGCATGCAAGTTTGTGAAAACTGGAGGGTAAGATTGTATTTTGATAAATGTTTTTATAAGAGGTCATTTTTGTCCACTCACACCTTTTCTGTTTTGTGACCCTCTAGGCCGTGGTACGACGTTCGGGACTGATCGTGAGGCAGTGACAGCAGCAGAAATCCGCGCAAACATCCCTTGTCTGGCAAGCACTGAAGGGGAGTTTCAGACCTTTAGTTGACTTGTCAGACGGGAGTAGGACCGGGCACGGTTTTTGACGTCCAGTTGGGACGGGTCCTGTCAGTCAACCTGAAGGGCAGTCAAAACATTAAAAGTTGTGAGTGGACAAAACAAGAGTTTATAAAAACATTTTAACGAGAAGACATTTGTACCCTTCACTAAAAAGCATGCATGCATTCGAAAATCATTTAACCAAAAGAAACCATATGTGGGAGCTAAGCCCAAAATCAATATTGAAAGAATTATAATGAAAACGACCATACGGGACTCAGCCCAAACCATAGTAAAACCACGTACATGGGCCACTGCCCAAAACCTGTGCATATCACATATCATATATCTCATATAGCATACATCATATATACATATAATTCACACAACCAATCCTGTCACGGTTTCCAAAGCTACGCGCGTGCTACCCAGGTCTCAATCCGAGTCTTCTCAAAGTCAAGATCAATGTCCGCAGACCACTGACCCTACCCGAGGTAATAGTAATCATAGCCTTCCTGAGAGTAAGGAACCCAACTGGGGGGTGACTCCACTCAGTCGGTGCTCCGTGACTACTCCGGGGTCCACCCAGGCCAACGACCCTCCCCGGAGGAGATAATAGAAGTAAAGGAATGTATATGAATACATATATATACATAACATAAACGTTCATGCCCGGTTCACTTGAACCGTCATGATCCATAACATCCATGCCCGGTTCCCATAAACCGTCATGTACCATAATGACCTGACAAAGGTTCATGCCTGTTCCCATAAACCGTCATGAACCACAATGACCTTTCCAGAGTTCATGCCGGTTCCCATAAACCATCATGAACTTGGAAATCCACGTAGGGTCCCTGACCCGAAATCATAAACCGTAAAGTAACTGGGTCTCGTGCCCGAACATATGACTCAATTGGGCACCGTGCCCGATATCTAAGGGTCAGTCACGACTCCGATCATAGTGATGCGTGCAACCATCCATCCAGGACCGCTCTCAATCCTGGTATGTCACCGTGAACGAATCAACCGACGCGACCACCATAAGATCATGGTGCACTCATCACCGATCGCTATCCTGAACCATCAGCACTTCGAAGTCGAGCCTCCCCAGGCTGCCCGACCACGAATCGTGCATCGTGACCTCTCCGGAAGGAACACATCCCAATTCGGAGGCGAGCGTCGTATCGTTGATCGCCGTGCACATAGCACCCGTCGCGACCATGATTTAGACCCGAAGGTCGTAAATAGCGTCATATGCCCGAGACAAAACCAAATGGGTCTCATACCCGAGTTTATCCATTTAGAAATCCAAAACCAAATCATTTAGACCAATAAAGACATACATACCCGTATAAGCACCGTATAAGGCCGAAACCTCGAAATACGCGCTTATACGTAACCACATACAAATGCACCCATGGCATCATCAAACATGTAATAAAACATATAATAAACATTTATGCATGCACCAATTTAGAAAACAAGGTCCACTCACAGACCGTTCGAGTTGCCGCCTCGATTTGCGTGTCATACGGTTCTCCCTAGCCCTCACCATTTGGCCCAGAAGCCCATGGGCTTGTGGGTACCCGCTAGGCCCGATGACAAAAAGCCCGATCCGGCCCGATATGGGCCATGGGCCGGCCCGGCCCGAAAGTTAACGGGCTGGACTTGGGCTTAGGGTGTTCAAACCCGATAGGCCCGGGCCCGATAAAGCCCGGTAAACCTAGCCCGACCCGCCCGTATAAGCCCGACCCATAAGCCCGAAATATATAAAATATTTATTAATTAATAATTAATACTTAATCCATTCATAATAATAGGCTAATACTAATAGTTCAAATTTTCAACCCAAGATCCCAAACCCAAATCCCAAGCCCAACCCCAAGCCCTTTATTTTAGACAGCCCAATACCCTAACCCTAACCTAATGTGCACATATTTAAACAAATTCACTCTCAACTATCACAATATTAGATCTGATTCTCCTTCTCCCAGCGGCCATTACCTATCTCTCATTCTCTCAGACTCTCTCCCGCTCAAAGCCTCAAATAATTGCTCCCAAGTCCCAACTCTCAAACTCATATCTCAATCCTCACAAAACCCAACGTCCTTGTCTATCTCTGCCTCCCCCGATGCCCCTACTAGCCGACCCAAGCCCAGCCATGGCAGCAGCAGCAAATGACATTGCACCTTTGGAACCATAAGAATTACTACTTCTATGCTCAGCAGAATCTGAACCTCTAACTGTAGCAGCTCTGCTACTAGAACCAGAAGCTAGGTTTGGATGACTGTCACTTGTTGCTGAAGCTACAGCACCATCCTCAGCTGAGTCCCCCAATTTCACATCATGTACCTTATCCGGTATGCAAACAGGAAGAGAGTCATCTCTTAGAACCTGAAGACAAAAAGAAAAAAGAAAAAAAGTCATTTCTTAGAACCCGAAGACCACAATATCAACGAGATCTGTCAAGGTAAGCATCCGATTACTCCTATCCTGAAAATTAAAAGGTTTGCAGCTAATATACATCATCATGGTCGTCGTCGTCATCTGAGATATCATCATCTTCAATAACCAAGGCATCATCCATCTCAACAGGCGAGATATCCAATTCCTAAAAATGGGAGTCGATAGCATCCAAATTGTTCTATTCTACTATGCTAGATTCTTTTTCTTTGGTGTATCAGGACTTGGATCCATTTTGAGGCCTTGTAGTCATTATAGTTGTAATTGCATGTGGTTCTTTGTGAGAGTTGATTTTCTTCCCCAACTCGAACTACATTAAGGAGAGGTATTGTTATATTTTGCTCATTTAGTTTTTTGTGGTAATTCTTAAGTTGAAAGATCAAAGATTAAAAATGTTTGCTTCCAAACTAAGCGTGAGCTTTGAACTTGCAGTATGTTGTGTCATATGCTAATTCTTGTACAACCTGTTTAGTCATATAGTGGTAGCTTTGAACTTGCAGTATGTTGTGTCATATGCTAATTCTTGTACAACCTGTTTAGTCATATAGTGGTAGCTAGTATGTTTGCTTCCACTGTGAAAAAGCTATAGCATGAGTGAATCAATGAAAGTAAATATGTTTTCTTTTCTATTTTTCTAGTTTAATTACAGTTTGGATCTGGGAAAATGAAGTCTTTGACCCCAGTTGATCTAAAACAGAGCTGCTTTGAAATTTTAAGTTGGTAAGAAAAAGATCATGAATTCTTTTTCTGAATGTATGATGTTTCCAAGCTACTTTCACACTATGAGTTGTTAGTACTATTTCATTTTGACAGCATTATTTGGAGCTATTACCCTTCAGAAAAGTAGTGGCTTTTGGAGGAATATTTTCATGTTTTACTAACCATTGGGATGTGTCGACCAAATTTTCAAGGATTAATGGTTATTGCATGCGAAAAACCCGAATTTTCATTATTAGTTCTAGCATTTTGTCTTTATGGTTTGTTCTACTCGAATTTGTTTGAATTGGTATCTTGATGTACTTTATATTTCATCTTCAATTTGTTTGAATTGGTATCTTGATGTACTTTATATTTCATCTTGAATTGGTATCTTGAGTCCTTATTCTTTATGTGGTGGAGCTGTTTGTTTATTTTCTTTTCTCAAGTTGTTAAACACCATATTATGTTAGAAATATAATGTTTATTGCTGGTTATTCCTAGTACAAATTATTGTTCAGATCCTTTTTTCAAGTTTTTAAAAAACGAATGACATGTATATGATTATATTTATTGTTCAGAGCTGTTTGTTTATTTATTTATTTTATTGATCAATTTGCATATAATAATTATATTTTTGAACTACCGACAATGATGCAATTGCAAGTCCTGACAGTATATGGCATTGTGTAGATTCCTTTTTTGAACTTTTGATAATTGGATAATTGAGTATGTTTGTTTGCATGTATGAAAACCCCAGCTTTGGTACAATTTTGATTATAGTCTGAAAAGGATAAATAAAATATTATGATTATACCCTGATGATATCCTTCATGGTTAATATGTTTTCTAATTAGAAATATTTTTTATTTGCAAGGAACAAGGACTCACATAAAGTCGTAAGTGCCTAAAGGTTTGAGGTTTGGTTTTAGTTTGATATTGTGCTCAAACTTTGAAGGTAATATCTGCTATTATTCCAATCTTTATAATGGATAATACTAGTGTGAATCAAACAAGTGTCGGTGCACCTTTAAATGATTCAGCTAATTCTCAAACTGTACCTGTTGAACATAGATTAACTAGTGATGTTTGGGATTTCTTTTCGAGGGTTCGTTCTATAAAAGAAAATGGTGAACCTGAAATGAAAAAAGGTGCTGCAGTATATAATGCTATATGTAGTATTTGTCAAGCTAAATTAGGTGGTACTCCGTCCCTTGGGACTAGTCATTTAAAACGTCATTTAGAAAAGCATAAGACTGCACAAGCTACTGTTAATCCTAGTCAAATGTTATTGAATGCTAATTCTGCTGGAAATTTGACAAATTTTGCTTATGATATTGTTGTTGCTCGTAAAGAACTTGTAGATTTTATTGTTAGAGCTGAATTGCCATTTTCATTTGTTCAAAATCATGATTTTAAAGGTATGATTCAACGTGCTTTCTGTCCTCAATATAAAGGAATTTCAGCTTCTACTTGTAAAAGGGATGTGATGAAAAAGTTTTCTAAAGAGAAGAATGATCTGCAAGTTGTTTTTGATAAACTTAATTCCAAAATATGTTTTACCTCTGATATTTGGTCATCACGACAAAAAATGGGTTACATGTCTCTCACAGCACATTTTATTGCTAAAGATTGGTTATTAAATAAGAGAATAATCTGTTTTAAAATGATTGAGTATCCACATAGTGGATCTTCACTTGCCTCTCATATTTTTGATGAATTGGTATCTTGGCGCATTCATAACAAAATATTTACTTTGTCATTAGACAATGCATCAAACAATGACAAAGCTGCACTTGAACTTCCTAATCTTCTTATGATTGATGGTTTGCTTAAGGATTTATTTCATGTTCGTTGTTCTTGTCATATATTGAATTTGATTGTTCAGGATGGATTAGAAATTTTGTCCCCATCTATTGATAGAATTATTGATGTTGTACGTAACATGAATAGTTCTAATAAAAGGCATGAAGTATGGGTAACATGTTGTAAGGACTTTGATATGCCAAAAAAAAACATTGACAATGATGTGCCTCATAGGTGGAATTCCACCTATGAACTTCTGCATCTGGCATTACAATATAAAATTCCTTTGAATAGATATATCCATAAGATTAACGAAACAAGTTCTTCTAATTTAGCTATCCCTACTGAAAATGATTGGATAGTTGCTAAGCTTGTATGTGGGTTTTTGTCTATTTTTGATTCTTCAACAAAGGTATTTTCTGGTGTTTACTATCCTACATCAAGTCGTGTTATTAGTTGTTTAGTAGATATTCATGAAACATTTCCTGTTTATGATAACTTTGGTTTGTTTAACAATGCTTTGATTAAGATGAAGGAGAAATTTAATAAATATTGGACTGAATTTCCTACAATTTTCTGCTTTGCTACTATTCTTGACCCTAGGTTTAAATTATTTGCAATTGAAGAATGGTTAAAGATAATGCATATTGAGGAAGACAAAATTAGTCAAAAAGTCAGAAACATTAAGCAATTATTATTTGAATTATATGATGTTTATAAGAGAAAGATTGTGATTAGTGAGAGCCATATTGTGTCATCTATGAATTTGTCTTCTAGTCCTTTGAGTGAAGGTCCTAGTTCAATATCTTTACCTATTGTTAGAAATTTCTCTATGCATAGTTTGAAAAAAAGCTAAGGTTTCACATTCTAGTTCTACCACCGGCTCTGATTTACAAATTTATCTTGATTTGCCAACAATTGAGGTTGATGATGATAATTCTTTTAGTCTTTTGGGTTGGTGGAAATCAAATCAACCATTGTATCCTATTCTCTCTCTTATTGCTCGTGATGTGCTAACAGTTCCGGCATCTACTGTAGCTTCAGAATCATGTTTTAGTGCAGGTGGTAGAATTGTGTCTGAAAATAGGGCAAGTTTGAATCCTAGTACAATAGAAGCTTTAATTTGTTTGAAAGATTGGATGTTGGCTAGTTCAAGAATGCAGGATGCTCTTCTACAAGAGAAATGGGCAGAAGAATTAATGAATGTTAAAGCATCGAGACCAGATTGGATGGTGGATAGTGATGTTGAGGTGGTTGAGTGAGACCATTCTTTAATAAATTTGTAATATAATTTTTGAACGGATCAAATTGTAATATGGCTATGAATCATTTAAATTATAGTAAATATGATTTGAACTTGAAGGGTGCTTGTGGTACTCTTTTTCCTTACCTTATTTTTTCCCTAAAGGGTTTTGAGGGTAAGGTTTTAATGAGGCCACGTTTTGCACCCTCGAGTATGTTTTTCTACTATTATTTTTGTTTTGTATGTTTTTTTAATTTTTTTTTTCTAATCTGAATTTATAATTAAAAAAAGCCCAATTAGGCCCGGCCCGAATTGGGTTATTTGGCCCGGCCCGATAAGCCCGATAAAAGCCCGGCCCGATAAATTACTTGGGCTTTTATTTATATGCCTAAACCCGCCCGGCCCGGCCCGGTATTTTTCAAAATATTAAATAAGTCCGGCCCGGCCCGGTCCAAGCCCAAAGAATTTGGGCCGGGCTTGCCCGGCCCGGCTCAATGATGAGGGCTAGTTCTCTCAAGCCAATCACATCACCGGGATTCCCAAACCTGTCCAAATTGTAATAGAAGGTTACTAACTACTAAATTAACCTCCTACCAAAGCCCCGTAATTTTCCCGAACTTTTAACTATTTTTAATCCCGAACCTAAACCTTCCGATGCCTCGAAACATATCGAGACGGTGTCTGATCGACACGAAACCAGCCCCAAAATGTTCGTTACATCGAATAGAAGATTTCACATGTTGAACACATCCCCAAATTCTCCCCCACGCGCCCACAAGCGCCGCCTGAAGTGGCTGCGCGTGGGCATCATGCGCCAGCTACAGTATCGTCTCCTACTTCGGTCAGACCGGTCCGAACCGGTTCGGTCCGCTTTTTCCTGCAACTTGGACCGGCGTAACTGGTCCAGGTCTCCTTCTCCCTCATTTTCGGTCCGTTTGCTTCCATTCCAATTCCTAAATTCCTATTTCTTCATTTCCTATCTAACCCAATTAACCAAAACTCCTAAAACCTTCGAAATCCGACCGGTCCAATTTGAACCTCACGGTTCGATTCTCCAAACTCCTCCCCATAGGTCTCTCATCGTCCAATCTCCCTCAAAACTATCCTAATAGCTTCCTAACAACCTTTTTAATTCATTGAAAGCAACCAAAACAACCCATAATACATATATTGAAAAATGGGAAGAATCGGGCTTACCGTGCACCCGCACGAGTTCGCGGCTCCACCGCCCACGGCGGCGCCTTCCTGGGCCGGCCACCGCGTCCTACATCCTCCCTCACTCTCTGGTCTCAGTCCTGGTCGAAATGGGGTTGGGTTGGCTGAGTTTGGGTGGATGGTTTGGGTGAGATCGGGTAATGGGTTTGGGTTTGGATGAAGAAATGAAAATGCACGGGAAGGTTGGATGCATGAATGGGAAAATGGTAGCCAGTGGATGGGTGACACTTGTTACTCATCCATTGGTTGCTGAAAAGTAACTGGGCCCACTAAAGACAAACGGTCCTCGTAAAACGTGTCGTCATGAATAGTAACTTGGAACTTCCGTGAACCGTAACTTCGCCGTCGAACGTCCGAATTCGACGTGCCGCCTATCTACGGATTCGTATCGTTCATCCGATTTAGCCTAAATAATCACCGATTAGCCTCATTAATCGTGATTAGTCACTAATCTAATCTAGGAATTTGGGACGGGTCGTTACATTTGGTCCCCAGAGTCGTTGGTTAGTCGACTTGGGTGGTGTGATGCTACTGTGGATGTGATGTCTCGACGCGAAACAGCCCAACAGCAACCTAGATACGATAGTGATAGTACTTTTGAGGTGGTTGGATAGCAGCGTTTGAGGGTGCTAGTCGCTCGATACGCGGTGCGAGGTAAGACGTATGTCGGCTTAGGGCCGGAAGGTATTGGTGTTACTTGATGGTGGACCATAGGGTCGGATATATGCTAGCAGAAGTAACCTGGGAGGTAGCCGATGAGCTATGGATGAGTAGGTTGGTCGGCCTAAGGGGCCTGAGAGTAGCTCGTGGAGTTAGTGAGATACGGAGGCCGATGAGGCCGATTGATGGTGGCCGGTTCGGCCGGATGGCGTTTGATGTTGATTAGATGGATTGGTGACCTTTGGTTAGTTGGGTTGAGTTTGGAATTGTCCTGCTACGAGTAGCCGGATGCCTTGATGGCAGGGTCCCTAGTGATGGTCTTAGTCGGGTGTGACGACCCGAGTGGTAAGGCTGTAGTGAACCAAGGGCATTTGAGGGTTGGATAACCCGGACGACGAGGATGATTTAAGGTATCCCGTGGGATTACTGGATTGTAGTGAGCAGTACCTGAGGGGAACCGTGAGTGAGGTTTGTGGTATCGTAGTCCTTGTGGTTTGGGCCGACTTACTGCCGGAATGGAGACGGTGCTGCTAGGTGTAGCCGAGGTAGTGGTTGGTTGTGATCTGTAGAAGATGAGAAGCCCTATGGCTAGTAGTTGAGTTGGGAAACTTGTGGTTGAAGTAGAGAAGCACTTGGTAACGCCGAGTGTAGCGAGTGTTATGGTGAGTTCCGTTGAGGATGACGGAAGGAACTGAGAAATGAGTGACTATAATTGATCGATATGAGGTTATTGAAGAGACCACAATCTAGGAGTGCCTTTAGGACTTTGTTGATTTATCCCGATAGGGTGGTTGTACGTGAGGTTGACCACCGGGTAGGAGACCCAATAGTGGAGTACGAGTTGTGGAATTTCGGGGACGAAATTCTTTTAAGGAGGGTAGATTGTAAAGACCCGTCCCGGAAGTCGGGATTAGGGAAGTGATTAGTGACGGATTAGCTGAGTTAATCGGGGGTTAGTTGGTTACTGTTGGACCTTGGGCATAGAATGAAGATTTTGCCCCTAGTTTGGGCAAAATGTTGATTTAGAGTTCGGGCGGTCAAGTGGGCATGGACCGATGACCGTGACGTAGTTCGGGACGTCACGGGTCCGTAGACAGGTGGCACGCCCGATTCCGACATCCGAGGAGGAAGTTATGATGTTCGAAAGGTTGGGGTATTACCCTAAATTGGTTAAAATAGGGAGAAAAGTTGACTTTTCACACGACAAGGTTTTTACACGTAGACCTAGGACCGTTAGGTAGATCTCGTCGTCCTGAGTTCAACGACATGCAGCATGTTTTCATCGGACGTCGGACGAGCGAGATACGGGTCTAGAACAGCAAAGGGCAAAATGGTAATTTTGACTCACAATGGACATTTTGGTCTTTTTGCACATTGGGAATTGTGCAATCTGATAAGGACAAGTGTGCAGTGTGTATTGGATATTTTGAGTTTAGGCCATGGGATGGTGGACACGTGCACTGTGTCTAGTGGGTTCTATGCTAGTTGCACGGTTCAATTAAATTGGATTGTTCGAGTGTGGGAGTCGTCCTAGAGAGAAACAGAGACTGAGAGTAAGGGGGGAAATCGATCGAATTGCAGGGAAGGATGAGACTTTGTAACCTGGTGAGAGTGAGTAGAGATTAAGTGAGAATTGATGAGTGAGTTTGAGTGAGAATTTCGTGAGGAAAACTTGTGAGTGTGAGGTGTGAGTTTCAAGGAAACAGAGAAGAATCGAGGTGGTGGTATTGATGTGTTCGATCAAATCATTCAAATTTGGAGTGTGGGAGTGATCAGAAGGCAGAGAGGAGACGTTGGACGGGCTGGGCCACGACGGCGTTCACGGCAGCTCACAGACAAGTAAGGTTCCCCTGTTTCCTCTGTTTTTCCATTTTGATTCAAAGTTAAAGTCGTGAAGTTAGGGGCAGAGTCGAGGGTTTTGTAAGGTCTAGTTAGGTTCTGTAGGTTTCTAAGAGTCGTCTGGTTGTGAAGCCGTGACGGGGGGAAGCTCTGGTGGTCGGAAACCGAAACAGGGGTTTTCGGGTGAATTCTGTTTCGAGTTGGGAAGATGAGTTATGGGCAGTGATGCTAGGTTTGGTTGAGAGGAATGAATTTCTAGGATGAGGACGAAGCTATTGGTGGAAAGAGGGACAAAAATGATTGCATGACGACGGAGATTCGGGAACACCGGTTCGGATCGGTCGACCCATTGAAGAAGACGATGAATAGTAACCCTATGCAGGTGCGTGAGGCCCACACGCAGCCTGACAGTACCCATCCCAATCCCCCCGGGATTACCGGGGAATGTGCCTGCTCCCGTCCAACAAGGGGTGTCAGACAAGGGATAACCAAAAGTCACTGCCCAAACGGGGCTTCCAGAGTGCGCAATGATCGATGGAGAAGGCGTGCAATGTCCCAGTCTCTGCTGCAGTCGCATCCGTAATCAACCTGAAGGGCATTAAAACCAATAAAAGCTGTGAGTGGACGAAAATCATTAAGTTTATTTAACACAGTTATAAGACATTTATGCCCTCCAATAAAAACGTATGCATGCCACGAAAACCAGTAACCAAAACGTTTGTTCAACTAAGCCATTAGGGCCTTAGCCCAAAAACCGTTAACTTAAAACCAAGTGTGGGAACTCAGCCCAAAACTGTGGAATACCACTACCAGACATATAAAACCATGTGGGCCACCGCCCAAAGCCATAAACATAAATACATAAATCCAAAACCATTTAGGGTCCCCGACCCGAAATACCATTTCAATAGCCAATAATCCATTTTTACCACATAAACACCAATCCAACCGAAAAGCCATTTCATAGATTCATTAATCCATATTTACCACATTACCATCACCAGCATCCCAGACGCTTGACATGACAGGACCCGCCCCGATCCCACAGGGACCACAAGGGGACGTGCCCTGCTCCCGTCTGACACCCAATAATTCATACCAATTTTAACCTCAAAACATCAAATGCATAAATAACCAAATTAAAGTCATACATCAAATCCGAATTAAACGAATGTCAGACAAGGGATGAAATTCAAAATTACAAGTTGCGAGCACGACTCTATAGTAAACCTGCGGGTACGCCACCCGACAGGGGTTCAGGTACGCAGAAGTAGATCTATGCCTCAGCCTCAGGTTCCTCCTCTACCTCAGTATCACGACCTGGAGGGGTTACCAAAAACATTAAGGGTGAGTGGACCGAACTCAAGTTTATAAAATCATTTGATAAGTAAAACATATAATTTACCCCTCCGTTTTCCAAACATGCATGCAGCATCCTTTAAAATCATAAATAATATAATATGAATCATAAGGCATGTAATAAAACCATAACCATAATTTTAGCTACTGCACTATACACTCCAATCCCGACATCCCAGATGTCTGACGTCCCTGACGTCCAATAAGGTCACAATCACAAGGCTACGCGTGTCACTCGGGTCTCAATTCCGAGTTCAATCCCCGAACCCCGTTCGGGTACAGCATCCCCGATGCTTAGCGTCATAGACGCTGGACGTTCTAGACGTCCGTGACCTCTCCGGGGTACCTCACCCGGAGGAGACAGTATCATATGAATGGATCTATACAGTGCAGTACCAAATACATTTTATTGATATCCACATGCAAGCATATATATACATAGATAGAATCCGAACCAATCATTAAGTTTCATCGGACGGGTCTCAAGCCCAAATACCGTGAAACGTGCCATAACCATATTTTCCATATTATCAAAACCATTATTTTTTTAGCATGTGAATAAGTATAATAAACCAGAAAACATTTATGCACGCAAGGGTTTAAGAAAATGGCCCACTCACTGTACGATTCCGCTGCGAATCTGCGCGTACGGACCTGTACCGAGATTATCGTACAATTCCTGTCAGTTCAAATCACATGTAAGGGTCACTACAAGTCTTAAACGTTTAACCACAAAGTCCGAAATAGAAACCGGCCCGGAGAAACCGTACAACACGTTTCCCGAGGCAACCGGCCCTAAACTGACCCATCAATGCTTATCTCAGATCAACATGGTTAAATCGCCAAAAATGTTCAGAATGATGAGAGGAACAAAAGTCATGTTGATCGTGATCGGAGATAAGGTCCAACGCGCCCTCACGCGCCGCCCAAAGTGGCTGCGCGTGAAAGTCACGCGCCTGACACTGTAGCTACAGTGTCACCTCCTTCACCCGTTTGTCTGTAATACGGGTCTGCCACCCGCGGCTTGACCCGGTTGAATACCCATCAATTCCTACTCGATTTCAATCCAATTTGATCCTAACATGTTCATTAACTATCCAATTTAGGTTCTGTGACAAAAATCAACCTCGACACATCCCCAAACGACCCATCGACCCGCGATCAACCAATCGGGTCAATCACCAGAACTTCCTGGTTTCAAACCCATTGTCCAATTAACTTCACAGGAAGCATAACAGGATCAAAACGAACCAAAATGAACAATCAATTGTGTCTGAAAGTACCTGTAGGTTGTCGTCCCAAGCTCTGCAACTTCCCTGAAAACAGCAGCCTCCGTCCTAGCTCAACCGTGACTGTTAGCCTTCAATTTCGATGTGGTTGAGTTCCAAATACTCCCAGAAGTCTAAACCAGGCCTTGGTTTGGTCCATCAAGCACCATAAATTAAACTCCGAAATTCCCTCCAATTTTCCAGAAACTGAATTCTCTGGTTTTCCTCTCCAATTCTCAGCCCTCACTGCAACAGAGTGAAGCACACTTAAATCCCACTCAGTTAAACAATCCTTGCCAGCCAACAGCTCGTGGAAGCCTCACTGTCCACTGAGAAATGTTTCCCGCAAAAGTTCGAATCTTGAATTAACAAATGGTGTCCATGATCAGCCACGTTCTGATGTTTATAAGGCTTTAAACAATCCCAACTTTCCAACTCACACACTGAATTAACAATTGAGACTCAGAACCACCGCACACGGTGGTGCAGTAATTGTTCCCCCGCGGTTGCTACAGTGACCAGGGGTGAAATGACCAAAATGCCCCTAGTTCAGAAATTACCAAAATGCCCTTCATTTCCTAGGCCCGTAACTCAGCCATACGAAGTCCGATTTTGGCGTGCCGCCTGTCTACGGACTCAGGATGTCGAGACCTACCCAACGGTCCTGGAGTCGTGTGAAACTTAATTGTTAAACGAAAAGTCAACATTTTCGCCCGTGGAGTCCAACTTACGGTAATGCCCCTGAACTTACGATAGTCATAACTTTTTCCCTGATCGTCCGAAATGGACGTGCCACTTGTCTATGAACTCGTGACGTCCCGTACTACGCCACGGTCATAGGTCAAAGTCCATTTAACTCATCAATCAAAAAGTCAACAATTTGGCCATACCAATCACAAGGGTAAAAGCGTCAATTCACACATTAAATTGAAATATTAAAATCCTCGAATGTCCGGGGTGTTACATGACGTCCCAGACGTCATATCTCACGGTATAATAAGCGACGCGTGCTGTCCGGGGTCTCTCCGGGTCAATATCTTTGACATCACAGATGTCTGACGTTCCAGGCGTCAATTATAGCAATCCTACTCCTGAGTCATTATACGGTCCGGTAACTCCGTACGATGACCCCTCGCAGGCAATGCACCGTGACTTCCCCAGTGTCCCAGACACCTGGAGGAGACCATCATATATCCTTGTATCCAGATGGTATATGGAAAACCGTTTTACTAAATAATTTCACAACATTACAATGGGCCCTGCCCGAAATCGCCATAAAACATCACAATTTCATTTGGGTCCCTGACTCGAAATCACATTTATTAAACATAGGGTCCCAGACCCGAAATCACATTTATTAACATAGGGTCCTAGACCCGAAATCATATTTATAACCCAACTAGGCCCCATGCCCGATTTTGTAAACCACTGGGCCCACGGCCCGATTCGTAAATCAACTGGGCCCCTGACCCGATAATATAACTCAAATGGGTCTCAGTCCGATTTCGTAACAATTGGGTCCCTTGCCCGATTTCATAAATAACTGGGCCCCCGACCCGATTTCATAACTCAATTGGACTCCAAGTCCGAGGTTTCCAAACAAGTGGGCCTCAAGCCCGAGTTTATCTTTCCAATTTTAAAACCATTTCATGAAATCATATCCAAGACCATAAACATGGAAAAGCCGTGCAAAACCAGAAACCTCGATTTACGTGCAAGCACGTAAATCGCCTCGAAATACGTGAAACCGTATAATTTACCAACATCCAAATCAACATCATACAATCACAATCATAATCCATATAAAACATTTAGGCATGCATAGAATTTATAAAACCAAAGTCCACTCACAGACCGTTCAAACGCTGCGCCTCGATACGTGTGCCTTAGGCCTTCCCGAGACATACCACTATCACCGAGACTTCCAAACGTGTCCAAATCACACCCAAAGGTTACTACTAACCTATACAAGTCCATATTAAGAACCCTAAAATTTCCCGGAAAAGTCAACGTGTCCTGTACACGTTTCCCGAGGTGAAAACCCTCGATTTGACCAACTTAACGATCTCCGATTGACCCGAAACCACCGCCATTGGATCCGGATCGTCGAAACCTTTAAATAGTTCTGGTCCCACCTAAAAATACGCTCCCACGTGCCCTCACGCGCGGGTCAAAGTTCTAGTCAAACGTTGACCAAAAAGTCAATGCTGACGTCATCATGAACAGTAAGTCAACGGACAAAAGTCAACGAGTCAACTCGCTGGTCAACGAGTCAACTCGCCGGCGATCGAGTCAACTCACCGAAATTTCTCGCCGGAAAACTCCATTGATGCTCCAAACTTCAAACTTCGATATCTCACTCGTTTCTCAACCAAATTGGACGTTCTACCTATGTAAATCCATCTACTCGAGCCAAGGATTCTAAAAATCAACCCAAAAAAATTCAGAAAGTACCTGGATTTTAAGTTATGGCCATTCAAAGTTTCTGCCAGATTTCCCAACCTCATTCCGGCCACCTCCAACGTCCAAATCCGTCCCAAAATGCACCTACAAGCTCGTGAGAACTCAAAGAACATCATCCTAAGCTTAGAATCGATCAACACCATCAAAATCAAAAACCCAAAATTTGAATCTCACGGTTTACCTTCCAAAATTCCGGCCACCGTGCATGACGGTCCTTGCCGTGACCACCATTGGATTCGTCTCAACATCCTCTGCAACTTTCATTCACGGGTCATAAGCAATGGATGAAGATTAAGGGGGGTTGTAGAGTTTTTTTGCTCACTTATCTCATGCTCTATTTTCTTGGTTGTTCACGGTTCAATGAAGAACACAGAGAAGGCATAATGGTGATTAATTAAGGCTAATGGTGATGATGATGTAGGAATGATGATGTTGGGAGGGAAACATGGAGCAGATTCTTGGCCTCAAATCAAGGGATGAGTGACACTTGTCACTCATCCAAGGATCCAGATTCAACAGTCACTATTCATTAATATAATATTATTTTAAACGAAGCCTCGGTTCGTTCGGTTAATCGAATTCGTTCCCGTGACCATAATTTCGTCGTCGAATCTCCGATTTCGGCATGCCGCCTGTCTACGGATTCGTATCGACACGCTCTACGTAACGGTCCTTGACCTCGTCTGTTGGACCTCCCGGATCAAAAGTCAACATTTGGCCCCTTTTCTACCAAATTACCAAAATGCCCCTCGACTTCCGAACATCATAACTTCTTCCTCGAATTTTGGAATCGAACGTGCCACCTGTCTATGAACTCGTGACGTCCTGAACTACGTCACGGTCATCGGTCAAAGTCCGTTTGACAGCCCGATCAAAAAGTCAACATTTTACCCACGACCAAGGGCAAAATGGTCATTTTGCACATTTTGTCCGATTTCGCCCAACTAACCACCGATCAACCTCACTAATCAAGATTAGTCACTAATCTAATCCCGGAATTCGGGACGGGTCGTTACACAGCCACTTTGGGTAGCGCGTGGGGGCGCGTGGCAGCTGTTTTGGGGAACCTTCCAACATAGTTTTGAGTCTAATTGTTGTAACGAATCTTTTGGGATAGGTTTCGGGACGATCAGACGTTGTTTCGGGTTAGATCTGCGGGATCAAAGGTTTAGAGTTCCGTTTAAAGTACACTTAGAAGTTCGAGAAAGTTATGGGATTTGAGTAGGACTTTTGTGACGTAGTTAGTAACCTCGTTATGGGCTTTGAATAGGTTCGGGAAAGCCGAGGATAACGGAATGGCCGAGAACGGCGTAAGTGCGCGCGTATCGAGGCGACGTCGGAATGGTCTGTGAGTGGACTTTGCTTTCTAACTCTTGATGCATGCATATAGGTTTTTATATGTTTTCTATACTTGATTCTATGATTTAATTTATGATTGTGATGGTTTACGGTTTTGCACATTTTTCGAGGAAATGACGGTATTTCACGTTTTACGAGATTTGATAGATATTGTGATTTGAACCTGGTTTTAATGATTTGATTTCGGATTTTGAAATACGATTTGATTTTAAGGAAAGTAAAAGGATTTTGGAAAAGTGTTTTCGGAAAAGGGTTACGGGCTTGAAGCCCAGTTCAGAAATGTGGTTTTGAGAAACTTGATTTCTGGTTTGTGAATCGGATTTCCGGATGAAGATTCGGGATTTGATTCGGGACTTGAAAGTGGATTCCAGGTTTGAGTTCGGAATGGTTATTCCGGATGCTAGCTTACGGAATGATGGTTGCGGACTCGGATCTGGAAATGAGGTGGATATGATTCTGGATTTGGATTCGAAATAACGGTTCTAGATGCCGGAAGGGTTTCGGACCAGTGGTTTCGGATTCAGGTTTGGATATGGATTTCGAAATGGTTTTTTTCAAATGGTTTGGATTGGATTTGCTGGATCTGGTTATTGGGTTTAAAGACCTGGATATGTTTGATGGGGACGGGCCCAGATTGGGTTTAAAGACCCGGATTGAGTTTAAAGACTCGGATATATTGATATTTCCCCCGTAGGCCTGTTGAGTTTAAAGACTCGGGAGTTTAAAGACTCGGATTATATTGAGGCCCGGATTGAGTTTAAAGACTCGGGAGTTTAAAGACTCGGATTATATTGAGGTCTGGATTGAGTTTAAAGACTCGGGAGTTTAACGACTCGGATAGATCCAGCAGGTTCGATGGACGGAAATGTAGTATGGTTTTGGGCTATGCCCGGATGAAATGATTTTCGTTGGTTATAATGGTTTTCGGTGGTTTTGGGCTAAGGCCCGGGATTTGGAAAAAGGAACTTGTGTTCGGTTTTTCATGGTTTGTTTAACCGGAATATTGAATGGTTTTATGACATGAATTTGATATGCATGCATTGGTTTTTGAAACGGAGGGTATAAGTGTCATTGTTTTATGAAATGTTTTGAACTTAAAACTTTATTTTTGTCCACTCACAGTCTTTTCGTGTTTTTGATACCCTCCAGGTCGTTGGAGGACTAAAGGTATATCTTCTACATCGAATTTGGGACAGCATTACAAGTCTCCAACCGAGAAATTCCACCTCGGTCAAGAACTTGAGGAATTCTGTTGATATCATATCAGTCCAAACTCATTTGAGCCCAATACCTCTAACCCAGCACTCATTTAAAGCTCAAAGGGCTCATACCCACACTAATACAGAAACCTTGGGAAGGACTAACCAGCACTGACACGTGGACATATCCCCTCATTCTATCCTCAGGACACGTGTCAACCTTATAATGAATGTACATTCTCCCACATCGGAAAAACATATTTATTATTACTCACACACCCATACAAAATGACTCATTTTCACAATAAAAAGCAACTAAGCATTTACTATTCATATCTACCCACAGAGTACTATTCACACACTCCTTATATACACAAACCCACACTAACTTGGGCGTCGAAGTATCCTTAGACTGATAATACGCCGGTGCATACATCTAACTGACGACCCGTTGCCTTTTTTTGATAGGTCAGTCTAAGGATACGTGGTTGAACGGGATTATACCGTAAGTTGACACATTTTGTGCATTAACAATGGTATTTGTACGTATATAGTTATAATCGACTTCTACAAACCTTAAACCAAAACAAACTGAAGAGTTTATCGATCCAATTTGTAGTGTAAATACTAAAATTGTACTAAATTGGATGAAATCTTGAATAAACTATAAATAAATAAATGTATATATATATAAAGATATTTATGAAATTTAATTTATATTATAAAAATTAAGAAATTAAAAAAAACACAGTAATAAGCTACCAAGTAATTTAACATGAGCACCAAAAGGGTGACCCAAACATAAATATCACAAATTGGAAATGCCAAAGACGTCATAATAAGTAGGTGTGTTATGTAATAAATACCTCGATGCCGCTTATGCAAGCCAGCTTTCTCTTGTGCCCAACTCTAGTTGTAATTATATGATTTGGACTACCCAGTACAATCCTCTTGAATTGCAAAATAATGAAATAATGTGTTAATTAACTTTTAGTTTACTGATATTTCTATAATTAATTTGTAACCCTAGCACTAATGCCTAGTCTTTTTGGACCACTTTGCCCTTGCAATTGTGCTGGTCAATTCCCAATTTGGGCCAACCCAAACAAAACCACACGACATGAGCAAGTTATCCATCGCCCCAAAGACAATACTGCAAACTTTCAGAGCCTCAATGAATCTAGTTGGATCCTTTTAACTAAAAATAGAAGAAAAATAATAAATTGACCAAAAAGCCCCCCGTCTTTGGGCATATTTCGTAGCCATTGATGATTCCGCTGGAGAGTGGAGGAGGCAAGGCAGGTTGGTTCAGGTTGTTGTCGTACTTGGTCAGTTAAGAACTTGATGAGTTAGGGTTTGGATTTTTTTATTTTTTTGATTTTTCAATTGATTTCTGTCAGGTACGATGTCGTTTAGTATTTGACTTTTTATTAGGTTGAGCCTTGTTTTTGGTTGTTTTTTTTGGGCTCTGTAGTTTTGAGCTTTTAATTTCAGACCCCCAGGAAAGTTTTTTTTTTTTTTTTTTCTTTCTTCTATTAGAATAATTTTGAAGGAACCCCACGTTGGATATCATCAAAATTATCACTAGGATGAAGTATTCATGTGTCGGTTAATTTGATTGTTTTATGTTTAGGTGAATTTAGCTTTGTGTTCAAATTCGTTGAGGTTGAGAATTATCAGTATGTAAGATGTATAACTTAGTATTGTGTTTATTTTCAATACATATTATCTAGTAATGTATGGCTTAATTCAAATCACATTTTCGCTTATAATCAAGATGAAAATTGCTTGTTTTTCGTGTTATATTGCCCCAACATTGTACCTCTTTAATCCATGTTATTTTTTTTTTCAAAATGGACCTCTTCAAAACATTATATTTGCTATTGCGGAAGGTTCTAGTTCTATTCTGCTAGAAGGACTTAGAGCTGAAGCAGACTCGAAAATTATTATCGACACTATCAATGATAAGTTAAAATTGCACTGAGAGAATTCTCATGATCATCTCGAATGCTAGAAGATGGATGAAAAGATTATGGGCCATTAACTTCTCTCATGGCCTTAGAGAAAGTGACTTTGTGGCGAACTTTTTTGGCATATATGAATTAAAGATGGTGGAAGTTTTTTCCTAGAGAAACTATTGTAGTTTGTAGATTTACACGATCAAACTGTAAAGTTTTAGAAGCTATCAGAAGGATCATATAAATCCACACATGAGAGTTGTTCTTCTTATGTCCCAAAAAAGTCATGGCATCTGCAACGAAATTCGCCTCATAGAATATATGCATGAAATGGATATAAGTAATTTTAAGGTAAGGTGTTTGATATCCTTGATGAGCATAAAAAGCTTCCAAGGAACAACATACTTCTTTAGAACACAATTACTAACTATGTTGCACCGAAACGGATACGGATACGAGAATACGATACGACACGATACTCTGATACGTCAAAATCAAAAAGTCAAAAGATACAATACGAGAAGGATACAAAAAATAAATAATATATTAAAATTCAAATATAATTAACAACAAGTAAGCAAATTCAGTTTATCATATAACAACTTCATATAAAGATCTAGTTTCTAATAAAGTTGACCAAGATCGCACCTATGTGTCCCAATCACATCTTTATGTCCCAATCTTTGGCATATAGCTTAGTTTCTAGTATCTTCAGCAAACCTTTCAGTCTCTTGCAGAATAAATTTTAATTAATTTGAAAAACATCTTCCCCAACATTAATCATAAAAGGGTACCTGTAGCCATATCTAATCAAACCCAGTCAAACCATAAGATAACAGAAAGAGTAAAGTGCAACTTCTTTACAACTACATGAATTACTTAAAATGTGCATTACATTCTAGATGGCTACTAATCTTAGGGAAGTACACTACTAGTATCCAGAAGCAAAAAAAGTAGTTTAACAAAGCCAATAATTGATTTGATAACTTCTACAATTCTAGAAAATAGACAGAATCCGCTTAATGCATATTCAATTTCTTATTAACATCAAGAACTGAACCCTTTTTGATCCTCCATTAACTTGTAAACATGAGCTTTCGAAGAATATCCAACTGTCTCCTTACATTCTCTTAAGCCTGAAGCATAATAATCTCAAACCAAATAACATCATCCTTTCAAATGCATGTCTTTGAGAAATAAGATAAATAGGAACAGGATGAGCAACCAAAACTAGAGCTGAACTTGTCAAGATCAGACCTTTCTGTCCCAAATCCCAATCTCTGGCATACAATCGAGTAGATTTTTACAGAAATCGGAATAACCTTTTTTGAACATGAATCATAAAAGGGTATCTACTAATATCTAATATCTAATATCTATATCTAATCAAACATATTTTAACAAATTAGAAGACAAAATTCGTAAAATGTTGCATTTCTTCTTTACAATAACACCAGAACACAGACAAAAGAGTATTTTTCCCAAAAAGTCAAAACAATTATCCTTGAACCGTTGGTCCTTGAAACCATTATACATAAACAATTATCTGTCAACCTTATACATTATGCTGCTCTTAAAACCATTATACATAAACAATTATCCTTAAAACCATTATATCAGAAACAATTATACAACAACCATTATATCACCCAAATACTACGACACCTCTTGAAATTTGCAGTAGCAGGTGTGTGGGATGTGGTTCTGCGTATTGGAAAACAGATTTACGATTCTGAGGGTCACGTAAAATTGCAGATTTGCAATAGCAGATGTGGTTATGAGGAAGAGAAGTGAGGCGAGGGAGAACCGGAGAGGCAAGAGGGGTCACGCAAATATGCGTTCTGCTCTGCTGGATCTGAGAAGCAGATTTGTGTTCTGCTCTACTGTGTTGTACTGGTCACTACACAAAGTTGAACGCGAGGGGCTGGATCTGATTTCCATATTTTATTTCTTTGTTTTGACATTTATGCCCTCTTCTATCAATCAAAATTACAGACTGCGTATCCAATTATGAAACACACGTATCCAAGCCGTATCCAAATATCGATACCGTATCCAAACGTATCCGAGCGTATCGAACGAGTATCAGACCGATATCGGTATTCGAAACGCGATACCGGGATCCAAGGACATTTCGGTGCAACCTAGGTTACTAATGAGTTTTAGGTCTCCTTCAACAAGAATATCAGAGTAGCTCGTCCGATTAGCTTGCAAAAGGCCTTATCTCAAAGCAATTCCTTCCGTGATAGCCACTTCTGACAGATCTATGGGGGTAGAACTAGCTACAAGAGGATTACCATTCACATCTCTTATGATGGAGCTCGAAGAACCAACTGATGTGATTTGGTTTAAGGAGCCATCAAAATCGAGTTTCACTTTGTTCTGAGGATGAGCCTTCCATTTGATACTGATTGGATTTCCTTAAGTTGTAGAGTTCACAAAACTAGGATTAGAAGATTGGAAGACACGCTAGAAAACTGCACCAATCTGAACAACAATGCGGAGAACTTTGGTAGGATGAGACTTCGTATTCCGAAAGACCATATCATTTATGGTCTTACAAAGTTGCCAACAAAAAAGCAGGATTTTGCTTAGATTGCGGTTACCATCACCATTTTATCATGCACCAGAAAAAGAAGATAGCTAAATTGTAAGTATAATATAGTATTGGCATTTCTAGATTGCATTCTTGTAACATAGTTAGGTTGATGGGTCCATCTATTGGGCTATGTCTACAAGTTTTAGTCATCCAAAATAAATTTAATTGAAAAACCCAATAGGTTAGTCCATATGGTGATGCACAAGAGGTGCTTGGTGAAGTCAACATTTGCTGACTTAGCTTCCAAGAAGAAATAATTGAAGGCAACATTGTTTCTTCTCTTTAGGAAAAAGAAAAGAAGAGTCTGACTTGGACACTTGAGTTGGAAGGAAATCAAGCAGTGCAGGTGATTGAATAAGAATAATTTCTCATCACTTTTGGGACATATACAAAAGGAAAAAGAGAGTAGCTGCAAAAGTTTTTTTTCTCGGAAGAGGGATGATCATGTGCTTTAGCGGTCTAAGTGGATTTTGAGCATCAACCAAGAGTTGCTTTCAATGTTATTGGAGAACTTTGTTAAGAGCTTCAACAAAGCTGCTTTATGAAGGTGAAATCTTGAAGATTTTTTGTGTTCTCAGTGAATGGTGGCTAAGGGAATGTCGTGCCACCAAGGAGAATCAATTGAGTCTTTAAAGTTTCTATGAATGGCTGGTATTGTAGTATAGAGGAAAGAGATGCTTGCATCATGAGTGATTAGCAGATGAGTTCTTAGTCCTTATCACTATTGTGCCACGTGGCAGGCTCTTTCAGGGTTGTTAGGTGACACGTTAGCTAGGGTTGACGTCCGCAGCCTTGACTAGACGGGTGAAAACTTTAACCAACACGTGTGGGCAAATTTCAAGGTGAACCAATCTTGTTCAAAAGTTTTCGATGTCCTGAATCCAATGGTGGTGGTTTCAGGTCGATCAGATGTCGTTTTGTTTGATTTTTAGGTGGTTTTCTCCTTGAGAAGCATGTTTGGGACGTGTTTTTGATTTCGAGGTTTAAGGGATGTTTATGTATGAACTTGTATGGAATTTTAGTGGTCTCTGGGTGTGATTTTGATAGGCCAGAATGTTCCAGAAGTTTCGGATTAGCTTACAGCTTGGGATTTGGGCGGTCGGCGGTACTGTGAATGGACGACTTCTTTCATAACTCTGCTGCATGCATAGTTATATGTTTTTACTAGGTTTATGTTATGGTTTGGCATGTTTATTGATATGATTATGATTTCTAGTTAAATGGTCGATTTATAATGTATTTTCGGTTACGATTTCTGGATATTTATTTTATGTTGGTTTTTGGAAAACAAGGTTTTAGGTTGGTGCCTAGGAGCTAAATGTTTTGCGTTGGTGCCCGGGGATGGAAAATGTTTTGTGCTGGCGCCCGTGTTAAAATGTGTTTTGGTTTGAATACTGTGTTTTGGTATTGGTCAACCTCAAGCAATTGGATCGCTATTTCGGAGTTGGACTCCAATGATTCCCAAGGATGGACTCGGGCGTGATCTATGTTGGACTCAACATGTGAGGACCCGTGCCTTTGGTTAGCAATCCCACATCGCCATGGGAGATTTGGGGGATGCGCCTTATATGTGTGGGCGCGCATCTATCCAACACGAGGCCTTTTGGGAGCTCACTAGCTTTGGATTCCTAGGGAACTCTTAAGTTAAGCGATTAGGGGCTGGTGTAATCCTAGGATGGGTGACCCACCGGGAAGTTGCACGTGAGCTCCCGAGAACAAAATCGTGAGGGCTGGGCCCAAAGCGGACAATATCCTGTTGGAGAAGGGCATGTCGTGTCAAAGTGGTATCAGAGCCGAACCCCAGCCAGAATTGAGTGTGCCAGCGAGAACGTTGGGCCCCAAGGGGGTGAATTGTGAGGACCCGTGCCTTGGTGGCATGGTTAGCAATCTCACATCGCCCTGGGAGATCTAGGAGATGCACCTTATATGTGTGGGCGCGCATCTATCAAACATGAGGCCTTTTGGGAGCTTATTGGCTTTGGATTCCTAGGGAACTCCAAAATGAAGCGAGTAGGGGCTGGTGCAATCCCAAGATGGGTGACCCATTGGAAAGTTGTACGTGAGCTCCCGAGAACAAGACCGTGAGGACTGGGCCCAAAGCGGACAATAGCTTGTTGGAGAAGGTTGGTTTGTGTCACGACACGTGCCGACGAAGTTGGACTCCATAGATCCGTGGTTGTTTACCGGTAGTACAAATGGGATGCTAGTTAGACTAACGGGTTGGTTGTACTAGCGGGACGAGGTTTGACTTATGACTGGTTGGACCAACGAGATCATGTTTGGCTTTTATTACTTGTGATGTGTTCAAAGGTTTTCAAAATTGCTTAGAGCCGGTGATTTCAGGAAAACGTGGGCCAGAAGGCTTTTATGTGATTTGGGTCGAACCCAGGGTTTTATAAATTACTGTTTTCTATAAAAGCAATGGTTTATTTGGTTATGCATGCATATTTTCTAAATCGGAGGGTTTAAAGGTTTAATTCGGAAAAAGGTTTTTCAAAGCTTTGTTTTGTCCACTCACACTTTTGATGGTTTTGGTGCCCTTCGGGTTGACCGCGGACGTGGGCTGTATGAAGGCTGAGGCATCATGTGGATATGTGTACTTTGATTATCCTGAGTGAGTTGTGGTAGGTATACCTAGTCTGGCACGGGGTATGTACTTATTTCAGGTTTAGGGTACTTTGGTGGTAATTTTATAGTGTTGTAACAGACAGGAG
This sequence comes from Prinsepia uniflora, assembly GCA_032719365.1. Classification (NCBI taxonomy): domain Eukaryota; kingdom Viridiplantae; phylum Streptophyta; class Magnoliopsida; order Rosales; family Rosaceae; genus Prinsepia; species Prinsepia uniflora. The sequence continues at coordinate 7,891,464 of CM064875.1, forward strand.
CAGATCCTATCAAATTGGTATCAGAGCACTAGGTTGCTTTCAGTAGGGTTGCACACTAGGTGTGCAGGATAGTTTCGTTTCAGACGTGATGTCTCCATGACGATATATGACAACCCAAAAATTCGAAAACGGAAATTTTGGAAAATTTGAAGAAAATAACGATTTTGCCCCTCAAATTGGGCGAACAATTGACTTTTGGTTCGAGCGGTCAAACGGACTTTGATCGATGACTGTGACGTAGTTCGGGACGTCACGAGTTCATAGACAGGTGGCACGCCCGATTCCGACATTCGAGGAGAAAGTTATGATGTTTGAAAGGTTAAGGGTAATTTGGTAATTTGATTAAAAGGGGCAATTTGTTGACTTTTCAAACGACATGGACTTTCCACGTAATTTGAAGACGGTTGGGTAGGTCTCAAGATGCTGAATCCATAGACAGGCGGCATGCGTCAATCGGGGTTTGGATGGAAAAGTTACGAACCTCAGAATGCTAAGGGCATTTTGGTCAATTGTGTTATAAGGGGCAAATTTGTCCTCTTGCTAATATTGATGACTCATTTACTTAGTGACTCATTTAGTACAATTGGTGACATCTGTCACCTTAAAATTTAGATTGGTGGCAAAAGAAAGGTGTAGCGGTGGGATGAATTGAAGAACTTTGTGGGTATGTGTGAAAAACAGAGGCTGAGCCACTCTGATGATCGATCACCTGGATAGAAGGAAGAAACAACCAAATAGTTAACTGTGGAAGTTAGAGAGTGAGTATAGGGGATCGAATGAAGAAGGAATTAGGGAGGAAACCTTAAAATCCAAAGAAAAACCCGAAACAAATTCATAGGAGTCGAAATTCGAATTACACCTTGTAGCCCTAAAACGTTGAAATTGGACTTAGATTAAGACTTCTGGGACTCGTATTAGTCGATCCACATCGAGAAACTCAAGGTTTGAAGCCCTTTTAGCAAAGAACAGATATGGCGAAGTTTGGAAATTCGAAGGATTGAGTCGTGTAATTGGAGGAGTTGGAAGATGCAATTGAGATCGAAAATGAGTTTATAATAGTCCTACGAAGCTTTTGGATGGATCAATTGAAGAAAAACGATGAGAATCGATGAACTTTGATGAAGGAACAGTATTCGGGTATTCTTCAAAAATTCAAGTTCGAATTGACGGATTGAGACTGGAAATTGACAGGATTGAATCGGGTCGAACATGCGGGTTGCAGACCCTTTTGACAGAGGAAACGGGTTGGGACGATGAATAGTGCATGCACTGTAGCTGGTGCGTGGACTTCACGCACAGCCACTCACGGCGGTGCGTGTGGGCACGTGGGACCGAATCTCTAGGAATGGTGATTTTTGGAATTTACGGGAAAACGTGCAGCTCGGAAGAGAGCCGTTTGGACCGTGTGTGAGTGGAATTTGTTTTCTAAATTTCAATGCATGCATAATTGTTTTCTATGCTTTTTATTGATGATTTCTATGATTGTGATTATGGTTTATGGTAATTACGATTTTCGTATTTACACGTATTTCGATATGTAATACGTAATTGCACGTATTTCGAGACTATGATTTCTCCTATGCTTTGATGATGGTTTGGTGGATAATTTTATATGATTTGTGCGTATCATGTTTTGATTATGATTGCGAGTATGATTTACGGTTTGGCACGTATTTCGAGGTTATTACAGATTTGCACGTTTTACGAGATTTCGAGTATGTTGTGATTTGACCATGGTTTTGATGATTTGAATTTGGGATTTGTATGATTTGATTTCAAATATTTAAAACGAATTTTGAAAAAAGTGATTTCGGGCTTGATGCCCAGTTCATAAAGTGGCTTTGATGAACAAGATTTCGGGTTTTGGAAACTTGAAAGTGGATTTCCGGATTTGGATTCGGAATGGTTATTCCAGATGCTGGCTTACGGAATGATGGTTCCGAATTCGGATTTGGAACTTGATGATGAACATGATTTGGGATTTGAAAGTGAATTCGGGCACGAGACCCATTTCGATAAAATGTGATGTCGGATTTGGTTTTGGAATTTGGATTACGATGGATTCTGGATTTGTTATGATTTACACATGGTTTTGGGTTTAAAGACTCGGTACTATTGCTGGATCATGTTTTGGGTTTAAAGACCCAGTTGATTGATGACGGGGGATGGCCCTTGATTGATATGTTTTGAGTTTAAAGACTCGGTTATTGTGATATCCCCCGAGGCCTATTGATTGTGTTTTGAGTTTAAAGACTCCTTGATATCTCGGGAAGGCCTGATATATGTGAGTTTAAAGACTCGGTGATTTAGATCCAGCAGATTGATTGACTTGTGATTTACTGTTGATTTCTGATGTTTTCGGATGTGTTGGGCAATGGCATGGTTTGTATGGCTTGATGGATTTTTGGGTCATGTTGTGTACTTGGATTTTGATTCATGAGTTTGGGCTGAGGTCCCGTATTTATGGTTCCTGGTTAAGGCCCGAGGTTTGAGAAAAGGAAATGATTTTGGTTTTCATACACCGTTTTCTTATATTGGAAATGAAATGAATTATGATTTTTGAATGAATGCATTGGTTTTACGTGGAGGGTAGAAATGTCTTTTCTGTAACATGTTTTATAAACTGATTTATTTTTGTCCACTCACAACCTTTGTGTTTTTATTGACCCTCTAGGTCGTGGCACGATGATCGAGGCTATTCGAGAGGTGGAGGCATGAGTGGGCACATGTACAGTTATCCCTTGTTTGACAAGTGCTGAGGATAATTTCGGAACTTCAGTTGACTTGTCAAACGGGAGCAGAACCGGGCATGGTTATTTATGTCCTTCAGGGATAGGTCCTGTTAAATTGGTATCAGAGCATTAGGTTACTGGTTCTGTTGCCACATCATGCCTCTGAAACGTAAGCCTCGTGCGCGACCTGGTAGTGAGACGGGTAGATGAGGGTGTATGAGACCTCGTGATAGATCTCGGATGAGATTGACCATGGATTGAGAGACATATGTTAATCAGTGTACACTGTGAACTACTGTTTGTTAGACGTAGAATTGTGTAGGTCCCAGGGACGAATGAGCCCAGTGGCTAGAAAGGTTGCACAATTGGGCAAGTTGCACTCGTGATGAGATTATTCTCAGTGGATTCCTTAAGTGGAATATGTGTCTAAAGAGTCTAGAATGTGATGGGATATCCCTTAGGCTTTATAGGTCGTATAAGATGTGGTTCACCATCGGTATTTGCTCAGTGACTGGGTATGTCAATGATGGCATGGTTGATTGGTATGAGATTGGACTCCAAAGGAGTCGAGATATGGATACGGGACTCAAAATGAGTCAGGATATTGGTTAGGACTTAAGATGAGTCATAGTAATGTATAGGGGCTCGGGAGGAGCCGGAAAGGTTGAAAATAGTTATGGTCGCTGACACGGCCGACCCTTGATTGAGGAATGTTTGGCACCTGGGATGCCCAGGGTTGGATAAGGTCAGATACGGATGGGTTATGAATTTATGGATTGGTCTTGTTTAACTTTGTTTACTGGACTTATGGGTCGCGTCAGTTTCACTTAGTGATTGAAGGTTCGGGTGGAGATCCGAGACATACAGGGATTTGGACTTAGGAGATAGTCCAGTTCAGTGGGACGCTAGTTGGGTCCACTGGGAGGAAAAGTAATAGGTTAGGATTGTGGGTCGTCTGGTCACATCATAAGGAAATGGTTATATAAATTGATAAAGTGATATGGCACCGTTGATATGTCGTGGAGTTTACTAGTTGATTAGATCCCAGAGTGGTGACTATTTAGATTTTGGTGACTGATGGTCTATTAGGGTGGGCGTGCTACTTGAAGCAGTGAGGATTGTTGTCAAAGTATTGATGGGTTCAAGGATGTTACGTCTTAGTGTACGTAGGTTGGTTGACCCTTGGGGTTAACCGGAAGGTTGGATTGGTTGGTATACTGGTTGGTTTGTCTTCCGAGTTCGTTGGGAGTACGTGTTGGACGTGTAGTGGTTGAGCAACCAGGAGAACTCAAAAAGGTTTTCAGAGTTTAGTGATTGGGTTTTCTAGAACTAGGATCTGACAGACAAGGTTCAATGTTGGGTCACGTTGACATGGTAGTGGTATGGTAGAGTGATTATGGTAGTGGAGCTGATAAGTCACGGGTTGGTCACAACGGTTTACCGTGTGTGTCATCAACGGTTGGGATATTCTGGTGACAGTTAAAGGGTTCAAAGAGGGTGTAAGACCCTATGAACTGAAATCTAGTCATTTGTTGAGAGTAAGAGCTGGTATGGATCCTAGACGGATCAAGTGGTGTTGTGACGATCGAGGTGATCGAGATGTGTGGGCGAGTTTTGGTAGAGTTGGCAGGAGCTTGAGTGAATCGAAATAATGGAGATGACCGTGAGTCTAGTAAAACAAAGCGAGTTAGATTGCAGGAAATGATAAGGTATGAAAATACAAGACAGAAGTTGGAAATGAGGATATAAATTGTGATGGATTGATGTTAGCCTCGTGATGAACGGTTGAGGTCCGAGCCGTGTTCATAATGAGGATTAGTATGTGGTTGGACTTTGCCAGAGTGCAGTCCTTGAATAAGCCTGGGTATTTCCTTGATGAATGATATAATATGGGTGCACATGTGAGTCATGCACGTTAGATGATGGGGTTGGCCATGTCTGACTAATATGGTAGGATCCTCAGATGGCATCCTAGATGGACATGAGATAGTAATCAGATTGGATCCAATGGTGACAATTCGACGAGGACTGTGATCGGACATGGTTCGACATGATGATATGTTGACTGGACGCTGAATACTGTGTGCTAGAGCATAGTAGATTAAGAAGGTTCAGTGATTATGCGAGCATGGAGCTCAGGGCCATGTGGGCCAGAAGAAACCTTAGTGATTATGTATATGATTACCTCTGCTAGCAAGTATTCGATAGGGTCCAGATACGTCCTGAAGGTATCAGGAAGACGAGTGAGATGTCGATTGGTGTGTCGACAAAATGAGTGTTGTGTCAGTTTGAGACTCGAGACAAGTCGGGATTTCAGCATAGGTCGCTGAGTAACATGAGATACGATGTATGGACTCGAGAGCGAGTCGAGATCAGAGTGGTGCAACAAAAGCACAGTGGAGCTGGGAGTTGCTGGTTGATCACGATAGTTGTCGATGGGATTGGCTTCCTTACGAATTCAATCTGGCATGTTATGGTAATTTAATACATAGGTATTTGATAGGTTCGGATTGGTATGTAGTGATGAGACTCGAGTGAGAGCCATCATGCGTATGGGAAAACAAGGGAGTTGGCTGATGTAAGTACCGAGACTGATAAATGCCGCAGATTTGAGTATAGCCTGCGAGGTGAGATTCATCCCATTGTGATAGCAGGATCTGGAGGATGTTTGTCGGATCGCATGTTGAGCAGGATGTCAGCTTCGATTGTCAGATGAGAAGAACCATTAGGCTGAAAAGCCGACTACTATGTCAGCTTAGTATAACAGACATGTTAGAGTAAGTAGAAAGTGAGATTGACGAGTGTCGGTGTCTCGATTGAGACTTACGGGACGACGTGTGGATTCTCGAGATTGGTGAGTTGTGATCGTATCCAATCTAACGGTTAATGCTAGATGAATCGGACGTTGGATTGTGGTTTGTGTCGAGTGACAGTGAGTACCGATGTGTCTGTGGGTGGCGTCGGACGTGTATTATTACACAGGGGTGCCCCGAATGGGAGACATGATTAGATTTCCACTGTTTGGTTGTAGAATTGGGGTAGTTTGAATTTCGAGGACGAATTCCTTAAGTAGGGAATATTTTAACGACTTGTTCCAAAATTACGGGATTAATTAAGACTTAATTAAGGATTAGTGGCACTAATCGGAGGTTAGACGTGGAATTATGGATGGATGGTGTGAAAGAATGATTTTGCCCCTAGACGAGGGAAAAATTTTGACTTTTGACCTGGGAGGTCCAATGCACGTGGACCGAAGATCGTTATATAGATCGAGTCGATACGAGTCCGTAGACACGCTGCACGTCGAAATCAAACATTCGAAGGAAAAGTTACGGGTCGTTGACATTTTGGGTACTATTGCACGTTTTACGAGACGAGTGCCTTTTGTCTTAAGTGGGGCCCAGATATTTTAGTCAGACCCAATGGATGAGTGTAACGACCCGTCCCGAATTCCGGGATTAGTTTAGTGATTAATCTTGATTAGTGAGGTTGAACGGTGGTTAGTAGGGCGGAATCGGATAAATTGTGCAAAATGACCGTTTTGCCCCTGGTCGTGGGCAAAATGTTGAATTTTTGTCCGGGCGGTCAAATGGACTTTGACCGATGACCGTGACGTAGTTCGGGACGTCACGAGTTCATAGACAGGTGGCACGTTCGATTCCGACATTCGTAGAGAAAGTTATGGTGTTCGGAAGTTGAGGGGTATTTTGGTAATTTAGCTTGTTAGGGGCCAAATGTTGACTTTTTGATCGGGAGGTCCGATGGGCGAGGGCCAAGGACCGTTACGTAGGTATCGTCGATACGAATCCAACGACAGGCGGCATGCCGAAATCGGAGATTCGACCGACAACGTTATGGTCAAGGAAACGAACTAACGAACCGAGGCTCGGATTAAATAATAATATAATATTGAATAGTGACCGTTGACTCAGCACACCTGGATGAGTGACAAGTGTCACTCATCCCTTGAAACCAGAATCCTTGTCTTAGGGGAAACATCATTATGATGTTTTATTATTAATTAAATTAATTAATATTTATTTTCTCCATTAATCTCCTTTGTTCTTCAAACCGTGCAAAATGGGGGAATCAAATTGGAGAGAGTTTGCTGCCTTCTCTAACTGGGTTTGAGGGCAAAATTGAGTGCTTGTTGAGACTAACTCAACTGGGTAAACACGGGAGATTGAGGAAGGCTGAGGAACTGAAATTCGAAAATTTGGATTTTGGGGGGGAAGTTCGGATTTTAAACTTGAGGCCGTGAGGATCGAAATTGAGCTCACATTCAGCTTTCTGGGATCAACACGAATCGATCTGCAACAAGAACGAAGGTAATTGGGGTCGAATTGAGGAAGAACAGAAGGATGGAGGTCTCTGAAATTTCGAAGCTGAGTCGTGGAATTGGAGGCTTCGTTGGATGCAATTGAGGTGGGGAAACTACTTCTCATGATCCCACGATGCTTCTGGGTTCATCAATTGAAGGAAAACGGGTGTGATCGACAGACTTCCATGGTTGCACAGTGACGGCCATCGAGCTTGAGTCGTGACGATTGAACACTGGATTGAAGCAATTGGGTTGGGGGAAATGATCTACGGAGTCCATGGAAGCTTCTGGTTGAATCAATTTCAGGATATCGATCGAAATGGATGGGGTTCGAAGGATGAACAATGGACGGGTGTTCTTGGTGTTCATCATCGAATCGTGGAATTGTAGGTAATGAATTGTGTAATCAATGTTACAGAACTTAAATTAAACTTAAAACGAAGCTAATGGAATGATCAATTGTTGTAATTAAGGCTGAATTGATAGGATTGGAACCGGGTCGTATCGCGGGCAAATTGGACCCGTTTACCAGACAAACGGGTTGGGCTGGTGACACTGTAGCAGGCGCGTGAGTTTCACGCGCAGCCACTCACGGTGGCGCGTGACGGCGCGTGGGCACGGATCTCGAGGTGAGGTCAACATGACTTCTGTCCTATTTAATGTAACGGATATTTTGGAATTGGTTTCGGGTCGATCGGACACCGTCTCGATAGTGTTCGGGATGTCCGAAGGTTTTTAATTAAGTTTAAAAATAAGTAAAAATTCGAGAAAATTACGGGACTTTGATAGGATGTTAATGATGAGGTTAGTGACCCTCTAATGTGATTTGGACAGGATTGGGAGTCCCGGTGATAGTGGTGTGGCCCGGGAGGGCCGGTGGCACGCGTATCGAGGCACACGGTTAAAACGGTCTGTGAGTGGACTTTGGTTTTATAAATCCTATGCATGCTTAAATGTGTTATATGGTTTATATACATGATTTCTATGATGGTATTTGTGAGTATTGATTTTGGGTATGTTGCACGTATTTCGAGGTGTTTTCCGTATTTCACGTGTATCGGGATTAACGGTTTATTTGTGGTTTTGCATGCTTGTGGTTAAATAAATATTATGATAAAATGGTTTTTATATTGGAAAGATGAACTCGGGCTTGAGGCCCACTTGTTTTGGAAATTTCGGACTTGGAGTCCATTTGAGAATCGGGCCGGGGGCCCAGTTGGTTAATGAAATCGGGCCAGGGGCCCAGTTGGTATAAAATCGGGCCGAGACCCATTTGAGTTATGTTATCGGGCATGGGGCCCAGTTGGATTAAAATGATGATTTCGGGTCAGGGGCCCTATATTTAATAAATGTGGTTTCGGGTCAGGGACCCTAAATGGAAATGTGTTGTTTTATGGAAAATTCGGGCAGGGCCCATTGTGATGTTGTGAAATGAGTTAATAAAACTATTTTTCCATATACCATCTGTACACATGGATATATGATGGTCTCCTCCAGATGTCTGGGACACTGGGGAAGTCACGGTGCATTGCCTGTGAAGGGTCACCATACGGAGCAGCCGGACCGTATGATGACTCAGGAGCAGGATTGCTATGATTGACGTCAGGGACGTCAGACATCAGGGATGTCGGATATATGGACCCGGAGAGACCCCGGGCAGCACGCGTAGCTTATGAAACCGTGAGATATGACGTCAGGGACGTCTAGCGTCTGGGACGCTAAGCATCTGGGATGCTGGTGATGGTAATGGTAAAATATGGATTAATGAATAAAATGGCTTATTGGTTGGATATGTGTTATGTGGTAAAAATGGATTATTGGTTATGATATGGTATGTAGGGTCGGGGACCCTAAATGGTTTTGGATTTTTGAATTGATGTTCATCTATGGTCGTGGGTGGTGACCCACATGGTTTTAATATGTATGGTGGTGGTATTCCACGGTTTTGGGCTGAGTTCCCACACTTGGTTTTTGGTTAACGGTTTTCGGGCTAAGGCCCTAATGGCTCGGTTGAGCAAACGTTTTGGTTACTGATTTTTGGTGGCATGCATACGTTTTTATTGGAGGGCATAAATGTCTTATAAATGTATTTGGTAAACTTATTGGTTTTTGTCCACTCACAGCTTTTGGTTTTAATGCCCTTCAGGTTGATTACGGATGCGATTGCAGCAGGGACTGGGACATTGCACACCTCCTCCATCGATCCTTGCGCACTCTGGATGCCCTGTTTGGGCAGTGGCTCTTGGTCATCCTTTGTCTGACACCCCTTGTTGGACGGGAGCAGGGCACATTCCATGGTAATCCCGGGGGGATTGGGATGGGTCCTGTCAACTTGGTATCAGAGCATGGTTGCTCTATTTGTGCGCGCAGGTCGAGGGTGTGATGTCTCATTGGGCTGCAATTCGTTATCAACCTGATAGATAGTTTTTGGGTTTGGATAGTGGATGGAGTGCGATTGGCCCGATACGCCGTGCGTTAATGTGATTCGACCCAAGTGGGGTTGATTGTGGTGAACTGGTATAGTGGGACCGTCGGTTCGGTCATGTGATATTGGATTGTTGTGCTGCTAGGTGCAGCTAGGTTCGGGGAACCTCATGTGAGTAATGGTTTAAAAATGTGAACCCTTGTGGTGGTTTCTCGTGTGCGGGATGTTGGTTCATCGGAGTTGGCCGATGACCTAATGGTGGAACCCACGTTGATGGGATGGTAGGATTGGATTTGACGTCTATTCGATGTCAGGACGCGGGGTCGGTCAGGTTGTGGATTTTATATTACGGAAAACTGTTTGGTTCGGTTGAACCATAGGGTGTGATTGTGGAATCCTAGTATTAAAAAGGTAAACCTTAATTGTGGCTAGTGGATGAGAACTTGTGCTGCGATGAGCGGCTGAGGTCATGGATGACCATGTAGATGGCTCTGGTGAGTTTAGGCAGAACTATGGGATTCGATGTACGGATACGGTTCTGAGATAAATTATGGAATCCCGTGTTGGATCGGGTATTGGTGTGATGTGTGGATGCGGATCTCGATAGTAATGACAGTTAGTCGGAAGTCATATGGAGATGACTGGCTATCGAGGGTAATCAGTGTGGTCATAATACTTGGGGATCAGGGGACGTTCAGGGAACGTTCATTTTCCTGATGTGAACTGCCAGAATAGTGGTACCCATAGTCGTGAGGTACGGGATCGTCGTTCCGTATGAACGGAGATCCAGGGTTGTCGTATTTGCACACGGTGTGCAGTATGGATGTTTGCGGGGTTGGTACTTTTGTGCTGATGCTAGTATGGATGCCTGTGTGCTGATACTAGTGTTGTTGATAGAGTGTTGGTGCTGGTACTAGCGCTGGTGCTAGTGTCGGTAATGGTGTTGACGATGAGCCACCAGTCGGGGTGTGACTCCGTCATGATGGACATATGTTCGGTCTTTGAGATTCGATAGTGGTTGAGTGATGGACTGGATGGGATCCAGATAAGACTGTGCTGTGTTGGGATAAGTCCCAATAGTGGTGAGATAACCAGTAAGGAGTGGATTAAAATGGTATAATTAAGATTTAAGAAATTTTGGGATGATTAGTGGATTTGGGGGAGTTGTTGGAAACTCCAAAATTTGTGCGATTTTATGTTTTAATATCCCTAAAAAGTACATGGAAATGATTAAAACTGGAAAAGACGAGGAAAACCATTAGTGGTATAAAGGTAGGAATTTGTAATTGAGAACTTAGGAAACCGAGTGTTGAACCTGTAAAGGTCGGGATGTGCGAACGGGACAATAACGGATCGATTGTGGACACGTCGTCCAAGTGAGTTGAGGAGGTAGGAAGTCTAGTGGTTAGACTTGACGTCTTGTTGGGAGCATATCTGTTTCCAACATGGTTGGAACCTTAGTGTCGAGAAGCGTTGTGATTAGGGAACGAGAGTGGTGCTTGTTTTTGGTGATTGGTATTCCGAAGTCATTGGGGTTGACTTCTTGCTTTCTGCCCTGGCAGACATTGACTGTAGTTACCAGTACGTTGAGCGTGTATTGGTTGTTGAGCCCGTGTGTGTTGTGAGGTCCTTAGGAGGAGCTACATGTTCGAAATTAGGTAAACGAGATTTCTCATTTTCTGCTTGGTGGCAGACGATGTTGGGGTACATGGCGTGGTGAGTGCAGTGAGTTTTGTTGCATCCACGTAGGATGAGTTTTGACGTCATCATTTTGGATCATCCTTGGTTTTTCCTAGGTGGAATGACAAGGATCAATACGAACTTGGGTATGTGAGTCGAAATGACGGGATTGAACTTCTTTTCGAAGTGGGGCCCGTAGGGTATTCTACTCGGGTGAGTAGGTTTTCAAGGTAGTTGAATTTTGTCAACCTTAGACGTGTGGAGGTTGGATTGGCTTCCCTATGAAGTCAATCGAGTGTATTGAACGGGTAACCGATAGGTTCGGTTTTGGTGTGTCTTGGTAAATGTGAACGAGATTTCGGGATTTGGAATCGAATTTCTGGGTGACGATTCAGGATTCGATTTTGAAACTTGAAAGTATATTTCTGGATTTGGGTACGGAATGATTATTCCAAATGCTAGCTTACGGAATAATGATTTCGGATTCGGATTTGGATATGAATTAAAATGGGATATCTGGGTTTGGATCCGGGATTTCTTACGAAATTGCGGATTCAGATTCGGAATTGGAACTAGATGTTGGGTGGAGTTTCGATTTGTCTCATGCTGGATTGGGCAAACGTACTCCATTATTGGAACACGTTCGGCTATGACCTAGGTGGTTGTAGTCTGGTTATTAGGTAGATGTGTGTACTTCGTACTTGGGTCGAGGTACAATACCTTGTAGACTTGTGATGTCTAGTTAGGGTATACGGGATATACCCGAGGTGTGTTGGTGAGCGTGTTGGTAGTCGGATTGGTTCCGATACCATGGGATTGGTTGTGGACCGGACATTACTATGCAATGGGTCACGGTAATTCCGATGTGTTTAATTACACACAGGTCGTGTGAAAGGTCGGTAATTGTTTACTAAGTTAAGTATGTTGGTGGCATGTGTAGCCACGAGTGAGTCTAATGTCAGTTTTCGACTGACAACAACTGTGTGGTGACAGTTTGTCAGGATGTGTCAACATAGATCGTTGAGTGGGGTCAGCTGACTCCTAGTGGGAGTCGGAAAGGAACCGTCGAGTTGTTGCGTTAACGAGAGGGTCGATTTGACAAGTGGTGTCAAATTCGAAACAAGTAGTTTCAGTCATTCGACGGGGTCGAATGTAGTCGTTACGTTTTGAGTACTAGTGGTACGTTTGGGCGTAGACAAGTTTTGTCTAAGTAGTTGGTGTACGGGTGTACACGTGTTGCGTGGTCGATTCCACTTTCCACGGGGTGTTTGTGGAATCAGGGTAATCAAGTTTCGAGAACGAAACTTATTATGGAGGGAAGTACGTTGAGTTTAGAGCGGTTGGAATTTCGAGGACGAAATTTATTAAGGAGGAAAGGTTGTAACGACCCGTCCCGAATTCCGGGATTAGTTTAGTGATTAATCTTGATTAGTGAGGTTGAACGGTGGTTAGTAGGGCGGAATCGGATAAATTTTGCAAAATGACCGTTTTGCCCCTGGTCGTGGGCAAAATGTTGACTTTTTGTCCGGGCGGTCAAATGGACTTTGACCGATGACCGTGACGTAGTTCGGGACGTCACGAGTTCATAGACAGGTGGCACGTTCGATTCCGACATTCGTAGAGAAAGTTATGGTGTTCGGAAGTTGAGGGGTATTTTGGTAATTTAGCTTGTTAGGGGCCAAATGTTGACTTTTTGATCGGGAGGTCCGATGGGCGAGGGCCAAGGACCGTTACGTAGGTATCGTCGATACGAATCCAACGACAGGCGGCATGCCGAAATCGGAGATTCGACCGACAACGTTATGGTCAAGGAAACGAACTAACGAACCGAGGCTCGGATTAAATAATAATATAATATTGAATAGTGACCGTTGACTCAGCACACCTGGATGAGTGACAAGTGTCACTCATCCCTTGAAACCAGAATCCTTGTCTTAGGGGAAACATCATTATGATGTTTTATTATTAATTAAATTAATTAATATTTATTTTCTCCATTAATCTCCTTTGTTCTTCAAACCGTGCAAAATGGGGGAATCAAATTGGAGAGAGTTTGCTGCCTTCTCTAACTGGGTTTGAGGGCAAAATTGAGTGCTTGTTGAGACTAACTCAACTGGGTAAACACGGGAGATTGAGGAAGGCTGAGGAACTGAAATTCGAAAATTTGGATTTTGGGGGGGAAGTTCGGATTTTAAACTTGAGGCCGTGAGGATCGAAATTGAGCTCACATTCAGCTTTCTGGGATCAACACGAATCGATCTGCAACAAGAACGAAGGTAATTGGGGTCGAATTGAGGAAGAACAGAAGGATGGAGGTCTCTGAAATTTCGAAGCTGAGTCGTGGAATTGGAGGCTTCGTTGGATGCAATTGAGGTGGGGAAACTACTTCTCATGATCCCACGATGCTTCTGGGTTCATCAATTGAAGGAAAACGGGTGTGATCGACAGACTTCCATGGTTGCACAGTGACGGCCATCGAGCTTGAGTCGTGACGATTGAACACTGGATTGAAGCAATTGGGTTGGGGGAAATGATCTACGGAGTCCATGGAAGCTTCTGGTTGAATCAATTTCAGGATATCGATCGAAATGGATGGGGTTCGAAGGATGAACAATGGACGGGTGTTCTTGGTGTTCATCATCGAATCGTGGAATTGTAGGTAATGAATTGTGTAATCAATGTTACAGAACTTAAATTAAACTTAAAACGAAGCTAATGGAATGATCAATTGTTGTAATTAAGGCTGAATTGATAGGATTGGAACCGGGTCGTATCGCGGGCAAATTGGACCCGTTTACCAGACAAACGGGTTGGGCTGGTGACACTGTAGCAGGCGCGTGAGTTTCACGCGCAGCCACTCACGGCGGCGCGTGACGGCGCGTGGGCACGGATCTCGAGGTGAGGTCAACATGACTTCTGTCCTATTTAATGTAACGGATATTTTGGAATTGGTTTCGGGTCGATCGGACACCGTCTCGATAGTGTTCGGGATGTCCGAAGGTTTTTAATTAAGTTTAAAAATAAGTAAAAATTCGAGAAAATTACGGGACTTTGATAGGATGTTAATGATGAGGTTAGTGACCCTCTAATGTGATTTGGACAGGATTGGGAGTCCCGGTGATAGTGGTGTGGCCCGGGAGGGCCGGTGGCACGCGTATCGAGGCACACGGTTAAAACGGTCTGTGAGTGGACTTTGGTTTTATAAATCCTATGCATGCTTAAATGTGTTATATGGTTTATATACATGATTTCTATGATGGTATTTGTGAGTATTGATTTTGGGTATGTTGCACGTATTTCGAGGTGTTTTCCGTATTTCACGTGTATCGGGATTAACGGTTTATTTGTGGTTTTGCATGCTTGTGGTTAAATAAATATTATGATAAAATGGTTTTTATATTGGAAAGATGAACTCGGGCTTGAGGCCCACTTGTTTTGGAAATTTCGGACTTGGAGTCCATTTGAGAATCGGGCCGGGGGCCCAGTTGGTTAATGAAATCGGGCCAGGGGCCCAGTTGGTATAAAATCGGGCCGAGACCCATTTGAGTTATGTTATCGGGCATGGGGCCCAGTTGGATTAAAATGATGATTTCGGGTCAGGGGCCCTATATTTAATAAATGTGGTTTCGGGTCAGGGACCCTAAATGGAAATGTGTTGTTTTATGGAAAATTCGGGCAGGGCCCATTGTGATGTTGTGAAATGAGTTAATAAAACTATTTTTCCATATACCATCTGTACACATGGATATATGATGGTCTCCTCCAGATGTCTGGGACACTGGGGAAGTCACGGTGCATTGCCTGTGAAGGGTCACCATACGGAGCAGCCGGACCGTATGATGACTCAGGAGCAGGATTGCTATGATTGACGTCAGGGACGTCAGACATCAGGGATGTCGGATATATGGACCCGGAGAGACCCCGGGCAGCACGCGTAGCTTATGAAACCGTGAGATATGACGTCAGGGACGTCTAGCGTCTGGGACGCTAAGCATCTGGGATGCTGGTGATGGTAATGGTAAAATATGGATTAATGAATAAAATGGCTTATTGGTTGGATATGTGTTATGTGGTAAAAATGGATTATTGGTTATGATATGGTATGTAGGGTCGGGGACCCTAGATGGTTTTGGATTTTTGAATTGATGTTCATCTATGGTCGTGGGTGGTGACCCACATGGTTTTAATATGTATGGTGGTGGTATTCCACGGTTTTGGGCTGAGTTCCCACACTTGGTTTTTGGTTAACGGTTTTCGGGCTAAGGCCCTAATGGCTCGGTTGAGCAAACGTTTTGGTTACTGATTTTTGGTGGCATGCATACGTTTTTATTGGAGGGCATAAATGTCTTATAAATGTATTTGGTAAACTTATTGGTTTTTGTCCACTCACAGCTTTTGGTTTTAATGCCCTTCAGGTTGATTACGGATGCGATTGCAGCAGGGACTGGGACATTGCACACCTCCTCCATCGATCCTTGCGCACTCTGGATGCCCTGTTTGGGCAGTGGCTCTTGGTCATCCTTTGTCTGACACCCCTTGTTGGACGGGAGCAGGGCACATTCCATGGTAATCCCGGGGGGATTGGGATGGGTCCTGTCAATGAGTGACAAGTGTCACTCATCCATTGCCCAACCCTTTACATACATGCATACCATCCCATTACATCTTCATCTCCTTCATTTGATCCAAAATCGAAACCCCCCTTCCCCTTCATTTTCCATCAGCTGAGACCACAGAGAATGACTGAGAGTAAGAGAATGACTGAGAGACGGAGTGGGGTGACTGGGACGGTGGAGTAGCCGTGAAGGTCACCGAAAAACTGGTAAAACCCAAAAACCATGGTTTTTCAATTATTCTAAATTTTGTTTAGACGTTTGGGGGACGGTTTTATTGACTGGGCTGTGTTCTTGGGACCTAAACGAGCTAGTGGGGATGATTTTGGACGGAGAAGGATGGCTGAGAAGCTCATGCAGGAGATGGGAAGCTTGGTCGCGACTATGGGATTCGAACAGGTAAATTCTAGGCTTGATTTTATGATTTTGAGCCCACAGAGAGGTTCCTGTGACAGGACTCGTCCCAAATCCCCCAGGATTAACGTGGGACGTGCGTGCTCCCGTCTGACACAAAGTGTCAGACCAGGGATAATTTCGTCCTTAGCCCAATCGGGACTACCAGAGAGTGCCAGGATCCGGAGGAGGAGTGTGATGTCTCGATCTATGCTACAGCCCACATCCGAGATCAACCTGAAGGGCATTTAAAACATTAAAAGTCGTGAGTGGACAAAAAGCAATAAGTTTAGTAAAAAAAAATTCACAAAAGACATTTATGCCTTTCGTGAGTGGCCCGAAACCGTAAATCAAACCATATAGGAACTCAACCCAAACCCAACCATGCGGGACTCTACCCAAATCACGTCATGTGGGTCTCAGCCCAAAACCATTCTTAGTAAAATACCAACCATGGAACACGGGGTCTCAACCCCAAACCATTTTCCAAAACATAGAACACGGGGTCTCTGCCCCAAACCACTTTCCATAAAACGTCATACGTATATGCATACTTATAACCCATCCTCGGCATCCTAGATGAGATGCCAACTCGGGGCACACAGCCCCTAGGGAACCCATCCCCGATATATGTCACGATTCATCTCTATCTAAGTGTGCACACTACTCGGGGTCTCACTCCGAGTCTACCCCTAGGAGTTCTTCGTCTGGGAGGCTCTGTCACCGGATCTAGTCTGAGCATCTCTAAGGAATCTGGTCTGGGACCACATCATAACTCCCACTCCTGGAATGTGCTCCCTCTGGGGATACTCATTCTGGGCAGTGGATCGTGACTCTCCAGGTCGACGGCTGAAGGAGACCAATCGACTCATATGGAGGATATATACATTTTCAAAACACTTTCTTTCTCAACTGGGTCTCATACCCGATTCTCAACGGGATTCCTCGAATCCGATTCAAATTCAATTTCACAGGCCTCAGCCTAAATCCACAGTTCAACAGGGTCTCAAACCCAAGTTCTCATTTTATAAACCAAACTGGGACTTAAGCCCGATTTCACAATCCAATGGGGCCTCAGGCCCGATTTCACGATCAACAGGGCCTCAAGCCCGATACCACAATAACGGGGCCTCGAGCCCGATTTCACAACTAACGGGGCCTCGAGCCCGATACCATAAATCAACGGGGCTTCAAGCTCGATTTCACAATAAACGAGGCCTTAAGCCCGATACTATAGTCAAAGGGGTCTCAAGCCCGATATTACAACCAACTAAGCCTCAAGCCCGAATTCGTAAACCAACGGGGCCCTCGGCCCGATCGTATAACTCAAATGGGCCTCCAGCCCGATTTCTCATCAAATCAAATAGACTCTAAGTTCGGGAGTTTCCAATCAAATGGGTCTCATGCCAGATTTCATATTTCTAAATTCAAAACTCATTCATTAAACCCTCACAGAAAACATAGCACGTATAAGCATCGTATAAAACCAAAAATCTCGAAACACATGCAAATACGTAAATACTAGCTACCACAAAAAAAGGCACTCATGGCGTCACAAAGCATGTATTAAAACACTTATAAAACATTTATACATGCATCAGTTTAGAAAGAAAGGTCCATTCACAGGCCGTCCGAAGCCGCACCTCGATAAGCGCGCCATAAGCCTCTCTCGGGCCAATCGTCGCCTCCGAGGTTCCCGAACCTGTAAAAATTAATTTAGAGGGTTACTAACTACTTAAATAACCCCTCACTAAAGCCCCGAAAGTTTTCGGAATTTTTAACTATTTTTAAAGTCGATCCTAAACCTTCAGATGTCCCGAACTATATCGAAACGATGTCCGATCGACTGGAAACCAATCCCAAAATGTTCGTTACATCGAATAGATGATTTCACATGTTGGAACCACCCCCAGGAAATGGTTCACGTACCCCCACACGTCGCCCAAAGGGGCTGCGCGTGTGGCTCATGCGCCTGTGAACAGTTACCATCAACCTTCAGCAAACCAGGTCTGAACTGGTTCGCTGGTTCGCGCCCGGACCGAACTGGCGCGACCGGTCCAACCTATTTTCTCTCTCATTTTTCATCCAATTCGATCCAATTCAATCCTAAACTTCCTATTTCATCATTTCCTATCTATTCCTATCAATAAATCTAAGGGAAAACACTTAAAACCCGACTGTGCAAAACTCCCCCTCACGGTTCATATTTCCCGATTACCTATTGGGCAGCACCGCCCCTCTCAGCCATCTAAAACAGTCCCTACTCACTCCTAACAACCTAATAATCCTTTCCCAATCAGCTGAAACCGGCCCTAACTTTCAAATCACAAAATAAGGAAAATGGGCATAACCGGGTCTCGGGTTGTTACCTCTGCACAGGGGCCCTCCGCTGTCCACGGCTGCGTTGTCTTTGGCCAGCCGCCACCAACACGCCCTCACTTCACTCTCTGGACTTCACACAAGATCATATGGTGGAAGGGTTTTGGATTAGGGTCGAGATGGTTGTGCGGGTGGGTGGAATGAAACAGAGAAGGGAAGATGATAAGCATGAATGTGGGAAAGAAGGGAATGGATGAATGACAAGCGTCACCTATCCCCTGGGGTCTGGGAAAGATCTGGGCCCACATAAGACAAAACAGAATTCCACTGCCTCGTAAAATGTGCTTTTTGAATAGTTCCCAGAAACTTCCGTGAACCGTAACTTCTCCGTCGAACGTCCTAATTCGACGTGCCGTGTGTCTATGAATTCGTATCGCCTTGATCTACATAACGGCCCTCGGCCATTGGATCTTCCGGGTCAAAATTTAACATTTCGCCCTCATTTAAGGGCAAAATCGTAATTTTGCCCTGAACGTCCGTTAATTCTCGTCTAATCCCCGATTATCCTCGCTAATCTGTCATTAATTCTTAATTAATCCCGATAATTCGGGACGGGTCCTTACAATCTTCCCCTTTTCAAGAATTTCGTCCTCGAAATTCAAACTGACCCGATTCCACAACAAAACTGTGGAATCCAACCATGTCCCCTCTACTCGGATATTCTCAAGTACACGCACACGTCTGTCACAAAAGTCGTACTCGTCGATACTTGTGGTCACCAGAGCCTCCAAATCTCCAACTTAACTCTCGCGACGCTACACTTCGGCTCGTAAGTCTCCCTCGAGACATCGACACTCATCGATCTCGCCTGTCACTCACTCTGACAAGTCACAACTACTAAGTTGTCGTCCAATCGACTTTTCAGCATGACGACCTTTCTTACTCGACAACCGAAGCTGATATCCTATTCAGCATCCGATCTGACAATATCCTCTAGATCCTGCCATCACCATGGCACGAATCCCATCTCGTAGGTCATCCTCAAACCTATACTGCAGGTTCAATCGACCTTGATACTCGAACGAATCAACTCTCTCATTTTTCTACACTCAAAGCTGACTTTCCTTAGAGTCCCATCAATCCATACCAATCCGAACGCGCATCGGATACCGATTAAATCCATCAGCACGATAGGTCACAACCATTGTGACCAGCTGGAAACTCTCGGCTCTATTGTGCTTTCGCTGCGCTACTCTGATCTCAACTCGCTCTCGAGTCCACACATCACACCTCGTGTTACTCAGCAACCGATGCTGAAATCTTGACTCACTCGAGTCCCAAACTGTCACTATCGGATCTAATCTGATTACCAATCATGTCCATCTAAGACTCTATCCAATCTACAACACACTCATACTCTCGGGTTGTCAGGACCGGCCCCAAATCCCCTGGGATTAACGTGGGACCCGCCTGATCCCGTCTGACACGAAGTGTCAGACCAGGGAAAATTCCATCTCTAACCCTCGTCGGGGCTATCAGAGTGCGTCAGGATCGTAGGAGGAGGGGAGTGATGTCTCGTCTCTACTATAACCCGCATCCGCGATCAACCTGAAGGGCATTAAAATATTAAAAGTCGCGAGTGGACAAAATAATATTTTAATAAAAACATTTTCATACAAAGACATTTATGCCCTTCAATAAAAGCATATGCATGCATTCAAAACCATTTATCAAATATTCATACAAACCATTTGAAAACATTCTCAAAACCTTTCAAGGGTTCATGCCCGGCCCCATAAACCGTCATGACCCATAAATCCAATTGGGTCCCCGACCCGAAATCATAACTCAAAAACCATGAAACAATACATGTGGGAACTCAGCCCAAATCACCGTACGTGGGTCTCAGCCCAAAACCATTCTCAGTGAAGGACTAAAACATCGAATACGGGGTCTCTGCCCCAAATCACGTATTAAATCATAAAACACGGAACACGGGGTCTCCGCCCCTAAATCACTTTCTATAAACCACATACGTATCAACATACGTATAACCCATCCTAGGCACTTCCGGAGAAGATGCCAACTCGGGGCACACAGCCCCTAGGGAACACATCCCCGATAAATGTCACGATATCATATCTATATTAGTGTGCACACTACTCAGGGTCTCACTCCGAGTCTTCTCCCAGGAATCTCCATCTAGGAGGCTCAATCTCTGGATCTAGTCCGAGCTCTCTCTCTGGATCTAGTCCACATATCTCTCCGAAATCTGGTCCGGGACCACAACAATATAAGTAACCACCACTCTTGGAACGGGATCCCTATGGGGATACCCACTCTGGTCTGTGGATCGTGACTCTCCAGGTCGACGTTTGGAGGAGACCAAATAAACATATGGAGGGTTCATTCATTTCAAATCTCTTTCTTTCTTTCTCAAATACTTTCTTTCTCAAAGCTCATTTCTCAACAGGGTCTCATACCTGATTCATCTCAATAGGATTCCTTGAATCCGATTCAAATCCATTTCACAGGCCTCGACCTAAATCCACAATTCAACAGGGTCTCATGCCCGAATAATCATTTCATAAATCGAAATGGGACTCAAGTTTGATGTTACAATCAACTGGGCCCTAAGCCCGAAACCATTACTCAACAGGACCTCACGTCTGATTTCACAACCAACGGGGCCTTAAGCCCGAAATCTCAACTAAACGGGTCTCAGGCCCAATATCATAAATCAACGGGGTATCAAGCCCGATAGTACCACTATCTGGGCCTCAAACCAAAACCGTAAACCAACTGGACCCTCGGTTCGATCGTATGGCTCAAATGGACCCTAGGTCCGATTCCTCGTCAAATCAAATGGACTCCAAGTCCGAGAGTTCGTAAATCAAATGGGTCTCATGCCCGATTTCATATTTCTAAATCCAAAACCAATTCATTAAACCGTCATTGAAAACATGGTACACAAAGGTACGACATAAAGCCGAAAACCTCAAAAAACGTGCAATTATGTCGATCCTAAGCTACCACAAACAAATGCACTCACGACATCACACAATATATATTAAAATCATTTATAAACATTTATACATGCATCAATTTTGAAAGAAGGTCCACTCACAGACCGTCTAAAGTCGTGCCTCGATACGTGTGCCATAACCGTCTCCAGAGTAAATCGTCTCCTCCGGGATTCCCGAACCTGTCCAAATTTATTCAGAGGGTTACTAATAGCCTCATTAACCTCTCATTGAAGTTCCATAATTTTCCCGATTTTCTAACTATTTTTAAAACCGAGCCTAAACCTTCGGACAACCTAAAACCTATCGAAACGATGTCCGATTGACACGAGACCAGTCCCAAAATGTTTGTTACATCGAATAGATGATTTCATATGTTGAACACTTCCCCAACGTACTGTTCACGCGCCCTCACACTCCCCAAGAAGTCCCTGTGCACTATTCATCATCTTCCACACACAGCCGACCGGTCCGGCCGGTTCACCTGGTTTGGCCGGTCCAGTTGGACCGGAGTGATCGGTTCATGGCTCTAGACTCCCCATTTTTCATCCTACTTCTTCCTTTTCAATTCCTTTCTTCCTATTTTGATGTTTTCTATCAATTCCAATCCTTAAACTCAACCGAAAACGTCTAAATCCCATGGTTTGATTATGAACCAAACGGTTCAATGGTTCCAAGTTTTTCCCAGGGCTTTCTCAGCCATGAACCCCCTTCCAAAACATCTTAGGATCATCCTAGGGACCTAATAACCACTTCCTAATCATCCAAAAACAACCATAACAACCAAAACATAATTTTGGATTCAAAAGCCAAAACTGAGCCATACCTTCGGGTTTGGGTCTCAGCTGTGCATGGTGGCTCCATCCTGGCCGGCCACCATCATCCTCAGTCCTCCTCTCACTCTCCTGGTTCCTCAGATGGCCATGGGTGAAGGTTTGGATTGGATTGGTTTGGGTTCAAAAGGGTGAGATCGGTTTGGTGGGTTTGGTTTGCACGAACAAAGAAATGGGGGATGCATGAATCAATTTGGGTGGGCAATGGATGGATGACAAGTGTCATTCATCCATTGGCCCTGCCCCAAAATATCTGGGCCCACTTAAGTCCAAAAGTCATCTGTTTCGTAAATCGTGCAATAGTACCTTCGTACTTCCGTGAACCGTAATTTCTCCGTCGAACGTCCGAATTCGACGTGCCGCCTGTCTATGGATTCGTATCATCTCGATCTACGTAACGGTCCTTGGACCTTAGTCATCGGACCTCCTGGGTCCAAAGTTAACTTTTTGCTCCTATTCATCCAAATTACCAAATTGCCCTCGAACTTCCGAACGTCATAACTTTTTCCACGAACGTCGGAATCAAGCGTGCCACCTGTCTATGAACTCGTGACGTCACGAGCTATGTCAAAGTCATTGGCCAAAGCCCATTTGATTGTCCGAATGAAAAGTCAACGATTTGCCCATTCCAAGGGCAAAATCGTCATTTCGCTCGAACGTTCGCTAACCCTTGTCTAATCTCTGATTAGTCTTACTAATCTGTCATTAACTCTTAATTAATCCCACTAATTCGGGACGGGTCGTCACACGGGTACTCTCGACCCGACGTACAGATTGATCGTGGTCAATCCCATCTTCCAACGTGCACAACACACCGATGCATCCTCATCACAACAATCAACAAGGAACTACTCGGCCTACTCCATGACTGCACTCAGGCAATGTCCAATCGTGTACTACCGTCTGCCCTCCAACCATGGTTCGGACCCCAACCATCCGTCACCAGGTGAACATCAATGCATCACAATCTCTATCCTCATATCCAACTCGAGGCATCAGCTATTCATCTCTTCCTAATCGATACCTACGTATCGTCCTTATCTCGTACATACTCACATAACTAATTCCAAGACAGAGCAATACTCCCTCACTAATCCAACCTCTGTTTTGCCATCTCTCCAACCATGCCAAGAGATTCTTCCACTGACATATAATACAATTCTCCTTGATGACGACCAGACCTCAGTCTACTCGGCTCATGATCGTCACAATCATCTCTATCGTATCGATCATCCTGATCATCACCACACGAATTGATCCATAGTACCGACATGGGTCCACTATGGGTCCAAGGTAGTGGATACTTTCGTCACATCAGGTGACGCTAAACACCATCTGCTCTCTGAATCATTCAAATTTGACCCAAATCCTAAGTGTTCGGTTCTTACACCCTCTTCGAATCCTTTAGCTGTCATATCACTCCTCGTCGTCCCACCTGGGGATGAATCTAGGAGAATCCAATGATGATGACATCAAAGTTCATCCTATGTCATCCTCCAGCACCCACCACTATCTACTAAAGAGTCACACTCAGTGACCTCGGAATATCCATCACCAATGCGAAATCAAGTACTTTTCTCATCGTCGCAATCACAACTTCTCTTGATTCCGAAGTTCCAATCACGTTGGAAACATGCTTCTTTTCTAATTACTGAGCTCACTCATTACACGAGCATTCCTGCGTCCTATAGGGAAACAATTTCCAAGTCCCCAATTCAGAAGGTATGGTCAACCGTAGCCAACCAAAACCAATCCGCAATGGACTCTCAAGTCCTCAGCTCAACCGGACACCATCCTCGCGTCTATGAATACCATTTATGCACATCCAAAAGGATGTCAATTCATCTTAACCTGATGTACCGCTCGACTGAAGAGTCACAACAGGCTCCTGCTGTGATCTGCAGTCAAATCTCTGCATAACACCATATCTGACCAACCAACCCTTACATCATACGACGTAACTTACGTCATCCATTTATACACTTTCATCCAATCACCACTTAGTCATTTCAACCTCTGACGTTACCATTCCTGGGCACACACTCGTGCCTCAAGTCTCGTATCATCAGGGAACTGGTCACCAAACCAAGTACTCCCAGTGCCTCGCACTGAGCCACTCGGGATCTTCTTTGTCCCGCTCAGTGCCCACCGAACTCACATGCTCGCCACACTGGGTACATCTACTATCACGTCGGTATACTGGTTCGCATATCCCAACTCTATGGGATTACCTCCAGCACTCACACTCGTGTGATCCGTCCAAGGATATCTAGGGCATCTGTCACTCACCCATATATATCCTGCTCATCACAGTCACCTCACAGAGGCAGCATGACACATTTGCCAAAGCCCAAAACTCATCTCCTTCTGTAATCGCACTCGGTCGTAACCGAGTCGAATCCAAAAATCACTGCTCATACTATGCGTCACTCACGCCTCCGTATCCTCGTCACGACTGACAAATCTCATCGCCTCAGTCGCCATAGCAACCTGAGTGCATCCAACTCGATAACGATCACGTCCATCTATAGAAGCGTCTGCCACAACCTCGTGCAGACCAATCTCAGAAACACTTTGCTATCGAGACTCCAAATCCATACGGTCAACTCACGGCAGGTACCAAACGCTCAACGCAAAATCCCTCCATCGGTCCCCTCGGGTACCAGTCCACAAGTACCACGCTTCTGGTGACTTGTCCAATCGATCGTCCAATATGGTTATCACAACCCGGCTGCTCACTGCAGCATAACCAACTTGACCGATCCCTCGCTTTCGACCCTGAAGAGTCGTCGTACTCCGATACTGGTGTCCAAACAACTAGTAACCATAATCTGAGGACCTTGTCCCCTCGTAACTCTACGGTTCCCAGCCGCTGGCCTCCACAAGAACTTGGCCATAATCTGTGTCTAACACTATGCAATCGTTACACGTCGTAATCGCGGCATACCACAATTACCGCATGCCATACCAAGCTATACAACACCTACACTGTGGCATCTTCTGCCAGTCGACATCCCTCCGGGACTCGACACACTAAAACATGGCCTCTCATGCCAAATTGGGTCCAACGTTCCTATTCCCAACAATCTCACTCGGGTCAACCATGACCTCAGCTGCTCACTGCAGCATATTCTCTGATCCGACATGACACGACTGACAACGGTCTCGACTCTCGGCTCGTCAAACGGTGTCTACTGGTCCACTAGATCCTATCTTCAGTAACGCTACGATCCTAAGACGTTAGATTCTCACACGTATTTATCCCGCTCGGGATTCAACCTCTCGAAAAATTCGGCATCCAATTCCAATCGAATCCTAAACTATCGCATCTCGTGTTAAACAACTCTAACTAGGATCTGATTCCACTGAATCCTCGTACTAATACCCTAACTATCAGGTTGATGATGGGTTGTTACGACTGCAGAGACATCACATCCTCGACCTGCACACAGAGTGACGCGCAAAACGCACTCTGATACCACTTGATAGGACCGGTCCAAAATCCCCCGGGATTAAAGTAGGACGTGCCTGCTCCCGTCTGACACGAAGTGTCAGACCAGGGATAATTCCGTCCTTAGCCCAACCAGGACTACCAGAGAGCGCCAGGATCCAGAGGAGGAGTGCGATGTCTCGATCTCTGCTACAGCCCGCATCCGAGATCAACCTGAAGGGCATTCAAAACATTAAAAGTCGTGAGTGGACGAAAAGCAATAAGTTTAGTAAAACAAATTTCACAAAAGACATTTATGCCTTTCACTAAAAACATGCATGCATTCGAAAACCGTTTATCAAAATATTCACAAAACTATTAGAGCCTTGGCCCGGAACCGTAAATCAAACCATATGGGAACTCAACCCAAAACCAGTTTCCGTAGGGCTCAGCCCAAAACCAATCATGCGAGACTCTGCCCAAATCACGTCATGTGGGTCTCAGTCCAAAACCATTCTCAGTAAAATACCAACCATGGAACACGGGGTCTTAGCCCCAAACCATTTTCCAAAACATAGAACATGGGGTCTCTGCCCCAAACCACTTTCCATAAAACCTCATACGTATATGTATATGTATAACCCATCCTCGGCATCCCAGATGAGATGCCAACTCGGGGCACATATGTCAGGACCCATCCCAAATATCACCTCGATATCCGGGACGAACCCTGCTCCCGTCTGACAATCACACTTAAAGTACCAAAAGAACCGCAATAACCATAAGCATATCTATCAGACAAGGGAGAAAAATATAATACAACCGTAATACAGAGCATAGCGTTATACAAAACAGGCACAAAAGTCCTACTAGGCTAATCTCGCAACGGAATAACGTCGTAAAGCTCTATGCCTCGGTTCCTGCCTCAACGTTCACCCCAACGCTATCACCACTACCTGGAGGGTAAATTAAAACCATAAAGTGTGAGTGGACTAAAAGAAATAAGAGTTCAAACACAGTTTAGAAACAAACAAAGATTAAGAAAACAATAAGATTTTTCCCTCCGTTTTAAAGTAGAGCATGCATGCCTAAATAAGTATCAGAAAACCACAACATAAAACTGTATAAACAATATGCTAAACTCATATCATAAAAACCAAATCCACAAATGTCAAGTCTGATCAAACCTACTCGGTCTATCCGAGTCTTTAAACTCAAAACAGGCCTCAAATGTAATCCGAGTCTTTAAACTCCCGAGTCTTTAAACTCAATAGGCCTATGGGGGTAATATCGTAAATATCCGAGTCTTTAAACCCTCGAGTCTTTAAACTCAATCTGGACCCGTCCCCCGTCCATCAGAATCCGGGTCTTTAAACCCCATATCCAGATCCAGCAAATCCAATCCAAAACCATTATAAATCCATATCCAAACCCGAATCCGAAATCACCGGTCTGATGCCCTTCCGGCGTCCAGAACCGTCATTCCGAACCCAAATCCGGAATTCCACTTTTTTTACTTTAAAATCAAATCTCGCTTCTCGAAATCCGATTTTAAAACCAAAACCGTGATTACCAAAATCATGTCTCCTATCCATTTATAACCATCAGAAAACAATTATAGATTGAAAACCCAAAAGTTTAGCATCAAAATCAGAATCCAGCTTTTTCTCGAAAAACGTGCAAAAGCCTGATAATGTCTCGAAAAACGTGCAAGCATATAAACCACATATAACATCATTAAAAAAAGCATAAAATCATACTTAAAATCTTAAAACATATATAAAATCAGTTAAGCATGCTCGTAAGAAAAGAAGGAGTCCACTCACAAGTCTGAAAGTGTCAATCGCGCTCTGTGCGCTCCTCAACCGTCTCAGGCGTCTCTCGTCCTATCAATAGTCACAAAACAGGGTCACAATTACGTCCAATACGCTAAACCTAATTTCCCCAATTTTTCGGGAATTTAAACGTAATTTAAATTTAAACCCTAAACCGTCCAGATCCTCGAACTAACCCGAAACAACGTCCGATTTACCCGAAACTTGTCCCAATGGATTCCTTATAACATTTAGACCAAAAATCATGTTGGAAGGTTCCTCAGAATCCTCCCCACGCGCCCTCACGCGCCGCCCAAAGTGGCTGCGTGTGGGCCTCACGCGCTGCTACAGTGTCATCGTCTACCTCGGGTTAGCCGGTTCGACTGTACTGAACCGGCGTGACCGGTTCTTCTTCATTCCTCCATCAATCTCAACCACTCCAATCCCATTAGGTTCGTCCAGTTCCCAGAAATCCTTTCCCGTCCTAAAATCTAGAAATCAAAGCTCTAAACCCGTCGTCTTCAACCTCGAATTAAAACGGCCCGATATCCCTGTTTCGGGTTCTGGCCACCCAGGTCATCCCCCGTCACGGCACCAACCTCAGACGACTCCTAGGACCTTCCTGAGTCTCACAGCACTCACCAAAACCCTCGACTCAGTCCCAAAAGTCACGACTTTCGAAATGAACAAAACGGGAAAAACAAGGGATTTGGGCTTACCTGCGATTCGTCCTCCGCCGTTCGCACCGCCGTGTACCACGGTGTCCACTGAGTCCCCTGCAGTCGTCCTAGCTCCTTCTCAACTTGGATTGAACCAACACACGGCACAATCACCGCCAATTTTCCACGGCCCTCTCTGTTCTCCCTGAAAATCGAACTCCCCGACCACCGTGTTTCTTGCACGATTTCACTCCCAAACCAAGTCACCAGCTTCCCTTCTTCTCTCTGTCACTCTCACAACTCACAAAACTCTCACACGCTCACTGGATCGATCACAATCCTCACCGCCTCACCTCTCTGTTTTCTGTTTCTCAAACCAAAATGCACGGTTTAAAATCGTACAAAATGTACCCGTGTGTATTGTAATCACCTCGAGGCCTCTAGGTCACTACCACGTGTCCCCTTCTCCATGGACCAAACCTAAATATCCAATCCCACTCAACCAAAAGCCCTTATCTGATTGGTCCCAAGGGGAAAAGACCAAAATGCCCCTAGAATTAAAATTTCCATTTTGCCCTTCAACTTCCCAGACCCATAACTATTCCGTCCGACGTCCGATGACAGCGTGCCGCCTGTCGTTGTACTCAGGACGTCGAGAGCTATCTAACGGTCCTCGGTCTACATGAAAATCAACAGTCCAATCAAAAGTCAACCTTTTCCTCTATGTTAGCCAAAATTACGGTAACGCCCTCAATCTTCCGAACGTCATAATTTTTTCTCCGATTGTCCAAATCGGACATGCCACCTGGCTACGGACTCGTGACGTCCTAAATTACGTCTCGGTCAATGGTCAACACTCATCCAACTTGTAAATCAAAAAGTCAACTTTTGACACACTATTCACAAGGGCAAAATCGTCCTATTATACAATTTTTTTTTTCAAAATTACATTTGTACCCTTCCGGAAGGTACGGGTTGTTACAACATAGCCCCTAGGGAACACATCCCCGATATATGTCACGATTCATCTCTATCTAAGTGTGCACACTACTCGGGGTCTCACTCCGAGTCTACCCTCAGGAATTCTCTGTCTAGGAGGCTCTATCACCGGATCTAGTCTGAGCAACTCTCCAGAATGTGGTCCGGGACCACATCATAACTCCCACTCCTGGAATGTGCTCCCTATGGGGATACTCATTCCAGGTAGTGGATCGTGACTCTCCAGGTCGACGGCTGGAGGAGACCAATCAACTCATATGGAGGGTATATACATTTTCAAAACATTTTCTTTCGCAACTGGGTCTCATACCCGATTCTCAACGGGATTCCTCGAATCCGATTCAAATTCACTTTCTGTCAGGACCCGTCCCAAATATCACCTCGATACCCGGGACAAACCCTGCTCCCGTCTGACAATCACACTTAAAGTACCAGAATACCCTTAATATCACCATAAGTATAACTATCAGACGAAGGAGTAAATATAATACAACTGTAAGTCAGAGCATAGTTCTACAAAATGGGCACAAAATCCTACTATGCTAGTCCCGCAACGGAAGAACGTTGTAAACTCTATGCCTCGGTTCCTGCCTCAACGTTCACCCCAACGCTATCACCACGACCTGGAGGGAAAATTTAAAACCAAAAAGTGTGAGTGGACTAGAATAAGTAAAAGTGTCAAAATCAGTTTATCATCAAATCAAAGTTAAGGAAAAATAATAAGAATATTTGTTCCCTCCGTTTTGAAAACATGCATGCCCAACTACGTATCAGAAAACCACAACGTAAAACAGCATAACAAGATCACATCATAAAACCAACTCCACAAATAACCAAGTATAATCAAACCTGCTGGGTCTATCCGAGTCTTTAAACTCAATCAGGCCTTAAATGTAATCCGAGTCTTTAAACTCCCTAGTCTTTAAACTCAATAGGCCTATGGGGGTAATATCGTAAATGTCTGAGTCTTTAAACTCCCGAGTCTTTAAACTCAATCCGGGCCCGTCCCCCATCCATCAGAATCCGGGTCTTTAAACTCATATCCAGATCCAGCAAATCCAATCCAAATTCAATGTAAAACCATTTCTAAATCCATAACCAAACTCGAATTCGAAATCCCCGGTTCGAAGCCCTTTCGGCGTTCAGAACCGTCATTCCGAACCCAAATCCGGAAATCCACTTTTAAACCAAAACCCGCGATTATCAAAAATCATGTTCATAATCCATTTATCATCATTAGAAAACAATCATATATTGAAATCCCTAAGCATGACATCAAAATCCGAAATCCAACTTTTCTCGAAAAACGTGCAAAATCTCGAAAATGTCTCGAAAAACGTGCAAACATATTAACCACATATAACCATCATCAAGAAGCATAAAACATATTTAATATCATAAAACATCAATAAAATAGTTAGGCATGCTCGTAAAGAAAGAAAGAGTTCACTCACGAATCTGAACGAGTCAATCGCGCTTCGTGCGCTCCTCGACCGTCTCAGGCGTCTCCCGTCCTGTAAATATGCACCAAATAGGGTCACAAACACATCAAGGATACTAACCCTAATTTCCCCAATTTTTCGGGAATTTATTCCTATTTTAATCTTAGACCCTAAACCGTCCGGATTCCCGAACTATCTCATAACATCGTCCGATTAACCCGAAAATCACACCAATGGATTCCTTAGGACATTTAGAACCAAAACCATGTTGGAAGGTTGGCCGGAATCCTCCCCACGCGCCTCCACGCGCCGTCCAAAGTGGCTGCGCGTGGGCCTCACACGCCTGCTACAGTGTTTCTTCAACCTCGAGTCACCCGGTTCAACTGTTGAACCTGCGTGACCGGTTCTCTGTAATTCCTCCACCATTTCAGTCCAATCCAATCCCAGAAGCTTCGTCCAATCCTTAGCAATCTAACTCCGTCCTAACATCGGAGAATCACGGCCTAAAACTTCACGATTCCTCCCTCGAAAAACCTAGCCCGTGGCTCCTGTTTTGGCCGCCGG
This sequence comes from Prinsepia uniflora, assembly GCA_032719365.1. Taxonomy (NCBI): domain Eukaryota; kingdom Viridiplantae; phylum Streptophyta; class Magnoliopsida; order Rosales; family Rosaceae; genus Prinsepia; species Prinsepia uniflora. Next base: position 7,922,711 of record CM064875.1, read on the forward strand.
CCACCCAGGTCCTCCCCCGTCACGGCGACCATCCTAGACGACTCCTAGGACCTTCCTGAACCTCACTTCGCTCACCAATTCCCTCGACTCTATCCTAAAGTCCACGAATTTTGAAAACAATACAAACGGGAAAACAGGGGATTCAAACCATACCTTCGAACCGTCCACCGCCGTCTGCACCGCCGTGTGCCACGGTGCTCGTTGAGTTCTTTGTAGTCGTCTGAGTCCCCTAGTGTCTTGGTTTGAGCCACCACACGGCACAACCACCACCACAGGGCCACCGCCTCTCCGTTTTCTCATAAAATCAACCGTCCACCGCCGTGTCCCCGTGCACGATTGCAGCTCCAAAACACGATCAACAACTCACCCTCGTCTCTCTATCACTCTCGCAAGTCATCAACTTACTCACCCTTGCACTGAATCGATCGAACACGCACAATTTCTTCCCCTCTGTTTCTCTGTGTCGAAGCCAATTGCACGGTTTGAAATTGGACAATTTGTGGCCGTGCACATTTTAGACGTGCCTAGAACCCTCTAGTTCTCTCCCACGTGTCCACCTCTCCATGGTCTCAGCACAAAATATCCCAACCCACTAATGCCACTTGTTCTGATCTGATTGGGCATAATGGAAAAGACTAAAATGCCCCTAGGTTTAAAATTACCTTTTTACCCTCGAACTTCTCAGACCCGTAACTATTTCATCCGACGTCCGATGACAGCGTGCCGCCTGTCGTTGTACTCAGGACGTCGAGACCTAGCTAACGGTCCTCGGTCTACTTGAAAATCACAAGTCCACTAGAAAGTCAACATTTTCCTCGATTAGTCAAAATTACGGTAACGCCCTCAATCTTCCGAACGTCATAACTTTTTATCCGATTGTCCGAATTGAACCTGCCACCTGTCTACGGACTCGTAACGTCCTAAACTACGTCACGGTCAATGGTCAACACTCATCCAACCGATCAATCAAAAAGTCAACATTTGACGCACTATTCATAAGGGCAAAATTGTCCTTTTATACAAAACTTTACAAAAATTACATTTATACCCTTCCCGAAGGTACGGGTTGTTACACTTTCACAGGCCTCAGCCTAAATCCGCAGTTCAACAGGGTTTCAAACCCGAGTTCTCATTTCATAAACCAAACTGGGACTTAAGCCCAATTTTACAATCCAATGGGGCCTCAAGCCCGATTTCACGATCAACAGGGCCTCGAGCCCGATACCACAATAACGGGGCCTCTAGCCCGATTTCACAACTAACGGGGCCTCAAGCCCGATACCATAAATCAACGGGCTTCGAGCCTGATTTCACAATCAACGAGGCGTTAAGCCTGATACCACAGTTAAAGGGGCCTCAAGCCCGATATTACAACCAACTGGGCCTCAAGCCCGAATTCGTAAACCAACGGGGCCCTCAGCCCGATCGTATAACTCAAAATGGGCCTTCAGCCCGATTTCTCATCAAATCAAATGGACTCTAAGTCCGAGGGTTTCCAATCAAATGGGTCTCATTCCCGATTTCATAATTCTAAATCCAAAACTCATTCATTAAACCCTCACAGAAAACTATAAGCATCGTATAAAACCAAAAATCTCGAAACACGTGCAAATACGTAAATACTAGCTACCATAAAAAAATGCACTCATGTCTTCACAAAACATGTATTAAAACACTTATAAAATATTTATGCATGCATCATTTTTGAGAGAAAGGTCCACTAAAAGACCGTCCGAAGCCACGCCTCGATACTCGCGCCATAAGCCTCTTCCGTGCCAATCGTCGCCTCTGGGGTTCCCAAACCTGTCCAAATTAATTTAGAGGCTTACTAACTAATTAATTAACCCCTCACTAAAGCCCCAAAATTTTCCAGAATTTTTAACTATTTTTAAAGTCGATCCTAAACCTTCGGACGTCCCGAACTATATCGAAACAATGTCCGATCGACTCGAAACCAGTCCCAAAATGTTCGTTACATCGAATAGATGATTTCACATGTTGTAACCACCCCCAGGAAATGTTTCACGCGCCCCCACGTGCTGCCCAAAGGGGCTGCGCGTGTGGCTCACGCGCCTATGAACAGTTACCATCAACCTCCAGCAAACCGGGTCTGAACCGGTTCGCTAGTTCTGGACTGGACCGGTGCGACCGGTCCAACCTATTGTCTCTCTCATTTTTCATCCGATTCGATCCAATTCAATCCTAAACTTCCTATTTCATCATTTCCTATCTATTCCTATCAATAAATCTAAGGGAAAACGCTTAAAACCCAACTGTGCAAAACTCCCCCTCGCGGTTTATATTTCCCGATTACCCCCTGGGCAGCACCACCCTTCTCAGCAAAAAAAAAACAGTCCCTAATCACTCATGAAAACCTAATAATCCTTTCCCAATCAACTGAAACCGGCCCTAACGTTCAAATCACAAAAATAAGGAAAATGGGCATAACTGTGTCTCGGGTTGTTACCTCTACACAGGGGCCCTCCGCCGTCCACGACGGCGTTGTCTTTGGCTAGCCGCCACTAACACACCCTCACCTCACTCTCTGGGCTTCACACAAGATCATATGGTGGAAGGGTTTTGGATTGGGGTCAAGATGGTTGTGTGGGTGGGTGGAATGAAACAGAGAAGGGAAGATGATATACATGAATGTGGGAAAGGAGGGAATGGATGAGTGACAAGTGTCACTTATCCCCTGGGGTATGGGAAAGATCTGGGCCCACATAAGACAAAACAAAATTCCACTGCCTTGTAAAACGTGCCATTTTGAATAGTTCCCAAAAACTTTCGTGAACTGTAACTTCTCCGTCGAACGTCCGAATTCGACGTGCCACTTGTCTACGGATTCGTATCGCCTCGATCTACGTAACGGTCCTTGGCCCTCGGCCATCAGACCTCATGGGTTAAAAGTCAACTTTTCACCCTCGTTTAAGGGCAAAATCATAATTTCGCCCTGAATATCCGTTAATTCTCGTCTAATCTCCGATTAGCCTCGCTAATCCGTCATTAATTCTTAATTATTTCTGATAATTTGGGACAGGTCATTACACCTGGGACAGAGACGAAGAGAATGAGAGAAACAGGAATGCAAACGATGGTCGGAGGTGGATGAACGGACTGGGTTGGGTCCGCGGGTCACTTGACCCGGTTGTAAAGAATCGGGTTGACCCGGACAAAGGACATGGATGAGATGACGTCATGTCATCATGTTAGACCTGACATGTCAAATTGACACGTGTTAGATGTCAGAAGTTAGATGAGGTCATGCTAACAATTAAGCATTAGAGAAATAAAGTAACAGATGCAGAATCCCCATTGATGAAGAATCCCCAACTAATTCCCAACATCTTGACCATGCTCAAAGCCATTCGTATGTAATTTCTTTGAATTTCTTATAAACCCACATTCATGAATCCCCCAATTTCCATAATTGCCCGACATAATTTTTCTTTTTCTCTTTGCTTTTTCAAATTTGGAATTTTCAAGGTAAAAAAGAACTCGCCACTAATTGTAATTCGTATCAGTGGCAGAAAAGGTTTCAAGCTTTAGCCACCAAAACAGATCTGCGACGATTTTGTGATCAGCAAAATCTTATTTTTTGCAGAAATTTTGAAGGGTACCAAAGAGCGGAGATGAGGCTCTCAAAATAGGTTTCTTTAGAGGCTATGAAATTGAGTTGAGCTTCAGTTGGGGGAGTCGAGCACGAAGCCTAAAGTGAAAGGCCAATAATTTTTTAATAACCAAAATGCCCTTATGTTGTATATGATATTAACTTGAATAGTGTGCTGCACAAGGGCAAGAGACAAGAGCAAAGCAAAGATGAATATTTTGAAAGGTAAATTTGTGGGGTAAAACATGGACATGCTTAAAGACATAAGGACTTTAGAGAGGGTTGCGCCAATCGGGAAACAAGAGCTGGGCGACGTCGTTTGAGGCGGTGAGGTCAAGGGAATCGTAGTAGGTTGGAAGTGGCCATGGAGGGCTTTGAGCTGAGTGGAGAGGCGAGTGAGGGAGGATTCAGACTCAGACATGGAGCTCTGAAGCAAATGGAGGAAGGTGTGCTTGATGGGGGTGAACCTCTAGGCATAAAAGTCCTTGAATTGACGAGTGGCCTTCTTCCTGCCAAAGATACATGCAGATTATTCAATTAGATTAGTGATAATGGAAATTACGAGATTCGTGAATGTGGGTTTATGAGAAATTCAAAGAAATTACCTACGACTTTGAGCATGGTTGATAGGTCTTTAATTGAACTTTAGTTTATATTATTTTATACCCTTCATACTTATATTTTAATGTTAAAATACCAAAAAATTGGAAGACAATAATTTATTTTGTGAGAAAATTTGCAGAAATAAATAAAACTCGAAATTTTGAGCATTTTGGCGAAAAAATCGTCTCAATTAGAGTTATAACGAAGAAGATATGATCGAAACAAATGAGGTCACCGAAAATCTCAAGGAAATTCCGTAGAAAGTTACTGAATCCGGCCTTCAGCCCAAAATTCCAGGGAATTCGGCCCAACTGCAACAACCCAGAGCCCAAGCGCAGTTGTTTGGCAGGCACTGGCTGAATCCAGCTTCAGCCTTTCGGCACGCGTGTACTAAATCACCAAACCCAGTCCGTACCTGACAAGCCACTCACCTTCTCCTCTTCAGCGCCTGCACCGCCGAAGCCACCACTCCGAGTCAGCCCGCGTGCGCCGAACTTCAGGCCTTTTTCAGCTCCTGACACACCCGCCACCTGCTCCTTTTCAGTAGCTCCATGTCGATCTCACTAGCCCGTGTCAGTAGCTCCATACTGAAGCATGCTTCCTCTAATTTCCAGCAGCTTTCAACCCTAAAATCAGCCAAAAAACTCATAATTTCACCATTTATTTGTAATTTTAATTAATTTATTTTTAGTGGCAATTTCCCTATAAATATGGGGTCATTCTCATTGTTTAGGGACTTTGGTTTTATGCACACTTTGAGCCTTCCTTAAGGAAACCTTAGGCAAAATATTTCCGATGCAATTTTAGAGTTTAAGTCCGAAATTCTTATATTTATTTCTCCATCTTCACAAGGTTCCGTCCGTTGTCGGAGAATCGTGTGAATAACAATTCATTGTTTCCATCCACCTCGAAAGTGTAACATTTGTTCCTCAATCTACTTAAACTTTTATTTTTGTTATTGGTTTTATTTATAATTCAATATATGTGTGGTATTTTTCTTTCTAATATTTGTTAGTATTGAATACAATCTTCATGTGTCTTACTTTATGAATTTTAGTTGTTTCATACATTTTAGTGTTTAATACTTCAATTTGACGTTATGTGTTTTATTCGTTGTTGGTGCACTTAGAATAAGATTGAAGAAATTTAATATTGACCGATGTTGGCGCATTCAATAAAAAAACCAAAGGTGAATCATATTGTAAGTGTCGACCTCTATCGGTACATTTATAATATTGAAAATTTATGAAGGTAATTGAGATGATTAAGATAAAATTTCGTGATTGGTTTAATATGTGCAAATACTGTAGTGTTGGTAAAATGTGTGTTTGAAGAAAGTCACTTGTACAAAGGTTAAAGTAGGAGTATAATTAATTTCATAATCGTTTTTACATGTATTTTTATGACTACACTTAGTTCAAAACTCCCCCATATTATTCTTTTATTCTTTTCCACTAACCATTATTTAATGTTCATAATTTCCCCAGTTAAGAACGATCTCTATTTACGAATTCTAAAATGACACAAAAAGGGTTTTAAAATAAGTATATACTTGAATTACAGGTTTATCTAAATGCGTAGTCCAAGCGTATCAATGGTCGAGATGTTAGGAATCAGTTGGGGATTCTTCATCAATGGGGGTTCTGCATCTGTTACTGAATACAAAGAAAAAAGAGGAGGCGTTGTGAACATGAAGAGAGAGAGAGATAGTGAGAGAGTGGGGAGAAATAGGTAGCAAGTGAGAAGTTTGAGCATGCAATTACTATTGTGCCCTTTTTTTCCAGCTTTGTTTAAGCCACACAGGCGCCATGTCAGCTTTTTGATGTCCATTTGATAGAAATAATGGAAAAATCTGCAACTACTGGTCATTTCAAGGTGTACTAACACCGATAATGAGAATAGGATGCAAAATGACTCCTTATTTCGAGAATATGGTGCATTTGAACTAAAAAACTTAATATTTTGTAACTCAATTATCATCTATTCATTTTTATCATCCATCATTATACAAGGCGTCCTATAAGTTATAAGATATTATATAATATAACTATCTCCCTCATTGGAGACCCACACCATCACTCACCATTTTTCTTTTCTCATCTCTTTTGTTGGAAACTCATAAATACCTCATATAATCATGTATTATAAGTATAAAGAATCCAAGATTTGAACACAAAATATTCCTAATTCAAAACAATCCTCAAGGTTGTTTCTTGCCTCTTCTATTTTATCCCAAATTACCTTCAAAATTGTGATTAGTGGTTAATTAGGGGTGGAAAAATCAAACTACAAATTTCCATTATTAAGAAGAGAAAAACATTCTATTATAGCTAATTCGACTACAATAATCAAACTTTATTGATAGAACTTTCTCTAAACTTAAGAAGCCATGATGACCAATATGAAAGTAGGCTCAAGAGATTTACAGGCATTAGTAAATGAGGTAGTAGTTGGTCTTAAGAGATTTGCTCCAATTTTAAGAATTGGTTAGCAAACAAGAATGTAGTCGAGTGACATGTTATGGTTGGTTTTTCATTATTCAAAAGTTTAATCTAATTCAAACTTTATTAGCTTTATTATATGTACAGGTTTTTTTTTCCTCCATTAAGTTCAAGAGATGCAGATCTACAATTTTGGTCAGAAGCATGAGATTTTCGATGGTTTGGTATGGTTTGGCTTGATTTTCGATGGTCAGAAGCATACGATCTTGGACTGGTGGTTGTTTGGTGACTACAAGGTGGTTGGGCATGGAAGTGGCGAGGCTTGTTTGAGAAGTTATGATTTGTTATTTTACTTTTTATATTTGGATTGTTCAAATAATTCTAGCAGCTAATATTATGGGTTGGTTGGTTGGGTTTGATTTTCCTATAAGGATTGTGTACAATATCTCGATGTGGGATTGTCGTAGCATATAGTGTGTGTAATAATTATATTTTGTAACAAAAACGATGGTTTAAACAATATTATATATTGGGGGTGGATTCGTGGCACCACATTTTAGACACGAATTTTAACACAATTTATAGACCATTAGATTTAAAGATTCCCAACGGCTAAGATTGAAGATGACATGGCATTTAACTTAAAAAATAAATTTAATTAAACTAAAATAACACTTTTTAATTGAATTATTTTTAATCTCTTATATTCCTACACTAGGATTAAACAAAATATTAATTCTGAGAAACTGAATTTCTAGGAAACTCTTTCAGATCGATGAGAAACAATCTGAGAAATTAATATTGAGCAACGCTTCGCCTTCTCAAGGTTCATATTTTTTTACTCAACTTTTTATTAAGGCTTCGCATTTTTTGTGTTTATGGATTTTGTTGATTGCGATAAATGTTAGGGTTCTCGTTTTTTTTTTAGCTCCAAGTTTCAAAAAATTTTGGGCTTTTCAGTTTTTGTATATTTGTGCTTCTATTATTTCAATTTGAAAATTAGGTTTAGATTCCTCTTGTTTTATTGATATTTGGGTTGGTTAAATTTCTGATCTTGATTATAATATTGCTAATTTTTTGTATTTAAATTGATGATGGGATTACCGATTGTTAAGATCATGATCATCAGGGGTAGTATCATGATCGTGGTCATGGCCATGGCCATGCATTATCTTCTCCTTTATCTTCTTTGCCGACCTTTTCTTTCAATTTCTTCAAGACTGACTTCTTCTTATGGTGGTTCTCTTCTTCACCTTCATCCAAAGCCATAAACAAACTAACATTAACATGCAACGATATAGATAAAAAAAAATAAAATTAACTTAAAACTGAGCACACAATTAAGTAACTGGTTTATAGATAATAGGTTTTTACCTTGGTGATGAGGATGAACTATATGAGAATCCATTGATCACTTGATGAAAATGTTGAAATATTTCTTAATGGTACATTGGAGACTGGTCAATGGATCCTCATATAGTTCATCCTCATCACCAAGGTAAAAACCTATTATCTATAAACCAGTTTTGTGTGCTCAGTTTTAAGTTAATTTTAGGGCAATTAATTCATAAGTCCTTACTAACATATAAGTTTATTAAAAAACTTGCATATAGAAAAATTAAACTCATAGGTCCTTTGACTAGTCAAACGACTATACAATTTAAAATAGACCATAGTTTTTATATAAATTACAACTAATGTCATCAAATTGTAAACTAATCCAACAACAATCTAAAAAACACTTACTAAAATCTATCATGATTTCAACATTATTTTTTATTTTTATTTTTTCATTATAAGATTATATTAAGAATTATGAAAACATTACTCCTATTTATATATTTTTTTTTTCACTTGCTCATTTTAAAAGTAATATGAATATCTAATCTAACTTCAAATAAGATAATTAAAAACAATAATTCTTCAAAAATACTTTTAAATTTTAAATTTTTTTATCTTCCGATATTAAATAATTTGGTTAATTTCGTATAGTTTAGGGTTTAATTCTTGAATTTTGTACCAAAATTCAAGAATTAAACCCTATGTAGTACGAGTTTCCACCACCATCTCAACCCTCTCCCCCCCAAAAAAAAATTATATACCCTACCTTTGAACCCCATACAATACGAATTTTATTTTTTATTTTATAGAAAAAATGCAATTGTAACTATATACAATATATATATGTAATATTTATTATATGTATAATAAAATAAAGGGCCCAAGAGACCAAATAAATCAAATATTAAGGGACACATGGGGCAAATATAACAAAAAAAAAAACAATATCATTTTTAATTGTTTAAAGGAATTCTCAATAACTCACTCATTCTCTTTATTGAGATATAAAAGGGTAGATGTAGAATTTATTACTTATAAATTCTGTTTAGGGACTTTTGAATAAAAAAACGTTTGAAGTAAGGTATTATTTTGTTTAATATACAAGCCTTAAAGGTTTAAATAAAAGTAAAAATTGTTAAGGATGTAACAATGATTTACTCTTAATTTTATTTTTTTATTGGTATCGCTGCATGTTAGTTTGTTTATGGCTTTGGATGAAGGCGAAAAGGAGAACCACCATGAGATGAAGTCAGTCTTGAAGAAAGTGAAAGAAAAGGCAAAGAAGATAAAGGAGAAGACAACGCATGGCCATGGCCATGACCACGATCATGATACTACCCCTGATGATCATGATCTTAACAATCGGTAATCCCATTATCAATTTAAATACAAAAAATTAGCAAAATTATAATCAAGATCATAAATTTAACCAACCCAAATATCAATAAAACAAGAGGAATCTAAACCTAATTTTTCAAATTGAAATAACAGAAGCACAAATATACAAAAACTGAAAAGCCCAAAAAATTCTGAAACTTGGAGTAACAAAAAAAAACGCGAACCCTAACATTTATTGCAATCAACAAAATCCATAAACACAAAAAATGCGAAGCCTTAATAAAAAGTTGAGTAAAAAAATTCAAACCTTGAGATGGCGAAGCGTTGCTCGATTTTAATTTCTCATATTGTTTCTCAACAATCTGAAAGGGTTTCTTAGAAATTCAGTTTCTCAGAATTAATATTTTGTTTAATCCTAGTGTAGGAATATAAGAGATTAAAAATAATTTAATTAAAAAGTGTTATTTTTGTTTAATTAATTTTATTTTTAAGTTAAATGTCATATCATCTTCAATCTTAATTGTCGGAAGTATTTAAGTCTAATAATTTATAATTTGTGTCTAAAATGTGGTGCCAACACATCCATCGGTATATAATGAACATTGTGAATACTCATTAATTTGAAATTAGTTCAACACCAGTTCATAAAATCTAGGTGTATGACTGAATATCATGCTCTCAAATTATATTATTTTATGTTTGTTGACCTTAATCAAAGTGTAACCCGAATTTATTATCAAAGTATTATTGTCTAATTTATTTTACGTTGTATTTGCCGATGAAAAGTTATCTACTTCAATGGAAAAAGTAAAGTGAATGTTGGAGGGGACCTCCCCTTTCCTAATCTGTTTTGTTTGCTTTCAAGTTGTGCAATGCAGATCAATTTTGGTTGCTTTTAAGTTTTGGAGTGCAACAAATTTCAGGTTTTAGATAATATGGTTATATCTCCCATTGATTCCATTCCAGGTGTAGGAAAAAGCAAGAAGAAGAAACAGAAAAACTCATCTCCATGTGGTCAAAACTTGTAATTCAACAAGATAGGGGTATTTAAATAATTACATCATCTTCGGTTCACTGAATTTGAGACAATGAATAGATATGATCTGCCCCTAATGGAGTCTTGGACTCCTCGCAGTGGATAAAATCCATAAAAAAATATCCCAAAAAATTAAAAAGTCATGTTTTTCTAAAAAAATCTTTCAGATAAATGCCACTCCAACACAAAAAACCAATCAGTCTGAGAGAGAGAGAGAGGGAGGAGAAAAGGGGCTTGAGCAGAAAGCAAAGAAAAACCACACACAGGGGGAGGCTCAGAGAGAGAGAGAGAGAGAGAGAGAGAGAGGGGAAAGAGAGAGATGATGGTTGGATTCACGAGCTGTGTCCTACGGTCTCTGCAACACCAATCAGTGTGCTAAAATACTCAGAAAATTAAAAAAAAGAGGAAGCTTTTGTGTTTGTGACGAAAAATCTGAGAAAATCCCCATTTTTGAGGTGGGTGGAGCTTCACGGGGTCGAGCCCATCTCAGTCTTTTTCATCACCCACCAGCTTTCCATCAATCCAGTGGTCCCGTCCTCGCCACGTCGCCTCCATCACCGGCTTATCGGTTGGTTCGATCACTGTTTTGGCCTTGCCAATTTGCTCTTCTCTTGGCGATGTAAGAGAGAGAGAGAGAGAGGTGAGCTTGTGGGGGGCATTAATTGGGGAGGTTTTTTGCTTTCAAGGGTGTTGGTGGTATATATAGAGAGTGGGAGAGAGGAGAGAGATGGATCGGTCTATGCTCACAGTTGGGCCAGGCATGGACATGCCGATCATGCATGACAGCGATCGCTACGAGCTCGTTCGGGATATTGGATCGGGAAATTTTGGGGTTGCCAGGCTTATGAGGGACAAGCAGACTGGTGAGCTTGTTGCTGTGAAATATATAGAGAGAGGTGAGAAGGTTAGTGTCTGAATTTTACTCTTTTTAATTTTTTTTTTCTGTATATATGGGTTTTAGAGGTCTGGCTTTTTGTTGTGTATGTGAGGAAATTTACTGTTTTCTTGGCTTTTCTATAAGTTTAGGTTGATGGGTTTTTATCTTATGGTTGATTATGTAGTTTCCTCTTGTGACCGGTTCAAACTGATTTTGATGGGTAAAAAATTGTTTGTCTTTCAGGGTTTTTGAACTGTAAATGTGGTGTTTTGTGTGTATTTTGAATGCGAGTATGTGAAACGAGATTGTTTATTTGTTGCTTGAGGCTTGGTAAGTTTCCTACTGTGAAGTGTCCAAAACAGGGTCGTTGTTACTTGGATTTGAACTCGTAAATGCTCAGGATTTTGTCTGTGAAAAGGCTGAAAGACAACCTAAAACAGGATGAAGATGGAAGATAAACATTTTCCATGCATTAACTGATGAATAAACCAAGGAAAAGAAATAAGCAATGAGTTTTTGAATGAAAATTCACCTTAAATGGCCAAATAGTTCACTTTATTGTGGAGTCTGAGTGCTGAATGCAGGACCTGTATGCTGGGAGCATGATATATAAAATTTTACATATGTTCGGTTTCTTGCATTTTTCCAATTTGTTGGTATGAAATCTCTGTTTGGGGTGAATGTTTTTCCTCAGTTGGATACAATTGGATTAAATGAGAATCGTGGATATTTAAAGAACACGGAATGAGCATTCACTTTTCTATGATTCTACATATGATAAAACCATTGATGTTAGGCCTGAGAAAGAAACTTGTAAGGACGTGGCAACTAATTTGAGTTCCAACTCTGTAACTGACTCTGACCATGCTGGCATTGATGAGGTCTATGCACTTTAGCTAGATGGTTTTCATTAGTAATCCAGAAGCATCAACAATCTTATGCATTAATTTCTTTTTTAAATTGTTTAGTTATTACTAAACCTCTGAACCAATTTATTTTATCTTCGTATTGAGAGTGTCAATAACCTTGAAGTTGATGTTATTTCTTTGTAATAGAGTTAGGTCATGTCATCTGATCAGCCATTATCATTTACTTTGGGCATGAAAAGTTTGTTTTGTCCTGTTATGGTTTATAATGAACCTTGTTGTGATTGGTAGTTCTAGTTCAGATATTCTCCTTTCATTGTAGATTTACCCTATTCCTATATGTTGTTTTACAGATAGATGAAAATGTACAAAGAGAAATTATAAACCACAGGTCATTGAGGCATCCAAACATTGTCCGTTTCAAAGAGGTATTTTTAATTTGAACATTCAATCACAAATCAAACCCTCTATGGAGTTTAGTGACGCTATTATTTATTGTAGGTAATATTAACACCTACTCATCTGGCTATTGTGATGGAATATGCATCTGGAGGAGAGCTCTTTGAACGGATATGTAACGCTGGGCGGTTCAGTGAGGATGAGGTTCTTATTCAACACGTTAATTTTTTTTCTAGTTGTTACTCCGACCTATTTCTAATGTGCTTGTGTTGCAGGCACGCTTCTTCTTTCAACAACTTATCTCAGGAGTAAGTTACTGTCATGCAATGGTATGTTAACCAAGTCTTCTATCTTTATTGGAAATCTTTTGGTATATACAGCTTGATTCCTGAGTGGATATTAATTATCTCTTCCTACATTTTTGGTATGAAGCAAGTGTGCCACCGCGACTTGAAGTTAGAAAATACATTGTTAGATGGAAGTCCAGCTCCTCGTTTAAAAATATGCGACTTTGGATATTCAAAGGTACTAGTCTCTATCTCTCTCTCTCTGTTTGCACTCGCATGCCTTCATTTTCAGAAGTCTAGTGCTAAATTATGACAGATCTCTGGTGATAAAACTCAAATAGATAAGTATGTAGGAATTCATTAGAAACATATGAGTCTTTGCGTAGCATATGCATGTTTGTATTTTCCCGCAATAGTTAAGAGACTCGTATGATTGTCTGCTCCTTTTATTTTGTGGTACTTCTCAAGTGTGAGATCTTTTTTCATTGCTTATCTGCGCTATTACTTTCTCTGTCTCAATTATCAATATTTTTCAAATCCATTACTTAGTTTGTTCCTTTTCTCAGTCCTCAGTGCTGCATTCACAACCAAAATCAACTGTTGGCACCCCTGCATATATTGCTCCTGAAGTGTTACTTAAGAAAGAATATGATGGAAAGGTAATATTGTTTGATCTATTTGGATTAGTCCATTTAATGTTGGAGAGGATAATTGTCTTAACTAGCATGCGAAGAAATTGTGATTATGGTCTCTTGTTATGTTCGTTGCACTTTTACTTCTGAATGCAATTATTCATAAATTCATTCATCCCCGTATTATTCTTTGCTTTTGCATACATTTAACTAGCTTATGGCTTTCTGATTGGGTAGAAAAAATAAACTTACAACTTGTAACTTGGTTTGTACAACCCTATACACTGCATAATCCTATAGTTTTAATGTGGATAAGGTATCCTTTTTCTATATCAATAGTAAGTATAAATGAGTTCCGAGTAACCCAACCATCCTGAGATTCACCTTCTACATATGGAAATTCGATTACTCACCATCCCTTAAAAGTCAAAGGGTTGTTTCGAAGTTCCAATCTTGGATCTTTATTCGTTGTGTAAATGTTTTGATACTGTGTATTCGCGTGGAATGATGAGGGATATTCTTTCCCTGTACTCGTGCTTTCAATGAATTGAATACATGAAGTTAATAGTTCTTCGTTTCGATATAGATTGCAGATGTATGGTCTTGTGGGGTGACCTTATACGTCATGTTGGTGGGTGCATACCCATTTGAGGATCCTGGAGAGCCTAAAAACTTCCGCAAGACTATACATGTAAATTGTTGCACCTTTTCCACTATTGAAACTGGGTAGCTATATTACTCAAACTGAAATTAAAGGATTTTCTTTTGTTTCAGCGTATAACGAATGTCCAGTACTCGATTCCTGACTATGTCCACATATCTCCGGAGTGTCGCCATCTCATCTCAAGGATTTTTGTAGCTGATCCCGATAAGGTGTGCGATATGCATTGTATATGAGTTGTGCATGCATCTGAAATCACACTCCTGGTTGCTTATTCTTGGATTCTAATGCACGAGTTCATTATGATCATTGCATTTACTTATTCTTGTCATTCTCTCTCTCAATGGCAGTTCAACCTGGTTTCATAAATGCAAAGAAGAATAGGCTGTATTCTTGCATGCAACTATACTTCGATGCATTTTTCTAGTTTATTTCATTAGCTTGTTTCCCCATGTCTGATTAAGGTTTGAAGGATAAGAAATACAATTTTCTAATTTGTGTTCCATTGAATGTGTTGGTGTGCAACAGAGGATAACCATTCCCGAGATTAGGAACCATGAGTGGTTTCTAAAGAACCTTCCAGCAGATCTCATGGTTGAGAACACGATGAACAGCCAATTTGAAGAGCCGGATCAACCAATGCAAAGCCTTAATGAGATCATGCAGATAATCACCGAAGCTACTTTACCTGCAGCTGGAACCAAAAGTATCAACCAGTACCTTGCTGGCAGCCTGGACATCGATAACATGGAGGAGGATCTGGAGTCTGATCCAGACATTGACATTGACAGCAGCGGAGAGATAGTATATGCAATCTAATTGTCGGAATGCATGGTAGTTGGGGTTCATGTGCGAGGGGAGTTTAGATTACCTACTTTCATGCAGTTCAATATTATTTTCAGTCACAAGTCTGGATGTGAAAATGTGAGGGAGGTAATATTTAGTTTTAACCTCTCCGTTGGTGAACAAGAGTTCTGTCATTGAAATTCCGTTTACCTGCTTAGAGTCCAAGCCCCCTCCTTCCATCTTCCGCCTTTCTTTTCTTGTTTCTCCATATTTATTGACTAGCTGTGTTAGTCTGTATTGTTTTGTTTTTGCCACTAATAGTGGCATTTCTGTAATGTTGTGTACTTGTCGTAAGAAAATGTTGCTAAAGTTCTTTTCTTTTGGTCACATTTGTGTCATTTGTTAATCATCCTTGTGCTGCCTGAAATTCAGGTCTTTCAATTTAGAACTGAGTTGGGAAAATCTTTCGAATTTGGATTGCAATTTTGAAACCGAGTGGTGAAACATTTCGGTATAAGCTTCCATTACCGGCACGGGCCCCTTGGCTTGTTCGTAGGACTAGGACTAAGACGAGTCCCCTCCAAATCAAAACACGAATATTTGACGGTACATACAATTTGTACCTTCCTAAAAAAGTGACGATAACTAGAAATTCTTTCACATTGGATCACAGAATAGGATCAGAAGGATAAAAAACCAAAACATTTGGAGTCTTGCAGATGGTAGTCGAGGAATCGTGCAAAAGGAGTCGAGGAAGGTGAGGTTCAAATGAGGAAAGGCTTTTACAAAGGATACAGGCACCCAGAGACAAGGAGAGGCTATAAAATAAAATCTCAGGTCGGAGTTTCATTTAAGAAATCCAAAAGCAAGAGTAACTAACATATGCATTCAGCGGCCATAGATTTGAAGCGAAAACTCACCGTAAACATATTGTGCAAACAACAAAATTATCCCTTCATAACTCACCCGGTGCCATTCAATTACAATATTTTCATGGCCTTCGGGACTAAAAAGTAGTATCAAAGTAAAACATAAAACAGAAACAAAGTCCCAAAACAATGATTCATGGGGACTCGCTGTTGACAGCTAATCATCACGTATGAGCATAATAAAGGGGTGTCTCACAAGATGTTCCTGCATTTTGAAGGCTAGAAATATAATGCTTTGCAACCAGATGTGGCATGCAAGAGCAATATGAAAGATCGTTCCAAGAAACACAATAAACAACGGAGGAAATATGTAAGAGAAAACAACCTTAACCAGCGAAAAATATCAGCTTTGGGTAGTACAGGTCTCTGCTGCAGGGGCTGAGGCATCTTCTTCTGAATTCCTGTCACCAGCTCTTTCAGTTCCATAACCCGATGGGCCTGCATAGCCATTAGTTGGTGGCTGTGACTGGTGTTGCGGTTGATGCTGCGACTCTCCATTGGCGGGAGGATTCACTTCTTGGGCATAATGGGAAGGGTCTGGCTGAGAATACCCACCTTGTGCATATGCTGCTGGCTGAGATGCTGCAGAAGGGTCTTCGACTGCCTGCTGCCCTTCATAACTTGTTTGGTAATAACCCGGTTGAGTATGTGGTTGACTTGTGCTGCTTGGATGAGACCAATACCCTGTTTGAGGGTCAGTTGCTGGTGGGCCGTAAGGAACTTGATAAGCAGCTGATTGCTGAGTACCTTGGGAAGAAGCGCTTCCATCCACACTGGATGACGTTGCAGGTGGTCCATATCCTGAAGTTGCGTATTGTTGCTGATCAGATATTGGAGCTTGACTTGGGTTGTTTTGTCCATAATTTGGTGGTTGCTGAGCATAACCCTGATCATAACCATGGCTAGTGACAGGGGGTGCCTGATTATAGTTGTAGCTAGGTTGTTGACCATAGTAATTGTATCCACTGCTTTCCTGAGGTGGTTGCGCGGTGGCTACTTGGTTTGATTGATCCCAACCTGCTCCCTGTGTAGGATAGTTACCATAGTAGGCAGCAGGAGCATAACTTCCTGGTTGCGCATACCCATAATGGGACTGCTGCTGCTGAACTGGAGCTTGTCCTGGTGGGGCCCAATTACCCGGAGGGGTGTAAGACGGCTGCATATAGCTATTGGTTCCAGCTGAATTTACTAAGCGCTTCTGCAGAAGTGAAACCAAGGTTTTAAAATAAAATGCATAGAACTAACAACGAAGCAATAGTCCAGTAGTGGAATATTATTATGCAAATGGTAATGCGAACTAAATGTATTGATTTCCAAGTTTACTCTTATCTTTACTTCTGGGAAGACCAGCAAGAATTTAACCAGAACCCAAGTTCAGTTTAGGCTAAAGATATCCCCGTCAATTAAATTTCCAAGTCAAGGTAACAAGAAAAAGAAATTACAAGCGAAGTTAGTGAATTAGAAGAGAAGTACAAAGTGATGAAAGGAAATAAGTTTAATCCATAAAGAGGTAACTGAAAAACCACTGATGGCTCACCCCACTGATTACTTCGTTGACCAATTCTTTGGCTGCTTCAATTTGCTCTGGCCCTCCATTTATATATACTGTTCTCTCAGTTGACATATCCCCAGGAGGAAGGCGCAATGGTACAACCTGAAAAAAAAAAAAAAAATTGTATTAATATATAACATATGACCAAGGATTGAAATATCGATATCGATGGAAATATCGCTAGTCAAATTTACGGATATCTCGACAGATATATCGATATCGATATCGTTTACAATCAACAAAAATGACGGAAATTTAGTCTAAAAGTTGGAAATTTTTAATGAAATTTTGGGAAAAACTTAAGTATCCAATAATAATTATATAAGACTAATAAAATTATAAAATGACTTTGATATAATAAATATATGATAAATAATATAATACAATAGGATTCTGACGATGACTAATAATATAAAATTTTAAATATAAACATAAATTGAAGTGAATTACTATAATTGAATGTTAATATTGTTAAAAACATAACAATAAGCATAAAAAAAATTCAATACAAGAAAAAATGATAAAGTAAGTCCAAATATATTTAAAATTAGAAAAGAAAAAAAGACGAAAAAATAAGGTCAAACTTTATTTAAAAATTGGAAGAAATGAATAAAAAAAATTCAATTAGCAAATGTCATCAAAAGGAGCTGAATCTAAGACTTCTAGTGAATAAAGTAACCACAAAGCTAACTTGACTAAGGCAACCTTGTTGCAAATCTAAACAATGTATAATATGTAACATTAAACACGGACAGTCTAATGGTAACTAATAGTATCAAATCTTAAATATAAACATAAATTAAAATATTATTTAACTTAGAGCACATATTAAATGATAATAAATTTATAAAACATGCAAGAAAACATTTACTAAATAATTAGTGATAACCATTGATTTATAATTGACATGTAAATATAATGATTCTTTTTCAATTAGTAAGTTAACGATTATAAATAAAAGAGTGAAGTCGTGAAATCGAGAATAATAATAATAATAATAATAATAATAATAATAATAATAATAATAATAATAATAATAATAATACTTGTTTTGGGATAAAAATTCAAGATAATAGAATTGTATTCGTTAGGAACTTAGGATTGTTTGGGAAAATTTGAAAACATTAGTATTAATTAAACTATAAATTTGTAATTAATAATTTTTATATTTTATTATAAACTTCTAACCCCATTCATACGGATACCCATAATAACTTTTATATTTTATTATAAATATGTAAACCCTATCATCATTCTTCATATTTTATTATAAATATCTTAACCCACTGTAACTTGTAGAATTTCCTAATCTACCCTTAATTCAACAAGTGTCTTCTTCTCAGACACCTCGTTGTTCACTTGTTCTTCATTCCTTCTTACAGTCTCTTATCTTTTATCTTTGTGCTCTTCGTCTTCTCATATTCCGTTTGTTAGCTTTTCAATTTTTTGTTTATGGGCGAAGATTTTTCTCATCTCTCCTAGATATCGTATCTAAGGCCACCGTCGCTACCCCCACTTTTGACTAGCATCGCAGTCGAAGCTCATCATGTAGTGAGATCCATGGCGGCAAGATGCAGAAAACTCAGAAACGGTGACCGTCACCGATGACGTTTCCAACTGACCGAAGCTGTGAGACCACTCTCAACCGATTCGTTTGGGTAAGACGAACTCATCCCTGTTCTCCTTCTTGATCATCGGAGTCCGTAGCTCGTGAATTGAAGATTAGAATCTAGCGGTGTCGACCGATATCATCAATTATCGGTCAATTTCGCCGATAATTGCCGATATTTACTAAATTCGTGGATATTGGGGGAAGAAATTTCTTCCCCCCTTGTTTAGTCGAACCCCAATTTTTCCGAAATTTCGAGCGAAATATCGGCGAAACTGCCGATATTTCCATCCATGCATATGACACCAATGGCATGCAACACAAGTTTCATGTGATGAAACAAATGCCATCATGCAGAAATGTTATGCTATCAATTCTAGTGCAGGAATAGTCTCACATATGATGCATAAAGGACCCATCACCAACGTATCTGAACCACATCTGGCCATATTTGTTTCAGTCATTTAACTTTAGTATCTAACATGGCAGATAATATTTGAACTTGACAAGAAAAAACTACAAGTAAAAGCAAGTAAGATAAAAAAAAACCTGAGCGATCAATGAACAAAAAGAGGAACATCCTATGAAAGCATAGCTATAAAATTTATGAAGTTATATAGTATGTAATTCTAATAAATGATTTTTTTTTAAAGAATATCTTACTTCGAGAAAATTAATTTAAATATATTGTAGGTCTTACCGAGCATAAATATAAGTATGCAAGCATAACCTAACCAATACAGTGGCCCAGTACAAGCCAATAAATTTATGAGATAGTATAAGCGGAAGTTCTTATTAATATCAGTTCCCATGACCCCTTTATCCCTTTAAAATACGCACCTGAATACGAGCTCCTGACTTGCTTTGCATATTCCTGATAGTCTCACCTCCCTTTCCAATGATCAAAGCAACCTACAAAACTGCGAGTGTCAATATGGGTACATTATTACAATAGAATTTGCTAATTTAAAAATAAAGAGGTCCAATAAACACCTTATTAGTGGGAACTTTCATGATAAACTGTTCGGTTCCAGGTTGCTGTGAGTTGAATCCCTGATTTGTAGATGGAGCAGAGGCCCCGGCATCTGCCTGTACAACAAAAGTAATAACGTATATTTATTGTTAATTTTTGGATTATCAAAAAACAAGATACCAATGCACAAACCAATACAAACATAGGTTTTACCTCTGCTATAGCTTCATTGATAAGTTGTTCAGCCCTACCAATCTGTTCAGGTGTACCCATTAAGTCCACATCCCTTGATAGAGAAGTAAGATCAGCGTCTAAATCCCTGGTTATCTGGATTTTGGCCCCTGACTGAAGTTGTAGAAGTTTTATTGTTTCTCCTCCTTTTCCAATAATTACTCCAACCTGTAAGAATAAATTACCCAAAGAAAAAAAATTCAATTTCATTAGTGTTGCGCCATGAAAAGTCCGAGGATCAGCAAGAAACCAGCAAAGTACCTTCCCATTTGGAATAGTTATTTTCTTGCTTGTGCCTGGAGAACCATAAGATTGGCCTGATTGCGGAGCGTAAGAAACTGAACCAACTTTTTAGTTAGAATACCAAAGACCAGAAAAGGCCTCATGCAGTTCTTAAAAGGGGGATGTTTTATGAAAATATAAAACCAAAATTGTACAACAATGGTTGAGGATCTTGGAACATGCCAATGGACAAATAAAATAACTAATGTATGAGTCACACTTTCCCCTTCTTCAACATAATACTACAATTAGCCAATTACTTAAGGGTCATAACAAGGCCAGCCAAACAGGGTATAACCATGGATGAAAATATCAGAAATATCAGTCTAAATTTTGCCGAAATACCAGAAAATTCGGCCGACGACACCTAAAGGGGTGAAGGAAATTGAGTGAAATTTCGCCACTTTTTCTTATTTTAAGCCCATGGATCTCTTTAAGGAATCAAAACGATCGAGATAGGTGTTATTTAGTGAAATTTGGACGTAAAAATAAGGATTTTCAGTTGGGTCATGTCATCGGGTTCGAAAACCCGAATTGCAGACTTGGCTCGAGGAAGGGAACGACCTTGTGCAAGCGCGTGGCGTCGCGTGCGGGATCCCTTCGCCGTCCATTCAACATGAAATATTTTTTATTTTGAGTTTAATGGTACAACTTTTAAGTTAATTGGATACCATATGGGTATAATTCTGAATATCCGATATAATATGTTTTATATTTAAATTAGTATTTGATATAAAAAAGAATTGGGAATATAAACATAAGGTTAATTTGAATATTAATGGATTTTAGAAGCAAATTATGTTGAACGGAAGATTTCGCAGAGTAGAGATGGTTAATTTGAAGAAAATTATGTTAAATTGAAGCAAAATAGCAAATTATGTTGAATTGAAGTAAATTATGTTGAATTGAAGCAAATTATGTTGAATTGTTAATTTGAATATTAATGGATTTTAGAAAAATATGAGATGAGCATATGATGAATAATAATTCGTTTTACGTCCAATTTTCACTAATTAATGTCTAATTTTCTAAATTATTATGTAAATACAAACTCCTGAATTTTCTAAATTATTATACGAACGTAAACTCCATTATTATGCTTATTTTTATGCTTTTAACTATATTAACATTCAATTATAATAATTCACTTCAATTTATATTTATGTTTAAAATTTTATATTATTAGTCATCAACAAAATCCTATTGTATCATATTATTCATCGTATATTTATTATATCCGAATCATTTTGTAATTTTTATTAGTCATATATAACCATTATTGCGTACTTACGTTTTCACAAAATTTCATTACAAATTTCTAACTTTAGACCAAATTTTCGTTTTCTTTTTTACCGTAAATGATATTGAAGTGAATTTATTATATCACTATTTGGAGCGAAATATATGTAAATTTGACTAACGATATATCCGTGGATGAGTATAACTAGGCCATTCAAACAAGGTGCGAATATTGACCCCAAATACTCACTATTCCTAATTCCCTGACGCTAAATTTTTAACTACCCAAGAGCTAGATTGAAAGCAGATTTCTTTACCATTCACACACAATCCAGTCACAAAAATCTTCAAAAATATGAAATCTTGAGCTATGGTTAACTTTAATTTTTCGTTTCTCCCTTCGTCACAATGGGAGCTAAGAATGAAAACAAATTAAGCAAATTGGTAAAACCCTAGAATGTAGAAAGCATAGATATAATGAAGGAGTACCAGGGTAGGAAGGAGGGTTGAAGACAGGATTAGGTCGGAAGGACTCGTCATCGACTCGAGGGCGCTTTGACTCGGCGTCACTGACGAGTCGGGCGGCGATTTCTTGGGCTTTCTGCTTGGCTAATAAGAGGCTGATATTGGTGTCCTCCAGCTTCCGCTTTGCACTGTCGCCGGTCGGTTCCAGGTGTTGGTCTTGGTCATTTTTCATGGCGGAATCCCTCTCTGACTCACTGACTCGCCCACCAATTGGAAAGAGAGAGAGAGAGAGAGAATTGTGAAGGTGAGGGAAGCGTAAGGAGGAAAAGCCTTAGTGGAAAGATTACGTAGGGCTCTGTTTGACCGAAACGAAATCAATGGAAACGACGTCGAATTGCTCACCCCACCGCTTGTGACTTGCCTCTTCCTTCAGAAACGTCCCGTTTGATAGAATTAGGTCACACAAATTTGTTAGCTTCCATGTTATAATGTATGTACACAAAAAAATAATATAAACAAAAACGGGCTGAGAATATTCTGCTTAATAAATTAATTATTTTGAAGAAATATTGTGCTTAATTATTCAAATCCAGGAAAATTGAATCTTGCAAATAAATATAATTTTTTTTTTTCGTATTACATTAATAAACAAGTAATCATATAATAACAATAAATTCATGTAAAGAAAACTTTTTTTTTTTCTTGTTCTCTTGCAATCTTGAATTCCACCAAAAGGATTCCTCTCATGCATTAAGTTATCAACTACTATCTCAAGCTAATGATTCTTGCATCCCCTTTCATTTTGTTTATTTACTTTGCATTTCACTATGGTTCACTATTTTCAACATCAAATCTTCCCAACTTTTCTTTTGATCGAAAAAAAAAAAAATCTACTGATTGACAAACTATTACAACGCGCTTGGGCATAAAGGGCCTCATTAATATCTTGTCATAAAACACGCTAATGGGGAAAATCGGATCAAGGAAAAAAATGTCCACCAAAATGGCTAATATAACCAAGAGACAGAATGAAACAAAAGCTTGAAAACAACCAAGCTACATAAGCAAATCACTAGACCAAAAAAAAAAAAAAAACCATGAAGCTCAGACTTGTCAAAACTAAAACCACACAAGGCATCACCAGCACCCCAGCTGACGACCACCCTTCACCGAAAGTGAAGAGAAAGTCTCACCTCCCAAGTACCTTTCCATTCCATTTCTGCAGCTACCACCGCCTCCACCCAAGGAACACATACGTCCTCAATAGATATAATCCACTTTACAAAGTGAACATAATATAAGACGGTAGAAAAGAACTTTCAAATCTAATATCAAAATGGCAATTTCAATGACTTAAGAGTTCCTACAACCATCTCTATTGTGTCATTTCTCTGTTGGTAACCTAAGCAGAACTAATAAAGAGCTTCAACAATCTACACTAAGTATCACCACTTTTTTGACATAGTGAAAACAAATTACTCCTCAAGACACGGTTTTGACGTCGTCGGCATGATTAAGATGCAAGAGTGCTAAACCCTAAGAAAAAGAGAAAATTTTGACAAGTCTCCCTCTTCCAACCAAAAAAAAATAAAGAAAAAATTAAAAAAATGAGTCACAAAGGATTTGCAGTTAGGCAAAGTTGTGTAGGAGGTCTCAAGCCCACAAATGGCATCTCAAGAACTACTCGTTAGAACTCCGAATCGACGACACTTCCCACTTGGGAGTAAATTCTCGATCATTGGCACCAATCCACCGAACTGGAGAGAATTCCACCTATTTCGCATTAAAAGAGAGAGTTTTAAGTTACTTGATGAATCTGTAAGCCTTATTCTTTAAAGGGTCAAGTAAATCAAACAAAAACATACAGGTTTGTGGGTTGAAAAACCTATGAACTGAATCGAGGTGCATAATTATTACAAAGACCTAAATCATTTAAGTATCTGAACAAAAACAAAAAGAAAGCCTCACAGAATAAGAAAACCTGAAAAGTTAACAAATACCTGGTGCAATTTTACGCAAGAATTAGAGTTTATTTGGTTCAACTTCAGATTGATTGCCACTTTCAAAATGTTGTGGGGGAGCCGTTCTTAATGATTTTTGGGGTCTTCTGTGCCAGAAAAATGCAAACCACGATGTCCTTAACAATCCCCCATTCGCAAAGTGTGGGATTAGTAATCGACCCCAGAATGGGTAATATGGACCTGGCAATTTGAGCAGTGTGAAGAAAATTGCCATGGCTATCAGATGCCATGGGACTTCTGCATCCTACAATTAAAACCAGACAATAAGGCTATAAGCATACAAAATAACTGATGTTTATGTCTATTCCATCACACATAAAAGAACCATTCCCATAGAATGAACTCACATAAATGTGACAAAGAAAAAAATCCAATGGAAAGCATAAAACGCAAAAGGAATATCAGGAAAACTATGTTATGGTCAACAAATTTCTAGAGGTCGTATTCTTTTTTTTTTTTGGTTAAGAAATTCAAAATTATCTTTTTCGAGCAAGATATAATAAAAATAGCAGGAATAGATTCTTGAATAAAAACACCCAGACTTGGTACTAGTTGAAATCTTACTACCATAAGAAGGGAATGAAAGAAAAATAAGCGTACCTTAAGAAGCGCAGAAGCATCCAAAGCTGCCAAATTTAAGACTTCGGCAATAGCCACTCCAACAAGGACTGGAATAGGAACAAAAAACAACTTCCTTACATGTGCACAGTAGGACATTTCACTAAGGGAGGAAACTGCCAGCAACGGTAAACATAAGTATTTGACAACTGCTATAACAAGGTTGAGGATGAGTTGAATAAAGTTTTTCGCTGCTCTTTTCCAAGGGAAGCTCTGGACTGGCTGTGGAGAACTTTCCCACAATTTTCTTGCTTTATCAATCAGGTCATTAGATTTTATCTTCCCCTGATCATCTGACTGTCCTGCAGTCATATTTATTGCACAGGATATATTGTGTCGATAATTCTGATGCAGCCCACAAGTTTTAAGACTCTGACGACCCTTCTACAACAAAAAGATGCTTGTTATCTGAGGAAGCTACTCATCCCAATCTTACTCAACTCCATTTAACAAAGGTATGTACTAACTAGTTTCAACAGTAACTTGAACAAATGCATATATTGGCTGGAAAATAACATTGCCAAAATTAAAAAAAAAAAAATTCTGAATTCAGATAACCAGAAGAAGAAAGGTTGAAACTTTATTTCCACAGAAAACAAAAATGTCATCCTTTAAATCATGAAACGATTGTGCTGAATCTGCTGACAGTAGTAGAAATCTATAAGCGAGTAGTAACAGTGAGATTCTAGACCCATGTTATGTTTACTTTCCCCATCATCATCAACCAAACATATCAGCATACACTAAGAAAATGGAAATGCATATAAATCCCAAACAAGAATGCATATAAGATTAAACATAATTCTAGAAACACATTTCCTAAAATTCAAAACCGAAGAAAATTTACCATCACATAACAAAAAAAAATTACCCATTTCCATTGTGCAGATACAGAAAATTACATTATCAAAACATACAAAAAATAACAATTTTCAAACACGAAAAAAGATATTAGAAGCTGACCTTGAGCCCATCAATGGAAGGAGAAGAATGAACCCTAAGATACAGTTTGGTGGAGACTTGGAGGTGGGCGGAGGAAGATAACAAGTGAGAAGGATAAAGGGTTGCCATTGCTTACAGTGCTCGTGCCTGGGAAGTGAAATTAATTAATAAAAAAATTAGAAGCTAATTTCTTTGATTCGAATTGCCATGGGTGAATCGTCGGAGGATAAGATGGTGAAGATTCACGATGATGTCTGAGGAAGTAGCAGCCGGTCCTCTCGGTGCGAGAATGCGAGGACTCAGAAGGGTTTAACACTTTAACCGCTGAAAGGATGAAGTCGGGATCCAGTGTGGTGCCGGCACATTATCAGCGTGTGCCAGAATTTGCCTTCTGGCCACCATTTAATGGGCTTACAAACAGGAGCGGTTGGAAAGCTATGGGCTGATCATGGGCCTCCCGTCAATTTTTTTTTTTTTATATATATTTTTAAGTTCTTCGAGTAATTTACTAATTTGTCGATTCATTTCCAAATAACCACAAAAAATTGGTGATTTAAGCACGAACTTGGTTTGCTCATATGATATCGACCTCAAGTGTTTAGTCCACGTGGATTAACAACCGTGCTACGACCGGTATATTTTGTCCAAGTGTTACGATTAATCCAAAAGACGTACATTAATCCAAAAGTTGTGAATTATTTCATGATCAATTGACATTAATCTAAGCATACTGAGGATACAAAATCTATAAATAGTAAATACATCAGGTATAACTCAAAAGACAACACTCGTAAACTGGTATGACCAAAATACTCTCTTAGAAAAATAGTCACGCAGCTCCTGCAAACAGCTCTTACACCTTACTTATCTGCAACATGGAAAAAAATCACTTATCAACCTAGTTAACAGAGGTCAGAGGAATCGAGGTAAACCCCTCCAAGGTAGAGTCATTGAACTCAACCCTCTCAAGTAAGATTAGTGCAGAAATCTAATGCAACAGCTCCACTTAAATTTTGGTTTGATCCCAAGAGAAATCGAACTTATGGAGCAATATAGGCGCAAGCTTGCCCTAATCACTACGCGACACGGGTGGGTCAAATATTATAAAGGTGTATTATTTATGCAAAAGAGGATTAATGACATAAGATCCTAGATGAGAGAATGGGCTATGCATTGCCAAAATGGAAGCTTTAGTTTATACTTGTGGTTACTCATCATGTGGGATGAACTGACATTTCAAGGAAATAAGGGCTGATAAAGAAGGCCCGTGTTTTCTGGAAATCCCATCATCACGTTCAGATTCTGTAAGGCTTGACCTGAAGCTCCCTTGACAAGATTATCAATCTGCACCAACATTTCAAAAGCTTAGCTGCCAGGGGTATATAATAAGTTCATATTCACATAGAAGCGCAAATGTTTCAAAAAAGCGAGCATGGGGGAACATAAACATACAACAGAAATTATTATTGCTCTTCCGGGAATTCGATCAGGAAAGACATTGATGAAACAATAATTAGATCCTCTAGTATTATGAGTGCGAGGTACAGCTCCTTCCTCCAAAAAAATCACAAATCCTTCATCCTGCAGAAGTATAAATATCGAAAAGAATAATCATTTCACCCCTCACCAACAAGTGTACTGAAACATATATGATAAAAGAATCTAAACAGGGACATTAAGTGCCACAGCTGCATTGCCAAGGAGATTAAGGAACAATGGAAATTTATCTGACATGATTTATTAATCAACAATGTGTGAGTAATGCAGCACCCTTTATTCCAACTGATAGTCAGAGATGGTCAGTTAACTGCACAACCAACAGAAAAAAAATATATAATCATTATACCTCATAGGATAACTTCAACTGTTGGCGTAAGTCATTCACTTCTACCCCCGGAGCCAATTCCACATAGATAGTTGATTGCATACCACGGCTCTAAAGGACAAAGTAACATACTGCTTAGTCATTTGCTAGCAAGAAGTGTTGTTGGGAGAACATGAAATCTTTAAGTGCATATAGATGAAAAAGTTACCATTGGCATTAGATGTGGAGTAAAACTAACAGTTACTTTCGAATTTGCAGCATCAGATAGTCCCTGCTCAATTTCTGGAACTGAATTTCAGAAAAATAAAATCCACGTCACTGCCTTATGTAATAAAATAAAGCTGTCTACTGTTTAAAATCGGCATCTCATCATGTTCAATAGCCTAAACCTTCAATATGGGCATCGACTAAATCAACCAGTAAATTCCAAACCTAGACAAGACCACTCAGTCCAGTCACTTAAAGAATAGTCAGCCCCCACTTATTTATTCCAAACTCTGAGGACCTCAGTAATACGCAAGAGTACAGTTCCTAACCTGCATATTTACTCAACAGTATAAACCTTACAGCGCCTAAACTCCAAAGGTGTACCAAAGAAATCTTCACCTCTTTTTTCTCTTCATTTTTACAAGAATTCTAACTGAAAACATCTGAATATCGTAGTTGTACATCTATTATCCGAGACTACCATTTCCAAGTCATGTATGGTCCAGTGGTGTAAATCTTACAAGCATCTGATTTTAAAAGGTGTAGCAAAGTAGCAATTTACTTCTTTTTTCTCTCTATTTTACCCGAATTCTTCAAGCATCTTTCAAAGTTTATGTTCTCAGTTAAGAAGTAAATAGATACACTTATCTGTGTATTTAACTCTAGTTAGGAAGTAAGATAGAACATGCCAATAAATAATTCAAAATCTTACCATGGCGATGGCGAGTAACACCATAAGAATATATGCCTTCTGCAATTTCAGTATACAAATTTGCCTCTTTGGCACCACGTCCTGCACAATTAACTAGGTTTCAGGTATCATTGATGGGAACACTGGGAGTATATGGAAATGTTAGAATCTGCAATCAAATCCTAACCTGCTCCGCTAACACCAGACTTTGAGTCAATAATAATATTTTTAGGTTGAATGAGATTAGCCTGCGAGGAAAATGCAACATGAGAACCATAAGGCACATGCCAAGACAATTGAGATTAAAGAAGAGCCTAACTGGCATCAGCTTAGTTACTAAACGTCCAATTTTATGCTTCTAATGGATACAAGAGCATAATGCATGAGAAAGCAAATGCGCATATCCAAACTTTAAAAACAGTTTATGCTCCATACCCCCCGGGTAACTTGAGTATCATATTTCCAAGTATCATTAAAATATGTCTACTTGTTTGGGATTTGACTAAATGTTTAACTTGTGATGTACTTCCAATTGAAACATAGACAAGTTTTAAAATCTTCACCTTTATATAAGCTTATTAGTTTATGATTGCTTTCAGGAACTTCCAAAGCTTTTTAATGTCTTGGTTCGCCTTCTAGTGCATGGCGGTTCAGCATGCATAATAAGCAGGAAGGAGAGTTTCTAGGCATGGTATTTCATATCATTTTGTATCTCAGCTAACTTCATTACATCTCAAACAGTAAGTAAATTGATCTCAACTCTCAAACACATTTTCATAATAACATGCAAATTGCCGAAAAATGACAAAGACACAAACCTTGATCAATGGAACAAGGGGAAGTTGAACAGAAGTTGGATAACAACCAGGGTTAGCAACTAGGCGTGCAGTTTTGATCTCCTCCCTCAAAATCTCTGTCAAACCATATACAGCTTCTTTCTGGATCCAGAAAGATAAATTCTTGTTAAATTAAGTAAAGCAATAATTCAAAATAAGAGCAAAGTGATGCCTGAGTATTATTGGTGTAAACATTTTTTGTGTAATGGAAGTTAACTTATGACAGCAAATTGATTATGCCAGAGTTTTTGTTGAAATTTGAAGTTAACATTCAATCTATCCCAACCCAGGAGTAATACTTTGTGGACGACAATGCCATAAAAGTCTAGATATGCAGAAGAAATTACCTTACCTGCAGTTCTGGTGCTCTATGAGCTTGACCATACCATTCTTCATACTCAGATATATCTCGTAGACGGAAGTCCTGAAAATACCATCACATAGAATTTACAAAAAGGAAAGATTACAGTACAATTCCAAAAAGAAAATCCCCAAATCGTTGCAAGGAAATGCTGTTCAAAGCATACAGCAGACAGATCAACAATCTTTAAACTCTTTGGCAGGCCTTTGATAATTTCCTGTAATTGAAATAGCAAGCATATGCATGTTAGAAAGCAAAAAGGATTCAGTAAATGTGAAAGGATTGAAAGACGCAACCTGTGTGGTTCCATGTGGTAAACAACAAAATACAGCATCCACACCAGAAAAATCAGCGTCCTTTACTGCAACCATTTTTGGCAGATTCTGCAAAAACAGAAAAAGCCAAGCAATCTAATTCCGAAGTGTTGAAATTTATGCCATGATAAAACACCCCACCAACAAACAATTGTCCATCGTCAACTGACCATTATAAGCTCCACATACCATATGAATGAAGCAAACTTTATGCGGAAACAAGGAGAAAGATAGCTACTTAGGGACGTTCAACCAACATGCTCTATCAAATCTAAATTCAACTTTTTGGCCCCTAAAGAAACAGATTTATGATAGAAACTCTTACTTGTGAAACTAGATGAGGAAAAACCGATCCAATTGACTGTCCAGCTTTTCTATCAGCAGTCATCAAGGTAATGCCAAAGTGAGGATGGTTTGCAAGGAGCCTAACAATCTTCCGGACAGAAGGATCATCTCAGTTCATTGTAAGGAAATAAAAACTTGGAGCTACTTAAACATGCAGTATAAAATTACTTAACCAATTCAATTCTCATATATAGTCCCTCTGGGTTAAATTGATAAAATTTATAACAAACCACATTATCCCATATTAGTAAAAGAATAAAATTAAAAACAATCTAAGGTGGTAATCAAAAGGTTTTGTCAGAGAGCCCCTACCTCAGAACCAGTGTAACCACTAGCTCCAAGAACACCAAGGCGAACTTCCTTTTCTGCCTTCTGGGTTTTTGTATTCACAGAACATTTAACAAACACCTTCCCTGCATGTCGCTTCTGGTCCTTTGAATTGCACAACCCGTCCTGCATTTTCAGAACTCTAATAATAAGTTCAACCTTTAATGATGAACACTGAACCCAATAAATCAAAGTGTCCAGTACACTGAAAATTTACAATGCACGGCTTTTACTGGGTTTATATTTCCCACATTTTCTGAGAAACCAAACAGAGCTTAATCAGTACACACCTTGCGGAGGCACCCACTCTGAAGAAAAATGGAGCTGAAACTCGTAGAACTCATCTTTTACCAGATACTCAACAACACTTGGAAAGCTTCAAATTCAACAACCACAAGCCTAAACCCACAATAATTGAAGAATATGCTGAGGAAAGCGAAACCAGAAAAAGTTTATTTTCTCTAGCGACTAAAGGAGTTTCAGCTGCAGAAAATGATAGAGAGCATCAATGGGGAAATACAGAATATATATCCTGTAGTAAAATCGACACACGTGACGTGTGGGTTAAAGTACTTTACTGAATGGAAGTGATTTTCACTCTCTCGTTGTCATATGCACTCCTCTTTTCTAGTCGTAGTATTCAAAGTAAATCAAGATAGAATCAACCGACAGAAACAAGGGAGAAGTGTAGAAGAAAACAAAATTAGGGTTAGAAATTAGGATGTAATATAGTTTGGAAAGACATTTTTTTTTTTTAACGAAGGGGAATAGTTCAGGCATATGTATCTTTATATGAAATCCGAAAATCGAACCCAAAATCCAAAATTGATAATCGACTTTACCCTTACGAGTTACGAGTCGAATTGGAGAGAAATACATTACACTGTGGTATTCAATGATGACAAAAAACGACTTTTTAGGTCATTAGATGTGAATTTGTAACAGTCAGATATAATCATAAATACTTTTCTAAATTATATTCAATGCTTCCACCAAATCCTGCGAAGTAATTATTTAAAGTCATTAGATGTGAATTTGTAACAGATATGATCATAAATATTTTTCTAAATTATATTCCATGCTTCCATTAAACCCTACAAAGTAATCCTTTAAAGGACAATTACACTCTATTACTATATAATTTACACATTAAAATAGATTTATACATGAATTTTTAAATGTTGAAATTAACGTGACACTTTGGCTGGTCCTTTATATTTTATGTTCCAACTTCTATCAGATGTTATTATGGTGTGTATGGGTCCCATTTTACAACTATTATCAACCTCATTATGGTGTCTATGGATCCTATTTTACAATTATTATCAACCTCATCAATTTGAATTTTCTTTTCCTGATTTCCTTTTCCTTTTCCTTCTCTTAGTTTTGGAAACAAAAATGGATAAATTGATAGACATGTCTCTTTAATGAGGATGATAACGGTTGAGAAATGTGATTCATAGACGTCACATCATGTGATCATCTAACGGAAATTGTGACGAAACATTTAAACGAACATACATAAATATCATATTTTGAAGGGTATATGGGGTAATTGCAATATTTGAAAGGTTATATATAAATCTGTTAAAATATGTAAACCACATAAGAATGAACCAAGGGGAAGTTCCACCTCAATTGCACAATGACAGTACTATCAGGTATTGAATCCAGCATAACTTGTGGATTAGAAAAAAAAGTAGCAAGATAACTGACCCGATGCTATGGGGAGGAACAAATATAGTTGAATTTGAAATGAGAAGCGAAGATAGATTTTAATTGTTCAAAATATAGTTAGACTGATAATAGATCTCACAACAACAATTCTCAAAATGATAATATCAACTTTGCCAACTTTGAAACAACAAAAAATTGTTGACCCATGTTGAAGCGTTAAATGTTCCAACTGTCGAGTACTCGTTGCCCAATCACCAAATGACGCGTGTCCCTCTTGTGACCTGTCAACTCAAGTGGATCGCGGGTCTCCGTTAGTACGGGCACCGGTGTGGTGCCGGCCTAAGGCTCTCCGACGATCAAGTTAGTTACTTTGTTCGTAAGAGGAAACAGTAAATGGTAAGTTCGGTAGAGTAATTGTAATAGTAAAACTTCGTTACCTTTATTGGGAAATGTGTACCCTTTATGTATAGGTAGGTGGGATGTTCAATTCCCAAAGCTCCGATGTGGGACGAATGCTCCTCGATTTACGTGCGGACACGTGTTACGTAAATCGAGGGTGAATATGCTTCCACGTGGCATCCCGCATTGGGCCCGGTGTTAGGGCCATCGCAAGTATGGTGTTCTTGGGCCTTGAGCGTTGTCAGGGCTTTAAGTATACGGCCCAGTGGGTCTGGTCAGATATGGTGTCAACAGAAGTCCCCCAAGTCGTTGACTGAGGTGGAATTTCTCGGTCGGGGACTTGTTTCATTCTCCCAGACCCTGGTGGGAAGTATACTTGTAGTCCCCCAAGTCCCCTGGTGGGATAGTCCGCCGAGACAGTCTCGGTCATGGGGAGGAAGGAGCTAGGAGGCGGCCGATGATAAAGAGCACTCGGCGGAAAAGTGGCTCAGTCGGTCGCGGTTGTGCGCAGTCGGTCGGTGGCGGCGTCATGGTCGGTGATAGGAGCCAAATGACGCGTTGGAGCTGCGGAGACCGAGTGGTGTACACGGGTCGGTGGGGGAGGACCAGCGTCCGTACGGGGGGTGAGAACACCGAGTGGTGTATACGAGTCGGTGAATAGAGCCAATACCCACCCACGGATGAGAGCACCGAGCGGTGTACATGGGTCGGTGGGAGGACCAGCGTCCGTACGGGGGGTGAGAACACCGAGCGGTGTACGGAAGTCGGTGTCGACCTGTAGGAAGACGGTTGGGTTTCCCCGGACAGATGGTTGACACGTGTCCGGTCAGAATGTTTGGTTGCAACACGTGTCTGTCACTGAGGGGAGTGACGCTTCGTAGTCTGTGCACCAATGGCTATAAATATGGGGAGCTCTTCACCGATTTCCGCACTTGTGTTTTTGAGAGAATTGGAGAAATTCTGTCCAACCAAAGAGGCGATTTCCGACGAGCCTTTGACGGCGGTGCGTACGGTGTTTTCCGATTTCCGACCAACGGTCCTCCGTGAAAAACAAGGTAAGCACTTGTCCAAGTTCAGTTTTGCGATTAAAGTAGGGGGGTGTGAAGAACTGGTCATGAACGTGGTGAAGGTTGTGGTCAGATCTTCATAGGAACGAGTCGGTCGGCTGAGTTTGGTTTTTTTGTTTTCTTTTGTAGATGTCGGTCGAAAGTGACTCGGTAGCTGAGGGTAAATGCTACGACTCACAGGGCGGTGAGTCGTCAGATAGTAGTGTGGAGGTGCTCACTCCCAACTCAGGGAGTGAGGACAAGGCCTCCCCGGCGGAGGTACAAAAAAGGGTAGAGTCGGTGCACAGTACGGCCGAGTCATCCGGTAGGACTACAGACACCGGTTCTGGGGCTGGACCGACGGGTAGGTCGGGTACCGGCAATCTGCTGGTAGATGCTGAAACGATAGTAAAAGTGGGGGTGCACCGAGCGTTGAAGCTGACCCACGGCCGTGATAAGGGCACGGTTCGGCTGAACAAAGTGAAAACGGCCGGGGACGAATCGGTCCCAGAAGCCGTGCCGATTGAGAGGGCGGCCTTCACCGTGGACGAAATGGTGAACAAGGAGACCGAGAAGGGCCTGATGAAAATGAGGATTGAGTTTGGCGTTCCAGACTCGGTGACGGCAAGGTTACCGACTAGAGAGGAAAGACCGAGCAACCCCCCAGCCGGTATGGCATTGTTCTATACCGAGCTGATGCATCACGGGGTAAGGCTGCCCCTTCACCCCTGGCTGAGGAGAATGGTGAAGAAAATGGGGGTGGCACTCGGTCAGTGACAAGACCCATCCTAATCCCCCCGGGATTACCATGGAATGTGCCCTGCTCCCGTCCAACAAAGGGTGTCAGACAAAGGATGACCAAGAGCCACTGCCCAAACAGGGCATCCAGAGTGCGCAAGGATCGATGGAGGAGGTGTGCAATGTCCCAGTCTCTGCTGCAATCGCATCCGTATCAACCTGAAGGGCATTAAAACCAAAAGCTGTGAGTGGACAAAAACCAATAAGTTTACCAAATACATTTATAAGACATTTATGCCCTCCAATAAAAACGTATGCATGCCACAAAAACCAGTAACCAAAACGTTTGCTCAACCGAGCCCTTAGGGCCTTAGCCCAAAAACCGTTAACCAAAAACCAAGTGTGGGAACTCATCCCAAAACCGTGGAATACCACCACCATACATATACGACCATGTGGGTCACCACCCACGACCATAAATGAACATCAATTCATTAAAATCACACAATCATAAATCCACCCGGAAAGCCATTTCATTAATTCGTATTTTACCATTACCATCACCAGCATCCCTGATGCTAGACGTCCCTGACGTCATATCTCACGGTTTCACAAGCTACGCGTGCTGCCCGGGGTCTCTCCGGGTCCATATATCTGACATCCCTGATGTCTGACGTCCCTGACGTCAATCATAGCAATCCTGCTCCTGAGTCATCATACGGTCCGGCTGCTCCGTATGGTGACCCTTCACAGGCAATGCACCGTGACTTCCCCAGTGTCCCAGACATCTGGAGGAGACCATCATATATCCTTGTATCCAGATGGTATATGGAAAAACAGTTTTATTAAATCCTTTTATCACATTATTACCATTGGGCCCTGCCCGAAATTTCCATAAAACCACATAATTCCATTTAGGGTCCCTGACCCAAAATCACAATTATTAAATATAGGGTCCCTGACCCGAAATCACCATTATAATCCAATTGGGCCTCATGCCCGATTTTACGAACCACTGGGCCCACGGCCCGATTTGTAAACCAACTGGGCCCACGGCCCGAATTCATAAATCAACTGGGCCCCTGGCTCGATAACATAACTCAAATGGGTCTCAGCCCGATTTCATACCAACTGGGCCCCTGGCCCGATTTCATTAACCAACTGGGCCCCGGGCCCGATTCTCAAATGGACTCCAAGTCCGAAATTTCCAAAACAAGTGGGCCTCAAGCCCGAGTTTATATTTCCAATTTCAAAACCATTTCCTCATATCATATCCAAGTCATAAATATGGAAAATCCATGTAAAACCGGAAAACCTCGATTTACGTGCAAGCACGTAAATCGCCTCGAAATACGTGAAACCGTACAATTTACCAACAACCAAATCAACATCACACAATCACAACCATAATCCATATAAAACATTTAAGCATGCATAGAATTTATAAAACCAAAGTCCACTCACAGACCGTTTTAACCGTGTGCCTCGATATGCGTGCCACCGGCCCTCCCGGGCCACACCACTATCACCGGGACTCCCAATCCTATCCAAGTCACATTAGAGGGTCACTAACCTCAACATTAACATCCTATCAAAGTCCCGTAATTTTCCCGAATTTTTACTTATTTTTAAACTTAATTTAAAACCTTCGGACATCCCGAACAATATCGAGACGGTGTCCGATCGACACGAAACCAATTCCAAAATGTCCGTTACATTAAATAGGACAGAAGTCATGTTGACCTCACCTCGAGATTCGCGCCCACGCGCCGTCACGCGCCGCCGTGAGTGGCTGCGCGTGAAACCCACGCGCCTGCTACAGTGTCACCAGCCCAACCCATTTGTCTGGTAAACGGGTCCAATTTGCCCGCGATACGACCCGGTTCCAATCCTATCAATTCAGCCTTAATTACATCAATTGATCATTCCATTAGCTTCGTTTTAAGTTTAATTTAAGTTCTGTAACATTGATTACACAAATCATTACCTACAATTCCACGATTCGATGATGAACACCAAGAACACCCGTCCATTGTTCATCCTTCGAACCCCATCCATTTCGATCGATATCCTGAAATTGATTCAACCAGAAGCTTCCATGGACTCCGTAAATCATTTCCCCCAACCCAATTGCTTCAATCCAGTGTTCAATCGTCACGACTCAAGCTCGATGGCCGTCACTGTGCAACCATGGAAGTCTGTCGATCACACCCGTTTTCCTTCAATTGATGAACCCAGAAGCATCGTGGGATCATGAGAAGTAGTTTCCCCACCTCAATTGCATCCAACGAAGCCTCCAATTCCACGACTCAGCTTCGAAATTTCAGAGACCTCCATCCTTCTGTTCTTCCTCAATTCGACCCCAAATACCTTCGTTCTTGTTGCAGATCGATTCGTGTTGATCCCAGAAAGCTGAATGTGAGCTCAATTTCGATCCTCACGGCCTAACACTCAGTATTCGAATTTCCCTCCTAACTCAAAAATCCGAAATTTGAGTCCCCCTTCTCTGTCGATCTCTCGTGTTTACCCAACTCAGTTCAACCTCACAAATCCCTCAGTTTCTCACTCACGAGCTCAGCAATGGCAGAGGAATTAAGGGTGGGAGAAAACTGAATTTGGTTGTACACGGTTAAGAAAACATAAATGGGATTAATGGAAATTAAAATGATTAATTAATTAATTAATTAATATTAAAACATCATAATTAGGTCTCCCCCAAAACATGGATTCTGGTTTCAAGGGATGAGTGACACTTGTCACTCATCCAGGTGTGTAGGGTCAACGGTCACTATTCATTATTATATTATTATTTTAATCCCGGCCTCGGTTCGTTAGTTCGTTTCCTTGACCATAACGTTGTCGTCGGATCTCCGATTTCGGCATGCCGCCTGTCGTTGGATTCGTATCGACGATACCTACGTAACGGTCCTTGGCCCTCGTCCATCGGACCTCCCGATCAAAAAGTCAACATTTGGCCCCAGTATGCCAAATTACCAAAATGCCCCTCAACTTCTGAACACCATAACTTTCTCTACGAATGTCGGAATCGAACGTGCCACCTGTCTATGAACTCGTGACATCCTGAACTACGTCACGGTCATCGGTCAAAGTCCGTTTGACCGCCCGATCAAAAAGTCAACATTTGCCCACGACCAGGGGCAAAATGGTCATTTTGCACATTTTGTCCGATTTCGACCTACTAACCACCGATCAACCTCACTAATCAAGATTAGTCACTAACCTAATCCCGGAATTCGGGACGGGTCGTTACAGTCAGCTTAATCCGAACGTGTGGATTGTGCTCTGCTCCCTCTACACGGCCTTCAAGTGGGCCGATCAACCGGAGCCGACCTACGCCCAACTGATGTACTTGTACGAGTTCGGGTTTTAGCAGCAGAGTACCGGGTGGGTCTTCGTTCGTCACCGTAAGAAGAGCAAACGGGGGGAGTTCATCCTAGACATACCGACCTCCCAAAAATCGTACAAGACGAAGTTCTGCCTGGTCGGTGGGAACTGGGAGGGGAACACCGAGGGACCCCCGATACCGTCCAAATTCCAGACCCAAGGTTGATAGTTATAGCATAGGCCGCCTGTAACAACCCGTCCCGAGAGCCGGGATTAAGATAATGATTAAGGTGTGATTAGTGAGGGTAATCAAGGGTTAGGTGGTCCCGAGGGGTCCGGGAACTTAGAATGACGATTTTGCCCCCTGCTTCGGGCAAAAATGTTGACTTTTATTTCGGGTAGTCAATTGGGGATTGACCAGTGACCTGGACATAGGTTAGGACGTCATGAACCCGTAGACATGTGGTATGTTTGATTCCGACATCCGAGGAGGAAGTTGTGATGTTCGGAAGGTCGAGGGTATTATCGTAATTTTGGTAAAATAGGGGGAAAAAGTTGACTTTTTGTATAATCGAGTTTTGGTAGGTTGACCTAGGATGGTTAGATAGTTCTTGTCGTCCTGAGTTCGATGACAGGCGGCACGTGTTCATCGGACTTACGAGGTGAGAGTTACGGGTCTAGGAAGTTTCGGTAAAACCGTAAAAATATGTTAAACAGAAGGGTATTTTAGTCTTTTTGGGCTTATGGGGATTTGTGCAGAGAGAAAGGAATGGACGGCTGGGGTTTAACCAGGTGGAATAAAGATTGAAGGGATGGTGACACATGGCAAGGGGCTAGAGGATTCTGGTGGAATCCGGTGTGTTCACAGCCCAATTAGTTGGGTGGAACCGTGCATACCCGTGTTTGTTCTTCGACAAACACAGAAAAACAGAGTGTGAGAATTGAGGAGAATTGATCGATCTGGGTGCAAGGGTAAGTGATTAGGGAGTTGTGAGTGTGTTAGTGAGGCAAGGCGGAGCTGGTGGCCGTGAATTTGCGGTGCAATCGTGCACGGCGGCACGGCGGTGGTGTGGAGGAATTTTGGGGGGAAACAGGGAGCTGTGAGGATGAGGTGGTGGCTACGCCGTGAGGCGAGGCAAACCAAGGCCAGGGGAGGCTGAGGAGACTGCAAGGAGTCTAACGATCACCGTGGTAGGCGGCAGTGCGCACGGCGGAGCTGAAATCGAAGGGTAAGGCTTCCTGTACTCTGTTTTGCCGTGAAACTTCAGTTGGAAAGTCGTGGACCTAGGGCTAGAGTCGAGGGATTTGGCGGTTCGGGTGAGACTCCTGAGGGTCCTAGGAATCGTTTGAGTGTGCTGCCGTGGTGGGTGGTGCACGGTGGTGGAGGGCACGACGGAGGGACCTTCAGTACTCTGTTTTGGCCGTGGGTTCAAACGGCGAGTCGTGTAGGTAGGGGCTGAGTCGACGGTATAGGAGTGCTGGTCTAAGTTCAGTGAGGTCTTAGGGACCGTCTGGTGTCACCACCGTGACGGGAGGTGACCGGAGTTGAGGAGTCGTGAAACAGGGGGACATTTAGCCGTCTGGTTTTGAGCTTAGTCGACGGGCTAGGATCAGTGTCGAGGTGAACGGAGTTGGGGATTTGATTTGTGGTGTCTGGACGAAGCTGCTGGTGAAGGAAGGGATCGAATTGGTGGCCGGACGGCGGAGATCAAGTCTCGCCGGTTCAGTCTGCGACGGCTGGTTCGGCACAGGTTGAAGGTGGTACTGTAGCTGGCGCGTGGGGCCACGCGCAGCCACTTTGGGCGGCGCGTGGAGGCGCGTGCGGCGGTTCTGGGAGAAACAGTCAACTTGACTTTTGGTCTAGGAGTTGTGTTGAGTTCAATGGAGTTGGTTTCGAGGAAATCGGTTGTCGTTTGAGTGTAGTTCCGCGAGGGTGAAGGTTTAGGGTCCCGGGGTTCTAGGTCTTTGGTTCGGGGATTTTGTTTAGGGAATTTAGGAGAATGTTTGTAGACGTATTAGTGACGTAATTTGACGGTGTTTGACAGGATCGGGATTTCCCGAGGAAGCCGAGGAACGGGCTGGACGTTCGGGACGCGAGTAGGGCTCAGTACTATGAGTGGACCCTTTCCTTAAACTCGAGCATGCCTAACTGTTTTTATATACGTATTTTATGGTTTTACGTATGAATCTATGTTTATTGAATATGAAGTGATGATTTTGTGTGGTTGCACGTTTTTCGAGAAAAAGACGGTTTTGGCACGTTTTTCGAGAAAATGTTGGTTTTCGGATTTTGATGTCACATTTGGGGATTTCCACCGATAAAGGTTTTCTGATAATGATAAATGGGTTATGAAATGTGATTTGTGATTACATATGATTTTGGTATGAAAATGGATATTTTTCCGGATTTGGGTTCGGAATGACGGTTCTGGATGCCGGAAGGGCATCGGACCAGTGATTTCGGATTCGGGTTTGGATATGGATTGGTACATGGTTTTCAAATGATTTTGAGATTGGATTTGCTGGATCTGGATATTGGGTTTAAAGACCCGGATATATGTGACGGGGGACCGGCCGGATTGGGTTTAAAGACCCGGATTGAGTTTAAAGACTCGGGAGTTTAAAGACTCGGATATATTGATTTTTCCCCGTAGGCCTTGAGTTTAAAGACTCGGGAGTTTAAAGACTCGGATATTATTAAGGCCTGGATTGAGTTTAAAGACTCGGGAGTTTAAAGACTCGGATAGATCCAGCAGGTTTGATCGGGGCATTTATGAGTTAATGTTCATGGTTTATGATACAGTTTTCTGATACTCATGTTATGGTTTCTTATGATATTTTATAGTGTTTCTGTTTCTTATGATGTTTTAGAATGATTATTTTATAACTGTGTTCATAACTGTTGGTTATGCATGTGGTTTCAAAACGGAGGGTTAAACTCGGTTTTCTTATAAAATGGTTTTTGAACTTTTGTACCTTCTGGTCCACTCACATTTTCTGTTTTAAATTGCCCTCCAGGTTGTGGAGCTAACGCGGGGTCTTGACGTCGAGGCAGTGTCCAAGGCATATACGTGACGTGAGAGATCCTAGAAGAGTCTAAAGGCTTCTGTGTGCGTGTACTTTATCGGTTTTATTTTTCCTTGTAATTTAGTGCTATGCTCTGTAAACGATAAGGTTGGGATATTTTGTAATTACTCCTGCGTCTGACTGGGTTCGAGTGAGTTTTACTTGAGTTTTGTGTCGGGGAGTCAGACGGGAGCGGGATTTACCTCGGGTTTCGGGGTGAAACCGGGGTGGGTCCTGACACCGCCCCTTCATGCGAATGTTGATATGTTGTATGCTAAGTAATAGTATTGCAGCTGACCATTTCTCGGTGTGCAGGTTTGTTCCCAGAAGAAGAAATATCGCCAGAAGAGAAAGCGGTCGTTCACCGAGTAAGGGAGATCTTGGACGAGTTGGAGCGGAACCGACGAATTCTTCGGCTACCCGGGTTTCAGTACAAGGCCGGCCTCATCGACACCGACGAGGGTAAGTCTGTTTTTGTTGTTGGTTTGCTATTGGTTTTCTTACATCTGACCTCTGTCTCGATGTTGCAGTCCCCTACCACCTCGGCAGCCGGATTTACAAGGATTGTGAGCAACTGAGAATGAAGGCAGACAAAGGCTCCGGAGAATCTGCGTCCCTATCCAATGCGGCCGAGCGCTTGGAGCTGCTGCTAAAGAAGAAAAAAGAGCGAGCCGAGAAGAAGCAGCCTGGGAATTCCGGCCGAGCACAGCAGGGCCAATCCTCAAAACCGAGGCCCCCGAGCCCTCCGCCCAAGTCGCCAAAGCGGAAGCGGAGCACAGTCGAAGGGGACCGAGTACTCTCCCCCGACCCAAGGCGGACGAAGGTGAGAAAAGAGGCCGAGACGATCCTGTTGGCACAGGAAGCAATTGGCGGCAAGAGGTCGATGCCGGTACCCGAGTTCAATCCTCCACCGTCCCCCCTCGGTTGGATGCGAGGATTCTGGAGATGCTCCAGAGGAGAGGAGATGTGAATCTCGGTGTGTTCACCGACGGGGAGGCGATCGGCGAGGGATCCAGTGCCGAGACAACCCTCTGCTGCCCGAGGCAAATGGTGCCGTTGCTGAATGGGGTCTGTCAGGGGGCTTCGACGCCCTTGGAAGAGCTGGCCGAGGTGCAATGCCGGTCGTCTGATCAGAGGATGGAGAAGGCCCTGCTGCTACTGAGCAATGTAAGTTTTTCGTATGTTGCAAGTGTGGTATGTTAGGCCGAGTGAGTTGCTAACGGTTGTCATGTGCAGGCTCTCGGTGAGGTGTACCTCCAGTTTGGGAACAGCCAGAGAAGGGTGGCGTCTGCTCGGCGGGAGAAGGAGCGGCTGAAGCAGAAACAGGAAGAGCTCACTCCCAAACTTCAGGAAGCCGAGAGGGCGATGAAAGAGGCGGCCGACCTTACTCGAAAGTTGGAAACCGAGAGGTGGAAGACTCAGGAGGCCCTGGCTTCTAGAGATCAATTGAAGATCGAGGTGGAGGCCAAGGAGAAGGACAGGCTGAAGCACTGGAAGGAGCTCTGTCGGGTGAAAACAGCGAGAGAGGCCGACCTGGAAGAGGCGGGGAAAAAGGCGGTGACGGAGTTCAAAGCTTCGGAGGAGTTTGACCAGCTGAAGAACGAGTATGCCGCCGAGTGCGAGCAGGATTTCTTCCGCAACCTCTTCCTGCATAATCCTGGACTGATCGTGAAAACCCCCTGGCTCGGTCAGGACATTACTGCCGACATGTTTGAGGACGAGTCGGGGGAGGAGGATGAGGAGGGTGCCCAGCCGAGTGACCTGCCGGAAGCCGACCAGGGTGAGCCGCAAAAGGAGCCTGAGCCAGAGGTGGAGGGAGCTCAGCAAGCCGAGCAGCCGGTGGAAGAGCTAGTGTAGGATGCTTGTGTTTCTCCCCTTCTTTGTTTTTTTTTTGTTAAGAATAGTGGGGACGACCGAGAGGTCGAATTTTGTAAAGCTCTTGCATGCCGAGCATAATAGGTCTGTACATTTTGAATGAAAATAGACGCTTCTGGATCAAAAATTGTAGACCGAGTTATCCTTCGATTTTCGTTTGTCTGAGTGTTGGTGTAGGCCGAGTGAGGCTGTACGCCGACTCTAATGTTCGAGTCTAGAAATGACAAGTGTTGGGGTGTAGGCCGAGTAAGACCGAACCCCGACTCGTACGTTTGAGTCGTAGTGGTGGTGCAAGCCGAGTTGCGCTGAGCACCGACTCTAATGTTTGAGTCAAAATAGCAAGTGTTGGTGTGTAAGCCGAGTAAGACCGAACCCCGACTCGTATGTTTGAGTCGTAGTGGTGGTGCAAGCCGAGTAGGGCTGTACACCGACTCTAATGTTTGAGTCAAAATAGCAAGTGTTGGGGTGTAAGCCGAGTAAGACCGAACCCCGACTCGTATGTTTGAGTCGTAGTGGTGGTGCAAGCCGAGTAGGGCTGTACACCGACTCTAATTTTTGAGTCAAAATAGCAAGTGTTGGGGTGTAGGCCGAGTAAGACCGAACCCCGACTCGTACGTTTGAGTCGTAGTGGTGGTGCAAGCTGAGTAGGGCTGTACACCGACTCTAATGTTTGAGTCAAAATAGCAAGTGTTGGGGTGTAGGCCGAGTAAGACCGAACTCCGACTCGTATGTTTGAGTCATAGTGGTATGTTACAAAGGCTAGATAAATGGAAGAGTTTATAAATAACCGGTGCAA
Organism: Prinsepia uniflora; assembly: GCA_032719365.1. Taxonomy (NCBI): domain Eukaryota; kingdom Viridiplantae; phylum Streptophyta; class Magnoliopsida; order Rosales; family Rosaceae; genus Prinsepia; species Prinsepia uniflora. The sequence continues at coordinate 7,966,297 of CM064875.1, forward strand.
GAAAACGGGTAAAGTACAGCAAGTCATAAGAAGGAAAAAAAATACAGCCTTAAATGTAGTACTTCTTCAAATGATCGGCATTCCATGGGTGGCCCAGTCTTCGCCTATCTGGGTCTTCTAGCTCGTAAGTTCCGGGCCGGCAGATTCTGGTAACCCGATATGGACCCTCCCAATTGGGGCCGAGAGTCCCTGCTGAGCTATCCTTGGTGGCAAGGCTGACCAGTGGGTCTGGTCAGATATGGTGTTAACAACCCAAAATGCCAAGGCTTTGAATCAGCAACAAAAAAAACACATTTCAGATTCAACTTATTTGTGAATGCTTATGTCTTTATGTATATATTCATAATGATAAAAATTGGTTCCATACATAAATAGCCTATAAAATATTTTTTCATACGGTTAACCTTAGAGATTAATACTAACATGCAAATCAATCTTTCAAGGCTTCACATCTCACAATATTTCAGGAAAAATAAAGAATAACTATGACAAAAATCAGAAGTGAAAGCTAACAAACCTATTATATTAGACCTTTAAGAGAATAAACCTCATGATCATATAATCTAGACCTGGGTATGGTTCGATATGGAGGTGATATCAGAACCGTACCAAGTAATTTTAACCGGTTTGATACGGTATGATATTCCAAAATATGAAATTAAGACTGTACCATACCCAATTATATTTGGTACGGTTTCAGTACGATTTCAATTTTAAGGCCAAATTCATATTTCCAAAATAAACTAACTATCTTTAGTTATTTGAAATGCCTAATAATCATTCTAAATTTAAACAACTATTAATAATGACACACACTCTTAGCTGGTGAGTGACTATAATTAGGCTCTTCAGTTTCCTTCTAGTTAAGCATAATAGACATCCTTTTTGTCCCTTGCTTACCAATATAGAGTGCAGTCAACCAAACCAATAAACAAGGAATTCTTTTTATCTTTCATCTTGCTAAAATAGGGTAAGGGAATCACTGGGCTTAGACTATTACCGATTTTATTTGCTTAAGCATCCCTCATTTTATTCTACTATATATTTCTTGTTTGTAGGCTCTTTTTTGCAGTAGACCATATTAGTAGGCCACCTTATGCATCATATGAACATGCATGAAACAAATAGGACAAAATAGGTAATATATATATATAGTTGATTAAATTCTCTATTATACTGTTTTGTGCGCAAATTTCATCAGTCACATGAAAATCTATGCTTGTTATGTTTTTCATTTCTAAGAAGGGTTCTGACTAATAACTTAGTTGAGAGGTGAAAATGGCCTTGAGGTATAATTCTGAGATCCTTTGAGAAATTAACCATTTCACATAAGAAATATATAATGCCAGTTAGTAACAAAAAACTTAAGAGAAACAAGTTGGTGCATTTAAATTTCTGAATCTAACTCGCCCATATAAAGAAAATACAATGATTATATAGATGGCAACCATATTAAATTAAGTTTTCTGCAACGACTAGCCACTTTTGGAAGTTTTGGCACACCAGCTCCTTCCATCTTGACTCGCAAAATAAAATTGAAGTTGCGAAGGTGGGAAATATTTTCATGTCAAAGATTTTTTATTTTTGAATTTAATTTAATTTTTAATTAATTAAAAAAGATAGCACTACGTATAATGTTAAATATTGTGTCATATCCTATTAAGAAAAGATTTAAGTTATATCCAATTAACATCATGATTTCTTTTCATTTTTAGTATGCCAATTCATTTAGTATTAGTTTTTAGTATAAATTCTTGGCAACCCAACCATTTTTAATTAAAAAATATTAAAACCGGTTCGATTTTGGTACGAAACGGTATTCCCTAACATCGAAACTGATCCCATACCAATTTAAACCGGGACAATATCAGTACCGTACCGATCATCCATCCGATTTTACTATTCAATTTTTTTCCTGGTATGATATGATACGATACGGAACGAGACAGTTTCAGTATTTCGGAACGATATGCCAACCCCAATTTGGAATCCATATTGTAAATAAGTTAATTATCTCAATATGGTAAAGACTACCAATGTTCTGCAATGCTCCTTGACACAGTGAGCCGCCTCGCTAAGTTGTGCAAGCTCAAAACAACCGAAATTCAAAATTTATCTATTAACTAATAAGCACCCATTTTAATGTTGAAATGCAAGTTTTCTCTGCAATAATCACACTTAGCATTAAGATTTCTCCATTAAATAATAAGCATTTTGTGCTTGCAAGTCTTTATTATCTAATTGATTGAAGTATCACTCCTTAAGAACAATTGAAGAGTGATATTGGATACTCAAATTGTTAAACAAAATGCCTGAAAAAAATGAAAGTGATTAATCAATAACAATACTCATTGCAAAACATAATGTATACACTTGGCTTGCCTTTAGCCTGAACATGCACCTAGCTGAGAACCATCAATCAACCAAAGGAAATGAACCAAGACACTACCAAAACAATTGATGAAATTCCCTCGAGCAAAGAAAGTGGTTAATCAATAAAATTTTAGCTGTTTTTCATGTAGTGGTTATTAAGAGCACAGAGTTTGAAAGCAATGGGTTTAGTTCTCTAACAATTAGATAAACAAAATTAAAGTGATTAATCAATACTTGATTTAGTTATCTAATTACTGCTACTGTTACACTGACTTCTAAATCTAATTACTTCTGAATTCCATAAGAACTGATGTCAACATAAAAATAGAATGAGCTTCCAAAAACCTGGCCAACAAATAAACAAATGATGTCAACACATATCCAAAACATTCAAGACTGATTCAATATCTAATAAAAAGTTTCGTAAATGTGCATTTTTATTCTATGAAAAAATGATGAAATCGAAATAATACATCGAAATTCAGAAAGAATCAAAAATTTCACACTTGAACATCAACCCATGAAACAACATTGAACAAAATACTAAAAGACGCGGACTTTTTCAATGAAATCTTCATAATTGAAGTAAACATAGAAAGCGTTGAGTATATGTTCATGTTAAAATCATTCGTTTGCTAAGTATTGCAATGAAATCTAATTACTTCTAAATTCCATAAGAATTAATGTCAATATAAATATAAAATGAACTTACAAAATTCTGGCCAACAAATAAACAAATTATGTCAACACATATCCAAAACAACATTCAAGATTGATTCGACAACTAATAAAAAGTTCTGTAAATGTGTACTTCCATTTTATGAAAAAATGATGAAATTAGAATAATGCATCGAAATTCAAAAAGAGAATCAGAAATTTCACACTTGAACATCGACCCATGAACAATATTAAACAAAACACTCAAATACGCAGACTTTTTTCAATGAAATCTTCATAATTTAAGCAAACAGAAATGCTGAGTATATGTTCATGTAAAACCATTTGTTTGCTAAGTATTGCAATGAAAAAAATAGGGCAGCATGTTGGTGACTCAACAATTGATATACATAATTTAAATAAATAACTTCAATATATCAGAGAACCACACTTTACCAACTACTTCCATTTATAAAAGAAAGCAAAATGACTGTCATTCTACGAAAAAAATGATGAAATCAAAATAATCCATCTAAATTCAGAAAGAGAATCAGAAATCTGACACTTAAACATCAACCCGTGAAACAACATTGAACAAAAGACTCAAAGAAACAGAATTGTTTAAATGAAATCTTCATAATTTAACTAAACATAAAGAGTGATGAGCTACATGTTCATGTAAAACCATTTGTTTGGTAAGCATTGTGTTGATGCATAAAATGTACCAACAAGACTGTAAAAGCATGAACGCACACCAAAACACAAGAACGTACGTGGTTTACCCAAATCAGGCTACGTCCCTAGTGTTACCTCACTCTCATTAATAATATAATGTTTTGTACATGACAGGGCTATGAGCCTTTATGAGGTACTAGTGTTTATAGAGAGGATGAAGAAGGTGAGTCCCCTAGGGAGGAGGCTCCCTATTTATAAAAGTTGTTTAGAGTTAGGTCATAGTTATGATATTTAGGCATGAGTCATGTTGTTGGACCCTGAAGATGGGCCTTGAAGATGGACTTGATATATTATCCAAAGTCTTATTAAACAGGCATATTACTTGGTCAGATGCAACGTCTACACACATGTTGGTGACTCAACAATTGATATACAATATTTAAATAAATAAGTTCAATATATCAGGAAACCACACTTACTTCCATTTATAAAAGAAAGCAAAATTAGGAAAAATATTTCCCCAAAGAACAGACATCAAAAAGGGCCTACAATCAGTTACTGAATTCCAATTTCAATTCCAGACCCTGAACACGCAAGAACTATTACCTTGATAATCGTATATGATGAACTGGTTATCATGTAAGATTACTTTGTTTGATTTTATTTTTAAACCATTAGCATATATAAATGACATCCTAATCAATGTATAATCATCAATATTAGCGAACTGCATCATCCACAAAAAGAAAAATACAATGAAAACAAAATTAGGGTTCTGCAAAGAACAAAAATCTGCATATACAAATGACATCCTAATCAATGTAAAATCATCAATATTGGCAAACTAGATTATCCACAAAAAGAAATATACAATGAAACAAAATTAGGGAAAATCTTTCCGCAAAGAACAAAAATCTTCCGCCATTTCTTGAAATCCAAAAGGATCATATATATCAAATTGAGATTCAACAATAACAAACCCAGACTTTCAACAATCATAGAATAGAATAATAATAATAACAGATTGAGAAACACTCATGAATTAAATAAAACCTAACACCTTACCCAGCAAGTTCTCCAAACTCTTCAAACAGCCTTCTTGTCGTCTCATGTTCGCAAAAAATGGAAGAGATGAATGAAGTCTGCTCGACTATGTTTGCGAAGAAAGAAGAAAAAAACGGAAGATGGAAGAGATCGATGAAGTGTGGTCACAAAGATGGAGAAGACGGATGAAGTAGCGTCGACCATGAGTTCACGAAGAAAGAAGAGAAAACGGCGACGATGGAGAAGTAAAATAAAGAGGGGCAAAATTGGAAATAAATAATATAAAACCTATAGGAGTTTGAGTGAATGTATTAATAAATAATATAATATCTTCTAGGTTTGTCAAAGTTCAGCTACCTGCCTAGCAAACGAGAAATGAACTTTGACGAAAACCAGAAGTAATTTGGGGTTATATTTTTCTTAACAAACACAAATGGAGCATATCTATTCTAGCTACTGTATCTTTGCAAAAGGTGAGGGAGAGGAACACAATGCAACCAAAAAAAATAATCTGAGTTTGTATTAACCATATTCACAGCTGTTCTATATACAAGCTAAGAATGAAATTTTTTTAGACATTAGATACAAAATAATTTCAAATCATTAGTAAAAAGCTAACAGACTCTGATCCTTTACATGAACACTAAAGTCATCGATCCAAAGCAGAAAAGTATGGAGCTTGGGACATTCTCTTTGGAGTTTGACACTTCTCATCAGTCCTTGAGCTTCTTGGTGAAGTTTGTGGCATGAGCTCCGATAATCGAATTCTTTCACTGCTTATTTTATTCTGCAAACAAAAAAAAAAAAGAGTTTTATTAATATATTCTCTCTAAGTGCCAAGAGAAAAAGAGCATCTCAAGTGCTTAAATTTTGTATACCTTAAGCTTCAAATCCTGCATTTCTTTATCCATGGAAGTAACCTTGTTCTTGAGTTGCTCGAGTGCTTCTTCAGCAGCGGACGGGTTTATTTGTGTTGATGGTTTTGTAATTCCAGCAGCCTGAAAGTTAGTTCGAAAGGAAATATAAGTTTTAGAGTGGATTTCTGTTTTCTGAGAGTGAATGCAGCTACTGACATTTAGCATACCTTTAAAACGCTTGTACACAGGCCCAGAAATTTCTGTGCTAATTGCAACTTCTCCTCCTCAATTTCCTGAAAGATTCACTTCTAATGTCAAGCCTCAAACTATGGCCAGTTGCACCTCTCTCTCTCTCTCTCTCTTTCTCTCTCCCTCTTTAACATTCACTTCTATTGTCAAGCATCAAACTATGGAATATTGCACCTCTCTCTCTCAAACACACACACACACACACCAGACAACATTAACCTTTAGTTTGGAACTCAACCGCTGCTCCTCATCGAAACCGACATAGAAATTCCTCCCAGAAGAAGCATGAAAGCTTGCAAGCTCTTCCTTGACACGTGAAAGAATAACTTCTGTTCGCAGCACCTTAGTGCTAAGTTCTTCATTCTGAACTTTTAGCTTGTGATTTTCTTCCTGTCGAATTATAGAAATCATCAGCAGAGAAAATACAAATACCATGGTTAGCAAGAATTCTTCAGATTGGTGAGTATCTTGCCTTGATTTTTGCATGATGATGTATTCGTTGGTGGAGGTTTTGCTGACCGGACAGCTTATTTACTTCTCCTTCAAGTTCTATCACCTTCTTTTTATGATTTACATTCTCCACCTACACAGACTAAATTAGTAAGCACGCAATAATGATATGAACATTCACATTATTTAGGAAATAACATTCATATAGTCTCAACCTTGAGCATTTCATTTTCTGTTTTAAGTAACTGATCACGCTGCTTGAGTTTTTCCAAAGCAATTTGCACAGATATGAGTTCAGCCTGTTTTCGATCAATTTCCTCAAGCCACCTGAACAATGAGGCTTGAAGAAAATTAGCCATATGGAAGATAAAAAATTTGCTAACTTTGAAAGCTTTTGAAGTAACAGGTGCTCTCACCCTTGTCTTTCCTGAATGAATTCATTCAGCTGTTTTTTCAGCTTAACAACCTCCTGCTCCTGAGTAAAAGATAACATTCAATGTAAAAAACAAGGCAAAAAAGATTATCTGAGTTCTTGTTTAAACAAAAATGAATACCTTTTCTTGGGATTCCACACCATGAAGCCGAGCTTTTTCTGTTATTTTCTGCACTTGTTGATTATCCAATAGTGTCTAGCATTAACAAATAAGAAAAAGGTCAGATGAGCCTAATAGTTTACTTTTTGGAAAACTATATTTTACCCTCGAGGTTTTGAGGTGGTTTTCAAATTGGACCACCAAGTTTTGGTTTTCTCATTTTAATCCCCATGGTTTTCACTTTTCACAACTTAATTTAATTGGTGGCGCAATAATACAGTAACAACTTAATTTATCATTTTTTTGTCAATACATCAGCATAAAAGTTGGTAACCGTGTTGTCACCTCACCAACTTAAGACTAACGGTCAAACTAAGGGATGATGTAATTGATGTTTTGAATATTGACATTATTAGTTAACACAAAAGCTTGAAACTATATAATTTACCACGTAGGTTGTCATATCCAACTTGACTCCCAGCAAGTCCCGAATAACATCATGAGTCATGCTTTCAGCAGTTGCTAATCTGGCATTCAAGGTAAATATCTGCACCACACCCAGAAAGGAAAAACAGAATCAATGTGTGGATGAAGAATGCATATAAAAACTTCGTAGGAACCATGGAGGACATTAAAGCCCTACCTCTTTCTGTCGACTTATTGCTAAGGATTCAAGCTCTTCGATGCGCACTCTAGCCGCTGTAAATTCCTCATCCTTCTCTGATTTTATCTGCTGTGCCAAGCCCAAGCCAATGCATTTAAATGGGGAACCAGAGCCTCTAGACTTTATGGCTTGCTTCTCTGACTTGCTTGATGAAGAACTTGTGGCATGAGTAGAATGGCCATCAGGTTTGACTTGTTCAGCCATGAACTCCAATGCTTTAAACTGTTTAAAGATTTTATAGTTGCATACCAAAGAACGATGAAAATTCAAGAGAAGTAAACAAAACTGTTGAATCATATGTAAATCATGCAAACTTAATGCATAGAGACAGTGAAATCACACTTATGCTGTACCTTCTGCTTATACTCACAAGCCTGTGCTTCTGCATGCAAATTCAGCTCAGAGATATGTGCTTTAAATTGGGCAATCTGTCAGAGAAAAGAAAAAGTATCATATTCCAAAACTATAATCATTGTGGATTTGAGACCTCACTCCACGTATAGAGTCACATCAGAAAACTATTGTTCAACACTGCTTTCAAAAATCTTCACCTCTCCATCCTTCTGAGCTATATCATTCTCAAGTATATGTATATTCTGTAGGGCTTCTTTAAGGGTTTGCTCCTTCTCATCTAAAAATCTATTTTGAAAAGGAAAATGAGATTCATGGTGTAGCATATTTATAAAAACTTTGGAGCGATTTTGTATATTTAAAGAAAATAGATGGGATTATCTACACCAAACCTCTTCATGTTTGCATTAGCCTTTTCAACATTCTGCATCTGATGTTTTACAGTATTAAGTTCCAATTCAAGCTCTTCCCTATGCAACCGTTGTTGTTCAGTCTCTTCTTTGACAATATCAACCTATGCAGGAATATACATAAGATGGGGTGATGATAAGATATAATATACACAATTAGAACAAAAGCAGAGAATATTACCTTATTTTCCAGCACGTCTATGGTGCGCTCAAGCTCCTCAACAGACCTCTCTAAGAGCTTCACCTCTGCCTCTTTTTCGTCACCATGCATCTTTCTTAATTCAGATATCTGAAATTAAGTGCAGAAATTAGAATAAGAAAATGCAAAACAAATTTAAAGAAATAGTATTTGATATTTTGTGCGCAAGAAACATGTACCTGCTGGGCTTCATTTGCAATTGCTTCAATTTCATCAGCTCGTGCCTGTTGTCTTTCAAGATTTTCCTTCAACTTCAGCATGTCGATGTGAAGAAGATCCTTTTCACTAGCAAGTTCATTCATATTCGCCCTCAAGGATTCATTCGAGTCATTCATTCGGCCAAGAGCATTGCTCATTTCCAGGAGTTCCATTTTCAAGCTCTCAGTTATCTTCTGTCTCTCTGTCAACTCCTTCTCAACAGAATTCCTTGCTTTCAAAGCATCTTCAATATTTGCTTTCAGCTCGTCATTTTCACTGGAAAACAATTTTAACGACTCACATTCCTCCAATATTCCCAACTCAAGAGTGGACATTATGTCTGTTTTCTCCTGCAATTGAGCTTCAAGCATTTGGTTATAAACAATGGCCTCATCAAGCTCGCATGATTTTGCTGAAAGCTCATCCTCTAAAGCCTCCAAAGATGATGCTATTTCCTCAATTTCATCTTGTTGATCTTTATTATTTGATGCAGATTCTTGCAACAAGCTCAGATCAAATAGCAATCCCTTTAGGATGTCATCCTTCCTCAGTAACTCAGCCTGAAGCGACAAGTTTTCAGATCCCAGCTCCTTTGCATGGTGCTCTAAGCACTCGAACTGCTCTATAAACTCTGATATTCTCTTTCCATTTTCATATATTTCTTGAACCATTTTATCTGCAATCACAAAACTTTCTTCATTTAATATGTTGCGTAATCTTTTACTCATTAAATCCACAGTTTCAACTGAATCAATGAACTTCTTAGAATTCACATTCGAAATGGTTAGGAATTCATCCTTGCTTTTCTTAAGAGACAAAAGTCCTTCCCTCAATAGAACGTTCTCTTCCTTCAATGTAGTAGTATTGCTAATACAAATTTGCAACTCCTGGCTTTTTGAGCACAGTTCTTCCACTATCGCAGACTGAGATTTTTCTAGTTCATCCAGTTCAGCACTTTTCAACCATAGACGAGTCTCAAGATTAGCAATGTGAGTCTCCAAAGACGAAATTTCGTCTTGCAACCTGCAGTTTTCCTTATCAAAGACATTTATACGGCTTACTGAAGATGAAAACTCAGATTTCTTCTCCTCCAAACTTTTGAGCGCCATGCTGTTTTCTGTATTTAGCCTCCCTATCTCAGCTTTAAGTGACTCATTTTCCATCTCCAAGCCGTTCAATCTTCTCAGCTCAGCATATTTCTTCTCTAACGCATCTTGGAATCGACAAGATGAGGTCTGCAACATGCGAATATCATTCTTCAACCTTTGGTTTTCCTGACCAATGTCAGAAATTTGACTAGCAGAAAGTTCCAAATTCTTTTTGTTAAGAATTAAATCGTCTTGTAGCTCCTGGTTTTGAGCTTCTAGTATTTGAACCTGGTTCAACAGCTTCACTTCTGTTTGCTTAACTTCATCGAGTTCACCTTGCAAGGAATCATTTGAAAGTGCAACAGTCTTTAGCAATTGAATATCTTGTTCAAGAGCCTTGTTTACTTCGTTTACACTTTTGATCCTTGAACTGCTTTCGTTAAGCTGTGACCAGAGATCCTGCCTCTTTTTTTCTGCTTCCTTTAGCAGATGAGCAGCCTCAACTTCCAAATCCAGTAACGACTGTTCTTTCAGCAGTCCATCAACCTTTGAGAGAACTACTTCCTTCTTGAAATCTTCAATCATTGAATGACAAGTGATCCACTCCCTCTCCATATCAGCTTTGTGCATAGCCATCTCTTCTAACTCGGAGGTCAAGATAAGTGACTCAAAGTCTTTCATTAACCAATCTATCATGAAACACTCGGCTTGAGATTCGAGTGACTCCTCTTTACCTTGCAGTAATTTTTCTTGATCCAGAAGGGATGCACCATAGTTTGAGTTACTCCAGTCCATCTCTTTCATTAGAATGGCAAGCTGAGATCCCATATAATTAGACCTCTGCAGCATTAACTCCTCTTGAAACTGAAGCTCTGATAATTGTTTCTCAAAAGTTTTGAGCTTCAAGTGAAGCTTCCCTGCTTCCTCTTCTCTCCTTGAGCTGTGATCAAAACTGTTCTTTATGTCAGCCAGTAATTTCCCCTTAAGAATCTGACACATCTCAAGCTCTCTTCTTGACTTAATGTTGTGTTGTCTCAAATCAGCTATAATAGTACTTGATTCACAAAGTCCATGTTGAAGCAGACCATTCTCTGCATTCAACCCAGTCACTGTTTCCAAAAAAATTCCCATGTGACAGAGATGTAGCACGGATACTGCACAATCCTTCATAATTATCTCAGACCAGATGCCCTCAAGTGATGAACGAACTAACTTTGAGAAGTCCGAAAGTAGAGACTTCACACTGCAGAAATCAGAGGCTAAAAGCATGAAATTCTCATTGTAGTTTGCCTGGACCTCTGCAAGCATACTCTCCAGGTCTACGACCAGAGCCTTTGTTTCCATTATATTTGAGGCAAGTAACTCCTCAATTTCTGAAAATTGTTGTTTGCTCATATGATTCATGGACTGCAGAATTCGAACCTCATTTTGTAATGTATCCTTATCATGGATTAATGTGACTTCCAGTTTCTTCAGCGTTTTAATTTCAATCTTCATTGTTTCATTTGATATCATCAGTTCATTTATCATAATATCTGCTTCTTTTATGATATCCTGAGCCTCTTCAAACTTAGCAAGAATGCAGAAGACTTCAGCAGTTTTCTGCGCTGCAACTAACTTTGCCTCGTCAAATTCTGTTTCCATAACCTGTGAGGAAGAAAAAAGAAATTGAGTTAGAATTAAAGTACACTTGGTCAATGTAGAATCGAAGTTTAATTAAAATTGAAAATGGTCAATGTAGAATCGAAGTTTAATTAAAATTGAAAATACCATGGATTACCTCCTTTGTTTGGCACCAGCGAGAGCCAGCTTCCTGCACAATCTGTTGAACTGCCTCCAATCGATGATCATGAGCTTCCAGCTTCACTTTCAATTGTTTTTCTAGGTCATTCATAGTTGATTGCAGATAAAGGACCTCAGTTCTGAGATTTTTCATGCTTTCATGACTCTGTTGCTCGGACTTGCACATCAGTTTGTTCTCTTCACGGAGTTTGTCCATCTCAGCCTGTACCTCTTGTAAGCTATAAAGGGCAGCTTCTATTTCCTTCTTCAGAAGTATAATAGTAACATCCCTACCAGTCACATCCTTTGAAGGTACTTCAGAAATAGCACTAATATTCTTCCCCAGTTCAGGAGAACACTTAAATTGATCAGCTTTCAGGTCTTGGACAAACTGTCTATTTCCATTCTTGTTTAGAATTGTTTCCATGGCTATCTGCAACAATGTTTAGGTACAGAAATTACAAAACATGGCACTCTTCAAAGACTTTCTGTACAATATAGACATGGACTTCAAGATCAAGCATCAGAAAGCAAAACATTAACTTACCCATCCACCACCTTCCCCTTCGGAAGACTTACAAGCTACTTGTGAAATCCTCCTTTCGGAACTTGTATGATGCTCCGCATGTGTGTTCATGCATGACTTGAGTGTGGAAACACCAGTTTTTAGCTCTTCTAGTTTGTCCTTTGTCGTCAAAAGGCTTTTCTTTTCCACATCTTCAAGCTTTTTTTCTATAATGCAAGCCCTTTCCTGCTCCTCAGAAAGCTTATGTCTTAGATCAGAGCAGGTTCTCTCCCACTCTTCAATTTCCCCACTTAGAGACTGAATTTTTTTCTCAGCTTCTGCTATCACAGTCACCTGATCACTGAGAATGGCAACCTTCATTGAAATCAAGTCTTCTGATTCACTAAGCTGAATATTATGACACCTTAATCCATCTTCATTACAAAGATTCGTCTCTGCTAATCTATTCACGACAATGAGAGCAGCTGTCGCACAAACTGACGTTTTTCTGATCTCAGCTTCAAGCAGCTGCACTTTACTTTCTAGCTTTTCCACTGTAGATGTTTTTGTATTCAACTCCGTTGTCAAAATGAGCATTTTTTTCTCCTTTTCACAACACTCCTGCTCGTGTGATTCAGTAATTACCATTGTTGCTCCTCTCAAAGACTTCAGCATGCACTCCACTTCACTTTTCTTGTTGTTCGCTTCCTCTAAGCAGTTACTCAGTTCTTCAATCAAAAATTCCTTTTCAGATATGATTCTTGCAATCCTTTCAACTTGTTCTGACACCCAAATCCTTTTTTGTGGAAAGGAATTGGATATAAGGTCAAGTTGATCAGAAGCATCATCTAGTACTTCACAACCATTAGAAAGAGCTTCTTCAATCTCAGTGGACAGCAATGCCCATTCTTCTGATAATATTCTTACTTCCCCATCTTTCTCCTCAAGCTCTTTACTTAACCTTTCATTATCTTTGTTCAGCATACAAAAATTTGCTTGCACCTCCTTCAGTTCAGTTTCCAGAATCATTACTTTTTTGATCATCTCCATTTCTTTTAAATGGCTATCTTGAACTTGCTGCTGAAGCATGCTGAGTTCTTCCTGCATACAGACAATCACCTCTGCTGTCTCAGCCTCAGCCTGCCTGCGCACTTCGTCCATTTCTACTTCATTAGACACTTGATATGCACGATCACTTTGGTACCGTGTATTGAGTCTCTTGGCCCTTTCAAGGGAAACTTGCATCCTCTTCAAATTTCCCTCTAATGGCGGGTCATTATTGCTTGAGAAGTTCAAAGATGACAAGTCTTTAAACTCTTTTAAAGCACGTTGCTCCTGTAGAGCCCTCAATTCAAGCTCTTTTTCACTCAAAAGCTGCACAAAATGATTGTTACTATTCCTCAAGTCCTCAAGCTCATTGATTGACAGAAACTGCTGAGACTCGAGAGCTTCAATAACAGATTTAGCCTCTTGCAGTTTGCAAATATTTGCATCATCATGTAGATTTCTTATCAGAGATAGTTCTTCATTTGCCAGCTGAAGATCTCTATTTAAGAAAATTAAGCTTTCCTCTTGAGATTTCCTCTCTTCTTTTAGGATGATATTCACTATATCTAATTCCAACTGTAAATTCAAAATTTCTTCAGCATGTTTAACAAAAGGGTCATGCTTTCGTTCCATCTCCTCAATGTGAACTGCATTATGCACCTGAAATCAAATGGTGGGTTTGGTGAATCTTGAAAAGTCATATTACGGCTCCATAGTAAAACTAATACTTATAATACAAGAATCTAAAGCATGTTGAAACAAAAGAAGATGTAAGCACACATGTGACATATAGGCCTGAATCTATTGGTGGCTATTAAGAATTATAAAAATAGTTCCACAGAATTCATTACACAGACTCTGTGGGACTCTAAATTTTCCTTTCACCCCTCTTTTCTGTTTCTTATTCGATACTCCATGGTGTTAAGGAACCGACCTAATTAAGAAATGCCTTTAAAGTCACAACACCATCTTGACCAAGGGGTGTTGACTTAAGATTTGTTTAGCATTGTGTGCATTCATTACACAGGCTCTATGGTACTCTAATTTATCCTGTCTCCCCTCTTTTCTGTTTCTTATTCCATACTCCATGGTGTTCAGGAACCAAACTAATTATAAAAAAAAAAAAAATACCTTTAAAGCTACAACACCATCTTGACCAAGGGGTGTAGACTTGAGATTGTTTAGCATTGTGTGCAGATCATCAATTTCACTACAACATATGGGGGAAAAAAATCACATCAGATATAAATGATTTAAATCACAAATTAAGGATTCCGATATACTAGGAGAAAACTAAATTGACTGAGGACCAAATGATGGAGAAACAGGAGGACCAAATTTTCTAACCTCTGGAGTTTTGCATTCTCCTCTGAACAAGTATTTAAGCTGCGCCTGCATTCCTCTAACTCATGGAGAGTGTTTTTTAACTGAAACCATGAAAACAAACACGTGAATTTAAGTTAAATAATGAAGGGGCTATGTAGAAGTCTTGTAAGACCTGACTAAGTTCAACCTCCAGACTGAGTGAATCATTATCTTTGTTGGTAGACACGGTTTCCTGTTCCAAAAAAAAGATACACATAATTAGGAAGTCGATGAGGGAGCTGGAGATAAGAAAGGGCATGAGGAAACCAGAGACAGAAAGCCACTCCATTTATTGCTGCCGTATTTTCCAAGATGTATGTAACTTGAAATATAAAAAATTAAACAATAGCACTGAAGTGACAAACCTGAGGTTTCATGATAAAGTTTGGATCACTACGCTGCTTTGAGTGTCCATCGAGAGACAGAAGCAACTGAAAACAAATTTACTAATTATTTTGTTATACACTCACTAACTATGTCTCAAATTGGAGAAACAACTTTCTAGATCTTTAAGTACCTGATCTCGAAGTTTAGATATTTCATCCAAGAGTATCTCTCTCTCCCCTTCTTCATAAAATTCTTGAAACCTATGAATTCCACAGCGAAGATATTAGTTCAATTGATAGGACAGTTCCAAACTGATCAGTTTTGATAAAAACTACCTTCTAAGTTGGTCCAAAAGCCTTATATTCTCCAATGCAAAGCGAGTTACTTCAGGATTCTTATCAAGTTTTGCTTTAAGTAGCTGAATCTCTTCAGACTGTGCTCTGTTCTCATCTGGTAAATAAGTCTCCACAGGAATAGAACCATTGAGGAGTGACTCCATTTTCTGAATCTTGTCCTCTCGAAACCTAAGCATCATTTTAGTTCCTCTGGTGTCTTCCTCTCTCTGATGAACCTAAGAGCAATGAATGCTAAGGAGTCAATGCACAACTTACTTCATACTCCAATAAGAGAAAGAGAGAGAAAAAAAAAAGTTGGATACAAAGACCCCTCAAATTACCAAACGGTTCAGCTGCTCTCTTTCAGCTTCAAGTTGCTTGATGGTAGTTTCTGCCATCTGCTCCCTCCTCAAGGCACCAGAAAGTGTTGTCTCCAATGATTTTAACTGGTTCACCGTCATTTCAGCAATTTTGATGAATTACATACAAGGAAAATCTAGTGAAATTGGTCGTGTTAAGCTCGTGAGTAGTATACATGCCTCACAACTACACCTAGGAAGATGTGCATCTTTTAGTTTTTAAGTGTTTTTTTTTACAGGATGTGAGGCATTCTTTTAGTATGTGGGTCTTATGTACACCAGCTTTGAAAAAGAAGCTATAGGAGACATAGATACAAACATATGTTTACTCAACTTTGCCAATCAATAACAAAAAATCCTTCTAGCTTGCCATAAAAATTACCATATTCACTTTCTAGGAAATTTAGAATCTAGCATAGCAAGCATACCTGTTTGGTGGAAAGTCTGACAGTTCCTTTTGATTCATTTTCAAGGAAATTGTCCTCACACTCTAGGTCCATTTCACATACGTTTCCACCACAATCAAATTTTCGTACTTTCTGGGAGTCTTCAATATTGGTTGAGCCAAATGACAAAGTTCGGGAGACATTGTGACGCTTGAGAATGTAAAGCTCCTCCTGTTTTAGAAATCACGCCATGAACCTATTAATAATTTTATATATATAACAACATAAAAGAACAAAGATAATCAGCACTACCTTTAGAAGCCGTATTTGGTGCTGTAGGGCAATAACATCGTCTGTAGAATCTTCATTCACCACAGCCTGCACAATGAAATAGAAAGAAGTCTATTGGTCAATATAGACTAATACTTGATAATTAAACATAATTACTTTGCTTATAATACGAATCCTACATTGTTTTGAATAAGTTTTGCTCGCTGGGAAAACTTAAGAGTATTCAGTGTTTCAGCTGCACAACTGTAGCCAACAGAACATAATTTTAGTAAATTTACAAAAAGGATCATCAAAGTATTGTGAGCAAGTGTGCAATCTGCAATGATTTTGCAGCAGGAACTAAAACAACTAACCAAATAGAAGGGCTGACATTTGCAATGATCATTGTTTTTGAGTTTCCACCAAGCGAGTCCTGCATTTATTTGGTACCAAGAGTGAACACCATGTCTATGAAAGTTACAGCTGACAGGCAGAGAAGATGGAATTACAATTAACCTGTAGTAGGAAGGTTAGCCTGGAGTCTCTATAAGGCACATGTTTCAGCTTCCCTTGCGCCATATCCACTAGAACCATTATAACATGACTGCAAATGACATATTACACATTATCATTACAAAGGGCTATAACAAGAAACAAATTATTAGGCATAGGAGAATCAAGGGAGTATTGATAAAGTACCCTAGTGTTGATAGTGATTTATTAATATTAGCAGCTTCCTTTAACCGCTCACCCTCAGCCCCCGAAGTTTTCTGCCTACAGAAGATAATTGGCTCAGGGGTTAATGAAATGCAAATGTGCAGAGGAAGGATATATATAACAAGCTTGGGTCTGATACTATACCTTTCTGAACCAGCTAGATCCACTAGGTTTAGCCTAGCATACCGTAGGTTAGTTGTGGAATCTTTTTCCCATGTACTCTCAATTACACAAGTAAAAACACTGTGCGAACGGCTGCTTTCTCTATTCATATTTGTCGCGGCAACTTTCCTGTTTGAAGAACCCTGTGTGCAACAAATCACAATTGAATTCAATCACATTCATGCATGTGTGCACTTATGAAGCAAGAGGAACTTGGTTTTCTAGCTGAGAAAGATTTTGATAGATGAGTAGGAACCTGGATTAGAAGCCTCAGGATATCTCCCACAGTACAAACTTCAAATTCAGAGAGATTTTCTACATAAACACCGTTCTTAACATCCTCCCGCAGCTAAAAAAAAAAAAACAATAACAGAATGAGAAATACTTCAAGATAAGAATAGGTCATACACTTGTGAAAGAATCAACTTACATGCAAATTAGAAGAGGATGGATCAAGAAGATCCGTAATTTGTTCATTGTAAATCTCTAAGAAGGAGCACTTGCAATTGTATTTTAATTTCTCATCCCTCCGGATTTCCTCTTCCTGGATACAAAGATGATCTTAGAGTATAGTGAAAATTTTATTGATTCTCACATTCAACCTGAAAGATTAAGTCAAAAAAAGTTTCAGAAAAAAATATTACAGCTTGGATCCTGGCAAATAAAAATTCGAAAATGCGGGGCGTCATTCCACGATGTGGACTGGGCTTGGTTTCTAAATCCTCAATCTCCCCAAGCATTGTATATGTCTTCCCACTTCCTGTCTGCAAGACCAAAGCGCATTCTTCATAATCATATTGAAATAATAGAAAAGTGCTAGGAATGACAAATGCTTAACCTCTTTCAACTGAATAATGACAATCATTCAGTTTTGAGAATTACAGACATGCTATTGCACTCATTCCTATTATATACGCCTCAATGATTGCAAATCTCTGAACTGTTCAGAATTTGAATTAAACAAAAAGGACTAGGCATGCATCAAAATAGCTAGATCTGCCTCCGTATAGTGGCACAACAATATAAAACTCAACGGCGAGTTGAGAAACTTAAGCCATCTTAACTTCCCTCGTAAAAGATTATGCATAGCCCTGCTAGATGCTATGTTATGTTTAATGTTCAATTAAATCGAACAGAAATGAGGGTCAAATGCAGCAGACTATAATTGTGGATTTCAATGCACTAACATCACCCTACGAACGGTTCACTCTATTCAAATTTAAACAGCACTCAACTCTATGAGATTACCTGACCGTAGGCAAACATACAGCTATTATACCCTGACAAGCAATTCTCTACGATTGGGAGACCGGCCATCCTGAAAAGCATTTCCTGCAAAACTCAAAAAGTTAAACTAGCACAAAGGGGTAGAAGTTTAAGGAAACAAATAGTGCACATATTCTAACATTGTCCCCTATCACACCTGGTCAACTGTTTCACAGGCTACATGATCAAATGTGAATCGAGATTCTGGTTGCCCTATCCAAGAAATTGTCTGAGCACTTTCTTGCTTCAGACACCTGCTGTAACCGTGTAAACTTCGCTCCATGCCATTGAGAGGCCGGACACGAATAAGAACCTAAATCAAATTCACAATCTCTTTAGCATAACTTGCGACAAACTGCTGAAAGTTTGAAAATTCTACATGCCCAATTCATTTCCTTCAATCTAAATAAAATAATGAACATAAACCCTAGAAACCATTAAACGAAAATCCACAACTTATCATTTCTAACTTTATTTTTTTCCTTTTTCTTCAATATCAAGTAGTCCTAATCGTGAAACAATAAAACGTATGTTAAAATTAGCTAGATTACAAACTGAGGTTTTTACCTGTACATTGTGATCCATCCAGAAAGATGGATCTTCCTTGAGATCAAAGTGAGGAACTTCAACTGTATTAACCACCGTAGACGGACCACATGACATGGGAATCCCTTTATACAACGTACCAAAGTTCCCTACTCGAGGACCAACGCTTCCATCTAACTTATTCCGAAAACCGGAATTTGGAGGCTTAGAAACACTCTTAGTCGGTGTAGTCTGCGTTGAATTACTCTCCGAATAACTTGAAGAAGCCCTGCCAACTGTCCTCGTCACCCGAGGAGTCACATTTGCCAAACCCCCATTTCCAGCCCTCCCATCCTCATACGAATCACCAATGGCCGTACAACTGGGTTCTGTCTTCTGGGCCCACCCGAATCGCTTCCGGGTCGAAAACCCAGCTCCGAGCTTGTCTGGGGTCCGAAGTGGCAATGTGGGATCGGAAACTTTGGCCTTCGAAGCCTTCGTTGGCGTCTTCTCAACCCTGCTCCTTATACCAACTTCTTCCTCTGGCTTAGCTGGCTGGGCCGCCTCTTGGATCGGGTTAAACGGAGCTCTCGATGGCTCGGAGCTGATTCGGATCGCCGATATGTCCTTTGGGTCTATTGGTACGTTCTCGGCCTCTTCTTTCTTTTGGGCATTTGAACGGAGGAATTTGAAATCCCTCAGCATCCTGGTGTGCAGAAATTCAGCAAAGACAGGAATTTGGGGTTGTCATAGGAACAAATTGATACATTTTTAATTTGTTTCTGAAATTTTGTAAATTTACCTGAAGGATGAGTTGAAGAACAAAATCGGAAGCTTCCGAACTTCTATTATTGATGTTCTAACGAATCTGGGAAAGGAAAAAAAATAAACAATTGGGTATTGATTCAATAGCTCATCTTTTCCTTTTGGTGGTGTTGATTTCGAGCTCGACCATTTCTGTATGTTTCTCTCCCAATGACACTGTGGAATTTGAACTAAGAGCTCTGGAAAGTTGAAGACTTGAACGGACGGCTGAGATGTAATCTTAAATTTAAAATTGGGCGTCTAGTAATCGAGTCCGCGGTTTTGGGATTTGAATTGCGGGGCTTTTCGGTCCAAAGAAATATGAGGTGGGGTATTTTAATAACGATGGCAAATTCAAATTTCAACGGCTAATGCCACATGCCCTATGATTATGTCATTCGGATTATTTATCCGGGCCTAGATGCTAGTTCAATTTTTATTTTTGAAGGAATAACTTAGCACTAAATATATATTTATATATAGCTTAGGCAGGAGCGGTCAATAAATTGGAGGCCTAGCGCGAAAATTATAAAAGTGCTCCAATAATATATATTTATATATATATATATATAATTAATAATTTTTTCAAATTTTAATCTTTTTTTTATCCTCCTAATAATATACCAAAAAAATTCAAGAACTTAAGTACATCAATCATACATAGAAAATATAGTCATTTTTTGCAATATTATATTTTTAAGAAACGGTGAAATTTTATCAAAAAATTTAGAGTTAGAGTCTTAATGATTTTATAAGACAAGCTAGATAACTATATATTAATCAGAATAAGTTTTATAATATTTCAAGAATATGAAACAAATTTTTAATAAAATATTTCTTCAAATTCAATTTAAATAATTTTCAACATTTTAAATATTTTTTTTTATTTTTTTCCCATAAAAATAAAACAAATTTAATAATTTTGGACCCTACTTGTTTATGGGCCCAGGGCGGTCGCCCTTACCACCCTACGCCATGGCCGGCCCTGAGCTTAGGAATGACCTAACACATGCAAATTCATTTTGTTTGAAACAAATACTTTGTTTTTAATGGGAAAAATGGGTAAGGTATACCTTAATATAAAAAAGGGCGGCAATTAGTAATCTGCTGTCAAGACCCGACCCTCCTCTGTCAGGTCCCGACTCATCTAGTACGATATTGTCCGTTTTTGGCCTCCTTGCCCTTGCCCTCACGGTTTTGTTTTTGGGAGCTCATGGTGCAACTTCCCAGGGGGTCACCCATCATGGAATTGCACCAGCCTCAACTCGCTTAACTTTGGGATTCCAATCCCCCCCCAAAGCCACTAAGCTCCAAAAAGGCCTCGTGCTAGATAGGTGTGTGCCTACACCTTTAAGGCACACCACCATCCTCTCCCAGACCATTCCCCCTTCGCAGGAATGTGGGATCGTTCACCGTTCCCTCAAGGACACGGGTTTTACAATCCACCCCCCTTAGGGCCCAGCGTCCTCGCTGGTACACTTCCCGGTCGGGGTCTGGCTCTGATACCATTCTGTCAGGACCCGACCCTCCTCTGTCAGGTCCCGACTCATCTAGTACGATATTATCTGCTTTGGGCCTCCTTGCCCTTGCCCTTGCCCTTGCCCTTGCCCTCACGGTTTTCTTTTTGGGAGCTCACGGTGCAACTTCCCAGAGGGTCACCCATCATGGAATTGCACCAGCCTCAACTCGCTTAACTTTGGGGTTTCAATCCCCCCCCAAAGCCACTGAGATCCCAAAAGGTCTCGTGCTAGATAGGTGTGTGCCTACACCTTTAACGCACACCACCATTCTCTCCCAGACCATTCCCCTTCTCGCAGGAATGTGGGATCGTTCACTGTTTCCTACAGGACACGGGTCTTACATCTGCTAACCCGTTTATCACTCGATTATATATTTTTTGGCAAGTTGATGAAGACCAAAGATGGAAGTTGTTTTGCTTCCTGTCTCTTTCGTCTTTCTTTTTTTCCTCCGACTGTGCTATCTTTTCTTTCTTTCTTTCTTTCCTCATCACACATTTTTTTTTGTGAGGTTGCTTTCATGCTTTTCTTTATTTTTTCATCTCCTTCCACACACCTTTTCTTTTGCTTTGATATTTTGTTTTTTTCCCCAAAAGATGTAGAAAAGTAGACACACCTCATTGATTATGGTAAGTTCCATAAATTAGGTAGTAAATGGGTTTGGTAGAGGTAGTGATCATATCAACATCTGTGTTTCAGATGATTTTTTCCCGTTTTGGGCCTTATATGCTTCCATTAAATTGTTCAAATTAGCATATTCAATTTTATCTTCATTATCTGAACTAGTGGCCATAAAATTTTCATTTAATTGGTGTACTTTCCGCTCTTCAGCAAGCATTTATACTTACATAGGGAAGTCCAATTCACTTCGACTGTTGACTAGTTTTTAACCAACTCAATTGCCTATGTTTTCTATTATTTAGAAAACGTTCTACTAGACGGTAAACGTGTCACAGAGATTCTTCGTCTAACGGTTGCTTTGACCAAATTTGGAGAATCCATAATATGTTTAGCAACTTCGTAGACATGGATCTAGTTATCAACCCATTGTGTTGTGAAATTGATACTCAAAGCAATTTATTTTGTTTCAAGAAGGTTTTCTTCCGGAGTATCACTGTCAATTGTTTCTATGAGCACCCAGATTTGATATGGGTGGAAATTTTTTTTTATCTTTCTCTCCAACTCAAGGTACTTAATTACTATGGAAAATTTCAAATTTTTATTCCATTTAAAATTTTTTACCGCGTCATATACCATTGTTTTTATAAATACCAGAATTTTTTTTAAATGATGGAAATTAAAACTTTCGAAAATTAACTTGTTAGTAACTCCCCAATTAATTGTATCAACGTCCCATTGTTCATCTATTAGAACAAATGAAAGTTTTGGAAAATTATCTGCTAAACTTATATTTCCGTGGTTTCGAAAATATAAATCCATAATCCTTCTCCTGATGATCCAAAAAATTTTCTTTTATTTTGCAAAAAAATTCAAGAGGCATTATCTGGAAAGTAAGTTCAAACACACAAATTCTTATTACATCATCAATTTGCTCATTTTGAAGAATTTATGTAAGTCAAAGAAAAATATTTATTTTTTCAAAATTAAAACTTTCATCCCAATCCATTTGTTTCATGATTTGGAAACCCAACTTTTTAACAAAACATTTTCTTATTTTACCAAGGAAAACTGTTGCTCTTTTTCTTTTAAAATATTTTCAAAATTAGTTGTTTTTCAACTAATTTGAAAGATAATTGGGTCATGTGTTTTATGAACCCTTTATTTTCTTTCTGGATATGGGATTTCCATATTCCATTTATTTCCTCATATAAGCTGTTTTCTATTTCATGATTTAAGAAGTCTTTTACTTCTGAACTGCAATCTTCTGCCATTTGTTTGGCATTCAAATGTTGATTGAAAGCTTTCATGACATGCTCCATAGTATTTAATTACTTGTGCATGACATGCATACCAATTGTTGTAAATTCTTGGTTGGAATCCTTGATACACCATATATATTTTTTGAGCAGAAAGTTTTTTCCTTGCTATTGTGTTTTAAGGCTGTTTACCCTTAACATTTCCTGCACAATATAAACCACGTGTTTTATTGATCTTCCGTACTAAGAAAATCTGCAATAAAATTGTTAGTTCATTTCACATGTTCAATTTCAAAACTATACTGGAAAATAACATGATGCCATTCAATCGTCGACCATCAGTTATGGCTCGTTTATTAATTAAGAAATCACCAACCGCTTGATTATCAATTATGTGGACAAAAACTTCTGGAGCCAAATAAATATGAAATATTTTTATAGAAAATTTAATAGTCAAAGGTTCTTTTTCAAAAGTAATGTATTCTACTTCATTTGATTTAAATTTACTAGAATTAAAACCACAATTTTTTTTAATGTCTTTTAGGTACTGTGGATTTTAACGGCTTAATATCATTTTCTTTTAATGGCAAGTTTCTATCATTCCAATGTTCTTTTAGAATGGCTTTTAGAACACATCCCCAACATAAATATGAGACATCTATTTCTAAAATCAGTTTATGACCTGTTTTTGGAAAATAAACTTGTGGGATCCTTGTTAGATAATTTTTATACTTCTAATTAATTCTGAATCTTTTTGTGTCCAGTTAAACTTTTGATCCTTTTTTAGTTTTTCTAAAAGAGGAACTTCCTTTTGTGATAAGTTTTTTTTTTTTTTATAAAACTTCGTCCATAGTTTAGGACTTCTAAAATGACAAGACTCTCATTCCTAGTTTACCTTGGTAACCACACCCAGTCTTAATCCCGTCTAATAAGCAAGTCAAAGTTATCGAATTTACCTTCGACGCTTTTCAGATAAGGGATATTCGTACACCCCCTCAATTCATGCCTTTCCCCTTTGAATATCCCCGAATTCCATGCAACGACCCTGGAGGGTTACCAAAACTAAGAAAACGTGCGAGTGGACAAAAATAATATTTTAAAAAATAACATAATAAAAAAAATAAGTAATTTACCCTCCGTTTTAGAAAACTATGCATGCATTCGAAAATTGTCAAATCTATGTTAAACAAATTATAAATCACGAGTCTCGAAATACGAGCAAATATCAACAACTCAACCAGTATCCGTAAACCAACTCATCGATGAAAACACCAATGCATAACAGTAACAATCACATAGAACCAACCCATTCTCAATGCGTGTATGCAAACCATCACATCAGATAACCACTCGGGGATACAAGATCCAAGTGACCGCTCAGGGATACAACATCTGAGCGCCAACTACATAATCAAACTGCACTACCGGTAGCCAACCACTCGGGGATATAGTATATGAATGTCCGCTCAAGGATACAACATCTGTGTGCTGATCAGTAATTCGAGGAGGGTTGTTGAAAACACAACAATTCACAAATATCTAGAAAATACATTTATAACACATACATCAATTTCTTAAACCAAATCATGTTTCAAGATCCAGGCCTAACCTCAAAACACAACTCAAGATAATCCTTGTAAAATGTAAAAATCATAATAAACCAAACATCACATAATCCACATCATAAAATATTTAAAATACTTAATTATGCATGCATAATTGACACACCCCAACCCAAAAATTCACAGAAATTCGTGGTTAGGGGATGCCGGCCGAAATGAGGACGTGGTACGCGAGTAGAATACCTAGTTTATGTTCCGAGTATGAGACTCGAGACGACTCATGAGTATTTATGATGTGGGTTGATATTGTGACATACTTATGGTTTCTGCATAACTCATTTGGGCATATTAGTTATATAATTAACTAATGGTCGTTATTATTATATATCTCGTATTACGCGCAAGTGTGTTGTAAATGCTTTTGGGTTTTATATTAAAACAAAGGGTGAACACATGTTTTATTTTATGTTGTGGTTTTTATGCTGAATTTATTGTGTCTTTTTTTGTCTACTCACATTTGGTTTCCTACACCCCTCAGGACTTAGAAAGCTCGAGACCATCTTCGAGGAGGACAATGCAAATTGGGGTTCTGACACCTCATTTTCATGTATGGGATAGTGTTCCCGCGTTATTTTAATTTAGTTATTTGAACCTTCTGGATCATCATGCATCGTACTTTAAATTTGTGAACATTTGACCTCTGTGTTGTATTAAGATTTTACTCTGAGACTTCTTTTATAGTTTGTGCCATGCCCTTTCTAACGATCATCCTTAAGTTATAACCAGGGCTACATCACGTGTGTCTCCACATCCACGTGTTGGCCAACATCCCCTAACCACAGATGTTTGTGAATTTTCAGGTTAGGGTGTGTCATTTTGGTATTAGAGCCTGGTTTCCAAGAAGTGGTATTGGCCTTAACCTTATTGCATGATGATCAACTAAAGTTACGTTTTTGTGTCAGAATCATGCCTCCTCGACGCGGAGCTCGAGACCAGTCCTTGCTTCTACAAGTGGAAGTAAACCCTAGCCCTAACACGGGTCATGTAGAAACTTTTACCATAACCAAATCAGAAGAACTCTTTTCCGATCTCATCAACAACTGGAGGTCTTAACGTACCCCTATGAAGGTTGCCCACTTTCACGGCATAAAAGAATTCCATGGGCGTGAAGGTTGTGAGGATTTTGAACATTGGGTTAAGACCATTCAAGAGACCTTTGAAGGGATGAACCTCTCCCCTGAGAGGTGGGTTGCTACTACGGTGTATTTTCTTCGTGATTTGGCAAAGGATTGGTGGGAAGCAGAGAAGCCTAGACTAAATCGGGGAAACGACATCACCTGGGAGACTTTCAAACGGAGGTTCGAGAACCACTATGTACCACGAGAATATGTCATCTGCCTACGTGAAGAATTCCTAGATTTGAGATAAGGCGACATGTCTGTGACAGATTATGAGATGAAATTTTGAAGACTTGCTCAATATTACCTACCAGTTTGCGAAAATGATGAAGGGCACTTGAGACGATTCCTACTGGGACTAAGTGATGTCATTCTCCCTTTTGTGATGGCTCGGGGATGCACCAGTTATGATGATGCTTTTGTGGCTGCCCTTGAGATGGAGGGAGCTTGTGGTATGGGTTTCCAAGTGCAAGGAGATAGAGATTCAGCAAGAGGCAGCGATCCACAACTATTTCCGTAACGACAAAAAAATCGTTGGGGGAGGAATCAAGTTTTTATTGGAGGCCCAAAGGGAAAATAGTTCAAGAAAAGCCCAGCCTCGACATCATTTGGCGGGGGTTCCAGCGCTAACTCTGCCCGTTCTTCAGGAGGCTCTACAAAATCTTCCCATTTCCAGCCACCACGAGGAAATGGAGGAGGGAACTATTCCGGGACCCTTCCTTGCTGGAAATGTAACAAAAGGAACAATGGTCCCTGTAGGTTGGAAAATTTTGCTCAAGATCGGTGCTTTACTTGTGGATAGAAGGGTCATCAATACAGGGATTGCCCTCGGAAACAGAGTCAACTCAATGCTTTACCAACAACCGATCAACAACCAACCCATTTCAGTCCCCTGGGAACCCCTAACCACCACCGACCTAGGCTCAACCTCGACACTTTGGTTATTCCACTCACTCTTATGGGGCCCCCTATCAGTATCCTGACTCTACCTTGCAGCAATTTAGGACCGTATAACATGCATATGAGTACAACCCTTAGTATCCAGAGTTTTCCCCTATGCAGTCTTGTAAGGACCCGTCCCGGGAGTCGGGATTAGTGAAGTGATTAGTGACGGATTAGCTGAGCTACTTGGTGGTTAGTTGGCTACTTTTAGACTTTGGGCGTAGAATGACGATTTTGCCCCTAGTTTGGGTAAATTGTTGACTTTTAGTCAGGGATTGCCCTCGGAAACAGAGTCAACTCAATGCTTTACCAACAGCCGATCAACAACCAACCCATTTCAGTCCCCTGGGAACCCCTAACCACCACCGACCTAGGCTCAACCTCGACACTTTGGTTATTCCACTCAGTCTTATAGGGCCCCCTATCAGTATCCTGACTCTACCTTGCAGCAGTTTTGGACCGCATAACATGCACATGAGTACAACCCTTAGTATCCAGAGTTTTCCCCTATGCAGTCTTGTAAGGACCCGTCCCGGGAGTCGGGATTAGTGAAGTGATTAGTGACGGATTAGCTGAGTTACTTGGTGGTTAGTTGGCTACTTTTAGACTTTGGACGTAGAATGACGATTTTGCCCCTAATTTGGGCAAATTGTTGACTTTTAGTTCGGGCGGTCAATTGGGTACTGACCGATGACTGTGACGTAGTTTGGGACGTCACGAATCCGTAGACAGGTGGCACGTCCGATTTGGATAATCGGAGGAAAAGTTATGATGTTCGGAAGGTTGAGGGCATTTCCGTAATTTGGTTAAACGAAGGGGGAAAAGATGACTTTTTGCACGACAAGGTTTTTACACGTAGACCGAGGACCGTTAGATAGGTCTCAACGTCCTGAGTACAACGACAAGCAGCATGCTTTCATCGGACGTCGGACGAGCGAGATACGAGTCTAGAATGGTGAAGGGCAAAATGGTAATTTGGACTCACAAGGGGCATTTTGGTCTTTTGGTGCCTTGGAATTTGTGCAAAAGAGACGAGGACAAGTGTGCAGTGTGTGATTGGATATTTTGAGATGGGACCATGGGATTGTGGACACGTGGGGTGTGTGTAGTGGGTTCTAGGGTGCACGGGCAAATTACTTAGCCGTGTGTGTGTGTTAGTCGTGTTCGAAGAGGGAGAAACAAAGAGAGATTGAGGGAGGAATTGATCGGGTTTTAGTGTGTGTTTGTGTGTTCTGGTGATCAAGAGAGTGAACAGAGACTGAGTGAGAGCGGGTGAGTGAGTTGTGAGTGCAAGGTGTGTGAGGGAACCTGTGTGTGTGTGAGAGTGTGAGTGTCTGTGGAAAACAGAGAAGAATCGAGGTGGTGGTGTTGCTGTGTTGTGATCAAACCCGTGAATTGAACCCGTGGTGGTGTCGAGAGGCCTGAGGGGAGTCGAGCAGGCACGGTGGAGCTCACGGTGGCGGCCGGGAGGCAGGTAATTTCTCTTCTTCCTCTGTATGCTCTGTTTTGACGCTTTGGTTCAAACGTTAAGTCGTGGCGTTTGGGGTCGAGTCGAGGTGTTTGGTGAGAGCTAGTCAACTCAGTAGGTTCCTAGGGAGCTTCTGGTTGTGAAGCTGTGACGGGGGGAAGCCCTGGTGGCCGGGAACCGAAACAGAGGTTTTCTGGTGGTTTTAGTTCGAACTTGGGACGTTGAGATTTAGGCTGTGTCGTCGTGTTTGGAGTAGGGGAATGGATTGCTTAGGGTAGGACGAAGCTAGGGGAGTTGAAAGGAACAGAAATGGATGGAGAGTGACGGAGAACCGGTCACGCCGGTTCAGACCGGTCTGACCATCGAAGAAGACGAAGAACAGTGCTCTGTGTGCAGGCGCGTGAGGCCCACGCGCAGCCACTTTGGGCGGCGCGTGAGGACGCATGGTGGCTGTTATGGGGAAGTGTCCAACATAGTTTTTGGTCTAATCGTTGTAACGAATCTGTTGGGATCAGTTTCGGGACAATCGGGCAACGTCTCGTGTTAGTTCTAAGTGGTCGAAGGTTTAGGATTTCCGGTTAATCACGTTTAAAGTTCGGGAAAATTGGGGAAAATTAGGAGAAGCTTAGTTAAAGTGTTAGTGACCCGTTTTTGTGACTCTGGACAGGTTCGGGAAAGCCAAGGTTAGTGGAATGGTCAGAAACGGTGGAAATGAGCGCGTATCGAGGCGACGTCGGAATGGTCTGTGAGTGGACTTTTCTTTCTAACTCTTGATGCATGCATATGTGTTATAATATGTTTTCATATGTGATTCTATGATTTGTTTTATGATCTTGATGGTTTATGATTTTGCTCGATTTTCGAGGTATTTTACAGAATTTCACGTTTTACGAGGTTTCAATTTCTCTTATGATTTGACGATGGTTTTAATGGTTTGATTTCGGGATTTAAAATGTGATTTGATTTCAAGGATTTGAAAAGGATTTCGAAAAAAGTGATTTCGGGCTTGGAGCCCTGTTCATGAGCTTTCGGTTTTGAAACTGGATTTCGGATTTGGTTTTGAGACTGAGAAGGAAGTCTGGATTTGGGTTCAGGACAATGGTTCCGGATGCCGGCTTACGGAATCATTGTTGCGAATTCGGATGAGGATTTTCTATGGTTTTCATGGTTGCTTGAAAAATGGTTTTGGGTTTAAAGACCCGGAAAGAAAAGAGAAAACCCACTGGATCTGGTTTTGAGTTTAAAGACTCGGATTGATTGGGGGGGGGGGGGGGGAGGGGGGAGGGCCCCGGATTCATATGTTTTGAGTTTAAAGACTCGGTATATGTTTTGAGTTTAAAGACTCGGATATGATACCCCCCGAGGCCTGTGATTGTGTTTTGAGTTTAAAGACTCGGATATCCCGGGAAGGCCTAGCTATTTGAGCATGGTTTTGAGTTTAAAGACTCGGGCGCACTTGAGATCCAGTAACTTGTATGACTGATATTTTCACTGGTTTTCTGATGTTTTGGGTAGTGGCCCGGATGAAGTGGATTTGATGAGTTTTGGGACCAAGTTCCCGGACTTGAGATTGATTTGAGATTTGAGGTTGAAGCCTGGATTTGAATAACGGTTTTGATACGGGTTTTCAAATGGTTTTCGTGGATGGTTTTTGATTTGAGTGGTTTCATGACTTGAAATGATATGCATGCATTGGTTTTTGCGTGGAGGGTATAAATGTAATTGTTTTGTTTAACTGTTTTCTAAATTATACTTTATTTTTGTCCACTCACAGTCTTTTCGTGTTTTCGATACCTTCTAGGTTGTTGTGGTGCGGGCTGTTGATCGAGAGAGACGGAGACATCACACTTGCGATCCACAGTAGTTCGGTATACTCTAGGAAGACCGATTACTTTTTGGATGGTTGGATCGAGAATCCCTTGTCCGACTTACGTGTCACATGAAGGTTGGACGTTGGTTTAGCCTTCGTGTCATGCGTAAGTTAGACGGGAGCAGGGTTTAGCCCTTAATCCCGGGGGATTAGGGGTGGGTCCTGACAATTGGTATCAGAGCGAGGTTTTGTGTGTTCTGGTCAAGGTTTGGTTCCCAGAGTCGTTGGTTCGTCGACTTGGGTGGAATGATGTTACTGTGGATGTTATGTCTCGACGCGGAACAACCCGACAGCAACCTGGATACGATTGTGATAGTACGTTCGTTATGGTTAGTTAGCAGTGGTGGTTAGTGTTAGAAGGTAAGTCGCTCGCTACGCAGTACGAGGTGTGACGTACATCGGCTTAGGGCTGGAACGGTTAGTGTGTTGGCACTGGTTTTTGACTGATGGATGGACCATAAGGGTCGGAGGTACACTAGCAGGATTAACTTGGATGGTAGCCGGTGAGCTACAGATGCGTAGGTTGGTGAGGTCGGTTGATGGTGGCCGGTTGGGCTGGATAGTGTTTGGATGTTGAGTGTATGGATTGGTGACCTTGTGGTCAGTTGGGTTGAGTGGCAGTTGCGGGTTCGGATAACCCGGACGACGGGAATGATTTGAGAAACCCCGTGGGATAGTGAGAAGTACTTGAGGGGAAACCGTGAGTTGGGCCGACTTACGGCCGGACTGAAGATGGTGCTGCTAGGTGCAGCCGAGGTTATGGGTGCCTGGTGGATGACTCTGGACGAGGGTTCGTACTCAGAGCGACGTAGGGATGACCATGGGTAGGTCATGTATCAGGACAAATGGTCAGGATGCCGTTGGTTAATCAGAGTAGCGCAGCGGAAGCGCGGTGGACTTAGGCTTCGTGTTGGTTTCCGTAAGGTGCAGGTGGTTGTACGTGAGGATGTACTCTATGAATTCTCATGGGTACTCGAAATACAAAAGGTAGGCAGAAGTGTCGAACTGGTAGTAGGAGTGTTGTAATATACCCAAGGTGGAGATGATAGGTTGGGAACTGTCCAGAGCAGTTGGTTTGGCAAGAGTTGACCACCGGATAGGAGACCCCAGGTGTGAGGTACGAGCTGTGGAATTTCGGGACGAAATTCTTTTAAGGAGGGTAGATTGTAAGG
This sequence comes from Prinsepia uniflora, assembly GCA_032719365.1. NCBI lineage: Eukaryota > Viridiplantae > Streptophyta > Magnoliopsida > Rosales > Rosaceae > Prinsepia > Prinsepia uniflora. Next base: position 7,997,481 of record CM064875.1, read on the forward strand.
ATCCGTCCCGGGAGTCGGGATTAGTGAAGTGATTAGTGACAGATTAGCTGAGTTACTTGGTGGTTAGTTGGCTACTTTTAGACTTTGGGCGTAGAATGACGATTTTGCCCCTAGTTTGGGCAAATTGTTTACTTTTAGTTCGGGCAGTCAATTGGGTATTGACCGATGACTGAGACGTAGTTTGGGACGTCACGAATTCGTAGACAGGTGGCACGTCCGATTTGGACAATCGGAGGAAAAGTTATGATGTTCAGAAGGTTGAGGGCATTTCCGTAATTTGGTTAAACGAAGGGGGAAAAGTTAACTTTTTGAACGACAAGATTTTTACATGTAGACCGAGGACCGTTAGATAGGTCTCGACGTCCTGAGTACAATGACAAGCGGCATGCTTTCATAGAATGTCGGACGAGCGAGATACGGGTTTAGAACGACGAAAGGCAAAATGGTAATTTGGACTCACAAGGGGCATTTTGGTCTTTTGGTGCCTTGGGATTTGTGCAAAGGAGATGAGGACAAGTGTACAGTGTGTGATTGGATATTTTGAGATGGGACCATGGGATTGTGGACACGTGGGGTGTGTGTAGTGGGTTCTAGGGTGCACGGGCAAATTACTTAGCCGTGTGTGTGTGTTAGTCGTGTTCGAAGAGGGAGAAACAAAGAGTGAGATTGAGGGAGGAATTGATCGGGTTGTAGTGTGTGTTTGTGTGTTCTGGTGATCAAGAGAGTGAACAGAGACTGAGTGAGAGCGGGTGAGTGAGTTGTGAGTGCAAGGTGTGTGAGGGAACCTGTGTGTGTGTGAGTGTGAGTGTCTGCGGAAAACAGAGAAGAATCGAGGTGGTGGTGTTGCTGTGTTGTGATCAAACCCTTGAATTGAACCCGTGGTGGTGTCGAGAGGCCTGAGGGGAGTCGAGTAGGCACGGTGGAGCTCACGGTGGCGGCCGGGAGGCAGGTAATTTCTCTTCTTCCTCTGTATGCTCTGTTTTGACGTTTTGGTTCAAACGTTAAGTCGTGGCGTTTGGGGTCGAGTCGAGGTGTTTGGTGAGAGTTAGTCGACTCAGTAGGTTCCTAGGGAGCTTCTGGTTGTGAAGCTGTGACGGGGGGAAGCTCTAGTGGCCGGGAACCGAAACAGAGGTTTTCGGGTGGTTTTAGTTCGAGCTTGGGATGTTGAGATTTAGGCTGTGTCGTCGTGTTTGGAGTAGAGGAATGGATTGCTTAGGGTAGGACGAAGCTAGGGGAGTTGAAAGGAACAGAAATGGATGGAGAGTGACGGAGAACCGGTCGCACCGGTTCAGACCGGTCTGACCATCAAATAAGACGATGAATAGTGCTATGTGTGCAGGCGCGTGAGGCCCACACGCAGCCACTTTGGGCGGTGCGTGAGGGCGCGTGGTTGCTGTTCTGGGGAAGTGTCCAACATAGTTTTTGGTCTAATCGTTGTAACGAATCTGTTGGGATCAGTTTAGGGACAATCGGGCAATGTCTCGTGTTAGTTCTAAGTGGTCGAAGGTTTAGGATTTCCGGTTAATCACGTTTAAAGTTCGGGAAAATTGGGGAAAATTAGGAGAAGCTTAGTTAAAGTGTTAGTGACCCGTTTTGGTGACTCTGGACAGGTTCGGGAAAGCCAAGGTTAGTGGAATGGTCGAAAACGGTGGAAATGTGCGCGTATCGAGGCGACGGCGGAATGGTCTGTGAGTGGACTTTGCTTTCTAACTCTTGAAGCATGCATATTTGTTTTAATATGTTTTCATACGTGATTCTATGATTTGTTTTATGATCTTGATGGTTTATGATTTTGCACGATTTTTGAGGTATTTTACGAAATTTCACGCTTTACGAGGTTTCGATTTCTCTTGTTATTTGACGATGGTTTTAATGGTTTGATTTCGGGATTTGAAATGTGATTTGATTTCAAGGATTTGAAAAGGATTTCGGAAAAAGTGATTTCGGGCTTGGAGCCCTGTTCATGAGCTTTCGGTTTTGAAACTGGATTTTCGGATTTGGTTTTGAGACTGAGAAGGAAGTCTGGATTTGGGTTCGGGACAATGGTTCCGGATGCCGGCTTACGAAAAATTGTTGCGAATTCGGATGAGGATTTTCTATGGTTTTCATGGTTGCTTGAAAAATGGTTTTGGGTTTAAAGACCCGGAAAGAAAAGAGAAAACCCACCGGATCTGGTTTTGAGTTTAAAGACTCGGATTGATTGGGGGGGGGGGGGGGGGGGAGGGCCCTGGATTGATATGTTTTGAGTTTAAAGACTTGGATATCCCGGGAAGGCCTAGCTATTTGCACATGGTTTTGAGTTTAAAGACTCGGGCGCACTTGAGATCCAGTAACTTGTATGACTGATATTTTCACTGGTTTTTCACTGGTTTTCTGATGTTTTGGGCAGTGGCCCGGATGAAGTGGATTTGACGAGTTTTGGGACCGAGTTCCCGGACTTGAGATTGGTTTGAGATTTGAGGCTGAGGCCTGGATTTGAATAACGGTTTTGATACGGGTTTTCAAATGGTTTTCGTGGATGGTTTTTGATTTGAGTGGTTTCATGACTTGAAATGATATGCATGCATTGGTTTTTGCGTGGAGGGTATAAATGTAATTGTTTTTTTTAACTGTTTTCTAAATTATACTTTATTTTTGTCCACTCACAGTCTTGTCGTGTTTTCGATACCCTCTAGGTTGTTGCGGTGCGGGCTGTTGATCGAGAGAGATGGAGACCTCACACCCTCGATCCACAGTAGTTCTGTATACTCTGGGAAGACCGATTACTTTTCGGATGGTTGGATCGAGAATCCCTTGTCCGACTTACGTGTCACATGAAGGTTGGACGTTGGTTTAGCCTTCGTGTCATGCGTAAGTTAGACGGGAGCAGGGTTTAGCCCTTAATCCCGGGGGATTAGGGGTGGGTCCTAAAAAGTCTCAAGGAGGTCGTTCACAACGAGGTATTGGTAGGGAAATAGAGGCGGTTAGACTGGTGGCCAAGCTACCGGGTGCGTTTACAACCTTAGCCAGTAGGAGGCCCAGTATAACCTTGATGTGATTTTCGGTATGTTGCTTGTTTATGGTTTACCTGCACTAGTTCTCTGGTACCACAACTCTGTGGTGTCCCCATCATTTTCTCAAGAGGTGGAATTAATCTCTACTCCACTTGAAACCTTGTTAAGTGTGGCCCTTTCGAAGGGGGAAGTCTGCTTTGTCTCTTATGAGTACAAGAACTGCCCCGCCTTCGTTGAGAGTAAATTATTAATGGCGGACTTCATAGCCTTGGGAATTTTCGACTTCAACGTGATCATCAGAATGGACTGGTTATCTTAACACCATGCTATCGTTGATTGTAGAGCAAAACTGGTGACTTTTAACTAACCAGGATCCGCTGTGGCAACCTTCCACATCGAGGGTCAAAAAGAAAACTTTGGCATCATCTCTGCGTTCAAGGCGAAGAAATTACTGAGGAAGGGCTATCAAGGTTTTCTAGATCAATCTCAAACCAAATGACCTGCTTCAACACCTTTTTCAGTGGCCACATATCCCCGAAGAATTGCCAAACACATACATACTTGGTCAATAAAACATAAATACAACCAGAAATAGGCAGAAGAAGACACATGTAATGAACACTTATGTGTGCCAATTCAGTTGTCAGCTTGATGAACTGCTCGCTCATGATTGGGGAGCCTATCTCTGCGATAGCCCTCAAGTCGACCTGACTACTGTGGATCAGGGTGCTGAGGTGCTGACCACTAAAATTATCGACGGATGCATGCACTCTGTCACCTTCCCCCAGGTCTCATAGGCCTCTAAGGTTCAAGTCACCTCGGGATCATCCAAGGGTTTCTCATATTCAGCCCATGACTAAGGTTCAACCTCTTCATATGCTGTGGAAGAGACAGTTCTGGCGAGTAGTTGCTAACCATTTGCTGACCCTGATCCAAGGCAGCTAGCTTAACCAGTACCTTCCTTAGCCGCTCATCATCAGGTGCATTTTTTGTATCATGCTTCTTAATTCCTTGCTTAGTCGGATCTCAGCTACCAATACACCATCACTTGAGCCCCCTTTATTACCAAGGCCCCTCTCCAGCTTCAGTCGATGACACTAACTAGGATCTATCCTAGCCTCATATGTCTAGTGTTTGGAGGACGTCACACCACTGCTACTATCGAAGGACTGGGGCATCTTAGGCATGGGCTGCTTTTTCTCCTGATCGACCGAAGAACCTGACTTGGCTTCGCTTGGATCCTTCTGAACAAGCACTGGCTCTTTTAGCTTGTTCACTATGTGTTTCTACCTTGGCTTCTTTGGCTCAAGAGGCTAGACTTTCTTCTTGCCCTTCTAGGCAACCAACTCTCTAACCTGACGATTCTTCTCAACGATAGCGTTATTAGCCTTTACTTCTGCCATCTCCCCCTCAGTATGCTTGATCACCTTCTCGTGAACCACCAAAAAAACCAATCAAGTTAGCACTGTACGACATATACAAATGCAACCAGCCATAAAATACAATAATTACCAGGCGGTTGAATGAGGCCAACTGGGGTAAGCTAATATAGGTGTCGAAGCATACACTGACTATGCTCAAAATCAAGCAGCCGATTATGGATTTCCTCACACTCCCTCCCCTTCTTGACTGAATGACCTCCCTTCAAAGAGCCTGCGAGGTCAGCCTATAGACACAACCAACCAACACAGACTTCAAAACAAACAAACACCCTATTTTTGTGGTTGACCACCACAACCTACTTATGGGAAGAAATGCTGGATTCTCTGCTTCAGCTTCCTTATCTCCCCTTCCCAAGAACTAGATATCCATACATACCGGTGCTTCCAATTTTTCTGGGATGACGTGATATAGTAATAAAGGCCATCCTCTTCCCCTTCTTTCGGCACTCCGCTGGAACCAGCCTAGCCTATACATCTGCCAGCGATACTTATACAAGTAGCTGAAATGGCCTTGGTCGGTTCTCCTTTCCTAATTATGCCAAAGGCAGTGTTGGTATGTAACCCAACCGTCTAGGTTAAGCTAGCTGAGTGTTATCCGCGTCTGAGAAACCATGCTCTATAGCTAGAGATGAAGCGGAAGCTGAACACCGTGCTCATACGCATCGATGTAGAAGAGGGTTGAACCATCTGGAGGTTGACTTGGAAGATTTTTCACCAATGGGATCTTTATCTAAATCTCCTTTGGTGTTGTACAACTCCTGAAACTTGTCAATATCTTTCTGCTTTAAGGTTCTCCAAATATTGTCCACATTATAGGGTGATCAGTTCAATGGAATTACCATCCGAGCTGGACTAGTACTAAGTCCTTCTTCCTCCTCATCATCAGATTCTCCATCCCCATCATTTTCAGCCTCAACCTCCACAACGGTTTCTTTGGCCATTTGCTCATCTGCCAACTCCTCTTCGACCTTACTCTCGGATTCAATATTCACGATCTCCTGCTCAACCTTTTAATTAGCACCTTGCCTCTGTTTACTTTTTTTTGGCATCATAGTATGGAATCTCTCTGAAAACTTCAGATTCCATATCTGCAGCCAACAAGGACCTACCATTAGCCGACGATGATATACTTATGGACGTGGAGCCACTTGACCTGTTACCAGCTTCATATGCCAAACAGATAGGGTAGCTTCACCTCCAAACTTCTCATGGGATCTCTCATCGGAACCTAACTTCTACTTGGACATCTAGAACTGAAAGTATAGACTAAACTGAGAACCTATCGGCTACAAGGGGAAGAAGAGAAAAACAAGCAAGATAATTTACCTTTTTCTAGTTTGGCAGAAAATTTCTCGGATGAACACTTCCTCTCCAAGTTTTCTCGGATGAAACCTCGCTCTTACCAATATGCTCGGCTAACAATATGCTTTTCTAAAGTGCTCGGAAGGTCGATATTTGGCCGTTTCAAAAATTCTCGTGAAGTAAAGACAAATGAGGCCCCAACGCCCTTTATCTAGGGCGCCAGGTGCAATCAATGAAACCTTTGAACCATTTACTTACTAGCCTGACAACCATGCTATATTCACCATGACATGCGACACGTCTTCTTTTATGAAAATCAAACCGAAGTTTGCGTAGATTGGCACACCCTTAGAGGACCGGCCTGATCCTTCGAATTTCATGTCTCTTAGAGGATTTTGCTGGATCGGTACATCCTCAGAGGGCCTATCAGACCTTTTGAATTTCATGTCTCTCAGGGGACTTCGGTGGATCACTACACCGTGAGGGGGTCGGGTCTTTCGAATTTGATGTCTGTCAGAGAACTTTGGTGGATCTGTACACCTTTAGTGTAACGACCTGTCCCAAAGTTTTGGGATTAATTAAGATTAAATGAGGATTAGCCTCGCCAATCGGGGATTAGTCGAGGATTATCGGACGTTCAGGGTGAAATTACAATTTTGCCCCAAAACGAGGGCGAAAAGTTGACTTTTGACCGGAGAGCTCCGATGCACGAGGACCGAGGACCATTACGTAGATCGAGTTGATACGAGTCCGTAGACAAGCTGCACATCAAAATTGGACACTCGACGGGAAAGTTAAGGGTCACGGAAGTTCTGAAGTACTATTGCACATTTTACGAGACATATACCATTTGTCCTCAAGTAGGCCCCAGATATTTTGGGACAGGCCCAATGGATTAGTAACAAGTGTCACTCATCCATTGCTCACCTAACACAGATACATGCATCTGCTCTCCATTCTTTTCTCATTCGATCGACCATCCAAACCCGATGAACCCAAAACCAAACCCTTCCCATTTGATTCTGTGTGAGGCCAAGAGAGTGGCTGAGGGGAGTGAGGGACTGAGAGAAAGGCTGGGGAAGGCGGCAGGACCACCGTGGACGGCAGAGAGAGCCAGAACCCAGGTAAAAACCCGAACCCGTGTTTAGTTTTGAAAATTTAAAATTGGGTTATGGATGTTTAGGGCTGTTTCTAACCATTTGATTATGTTTCTGGGACATGGACGAGCTTGTGAGGATTGGAAGCAAGGGATTTCGAGGGTTGGACGGCTCTAGAAGGACGGCTAAAACTTGGTCGTGTGTTTTTCGATCGGGGAGGTAACATCCAGACCCCTTTTGTATGTTTTGAGACCTTATATCAATTAGGAATGGTTAGAGGAAGCTATAGGAATGAAAATGGACGAAAACGGGTTGAAAATGGGTGAGTTATGGCACTGAACCGGTCACGCCGGTTTGGTTGGACCGAAAACCAGTGAACTGGTCTAGACTCGGTTCACTGGAGGTTGAAGAAGACTGTGCTGGGCGCGTGAGCTCCATGCGCAACGCCTTTGGACGGTGCATGGAGGTGCGTGGGGCACTATTTAGGGATGAGTTCAATACGTGAAATCATCATTTCGTTGTAACAAAAATTTTAGGATAAGTTTCTAGTCGATCGGATATCGTTTTGATATAGTTTAGGATGTCCGAAGGTTTAGGATCAAGTTTAAAATATGTTAAATGACACGACCCATCCCAATCCCCCCGGGATTACCGTGGGATGTGCCATGCTCCCGTATGACACGAAGTGTCAGACAAGGGATAACCTAATGCCACTGCCCATTCGAGGCTTCCAGAGTGCACAAGGATCGATGGAGGAGGCATGCGATGTCCCAGTCTCTACTGCAATCGCATGCCGTGATCAACCTGAAGGGTATTAAAAACAACAAAGGCTATGAGTGGACGAAAATAAAGGAGTTCATAAAACACATTTCACAAAGATATTTATGCCCTTCATTAAAACGTATGCATGCATCGAAACCAGTAAGCAAACTATTTACTAAAAGAAACCATTAGGGCCTTAGCCCAAAAACCGTAACTCAAAACCAAGTGTGGGAACTCAGCCCAAAACTGTAAGATACCAAATCCGTAAATACAAAACCAAGTGGGCCACTGCCCAAATCCATAAACACAAATCCAACCGAAAAACCATTTCATAGATCCAATAGTCCATGTTCACCACATAACCATCTCCGGCATCCCAGATGCCTAGCGTCCCAGAAGCTCGACGTCCCAGACGTCATATCTCACGGTAATAAGCAACGCGTGCTTCCCGGGGTCTCTCCGGGTCAATATCTATGACATCCCAGATGTCTGACGTCCCAGACGTCTAATCATAGTAATCCTGCTCCTAAGTCACTATACGGTCTGGTCGCTCCGTGCAGTGACTCCTCGCAGGCAATGCACCGTGACTTCTCCAGTGTACCAGACACCTGGAGGAGACCATCCACATATCCTCGTATCAAGATGGTTTATTGACTACGCCCAAACTACGCATTAAATTAAACATGTAATTCGAGTGTTATGCAATTTAAACCCTTTTTGTGTAGATGTAGTATTGATAAATAGGGATCGTTCTTAACCGGGGAAATTAGGGACATTAATAAAGTGTTAGTGGGAGATGAATAAAATGATAATGAATTAAAAAATTAAATAATCAAAGAATTAACAATTTAAAGAATTAATTACTTAAAGAATAAAAGAATAGAGCATTAAAGAATAAAAGAATTAAAGAATTAACTAATCAAAGAATAATAAACTAAAAGTATGAAAAAATAAAAGAATAAACAATAAAAGGAATCAAAGAATAAAAGAATTAAAAGAATAAAAGAATAAAAGAATAAAATGGGGGTTTTAAAAAGGTTTGTAATAAGTAAAAGCATAGATAAACTAATTTCACTTCTATTCTAATTCATGTACAAATGACCTTTTTTAAAACACAAATCTTACCAACACTCTAATAATTGCAAATATTAAAACAATCACGAAATTTTACCTTAATCGTCTTAATTACCTTCATACATTTTTCAATACTATAAATGCACCGATAGCGGACAACACTTCCAATATGATTCACCTTTTGTTTTTGACTGAATGCGCTGACAGCGATCAACATTAAGTCTCTTCAATTCTACTTTAAATGCACCGACAGCGGATAAAACACTTAACATTGAATTGAAGTATGAAGCACTAAAATGTATAAAATAACTAAAATTCATAAAGTAAGACACATGGAGATTGCATTTAACACTTACAAATATTAGTAAGAAAAACCTCACATATATTGAACTATAATCAAAACCAATAACAAAAATGAGAGTTTGAGTAAATGGAGAGTAATTGTTACACTTTCAAGATGGATGAAAACAATGGATTGTTATTCATACGATTCTCCGACAGTGGACGGAACCTTATGAAGATGGAAGAAATAACCTTGGAAAATATGGACTCAAAACTCTAAACTTTGTATTGGAGATACTTTGCCAAAGTTTCTCTCCAAGAAGGCTCAAATGTGTGCCTCAAAGAAGGTGTGTTTCAACAAGTGAATTGAAACCATATTTATAGGTGGAGAAAGCTACCAAAAATAATATAAAATACAATAAAAATGTTAAATAATGGAATGATGAGTAATAAAGATTTGTGATGATGTTTAGAAGTGGTTTGAGTTGTAAAGTTGTAAAATTGGGTTGGAAAGTGGTTGGAAAGTGAGTAGAAATTGGGTGGAAGTTGAGTGGAAGCTGCTGGAAAAAAGTCTAGCAGAGAGCAGCTGAAAATCACTCCCAAATTCGGCCAGAAGCTGCTGAATATGCGCTGTGGCGGTCGGCAGGCGCCTGCTGAAGAGGAAGCCTGAGGTTCAGCGCACGCGCGCCGAATGGTAACCCTGGGAGTCTGTGAGCGCTCGCCGAAACTGGTCTCTGGGCTGGGGCAATCAGATGCGCGCCTGGGCCGTCTGCTTTGGGCCGGATTGGGCTGACGCGCTGGGCTTTGCGCAGTGGACTGGGCTTCTTTTTTTCTTTTTCTTTTTTGGCTGGGCTGCAATGATCCACTGGGCTTGGGCTGGTAATCTGGGCTGCTGCACGGATTGGGCCAGTATTTGATTGGGCTGCAAAACAAATAATTAATTAATTTAATTTGTAACTCACCGAATTTCGTCCAAAATTTATTCGTTATAATTCCGATCGAGACGATTCTTTCGCCAAAATGCTCCAAATTAAAAATTTTATTTTTCTAAACATATAAATCACAAAATAAATTATTTTATTAATTTATTTAATATTTTAATATTAAAAGTCAAGTATAAAGGGTATAAAATAATATAAAATAATGCTTATTTAACGTCCTATCAAATACCCACACACTTAAACTTTGCTAGTCCCTAGAAAATACTAAAATCAAACTACGAATTCAAAACAAGTAGACCCTTAACCATTTGTCTCAAATTTCATTGTTATAATCATGGCATAAAAGATTTTCACTTAAAACATTTAAGCAAATGGAATTCAAGAGTTAATACATGGTAACAAAATGTTTAACAAGTAAGATAATGAGTAAATATGGTGAGATGGAGTTCTGCATGAATAAGACAAGTATGAATCAACTCACAAGGATATGCACTAAAAAATTCACTCAATTTGTGAGGGCTTGTGTTTGCACTCAAAGTATGTGAGAAATACTCACATAATCGAAATGAAGTACTTTTGCAAAATTTCAAACAAACACCTCAAGATGAAAACAAAACATACTTGCACAAATGAACCAAAACCATAAGCTTACTTAAGTGATTGACTCCACTAATCAAAATTTACCATCTTAAGGATCATAAGGTCTTTACGAAGGTTGTAATGGGGCAAAGTTTAGAGGCAAGGAAAATATAGGACAAGTGGTGCTCAATTCGTTCCAAGACTCAATAGACTCCCAAAACGTATCATAGCTTCCCAACCTTAGTGCAATGATGTCAGTGATCCATCCCTTCTAACATAGGCCTAATTTCATCTTGTTGGGCCTCGAATTCATTCTTTGTGTCGAATTTACAAATGTAAAGGACTTAACTCAAACATTCATAATCAAACCTTATTACCTTGATAAAAACTCAATATATCTTTTTTTTTCCTTTTTTTTATATCAAGGTAATAACATGTGTCAAAAATACAACAATGTTTGAGTAAGTAAATCCACAAAATACACATAAAAGTCTTTCAATATCATCATTTTCTCTCTACACAATCATTATGTCTTCAATTGAGTCCTTGGAACAAAGGTAAAAGATGTCTATACTAAGCTCAAGTGTTTAGATAATCATGGTGATGAAAGAAAGGCTGAATGTGGGCTCAAAAGGGTTAAAACTAAAGGGGTCGCAACTTGTGCGAACAAAATAGGGAACATGGATGTTTGAATTTGTGGTGTTAACCCTACTGCCTTAATCATTTCCAAAATCAGAGAGTTTATTGACTTAAAAGCTTTGAAAATCACATAGAATAAGTTCTAGTACTCTAGAGTTCATTAAAAGCTATGACAAGCAGTTATGAGGCATATGTATATCAATTTAAACAAAGAACTTATGAATCACTCATCAAAGATGTATATAAAGTTCTAAAGCTCACATGTAACGACCCGTCCCAAATTCTGAGATTAGATTAGTGACTAATCACGATTAGTGAGGCTAATCCGTGATTAGTTGGGCGAAATCGGACGAACGATGCGAAATGACCGTTTTGCCCCTGATCATGGCAAAACATTGACTTTACGTTCGGGCGGTCAAATGAACTTTGACCGATGACCGTGACGTAGTTCGTGACGTCACGAGTTCATAGACAGATGACACGTTCAATTCCGACGTTCGAGGAGGAAGTTATGACGTTGGAAGTTTAGGGGCATTTTGGTAATTTTGGTTAAAAAGGGGCAAATGTTGAATTATTGACCGAGAGGTCCGATGGCCAAGGGTCGAAGACCGTTATGTAGATAAGGACGATACGAATCCATAGACTGGTGGCACGTCGAATTCGGACGTTCGACGACGAAGTTACGGTTCACGGAAGTTCAAGTACACTATTGCACGAATTACGAAACGAGTTAACTTTTGGACTCTAGTGGGCCCAGATATTTGTCCTGATGCCCAATGGATGAGTGACAAGTGTCACCCATCCAATGGACACCATCTTTCCCTTCATGCACCGTGCATTCCATTTTCCTCATTTTCAAACACACACCCAAACAACCCGATCTCACACCCTTTCTCTCCATCTTTGTGCAACCCAAAACCCATCCCACCTTAACCCATGACCAGCCATGAGGACCAGGGAGACTGGGGTAGCTGAGGTGGCTGGCCTGGAGGCCTGAACCGCCGCCCACGGCGGCGAAAGGAGGAGGAACCCGAGAGGGTTCTCGGTACGGCTCCGAACTCCATTTAAATTTTATATATATATTATTGGTCATTTTGGTTGCTTCCAATGAATTAAATGAGTTATTAGGATTGTGTTAGGAAGGTTTTGATTAGCTTTGGGTGGCTGTACAGCCATGGTACAGTTTTGGAAAGCTTGAACCGTATGGTTCAAGAATTGAACCATGAGTTTTGTGTAGTTTTAGGCTGTTTTGTTTAGTAAAAATGATAGGGAATGAAGAGATATGAATTATAGGATTAATTAGGGTTGAAATCGGACCAAAATAGGGCAGGAAAACCCCTGAAAAATTCTCGCCGGTTCGAAACAGTACTGCTACAGTATCCGGTCCAAAATCAGAAAAAAAAAAAAAAAACCGGTTTTCAGGGGTAGGTGATGATGAACAGTGTTTTAGACCTTCTAGGGGCTCGTGAGGACGCGTGGTCCATAATTTGGGAAATTGTTCAACACGGGAAATCTTCTATTCGATGTAACGAAGATTTTGGGACTGGTCTCGTGTCAATCGGACATCGTCTTAATATGTTTCGAGGTGTCGGAAGGTTTAGGGTCAGTTTAAAAATAGTTAAAAGTTCGGGAAAATTACGGGGCTTTGATAGGAGGTTAATTAAGTAGTTAGTAACCTTCTATTAAAATTTGGACAGGTTTGGGAGTCCCGGTGATAGCGATCAACTCGGGAGAGCCTATGGCACATAAATCGAGGCGGCAGCTCGGACGGTCTGTGAGTGGACCTTGTTTTCTAAATTGGTGCATGCATAAATGTTTATTATATGTTTTAAATACTTGTTTGTGATTCCATGAGTGCATTTGGATGTGTGGTTACGTATAGGCACGTATTTCGAGGTTTCGGCCCTATACGGTGCCTATACGGGTCTGTATGTCTTTATTAGTCTAAATGAAATGGTTTTGGATTTCCAAATGGATTATGAATATGATTTTATCATGTTGATTTGGATGCTTGTGAATTATATGGTTTCACGTATTTCGAGGCGATTTACGTGCTTGCACGTAAATCGAGGTTTGCTGGTTTTACACTGATTTTCCATTCTTGTGGTTTTGGATATGATTTCATGAAATTATTTTGGAATTGAAAAGGTAATTCTCGGACTTGAGGTCCATTTGATTTACGGAATCGGGCCGGAGGCCCAGTTGGTTTACGATTCGGACTTGAGGTCCAGTTTCTATGTGGATTCGGGCCTAGGGCCCAGTTATGTATTACAAATGGTTTTTATGTTTCATGACGGTTTATGGGAACCGGCACGAACCCTTGAAATGGATTTACGGTTCATGACGGTTTATGGGAACCGGCATGAACCCATGAAAGGATTTTATGGTTCATGACGGCTTATGGGGGCCGGGCATGAATCCTTGAAAGGTTTCAAGAATGATTTCAAAAGGTTTTTCATATTCCAGGCTTTATATATGATTGTCTCCTCTGGGGAGGGTCGTTGGCCTGGGTGGACCCCGGAGTAGTCACGGAGCACTGACTGAGTGGAGTCGCCCCCCAGTTGGGTTCCTTACTCTCAAGATGGGCATGGTTCATTACCTCCAGGGAGGGTCATTGATCTACGGACATTGACCTGGGTGGACCCTGGAGAGACTTGGGTTTGAGACCCCGGTTAGCAGACGTGTAGCTCTATTTTACCGTGACAGGTTCTGGATATGAATATAAGGGATAAACATGATTTAAATTGGTTTGGGAAATTATGTTTTATGATGATAAATGGTTTTGGGCTGAGATCCCACATATGTTTACTATGTTATGGTTTTCTGTAAATGGTTTTGGGCAGGAGCCCGTAGAACTTGTATTTATAGAATTTGAGGCTGAGACCCTAATTATGGTTGTTTAAACTTATGTGTTTGGATAAATGGTTTTACTATGCATGCATGCTTTTTAGTGAAGGGTACAAATGTCTTCTATGGAAATCTTTTTATAAACTTTGGTTTTGTCCACTCACAGCTTTTAATGTTTTGACTGCCCTTCAGGTTGACATCGGATGTGGACTGTAGCAGAGACCGAGATATCACATACCTCCTCCGGATCCTGGCGTACTCTGATAGCCCGGGAGGGCAAAGGTCGAAAATATCCCTTGTCTAACACTTCGTGTCAGACGGGAGCAGGGTCATCCCGCACTAATCCCGGGGGGATTGGGATGGGTCCTGTCATCACATAAGGTTCAAATGATTCATACTTATCATATCATGCTCATTTATGTACCAATTTACATGCATTATCTTCAAGTTATATCACTTAATCACAAAATATTAACAAACAAATTAAAGTTGTAATGATCATCTTTATAGCCATAACATAATCATTTTCGTTCATTTATATTATTGACAAGTTAAAGGGCAACTTGATACTCGTAAAAACACCACGTTAAAACAAAAAGACTCAAGAAAGCAATAATTTTTTTTTTCCTAAGAAAGACTTAATAAAACAATTTCAATTGCACAAAAAAAAAACCTCATAAAAATACTAAGTTAAAACAAAAAGATTTAAAACAGTAAATTTTGTTTCTTGTTTTTTTTTCGTAAGAAAGAAATAAAACAATTGAAAATTAAGAAAGACTTAATAAAACAATTTCAAATGCACAAATAAATTTGTAAACCATTCCCCCACACTTAAATTCTACATTGTCCTCAATGTAGGAAAATACGAAATAATTAAACATAGAATCAAAGTAAGGAAGATGATTTAAGAAAATGAAGTAAGAAAGAAAAACATAAACAAAGTAAAAGAGAGTGAAGGGTTGAAAGAAAGCAAATCTGTGTTGATGACTCCTTCACACTCGAGAACACATTGGGTTGCCTCCCAACAAGCGCTTGAAGTTTAACGTCCATCCGGCCTAGACCAAATTCTTTATCTGATGGGACGTAGAAGTACTCTGTCTGACTCCACATCGTGTCCTCCAATTGCCTCGATGTAAGGCTTCAATCAGTGGCCATTGACCTTGAACTCTTTTCCCGTTTCAATGCTTTTGATCTGTATAGCTCCCTGGGCAAACACATTAGTAACAACAAAAGGACCTACCCATCTGGAGAATAATTTACCTGGAAAGAGTCTAAGCCGGGAATTGAACAACAAAACTTTCTGGCCAATGTCAAATGCTTTACTCTTGATCTGTTTGTCGTGAAATGCCTTAGCCTTTTCCTTGTAGATTAGAGTGTTTTCAAATGCATCATTTCTGATTTCTTCAAGCTCACTCAGCTGGAGCTTTCGATGCAGACCGGCGTCATCTAGCTTGATGTTGAAAGTCTTGACGGCCCACCATGCTTTATGCTCAAGTTCCACCGGAAGGTGACATGTTTTACCGTACACCAACCTATAGGGTGACATTCCTATAGGATTTTTGTATGCCGTCCTGTATGCCCAAAGTGCATCATCCAACCGTTGGCTTCAATCTTTACGATTAGGACCCACGGTTTGCTCTAATATCTTCTTGATCTCTCTATTACTGACTTCCGCCATTCCATTCGTTTGAGGATGGTAAGGTGTAGAGACTCTGTGAGTGACACCATACCGTTTCATTAAAGCTTCAATGGTCTTGTTGCAGAAATGACTTCCTCCATCACTTATTAGGACCCGCGGGATCCCAAACCTAGAAAGAATGTTAGTTCTGAGGAAATCTGCAACAGTTTTAGAGTCATTAGTCCTGGTGGCCTTAGCTTCCACCCATTTCGATACATAATCAACGACAAGTAAGATATAGAGATAGCCATTAGATTGAGGAAACGGACCCATAAAATAGATACCCCAAACATCAAATATTTCAACAGTAAGAACATAATGTTGTGGCATTTCATCCCTTCGTCCTAAGTTTCCTGATCTCTGACATTTATCACAGGCTAAACAGAATGAATGTGCATCTCTAAAAAGTGTGGTCTAATATAGTCCAGATTCTAAGATTTTGAGTGCAGTTTTTCTAGATCCAAAATGGCCTCCACAAGCATGGCAATGGCAGAACTCTAGGACTGACCTATGTTCAATATCAGGGACACATCTCCTAATCAATAAATCTGCACAGTGTTTCCACAAATAAGGTTCATCCCAAATATAGTGCCTAGCATGCTTTTTAAGTTTATCTTTTTGTGCACGGGAGAGGGTGGTGGGCAACTGTTTGGTGACTAAATAATTGACAATATTAGCATACCAAGGATTACTTCCCTCGATTCTGAAGAGTTGTTCGTCTGGAAACATCTCTTGAATCGCCACAGGATCTCGCTCATGTGCAATGCGACTCAAATGGTCTACCACCACGTTCTCTACACCTTTCTTATCTTTAATCTCGATGTCAAACTCTTGAAGAAGAAGAATCCATCAGATTAGCCTCGGTTTCGCTTCCTTCTTAGCTAGGAGATACTTCAGTGCTGCATGATCAGTGTAAATAATGACTTTAGTTCGAAGTAGATAAGAGCGAAATTTATCTAAAGCAAATACAACAGCAATCAACTCCTTTTCGGTAGTAGTGTAGTTCATCTGGGCATCATTCAAGGTTCTGGATGCATAGTAGATGGCGTAGGGCTTCTTGTCCCGCCTTTGTCTGAGTACAGCACCAACTGCATAATCAGAGGCATCGCACATTAGTTCAAAGGGTAAGGACCAATCAGGGGCACAAAGAATGGGGGCAGTGGTTAAGAGATTTTTAAGCTTCTCAAAAGCTTCCTGATAGTCTGCATCAAAGACGAAAGGTGTCTCTTTCTGAAGCAGTCGGCACAAGGGCCTTGCAATGTGGGAGAAGTCTTGGATAAATCTTCTGTAAAATCCTGCGTGACCAAGAAATGAACGGATTCCTCTCACCGAAGTGGGAGAGGGTAAGTGGCGCACAGTATCAACTTTAGATTTATCGACTTCAATTCCTCTTTCAGAGACAATATGGCCTAAGACTATCCCTTGTCTAACCATGAAATGCCATTTCTCTCAGTTAAGTACCAGATTAGTTTCGACACACCTTTGTAAGATAAGTGCTAAGTGTTCTAAGCATGCATCAAAACTATCCCCAAAGACACTAAATCGTCCATAAATACTTCAATTATTTTTTCTACGTATTCAGAGAAAATAGAAAGCATGCATCTTTGGAAAGTACCTGGGGCGTTACATAAACCGAAGGGCATTCTTCGGTAGGCAAAAGTGCCAAAAGGACAAGTGAAAGTCGTTTTGTCTTGGTCATTTTGAGCGATACAGATTTGATTGTACCCGGAATAACCATCAAGAAAGCAATAATAGGAGTGACCTGCTAACCTTTCAAGCATTTGATCAATGAAGGGTAAAGGAAAGTGATCCTTCCTAGTTGCTTTGTTTAGGCGTCGATAGTCGATGCAGACTCTGTATCCGGTCACTGTTCGCTGGGGCACTAGCTCTCCTTCACTGTTCACAACAACTGTGACTCCACTTTTCTTCGGGACTACTTGGACTGGTGAGACCCATTTGCTGTCTGAAATTGGGTAGATGACACCATAATCCAAGAGTTTGATGACCTCTTGTTTCACGACTTCCATCATTGGAGGATGGAGGCGACGTTGGGCTTCGCGAGATGATTTTGCATCATCTTCTAGTAAGATTCGATGCACATAGGTTGTAGGGTTGATTCCCTTGATATTTGACAGAGTCCATCCAATGGCTGTCTTGTACTTCGTCAAGACTTGTACCAGTTTATCTTCCTGTGACTCGGTTAGTGCAGAAGACACTATGACGGGCAGAGTGTCGTCCGGGCCAAGATAGGCATACTTCAGGTGGTCAGGCAAAACTTTGAGCTCGAGAACGGGAGCCTGAATCACTGAAGGAGGAGTGGCATTAGTACTAATTGGAAGTGACGAGGGTACCTGATGATTTACCATTATGAGGGCCTCATTTAGGGTCATGACTTCATCCCAAATTCGAGGCTCTAGTTCAAAATCCGTATCTACAACCAAGGTGTCCCCTGATTGCTTTAGGCCAACTCCTTCCTGGATTATCATGTTGAGTGTGTCTTCTCGAATTGAATCAAGATGTTTCTCTGCGAGAGAAGTGCACACGTCAATAGAAAAAGTAGTATGAGTGGTAGAACTAGGGTACCTCATGGCATCAAAAATGTTGAAGCCAATTTCCTCTCCGTCTACTTCCATAGTTAATGTTCCATTGAACACATCAATCTTTGTCTTGGCAGTTCTCATGAATGGTCTTCCCAACAACATTAGTGGAGCTTGATTCGTAGGGGAATCCTCCATGTCTAGGACATAAAATTCAGCGGGGAAGATGAGCTGGTTAACCTGCACAAGAACATCTTCGACGTATCCCTTAGGATACACATTAGAGCGATCGACTAACTGAATGATAACATCGTCATGCTGTAATTTACCTAGACCTAGGGCAACATATAGTGAATATGGCATAACATTAATGGATGCTCCTAAGTCTAGCATGACTTTATCAAATGACTTGTTACCAATCACGCAAGGAAAAGAAAAACTCCCTGGATCCTTCAACTTTGGGGGTAGCCGACGCTGGATTACAGCAGAAACTGTTTCACTCACCATCAAAACTTCATTCTCCCTCGTCTGGCGCCTTGGAGTGCATAACTCTTTCAGAAATTTTGCGTATTTCGGCACTTGTTTGATGCACTCGATCAAGGGCATGTTGATTTGCACCCTTTTGAAGATCTTCAAGATTTCCTCATCGGATTCATTCTTCTTAGATTTGGCAAGCCTACTTGGAAATGGTGCATGCACAAACGGGGAATTAGTAACAACCGAACTTGAAGGGATTGGGTTATTACCTTGTGTGTGGGTAGGTTGAACTGGCGGTTGTGTCGTGGTGGTCTTAGTTGCCACCTTGTGCTTTTCAGCCTCAGAAACGGCTGGATCTGGCTCTATTTCTCTGAGCACTTTACCACTTCGAGTGGTGATTGCATTAGCTTCAGGTCTTACATTTGGGTTGGGTGTAGGTTGAGGTGGAAGCACCCCGCTAGCTTGGATCTTACCCATGAAGTCCATGACCTTGCCCATTTGGTCCTTGAGATCAGCGATGTCTTTTTGTTGATTTTGTTGACCTGTGACAAGAGCCTGAGTTGATGCCATTAGTGTTTGCTGCCCTTGGGAAAGAGCAGCCAACATTTTATCATAATCAGGATTAGAAGATGAAGAAGTATGATTATTTGCATGATTATGAGAAAAGCTAGAAAATGGGACCGGGGGCCTTGGTTGCCATGTGGGCCTTAGGAACTGGTCTTGGACACGGTTTGGCCCGGTCGACATGTGCTGAGGGTTTAGGACATTGTTCGGATCTCTCCAACTGTAACCTTGGGTCCTTGGCCCTCCTTGAAAGCCTCCAATGGCGTGTGCCATTTCAATTCCGGAGTCTTCCTCCCTTGCAGTGTAGGGACATTCTTCCTCAAGATGGCCTTGAGAGCATATGGAACAAACTGGAGCTACATGTTTCTTTAGTTCGAGCATATTTGAAAGCATAGAGGTGATCTTATCTAACTTTGAATCATTTATAGCATGGGAACTTACCTCATGTACCTTTCTAGAAATAGGATCGGCACCTTCGTATTGTGCATCATTGAGTGCACGGCTTTCAAGTAGTGCACGGCCATCTACTAGGCTCCGAGCTAAGAAACTTCCATTAGCTGCAGCATCGAGCAGTCCTCTATCCCAACCTTTGAGTCCTTCGTAAAAGCAGGTTAAAAGATAGTCTTCTGTGATCCCGTGAGTAGGGCATAAAGCACAAAGTTCCTTAAACCTCTCGTAGTACTGGCTGAAATTCTCATCATGTTCTTTCTGCTTGATTCCAGTGATCTCTTTTCTTAAGACCGTAATCTTTGAGGCAGGGAAGTACTTGGTAAGAAACTCCTGAACCAACTTCTCCCAAGAGTCAATATGATTGGGTGGGAGACCCAAAAGCCATACCCGTGCTCTTTTTTCCAAGGACAACGGGAAAGCTTTCAGCTTCATGATTTCCAAGTTCGCATCATCCGGACACATACTACTAATGATGAATTGGAACTCCGTTAAGTGTTTGTGTGGATCTTCATTTCTGATTCCACGGAACTTGGGTAGTTGATGAAGGACTCCACTCTTAAGCTCAATATCTTTCTTGTTGGTTCGAGGCTCGGGATACTGGATGCAGAAGTCTGTAGTGCCATTTGTGTTTGCACATGTCTGCTCCCGGATACTCAGGTTTCGTGCCATGGTTATCGGTGTTCCAAAAATCTGTTCTTCTTCTGAATTACTCTTCTCACTTTTGGACTCACCGAATATTGGAGATGGAGGTTCGGACGAACCGGTTTGCTTAAGTGCGTCTCTGAATGTCGCGTTGCTTGGTGAGATGTCAAGTTGTCTTCTCAGCCGATCAAGCTTAGATTGATGAGCACGCATTCATAAGTTCGTACCTCTATTAAAACAAAACTCTAAGTTAGAAGGCAAGTATACACAAGAAGAGATAATAAAAGTAAGATAGTAGAGATTTGCATAAAGTATCACATAAATGGAAACCAGAATTAACAAAAAGTTACGTTAATGGAAAGAAAATGCACAAGTTCCAAATGAAAACTAATAATGCAATAAGTAGAGTTTTAGAGTGTCATGAATAACTTTCCCCTTCCGCTTCTCATAGTACTTTCATGGGCGTACGGCCTGCGCGTACTGATAACCACCATTCCACCATTCAACATTAATCATGGCCAGTTGAGATAGATGTAACGCGAGAAGTAAGGATAATTTCAAGAGCACCCCGAGGCTAGCTTGGCATATGCTCCATTGGTGTTCCCTTTCTTAATCCTAAACTTGTCACCAGACATAACTCTCCTAGACACCATAATCAATCCAAATGACGATTTAGAGAATTACCAAACCCTAGTGTTTACAAACTCCGCCCCAACCTCATGTCCATAGATTCGAGTTTATGGTGTGTGGTGATGAAATCCACACATCATGAAGGGTTAAGGAGAAAGTAAATAAGAGGGGCACTACCTGTTCCCGAAAGTAAGATTTTGAAGAAAATGGGCTAAGAGATTCATGCAACTCTAAAACAGTTAATAGGAAACAATATTTACACTTTAGGAAATTCAAAGATGAATAAAGTCTCTTACTCGTTTTAATATTTTTTTAAAAAAAATTTAATTATTATTTTTAATTATTTTTTGTCTATTTTTTTTTATTCCGAATTTTCCTTTTTCATTTAAAATTTAAATTTAAATATTATCAAGACATAACCAAATAAATAATTACATAAGCATAAAATAAGTGTAATAAAAAATTAATGGAATAAAGTTAGTGGAATAAAAAGTTAGTGGAATAAAGTTAGTGGAATAAAAAGTTAATGGAATAAAGTTAAAGTTAATAGAATAAAGTTAAAGTTAGGGCAATTAACTCATAGGTCCCTACTAACATGTAAATTTATTCAAAAACTTGCATATAGAAAAATTAAACTCATAGGTCCTTTGACTAATCAAATAACTATACAATTTAAAATAGACCATAGTTTTTATATAAATTACAACTAATGTCATCTAATTGTAAACTAATCCAACAACAGTCTAAAAATCACTTACCAAAATTTATTATGATTTCAACATTACTTTTTATTTTTTTATTATAAGATTATATTGAGGATTATTAAAATATTACTCCTATTTATATATATTTTTTCACTTGAGCATTTTAAAAGTAATATGAATATCTAATCTAACTTAAAGTAAGATAATTAAAAGCAGTAATTCTTCAAAAATAATTTTAAATTTAAAAATTCTTTATCTTCCGATATTAAATAATTTGATTAATTTCGTATAGTTTAGGGTTTAATTCTTGAATTTTGTACCAAAATTCAAGAATTAAACCCTATGTCGTACGAGTTTTCACCACCATCTCCACACCACCAAGCCCCCCCCCCCCCCCCCCCCACCAAAAAAAAAAAAAAATTCTATACCCTGCCGTTGAACCCCAGACAATACGGATTTTATTTTATTTTTTCTAGAAAAAAATTCAATCGTAACTATATACAATATATATATAATGTTTATTATATGTATAATATAATAAATGCTCCAAGAGGTCAAAGAAATCAAACACTAAGGGGCACATGGGGTAAAAGGACAAAAAAAGACAAAAAAAGGGCACATGTGGAATTTCTTACTTATAATTTCTGTTTATGGGTTTTTGAATAAAAAAAGTTTGAAGTAAGGTCTTATTTTGTTTAATATACAAGTATTAAAGGTTTTAAATAAAACTAAAAGTTATTAAGGATGTAACAATGATTTACTCTTAAAGTTAATGGATTAAAGTGTAAAGAAAAAAAAAGTAAGGAAAAGTGAATATGTACAATATGCATTTATGACAAGTACAAATAAACTTAAATTATGAACAAGTATGATAGAAGTTTAAATTTACATAAACAATTTGAATATGAACAAAAAAAAAATTATGAACATTTATGAACAAGTATAAATTAGAAACTATGAATAATTAAAGTATGAACATTAAACAAAAATAATAAGAACAAAACTAAGATGGATGAATAAAATATAAACAAGTAAGTAAAGGTTAGAAACAAATATAATATTAACAAAAGCAAAATTTATAAACAAGTATAATATGCACAATTTATATACATACACTAACAAATTAAAAATGATTTTCAATTTTCCCGGCAACGGCGCCAAAAATTGACTACGCCCAAACTACGCATTAAATTAAACATGTAATTCGAGTGTTATGCAATTTAAACCCTTTTTGTGTAGATGTAGTATTGATAAATAGGGATCGTTCTTAACCGGGGAAATTAGGGACATTAATAAAGTGTTAGTGGGAGATGAATAAAAGAATAATGAATTAAAAAATTAAATAATCAAAGAATTAAATAATCAATGAATTAACAATTTAAAGAATTAATTACTTAAAGAATAAAATAATAGAGCATTAAAGAATTAAAGAATTAAAGAATTAACTAATCAAAGAATAATAAACTAAAAGTATGAAAGAATAAACAATAAAAGGAATCAAAGAATAAAAGAATTAAAAGAATTAAAGAATAAAAGAATAAAATGGGGGTTTTAAAAAGATTTGTAATAAGTAAAAGTATAGATAAACTAATTTCACTTCTATTCTAATTCATGTACAAATGACCTTTTTTAAAACACAAATCTTACCAACACTCTAATAATTGCAAATATTAAAACAATCACGAAATTTTACCTTAATCGTCTTAATTACCTTCATACATTTTTCAATACTATAAATGCACCGACAGCGGACAACACTTACAATATGATTCACCTTTTGTTTTTGACTGAATGCGCCGATAGCGATCAACATTAAGTCTCTTCAATTCTACTTTAAATGCACCGACAGCGGATAAAACACTTAACATTGAATTGAAGTATGAAGCACTAAAATGTATAAAATAACTAAAATTCATAAAGTAAGACACATGGAGATTGCATTTAACACTTACAAATATTAGTAAGAAAAACCTCACATATATTGAACTATAATCAAAACCAATAACAAAAATGAGAGTTTGAGTAA
The DNA here is from genome assembly GCA_032719365.1 of Prinsepia uniflora. Lineage (NCBI taxonomy): Eukaryota > Viridiplantae > Streptophyta > Magnoliopsida > Rosales > Rosaceae > Prinsepia > Prinsepia uniflora. The sequence goes on from CM064875.1 coordinate 8,021,147, forward strand.
ATGGAGAGTAATTGTTACACTTTCAAGATGGATGAAAACAATGGATTGTTATTCATACGATTCTCCGATAGCGGACGGAACCTTATGAAGATGGAGGAAATAACCTTGGGAAATATGGACTCAAAACTCTAAACTTTGTATTGGAGATACTTTGCCAAAGTTTCTCTCAAAGAAGGCTCAAATGTGTGCCTCAAAGAAGGTGTGTTTCAACAAATGAATTGAAACCCTATTTATAGGTGGAGAAAGCTACCAAAAATAATATAAAAATACAATAAAAAATGTTAAATAATGGAATGATGAGTAATAAAGATTTGTGATGATGTTTAGAAGTGGTTTGAGTTGTAAAGTTGTAAAATTGGGTTGGAAAGTGGTTGGAAAGTGAGTGGAAATTGGGTGGAAGTTGAGTGGAAGCTGCTGGAAAAAAGTCCAGCAGAGAGCAGCTGAAAATCACTCCCAAATTCGGCCAGAAGCCACTGACGAGGCGCTGTGGCGGTCTGCAAGCGCCTGCTGAAGAGAAAGCCTGAGGTTCAGCGCACGCGCGCCGAACGGTAACCCTGGGAGTCGGTGAGCGCGCGCCGAAACTGGTCTCTGGGCTGGGGCAATCAGATGCGCGCCTGGGCCGTCTGCTTTGGGCCGGATTGGGCTGACGCGCTGGGCTTTGCGCAGTGGACTGGGCTTCTTTTTTTCATTTTCTTTTTTCGATGGGCTGCAATGATCCACTGGGCTTGGGCTGGTAATCTGGGCTGCTGCACGGATTGGGCCAGTATTTGATTGGGCTGCAAAACAAATAATTAATTAATTTAATTTATAACTAAATTAATTAATTCACCGAATTTCGTCCAAAATTTATTCGTTATAATTCCGATCGAGACGATTCTTTCGCCAAAATGCTCCAAATTACAAACTTTATTTTTCTAAACATAAAAATCACAAAATAAATTATTTTATCAATTTATTTAATATTTTAATATTAAAAGTCAAGTATAAAGGGTATAAAATAATATAAAATAATGCTTATTTAACGTCCTATCATTTATGGAAAACAGTTTTATCAAATCATTTCAAAACGTCTCAAGGGCCCTGCCCGAAATTTCCATAAAACATCACAAATCCATATAGGGTCCCCGACCCAAAATCGCGTTTATGAAACATCGGGTCCCAGATCCGAAATCACATTTATGAAACTCAACTGGGCCTCATGCCCGATTTTGTAAACCACTGGGCCCCCGGCCCGATTACAAGACTCAAAAGGGTCTCAGCCCGATCTCGTAAACCAACTGGGCCCCTGGCCCGATTACATAATTCAAATGGGTCTCGTGCCCGAATTCATCTTTCCAAAACCAAAACCTTGCTATAGGATCATAATTAGACTCACAATCATATAACAAGAGCATAAACTCGTAAACCTCGAAATACGTGTAAATACGAGTTTACCTCAAAATACGTGCAATCATAGAATCCACCAGTGCCACAATCATCATCATAGAAATCACGTATATAAAATATATAAAAAAGTTATATATGCATAGTATTTATAAAACCAAAGTCCACTCACAGACCGTCCAACGCTGCGCCTCAATAAGAATGCAATAGGCCTTCCGGGCCCCACCACTATCACCGGAACTTCCAAACCTATCCAAATCACACTAGATGGTCACTAACCTCTTCATTAGCCTCCTATTAAAGCCCCGTAATTTTTCTAAATTTTTAACTATTTTTAAACTCAATTCAAAACCTTCGGACACCCCGAAACATATTGAAACGGTGTCCGATCGACACGAAACCAGTCCCAAAATGTTCGTTACATCGAATATATTAAAATTCATGTTGATGAAATCCCCAAAATTCCCTCTACGCGCCCCCAAATGTGGCTTGAACTCCCTACGCGTGAAACCCACGCATCCGGTACTGTTCATCGTCAACCTCCAGCGGACCCGGTCTGAACCAGTTCACTGGTTTGGTCCGGTTCAACCGAACCGACGGTCTGACCCAGCCGGTTCTCTAAATTCCGACCGCCATTCTTGATGGGGTTTCCACCTATATGATCGTCTAATCCTCCTCTAGGGTTCTATGACTTCAAAAACAGAAAATACACACGAGATCATTACCTTTAGCTCAAAACCCATAGCCCAGATTCCCCCTCCCTGTTCCAAGATTTTCCGGCCATCTGGGTCCACGAAACCAGCGTCAAAACTCCTCATTTTTTCCCTAGAATAAGTCCTAACACTCAGAAACCACACAAACACGTCAGGATTTGTAGTTTCGAAAGTGAGAAAACATGGGGTTTCTCGGGTTTCCGGCTCATCGCCGTTGTGCCACCGCCGTGAGTTCCTCTCGTCACTCCTCTGGTGTCCTAGTCTTCTACTGGATCCACTCTAGTAATGGTTTAAGTTTAGTTTGTGTGGGTTGGACGGGTAGTGAGTTTGGGGTGTGGGTTTTTGTGTTCTTCGCAGTTTGGGAGCTGTCCAGATAGAGAGAGAGGTAGGTGATATTGATGATGGATCAGATGAGAGGGAATGAAGGGTGCAGATTCAATCTTAAGAAAGAGATGGACGGCTGGGATTAATTGAATAAAATGTAAAAATATTGCATTTGACCAATGGGGAACATGATCCATGTTTTAGGGAAAAGGGAGTGTGGGATGAGTGATACCTGTCACTCATCCAAGGGTCTAGATTAACTCTTGGTTTTAAACAGATTATATTGTTTTATTATTATTTTAATCAAGTCATCGGTTAGTACGTTTAATAAATTTCGCTCCCGTGATCATAACATCGTCGTCGAACCTCCGATTTCGACGTGTCGCCTATCTATGGATTCGTATCGACTAGATCTACGTAACGGTCCTTGGCCCTCGATCATTGGACCTTCCGGGTCAAAAGTTAACATTTTTCCCTATTTTCAACCAAATGAGCAAAGTACCCCTCGACTTCCGAACATCATAACTTCTTCCTCGAATGTCGGAATAGGACGTGCCACCTGTCTATGAACTGGTGACGTCCCGAACTACGTCACAGTCATCAATCAAAGTTCATTTGACCGCCCGACCTAAAAGTCAATATTTTGCCCACGCCTAGGGGCAAAACGGTCATTTTGTACATTTCGTCTGATTTCCCTCAACTAATCCCAGATTAGTCATTCTAAACCATAATTAATTAATATTTAATCCCGATATTCGGGACGGATCATTACATTAAAAATCTCGAAAAATTAGAGAGCTTTAATGAGAGGTTATTGAAGTAGTTAGTAACCCTCTTGTATGATTTGGACTGGTCCGGGAGTCCCGGAGATGGTGATTGGCCCGAAGAGGCTTATGACGCGCGTATCAAGGCGCAGCTTGAACGGTCTGTGAGTGGACCTTGTTTTATGAATTGATGCATGCATAAATGTTTTATATGTGTTTTATATCAATTATTTAAGATGCCTTGAGTGCATATGATTGTGGTAATTAGTATTTACGTATTTGCACGTATTTTGAGATTTATGGTTTTATATCTTGCCTATATGTGATGTGTTTTCAATGATGATTTGATGGAATAGTTTGGATTTGGAAATGAGGAACCGGGCATAAGACCCATTTGGATTTGGAAACTGTCAAACTTGGAGTCCATTTGATTTCATGAGATATCAGGCCGGAGGCCCATTTGGCTTATATGATCAGGCTTGAGGCCTAATTGAGTTATGATATCGGGCTTGAAGCCCAGTTGATTGATGGTACCAGGCTTGAGACCCAATTGGTGTAAGGTATCGGGCTTAAGTCCCAGTTAATTGTGATATCGAGCTTGAGGCCTAGTTGATTGTGGTATCGGGCTTGAAGCCCAGGTTATTTGTGATATCAGACTTGAGTCCCAGTTGTGGTTTATGAAATGAGAATTCGGGTTGAAGTCCCTATTCAGATATGGATTTGGGCCGAGGCCAATGAGATTGAGAATTGAAACGGATTCGAGGAATCCTGGATTTTGATTCGGGTATGAGATCCAGTTGAACTATGATTTCATGAATGTTTTCACACTTATATGTATATACCCTCATATATGAATAATCTCCTCTAGACGTCGATGATCCTAGAGTGTCACGATCCACTGCCTAGGATGAGTGACTCCAAGAGAGAGCATGTAACGACCCGTCCCAGGAGTCGGGATTAGCTTAGTGATTAGTGACGGATTAACACGTTAATCGGTGGTTAGTTGGTTAATTTTGGACGCTTGGTGCAGAATGACGAGTTTACCCTTAGAATGGGCAAAATGTTGACTTTTAGTTCGGACGGTCAATTGGACATTGACCGATGACCGTGACATAGTTCGGGACGTCACGAGTCCGTAGACAGGTGGCACGCTTGATTTCGACATCCGAGGAGAAAGTTATGGTGTTCAGAAGGTTAAGGGCATTACCGTAATTTGGTTAAAAAGAGGGAAAATATTGACTTTTTGCTGGACCCTTAGTTTTCACGTAAACCGAGGACCAATTGATAGGTCTCGACGTCCTGAGTACTACGACATGCGACACGCTGTCATTGAACGTCGGACGATTAAGTTGTGATTCTAGGAAGTTGAAGGGAAAAATGGTAATTTGGACCATGTAGGGGCATTTTAGTCTTTTTACACTTGGGCCAATCAGATAAGGCCATTTGGGGAAATGGGATTGGATATTTTTGGCTGTGTCCATATGATGATGGACACGTGGAGGACTCCTAGAGGGTTCTAGTCTAATTGGGTGTGCACGGGTACATTTTAGTGGCTGCTAATCGTCCATTTTGTTCACAGAGGGAAAAACAGGGAGATTGAGACCGTGAGAATTACTGATCGATTTCCAGTATTTGAAGACTTTGGGCTTGAGTGAGTGATCAAGGACGTTTGGGTGAGCGTGTAATCGTGGTGTAGTGAGGGTTGAACGGTGACTGTGTGTTGGCAGTAAGCAGAAATTCGGGGAAACAGAGACGGTGCCGAGGATCGTGGTGCAACCACAACTGAACAAATCGATCCAAACAAGTTCGAGAGATTGCTAGGAAGGCTGAGGACAGCCTTGTGAACCCAGAGGAACACGGCGGCGAGCACGGCGGAAGCCAGAACACGGGTAAGTTTTCAATGTCCTCTGTTTTTCCAGTTTGATTCAAAACGAAAGTCGTGAAGTTTAGAGGGGTGTCGAAGTTTTCTAGTGATCCTATTAGTTCTAGGAAGATGTGAGGGACCTTAGGGTTTGAACTGGAGCTTTGTGGTGGCCACTGGTGGCCGGAGACAGAAACTCGAATTTTCTGGGTTTTCTTCGAGCTTTGGACGGTAGGATTTTGTACTGTTTGTCACAAATTAGTTAATGGAATCGATTACCCAGACAAGGACGAAGCTAATGGGATTGATTGGACTGAAAACAGACTGAAAACGGCGAAGAACCACCCTCGCCGGTTCAGACCGGTCGACGACTAAGGAAGACGATGAACAGTGATTCACTGTAGTGGCGCGTGAAGCCCAGGGCAGGTTCTGGGGAAGTTTCCAACATTGTTTTTACTCTAATCGATGTAACAAACATTTTAGGACAAGTTTCGTGTCGATCGGACACCGGATCGAGGTAGTTTTAAGGGTTCGAAGGTTTAGGGTTTTGTTTAAATTACGTTTAAAATTCCAGAAAATTTGGGGAAAATAGGATAAGCTTAAATGAAGTGTTTGTGACCCGGATTGGTGACTTTTGACAGGCTGGGAAATCCCTGAGGTAACCGAGGAATGTACGGGACGCGAGTGACGTGCCCGGGAACTGTGAGTGGACTCTTTCTTTCTAACCGAGCATGCATAACTGTTTTTATATACTTGTTTTATGGTTTTAATTATGATTTCATGATTATTGATTATTTCATGTCTGTTTTACGTACTTGCACGTTTTTCGAGAAATTTACGTATTCAACACATTTTACGAGAGATACTCTGTTTATGATTTTGATGCCATGGTTTTGGAACTTAAATCTATAACTGGTTTTCAACGATTATAAATGGGTTTTGGAACATAAGTCACAAATCAAGGTTTTCGGTTTTAGAATCGGATTTTGGAAATTGAGATTTTCTTTTAAAGCTTGAAAAAAGGATTCCGAATTTGGGTTCGGAATGACGGTTCTGGACGCTGGAATGGCTTCAGAATAGTGATTTCGGATTCGGGTTTGGACATGGATTTAGCAATGATTTAAAATGATTTGGATTAGATTTGCTGGATCTGATTGTTGGGTTTAAAAACCCGGATTATGTTTGACGGGGGCGGGCCCGGATTAAGTTTAAAGACCTGGATTTAGTTTAAAGACCCATGAGCTTAAAGACTCGGATATTACATATTTCCCCCGTAGGCCTGTTGAGTTTAAAGACTCGGGAGTTTAAAGACTCGGATTATATTGAGGCCTGGTTGAGTTTAAAGACTCGGGAGTTTAAAGACTTGGATAGATCCAGCAGGTTTGATCGGATGATGATATTGGTATTCCATGCTTTTAATGATAATGTTTTCATAATGATCATCATACTGTATATATCGTTGTTTTTGCTACTTGGTTATGCATACATGTTTTTAAAACGGAGGGCAAAATCCTGGTTTGTTTATTAAACTGTTTTTGAAATTATTATTTATTTTTAGTCCACTCACACTTTCTGGTTTTTAAATGCCCTCCAGGTCGTGGTGCTAGCGCTGGGGCTGACGTTGAGGCAGAGTCAAAGACATAGAGTTATCCCGGAGTTTACCGGAGTTTCCGTTACCGTTGTGCGTGTAGTCAACTTTAGTAGGATTTCTGTTTACCTTGTTTTGTACTATGCTCTGTTTAGCTGTTGACTTCTTGGATGTTAATTCTCCCTGGTCTGGCAATGTAATTTGTGGATTTTTGTGAGGTCATTTCGGTCTTTTGTGTTGGGTTGTCAGACGGGAGCAGGGTTCGTCCCGGTTATCGGGGTGATAATCGGGGTGGGTCCTGTCAGAGCACATGCCCATGAGTGAGAGATATGATATAGTCTCGGACAGGGTTCGAAATAGGTCCTCCCAGACGTCGTAGATCTTAGGGGTAGATTCGGAGATGATACCCGAGTAGTATGCATACTGTAGATATATCGTGACAGGTTATTAATTGGGCATATTAGATGCCGAGGATGGGTTATATATATATATGTATATGATGTTTCACAGAGAATGGTGTGGGGCTGAGACCCCGTGTTCTATGATTTGAAATGAAACAGTGTTTCTAGCTTTCTTTGATTGGTTTTGGGCTGAGTTCCCATGCGATTGATTTTACAGTTTGGGCTAAGGCCTTGATGATGATTTGAGTAAGGAAATGGTTTTGGTTTTCGAATCGTTTGATTGAGTAATGGTTTAATTAAAGTAAATAGTTTGATAACTGGTTTTATGATGCATGCATTGACACGACCCATCCTCATTCCCCCGGGATTAACGTGGGATGTGTCCTAGTGTCAGACAAGGGATAATACATACCTCAACCCATACGGGGCTTGTAACAACCCGTACCTTCGGGAAGGGTAAAAATGTACTGTTGTAAAAGTTTTGTATAAAAGGACAATTTTGACCTTGTGAATAGTGGGTCAAAAGTTGACTTTTTGATTGATCGGTTGGATGAGTGTTGATTAACCGTGACGTAGTTTAGGACGTCACGAGTCCGTAGACAGGTGGCATGTCCGATTCGGACAATCGGAGAAAAAGTTATGACGTTCAGAAGATTGAGGGCGTTACCGTAATTTTGACTAATTGAGGAAAATGTTGACTTTTTAGTGGACTTGTGATTTTCACGTAGACCGAGGACCGTTAGATAGGTCTCGACGTCCTGAGTACAACGACAGGCGGCACGCTGTCATCGGACGTCGGACGACCTAATTACGGGTCTGGAAAGTGTGAAGGTAAAAAGGTAATTTTTAAAACTAGGGGCAATTTAGTCTTTTTCCCCTTAAGCCTAATCATATAAGGCCACTTGTCTTGAGTGGATTGGGATATTTTGTGCTGGTCCATGGGAATGTGGACACGTGGGAGAGAACCAGAGGGTTCTAGGCACGTCTAAAATGTGCACGGCCACAAATTGTCCAATTTGATCCCGTGCATTTGGCTTCGACACAGAGAAACAGAGAGGAAGAAATTGAGAGTGGGTGATCGATTCAGGGTGTGTGGAAGAGTTTGGTGGATTGTTAGAGTGACAGAGAGAGGAGAGTGAGTTGGTGATCGTGTTCAGGGAGTGAAAATCGTGCACGGAGACACGGCGGTGGACGGTTGATTTTCTGAGGAAAAACAGAGAGACGGTGGACTGTGGCCGTGGTTGTGCCGTGTGGTGGCTCAAAGCAAGGCAATAGGAGGCTCAGGAGACTGCAGGGGACTCAACGAGCACCGTGGCACACAGCGGTGTAAACGGCAGTGGACGACTCGAAGGTAAGCATCGAATCCCCTGTTTTTCCCGTGATTTTGTTTTCAATAATCGTGGACTTTAGGCTAGAGTCGAGGGAATTGGTGAGTGAAGTGAGGTTCAGGGAGGTCCTAGGAGTCGTCTAGGATGGTCGCCGTGACGGGGGAGGACCTGGGTGGCCGGCGGCCAAAACAGGGCTCACAGGCCGTCTGTTTCGAAGACGAAGTCGAGGGGTTTTAGGCCGTGATTCTTCGATTTTAGGACGGGGTTAGATTGCTAAGGACTGGACGAGGCTATTGGGATTGAAAGGAACTGAAATGGTGGAGGAATTACAGAGAACCGGTCACGCCACAGTTGAACCGGGTGACTCGAGGTTGAATATGCACTGTAGCAGGCGCGTGAGGCCCACGCGCAGCCACTTTGGGCGACGCGTGAGGCCCACGCGCAGCCACTTTGGGCGGCGCGTGAGGCCCACGCGCAGCCACTTTGGGCGGCGCGTGGGGGCGCGTGGGGAGGATTCCGGCCAAACTTCCAACATGGTTTTGGTTCCAAATGTTCTAAGGAATCCATTGGTGAAATTTTTGGGTTAATCGGACAAGGTTATGGGATAGTTCGGGAATCCGGACGGTTTAGGGTTTACGTTTAAATTACGAATAAATTCCCGAAAAATTGGGGAAATTAGGGTTAGTATCCTTGATGTATTTGTGACCCTATTTGGTGCATATTGACAGGTCAGGAGACGCCTGAGACGGTCGAGGAGCGCACGGAGCTCGATTGACTCGTTCAGATTTGTGAGTGGACTCTTTCTTTTCTTTCAAGCATGCCTAACTGTTTTTAATTATGTTTTATTATTTTAAGTATGTTTTTATGCTTTTTATATGTGATTGATATGCTTGCACGTTTTTTGAGGCATTTTCGGATTTTCGCACATTTTTCGAGAAAAAGCTGGATTTCGGATTTTGATGCCATACTTAGGGATTTCAATTTATAATTGTTTTCTGATGATGATAAATGGATTATGAAACATGATTTTTGATAATCGCGGGTTTTGGTTTAAAAAGTGGATTTCCGGATTTGGGTTCGGAATGACGGTTCTGAACGCCAGAAGGGCTTCGAACCGGGGATTTCGAATTCGAGTTTGGCTATAGATTTAGAAATGGTTTTACATTGAATTTGGATTGGATTTGCTGGATCTGGATATGGGTTTAAAGATCCGGATGTTCTGATGGATGGGGGACGGGTCCGGATTGAGTTTAAAGACTCGGGAGTTTAAAGACTCGGACATTTATGATATTACCCCCATAGGCCTATTGAGTTTAAAGACTCGGGAGTTTAAAGACTCGGATTACATTTGAGTCCTGGTTGAGTTTAAAGACTCGGATAGACTCAGCAGGTTTGATCAGACGTGGTTTTCATATAGTGGTTTATGAAATACATTATATCGCTGATGTTGTGGTTTCAGAATATTCGTTAGGCATGCATGTTTTCAAAATGGAGGGAACAAATATTATTATTATTTTTCCTTAACTCTGATTTGATGATAAACTGTTTTTGAAATTTTTGTTTATTCTAGTCCACTCACACTTTTTGGTTTTAAATTTTCCTTCCAGGTCGTGGTGATAGCGTTGGGGTGAACGTTGAGGCAGGAATCGAGGCATAAAGCTTCCGACATTCTTCCGTTGCGAGATTAGCATAGTAGGATTTTGTGCCCATTTTGTAGAACTATGCTCTGACTAACAGTTGTATTATATTTACTCCTTCGTCTGATAGTTATGCTTATGGGGGTATTAAGGTTATTTTGGTATTTTTGAGTGTGATTGTCAGACGGGAGCAGGGTTCATCCCGGTATCGAGGCGATATTTGGGACGGGTCCTGACAGGGTTCCCAGAGCGTGCCATGATCAGTGGAGGAGTGCGATGTCTCGGTCCCTACTACAGCCCACATCCGTATTCAACCTGAAGGGCTTTAAAACCATTAAAAACTATGAGTGGACGAAAATCAATAAGTTCATAAAACAAATTTCATAAAGATACATGTATACCCTTCGCTAAAAGTATGCATGCATCGAAAAACAGTAATTAAATCATTTACTTCAATAAACCAATAGGGCCTTAGCCCAAAAACCGTAAAACCAAACATGTGCGGGAACTCAGCCCAAAACCGTAGAATACCAAAATTCGTAAATCCAGAACAAAGTGGGCCACTGCCCAAATCCATAACACAAATCCATAAACACCGAAATACCATTTCATAAATTCAATGATCCATATTTACCACATAATCATCCTCGACATCCCAGATGCCTAGCGTCCCAGACGCTTGACATCCCAGACGTCATATCTCACGGTAAAAACAATGCGTGTTGGCCGGGGTCTCTCCGGGTCCATATCTCTGACATCCCAGATGTTTGACGTCCCAGATGTTTAATCATAGAAATCCTGCTCCTGAGTCACTATACGGTTCGGTCGCTTCGTATAATGACCCCTCGCAGGCAATACACCGTTACATCCCCAGTGTTCCAAACACCTGGAGGAGACCATCCACAGATCCTCGTATCAAGATGGTACATGGAAAAAAGTTTCATAAAGCCATTTCAAAACATCACAAAGGGCCCTGCCTGGAATTTCCATAAAACATCACAAATCCATTTAGGGTCCCCCACCCGAAATAAAGTTTATAAAACCCGACTCGGCCTCATGCCGATTTCGTAAACCAACTGGGCCCCCGACCCGATCACATAATTCAAATGGGTCTCATGCCCGAGTTCATCTTTCCAAAACCAAAACCATACCATTGAATCATTATCAAAACCACAATCACGTATAACCTCAGTATAAGATCATAACATCGAAATACGTGCAAGTACGGGATTACCTCGAAATACGTGTAACCATGCAATTCACCAATGCCACAATCATCACTATAGAAATCACATATATAAAACATATAAAACAATTACCTCGAAATACGGGATTACCTCCAACAGGGGAATATGACAGTGGCTGAGTATGAACGGAAGTTCCAGATGGTGTCTCGGTTTGCTCCTGCTTTTGTGGCCACTGAAGCCGAGAAATGCCGTAGGTTTGAGTTGGGCCTGCGAGGTGAGATTCGAGCCATAGTGACGGCTGGATCTTTTGTTACCTTCCGAGACTTGTCGGATGCTGCGGTGAGGGTGGAGGCTAGTTTGCCGGTGCGACGCTGGGAACCATCTATTCCTGGAGCTTCGAGCCAGCGGACACCGAAAAGGGGTAACTTCAGTGGAGCGTCCTCTTCGGGCGATGATCGTTTTGGTAGGCCTGGCAGTTTCCAGAGTTCAGGATTTCAGGGGTACCGAGCACAGCCGACTCCGCAAGCGAGTGCGACATCTGTAGCGTCTACAGGGAGACCGAGCAGTGGACCAGGTTGGAATGTGTGTTTCTACTGTGGGGAGCGAGGTCATTTTCGACGTGAGTGTCCACTGTTGCCACAGGACGGTGGTGTAGGTCGAGGAGTAGCGGAGTCTGGACAGAGTACAGCGTCAGGGACAGCAAGCCCGAGAAGAGGTGGTGGCACTGCTACTAGTAGTTCGAGGGGACGTGGTAGAGCACCGGGATCTCAGGCCCGAGTGTTTGCGATGACTCAGCAGGAGGTTCAGTCGACACCAGATGCGGGGACAGGTACTTATCTTACTTTGGTTGTGCTGTACTTAGGTTTGGTTGTTGGATCCAGGGTAGAGTCTAGGAACTTTCCTAGAGGACTTGGAGTGTTACAGTGAGTTCCGTAGGAGGATGACGGAAGGTACAGGAAAGGAGTGACTATAATTGATCGATATGAGGTTATTGAAGGAGAGAACCCACAAGCTAGAGTTTGCCTTTAGGACTTTGTAGATTTCTTCCGATAGTGGCCGAATTAGCAGCCGAGGGAGATGGGTGGACGATTGTTTGGGTTAGTAGTCGAGTTGGTTTGGGAAGGTCGGGTGGTTGTATACGAGGAGGTACTATATGATTTCTGTCGGGTACTATGACATACGGTATTTTAGAATACCTTTGTTTGCTGTTCATAGAGTTTCCCTTGTGTACTCCATGCAGCTGTTACATAGCTAGGGTTGGCCGCGGTAACAGTAGTTGGGGATGGAGTGAAATACCCAAGGTGGAGATGATAGACAGAAAACTCAGGAGAGGTTGTTATTAGTGTTGATTACCGGGTAGGAGACCCTAGGTGTCGGGAACTAGCGGTGGAATTTCGGGGACAAAATTCTTTTTAGAGGGGTAGATTGTAACAACCCGTCCCGAGAGCCGGGATTAGTAGAGTGATTAAGGTGTGATTAGTGAGGTTAATCGGTGGTTAGTTGGTCCTGATAAGGTCATTAGTGTAGAATGACGATTTTGCCCCTAGTTCGGGCAAAAACGTTGACTTTTAGTTCGGGTAGTCCGATAGACTTTGACCAGTGACCAGGACGTAGTTTACGACGTCACGAATCCATAGGCAGGTGGCACGTCCGATTCCGATATCCGAGGAGGAAGTTGTGATGTTCGGAAGGTTGAGGGCTTAACCGTAATTTGAGTAAATTAAGGGGAATAGTTGACTTTTTGAATAATCGGGTTTTGGTAGGTTGACCTAGCATGGTTAGATAGCTTTCGTCGTCCTGAGTTCGATGACAGGCGGCACGTATTCATCGGACTTACGAGGCGAGAGTTACGGGTCTAGGAAGTTTTGGCAAAATCGTAAAAATGTGTTAAACAGGAGGGTATTTTGGTCTTTTTGGCATCTGGGGATTCGTGCAGAGAGGAGCAGATGAAGGGTGGTGATTGGGCCATGTGTGTGAGAGAGAATGGGAGGATGGTGACACATGGCAGGGGCTAGAGGATTCTGGGAGAATCCTGTGTGTTCATAGCCCAAATAATTGGGGTGCACTCGTGCAAACCCGTGGTTGTTCTTCGACAAACACAGAGAAACAGAGAGAGCTTGTGAGGAGAAGTTGAGGATTGATCGTGGTAATTGACGAGTCCTGGTGAGTGAGGGAGGAACGGGAGACTGAGAGTAAGCTGGTGATCGTGTTTTGGAGGAGGAATCGTGCACGACGGCACGGCGGTGGTGCGGCAAAGTTTTTGGGGAAACAGGGAAACCGTGAGCGTTTGGTGGTGGCTACGCCGTGAGGTGGCTCAAACCACGACCGTGGGACGTTCAGGAGGTTGCAGGGAGGCCAACGAACACCGTGGCACGCAGCGGTGCGCACGGCGGAGCTGCAATCGAAGGGTAAGGTTTCTTGCTCTGTTTTTCCCGTAAACTTCATTTGGAAAGTCGTGAGTCTGAGTTTAGAACCGAGAGGATTGAAGGTCAGGGTGATGTTTAGGGAGGTCCTAGGAGTGGTTTGTGGTGGTCGCCGTGACGGGGCGTACACGGCGGAGCTCAGTCGAAGTGGAGTACTCTGTTACTCTGTTTCGGCCGTGAACTTCAAACCCAAAGTCGTCGAGTTTGGGGCTGAATCGACGGTATAGGAGGGTTGGTCTAGGTTCAGTAAGGCCCTAGGGGTTGTCTGGTGTCGCCATCGTGACGGGAGGTGACCGGAGCAGATGGATCGTGAAACAGGGGTTTGAGGGCTGTCTGGTTCGAGCTGGAATCAACGATGGTGGGACTCTGTCGAGGTTAGAGGAGTAGAGGAATGGATTCTTGGTGTCTGGACGAAGCCGTGGGTGGAAGAAGGGAAGGAAATGGTGACCGGACGGCGGAGAATGCTCCTCGCCGGTTCAATTCACGGCGGTCGGTTCAGCACAGTGAGGTCGAGGTTGATGATGCTACTGTAGCTGGCGCGTGAGGGCCACGCGCAGCCACTTTGGGTGGCGCGTGGGGGCGCGTGCGGCGGCGATGGGGAAAACGATCAACATGGTTTTTGGTCTAGGAGTTGTGGTGAGTTCAATAAAGTTGGTTTCGGGTTAATCGGAAGTCGTTTAAGTTTAGTTCCGCGAGGGTGAATGTTTAGGGTCCCGGGTTTTAGGTTTTCGATTCGGGGAATGTTGAGGGAATTTAGGTGAATGTTTGTAGACGTATTAGTGACGTAATTTGACGGTGATTGACAGGATCGGGATTTCCCGAGGAAGCCGAGGAACGTGCTGGACGTTCGGGACGCGAGTAGGGCTCAGTACTGTGAGTGGACCCCTTCTCTAAACTTAAGCATGCATAACTGTTTTCTATCATTGTTTTATGGCTTTTAATCACTATTCTATGTTTATCGAAAATGTTTTGGTTGATTTTACATGATTGCATGTTTTTCAAGGAAGTTCGATTTTCAGCATGTTTTACTATAAGTGGTTTTCATTGGTTATAAAGGGATTTTGGAGCATGATTTCGATGATCAAGGTTTTTGATTTTAGAATCGGATTTCACTAATCGGAATTTGGTTTTAAGATTGGAAAGTGGATTCCGAATTTGGGTTCGGAATGACGGTTCTGGATGCCGGAAGGGCACCGGACCAGTGATTTCGGATTCGGGTTTGGATGTGGATTGGTACATGGTTTTCAAATGATTTTGAGATTGGATTTGCTGGATCTGGATATTGGGTTTAAAGACCCGGATATATGTGACGGGGGACCGGCCGGATTGGGTTTAAAGACCCGGATTGAGTTTAAAGACTCGGGAGTTTAAAGACTCGGATATATTGATTTCCCCCGTAGGCCTTGAGTTTAAAGACTCGGGAGTTTAAAGACTCGGATATGATTAAGGCCTGGATTGAGTTTAAAGACTGGGGAGTTTAAAGACTCGGATAGGTCCAGCAGGTTTGATCGGAAAATGATGATTTGAGCTTCATGGTTTATGATACGGGTTTTGATACTCATGCCATGATTTCCATGCCTGTTTTATAGCATTTCTGTTTCTTATGATGTTTTATGAGACTTGAGTTAGACCTGTTGTAACGCCCCGGACGTTCTGGTAATGTAATATTATTAAATATTGAATAAAATGACGTTTTTACCCCTGTGTTTGTGTGGTCAATTTGTTGACTTTTAGTTTTGGAGGTCGAACGGACGTTGGGTGATGACCGTTACGTAGTTCGGGATGTCACGAGTTCATAGACAGGTGGCACGTCCGATTCGGACGCTCGGAGTGAAAGTTATGACGTTCGGAAGTTCGGGGGCATTACCGTAATTTGGGCGTTATAAGGGGAAAAAGTTTACTTTTTGTTTGACAATTGTTATCCATTTGACTCGAAGACCGTTATGTTCGTCTCGACGCCCCGAGTACAATGACAGGCGGCACGCTTGAAACGGACGTCGGACGACCGAGTTACGGGTCACGGAAGCTGGAGGGCAGTTTGGTAATTTTTGCCCTGGGGGCATTTTGGTAATTTTCGCATGGGGTACTGTTCACCACCGTGGAAAACAGAGCAGCGGCCGTGGGTTTGTGCGATCAATTGTTTATGGCTTAGTAGATTGTTCAGATGTTTGTTTATGTGAATTGAGGTAGTGGGAGCATGACTGAGTGGAGTGAGCAGGTTGCAGGCACGGGATTGAGTTTAATATGGCCATGGTTTCTGTGTTTGTGGGAAGCAGGTTTCAGAGAACCCCAGCTGGTCTCCCACGGGTGCTGGCCGTTTGAATCGAATGTCTGAGTAAGAGAGTGAGGGGGGATTCGGTTGGGTCATTTGGGCATCATTGTGAGGGCTGAGGTTGAGAGAGACGGGAGAAAACAGTTTC
This sequence comes from Prinsepia uniflora, assembly GCA_032719365.1. Lineage (NCBI taxonomy): Eukaryota > Viridiplantae > Streptophyta > Magnoliopsida > Rosales > Rosaceae > Prinsepia > Prinsepia uniflora. Next base: position 8,037,176 of record CM064875.1, read on the forward strand.
GGGTTTTCAGGGGGGAAACTCAGAGTTCAAATCCTACGGGCTCTGAGGCGAAACTAAACACATAGGGAGTCTTCTGGGAGTGTTAGGATCACGACGGTGCTGAAGTTGTTGAGTGTGGAGCCGTGTTGCCCGGGAACCCAAGTTCCAGTTTGAAGGAAAAACCAGTGGAGGGAAAAATGGAAGATCAAATTGTGGGGACTTGCGAGCTAAACTAGGGGTCATTCTAGTCTTCTGGGAGCAAGAGGAAACCAACCACGTCAAATTCGAAGGACGACATCCACGAATTGGCCAGGAACGGAGTGCCCTGGTTCTGAGTATTTTCGAGCTTGAGGACGACGACTTCCAGGTAACGGCGAGACCAATTGACGGTACCATTGTGTTCGTATGAATCCCCTTAACCTACTGGTGAAATTAATTTGAGATTGGGGTTAGTTTGGGTGAGTTCCAGAATGTCGATTTGTTCGACTGTTCGAGTTTGAGTTGGGTCGTTTGGGTACTAGTCGAGGTTAACCTTAATTACAGACCTAAAATTAAAGGATTAGGGAAGATAATAGGATCAAAAATGAGAGGAATTGATTGAGAATTGGGCTTGAACTGGTCGGGTTGAGTCGCGGGTATTAGACCCGTTTATCAGTTGATTCGGGTAAGGACGAAGGTATTGTAGCTTGGCGCGTGGCTTTCACGCGCAGCCACTTTGGGCGGCACGTGACGGCGCGTGTGGCGTCAACTCCGATCACGGTCAACATGAGAATTAATCCTTACAGTTTAAATAACCTTTTATCTTTAGAGTTCGAATCGATCGGGAGTCATTCGGGATAACTTCGGGAGTCCGGAAGATTAAGTCTTTAAGTTTATTTTCGCCGAAAAATCCGGAAAAATTAGGAAAAATCCTACGAGTTATTTTGGGATGTTTGTAACCCTTCTTGTACGTTTTCACAGGCCCGGACACTTCCGAAGCTACGGAGGAGCACGCGGGACGCGATTGACGTGTCCTAAGACAGTGAGTGGACTCTTTGATTTTTAAATTGGGCATGCATGACTATTTTGCTTATTTATCTCATGGTTTTACATATGATTTTACGATGGTGAGATGATATATCGGTTTTACTTGTTTTCACGTTTTTCGAGATAATTATCGTATTTCACGCATTTCGAGATTTCGGTTTTTGCCTATGCATGCGTGATAATTTTTGATGAAGTATCTGGTTATGAATATGCATGTTTCGGATTTATGATGTTTGATCATATTGTGAAGAAATTTTCTGTTAGTTGCATGTGTTGGAATTTACATGTGAATTCGGGCATGAGTCCTGTTACGATGAGAAATGTTTTGGAATAATGTTGGAAAAAGAATTGTGATGAATCCTGATTTATTATGTTTAAAAACGGTTTTGGGTTTAAAGACCCGGTTGATGATTGGATCTGGTTTTGGGTTTAAAGACCCGGTATGTTGATTCTGGGGGCGGGCCCGAAAATTGAGTTTAAAGACTCGTGAGTTTAAAGACTCGATTATTATGATACCCCAGAGGCCTACTAATCGTGTTTTGAGTTTAAAGACTCGTTGATATCCCGGGAAGGCCTAATGTTGAGTTTAAAGACTCGGATGGATCCAACAGCATAATCATGATTATTGTTTTATGTTTCACTTGATTTGTGCAAATAATGTTTCAAAATGACGGTTTCTGGAATCTGGTATTATTATATGGTTTTACATGAGTTATGACGATCCCTGTAACGTTTTTCTTGTGTTTCGGAAAAAGAGTTTTCAAAAGTTTAATACACAAATTTTGAATATTTGGTTATGCATGCGGATTACAAAACTGGAGGGCGAACCCGTTTTCGGAAAAACTGTTTTTCCTGTTAAACTTATGTTTCGGTCCACTCACACCTTGTTGTTTTAAATTCCCTCCAGGTCGTGGTACAAACGTGGGGGCAAGGGCCGAGGCAGAGGCGGAGGCATAACGTTTTCCGTTGCGGAGTAGTTAGTTCACAGAGTAGGACTTGTTCTTTAATTTGTTTTGTAATATTGCTCTGTGAAACTGTGGACTTGACGTCCAGTCGCCTGTATTTGTTTAATCTCCCTGGTCTGACAATGGGTGTGTTGTAAATTTTAACTAGTTTTCCGGCCTTTTGGGTTCGATTGTCAGACGGGAGCAGGATGCTTCCCGATTATCGAGGCGATAATCGGGGTGGGTCCTGTCACCTGTGTTATTAACTGTTAGTTATGCATGTGGTTTTCAAAATGGAGGGTTAAATTCGGTTTTCTGATAAATGGTTTTAGAACTTTTCTTTTATTATGGTCCACTCACATTTTTTGTTTTAAATTGCCCTCCAGGTTGTGGAGCGAGCGCGGGGTCTTGGCGTCGAGGCAGAGTCCGAGGCATAGAAGTGACGTGAGGGATCCCCGGAATAGTCCAAAGTCTTCCGCGTGCGTGTAGTTTATCGGTTTTTAGTTCCTTGTATTTTCGTACTATGCTCTGTAAACGATAACTTTGGGACATGGTGTATGTTTACTCCTGCGTCTGACTGGGTTTGAGTAAGTTTTACTTGGGTGTTGTGTTGGGGAGTCAGATGGGAGCGGGATTTACCTCGGGTTTCGGGGTGAAACCGGGGTGGGTCCTGACACAGGGCCCGATCAAACTTTCAAATTCCATGTCTCTGAAGGGACTTTGGTGGATCGGTTCACTTTCAGGGGACCAATTATACCTTTTATGTAACGATCCGTCCTGGGAGTCGGGATTAGCGAAGTGATTAGTAACGGATTAGTGAGATTAATCGGTAGTTAGTGGGTTATTTTTGGACCGTTAGCGCAGAATGACGATTTTGCCCTTGGTTTGGGCAAAAAGTTGACTTTTAGTTCGGGCGGTCAATTGGGCATTGACCGATGACTGTGACGTAGTTTGGGACGTCACGAGTCCGTAGACAGGTGACACGCCCGATTCCGACATCCGAGGAGGAAGTTATGATGTTCGGAAGGTTGAGAGCACTTTCGTAATTTGGTTAAAAGAAGGGCAATTGTTGACTTTTTGCACGATGAGGTTTCTTCACGCGAACCTAGGACCGTTAGAGAGGTCTCGTCGTGCTGAGTACAACGACAGGTGGCAGGTGTCGATAGGAGGTTAGACGGTTAAGTTACGAGTCTAGGGACTCGAGGGGTAAATGGTAATTTTGCAAGGCAAGGGCATTCTGGTCATTGTGCTGCCTTGGGATTTGTGCTCAATTTGTACTGGACACTTGGCTGCTTTGGGGTGTTGTGTCCATCAGATTAGGGACAAGTGTCCCACACTGGAAGGCTGTGGAATGTTGGACGACCGCCTCGAGTGTTTTAAACGGGACTGGTTTTGTGTGTGCATTGCGTAGAGCAGAAAACAGAGAGAGACTGAGACAGGGAAAATCGACCATTTCTCAGGGAGTGAATCATGTGTGCATTCTTGGTAATCGGGAGTGAGTGGGCAGAGGCTCACTGATGATTTTTGTGATTGTGGTGGAGCGGCCGTGAAGCCGTCGTGGACGGTGCAGCCTTTTCATTTCAGAGAAAAAGGGGAGGGAACTAAACAAAAATATGAATTTCTTCAAACGTGAATCTCTGGTGGTGGCTTGGTCATCAAAGCTATTAAGGAGGTTGACACAAGTACAGGGGTGGTTACGGTAGAGCACAACTGAGACGGTAGGGGTGAGTTTTCGTAACTTTCTTGTTTGAATCCACAAATGGTAACCTTCATTTTAGCTCTTCTAACTCTATTTGGTTAATTAGAACGTGGTATAGAGCTCAAAAGGAAGCTAGAAGACCTAAAACCAAGACTTAAGGTGGTCGGAATTGTGAGAACCACGATGAAGGAATGTGGGCGGTTGCAGACCGATCAGACAGGTAGCTTGCAGGCCTTAATTTCGTGTTTTTAAGTTCTAGACTGCTGGGAAAACACCTAAGAAAACTAATAGAATTAATTAGGGAGGAAAACGGACAAAATTGGACTAGATAGACCCTTGAACCTTCGGCCTGAACCGTGAACCGGTCGGACCAGTCGAAGAAAGGATGAAGATGAAACTGTGCTGGCGCGTGAGGCCCATGCGCAGCCCCTTTGGGCGACGCGTGTGGGCGCGTGCTACAGTGTTTGAGAATGGTTCCAACACTACTTTTAAAGTATTCGATGTAACGAACATTTTGGCACTGGTTTTGACGCGATCGGATATCGTCTCGATATGTTTCGGGATGTTCGAAGGTTTTAGGGCTCGGTTAAAAATAGTTAAAAATACTGAAAAATTATGGGAGGTTAGTATGACCATTGTGAAGTAGTTAGTGACCTTTGTATAGGTTTTGGACAAGTTCAGGAAAGCCGAGGATAGCGGAATGGCCGGGAACGGTGTAAGTGCGCGCATATCGAGGCGACGTCAGAATGGTTTGTGAGTGGACTTTGTTTTCTAACTCTTAATGCATGCATATATTGTTTTTATATGTTTTCTATATGTGATTCTATGATTTGAATTATGGTTTTGATGATTTACGGTTTTGCACGTTTTTCGAGTTATATTACGGAATTTCACGTTTTACGAGATTTGACGGAGATTGTGACTTGAACCTGGTTTTAATGATTTGATTTCGGGATTTGAAATACGATTTGATTTCAATGAAAGTAAAAGGATTGTGGAAAGTGATTTCGGGCTTAAAGTCCAGTTCAAAAAGTGGTTTTAAGAAACGCGATTTAAGGCTTTTGAATCGGATTTTCGGATGACGATTCGGGATTCGATTCGGGACTTGAAAGTGGATCTCCGGGTTTGGGTTCAGAATGGTTATTCCGGATGCCGGCTTACGGAATGATGGTTGCGGACTTGGATCTGGAAAGGAGATGGATATGAGTTCTGGGTTTGGATTCGGGATCCTGATGAGATTGCGGATTCGGATTCGGAAATGGAAAAAGGTTTTCAAACGGTTTTGGATTGGATTTGCTGGATCTGGTTATTGGGTTTAAAGACCCGGATTATGTTTGACGGGGGACGGGCTCGGATTGAGTTTAAATACCCGGATTGAGTTTAAAGACTTGGGAGTTTAAATACTCGGATATTGATATTTCCCCCGTAGACCTGTTGAGTTTAAAGACTCGGATTAAATTGAGGCCTGGATTGAGTTTAAAGACTCGAGAGTTTAAAGACTCGATTAGATCCAGCAGGTTCTATGGATGGAAATGTGGTTTCAATAATGTTTTGATTTTCACTGGATTGAGAATGATGGTTTTCGTTCATGGTTTTAGATGGTCGTGGGCTGAGGCCCGGGATTTGGAAAAAGGAACTTGTGTTTGGTTTTTCTTATACGATTTGTTTAACCGGAATATTGAATGGTTTTATGACATGAATTTGATATGCATGCATTGGTTTTTGAAATGGAGGGTATAAGTGTCATTTTTTTATAAAATGTTTTTGAACTTAAACTTTATTTTTGTCCACTCACAGTCTTTTCGTGCTTTCGATACCGTCCAGGTTGTTGTGGCACAGGCTGTTTATCGAGAGAGACGGAGACATCACACCCACGATCCACAGTAGTTCGATACACTATGGGAAGTCCGGTTACCTTTTTGGACGGTTGGATCGAGAATTCCTTGTCTGACTTACGTGTCACATGAAGGTTGGACGTCAGTTTAGCCTACGTGTCATGCGTAAGTTAGACGGGATCGGGATTTAGCCCTTAATCTCGGGGGATTAGGGGTGGGTCCTGACATTTTAAATTCCATGTCTCTCAGGGGACTTTGATGGTTAAGTACACCCTTATGGGGCTAATAGGACCTTTCGAATTACATATTTCTCAGGGGACTTGGTGGATCAATATACCCTCAGGGGTTCGATCGGACATTTTAAATTCCATGTCTCTCAAGGGACTTTGGTGGATCGGTACACTCTCAGAGGACAATCAGGCATTTCGAATTCCATATCTCTTAAGGGTTTTTGGTGGATTGGTGCACCTTCAAGGGGCTGATTGGACCTTTCAAGTTCCATATCTCTCAAAAGACTTTGGTAGATTGATACACCTTCAGGGGGCTGATTGGACCTTTTGAATTCCATTTCTCTCAGGGGACGATCATATTTTTTGAGCTTCAGTCTCTCATGGGACTTCTGATGTATTGGCCAAGGCTCCTTTCCTTATCCAAGGACTCGGGGGACTTTAGGGTACAACCCCATGGTCGATCTACATGGTCTGCACAAAATGAGAAGTCCTCGGCCAAGAAAGTCTACCCCGGCCAATGACTTAGAGAATTTATATTTATACTATTCCGACCGACCATCAAGGAGATGACTAGAATCGCCTACAACATATCACTACCGGCCAGGGTCAGCTGACAGGACCCATCCCGATCCCCCCGGGATTATCGTGGAATGTGCCCTGCTCCCGTCCAACAAGAGGTGTCAGACAAGGGATAACCAAAAGTCACTGCCCAAACGGGGCTTCCAGAGTGCGCCAGGATCGATGGAGGAGGCGTGCGATGTCCCAGTCTCTGCTGCAGTCGCATCCGTGATCAATCTGAAGGACATTAAAACCAATAAAAGCTGTGAGTGGACGAAAATGAACAAGTTCATTAAACACATTTATAAGACATTTATGCCCTCCAATAAAAACGTATGCATGCCACAAAAACCAATAACCAAAACGTTTGCTCAACCAAGCCATTAGGGCCTTAGCCCAAAAACCATAAACATAAATTCAACCGAAAAATCATTTCATAGATCCATTAGTCCAAATTTACCACATTACCATCCCCGACATCCCAGATGCCTAGCGTCCCAGACGCTTGACGTCCCAGACGTCATATCTCACGGTATAATAAGTAACGTGTGCTGCCCGGGGTCTCTCCGGGTCAATATCTTTGACATCACAGATGTCTGACGTCCCAGACGTCAATCATAGCAATCCTGCTCCTGAGTCACTATACGGTCCGGTAACTCTGTACAATGACCCATTGCAGACAATGCACCGTGACTTCCCCAGTGTCCCAGACATCTGGAGGAGACCATCATATATCCTTGTATCCAGATGGTATATGGAAAACAGTTTTATTAAATCATTTCACAACATTACAATGGGCTCTGCCCGAAATCGCCATAAAACATCACAATTCCATTTAGGGTCCCTGACCCGAAATCACATTTAATAAACATAGGGTCCTAGACCCGAAATCACATTTATAACCCAATAGGGCCTCATGCCCGATTTTATAAACCGCTGGGCCCACGACCCGATTTTATAAACCGCTGGGCCCACGACCCGATTTTATAAACCACTGAGCCCACGACCCTAATTCGTAAATCAACTGGGCCCCTGGCCCGATAATATAACTCAAATGGGTCTCTGTTAGGACCCGACCCTCTTCTGTCAAATCTCGATTCATCTAGCACGATATTGTCCACTTTGGGCCTCGCCCTCACGGTTTTGTTTTCGGGAGCTCACGGTGCAACTTCCCAGGGGGTCACCCATCTGGAATTGCACCAGCCTCAACTCGCTTAACTTTGGGGTTCCAATCCCCCCCAAAGCCACTGAGCTCCCAAAAGGCCTCATGCTAGATAGGTGTGTGCCTACACCTTTAAGGCACACCACCATTCCCTTCCCAGACCATTCCCCCCTCGCAGGAATGTGGGATCGTTCACCGTTCACTACAGGACACGGGTCTCACAATCCACCCCCCTTAGGGCCCAGCGTCCTCGCTGGCACACTTCCCGGTCGGGGTCTGGCTCTGATACCAAATTGTCAGGACCCGACCCTCTTCTGTCAGATCCCGATTCATCTAGCACGATATTGTCCACTTTGGGCCTCGCCCTCACGGTTTTGTTTTCGAGAGCTCACGGTGCAACTTCCCAGGGGGTCACCCATCTGGAATTGCACCAGCCTCAACTCGCTTAACTTTGGGGTTCCAATCCCCCCCAAAGCCACTGAGCTCCCAAAAGGCCTCATGCTAGATAGGTGTGTGCCTACACCTTTAAGGCACACCACCATTCCCTTCCCAGACCATTCCCCCCTCGTAGGAATGTGGGATCGTTCACCGTTCACTACAGGACACGGGTCTCACAGTCTCAGCCCGATTTCGTAACAACTGGGCCCCTGGCTCGATTTCATAAAGCAACTGGGCCCCCGGCCCGATTACGTAACTCAAATGGACTCCAAGTCCGAGGTTTCCAAAACAATTGGGCCTCAAGCCCGAGTTCATCTTTCCTATTTCAAAACCATTTCATCATATTATATCCAAGTAATAAGTATGGAAAATCCGTGCAAAAACGGAAAAAAACCTCGATTTACGTGCAAGCACGTAAATCGCCTCGAAATACGTGAAACCGTATAATTTACCAATATCCAAATCAACATCATACAATCACAATCATAATCCATATAAAACAGTTAAGCATGCATAGAATTTATAAAACCAAAGTCCACTCACAGACCGTCCAAACGTTGAGCCTCGATACGAGTGCCATAAGCCTTCTCGGGCTAATCCGACCTCTCTGGGTCATCCTGACCTGTCCAAATCATACCCAAAGGTTACTACTAACCTATACAAGTCCATATTAAGAACCCTAAACTTTTTTGGAAAAGTCAACGTGTCCCGTACACGTTTCCCGAGGTGAAAAACCTCGATTTGACCAACTTAACGATCTCCGATCGATCCGAAACCACCGCCATTGGATCCGGATCGTCGAAACCTTTAAAATGGTCCTGGTCCCACCTAAAAATATGCTCACACGCGCGGGTCAAAGTTCTAGTCAAACGTTGACCAAAAAGTCAACGCTGACGTCAGCAAAGTCATCGATGATGTCATCATGAACAGTAAGTCAACGGTCAAAAGTCAACGAGTCAACTCGCCGGCGACCGAGTCAACTCGCCGGAATTTCTCGCCGAAAAACTCCATTGATGCCTCAAACTTTAAACTTCGATATCTCACTCGTTTCTCAACCAAATTCGACGTTCTACCTATGTAAATTCATCTACTCGAGCCAAGGATTCCAAATATTAACCCAGAAATTTCTGAAAGTACCTGGATTTTAAGTTATGGCCATTCAAAGTTTCGGCCAGATTTCCAATCATCATTCTGACCATCTCCAACGTCCAAATCCGTCCCAAATTGCACCTACAAGCTCGTGAGAACTCAAAGAACATCATCCTAAGCTTAGAATCGATCAACACCATCAAAATCAAAAACTCAAAATTTGAATCTCACGGTTTACCTTCCGAAATTCCGGCCACCATGCATGACTGTCCTTGCCGTGGCCACCATTGGGTTCGTCTCAACATCCTCTCCAACTTTCATTCACGGGTCATAAGCAATGGATGATGATTGAGAGGTGTTTGTGTAGGATTGAGGTATATGGTTTTGAAGAAAATAAATGAAGAAGATGAAGATGACGGATAATGAAGAATGAAGATGATTAAGGGTAATGATGGATAATTAAAAATCAATTAGAGGGAAACATGATCCACAATTTAGGGGCCTCAAAACATGGGATGAGTGACACTTGTCACTCATCCAAGGATTCAGATTCAACAGTCACTATTCAATAGTTTAATATTATTTTAATCGGAGTCTCGGTTCGTTTGGTTAATCGATTTCGTTCCCGTGACCATAACTTCGTCGTCGAAACTCCGATTTTGGCATGCCGCCTGTCTAGGGATTCGTATCGACTAGCTCTACGTAACGGTCCTTGGCCCTCGTCCATTGGACCTCCTGGGCCAAAATTCAACATTTGGCCCCTTTTCTACCAAATTACTAAAATGCCCCTCGACTTCCGATCGCCATAACTTCTTCCTCGAATGTTGGAATCGAACGTGCCACCTGTCTATGAACTCGTGACGTCCTGAACCATGTCACGGTCATCGATCAAAGTTCGGTTGACCACCCGATCAAAAATTCAACATTTTGCCCACGACCAGGGGCAAAACGGTCATTTTGCATCGTTCGTCCGATTTCGCCCAACTAATCACCGATCAACCTCACTAATCATGGTTAGTTACTAATCTAATCCCGGAATTCGGGACGGGTCGTTACATCAGCTGTCTACCAACAAAATCTTAGCAAGCCACTTCCAATCGCCGACCGAGCATGGACACCTGTCTACCAACTGACCACTAGGGAGGTCATGTTCAATTGACTGAAGCTTCTAACCAGAATCCCTAGTCAACCTCCTGCATAGACTACCGATCTGCATCCCGACCATCATGGTTGGCACCATTCGGCCAACCATCTTTTTCTAGCAGTAACAATACAATTGTACTCTCCATCCATCCAACAGCTCCGGACATATGATAGAATCCACGCAATTTCTTGGACTTTACTTCACTAAGGTTTCAACCGTCATATTTATTACCACTATAAATGATGGTCGCACTTTCTCATAAAATGTAATTCACTATTCACTAAGATTTACTTTGTATATAATGTGTTTGATCTCCTTCTGCTTACTGACTTAAGCATTGTAGTCCATTAGGTCAGCACCCCACGGTGTCAAGTACTCTTTTTATCCTCCTATAGGTCATCCCGGTGAACAGAAGAAAGCTTTCAACGTCTATCAAGATCATTCTTCGTTAGATCCATTTTTGGATTAAACAAAACTGATTGTGTTTTTTTTTTCTACTTTTAGTTTGAGTTCTTAAAGATTTCGGGAGTTGTGCAAGTTTGAATGCATATTCAAGTTGCATCGTGCTCTATTTTTTGAGACTTTAAGATGCAGGAAGGTGTACTTTTGTTAAGTCTCAAAAACTCACCTTGCGGGAATAGAAAAGATCGTGCGGCGTAAATCCCTCCGTTTTTGGGTGATCAGGGATTTCGGTGGAGTTTATGTTTTCAAGAGGCAAAAGAGCCAATATGGAGATGTGTTTTTCAATTGCGTGCATGTGGTGCTTGGTGTGATAGGATGCTTGGTGTGGGGTGCGGTTTGGAGCTTTTCAAGGAGGAGTTTTGACATCGTTATTCGGTGAGGCATAAGCAGGCTCTAGCATGGTGAAATTCAGTAATAATATCCTCCCGAAGGTTGACCTGTTTGTAGGCAAGTCATTTGAAGGCAGATTTACAAGCTCACTTGTATTGAGGTTGGAGGTAACTCGGACTCTTGTTCTCCTAGTGGCTTGAAAATTGCACAAATATCCCCTCACCAATAAAGCTGGTAGATTCCAAGTAGGAAATTGTGTTTAGGTATGCAAAAATCAATATCGTTTAATGTTGTCTTCATTTGATGTTGTGCATGTATGGATGAAGCCTTGGAACTTTGATTTTCTACGATGGGAAATGGGCAAAGAAAGTAAGGAAGCAGTAAATTGGACTTTAGTTTCGGATAGCATTAGTTATGAGGAGCTTATCGAGCGAGTTTATTGTATTGCGCAAGTGGATACTAGCACAGAAAGAATAATTTTAAATTATTGATGGAATCATAACCGGCCTTTATTAAGTAGGATCGTTTGGCTATGGCATAGACCTCAAACTAATAGTTATGAAACTTTTTATTCCGATTGAGGTGGGGTCGATATTGACAATCACATTACTTAAAATGAATATATGCTCTCTTATGGATCTGGAGTTCGAATTTTCGAAGAAACGCACAATACCTTTTACCTTAGGCTAAGCACTGATTATTGACTCGTATTAATATGCACTGTGTGCAACCATAATTTCTTCTATTTAACAAAGTATTCACAATAATTTGTATCCCATGTTTCTCTGTAGTGAATTTTGTATTTACAAGAACAAAATTTTGACAGAAGGATTTACTGTCGTTGCATCACAATGTGCAGCTGCCAGAATTCTATGTCGGTACACTATCCAATGACACTTGAAACTTCAAACTACCGACAATACAAAAATCCAAAGGCTCCGGACTCGGTAAGCACTTGGCATTGATTTTAGCTAAATAGTTTGGTAATTTATCATAGCAAAACACCTGCATATCAATCAAATAATGTTCCTCAGAATTTACCATGGTAAACATAAGGCAAGATAATCATCATCCCAAAATAAGCAAGACGAAGAGAGCATATTGGACAGACAATGATATTCCGATTGGCATATCCAACAAAAAGCTTTCCTTGCCACCCTAACAAAGTTGTTATGAACTTATGACAGAATCACAGGGATAGACCCAAATGGGTCTGGAATCTATTTGTAACTCATCGCAGGACAATTCCTGTGACATGCAAATGAATTTGTATGAATTCATGTACATGACATAGAGAAAACCAGCATCATCTCATAATCAAATCAGAAATACGAAAAAATAGGAGGGAAACGGAATCATATTCTGCAGATGTACGTACCTGTACATTGACAGTAGTTAAGAGGAGAAGTTAATGAAACGTTGTAATTATAAACTCAAACCTCAAGAAACTAAAGAATGTGATAGAAAGCTTGACAAGGAAAATCAAAGATATAATTGTGGGCTTTGCATACTGTAGTTTTCCATTTGGGCTCTTATCAGCAGGGTACAAAAATATACCTCCATAAAGCAACGTCCGGTGAACATCAGCAACCATGACAATCAATAAGTTCATAACATGACTTGCATCCTATGTCGAACACCAAAGCAGAAACTGAATCAAAGCTCGAAAGAAGCTTTGGGTTCTCCACATATTTCAGATTGGGATTGAAAGATAAGATGCTAGTGTAAACAATGACTGATTTAGACTCGTCACACGTCGAAGCAGTGATGAATACTGTCCAGGGGATAAGGATTAGTGATCACAATCAATAGTGGCAGATGAAGCATACACAAAGACCATATCAAAATTTAGATACATACATTAACAGCTAAGTTGAGAATTTTGGATACCTTCCAATGTATATCTTGATGATGAACCATCTTCTGGGTATTTGCACTTTTGCATATACCTGAAGCAATAAAAAGGTCAAACATCTCCAATGATGGTCTAAAAAAATAGGAAATCATTAATCAAGGTTACCATACTTGGCAGCTGGACCGTCCCAATGTTTAGCATTCCCTTCATTCACAAATCTGAGCAAGGAAGCGGAATTGAACTGAATGATAAACAGTAAAAAATAAAACAAGATAATGCTTATTCTCATCAAACATTTATATCCCCTGGTGCTTCACCTTCGATTAGTGCTAAGTCGCGTACATTATTTATCTATTTTAAAATTTTGGGTAGAATCGATAAAAAACGCAGCCAGGGTCAAAAACCAATATGCATATCAGAACTATGTGTTACAACATGAGATTTACTTTTGAAAAAATTGTTGGGAAACTGGAAAAGGAAAAGAAATTGAAGTTTCAAAACAATGATTGAGGTGAGTTAGTATGATAACCTTAAAGATCATTCAAATTAGATCAACAAGCAGTTACAGAACACAGTATGGATTGATTATGTTGGTTAAGGAGTATACACACCTGGATGTCTGGGTGACTTAGTATGAACTCCCCCAGAGGTGAATCAAGGGTGAAAACCCATGAACTCCATTTCCAGTGCTTGACAGAGACTGTAAAACCATTACATTCCCAAATAGTTAAGGTATTACCTTGAAAATCAAGTCTCAAGGCAAAGAAAATCCTAAAACCTACAAACAAAGAACGGTTCAAATCAAGACTGCCAAAAGGAAAAGGAATCTGATAAGGTAATGAAAACAGACCAACAAATGGATCTAAACAGATAACAGAGAAGAATATGGAACCGAAGGCCATATGAAGGGGTCATCAAAACTAGAATAGAAGGCATTATTTCATATACCATGCAAGAGCTTCCATAAATGCAGTAGCCTGCTGCAACCATATACTGTCCAAGTTGCAAGACATCATCCAAGTCAGGTTCACCTCTTTTCACCACATAAATCCTAAAAATCTAGATGAAAGTGAAGACAAATTGTTCCCACCAGAATATTGAGTTGTTCTGGAACAAATAATTGCTTTGCATGTCAGCGCAAACTCAAAATGGAAAAAAAAAAAATGATAAGAGATTGAATCGTTTAGAATGAGGGATTGTTTGTACCATTCCAATGGAAACACCAGAATCGATGTTAGATGAATCATCCAGTGGATCAAACACAACACATTACCTGTTCCAGTAAGAGTTTAAGCACAGCTTTAGATTAAAATTCTCAACAAAAAAAAAAAATCCAATCACCAGCATCAAGCATAGAAAATTACTTTCCAGGCAATGATGGCTCCACAAAATATTGCCTCTTCATGTTCCTCTGAAACAAAAATTGACTGCCATAAAACCCAAATTGTTGACAGATTATTAGTCCTTCAAATTCAGCTCATCATGCAACCTCAAAAAGGAAAAATTGATGTGTTACAATTTGTACCATTAATCTGATTATTTGCTTGTGTTAATTTTGGAGATTGAGGGTTGGTTCTGGGTTTTTGAATTTATTAACCGTAGGGATTCATTTTCTTAAATTTTGATAATAAATTAAGTTTTTATGTTGAATTTCATCTTCAATTGAGTTTCTTCCCTATTTCATTCTGTTCATTCAATTGATTGCTTTGTGGAGTCATTACGGAGAGACATAGACATGAGGATTTTTTGGCTATGAAGAGAAGTTCAAGAAGTTTCAGAGATATAGAATTTAGGTGGTCGACAGAGGCATCAAGCATTGCATTTTAAACCTGGTGGGATTAAGTTCATCATTCATGCCCAAAAGAGAGCTCATGGCTCCTGGTGGGATTAACTCCTAACAAGTTTTACGTATATTTATTCTGGGTTCATTAATTAATTTTTTTTTATATATACGAAGTGGTAGACTGTATTTTTTATGGCAAATCTAAATATTTCTATTTTCTTGATTTTTCAATTGCTCAATTTTTGGTTTTTTTTTCTTCTTTTCTTTTCGTTTTTTGATCAAATGCTCAAATCCGGATTCAAACATAAATTCACAGTCAAATATATGCCTATAGAACCCAGTGAAATTGTGAAAAAAAAAAAAACTAATCCATTTCTACGCAATGAGCAACTAACTACACACAAGATGATTTCAAATCGGGTAAAATAGCTAGTTCATTGTTGTTGCCAAGTTTACAACATAATATCACCACCTAAACCGGCATTAAAAAAATGCAGCTTCCCTATGAAAACATTGAAGGCAATAACTACTCCTAAACAGTCATTTATCAAATCCAGAAAATGAAAACTGAGAATAAAAAGAAATTAAGATCTGATTTGATCGACGATTTCATATAGAGTTGAATTAAGGTACCCGGCATTGTTGCTAACGAAATCGGTTCACCACTTGAGCCCAGACTGCATCTGCATCAAACGGCAAAACAGAGAAATGCAAATCATCAAAATTACAAATAAAATGACGGAATCTACCAAGATTTTAACACAAGGTCTGATCAGGCCAACAAAAGGATCTAAACAGAGAACAGAGAAGCAAATTCAAGTCCATCAAAAACAGAAAAAAACAGAAACAGTTGCTCAATTTCGCATTAATACCATAAGCCAATCAAACGAACAGAGTTCAATGCACATTCAGAATATGCAGACAACAAATGGAACTCACTGCATATTCTGCATATGAAAACGAATGAGGGTGGAGGAAAGAGTTTAAGGTGTCACCAACCAATTGAGTGGCTGGAAACAATGGATTTTCTAGAGATATATCTGAGTCAGTATCAATGGCTCTCAATTGGAGCAAGTGCAAATAGATAACTAACACTCTAACAGCTTCACTTGCAAACTTCCAAGAACCAT
Organism: Prinsepia uniflora; assembly: GCA_032719365.1. Classification (NCBI taxonomy): domain Eukaryota; kingdom Viridiplantae; phylum Streptophyta; class Magnoliopsida; order Rosales; family Rosaceae; genus Prinsepia; species Prinsepia uniflora. The sequence goes on from CM064875.1 coordinate 8,052,840, forward strand.
TGGAATAGTCAAAAGCTTAGATAGATTTTCTGCTTCTCTTAACCCTTTATTTCATTAAAAGAAGGCCCATTACCACCACCGTTTTTAATCCCAACAATGACTCCCAAAAACCAAACAGAAATATGAACTTCATTTAATGAATTTCCTACGATGATTCAATGACGCCTTAACAAAACAACCAACTTCTAAATGACATAGTTACAGTTACAGAAACAAACTAGTTTAGAACTAGCACTTCAAAATTTTCACAATACAACTACAAACCAGTTAAAGAAAAAATCGTAAAAAGACAAGAATAACAAAGAAATAATCAGATTAATAGTGCAAAATTAACCTAAATATTACCAGCTAATAATCAATAACTAATTATGGTAGGAAGCAAACATACTGTTCCTACTCCAAAAATCTCAAACTT